>CM061544.1:112046068-114446068 GCA_030864215.1 Capsicum pubescens
TATTTCATTTTCTTCTCTTGTTTTTTGAAAAGCATAATTCAAAAACTTTTTCACCCCATTTTTGTAGATTTCATTGGACCGGTCATTAATATGTTGCATCCATTGCTTACTAGGTGCCATAACCTTGTAAAATATATATAATATTAGATTGAAAAAAATAAAGGATATATTAATAAGATGCATAGACACATAGACACATTCTCGACAAAATAATTCAACATGAGGTTAAGCGGTCAATTCCCAGAAGTACAATTAAAGAAGTTAGTTTGTAACAACTTTGGAGTTTTTTTTGCTATTCTTGGATGTGTCCAATTGATTAGTGTTATATAAATTGAGATGAAATATAAAAAATATTAGTTTTGTACTTGACTAGAAATAGGAGGATCTTCTTTATAGCTGGTGATGCTGGGACATGTCAAACACTCCTATACCCACACCAGGCAACCCCGACTTTATTTTTTCTCCTTGTAGCAGCAAGTCTTTGGTCTTGCATTTTCCTTTTTATCTAAATGTGCACTAATTTCTCTTGATTTTGGAATAGGAATTTCCTAGGAATCCTCCAAAGGGAAGTCCTGACATTCTAATGGATTCTTTGAGGTTTGAAGAAAGTTATAATTAGTCAAGGTCCCTACCTTTCTATGCAATTTATTACAATGAAGATTTGAGATAATTCAATAGAAGAATTAGAAAAATTAGGAAAAAACTATTGTGAAGTTGATATAACATTGTTTTTTATTTGTAAATTTTCAACCAACCACAGAACTTTCATCTAGAGGACTAGAGGAGAAACTATTGAATCTCAATAATCCATGAGAAAGCTAAATGAAGCTATTCTCTCTGGAGGCAATAATTTATCAACATATATTATACATATAAAAATTACTTTGTATCTCACACAGATGACACAAGTTATACTAGCATCACATTCCATGTCATTAGGAAATACAATCTACAATATTGAAACCAAGGGCGGATCTTGGGGGGAGAGGGTGTTCGCCCATACATTTTATTTTGACTTAAATTATATCGAAGCTCTTTTACTGATTCGTAATCTAATATTACATTTCATTAGGTTAATACATAATGATAATTGAGGTAAGAATAAAGTTAATAGAGTTACACTATAGAGCCACGGGTTTAATCAAGGTACATCATGAAATTTTTAGTGAATGGCAAGTCCTTTGGCCATAAAACTTTAACAAAAGTGTGTTTATTTCCAATTTTTTCATACATACCTAACAATATGTGACCTAGTAATCACTATGGCACTATATACTAGCAACTTCCTATGATATTTCCCAATACTTTGTCATATAATAATCTCATTTTGTTAGCAACTCTCTATTTATATACATCGTAAAATTAATTCCATTATCATTAAATCACTAGTCGTAAATTCTTAATTTATCGCTCTCTCTAACAATCATCATCTATAGTTTGAATGACATGGGGATTCAATAGTATATAGTTGCTGGTCCATCAGAAATGCTTGCTATCACTGGAAATGGCATAGCGGAAATACTACTAAAGAAGAAGCATTTTTTATGGCCTCTCCAAAAATGCACTAGGCTTGATATTTCTCCTATGAACTACTGATTCAAGGTACAAGCTATGAGATCGGAAAAAATCCCTTTCTTCCTCCCTGTAGTTTTCACAATTGGTCCAAAAGTGTTGAATAAAGCCAATAACGAGAGCCTGATCAAGTATGCTAAGCTTGTATCCAATATTAATAAGGAATCAACTCATATAAAAGATCTTGTAAAGGGGATTATAGAGGGGGAAACTCGTGTTCTTGATGCTTCAATGAGAATGGAACAGATTTTCAAGGGAACAAAGGAATTCAAGCAAGAAGTTTTTGATAAAGTTCAACTTGATTTGAATTAATTTGGGCTATACAATGCTAATGTTAAGCAACTTTTTGATGTTCTTGGCCATAAGTATTTCTCTTACCTTGGCCAAAAGACTCAGATGAAGGCTTCCAATCAAGCCAAGGTACATAACATTATTTGCTAATCATTAAAGAGTTGTAAATTCTTGTATATCAACCTAAAACAGTTGTATACTATCAATAGTAAATCAAACATGTCAAATAGATAGTTTGAGCTAAATTTGAGTTAACTAAAATGAGATGCGTTGACAAATGATCAAGTTAATGATCCACTACTTTAGCTGGACCAAGTCAAAATAGGCTAAACTACTAGCAAGTATTAGTTTCTTTTGTTATGTTTGTAATTTGTGTAATCACTTAATAAAACTCTTTTTGTTTATTATGGATTTATATACATGTCAAATAAAAAGAATTTCAAAAATTATTTTCATAATGATTGTCATTAATCAATTTGGGCTACATTTCAGCCCAAATTTTAGACGGGCTTAATTGGATGTTTGCAAAACTTTTGGCTTGAAACTGAACAGGAATTATTCAAAGATACACCCCCTTAAACTAATTGATAAATCAAAAATATTTGAAGGTGGATCAGTATTTTAACTTTATGTATTCTAAATATTAGAGTGACATTTTCAAACATTAATAGTTGGGTTCTAAATGTAATATATAACATACATTAACACAAATACTTTAGTTGAGAAAAAGCTATTAGGTTCAGTTGAGCTGTATCAGCAATCTTTATTACTGTCCTAATTTATTTGAGCTTCCATATTTTTAATTTATTCTTTTAGTTTATGATGTGATAGATTGATATGGCAGAGGCAAAGAAGAAATGAGAGATAGGCGCAAGCTAAGAGATAGAGAAACAAAGAAAAATGCTGCTAAGATTAATGCAAAGACATTTATCATATCAACTAGAAGGAAAAGAGAAGGCAAGAAGGAAGAATTTAGAGTAACAACTGAAGTGGAAATATTTGAGAACCAAAGAGAAGCTGAGGTTATTAAGGCAATTGCTGAGTTGGCAAAGAAGAAAGAGAGATGGTCTCAGACTGGCTGAAGTTGAAGATAAGAAGGCAATGGAGGTTAGAGAAGCAAATCTGTAAATGGAAGTGGAGAAGAAGAAAGCTTTTACTGAGACAACTAATCTTAAGGCTGAGCTTCTTAGCAAGGCTAATGTTGAATACAACATTAAGGTACGATACTTCTTATATTTTGAATACTTTTAATGGAAATATTTTCTTAGTCATATAATATAGGCTCTTTAAATTTTCCAAACATACGTGCTATATCAAGTACTAGTAATTATTGTACCTTATGTATACTTGTAACGACCTGAGACTACCCCCTAGTCGTCACATGGTGCTTGCGACCCCGAAGGACCACAAGCTAACTCATGAATGATATCTGTTGTGAGCACTGAACAACGATACTAAAATAATTGCAAAATAATAGGCTGAAATGCCATAAGGTTCAAAACATCTAAAATACTGATAATGAATAATAACATCTGAATCTAAAATACTGTCTGAAAATCTAGTCTGAAAAGCCTCTAACTGAATCTGTCTGAAAGTGGAGTTGATGGGACAATCCCCCAACTAACTCCATCTACAAAAATACTACTAAGCTGAAGCACTGAAATAAAAGCATATCCTCAATAGATGAGGACTCACTGCTAAATCTGCTACTGCTAGTTGAATCTAGTTAAGCGCGGTCAGGAACTTGAGCGTACGGTCCTATGATATGAAACATCATAGTGCAAAAAATACGTATACGATCATTATGTAGGAATGTACTGGTATGCTAAATGAGGTAAGGCTGAATGCATGGGTTCATATGCATGAACAATAACTAACTGAATGATATGCAAGAACTGGATTAGCATACATAGAGGATCTGTAACTACTAAACATATTGTTCATACTGTAACTGAACATACTAGAACTGAATCTGATAACTGATAATCTAAGATCACTGATAATCTGAATTACTGATAACTGAGTAACTGTATCTGATAGTCCTAATTTTGTAGAACTGAGCTGAGTTCTATTCTGAAGACTGAGACTGAAACTGAAACTGTGGGAGGTAATCATCTAACCGACATGCCTCAAATAAGATAAGGTAACTGAGTTGGGGCCTAATCTGTAAAAACAATTGGAAGGGTATCAGTACCATGCCACGGGTAAAGATAAGCTGAAGAGTAACCCTCATCTGACAGGTACTCTAACGAGAATGATGGAACCCTCATCTGGCAAGTTAGAACACCTTATCAACCCTCAACTGGTAGGTTTGATGTCTCAACCTATGCTGGCTAGGTAGTTCTGGAATTCAAGGATTACTTTTAAGGATCACACCCTCTGCTAGCAGGTGAGCCCCCATCTTTGGGTTCACTCGGCGCTGAATCCTAATCCTAACTAAAAGACACTGAACTGAGTATACTGAACTGGACTGGACTGATACTAAGATTGTTGAGTTTTCCTAAGTTTTGTAACTGATTGAGTTCTACTGAGTTTTGTAATTGACTGAGACTACAACTGATTGTGACATGACTTATACTATTCTGTAACAGACACAGGCTCTAAGTAACACCTAGATTATTTGGTATTAAATACCCCCAGGTCTTAATAACATGAAAAGTAAATCAAAGCATAATCTTGGATAACATAATAATGTTCACATGGGCATAATTTATTCACAGAGACATTTCATCAAACACTTGTAATGCATTAACTTATACATGGATGGGGAATACATGTTAGCATGCTATAATGGCATTATTTCATTCTCATAGATAATTTATCAAATACATATGAAGCATACTTGGTTCATTAAATCATAAACACTTAGAGTTAACATGGTTACGACCATCAAATTGCAAATTGAAGGGTTTATCATGAATATCATGTAATTCAACACATAATAAAATCAATTCTTGGAACTTGTAATCTAAATCATGGATTTACACTCAAACGACATCATGAACATGAATTCAATTTAATTCAAACATGGAAATCATAAATCATAAATCTTGCAGTTTGAAAAGGGATCCTTGGGCTCCATGGAAGGTAAGGATCCATGGATGAACATCTAACATACATTAATTCATGAGATTCTTGGAGTTCTTGGAGAGATTCTTGGGATTGACCTTGATTCTTGAGAGCTAGGATTTGTTTTCTTGAGAGAGAAATACCTTTTGATTTTGGAAAAAATGAATAATAAAGGGTTTTACATGTTTTTAGGGATAAAATCCCACATCTGGGCGGAATAAAAATCATAGGAAAGACTATTTTAACCCTGGGCGCAACTTTTATTTTTTGTGAAATTTTTCCTATCTGGACCCCTGGCGCGATGCGGCGCTATCGTGTCGTGTCACTGGAAAATAATAACTGGGAAATTGCATGGTGGCGCGACATGGTGGTATCGCGTTACCACTTTGTTTGTGAACTGGAAGTGCACCACGATGCGGGGGAATCATGTTGGTACATTGGAAATTGACAATTGTGAACTGGGTCTATGGCGCGATGTGCCAATATCGTGGAGCAACAGTGGAAATTGACAATTGCTATTTTGACACACTTCGTGATGCTCTACTGGCCTGAATGACGATGTTTAACGACTGTAACTTAAAATCGCCATAACTTCTTACCCGGTTGTCAGATTTAGGCAAATTTTATATCATTGAAAAGTTACTTAAATTTCCTACGCAATGGCAGGCTCTAATCTGAAAATTACTAAGTATTCCAAAAATTTTATTTAGGATAACCCATGTACTAAGGGTTAATCTAGGCTAGGTAAATACGGAGTATTATAATACTTCTATCATATAGTCAAGCAGAAGAAAATAGATTATTATTGAACCTTATGCGACATAGTTCTACGGCAGAAAAAGCTAACTTCCTTTAAGATATTATTATAACCCCTTTAGTTTGCCAAGCATGCCTGTTACAGTAATTTTTGCCTGGTAGTGGCGGAAGCCAGTCACCCTCTAGTACTTTCTTTGTTAGATCTTGTATTACACATGAGTAATATTAACATTTGAGTACCCTTGTGAGGGGACCTTTTTCAAACTCCAGACTCCACATCGTAAGTGGGCCAAACTGCCTTTTTTAATTACCTAGTAGATTGTTCTGTGTCCAAAGCTTCTTTATAGGTTTATAAAATAATTTTATATTCTTAATTCAATTATAGTTATAAGAATAGTACTTGTCGTGTAATTTTTGATCAATTAAGTTTTATCTTGAAAAGATTGTAGTTCCAATTCAGACCAAAAAATTTAACAATTTGACTTAGCATTATGTATTTAAATTACCTTGACCAAACTTCTATATCAAAATTTGAGATTGTTTATTATAGACATTATGTATATAGGAATGACAGAATGAATATTAAATCACAATGATCTTTTAATTAACATAGGTGCAAAAGGCAAACTCAGAATTATTCAAGAGGCAGAAAAATGGAGACGACGGACTATTAAAGAGTCAGAAGAAAGCAGAGGCACAAAAAGCAAATGCAGATGCTGAACTCTATTCTCGACAGCAGGCCACAAACAGTGAGTCGTACATAAAGCAGAAGGAGATGAAAGACTAGCAGCGGTTGGGAAAGAACAAATCATGTACTTAGGATCCTTTTTGTAATTGAATCACAATTTCTCGTTCAAACACCAACCAACATAG
The DNA here is from genome assembly GCA_030864215.1 of Capsicum pubescens. Classification (NCBI taxonomy): domain Eukaryota; kingdom Viridiplantae; phylum Streptophyta; class Magnoliopsida; order Solanales; family Solanaceae; genus Capsicum; species Capsicum pubescens. The sequence continues at coordinate 112,052,630 of CM061544.1, forward strand.
AACCTTATTCAGACCTTATTCAGCAAAATAGTACCTTGAAAAGGATTAACAAAAATTACATGCTATAAACACTAACCACTTGCTACAGTTCATGCATTTTAAATTTCTCAAACCAAGGATCACATCTGAAGAATGAACAAAAGGTAGTACTTCTAGACAAACAAGCCCGATGCTCAATGATATAATATTTTCAAACCTGTCAAGTATCCAGAAACCTAAACTATTAGAATAGCAGCTTGTTGTCATGATCAAGATTGAAGGATCATTATAAACTATGCAAAAGTAATATTAAGAAGGATCGTCAACAACATCTTGCACTAACTACCCAAGAAAACTTACATCTAAATACATCTTATACTTTCCCAGCACAACACCTCACTATACATATAATCGTTTCCAACGATTTCAAATACAACTACATCCACATCAGTATTTTAGTCAAATCAAACAAACGAAATTGAGGGAAAATGAAATTTGAATCAAACTAGCAATAGAAACAAAATTGAAAATAGACAAAATTGAGAACGCATAGAGATTAGAGAATAAAAAAATAAAATTTAAGATAACTCATACCTGCACGTCTTGAAAAAACAAGATTATAGGGCAAAATCAAAGGGAAAACACGCACAGTCACCTGGATTTTGCTTTCTCAGTATACTGAAAATGCAAAGCTGTCACTAATTGAGAGAATATCTTTGAAAACACAATGAAAAAATAATTAGAGAAAATTGATCAAATATGAAACGTTTATGCTTGTATATTTTCAAGAGAAAACAAAGTTTCCTTTTAATTAGTTTTTAGAAAAGGAAATTTTTTGGCGCCTGTGTATTATTTTAGCAGTAAAATACACATGAATTTTTTTTTAATTAAAATATTTAGTTTCCTATCAAAGATCTATTATTTAAAGGGACGAGTTAAAATTTTTCTTAGGACCATATTTTTTACCTTCGCATAAAAATGCATAATTAAGGATGGGAATATAATCTCATCTCAATAGATATACTTTTAGAGACAAAATTATTAACTCATCCCTAAATGTTGGTCTTAAATAGTCCTTTTTGTTCTAGTACCCAACCATACGACTAGTACCCATTCAAGGCGTACCCTAGGCAGAATGTCAAGTCTATACATTGAACAACATACTATTGACACTATAAATCTCGTATCATGTGCATATGACTCATGTGGTGACTTCTCGTACCAAGAATAAAACTTGGACAATGTGATACTAACCAACATACAACTAGGGTCCTTGAACCATACCCACATCATACGAGTAGTATAATGAGTCGTATGATGCATAGAATGTCCAAGACTCAGGAAATTTTGCAAGGGCCAAAGTTTGGGGTGTTTCAATCTCCCCCCACTTAGAATCATTCACCCTCGAATGATGAGATGAGGCACTACAAGCATGATTAAACCCCAAACATCTCTACACCTACCATTACGAAGGAAAATAAACATCAAGAGATTCACAGTCTATCATCAACAAAGATATAAAATAAAGAAGTTAAGAACAATGCATACCTCAAGCATGATCTTTTGAAATCAGGAATAGGAATGGATACTTGGACTTCATGTCCTCCTCGAATTCCCAAGTAGCTTCCTCGGACTTTTGGTTCTTCCATAGAACCTTCGCTGAATCCATATCTTTCATTCGAAACCGGCGAACTTACCGATCCAAGATCCTCACTGGGACTTTCTCATAGGACAAAGAACCTGCAATACCAATGTTCTCTAAAGGGACAACCAACGAAAGATCACCCATACATTTCCGCAACCTAGAAACATGGAATACTAGATAAATGGAACTCATGATATGTAACACCCCAAGTTTGGTACCCCAGACGCTACACGGTGCTAACAATCCCGAAGGACCACTAGCTAACCCATGACTGGTATATGTTATAATAATTGTATAATGATACTGAAATATGTAGAATAATAGGCGGACATGCCATAAGGTTCAAAACTAAAACATACCTGATAATGCAGTATAACAATACCAAAACTAAAATAATTGTCTGGAGATGCTATAGTCTGAACATCTAGTCCGAAAGCCTCTAAACTGTCTGAATACGGAGTTGATGGGACATATCCCCAACTAACTCCATCTACTGAAAACTAAATTAACATAATAAAATAATCATTCTATCCTCGAATGATGAGGACTCACTGCAATCTACTACTGCAGGTAGAATTTGAACTGCTAAGGATGCTCTGGAGCTTTTACGTCTGAACCTATGGTATGAAATACCATAATGTAAAAGAAAAGTATACGTCAGTATGTGAAAATATACTGGTACGGAAAGTGAGGTAATACTGAATGCAAGGGTTCATATGCATGAACTATATCTGACTGAATATCATGAGAATAACTGAATGAGAATACATGCATGACTGTATAGATTGTAACTGAAATTATAAGAATTCTAAATATTGAGTTTTATTGATAACATAGATTACTGATAACTGATATAACTGATACTGGGTGACTGTACCTGATAGTCCTGATTCTAATGGAACTAGCTGAGTTCCTTACTAAACTGAGTGACTGTATCTGACAGTCCTAAAATTTGTAGAACTATTTGAGTTCTATTTCTGAGATTGAGATTAAGACTGTGACTGTGGGAGGTAGTCATCTAACCAACATGCCCTAAATAAAGCAATATAGCAGAGTTGGGGTCTAATCTGTAAACCCAATTGAAAAGGTGTCAATACCGCACCACTGGTAAAGACAAGTTGTGAGTGACCCTAATTTGGCAGTGTCCCCAAAGGAGAATGGTGGGACCCTCAACTGGCAGTGTTAATCCACCTCATCAACCCTCAACTGTCAGTGTTGATGACTCAACCTATGTTGGCTATATAGTTCTGGAATGCAAGGATTGCTTCTAAGGGTCACACCCTTTACTGTCAGTGTGTACCTTTATCCTTGGATTCGTTCGGTGTTGAATCCTACTCCCAACTGAATAGACACTCAACTGATTATACTGAGATAAATTGGACTGAGTTCACTGATTTTTCTAGACTGACAGAATATTACTGAATTCTGTTAACTGACTGAGTTCATGAGATTGCTGAGTTTTCCTGAGTCATGTAACTGACTGGATTCTACTGAGCTCTAAAACTGACTGAGAATACTATTGATCATGGCGTGACTGAGATTATATTGAATCTGGCACTAGCTCTAGGTACACATCTAAATTATTGGGTATTGAATACCCCCAGGACTCGATAGTATGAAAATAAAATGGACATGATACTTCTTGAGCTCATAACAATTGTTAACAATTCATAATACAACCATTGAGGGATTTCATGATGTACTTGATACTTGTAGTCTTGTACATGAATAGAAATACATTTCAACATATCATAAGTTCACAATCTAGTCTCATGAACACTCCATCAATTCATCACATGACATAACATTAGCATGGGAGTCATGTTGAACATGTAGTTATAGCTTAAGTTTATCATGTAGATCAATAAGGGTTCATAAAATACAATTCTACTCACTTAGGCATTTTATCATACACATGGAATGCATATACTTATGCTTAGGCATGAACATAAACACTTTTACATCATGGCTACATTAATCAACCCAATTTCATGAAATTCAATCCACATACTAACACAATATCATGAAAACACACTAAAGATTCCAACTTGGGAATCATACAACACATCAACATGATCATAATCAATCCACAACATGAATATCAAAATTTATAATTTAAAATTGGATTCTTGGACTCCAAGGATGAAAGGGATCCTTGGATGAACACTTTACATACCTTAGAACGTAAATCCTTAAGGGTTCTTGAAGGAATTCTTGAGCTTTGTTCTTGAATTTTGAAACTAGGGTTTCTTGCTTTTGAGAGAGAATGATGAATTTTGGGGAAACTTGTGTGAATAATGAAATATTTACGTCATTTAGGGATCAATTTCATGTTTGGGGATGACCTGGTTCATGGGAAAATGACCTATTTACCCTTAAAGACGCAGTCATTTAATGATAGAAAATTGGGCATCGACGTAATTGGTGATGCAGTGTGTTGATGGCATTGACGCGATACCCGATTTGTCGCACCTTGATCACGCTAAGCCTCAGCATTTTTGACTCTGTCAACCTGCAACAATGTTAACCAACATGATAGGTTACACGGCGCGCCAAGATAGCATTAGTCTACTATTTTGAGACACCAAACATGGTCTAAACGACTTTCAAAAAATCCAAAACTTGTCCGAGAACACCTAATGACCTTCCTGATCATGAGTCAACAAAAATATAAGCTATTAAAGGACATTATGGCCACCAAATGATATTTACAACCTTCAAAGTCCAAAAATAAACTAAGTCTGGAAACTTAGCTCGGATTTTTTAAGTCTGGGACCCCTTGACAAGCTTAAAGGATTGTGTTAAGCTTAAGAATTTTGCGGTGTCCTACAATATCTCCCCCTTGGGAACATTCGTACTAGAATGAGACTAAATGGGATGGGAGAAATGATAAGCTAAAGTACATACTGAACATAAACAACTGAAACATGACTATATGACTGACATTACTGAGATTCATACTGAGCATGCATATCTAATACATGATTTCATGGCTGGGATGATACATGAATGCATGACTGAGAGTACTGATAAAGTGATCATGCATATCTGATGCGTTAGTACATGACTGAATTGACTCAGGAACATGCAACTGAACATGTAATGGTAAAATACCAAGTTTTAAATGAAAACTAAGCATGGAGATGAATATTAAATTAGTACCTGAAATTTGAACATGAAACTGAATAAGCTTAAGGAAAGAAATTACCTTGGTTGATTCTGAGTTTGCAGAGAAGAGGTGAGGATACTTGGTGCGCATATCTTCTTCTGCTTCCCAAGTAGGTCCCTCAACGGACTGATTCTTCCAAAGAACTTTAACTAGATGCACTTCTTTGTTCCTCAGTCTACGAGTCTGATAGTCTAGAATTTCAACTAAAATTTCCTCATATGAGAGACTGTTCTGAATATCTATGCCCTCAACAGGGACTACGACTGCTGGGTCATCTATGAACTTCTTAAGCAAGGAGACATGAAAGACTGGATGAAGTGAAGCTAGATCTGAAGGCAATTTAAGCTGATAAGAAGGCAATTTGAGCTGATAAGCTACCTTGCCAAAATGACTGAGAATTTTAAAGGGACCGACATACCGAGGACTGAGCTTCCCTTTCTTGCCAAACCTCTTCACTCTCTTTATGAGAGAGATTTTGAAGTACACATAATCACCAATCTCAAAGTCGAGATCCTTTCTGTGCACATCTCCGTATGATTTCTGTCGACTCTGAGTTGTCTTGAGCCTCTCTCTGATTAACTAAAATTTCTCTAACGTATTGAATACCAAGTCAGGCCCTACTACTGTGACCTCACCCACTTCAAACCAACCAATTGGAGATCTGCATCTCCTACCATAGAGAGCTTATAATGAAGCCATTTGGATACTAGAATGATAGTTGTTGTTGTATGCAAACTCAATCAAAGGCAAGTGGTCATCCCTACTACCCTTGAAATCAATTGCACATGCCCTTAGCATATCTTCCAAGGTCTGAATGGTCCTTTCTGCTTGACCATCTGTCTGAGGATGAAAGGTTGTACTGAGATAAACTTAGGTACCATGACCCTTTTTGAAAGCTTTCTAGAAATAAGAGGTAAACCAGGTACCTCTATCTGAAACAATAGACATTGGAACACCATGTAATCTGACAAACTCCCTGATATAGAGTTTGGTGTAATCCTCAGCTGAATAAGAGGTATGAACCAAAAGGAAATGAGTTGACTTGGTTATTCTATCTACAATGACCCAAACTGAATCGTGTTGCCGACGAGTATGAGGCAAACCCTTCACGAAGTCCATGTTTACTTCTTCCCACTTCCAAGTAGGAATACAGAACTCCTGCATAGACCCACTAGGCTTCTGATGCTCAATATTAACCTTTTGACATATAGAGCACTTAGACACAAATTCCGCAATAACTTTTTTCATCCCACTCCACCAATAGATCTCCCGCTAATCACGGTACATCTTAGTGGCCTCTGGATAAATCGAGTAACGCACACCATGCATTTCTGCAAGAATTCGCTGCCTTAAGTCGTCTATACCTGGCATACAGAGATGACCCTGACAATGTAAAACACCATCTCCCCCTTGGGAGAAAACCTCTACCTTCCGATCTTTGACTGATTCTTTCAACTTGACTAGACTGGGATCGCTATCTTGTTTTTTCTTAATTTTGGAAACTAGAGATAATTCAAAACTATTCAGAATCCATATACTACCTTTTGATGAGTCGACTAAGCGGACACCTAGTCTGGCAAGCTAATGAACTTCCTGAGTTAGTATCTTTTTACTGCCCTCAACATGAGCAACACTACCTATAAATAATCAACTGAGAGCATCAACCACTACATTGGCCTTTCCTGAATGATAAAGGACACTCATGTCATAATCTTTCAAGAGCTCTAACCACCTTCTTTAACGGAGGTTAAGATCTTTCTGAGAGAATACGTACTGAAAGATTTTATGATCTATGAATACATATACATACACCCCATACAAATAATGCCTCCAAATCTTTAAGGAAAAAACTACGACTGCTAACTCAAGATCATAAGTCAGATAATTCTTCTCAGGGGGTTTAAGCTGCCCGGAGGCGTAGGCAATGACCTTACCATGATGCATGAGGACACAACCCAAACCTATGCTGGATGCATCACAGTACACTACAAACCATCTGAACCATCTGGAAGAGCCAAAATTGGAGCTGAGGTAAGTCGAGTCCTCAACTCCTGAAAACTCTTCTCGCAAGGATTTGACCACTGAAACTTGACTTTCCTCTAAGTTAATATGGACATAGGGGATGAAATAGAAGAAAATCCCTCAATAAACCATCTTTAATAGCCAACCAAACCCAAGAAACTCTTGATAATTGATGGAGAGATAGGGTGAGGCCAGTTTCTTACTGCTTCAGTCTTTTGTGGATCAACTCTAATACCATCATTAAAAATAATATGACCAAGGAATGCAACTAACCTTAGACAAAATTTTCACTTACTGAATTTGGCAAATAATTGATGATTCCTGAGAGTTTGCAATACTATTCTGAGATGGTTTGCATGATCATGCTCACTGCGGGAATAGACAAGAATGTCATATATGAATACTATGAAGAACATGTCTAAGTACTGCTTGAACAAACGGTTCATTAAAACAATGAAAGTGGTTGGGGAATTAGTAAGACCAAAGGACATGACTAAGAATTCGAAGTTACCATACCGAGTTTGGAAGGCTATTTTCAAAATGTCACATTCTTTGACTCTTTTCTGATAATAGCCTGATCTGAGGTATATCTTAGAGAAATAACTGGCACCTTGGAGTTGGTCAAACAAGTCATCAATTCTAGGAAGTGGATACTTTCTCTTGACTATGACCTTATTAAGTCGATGGTAGTCTATGCACATTCTGAGAGAATCGTCTTTCTTTCACACGAATATAACTGGTGCACCCTACGAGGACACACTAGGTCTGATGAACCCCTTGTCTAGGAGATATTTAAACTGTTTTTTTAATTCTCCGAGTTCTGTTGGTTCCATTCTGTATAGAGAAATAGATATAGGCTGAGTATTTGGAAGAAGGTCGATGCCAAAGTCTATTTCCCTTTTGGGAGGAATTCCTGGAAGATCTTCAGGAAAGACATCTGAATATTCATTCACTACTGGGACTAATTCAAGACTGGGAGTTTCGAAACTAGAGTCCTTAACTCAAAAAATATGTTAGACACATCCCTTAGATATCATTTTCCTTGCCCGTAGGTAGGAAACAAGCTGACCCCTGAAGGCTGAAGTACAACCCCTCCACTCTAAGATGGGTTCATTCGGAAACTAAAACTGGACAATTCTATTTTTGCAGTCGACTTGGCATAGTAGGAATGAAGCCAATCCATACTGAGAATGACATCAAAATCAGTCATCTCTAATTAAACTAAGTGTGCTGAAGTGGCTTTCTGAGATATCATAACCGGGCAGTTCCTGTATACCCTCCGGGCTATAATAGTTTTACCCACTAGGGTAGAGACTAAGAAAGGCTTTGATAGAATTTTTGGACTGACTCTGAAATCAACTGCTATATAAGGAGTAACAAAGGATAGACAAGCTCCTGGATCTAGCAAAGCGTAAACATGTATATGAAAGATCTGTAATGTACTAGGGACCACATCAGGAGAATTTTCCTGATCTTATCGGGACTGAAGATCATATAGTTTATTTGGGCGTTGCCCACTGGTGGCACTGGAAGTGGCTCTCTGCTGGTCCGGGCAACAAGACTAAGCTGAGGAATGGTTATGCTGACCTGAAAACCTAACTCGGGACAATCTTTGACTCTGTGACCTGGCTTTCCATATTCGAAACAAACATCGCTGCCAGTTTTGCAAATACCCTGATGGTTCTTGCCACAAGTCTGACACAGAGGATGAGTACGGGCACTGCTAACACTGCTCTGAAACTTAGAGCCTGGCACCCTATCTTTGTTACCATTCCTGAACTTAGGAACTGGAGCACTGGCTGAGGAAGGATCTGGAACAGATGTCTTTGGGAAAAACTGAGAACGATTTCCACCCTCCAACTTAGGCTGACTGAAATTGAAGCTACCTATTCTAGCCCTCTTATTCTGCTTTTCCCTGTTCTTAACCTTCTGCCCCTATATCTGTTGAGCATGGATCATAAGCCTGGATAGGTACATCTCACTAATTAACATAGCGGTCCTGCACTCCTTGACCACACTATCATTCACCCCTAAAACAAACTTACTCATCTTAGCCCTGCTATCTTCCACCACATGAGGAGCATACCTAGCTAATTGAGTAAACTTAAGAGAATACTCTTTCACTGTTATATTGCCCTGCCTGAGGTTGATAAACTCTAACACCTTTGCTTCTCTTAGCTCTAGAGGAAAGAATCCCCAACCAACTCTATCTACTAAAAACTGAACTGAAATAAAGAAATAATTATACTATCCTCGAATGATGAGGACTCATTGTAATCTACTACTGCATGCTAAATCTAAACTGCTAAGGGTGCTCTGGAGCTTGTACGTCTGAACCTATGGTATAAAATACCATAGCGCAAAAGAAAAGTATGCGTCAGTGCGTGTCAATGTACTGGTATGCAAAGTGAAGTAAGGCTAAATGCAAGGGTTCATATGCATGAACTATATCTGACTGAATATCAAGAGAATAACTGAATGAGAATACATGCATGACTATATAGACTGTAACTGAAATCATGAGAATTCTAAATACTGAGTTTTACTGATAACATAGATTACTAATAACTGATATAACTGATACTGGATGACTGTAGCTGACAGTCCTGATTCTGATAAAACTAGCTCAGTTCTGTACTGAACTGAGTGACTGTATCTAACAGTCCTAAAATCTATAGAACTATCTGAGTTCTATTACTGAGACTGAGACTGAGAATGTGACTGTGGGAGGTAGCCATCTAAACGATATGCCCCAAATAAAGCAATATAGTTGAGTTGGGATCCAATTTGTAACCCCAATTAGAAGGGTGACAATACCGCATTGCTGGTAAAGATAAGCTATGAGTGGCCCTCATCTGGCAGTATCCCCAAAGGAAAATGGTGGGACCCTCAACTGGCAGTGTTAATCTACCTCATCAACCCTCAACTATCAGTGTTGATATCTCAATATATGCTAGCTACATAGTTATGGAATGCAAGGATTGCTTCTAAGGGTCACACCCTTTACTGTCAGTGTGTACCTTTATCCTTGGATTCGCTCGGTGTTGAATCCTACTCCCAACTGAATAGACACTCAACTGATTATACTGAGATAAATTGGACTGAGTTCACTGATTTTTCTAGACTGACAGAATATTACTGAATTCTGTTAACTGACTGAGTTCATGAGATTGCTGAGTTTTCCTGAGTCATGTAACTGACTGGATTCTACTGAGCTCTAAAACTGACTGAGAATACTATTGATCATGGCGTGACTGAGATTATATTGAATCTGGCACTAGCTCTAGGTACACATCTAAATTATTGGGTATTGAATACCCCCAGGACTCGATAGTATTAAAATAAAATGGACATGATACTTCTTGAGCTCATAACAATTGTTAACAATTCATAATACAACCATTGAGGGATTTCATGATGTACTTGATACTTGTAGTCTTGTACATGAATAGAAATACATTTCAACATATCATAAGTTCACAATCTAGTCTCATGAACACTCCATCAATTCATCACATGACATAACATTAGCATGGGAGTCATGTTGAACATGTAGTTATAGCTTAAGTTTATCATGTAGATCAATAAGGGTTCATAAAATACAATTCTACTCACTTAGGCATTTTATCATACACATGGAATGCATATACTTATGCTTAGGCATGAACATAAACACTTTTACATCATGGCTACATTAATCAACCCAATTTCATGAAATTCAATCCACATACTAACACAATATCATGAAAACACACTAAAGATTCCAACTTGGGAATCATACAACACATCAACATGATCATAATCAATCCACAACATGAATATCAAAATTTATAATTTAAAATTGGATTCTTGGACTCCAAGGATGAAAGGGATCCTTGGATGAACACTTTACATACCTTAGAACGTAAATCCTTAAGGGTTCTTGAAGGAATTCTTGAGCTTTGTTCTTGAATTTTGAAACTAGGGTTTCTTGCTTTTGAGAGAGAATGATGAATTTTGGGGAAACTTGTGTGAATAATGAAATATTTACGTCATTTAGGGATCAATTTCATGTTTGGGGATGACCTGGTTCATGGGAAAATGACCTATTTACCCTTAAAGACGCAGTCATTTAATGATAGAAAATTGGGCATCGACGTAATTGGTGATGTAGTGTGTTGATGGCATTGACGCGATACCCGATTTGTCGCACCTTGATCACGCTAAGCCTCAGCATTTTTGACTCTGTCAACCTGCAACAATGTTAATCAACGAGATAGGTGACGCGGCGCACCAAGATCGCATTGGTCCACTATTTTGAGACACCAAATGTGGTCTAAACGAGTTTCAAAAAATCTAAAACTTGTTCGGGAACACCTAATGACCTTCCTGATCATGAATCAATAAAAATATAATCTATTAAAGGACATTAAGGTCGCAAAATGAGATTTCCAACCTTCAAAGGCTAAAAATAAACTAAGTCTGGAAACTTAGCTAGGATTTTCTAAATCTGGGACCGCTTGACAAGCTTAAAGGACTATATTAAGATAAGGAACTTTGTGGGGTCTTACATGATAGAGGGAAAATCCACCATATACGTAACATTACTAACCCTTCTTAAAACCACATACGGACCAACATACTTGGGACAAAGTTTCCACTTCTTTCTAAATCATATCACTCCTTTCATGGGAGATACCTTCAAGAACATCCAATCTCCAACCTCAAACTCCAAGTCCCTTTGCCTCACATCCGCATAGGACTTTTGGCGGCTTTGGGTGGTCTTAAGCCTATCCCGAATTACCTTCACCTTTTCCATGGCTTGGTGAACCAAATCTGGGATAAATATTTTTGCTTAACCAACTTCAAACCACCTAATAGGAGATCTACACCTCCTACCATACAATGCCTCAAATGGGGCCATACCAATACTAGAATGGTAACTATTTTTATAAGAAAATTCAATTAAAGGCTAATAGTCAAACCAAATACAACCATAATCTATCACACAGGCTCGCAACATATCTTCCAAAGTCTGAATGGTCCTTTTGGCTTGCCCATCCGTCTGTGGGTGAAAAGCCGTACGAAAACTCACTTTAGTTCCCAAACCATGCTTAAAAGAGCACCAAAAATGCCAAGAGGGTTGAGTGCCACGATCTAAAATAATCGTGACAGGCGCACTATGTAGCATTATAATTTCCTAAAGGTACAACTTCTCATAATCCTCGGCATAATATGTGGTCCTCACGGGCAAGAAGTGAGCGAACTTGGTCATCTTCTTTACAATGACTCAAATGGAGTCACACTAATTGTGCGACCATAGAAGGCCGGTAACGAAATCCATATTAATTATCTTCCATTTCCATACCGGTAATTCAATCTGCTGGAGTAACCTACCAAGCCTTAATTTTTCCACCTTCACTTGCTGACTTACCATACACTTAGCCACAAATTTGGCTACATCTTATTTCATGTTATTCCATAAATACATCTCCTTGAGATCATAATACATCTTTGTTGAACCAAAATGAACCATATACCGCGAATCATGGGCCTCGGGAAAAATCCTGCCTCACAACCCATCCACATCAGGAACGCATAACCTCCCTTGGTACCTCAAGATACCATCTCCATTGATATGGAAGGCCATCACCTTTTTTCTTACCCACGCCATCCATGATCTTCATCAAAAGAGGATCTAATAGTTATTTTTCCTTTATTTTTGAACCAAAAGATAACTGTGCTACCTATTACACTATCATATAACCATCCTCAGAGTTCAAGAGATAGACTCCAAGTTTAGACAAATGGTGAATATACTTTACCAATTATCGCTTATCCTTATCCACATTCGATAAGTTACCCATGGACAACCTGTTACGAGCATCAACAACCATGTTAGCTTTACCTAGTGGTAGTAAAGACTCATATCATAGTCCTTCAACAACTCAAGTCACCTTCTTTAACTTAGATTAAGCTCTTTCTGGGTAAATATATACTTCAGGATCTTATGATCAGAAAAGATATCAACATTCACCCCATATAAATAGTGATGCTAAATTTTTAATATGAACACCCTAACTAACAATTCCATGTCATGAGTTAGATATTTCCTCTCATGAACCTTTAACTTTCTTGAGGCATAGGCAAACACCTTACCATCTTGTATCCACACACATCCCAAACAAATCCAGGATGCATCACAATAAACCACAAATCCCTCTGTACTCTCAGAGAGAGTCAAGACTGGAGCTAAAGTCAACTTATCTTTTAGCTACTCAAAACTATATTCACAAGCATCAGACCATAAGAACTTCACTTTTTTCTAAGTTAATTTAGTCAATGGAGAAGAAGTAAAAGAAAAACTTTCCAAAAACCTCCTATAATACCCAATCAAACCCAAGAAGCTCTGAATATTGGTTAGAGTTATGGGTCTAGGCCACTTCTTAACCACAGTAACCTTTCGAGGATCCACTATAATTCCCTCACTAGAAACAACATGACACAAAAGAGTTATGGCATTCAAGAAAAATTCCCATTTAGAGAACTTAGCATACAACTGTTGATCTTTCAAGGTCTGTAACACTAGATAGAGGTGACCGACATGATCCTCTTTATTCCTTGAGTATGCTAAGATGTCATCAATGAATACAATAATGAATAAATCCAGAAACTGATGGAAGACCCTATTCATCAAATCCATGAATGCTGTCAGGTAATTATCAAACCAAAGGACATCACTAGGAACTCAAAATGTCCATACCTGGTATGAAAAGCTGTCTTAGGGATATCCATTTCCCTTATCTTTAACTGATGATATCCAGATCAAAGATCAATCTTAGAAAAGAATTTGGCACCCTGAAGCTGATCAAAGAGATCATCAATCCTCGAAAGGGGATACTTATTCTTCATTGTCACCTTATTCAATTACCGATAATCAATACACATTCGAAGGAAACCATCCTTCTTTTACACGAACAATACCGATGCACCCCACAAGGATACACTAGGATGGATGAAATCCTTGTCTAAGAGGTATTTCAATTTCTCCTTAAGCTCCTTCAACCCAGTTGGAGCCATTCTATATAAGGGAATAGAAATGGGGTGAGTGTCCGAAACAAGATCAATACAAAAATTGATCTCCCTATCGAGATAAACACTAGAAAGGTCATTAGGGAAGACCTCGGGAAAATTATTTACTACAGGAAATGAATGCAAAGAAGGACCTTCCAAGTTAGAATCTTTAACTTAGACCAGATGATAGAGACACGCCTTGGAGATTAATCTCCAAGCTCTAAGATACAATATAAACTTCCCCTTAGGAACTAGGGAATCACCCTCCCACTCAACACTTGGATCATTAGGGAATTTAAAAATGACCTTACGAGTCCAATAATCTAGGAAAGCATAGCATGATGCAACCAGTCCATCCCCAGAATAACATCAAAATCAACTATGTCTAACTTTATCAAGTATACCAGAGTTTCTCTACTACCAACAGCTACCACATACCCCTGATTGATTCTTCTGACAACCACAGAGTATCTTATCATGTAGAAATAGAAAAAGGGTCCAGTAGATAGTCAGGACTAAAACCAAAATATACAGCCACAAACTAGGTCACATAAGAGAGAAAGGACCCCGGATTAAGAAAACAATACACATCACGGGAAAAGAGTTTCAACATACCAGTAACAACATCAGGAGATGACTAGGACTCTTGACGAGTAGTGAGAGCATAAAGGCAGTTCCGACCAGTGTCGAAGCCAGAGGTGGTACCCTTCAGTGTAGGAGATGAAAAGAGGCAATAAGAATCGTGTTAACCCTAAATGAAACTTTAAAGGGATAATCTCGCTGCATATGAAAAATCTGACCACACATAAAACATCGATTCCTCCCTTTCTCACACTGACCACGATGATGCTAACCACAGAATCTGAAATGAGGGTAGGATAGTATGGACTGAGCCCTACTAGCCTAAGAATGGAAAACCTATGCCCTAGAAGTATCACCATTTTGAAAACATCTATTTCACCATGGCTTTAAGTAGGGAGCAGTAGCCCACTCTACTATTAGCCCCCACTCTATTCTAAAAACTGAGACCTCTTACTTTGCCTCTCACCAATCTAAGATTGTTTTTTATCCTCTTTGACCTATTGTACATACACAACCAATCTAGATATATCCATGTCATTGATCAATAAGGAAGCCTTACTCTCAAGAATCAACTCACAAGATAATCCCGAAGATTTCTCATTTGGTCCCTCATACTAGATACCAATTTGGGAGCATATCAGGACAACTGATGGAATTTTAAGGCATACTCCTTAACTGTCATCCTCCCTTTCTTCAAATTAACAAATTTTTATGCTTTAGCTTCACTAAATACTTGAGGAAAGAAGCGATCCAAAAATACACTAGAGAAATCATCCCTCATGGCAGAACTAGGATCCTTACCCCTCGACTATTCCCACTCTTCGTACCACTGGTACGCCACATCCTTTAATTAGTAGGCAGCAAACTCCACACCCTTAATATTTGAAATATGTATGACTCAAAAGATCTTCTCCATCTCATCAATGAATCTTTGAGGATCCTTCTCAACCTTTGTACAAATATATATCGAGGGATGCAACCTCATGAATTGGCCAACTATAGTATCCTCAAATGAACCAATAACAACACGAGCAAAACTAGTCTATTATCACTGAGATGTCATCAACTGAGTCAACAGGGTAATAGAACAACAAAACGCAACATTAATAAGCTCCTTGGGAGGCGGCTGAGTATGAGTATCACCCTCAGGAGTAGGATTACTCAGAATAGGTGGAACCCAATGAGGATAGTCAGATGCAGGACCCTTGACCGGTTCTGGACCCCAGAAGTTTGAAGAGCTCCATCCACATTGACCTTATATGGTATAGAAGAGTTTGCATGAGCATCAGATCTTCTTAAAGGCATGATCTAAAAGATGAGCAAATAGAAATCATAAGAATCAAATACCTTAGACTCTAAAGCTCAATAATTATACAACAAGAAAGGGAAATATTCCTAAATGTCTCATAGGCTCTCTCTTATAAGTGTGGTGCACTAATCACCCATAAAAGAGACTTTACTTGACACAGCTTTATGGATACCCAATTGACCATAATCCCAGGCTCTGATACAAACTTTTTCATAAACCGAACCATGGCTTGGCTATGAAAGGCATCTCAAGTCCCATGTAGACCAGATATCACCCCCTTCATCTCACCTAAAAATATATCAACCACAAGTGTCGAATAAATTCCGAACATATAATCAGATAGAGCAATATAAGACTGACAACAGCTAAAGAAATATCTAAAACATTCATCACCACCATGCACTAAACAATCACACCCAAGTCCACAGTAATCCACAAAGCCTTTATGATCTAAAGTTAATGAACCATCGGGACATGCCCTCGATAATAGCTAAAAATCCAAGTCTAATAAAGTCTATAACATAGAGTAAAAAGACCATGACATGAAAGCCTTACGAACAATGAAAGCATGCCACTTTAATGCCAACTCACGGGCCACTCAAATACCTAGTCATTGTGTATAAAAAGAAGAAGAAAATCTTATCCCTATATCGTATGGGTATACATTGACCGAAGATAATTAGCGGTTGGAATGCTATCATGTAACTCAGGGATAAGTATAAAATAATGCCATCATGAAAAACCAAGTCAAATCATCATATGGGATCATATGTATACATATATATATAATGTCAGGATAGGGAACAAGGCTTATCATAAACTTTAAAAACATTAACCTAGGGCGTGTAACATAATCGTCAGATAACAAGGAACCCACATCTATATGGGCCCAGCTCTCCCCTAACTAGAAAGGCCCAGTACGTGTAGCCGCATGAACCAGAGAATATCTATATTCGTATATGCCATTTTGGGGGACTCAAACCTCCCGGCATAATCAAGATGACTTAAGAACCACTGTATACAATATGGAGGACTCGAACTTCCCATTCATATAGCCATATAGGGACTCAAACCTCCTGATCATATAGACATTCACATCGGCTAGTGCAGTTTTTAGTGTTAGTCCTTCAGACTCCACTTTGACATCTAACTACAAATCCTACTTTAAATCCCAATTTAAAACATATGTTACACATACACACAACCATTAGTCCAATTAATTACCAAAGGCATCTTGTTGGTATCTTCATACCAACCGTACTTGCAAGCGTAGAACATGACATAAACATTATTATTCGACTTTGGGACTCAAACCCATTGTCTATACAAAATCATCAATTCAATTTAATATTTAGAAACTCAAACCCATTTACCCATTTAAACCACCAAGCTTACAATTTAATTCAACTTCTGGCCAACAAGGCCTTTCATGAAACCATTTACCAACCATTTACATTATTAGGCCAACACCTTAGTTCAAATTATATTTTAACTCAATTTACGATCATCAAGACCTTAAAAAATCATTCACACTTTATTAACATTCTTGTGCCAAGCATTAGTTCATAAACGTAACTCATCATGTGACTAGATTCTTCTCCTAGACATTATCACAAATAGATTGAGGGCATAACATAATTAGACCATTATTCAAGTCATAAACCATCAAGTTAGGGTTAACTATGACCCATTAGTTTAAATTACAATTTTCAAGCACCCAAATATGCAAAACCATCATTAAATCATGCATAAACACAAGTTGAAACATGAGAAAACAATACTCAACAATATGCATTCAAACCCTCAACTATGGATTTCAAAACCATCATTTATGATTCAAAAACAATGTTTAAAACACATTTTTTTTGTGAACTAACAATGAAAGAAGAGTTACATGCATGAATTATAAAGATTCACAGGAAGATTTTGATCTTTAATTCTTTAGGTGACCACCTTGATAAAACCCTAGCCCAATCTCCTTGAGAGGATTTTGGAGAGTTTAAGAGAGTGTTTTGATCTTCCAAAAAGGTGAATAAGAGACCAAATATTATTATAAGACATGGGATCTTAAGGGATTAGGGTGGGAAATATCTAAAATACCCTCAGTTTAAAAGTTCTAAAAGTTTTATAGAAGGGAACTATTTGGCCTCTCCACTTGTACCCACATCATACGAGCGGTACCCTCTACTCGTATGTTAATCAAAATATTGGACATCACATTCAGTCCAACTTATGACTCATTATCCTAAATCGTACCCTACCATACGACTAGTAGCCATTCAAGTTGTACTCTAGGTATAATGGCAAGGCTAGAAACTAAACAACATACGGTTGGCATGATACATCTTATATCATATGCATATAACTCATGTGTTACCTTCTCATACCAAGAATAGAACTTGGCCAATGTGACACTGACCAATATACGACTAGGGTCCATGACCCAGACCCACATCATACAAGTAGTATGATAAGTTTTATGATGCATATAATATCTAAGACTTAGGAAATTTTGCAAGGGACAAAGTTTGGGGTGTTTTAGAGGCTATTCACAAGATAAATCCTGGTAGGGTGATGGGGCTAGATGAGATTCTAGTAGATTTTTGAAGAGCACTGGTGGGGTAGGTTTGGAGTAGTTGATAAGGTTGTATAACATCATTTTTAGTGAGGAAAATATGCCTTAAGCATAGAGTTATACTAAGAAGGTTTAGAAAAGGGTGGTAAAATTGAGGCTGAGAAGGATCGTGACTATCTCTGAGAATCAATTCAATTTCATGCTTGGTCACTCGACTACTGAGTCTATTCACCTTGTGAGAAGATTAGTGAAGCAATTTGGGAGAGGAAGAAGGACTTGCACATGGTGTTTATTGATCTTGAGAAGGTATATGATAAAGTTCCCATAGAGATTTTGTGGAGGTGCTTGGAGGCTAGAGGGGTGTCTGTGGCATACACTAGGTCGATTCAGGATATGTATGATGTCACGAAGACATGTCTAAGGATGGTAGGTGGATATTTGGAGAACTTTTTGGTTTTGATAAGGTTGCACCAGGGATCGACTCTTAGTCCTTATTTATTTGCATTGGTGTTGGATGTTTTGACACGACATATTCAAGGAGAGGTGCCTTGGTGTATGTTATTTATTGATAATGTGGTATTGATTGATGAGACTCGGGGAGGAGTTAATGATAAGTTGGAGATTTAGAGATAGACTCTTAAGTCTAAAGGATTTTGGTTGAGAAGGACCAAGACGAAGTACTTGGAGTGTAAGTTTAGTGATGTGTCATTAAAGGTTGACATAGTTGTGAAGTTAGATTCTTAGGACATTCATAAGAGGAAGAATTTTAAGTATATGAGGTCTATGATTCAGGATAATGGTGAGATTGATGGGTTTGTCACGCATCGTATTAGGGAAAGGTGGTTGAAATGGAGGCTCTCTTTGGGAGTTTTATGTGATAAGAAAGTTCCCCAAAAGCTTAAAGGTACATTCTACAGAGTGGTAGTCCAATTGGATATGTTGTATGGAGTAGAGTGTTGTCCAGTTAAGAATTCTAACATCTAAAAGTTAAAGGTGACGGAGATGAGGATATTTAGATGGATGTGTGGTCATACCAGGAAATATAGGGTGATGAATGAGATTATTCAGGAGAAGGTGGGAGTGGATTCAATGGAGGACAAGATATGAGAAGTAAGGTTACGTTGGTTTGGGCACGTGATAAGGAAGGGATCTAATGCTCCAGTGCGAAGGTGTGAGACACTGGCTAGGGATGGTTTTTAATGGGGTAGAGGTAGGACAAACAAATATTAAAGGGAGTTGATTAGGCATGATATGGAGTAGTTATAACTTATGGAGGACATGACCCTAGATAGAAAGGTGTGGAGGACGTAGAATAGGGTAAAGGGTAGGGGGTGGGAGTGCGTCGATAATAGTAGGGGAGCATTCTTTATTTGTGTAACGACCCGAGATCCCATCCCGAGATGTCACACGGTGATTATGGACCCGAAGGACCACAAGTTAACCCTTTACTGATATCTGTACCTGTACACTACATAATATCTGAAATAAATATGAAAACTAGCCATAAGGTTCAGCACATCTATGAATACTCAAAACTGTAAACTAAATACTAATACATCTGTCTGAAAAGCCTCTAACTATCTGAACTGTGGAGTTGATGGGATAGGTCCCTAACTAACTCTGTCAACTGAAAATAACATGGTCTGATGTAATAATAGTAAACTAAGATTTGTCCTCGAAAGAAGAGGACTCACTGCTGTGACTACTGTTGCTGACTGGGAATGAACTACCTAGGGAACTCTGGGTCCTGTGCCTCTGAACCTATGGTGCCAAATGAAACACTGTAGCACAAATGCATCAGTATAGGAATATATGGAGTATGTAGATGGGGTAAGGGTAAATGCAAGGGCACATGTGTGTACAATATCTAAACTGAATAATCATGAAAATACCGCACGAGAACACATACATGATTACACAAACAATAAACACAATCATCGCAACTCTAGATGCGAAAACTTGGATACCACTTGACTGCAGAATGAACTCACTACTGACACTAACATACTAAATTACTAACTTATCTGATACTTATAACTGAGGATCTAGATGTACTTATATCAAGGACTGAATTCTGAGCTTTCAACTTACAACTGACAGGATTAGAGATCAACCTCTCTAACGGATGATTTCAGAAACTATTATCAATGATAAGAAATATGAATATATCTGAATCTGACAACAAAGATACTCAATAGAATCTGAAACTATGAATTAAGCGTGTCTGGCGGCTTATCTTCAAATTTAATAAAAAATAACTATATATAAGACCAAGCCTATTTGATGGGATTGTCCATGAATCAATGGAACTATCTGAGTTTTTCATAATTATAGATGACTGTATCTAGCAGTCCTGATTTCTAAAGATTGATACTAAAACTAAGACTGATTCTGAAACTAAAACTGAAACTGTGGGAAGTAGTTACTTAACTGACATACCCCAACCTACCACAGGTGGGGTCCAACATGTAACCCTAGCTGAAAGGGTGTCAATATGCTCCATGGGTAAAGACCTCTCTCTGGTTAATCCTTTCTAACGGATGAACCTTACCAGGAAGTCGACCTAAGGCAATATAATAGTCAAACACTCTCTCTCTGAAGGTGACAGCCTTTTCCTGATGGTGACTCCTATATCTTGCACTGGCTACGTAGTTTGTGAGGTCAGGGATTGCTACTAATGACTCCAGCCTCTCTCTTTCTGTCGGGAGGATCCGCCATCTATTCCCTCGCTCGGTGCTAGTTTCTACTCCCAACTAAAAGACTCTGATTGAATTCTTAACTGAACACAACTGAATTGAATTTGATACTGATCATGTTTATCAAAAGATCTGACTGAGCTATGCTGAGACACTTAGTTCCGTATCGAACATAAATGGTATTGAATCACGGTATCTGACTGACGATATAGAGCTTGAATGGGTTATTCAGTCACTTTCGAGATTAGAATTGAACACTTACATACTGTTAGATCTAAGTTGAGTACAAGGCTGAGGCTAGATTACTAGCGATACAGAGATTATAGAGATTACTGAGTTTTCTTGAGTTTCATAACTGTCTGAGGAAACAGCGTTTTATAATTCACTAAGTTCTGAGAGTCATGGCTCGACTGGAATTACCGTAAAACTGACACAGGCTCTAGACAATAGCTAAATTGTTGGGTATAAATACCCCCTGGACTCGATAACATAAAATAAAGCATAATCATTCCTCCATCATCACAACCATTCATTCATCATCATCATCACAATCATTTATTCATCATCACAGTCATTCATTCATCATCATTATCACAATCATTCATTCATCATCACAGTCATTCATTCATCATCATTATCATAAAGCATCTCTTCAAGTATTTAGGAAACACAACATACCTTCACATTTACAATCATTAAGGCATCGCGTCAAGCATTTAGGAAACATCAACATATACTATCGTAGGGAAACATTCTACTAGATTATACTTCCTTCAACAAGGTCTTATATCAAGTACTTCACACCTAAATCAGTCGTGACATGTATTTGGACATCATATGGTTGGGGAGAACTTCATACTATCATGTCTCAACTTACTTTCTAACCATTTGGCATATATTAAAAGTTTAGCATATATCAAAGAGCACATAATTGGGGAATTTACCACTATATTGTCTCAACTTACTCACTAAGGTCTTTCAACAACCACTAGACATGTTCGGGTTTACACTTACTTGGGGATTTCATGTTATCATAGCACAACTCATTCACTAAGGCATTTTATTAAATCCTAGGCATGCATAGACTTGCTCATACTTTGAGGTTTCCTATTCAACATACTATAATGGCCCTTATGCTTTACCTAAGCTCTTTATCAAACCTATGGGGGACATGTTTCTCTTATTCAACTATTTCTACAAATAAATTCCATGAACACATCACATAAATTCCACATACTAGGGTCAAAGCTCATAAATCTTATACACAAACATGAATCAAAACTCAACAACACAAGGAACATCAATTTCAACTCATACAAATCATGGAATCTCATAAACATAAAAATCTTGAAGTTTTAAAAAGAGTTCTTGAGTTTTTTGGATGAAAGGGACCCAAGAATCAACATCTACATACCTTGGGAAGACTCTTTTCTTAAAGGCCTTTGGAAGGATTTCTTGATTTATCTAGATCTTTCTTGATTTTTTTCTTGATTTTTGCTTGAAGAGAAAAGGAGGGGGGGATTTTCATTTTGGAAACCCTAATTTTTTGGAAGTGGAAGAGAAATGAGGTTGAGATCCCTTGGCCGGGTATTTATAGAGTCTAGGGAAAAGGGAAAAAGACCAAAAATCCCTCAGAATTAAACTGAAAATTCTCCGATTTTTACATGCGGGCGTGACGCGCTATAATCGTGCCAGTTCACTGGAATTTAGACAATTGGGAAACTACATAGCGGCGCAACACGGTGGAAATATCATTTCCCCCTTGGTTAAGAACTGGAACTATACTGCGATGCGGTGGAATAGCGGAGGCCCAATGGATTTTGACGATTGCCATTTTGGCTGGCTCCGTGACACGCTAAGGTACTAGGTGGCACACTATCTCACTAAAATGGCTCTAAGTCTTCACCCGAGTGTCCGATTTGGGTGAATTTGGTATCGATGGAAAGCTTATTCAATGATATACATAACAAAAAGTATAAATTAGGGAAATTCCACACGATTCAAAATATTTCATACTTAAGAAGGTATTTTTGAAACTTTTAGACTTGGATTTCTGCTTTACTGAATACGCTCTAAGGCTCAGACTGGAAGAGGACTTTGCGGGGTATTACAATTTGTGTATGAATTTTCTTATTCATGGTGTTGAGTGATGTCTATGGTTTCTAATAGATAGTTTTTAGTATTATCTTGTGACTCTAGTATTATCTTATGGCTAGTAGTGTTAGTTTATTTTTCATACTATAAAATTTTATATGCATTTATGTTTGGTGTTTGTTATAGTTTTATTGGTGAAAAGTTGGGGGTCTATCAGAAATATCCTCTCTACTTCACCTGAGGTTGTGGTATGGTCTGCGTATACTCTACCCTCCCCCGATCCCACTATGTGGGAATACACTGGGTATGTTATTATTGTTTCTAGAGAGCTTTATTCCCTATAATATAAGGGATCAATTGAGAAACAAGATTGATTATTTGTAGTAGGGCTACAACTATTTGAGAGTATGAGGCTCATTTTTATGGATTGTCCATACACGCCACTACTAGTATATCCATCGAGCTTGAGAGATCAAGAATTTTTTTAAGGTTTTGAATGTTTATTATTATTTGGCAACAATTTAGCTAGTGATCTCTAGTGGTTCATAAAAATATTAAGGATCATGCTAAATTGATTGAGACTAATAGCAAGGGCACTTATAGTGGTAGTTACAAAAAGATACATTGACATAGGAATTTCAATCATCATCTATCCTAAGGCAGGGATTTTGACTGCTAGAGGTTCTCATGGTTACCATGTTAGACTAGTTCAGATATCTTTGCAAAGTTCAGATGGTAGGTCTGTATGTTTTAAGGCTTTGGGTAGTCAAAGATTGGGCCATATAGACTTAGACTATTATTCTAGTTTATCGAGTTATAGAGAGTAGTAGAGATGGATCTAGGCTTACCAGATATGGAGCTTAAAGAACTCATGGTACTTAATACAAGGTTTCTCAATCTAGCCGTGGATGTAGTTTGTTCTATGATTTTCCCATATGACCTGAGGAAAAGCCTTTGATGCAGTGATTATAGGTATCCTTACAGTTTTCCATTAATATGCTTATGTGTTATTTGACTCTAGGTCCCTATTATCTTATGTGTTTGTATATTCTGCTACTGGTATTGATGTTATGTTTGAGTCCCTTGATATGCCTATCCGTGTTTCTACCCCAATAGGTGACTTTTTAGTAGTAGATCGGGTGTACTGATCATGTGTGGTCACCTTTTTGGTTCATAGGAATTTGGTGGACTTTATCATCCTTGATATGGTTAATTTTGATGTCATATTGGATATGGATTGGTTGGCTCCTTACAAAATAGTTTTAGACTATTTTCCAAGACCGTTTCTTTAGCTTCTTTGGGTATGCTGAGATTATAGTGGAAGGGCACCCCCAGTTGATATCCTAATGGGGTTATATCTTTCCTTCATTCTCATGGCATGGTAAGAAAGGGGTGTCATTCATATTTGTCCTTTGTTACCAACGTTAGTGTTGGTTCACCACCTCTCTTGGATTCTATGAGAATTTTTAGAGAGTTCATGGGCATTTTCCCTAAGAACATAACTAGTGTTCCTCCAGATAGGGATGTGGTTTTTACTATTGATGTAGAGTTAAGAACTAATCCCATTTCCATTTCTTTTTATAGGATGACCTTGGCAAAGTTGTAGGAATTTAAGGAACAATTATAGGACTTGATGAGTAAAGGCTTCATCAGACCGAGCATATCATCTTGGGATGTTCCTATCTTATTTTTGAAGATGAAAGATGGATACATGCGTATATGTATTGATTATAGGCAATTAAACAAGGTGATTTTTAAGAACAAGTATCCTCTTACTTGCATTGATGATTTGTTTGATCATCTTTAGGGTGCCTCAATGTTTTCTACGATATACTTGAGATTGGAAACCATTAGATGAAGGTTAGAGATTTGGATATTCGAAAGACACACTTTTGATGTGATATGTCCATTATGAGTTCTTGGTTATGTCTTTAGGCTGACTAATACCCCAAAAAATTTTATGGAATTAATGAATAGGGTATTCAAGCATTATCTTGATTTTTTTTTGTGATATTGTTCATCGATGATATCTTGGTTTATTCCAAGAATGAGGCCAAGAATGTGCAGTACTTGAGGGCTATACTCAAGAGATAATGGGGTGAGAAGTTCTATGCCATGATGCAAGTTTTGGTTGGTTTGTTCCTTTCTTGAGTCATGTAGTGACTATCGATGATATGATGGTCAATCCAACCAATGTAGCGGTAGTTCACTATTGGGATAGACCTACTTCTCCTACCAAAGGTTGGAGATTTATTAGCTTGGAGGGACTATTATCTTTGGTTTGTGTAGGGTTTTTCTTGTATCACAACTCCGTTGACAAAGTTGACTCAAAAAAGATTATTTGTAAATATTTAGATGTTTGTGAGTAGAGCTTTCAAAGTCTATAAGTTGTTGACTTTGGATCCTATCATTACTTTATTGGAGGAAGGCATGGTTTTTACCATGTTTTTTATGTTTTTGGGTTTGGGTTGGGTGGTACTTTGATGCAAAAGTATAAGGTGATTGTATGCTTCTTGACAGTTGAAGCGTTACGAGAAGAACTACCTTACTCATGATTTTGAGTTATTTTTTGGTTAAAGATTTTGAGTTATCCATGATTGTGTTTATGGTAGAGACACTACTTACGTGGAGTTCATTGTGAGATTTTTTGTGGTCATCATAGCCTTTAGTAGTTTCTTAAGGATAATGATCTCTCTATCCTTTAAAATTTAGGCACAGATAATGTAGTAGTGGATGCCTTAAGTCAAAAGGCAATGAGTAGGGTAGTTTGCACCTATTCGTAAGGGAGAGGCCTTTAGCCTTAAAACTTAAACTTGGCTAACCATCTGGTTCAACTTGATATTTTAATACTTGGCTGGGTTTTAGCATATGCTGAGGCTAGGTCCTCACCTATGGAGAAAATTCGAGCTCATTAATTTGATGATAAGAAATTGAGGGTGATTCATGATGAAGTATTAAGTGATGAGGCAAAGACTGTATTTGTTGATCCCAATGGAGTTTTTAGGATCATTGGTTGTGTTTGTTTGTTGATACTTGGTGGATAGTTTAGACTGATCTTGGAGAAGGCTCATTTTTAAAAATATTCTATTAATCCAAGATTGGTAAGATGTATAATGATTTGAAGCAACACTATTAGTGATTTGTTATGAAGAAGTAAATTGTTGAGTTTGTAGCTAAGTATTTGAATTTTAAACAAGTGAAGTATGAGCATCAGCAACCGAATGGTACTGCACAGAGTATGACTATTCCCGAGTGAAAGTGGGAGTAGATCACTATGGATTTTGCAGTTGGTCTACCCCTGTCGTTGGGGAAGTTTGATTCTATTTGAGTGATTATGGATAGGTTGACTATATCAACACATTTCATATATGTTGTCATGACCCAAAAGTTAAGGTTATGATGGCAACTATCGAGACCCAACCTGATTAGGTAAGACAAATACCCAAAGGAAAGAAAGAAGGAAAAATAATAGGTAAAATAAGTAAATGAGACTAGTGAAGCCAAGCCAACACAATACAAAATAAGCAGAAGTCTAAAATAAATGTCATAAAAACTCCCATAACCTAATGTCATAAGTATAAGAGCTTCCAAAACATAATTGAATTTGAAAGTACATAGTCTTTCTCTAAATACAAAATAGAGACACAAAAATAATAGAAGGAAGTCTAGAAATTGACTTTGAACTCTAGTGCGTGTCAGTACCTCGAATCAATACCAAAAGACATGATCAGCTACCGCGTCTCATAATAGGATCTACACCAAAAAGGCATAGTAGGAGTGAGTATGGTTTACTTATACTCAGTAGGTATTATACGCCGACTAAGCAAAACAAGAGATAATACAAGTAAAGAAGTACTATGAGCATGTCACCTGCAAACAGAAAAGTTTCCAAACATTAGCTTACACCGTCTTCACTAACAGTTGTAATATATGAAAAAAATTAAATAGAAGTATCCATTCAAAAAAGCATATACAAGTTAATTACACATCAAGTGACACATAGAGGAAAACACATAAAATTCATATGCAAATCCAATGCAATGAATGATGAAGTAAATAGTTAAAATTCATCGTATAACTTCTTGTATATACATATTAAGCCATAATTCTCCCAAAATAGGACTCATGGGGATTCGTAACCTATATACTATCTCAAAAAATCAACCCACCTATGGAGTATTTATATGTACTGTGAACAGTATCTCATGATTGTGTACCCATCTCACGATCTATAATTGCCTGACTTTTGGTGATTTGTATAAATATTATTTTTTTATAATTTGACTATTTTACCCTTCCCTGTGGTTGTATTTTTGTATTTATGGGATATGGGGATGATTGGCAGGGTTCCTAATCCATTTTGGTGTGATTCAAGCGAGATTGTGACTTTTGGGGGTATTAAAGGCTTAATAGTTGACTTCGGTCAACATCTCTTGATATATGCATCGAATGGCAAAATAAACTTCACATGCCAATCCAAAACATTAATTTTAGGTTGATAACATGGTTGGTTTGGTTTTACAACTTCAATATCTCATTTCGACACTTCGTTCAAAAAGTTGTGAAACTTGGTCTCGAGGATAAATTCTATGAACACAATATTTTTTCAAAAATTTATTATCTCCACTGAGTCCAGGGCATCGAAATTTATAGGGTAGCATAGTTCGTTTGCATTCTTGGGATTTCAGATAAATCCCGAGGGGTCCGCAGAGACATAGAATTCCAAGTCTCCACAGCTGGTGCAGTTGCTAAAGTGCCACTTTGGCTGCTTTAACGGCAGGCGCTAAAGCGCCACGTGGTCTTTTTAGCGGCTGACTACCAGTAGGGCAAAGACGCTTTAGCAGCTCTCATCCATTTTTGTAGAGGGAGCTAAAGTGTCTTTTATCCTCTTTAAAGGATGGCACGTTAAGCGAATACCGCTAAAGCAATCACTTGACTACTTTAGTAACCCGTGGTACCTATGTATAATAATCTTTTCTTGGTTTTTCTTCATCATTTTTGAGAATTGGTGCTTGGGGATCAAGTTTTTGGGCATTTTCTTCCATTTGTAAGCATGGGTAAGCTCCAAATCCGTATTACAACTACTTTTCTTTGATTTGTATCACCTAAATCTTGTTTAAACTCAAATATAAAGATAGAAAATTGGGTATTTTGGCCAGGAATTCCTTATTTAAATACTTTTCAATTTAAACCCTAATTCCAAATCATTTTCACTTGGGTTTTCTCGTATGAGTTTCTTTAATCTTGGGAAATATATTTTTGGACTAAAATTTTGGTTTTGCTCTTCTTTTTCAAAAGCACATTTTGGGGGTCCATTTTGACCCCGATTCAATACAACATTGGTATCGATGGCTTTGTTTTGCTACATAGACTCTATATTGTGTGATTTAGTTAATTCTGAGCCATTTATAAGGGCAAAGCTTTGGACTGAAGGCTTTTTAGACCAGTTTTTAGCATTTGAGGTAGCTTATGGTTTAACTTTCTTCAAACTGGGTTGGGTAGTTAATAATAATGTAAAAGCATAATTGGTATAGGGTTGTATTATGGAAAATGTGTTTAGGTTATTTTTGTGCCCATATGGGAGCTCATGCGGATAATATTTGATGGTTTTGGGATATTAATTAGTATGCTTGATGATGTGGGGTCTTATATGATGTTGTTGGTCTGGTATTGATATTATATATGTTTGTTTACACTTTTTTGGTGAAAAAATCCTATATTTTCAGAATTATACAGTATCAATGACATTTTCTTACATGTTTCACTTAAGGGTGGTTTCTGGTTATAGTGCATCATGGGTGGTTGGATGATTTGAGTGGATTTTTGGTTTTCTTGGATGGTATATTTTTTGGATAGTGAATATTCTTATTTTGTGTTGATTGTGAGCATCATATCCTCATATCATATTCATTCATGAAATATCGATACCACTATGGAAATACTGGAAATACTAGTTTTTTCTGATAGAAAATGAGACATCTTTAAAAACCTACTATCGATTTATGTGTCGCAGAGGAGTTATAGATATTGGTATTGGATATTGGTTATATATGGGTTGGCAAAGCCCCTATCGGTCCTACTAGAGAGTAGAGCTTGGTAGGCATGGGTTGACGAACCTCCCATGGGTCCTACATGGGAGCAGAGCTTGATAGGTGTATATCGATATTGTGTGATGACCTCTTGCATCACATCATCATCATCATCATCATCATTATCATCATCATCATCATTGCATTTCACATATTGTGTTTATTTTGTGATTGTATTTTTTTCTTAACCTAATATGATTCATTTATTTTATCTTCTTACACTTGAATGTGATGTAAATGTATATTTATTCTTCTTTCTACCACCTGTGTTTGTTGTATGTGTATATAATAGAACTTTTAGTGGAGATGGTGTTGGCTATCGTTTGGGATATTTTCTAATTACTGGTGATGTGACCACTGTTTGTGTTTATATACTCACTTTAATCAGTCAGCCAATGATACCTACTGAGTATAAGAAGATCATACTCATCCCTATTCCACCATTTTGATGCAGATCTAAGTATGAGCGTACGACATAAATAGCTAATTCAGGTGGTATTTAGAGTCTATTTGAGGTTGCAGTAGATCTATCCATTCGAAGTTGACTACTACCTTTTCTTATTTAAAATATGTCTTATTTTATTTAGAGACAGAGTTGTTCCTTTCGGGTTATCCTATGTATATTTTGACATTCAAGTTGTATTAATTGGTTCTTACACTATAACACTAACATTTTTGGATGTTCTATTAGCCTCTTGACTATGTATTACCATTTTTACTATATATATGTATGGTTCGAATCTGCTCTAGGAGTCTTGACTTGGGTTTTGTCATTAATTCTTCTCTTTATATCAGTTATGGGGATGGGTTTACTTTGTCAAGGATTGTTGCCACAAGTGCCATTATGACCTTGGCTTTTGAGTCATGATAAATTAGTATCAGAGCTAAGTTCAGTAGTCCCATCAATGTAAGAATAGAGTATCTAGTAGAGTCTCGGAAATTGGTACATAGACATTTGTATCTATCTTTGAAAGGCTATAATATATCTTTTAAGAAACTTCCCTTATTTTATTTTATATCATATGGATATTTTATGCTTTGTGTTCTAATTCCTATTTTACTTACTTCTATGTAGATGGTAAGGACTAGATCCAGCGAAGCTAGGGGTGTAGAGATATTTCATGAGGAGAGAGCCCAGTCTAGAGGGCAAGTTATGAGACATGGTCAGGCTCGACGTAGAAAATATGTACGAGGAACTACCCCATCCAAAGATAGCACTAGGGGACTCTGTTCTGAGCCTTAGGATAACCATGTTGGAGATATAAGCTCTACTCCAATCCTGCAGAGTTCTTCAGCCCCAATCTTAAAGGGATTGTTAATTCAGTTGTTGACCCATTTTGAAGGTGATCCTATGAGTTCACCTTGTGTTTCTCCAACTTCGAGTATTGAACCTCTGTATAGGCCAGTGACTAAAAGTGGTGTTCCTCTAATTTTGAGTATATATCCTCCTGTTGTACCGATATATACTTATGGTACTCCATAGACTCTAAGTGCAGTTCCTCCTTTAGTGCTGGTATCTAAGTATGATATTTTGAGATCTTGCGCTTAGCCTATATCTATTTTGCCTCTATAGATGGGTTCTCAGCTAGTTAATTTTATGATACCTTCTATTATTTTGAGCAAGGTTATGTCTTTTGAGGATCAAAAGAGGTTTGAGAAATTCACTCGTTTGGGTCCTCTTAGGTTTAGTGGTGTCTATATTAGGATGCCTATGCGTTCTTCATGGATTATCATGAGAAGTTGCATGACTTTAATTCACTTTAGTCACATAGGGTTGCTTATACCACTTCTTAATTTAGAGATCTGCCAAAGATTGGTAGATGTCACTTATTGGTTGACGAAATCTTAGTTTGCCAAAGATGACTTGGGATCAGTTTACTGAGGTCTTTTTGTACAGGTTTGTGCCTTTTAGTTTGAGAAATTAGATGAGAGATGAGTTTGATTGCTTATAGAAGGGCTCCATGACTGTTTCAGAGTATGAAACATATTTGAATACCTTGTCTAGATATTCTTATTCCAGTATTGCCACTGAGTCTAAAAAGATTCAGAAGTTTGTGAAGGGGTTGGATGTTTCTCTTCAGCTTGCTACAACTTAGATTGTAGTGTACAGGGCATCATTTTAAAGCATTGTGGATCATGCTAAGATGACTAAGTCTAATCTTTAAGTGTTTCAGGGAGATGCCAAGAAGGGGCATCATCAAGTTGAGTTCAGTGGTTACATTTTTCAAGATAGAGATTCTAAGGGCTTTCGTCGGTACCATCATAACCAGTGCGGGAAACTTTTCATACTTCAGGTAGTAGGTCTTCAAGTTTAGCAACTTTAAGTGATCATCATCAGTCGTACCTTTTTTTTGAAGTTGGGCCACGGGGGTTGCTCTGTATGTGATGAAGTTGTTCATGTGGCCAAAGACTATCCCCATCGAGTTTTTAGAGCTACTCCCATATTGGTTTGAGAGATAGAGATTCTACTAGGGGTGCATAAAGCAGAGGTAGTGATTCCTATGGTAGGTGTTGCAGGATTGCTCAGTCAGGTAGTAGACATGGACAGTGCTATGCTATACCTATCAGGATAGAGGCAGAGGCCTATGATGCTGTTATCATAAGTATCGTCCCTAATTATTTTGGATTTATATCTATAATATTTGATCTAGGATCGTTCTTCCTCTATGTGTCTGCATATTTTTCTTTAGGTTTTAGTTTTTCTTGTGAGCCTCTTGATGTGCCTATCAATGTATCTATCCCCATAGGAGACTCTTTAGTGGTGGATCAGGTGTACTGATCCTATGTTGTGACTTTTACTAGGCGTAAGATATGGGTAGATTTGATTGTCCTTGATATGGTATATTTTGAGGTTATCTTAGGTATTAATTGGTTAGATTCTTATCATGCTCTCCTGGATTGTTATGCTAACATAATGCCTTTAGCATCGCCAGGTGTGTCAAGGATAGCTTAGAAATGTGTGCTTTATTTTGTTCCCAAGAGGTTTATACCTTTTCTTTAGGCTTGTCACTTAGTTGAGAGGGGATGTTTGTTATACTTGGCTCATATTTGTGATACTAGTGTTGCTTCACCTCCTTTCTTGGATTCTGTTCGTATTATCTGTGAGTTTGTGGATATTTTTTCCCATAGATTTTCTTGGTATGCCTCTGAATTGTGATGTTGAATATGCTATTGATATTGAGCCGAGCACCAAGCCTATTTCTATTTCTCTTTATAGGATGGCCAAAAAAAGTTGAATGAATTTAAGAACCAGTTGTAGGAGTTGTTGGATAAGGGACTTATCCGACCTAGTGTGGGGTGCGCCTATATTGTTTGTAAATAAAAAGGATGGGTTTATCCACCTGTGTATTTATTATCAGCTCTTGAATAAGGTAATGGGTAAGAATAAGTATCCTCTTCCTCGTATTGACAATTTGTTCGATCAACTTCAGGGTGCTTTGGTGTTTTCAAAGATTAATTTGAGGTCTGAGAATCACCAAATGAGGACTAGAGCTTTGGATATCTCAAAGATAGATTTTCAGACTCAGTACGATCATTATGAGTTCTTGGTCATGCCCTTGGGTAGACCAATGCCCCAGCCGTATTCATGGAGTTGATAAACCGATTATTTTAACCGTTCTTGACTCTTTTTTCATTATATTTATAGATTATTTCTTTGTTTAATCTAAGAGTGAGGTCGATCATGAGAAGAATTTATAGATTGTGCTTCAGAGATTAAGGGATGAGAAGTTGTATGCTAAGTTCTCTAAGTGTGCATTTTTGTTATAGTCAATCTCTTTCTTGGGTCATGTGGTGACCAAGTATGGTATTATGGTCGATCTAGCCAAGATTACAGTGGTTCATGATTGGGCTAGACCTACTTCTCCCATCGAGATTTGAAGTTTTGTTGGTTTAGTAGGCTACTATCGATGTTTTGTTGAGGGTTTTTCATCTATTGCAACTCTATTGACCAAGTTGACTTAGAAAAAGTTATCCTTTCAATGGTCTGATTCCTGTGAGGAGAGCTTTCAAAAGCTCAAGGATTTATTAACTTTAGCTTCTATATTGACTTTGCTCGAGGAGTTGTGGGTTTTACCATATATTTTTATGCTTCAGGTGTTGGTTTAGGTGTTGTCTGGATACAAAAAGGAAAGGTGATTGCCTATGCTTCTCTCCAGTTGAAGCCTCAAGAAAAGAATTACCTACCCATGATTTGGAGTTGTGTGAGATTGTTTTTCCTTAAAAGTTATGGAGGCACTACTTGTATAAATTCCGTTGTGAGATTTTCCAAGATCATCACAGTCTTCAGTATTCCTTCACCCACTGAGATTTTAATATGAGGTAGTGTTGTTGGCTTGAGTTTCTTAAGGATTATGAATTGACTATTCTCTATTATTCGGGCGAGGCTAATATGGTTGCAGATGCCTTGAGCCAGAAGTCGACTAGCATGGGTAGCTTGGTGCTTCTTTTGAATCAAGAGAGGATTTGGCGTTAGAAGTTCAGTCTTTGGCTAATCAGATGGTTAGGCTTGACATTTTGACGCCTGGGTGTGTTTTGGCATTCGTGGAGGGTAGGTTTTCTCGGATGAAGCAAATTTAGGCTCAACGGTTTTATAATGTTGGGTTTAGACTAGTTTGGGATAAGGTGTTGAGTGGTGAGGCTAAGGAATCCTCACTTAATTCAAACAGTATTTTAAGGATTAGAGGTTGAGTATGTGTGACGAGAGTGGGTGATTGGATTAGATTGATTTTAGAGAAGGCCCATTGTTCCATGTACTCCATCCATCCTAGAGTGACTAAGATGTATCATGACTTGAGGTAGCATTACTAGTGTGGTGGTATGAGAAAGGATATAGTGGATTTTGTTGCTCGTTACCTATGTTGCCAGTAGGTAAAGGTCGAGCATTTGAGAACAGGTTGTTTGCTTCAGAGGTTACCCATTATCGAGTGGAAATGGGAATGAATCACTATAGACTTTGTCACTGGGTTGCCTCGTACTTCTCGTAGAGTGTTAGGGTCATCATGGATCGATTGACCAAATCTTCTCATTTTATTCTAGTTTAAGTTTTTCTCAGTGCCAAGAGGTTGGACTGTATCTATATTTGTGAGATAGTTTGTCTTTATAATGTGTTGGTATCTACCTCTCATATTAAGGTTTTGTGTTCACATCTCGCTTTTGGAAGACTTTTCATAAAGACTTGGGTAGTCGAGTTAATCTTAGTATAATATTTCACCCGTTCGACGATTAGTCATTGCGGACTATTCAGGTTTTGGAGGATATGATCCGCTCTTGTGTTATGGACTTTAGAGGTCAGTGGGAGAAATATCTAGCTT
Source organism: Capsicum pubescens (assembly GCA_030864215.1). Lineage (NCBI taxonomy): Eukaryota > Viridiplantae > Streptophyta > Magnoliopsida > Solanales > Solanaceae > Capsicum > Capsicum pubescens. Next base: position 112,087,155 of record CM061544.1, read on the forward strand.
TGTCAGAATTTGAATATAATAATAGCTACCATTCTAGTATTGAGATGAATCCATTTGAGGCTTTGTACGGTAAGTGTTGTTTCTCTCCAATTAGTTGGTATGATGTTTTAGAGATTATACCTCGAGGTACAGACTTTCTTCGTGAGTATTTGGACAGAGTTTGGGGGTCATTTAGGATACTCTTTGAATGGCTCAGAGTAGGTAAAAGTGTTACGTGGATCATAGACATTGTGCCTTGAGTTTCAATATTGGTGATTGTGTCTTTCTTCGTGTTTCGCCAAAAAAGGGTGTGATGAGGTTTGGAAAATGGGGCTAACTTTGCCACATGTATTATTAGACCTTTTGAGATTCTCCAGACTACTAGGGATATGGCTTATAACTTAGAATTGAACCCATATTTGTTAGCTGGTTATCCAGTTTTTCAAGTTTCTATGCTTCAATGTTACATTCCAGATGAGTCTCATGTTAATAATTGGAATTTGATACAGTTAGATGAGCGGTTATCTTTAGTTGAGGAGCCCATCTCCATTCTAGCTAGGGATGTTTGACGTTTACGTTCAAGGTTTATTCTGGTAATTAAGGTCCAATGGAAGCATCGACCTATATATGAGTCTACTTGGGAGATTGAGTCTGTGTTGCGTAGTAGTTATCCCTAACTTTTCGCTGATTCAGGTATTTCCATTCCCTTTAGTTCGAGGATGAACTATATTCATAGTGGTGGATGATGTAATGACCTAACTTCTGGTGATTTCTGTGACATATTATTTCCTTGTGATTTGACCATATTACACCTTCTCGTAGTTGCATTATGGTATTTTTGGAGTATGGGGATGATTGGCATGACTCTCAATTCATTTTGGTGTGATTCATGTGAGATTGTGACTTTTGGTGGTTTTAAAGGTTTAGTTGTTGACTTTGGCCAACATTCCTTGACTTTTGTGTCTGATGAAAAAATGGACTGCACCAGTAGATCCAAAACATCAATTTTATGTTGTTAAAATGGTTGGTGTAGTTTTACGACTTTTATATCTCATTTCGACCCTCAATTTGAAAAGTTGTAGAAATAGGTCTCGGGGGTCAATTCAATGAAAATAATCTATTTTCAAAAATCTGTTAGCCATTGAGTCTGGAGCATCGAATTTGATAAAGTAGCATAATATGTTTACATTTTTGTGATTTCAGGTGAATCTCGAGAAGTCTGCAAAGACTTGGAATTTCAAGTATCCATAGCTGGTGCACCACTCAGCTAGTGCAGTCCCTAAAGCGCCACTTTGGCCACTTTAGTGGCAGGCGCTAAAGTGTCACTTGGTCGCTTTAGTAACCAACAACCAGCTGATTAAAGGTTCTTTAGAGACCCGTGTCCTCTTTAGTGGAGGGAGCTAAAGTCGACCTTATCTTTTTTAGTGGACTGGTATGCTAAGCGGGTACTGCTAAAGCGGTACTTGAACGGTTTAGCAATGACCTCTAAAGAGGCCACTTGACCGCTTTAGCGGCACCTAGCTCCTGGATATAAATAATATTTTTCTCATTTTTTCTTCACCATTTTCTAGACTTGGGGCTTGGAATCGAGTTCAAGGGCATTTTATTCCATTTGTAAGCTTGGGTAAGCTCCAAATCCCTATTACAACTACTTTTCTCCGATTTATCATTTAAATCTTGTTTAAACTCAGATTAAAGATAGAAATTAGAATTTTGGCCCGAAAGACCTAAATTAATAATTCTTTGATCCAAACCCCAATTCCAAACCATTTTCACTTGGGTTCTCCTATGAGTTCCTTCAATATTGAGAACTATGTTTTTGGACTAAAATTTCAGTTTTGTCCTTCTTTTTTGAAAGCCCGTTTTGGAGATCCATTTTGACCCTGATTTAGTAATGGGCAATATGGGTGTAAATGGCTTTCTTTTGATGCTTAGACTCTATATTTGCCTGCTTTATCTGATTTTGGGTCCATTTGTAAGTGGAAAGATTCGGATTGAAGGCACTTTGAATTGATTTTCGGCATTTGAGGTAGGTTATGACTTAACTTTCTTTAGACTAGGTTGGGTCGTTAATAATAATGTAAAATCATGCTATGGGTATTGGGTTATATTCTAAAAATGTATTTAGGTTATTTATATGTATGCATGAGAGCTCATGTGGATAATATTTGATAGTTTTGGGACATTTAATTGCTATGTGTGACCGTATGGGGTCTTATATGATTTTGTTGGCCTGGTATTGATATATGTATGTTTGATCTAAGGTGGTTTTATACACTTCGGTATCATCATTCTAGCTTATTTCGCCTTGTTTTGAGAGAAATTGGTGTGTTTAACATGTTCTTATTGATATAAATAAGCATTTAAGTGTCAAAGTGTGTATTTACAATGTCCAAAGTATTTTTCAGACAAGTTTGTACTTAATTGAGTCATTTAGAGTTCAACCCGAAAAACTAGTTTTACTAGCTCACTAGTTTTACTAGCTTGAGTTAGGTGTGTGTATAATTGATTTCGTTGGATTCTAATGTGTTTAATTTGTTCCAAATATTTTAAATGTATAATTATGAGTAGAATAACTTATTTGTAATGTACAAAGTTCAATTTGATTAAGTCAAGAGTCAAAACATAAAAGTAAAAATTATTGTGAATTTGCCTTATCTTAGCTTTTGTTTTGATTCATCGTTGAGGATATTGTGTTGTTTTGATCTTTAATATGTGGTGTGTGATATTGTAGGAGGCTTTGTGAGCTGAATACGGTGTTATATTGATGATAAAAAAAGTTCAAAATTCATTAAAAATACACCATAAAGTCAAAGATAAATGGAAAAACGTCCAACTCTTAACCAATTTTTGAGAAGCAAATTTCAGAGAGGTGTCGCGATAGGGTCGCGTGGTGACCCCCATTTGATTCAAGACAGCATCGTGTCGTGAGGGGGCACATTTCACGGCCAAATTTAAATTCCGATGACAAGCCTTGGACTTTGATCCATGATAATTATAATTGCATGGCACAAAATTTTAGGCGGCTGGTGGAATATTTTCTGGAACCCATGTAAATTTCCTTAATCCACTTGGATTGGGTTTATATATATGCACAATAGTGGACACACCTGGACACATTGAACAATTTGGAGACAGTATTAAAAGCAGTGGACACGTCTTGGATTATTGAAGCGGTGATGGTGGATTATTGTGACGTGGCTGCTACACTACTAATTAGGTTTTAATTATTTTTATTTAGTTAACTATTTATATCATGTATTCAATTATTTGGATTGTTATTATGAATATTATCGGCAAAAAATTCTCTTTTCAAGGTTAAAACTAAGAACATGAATATTATTATTTTAGATCAAATTCGTTTAATTTTGTTTATCATTATTGGTTGTTCGTTTATTCTTATTTTAATTACTTGATGGATTGATCACCAGTAAAATACATATATTGTCGACCTTTTGATCTCGGGAGAGGGAATAGGGAGATAGAACATGGGAATAAATAAAGTTTGGGTTCTTATTCTTTTATAAAATAACGAATTAAACTAAGTGTCTAGGACAGGGATGTACTTAGATGCCTTACTTGATTCAAATGTAGGATGATAGCTTTAATTAACCTAATTGGATTATTACATCCCCACTCAACGATGTAGTTGTAATGTCCAAATTAGGTAAAAGATTAAAGGTTGGATAACCATGATCATGCAATTAACCCTACGAATCAACAACCAAGATAAGCAAGTTAACGAATGAAATTCAATAACATAGTATGATTGGTCGGACTGCTTTAACCCTGTGTTTTCTTCAATGATTGTTCCAAGTACTTTTATTTACGCACTGTTACTTTAATTTTAATTTCCTATTTCCAAAATTTCTTTTTGATTACTCTTGCACTAAATTAATCTAAACTGTGAACTAGATTTAAATCAATGTTAAATCAACTCTTTGTGGGATCGATACTTGACTTTAGTTAGGGCACTTTACTATTTGATAAGACGGCGTACACTTGCATGTGTGTTGTCAAGTTTTTGGCGTCGTTGATAAGGACTTGTTATTTGACAATTGTTTAATTTAGTTTTACTTTTAGATTTATTTGATGTTTTTATACTTGATCTTTATTTTGTTATTGTAGGAAATTGATTCTTAGGTAGATAAGCTGGCAAGGGATTGGGAGTTGGTAGAAACAAGCTTCGAACCCGAGCAAGACTTTTAACAATGCAGGAGAGAAGCAATTCTTCTCCCTAAAATTCTGCAAATCCAAGAAGGATAGGAGTATACTATTCCAATAGTTGAACAACAAGCAACCCAGAGGATAGTTAGGGAAGTGGCAGTCCCACTTCCGACGAACTTGACTTCCCCAATTCGAAGACCGGTAGCTGGCAGGAACTTCGAGTTGAAATAAAATATGGTGCAGCTTTATTAGCAGTGGATAGTTTGCAGGGCTTTCACATGAGGATCCATAAGTCCACTTACATACCTTCATTAAGCTTACTGATACATTCACTCCGACTAGGGTGAGTCCAGATTATGTGAGGCTGACACTATTTTCCCATTCACTTTTGGGGGAAGATAAAAGTTGGTTGAATGCGGAGCCGATCAATTCAATCACAAAATGAGATGACTTAGCCAGAAAGTTCCTCATCAGATTCTTTTCATCAGGCAAAACTACGAGACATAACAGTGAGATAGTGAGCTTCAAACAGAAGCCTGATGAAAACCTTTATTATGCTTTGGAAAGCTTCAAAGCTCTTCTTCAGGATTTTCTATACCACCAACAATCCAATGAGGTACTTACTTATATTTTTGTAGAAGCTCTTGATCACAATACGAATATTTTGTTAGATTCAGCCGCAGGTGGTCAAATGCTAGAGTTGACTTATGATGAGCTGTACACAATACTGCACTGCATAGCATAAGGAAATCTAGAGTGGTATTTAGATTCTAGAAGTTCCAAGAAAAGAGTTGCGGGCATATTAGTGGTGGACCAATTCACAGTCTTATCAGCGTAGGTTTCTGCCTTGCAAAATTTGACCAACACAACGTTTAGCAGCATAAAGTTGGGAGCAGCACAACCTGCAACAACAGTCAATGCCATCCAACAAGTTGTAGGTTGGTGTGAGGTATGCAAAAATAGTGGTCATGCAGCAGCCATGTATGCTTCAAATCTGAAATCTGTGATATATGTAGGTAATTCTTAAAGGACAAATAACGGTAATGCCTACAACATGAAGTGGCAGACTCAGCCACAAAATCAGCCATAAAACACCCCACATCCATAGGCTCAACCAAATCAGCCAACTACAATATGGAGGAGATGGTGAAACATATCTTAGCTAATCAGGCATAAATTGCTGCAGACTTGAAAAATTTGCAAGCAATCACAAGAAGTTTAGAGTTGCACGTAGGGAAAAATCAGTAAGCATTAAATACTAGACCACAAGGTGGGTTGCCAGCAGATATAGAAAATCCAAAGCAGCTTATGGCAATCACCTTGAGAAGTGGTAAAGAGCTTCAAGGAGAACCTCCCAAGGTAGCAAAGGAGGTAGATGATGATATGGTGACCAACCAGGTAAATAACAAAGTTGCTGAAAATTCAAGGGAGTTTGATTACTTGAAAGAAAACGTTGCTGCAGAAGAAGTGAAGAAGATGGCACCACTACCCTTCCTTCAAAGGCAAATAAAAACGAAGGAGGATGCAATGTTCAAAAAGTTCTTTGACACATTCAGAGAGCTTCATATTAATTTACCTTTTTTAGATATTTTGCAGAGTATGCCCAAATATGCAAAGTACTTAAGGGATATGGTGGCTAAAAAGGTAAAATTATAGGATGTGGGAGCTATAACACTCACTGAAGAGTGTAGCATTGTGATGACACAGAAAATCCCCAAGAAATTGAGAGATCAGAAAAAATTTGCTATCCTTATTCAAATTGGGAGAAAAATGGTCCATGCATTGAGTAGCTCAGGAGCAAGCATATATTTGATGCCCCTATTGCTGTTGAAAATATTAGGCGTGGGAAAGAAAAAATCAACCACCGTGGTGTTGCAGCTGGCAGATGGGTCATTTACACATTCGAATGGAATAATTGAGGATGTCCTCATAAAGGTTGGTAAATTCATTATACCTACTGACTTTATTATTCTTGATTTTGAGGCAGATGAACTGGTACCAATCATCTTGGGGCATCCATTCTTAGCAACTGGTGGGGCCTTGATTGATGTTAGAGAAGGCACACTTAAGATGAGGGTAGATGATGAAGAGGTGGTATTTAAGGTTCACAAAGCACCCAATATAGCGTTCCTAATTAAAGATTTGTGTGTGATCAATGGTATTAAAAGGGACAAGTGTGGGGTGATTAATAAACCATAGACCTCTCCGGATTATCGAATTGAGCTTCCTGAGATGAAGTCGTTGTTTCCAAATATGATGAAGATTAAAGTGATGAGAGAGGTTGAATTTGTGAGTGCAAACTCAAGAGGTCAGAAATGAATAAAAAATGGCTCCCGAAAGGGAGTAAAAGGGTGAAGAAATATAGTTGAGTTGATAAGGGTCGTACCGCGACACTAAATCAGGCGCTTCTTGGGAGCAACCCAAGGTTAATTAGGTATGTTTTACTTTTCAGTTTGTTTTAGTTTTTATTTATGTAGATTTTATTTTTGGTTGAGTCACAGGGTAATGGGAAGTTTGAGTACCATAAACTTGAGCTTGAAGAATGACAAAGAACGAGTATGGGGTTCCCACAGATTACATTGATGCAAAAAGATGCTACTAGCAAGGCCTAGAGGCCTCAGAGAGTATTTCTATCTCTTACTTTACAGGAGTATTTCTATCTCTTACTTTAAAGTTTACTTTGGGGACAAAGCAGATTTTTAAATGATGGATGGGGAAATTCTTAAATTTTGGCTCATTTTAAAAATTTTGTGTAAGATATTTGAGTTGGTGCTATTTTTGATTGCATGGTGCAGGTATTTTAATTGTGTAAGTATGTTAAATTGTATGAATTGCTATTTTTGAGCCTCTTAGGCTCTTGATTATGACTCGTGTACTTGTGGCTTAAATTTGAATTCATACTATTGTTAGATTGGGAGTCTATGATGATCCTATTGAGTTGAGCATGTGCCATGTGTGTGAGAAATTTTTGTATATTTCTTCTTGCATGTGATGTCTAGAACTTACCTGGTGTGTGTAAACAGAAATAAAGAATGTGAGTTTAAGAGATGATTTAGGCATTTCTTTGATAGTCGTGTTTTATACCTTCTATTTATCCTACCCTTTGTGCACTATCACAGTTAACTCTCATTGAGCCTATAGCTTATTTTCCTTGGTAGCCTTATATATAGTCTAATTCTCTTCTTTGATAGATCATAATTTGATCCAAAAATCTCCTAAGTGCTTTAATGAAAAAAAAATTAATTTAGTAAGGTGTTGAGAAATTGAAGAATAAAAAGGTGAAATTGATGCCCCAAGATAATAGTTATTGGTGTTTATATATGATGTGTGGGGATTGGGAGTGATATAAATGGTGTTAGAAATATTCCCATGATCGTAGAAAAGAAAAAAAATTAAATTTAAAGGAATGAACAATTCGCCCACCATGTATTTGTGAAAATACTTTAAAGAGATAGGGAAAAATAAGGTAATGGGTGGATGGAAAAAATGTAATTTAGTTGTTGAAGATTGGTTTTAAATGTATAATTTAGTGTATTAAAGCGCTTAAAGAGGTTAATCACAATTTTCAAATAGTTCTTACCCGTTCCTTAGCCTACATTACAACCCGAAAAAGACCTATTTGATCCTAAGTTTATCATTACAATATTAGTGGAGTGTTACACTAAGGGAAAGCTTATGGTTCATTGTGTGTGACTTGTGAATTCTTTGTGAGAGTAAGCGTAATTTGATTCTTGTACTCATTATGTTATAACATTATTGTTAGTGATTATGGGTAACTCTCTTGTTGTGAGGGACACATGTTTGATGAATATGGGTGATTTGTATGATATCCTTGATTGAGAAATATGCATAAGTTTGCCTACTAGGTGAGTAAATTTTTGAGGCTAGGATGTTTTGGAGTAGTGTTCATGAGCTTTCAATTGTGTAAATAACATGCTTTGTGTAGAAACTTGCATTCCGTGTAGTCATTGTAGTACTAGCTTGAGTGTCTTACATTTGGTAGAAGTGTAGCATCACCTCAGATTTTGATGCTTAGAGTAAAGAGTTGTTCAAGGATTTAAGTGTGGGGTGATGATCTAAGGTCGTTTTATACACTTCGGTATCATTATTCTAGCTTATTTTGCCATTTTTTTAGAGCAATTTGTGTGCTTAACGTGTTCATATTGACATAAATAAGCATTTAAGTGTCCAAGTGTCTATTTACAATGTCCAAAGTATGTTTCAAACAAGTTTGTACTTAATTGAGTTATTTAGAGTTCAACTCGGAAAATTAGTTTTACTAGCTTGAGCTAGGTGTGTGTCTAGTTGGTTTCGTTGGCTTCAAATGTGTTTAATTTGTTCCAAGTATTTTAAATGTATAATTTTGAGTGGAATAACTTGTTTTTAATGTACAAAGTTCAATTTGATTAAGTCAAGAGTCGAAACATAAAAGTGAAAATTATTGAGAATTTACCTTATCTTAGCTTTTGTTTTGATTCATCGTTGAGGATATTGTATTGTTTTGAAGTTTAATATATGGTGTATGATATTATAAGATGTTTTGTGAGCTGAATATGATGATATATTGATGATAAAAAAGCTCAAAATTCATTGAAAACACACCATAAAGTCAAGGATAAATAGAGGAATGTCCAACACTTAACCAATTTTTGAGAAACAAATTCCAGAAAGGTGTCGCGATAGGGTCGCGTCGCGACCCCATTTGATTCAAGCCAGCATAGCATCGTGAGGGGTCACATTGCAAATTTAAATTCCTCTTACAAGCCTTGGAATTTGACCCATGATAATTATAATTGTATGGCACGAAATATTAGGCGGCTGGTGGAATATTTTCTGGAACCCGTGCAAATTTCCTTAATCCACTTGGATTGGGAATTAAATATAATATATATATGCACAATAGTGGACACACCTGGACACATTGAACAATTTGGAGACAATATTAAAAGCAGTGGACACGTCTTGGATAATTGAAGCGGTGACGGTGGATTATTGTGACGTGGCTGCTACGCTACTAATTAGGTTTTAATTATTTTTATTTAGTTAACTATCATGTATTTAATTATTTGAATCGTGATTATGAATATTATCGGTTAAAAACCCTCTTTTCGGGGTTAAATTCAAGAACATGAGTACTATTGTTTTTGATTAAATTCATTTAATTGCTCTTATAATTATTGGTTGTTTGTTTATTCTTATTTTAATTATTTTATGGACTGCCCGTAAAATACATATATTATCGACCTTTTGATCTCGGGAGAGGGAATAGGGAGATAGAACATAGGAATAAACAAAGTTTGAGTTTTTGTTCTTTTATAAAATAAAGAATTAAACTTAGCGTCTAGGACAGGAATATATTTTGATGCCTTACTTGATTCAAACGTAAGATAATAGCTTTAATTAACTTAATTGGATTATTACATCCCCGCTCAACGATGTAGTTGTAATGTCCAAATTAGGTAAAAGATTAGAGGTTGGGAAACCATGATCATGCAATTAACCCTACTAATCAACAACCAAGATAAACAAGTTAACGAATGAAATTCAATAACATTGTATGATTTTTCGGAGTGCTTTAACCCTGCGTTTTCTTCATTGATTGTTCCAAGTACTTTTATTTACGCACTATTACTTTAATTTTAATTTTCAATTTCCAAATTTTCTTTTTGGTTACTCTTGTACTAAATTAATCTAAACTGTGAACTAGAATTAAATCGTTGTTAAATCAAGTCTCTGTGGGATCGATACTTGGCTTTAATTAGGCCATTTTACTATTTGATAAGACGACGTACACTTGTGTGTGCCCTTGGGCACTGTCTAGTTTTTTGCACCGTTGCCAGGAACTTGTTATTTGGAAATTGTTTATTTTAGTTTTACTTTTAGATTTATTTGGTGTTTTTACGCTTGGCTTTGTTATTGCAGGAAACTGGTTCTTAGATAGATAAGCTGGCAACGGATTGGGAATTGGTAGAACCAAGCTTCGAACCCGAGCAAGACTTTTAACAATGCAGGAGAGAAGCAATCCTTCTCCCTCAAATTCTGTAAATCCAAGAAGGTCAAGAGTATACTGTTTCAATGGCTGAGCAACAAGCAGCCCGGAGGACAGTTAGGGAAGTGGCAGTCTTACTTTCGACGAACTTAACTTCCCCAATTCAAAGACCAGCAGCTGGTGGGAACTTCGAGTTGAAACACAATATGGGTCAACTTTATTAGCAATGGACGGTTTGCAGGGCTTTCACATGAGGATCCGCAAGTCCACTTGCAAACCTTCATTGAGCTTACTGATATATTCACTCTGACGGGGTGAGTCTAGATAATGTGAGGCTGACACTGTTTCCCCATTCACTTTTGGGGGAAGCTAAAAAGTGATCGAATGCGGAGCCGGCCAATTAAATCCATCATGGGACGACTTAGCCAGAAATTTCCTCATTAGATTCTTTTCATTAGGCAAAAATGCGAGACTTCACAGTGATATAGTGAGCTTTAAACAGAAGGCTAATGAAAACCTCTATCATGCTTGGGAACGCTTCAAGGCTCTTCTTCAGGATTGTCCACACCACCAAAAGTCCAATGAGGTAATTTCTCATACTTTTGTAGAATCTTTTGATCACAATACGAAGATTTTTCTAGATTCAGCCATAGGTGGTCAAGCACTAGAGTTGACTTAAGATGAGTTGTACTCAAGACTGTACCACATATCATAAGGAAATCTAGAATGACATTCAGATTCTAAAAGTGCCACGAAAAGAGTTGCGAGCGTAGTAGTGGTGGACCAATTCACATCCTTATCAATGCAGGTTTTTGCCTTACAAAATTTGATCAACACATCGTTTAGCAGCATGAAGTTTGGAGCAGCACAACCTGCAGTAATATTCAATGTCATCCAATAAGTTGCATGTTGGTGTGAGGTATGCAGAAATAGTGGTCATGCAGCAGCCATGCATGCTTCAACTCTGAAATCTGTGATGTATGTAAGTAATGCTCAAAGGATAAATTATGGTAATGCCTACAACATGAGTGGCAGACTCAGCCACCAAATCAGCCATGGAATGCCCCATAGCTATAAGCTCAACCAAATCAGCCAACTAGCAATATGAAGGAGATGGTGAAACAGATCTTAGCTAATCAAGCATAGTTTGCTGCAGACTTGAAAAATTTTCAAGCAACCATAAAAAGTTTAGAGTTGCATGTCGGGAAAAATCAACAAGCATTAATTACTAGACCACAAGGTGGGTTGTCAACAGATACAAGAAATCCAAAACAGGTTATAGCAATCACCTTGAGAAGTGGTACAGAGCTTTATGGAGAACCTCCCAAGATAGCAAAAGAGGTAAATGATGATAGGGTGACCCAACAGGTAAATAACATAGTTACTGAAAATTCAAGAAAGTCTGAGTACTTCAAAGAAAAAATTATTGCAGAAGAACTGAAGAAGATGCCACCACTACCTTTCCCTCAAAGAAAAATAAAAGTAAATAAGAAAGCAATGTTCAAAAAGTTCTTTGACACATTTAGAGAGCTTCATATTAATTTACCTCTTTTAGATATTTTGCAGAGTATGCCCAAGTATGCAAAGTACTTATGGGATGTGGTGGCTAAGAAGGTGAAATTACAGGATGTGGGAGCTCTAACACTCACTGAAGAGTGTAGCGCTGTGATGACACATAAAATTCCCAAGATATTAAGAGATCAGGGAAAGTTTTCTATCCCTATTCAAATTGGTAGAAAAGTGGTCCATGCATTGAGTGGCTTAGGGGAAAGCTTAAATTTAATGCTCCTATCATTATTTAAAACATTGGGCGTAGGAAAGCCAAAATCTACCACCGTGGTGTTGCAGCTGGCAGATGGGTCATTTACACATCCGAATGGAATAATTGAGAATGTCCTCATAAAGGTTGGTAAATTCATTATACCTGCTGACTTTATTGTTCTTGATTTTGAGGAAGAAGAGTAGGTACCAATCATCTTGGGGCATCCATTCTTACCAACAGGAGGGGCTTTGATTGATGTTAGAGAAGGCAAACCCAAGAGAAGGGTAGATAATGAAGAGGTGGTATTTGAGGTTTACAAAGCACCCAATGTAGCATCCCAACTTAAAGATTTATCAGTGATCAATGTTATTGAAAGAGACAAGTGTGGAGTAATTAATCAACCAAAGACCTCTCCGGATTACCTGATTGAGCTGCCTGAGATGAAGTCATTGTTTACAAATATGATGAAGGTTGAAGTGAAGAGAGATGTTGAATTTGAGAGTGAAAACTCAAGAGGTCAAAAATGAATAAAAAATGGCTCCCGAAAGGGAGTAAAATAGTGAATGAATATGGTTGAGTTGATATGGATCGTACTGCGACACTAAATCAGGAGCCTCTTGGGAGGAAATCCAAGGTTAATTAGGTATGTTTTACTTTTGAGTCTTTTTTAGTTTTTATTTCACGTAGTTTTTTATTTTGGTTGACTCACAGATTAATGGGAAGTTTGAGTACCATACACTTAAGCTTGAAGCATGGCAAAGAATGAGTGTGGTGTTCCCACGAATTCCATTAATGCAAAAAGATGCTACTAGCTAGGCCTGGAGGCCTCGGGGGTATTTCTATCTCTTACTTTGCAGGGAGTATTTCTATCTTTTACTTTAAACTTCACTTTGGAAGCAAAGAAGATTTTTAAGTGTGGGGTGGGAAATTTTCCAAATTTTATCTCAGTTTAAAAATTTTGTATAAGATATTTGAGTTGGTGCTATTTTTGATTGCATGGTGCAAGTGTTTTAGTTGTGTAAGCATTTTGAATTGTGTGAATTGCTACTTTTGAGACTCCTAGGCTCTTGATTATGACTCGTGTACTTGTGGCTTAAATTTTAATTCATGCTATTGAGTTGAGCATGTGCCATGTGTGTGAGAGATTTTTGTATATTCCTTCTTGCATGTGATGTCTAGAACTTACCTGGTGTGTGTAAACCGAAATAAAGAATGTGAGTTTAGGAGATGATTTAGGCATTTCTTTGATAGTCGTGTTTTATACCTTCTATTTATCCTACCCTTTGTGCATTATCTTAGTTAACTTCCATTGAGCCTTTAGCTTATTTTTCTTGGTAGCCTCATATATAGCCTAATTCTCTTCTTTGATAGATCATAATTTGATCCAAAAATCTCCTAAGTTCTTTAATGAAAAAAAAAAGAGTTGATTTAGTAAGGTGTTGAGAAATTGAAGAAGAAAAAGGTGAAATTGATGCCCCAAGGTAATAGTTATTGGTGTTTATATATGATGTGTGGGTGTTGGAAGTGATATAAATGGAGTTAGAAATATTCCCATGATTATAGAAAAGGAAAACAATTAAATCTTAAAGGAATAAACAATTCGCCCACCATGTGTTTGTGAAAATACTTAAAAGAGATGGGCCAAAATAAAGGTAATGGGTGGATGTAAAAAGTGTAATTTGGTTGTTGAAGATTGGTTTAAAATGTATAATTTAGTGTATTAAAGCGCTTAGAGGAGTTAGTCCCTATTTCCAAATAGTTCCTACCCGTTCCTTAGCCTACATTACAATCCGAAAAAGACCTATTTTATCCTATGTTTATCATTACAATATTAGTGGATTGTCACTAAGGGCAAGCTTATGATTCATTGTGTGTGACTTGTGAATTCTTTGTGAGAGTGAGCGTAATTTGATTCTTATACCCATTATGTTATAAATTGCATTATTGTGAGTAATTATGGGTAACTCTCTTGTTGTGAGGGGCACACGTTTGATGAATGTGGGTGATTTGTATGATGTCCTTGATTGAACAATATGCATAAGTTTTCCAACTACGTGAGTAAATTCTTGAGGCTAGGATATTTTGGAGTAGTGTTCAGGAGCTTTCAATTGTGTAAATAACATGCTTTGCGTAGACACTTGTATTTCGTGTAGTCATTATAGTACTAGCTTGAGTGTCTTTCATTTAGTAGAAGTGTAGCATCACCTCAAATTTTGATGCTTAGAGTAAAGAGTTGTTCGAGGATGAATAAGGATTTAAGTGTGGGGTGATGATCTAAGGTGGTTTTATACACTTCAGTATCATTATTCTAGCTTACGTTGCCTTGTTTTGAGAGCAATTTGTGTGCTTAATGTGTTCATATTGATATAAATAAGCATTTAAGTGTCCAAGTATCTATTTACAATGTCCAAAGTATGTTTCAAACACGTTTGTACTTACTTGAGTCATTTAGAGTTCACCTCGGAAAACTAGTTTTACTAGCTTGAGTTACGTGTGTGTCTAGTTGGTTTCGTTGGATTCTATTGTATTTAATTTGTTCCAAATGTTTTAAATGTGTAATTATGAGTGGAATAACTTATTTTTAATGTACAAAGTTCAATTTGGTTAAGTCAAGAGTCGAAACATAAAAGTGAAAATTATTGCGAATTTGTCTTATCTTAGCTTTTGTTTTGATTCATCGTAGAGGATATTGTATTGCTTTGATCTTTAATATGTGATGTGTGATATTATAGAAGAATTTGTGAGTTGAATATGGTGATATATTGATGATAAAAAGACTCAAATATCATTAAAAATATACCACAAAATTAAAAATAAATGAAGAAACATCCAACACTTAACCAATTTTTGAGAAGCAAATTCTAGAGAGGTGTCGCGATAGTATCGCGTCCATTTGATTCAAGCCAGCATAGTGTCATGAGGGGTCACATTGCACGGCCAAATTTAAATTCCGCTGACAAGGCTTGGACTTTGACCCATGATAATAATAATTGCATCGCACGAAATATTAGGCAGCTGGTGGAATATTTTCTGGAACCCGTGCAAATTTCCTTAATCCACTTGGATTGGGAATTAAATATAATATATATATGCACAATAGTGGACACACTTGGACACATTGAACAATTTGGAGACAATATTAAAAGCAGTGGACACCTCTTGGATTATTGAAGCGGTGACGGTGGATTATTGTGATGTGGCTGCTACACTACTAATTAGGTTTTAATCATTTTTATTTTATCTTTAACTATTTATATCTTGTATTCAATTATTTGAATTGTGATTATGAATATTATCATTTAAATTATTTTTTTTGGGATTAAAACCACGAACATGAGTACTATTGTTTGGATTAAATTCATTTAATTTTTTTTATCATTCTTGGTTGTTTGTTTATTCTTATTTTAATTATTTTATGGATTGATCACCCGTAAAATACATATATTATCGACCGTTTGATCTCGGGAGAGGGAATAGGGTGATAGAACTTGGGAATAAACAAAGTTTGGGTTTATATTCTTTTATAAATTAAAGAATTAAACTTAGCGTCTAGGACAGGAATGTACTTAGATACCTTACTTGATTCAAACGTAGGATGATAGCTTTAATTAACTTAATTGGATTATTACATTCCCGCTCAACGATGTAGTTGTAATGTCCAAATTAGGTAAATGATTAGAGTTTGGGAAACCATGATCATGCAATTAACCCTACGAATCAACAACCAAGATAAGCAAGTTAACGAATGAAATTCAATAATAAAGTATGATTGTTTGGAGTGCTTATACCCTGTGTTTTCTTCATTGATTGTTCCAAGTACATTTATTTATGCACTGTTACTTTAATTTTAATTTTCAATTTTTAAACTTTCTTTTTGGTTACTCTTGCACTAAATTAATCTAAACTGTGAACTAGAATTAAATCGTTGTTAAATCAAGTCTCTGTGGGATCGATACTTGGCTTTAATTAGGCCACTTTACTACTTGATAAGACCACGTACACTTGTGTGTGCACTTGGGCACTGTCAATGTTTGGTTACACTCTTTTTGGTGGGAAAAAGCCTAGATTTTCAATATTAAGTGGTATCAATGACATTTTCTTACATGTTTCACTTGATGGTTTCAGGTTTATATTGGATCATAGATGGTTGACTGATTTTTTTGGACCATGGCACACTTAGTTGGTGTATTGATTGGATATTAGATATTCTCATTTTGGTTGATTGTGAGCCTCACATCCTTATATCATATTAATTCATGAAACAATGGTACCACTGTGGATATACTAGAAATATTGACTTTTTTTGACAGAAAATGTGACATCTTTTAAAACCAGCTACTGATGTATATGTCGGAGAAGAGTTATGGATATTGATTGTATATGGGTTGAAGAACCCCCACGGGTCGTACCTGGGAGCGGATCTCAGTAGGTGTAGTTTGATGAATCTCCCATGGGTTCTACCTGGGAGCAGGGCTCGGTCGGTGTGTATGGAGGTTGTACGATGACCTCGTGCATCATATCATCATCATAATTATCATCATCACCATCTTCATTGCATTCTACATATTGTGTTTATTCTATGATTGTATTTCTATTCTTGACCTGATATCAGTCCAATTGGTCTATCTGCTTATACTTGTATGTGATGTCTTATATATTTATTCTTATTCCCACTACCTATATTTGTTGTATATGTATATAGTAGAACTGTTAATGGAGATGGTATCGGCTATCGTTTGGGACATTTTCTGATCGCAGATGACGTTCCCATGGGTTGTGTTTATATGATTTATTTTCTACTTTACTCAGTCAGCCTATGATACCTACTGAGTATAAGTGGACCGTACGCATCCCTACTATGCCCTTTCAGTGAAGATCCAAGTACGAGTACGTCGAACGAAAAGCTAATTCAGGAGGCATTTGAAATCTATTCGAGGTAGAAGTTGATCTATTCATTTGGAGTTGATTTCTACCTTTTCTTATTTAAACTATGTCTTATTTGAATTCTAAGACAAAGTTGTTCCTTTCGGGGTATCCTATGTATATTTTGACATTCAGGTTGTATTAGTTTGTTCTTACACTGTGACATCAAATTTTTGGGATGTTGTATTTGTATCTTGACTGTTTATTACCGATTTTACTATATATATATATATGTGGTTTGACTCTGCTCTATGAGTCTTGCCTTGGGTTTTGGTATGAATTCATCTTTTCATATCAGTTTGGGCGATAGTCTTACTTCTCAATGCTTGCCGCAACAAGCGTCATCATGACCTCGGATTTTGGGTTGTGACATAATCGCAAGGGTCAACATTGACCAAGACAATTAAATGACCTTCAGGTTCGCGATCAGGTCTTCATGCTTGCCAAGGTCCCCAACCCAGACACACTGTAGTCGCAAAGGTTCGGTCGCGTTCGCAAAGTAGGAGAGGACCCGACCCAGACTTGGTTAATTTTGTAATTGTGGACACCCCCTCGCTATCATGATGAAGGGACAATTTCTTCTCCGCATTTGCATCTAGGAGCCCTATCCATGAATAAGGAATTGACATGCCCCAGATATCAGCATAATGCTAAATTTTTCATGCCTTTGAAATCTCCAATTGGACCCTTGAAATTTGTTTGGGACCCCACTAGAACAAACCATATGTGTTACTATGATATTTTTTATGTTTCAAACTATTTGTCTATGTCAGATTTTTTAAAAAGGATTGTTTTCAACAAATTATCCCACGAGACCCCTTTAAGGCAAATTTTTCTAGTTTTAAAATAAAGGATCAAACTACAACTAAATTTTCAAACCTGAGCCAATCTCATTACCAACCCAATTCGATATTCTCGATATAATGGAACTATCCAAATCGCCATCCAACACTCGAAACATCAAATGTTGACCAAAGTCAACTATAGGATTTTCAAAGTCTTTAAAAACCTTAAACTCTCCCAGAACCCTCACAAAGGTATTGGGAACCATGCCGACCATCCCCACTCCTTCAAATCAACATGTAGCAACCACAGGGAAGGGAAAATAGTCAAATCACATAAAAGGGCAAAATTTCGCAATTGGGGTCATTACAGTATCCACCACTAAGACTCTAATTCATCCTCGAATAAAAATGTATGAGAAGTACCTAATTTGTAAAGAGCTAAGGGTAACTACGATGCATGTCAGACTCGACCTCCCAAGTAGCCTCTTTGATGGGACAGTGTCTTTACTGAACCTTAAACACAAGAATCTCTTTAGAGCATAATTATGTAATATCCCAGGCTAAAACAAATGTTGGCTCCTCAAAAAAGTTAAACTCTCATAACCAAGTCCTAAAGAAGCACCTAAGACTCATTCGGGATACAATGCCAAAGTATAGATACATGAAAGAATAGATGAAGAGCTAAAATGTCCGACGGTAAGTCAAACTCATAAGTAACCTCCCCTACTGTCTAAAGTATCTTAAATGGTCCAATATACCTTGAGCTAAGATTGCCCCTCTTTTCTAACCTCATCACGCCCTTCATGGGTGCCACGCAAAGGAAAACTCAATCACCAAGCCCAAACCTCAAAGAACGAAGACTGCAGTCTATATAACTTTTGCCTACTTTGGGTAGCTAGAAGCCTATCATAAATCACTTATACTTTGTCCAAAGAATCGCAAAGCGAGTTGGCACCACGGGTTCTAACCTTGAAAGTCTCAAAACAACTAATTGGAGATCGGAAACACCTACCATACAATACCTCAAAAGGCGTCATCTCAATACTCAAAAGGTGGCTATTATTATAACCAAACTTTGTTAAGGATAAATGATACACCCACTGACCTCTAAAGTCCATAACACGTGTGTAGAGCATATCCTAAATAACCTAAATAATCTACTCTAACTAACAGTCGGTCTAGGGGTAGAAAGTTATGCTAAGGTTAACTTGAGTACCCAACTCTCTCTGAAATGTCCTCTAGAAGAAGGAAGTAAACACTGAGCCTCTATCTCAAATAATAGACACAGGTACCCAATGAAGATAAACTTTATCCCATGCAGATGAACTATTTCACAAACACAGATCTAAGACAACCTCTCAACACTAAATGAAATCTGAATAGGAATGAATCAAAATGATTCGGTTAATTGATATGATGACCTAATGTTGTTAAAACCATGAGAAATACAAGGCAACCTACTCGCAAAGTTCATAATGATTCGCTCCCACTTCCACTCAAGAATAGGTGACCTCTGAAGAAAACCACCTGGTCTCACATGCTCAAACTTTACATTCTGACAAAACAAGCAACGAACTAAAAAATTGCTACATCCTTCTTCATCCCACCCCACCGGTAATGCTGCTTTAAATCATTATACATCTTGGTCACCCTAGGATAGATAGAGTATCTAGAATAATGCGCCTCCTCCAAAATCAATCTCACCCATCCACCAACACTCAGCACACAAACCCTACCACTATTCCTCAAAAAACCATTAGAATCAAGGTATGCTACCTTAGCCTTACCACTTAACACCTTATCTCATATCACCAACTATCATCATTAAATTGGTGAGCTCAAATCCACCCCATTAAAGAACATCCAAAATCAACAAAGGCTAAATGCCATATGGGTATTGAAATATCAAGCCTAACCATATGGTTAGCTAAAGACTGAACCTCTAATGCTAAAGGTCTCTCTTAAGTCAAGAGATCAGCTAAACTCCCCATACCAGTCGTCTTTCATCTCAAGGCATCCGCAACCACATTAGCATCACACCGATGATATAGAATAGTGAGATTATAATCCTTAAGCAACTCAGGAAAATGTCATTGACTCATATGAAGATCTCGCTAATTAAAGAAGTACATAAGGCTACGATGATCCAAGAAAATCTCATAAGTAACTCAACATAATTATTGCGTTCTACCTTTAACACAAACATAATTGCGGCCAGCTCTAATTCATGGGTAGGGTATTTCTTCTCATGAGGCTTTAATAAAAGAGAGCCATAAGTAATCACCATACCTTTCAACATCAACAACACACCCTAACCAATGCCAGAAGCATCACAAAATATAGTAAAACCCATGCCCTTCTCGGGTAAAGTTAAGATCGGGGCCGAATTCAAAAACTCCTTGAGATTTTGGACGCTCTTCTCACAAGAATCTAGCCAGTGAAATACCACCTTCTTCTAAGTCAACTTGGACATAGGAGCCACAATCAATGAGAAATCCTTTACAAAAAATCGATAAAAGCCCAACAAATAAAAAACCTATGAATCTCAGTAGGAAAAGTAGGTCTAGAACAATCATAAATCACTGCTATTTTGGCTAAATCAACCATAATGCCATCCTTGGCCACCACATCGCCCAAAAAAGAAATAGAATCTAACCAAAGCTCATACTTGGAGAACTTGGAATACAACTTCTCATCACGCAATCTCTGAAGTACAGTCCTCAAGGGTCTCACATGATCAACCTCATTCTTGGAATATACCAAGATGTCATCAACAAATACAATCACAAAGGTTTGAGATACGATTGAAATAGCCAACTCATTAAATCTATGAATGCTACCGTCACTGGTCAATCTAAAAGACATGGCCAAAATATCATAATGGTCATATCGAAATCTAAAAAACCAACCTAAGAACATACAAACTCTAATTCAATTTGTAATGCCCGAATCAAATATCAATCTTAGAAAATACTAAAGCCCCCTGAGCTGGTCAAAAATATCATCAATGGGAGGTAGACGATATTTGTTCTTAATTGTCACATTGTTCAACTTCTGATAGCCAATAAATATGCACATAAAACCATCCTTCTTCTTCAAAAAGAAGATAACATCACCCTAAGGAAACACACTAGGTCTAATGAACCCCTTACTCAACAAATTTTGTAACTGCCCTTTCAATTCCTTCAACTAATTTGGGGTCGTCCTATAAGAAGGAATGGATATTCCTTGGTGTTTGGCTCCACATCAATAGAAAATTCAATATCATAACCTAGCGGCATACCAGGGAAAATCGGTCAGACACATCTATGAACTCATGAACAACCCAAATATAACCCATAGAAGGTGGTGAGGCAACATCAGTATCATAAACATAAGGTAAATAAGACAATCATCCTCTTTCCACCATGTGTCGAGCACGTAGAATAGATATAACTCCCTTCAGACCTAAATTCAGTGTACCATTCCAATCTAACCTTTGCACACCCAGCATACCTATGGTCACAATCTTGGCTTAATAATAAAAAATAGCATGATAGGGAGCTAATAAATTTATAACCAAGATAACATCAAAATCGACTATATATAGTATATCAAGTCTATCTAAGTCTTATTCCCCATAAAGAAAACTATGCAAGATCTGTACACCCCATCCACAACTAAAAAATCTCTTATGGGGGTAGAATTATGAAGAGGCATGACAAGGGGCTCACAAGAAACATCAAAACCAAAAGAAAATTGTGTAGATACATAATAGAATATAAACTCAGGTCAAATAACATGTAAGTAAATCTATAGAAAACTGAGATGATACCTATAATAACTACATTATAAGCCTCTACCTCGAGCCTCCCAAGCATAGCATAACATTGTCAACGTCCTCTCATGAACTGAGCAAGCCCATAACCACTGACATGAGCTCCCTACCTCTACCTCTAGCACCTATAGAACCACATCTGCCACTCTGTTAGCCACCTTTTATTGAATATATCAAAGTAGGGTAAAGCTATTGTTAAGAGCCCTGCTGAGTAGGTCCATACGTACGCCAAGGATAGTCCTAGACCAAATGGTCAACCTCATTACATATACAATCCACTAAGGCAAAACTCAGTCTGAGGGGGCACAAATATACTAGGACAACCACCCAGACCCAAAGAACTAGGTCTTAAACCTCTACTCGCATAAACTAATTCTTAGCTAACTAAAATCACAGAACGTGAAGATCTACCGCTTGATCCCTATAAAGTGTCTTATATTGGCCTACCATAATAACTATGAAACCTCTAGTCGAGAAATGTCTATCTTAGGAGGCGCAACCATTAAACTCATCTTATCAATGCATGTTCTCAGTGCCTCCTTGAGTGGCCTAAGTAATAGACTCAATAAACTTGGTATGCTCAATAATTCTCTACAAAGAATCCAGTGAAATAACTATTTTGGTGGTAGAAAACTAATAAGGACCCTCTAACCCCTTCATAAAATTACAAATCTTCTCTAAATTGATATGCTAGCAGTTGAATACTTGGATAATGCTTTGAATTGTGTGTTATACTTAGAAATAGACATGTATCCCTGCTCTAATTAATCAAAATCATCCCACATTTGATCTCTCAATCTATATGGCATGAATCTCTCCTAAAAAGACTTAGAAAATTAGGCCCAAATCATAGCAGGATAACCTAAAGACTTGTAACTCTATAGAGACTTCCACCAATCCCTAGCTACATCCATCAACTGATTGATAGTATAAGCAACTATATTGAGACTCAAAAGATCCAAGATTATGCAGCTTCTCCTGGCAGTCAATCAAAAACTCATAGGTGTCCTTGTCAATCACTCCACCAAATTTAGAAGGATCCAAGTGAATATACCTCTCAAACCTCTTCTAATTTTCAAAAGATATCACTGTACCTAAAGCAACTAGATGAATAGTAAGTCTGACAGGTAATAAATCCATACGGGGGGAGGGGGTATCATAGATGATGTTTTCCCCATAAAGTCAGAATTCCATAAGTAGATGTTGGTATAGATGGTAGAACACCACACAAAGTCTAAGAAATATTGGGTACACATAAAGGAAAACCCTTCAAGTGACTTAAAAGGTGAATCAACAAATCCTAAAGCATTGGGAGTATCAAGTGAACTTTATGGAACCTAACTAGCCTTCCACCCCATGTCGGATGGTCATCTTTAGCATACTCACCATAGGATAGGAAGAGGTATCCCTAGAACATCCTCTAGCGAGGGTAGCTCCTTATGCCCATCTTCTACCTCTGGGTCGACCACGACCCTTGCCTCATCCTCGAATTAGTGTCTCATATTAGGTGCCAGCTCAGTATCCCTAAACCTAGTCCTCACCATCTACATAGAAAAGAAATAAATACAAGCTTAGAATAGTGGTAAGAATAATCTACTCGACAAGAAATCAAATTAGAGAATTTTTTCCTATAGCCTCTTGAAGATAAATATGGATATTTACGTATCGATTTGCTGGACTCTACCAGATATTTTGCTCTTATACTTATGAGACTGGTGAACTTAGCACTCTAATATCAAATTTTTATGACCCTAAAGTTGAGTTCATGATGGCAACTACCGAAACCTAGCCACAGTAGGTTATCCAAATACCTTAAAAAGAAAAAAATAAGGTGAAATCATAGATAAAGTATGTAAATTAGACTTCAAAAAGTGAAGTTAGGCAACATAATACAAAATAAGCAAAAGTCTGAAATAAATTTCACAAAAACTATCAAAATCTTACGTCATAAGTATAAGATCATCTAAAATATAACTGAATTTAGAAATCATAGTGTCTTTGAATAAAAAATAAAGACATGAAAAAGATAAGAGGAGGTCCAAAAATTAGCTCTGAACTCTAGAATGTGTTAGTACCTTAAATAAATACCAAAAATCATGATTAGTTGTCGCTCCATATAGTCATACTAGGATTTGTATCAAAAAAAAGTAGGAGTGAGTTGGGTCTACTTGTACTTAGTCGGTAATATAGGTTGACTGAGCAAATCATAAAATAATATAAGTAAAGAAATATTATGAGCAGGTCACCGCAAGTAGAAAAATTTCCAAATAATAGCTCACACAGTCTCCATTAATAATTCGAATATATAAATGAATTCAAATAGATACAAGCATTCACAAATGTACATAGAAATTGATTACACATCAAGTGACACATAAAATTCACATGCAAATGCAATGCAATGAATGGTAAAGTGAATAGTTGAAAGTCATCGTATGACTTTCTGTATACACCTATCGGCCTTAATGCTCCCGAAATAAGACCTATGGGGGCTTCACAACTCGTATATTATCTTAAAATATCAAGCCACCTCTCCGGATTGTGTTCACGGATCAAGGTTTTCATGAAAATATCTTATTTTATTTTAAAATAGTATTTCTCAAAGGTATCGATATCTCATGAATGTGTATGTTTTAATGAGGACACAATGCTCACAATCAAATCAGTATGAAGATAAAAAATCCATTCAATACATGTATAAGTAAGCCTAAAAACAACTCAATATGTAACCATGTCATGATATCAATTCTAGTTTGGCACCATTGGGAGAGATATACATGTAAGATATCATTAACATCATATCAACCCATTACTCAGGCATTTCTGTCATGATAATGGAAAACAATGCTTAATAAGGCCTATAATATCTATTCAAGCACCCGTACAAACATCATGTTAAGAATTAAGTCACTTAAATAGACAAATAAAATCAATGATGACAAATAAATCCCCCACACAAGCAACATGCAATATATAACATGTCAAGTCAACAATAATAGAATATAAGCCTTCATACAGGCACACGATAATAATAATTATTCTGTCCAAATTTTTATGCAAGTGTACTTGGTCATACAAGTAATATTGAATTGAGAGTCCAGATATCGTACCCATAGGGACTTATTGATGTTGGGCGTATTTATACCCCTAAGAACTATAATTTACCCATATTTTAGCTAAGTTTTGAGGATAAAATATATAATTCCTGCACTTTTAGTCCATTTTCCTTTAAGTGAGCTAACCTATGTGATTAGCATGTTTTCAGGTATTAATGATGGAGATTTCAGCACTCTGTGGACCTTTGGGCAGCAAAGGAAAACTTCATATAAGAGGGAAGGCAGCTTTTGGAAGCTTGTGGACTGAATGTGATGCATGGAGAACTTGTCCCGGGCAAAATCAGTATTTCTAAATACTTAGGGATGCAGCAGTAACTTAGTAGGACAAGGATGTTATAAAAACCTTATTTTCTGAATTTTTCAGCATTCATTCGATCATTAGTCATTATTCAGTTTACAGATTCTGTAAGTTTAGGACAGAGAAAAACGCTAAGGCTACACGAACGGCTAAAGGGAAGAAAAACGTCAACCTCTTGTTTGACGCCAAACTCATCCCCATCGTGAGATTATTCTAACTTTGGTATGATGATGATGTCTTCTTTGATTTCAGTTGTACTGATGAGTAGCTAAACTTCTCTGTTAGGGTATGGAAACCTTGTAAGATACTATTTGTTGCTATGAGTTTGTGAATTCTTGATGTGTATGCTACTTATATCATTACTCTCTTCGTTTTAATTAAATTCTCATGGTTGCAAACATAGAGAACATGCCATTATAGCATTAACTTATTTGGGAGAAAAGTTACATGTTTGGAAAAGAGAGTGTGACAAGGAAATAGGGCTTCTAACCTCTATTTACACGTTAATGCCTTAACCGGATTAACTTCTTGGAGAATTTATACCATTTGTTATACACTTTAGGCTCGAGAGAGCTAAAGTGAAATAAATCCTTGATGGTTGGGAAATACTTGGATTTAGAATTAGAATACGATTCTCTATAAGTGCATGCATGTTTAAATTCCGCGTTACTCATAGTTAATAGAGAAGTAGAAACTACAAGGTGGACATAACCCTAACTTATTATTCTCTGTGATTAACCTTTACTAAATAAATCATTCATTCGTTACTTTGATATTATTAATTCACGCCTAAATCAAAACCCCCTTTTTCCGTGGAATTTTTGACCAACAGTCTACTAACAATTGCAACACTTAGTGACCAAGTATTCCCTGTGGGATTCGACACCCAACCTAGTTGGGTTCTATATTTGACAGCGATCGCTTACACTTTCTAACGAGAGCTGTAGTTTGGGCGTTATCAAATTTTGGCGCCGCTGCCGGGGAATACGGTTGTCAACTAAGTTTGTGATAGTTACTAGACCCTTTGGTCAAAGATTCTCGAATTTTACTTTTTGTTTGTTGTTTTTGTTTTGTTCAGTTTTGGTAGAGTGCATGCCAAATACACAAAGATCTGGTCAGCCATTATTACCCATTAATCCTGAACCACAACTTATTGGCAGAATGGATGCACAACGTGACATTGAAAGAAGGGCTGCTCAATAGGAGCAGGCTAGGTTAGCTGCGTTGGCAGCTTCTCAAGTGCATCAGCAGAATATTGATAACCCAGGTCGGGCAACAAATCCTGATGATGAGGACCTGGGTGATGATGAGTTACTTAATCCACGGCGTGCAGATGAGGTGGCAGCACCTGTGAACAGGAGAGATCGTTAAGCTAGAATAAGACCTAAACGCTGAGCTGTGCAGTCTCTTTTTGATGATGATGATGATTATCTGGATGGGGCTGGTGCCACAGGGGCTATTATTCCTCCGCCCTTGGCACCCGGAGCCAAGTTCAATATCACTAGCACCATGATTCAGCTATTGCAACTTAAGGGGTTATTTGGTGGACTTGTAGGCGATGATCCGAATATGCATTT
This sequence comes from Capsicum pubescens, assembly GCA_030864215.1. NCBI lineage: Eukaryota > Viridiplantae > Streptophyta > Magnoliopsida > Solanales > Solanaceae > Capsicum > Capsicum pubescens. The sequence continues at coordinate 112,113,568 of CM061544.1, forward strand.
GATCAACTTTATCTCAACATGCAAGTCGTTTGACAATCCAGGAGTTGGACAGAATGCAATTTGACTGCGCTTATTTCAATTGTCTCTATCTGGAGAGGCAACTCTATGGTTGAATGGGATAACTCCTGATTCTATTACTAATTGGAGGCAACTGAAAGACGCTTTCCTAGAAAGATTCTTTCCGCTATCCAAAAGAGCACAATTAAGAGATGAGATCAGCAATTTTCGACAGCTTCCAACTGAAGCTCTCCACGAAACATGGGAGAGGTTCAAGAAGAAGCTTATGCAGTGCCCAAACCATCAGATGACTAATATCCACTTGATGGAGATATTATACAGGTCTTTGGATTCGGTGACTAAGACAGTGGTTGATAATGCTGCAGGTGGGTCATTCATGGACCTTACTTTTATTGAGGCAAGTGATATGCTAGATCATATGACAAAGCAGAGTAGAGCTTGGCATACCAGGGATTCTGAGGTAGCAAGCTCTACTGTATCTATTGGCTTGACGGCAGAACAAAGGCGAAGAGAAGAGGAACGTAATCAGGATATGGCTCACATAAAAACACAGATGGATCTTCTTACCAAGAATTTATTATCAGGGAAGACCAAAAAGGTTAAGGCCATTGTATCACAGGGAAGAGATGAATCCGATTCTGAGGAGGAAGCAAATTATTTGAATAATCAAGGGGGTTTCCGAGGCAATGCCTAAGGAAACCAAGGTCGGAACTATTATGATAAATCCGAATACAAGAATAAGACTGACAGGAGTGGTTTGTATGTTCCTCCTGGAAATCATGAGGCCGCGGCATCTGTCTCTGGGATGATGTCCATGGAAGATATGATGGCTAAGCTGTTGAAAGGAGTGGAGGCAACCAACACGGGAGTAACGGAGGTAAAAAATGATTTGTCCTCAATAAATCAATTGGTTGATTCACATTCCACTTCAATAAAACAGTTGGAACAACAATTGAGTCAACTATCATCGGCACTCAATCAAAGAAAAGTTGGCACCCTACCTAGCGACACCGTGTAAAATCCAAGGAATGATGGATCATGTATGGCTATTACTACCAGGAGTGGTAAGGTGTTGGAAAATCCATCCAAAGGCAAGCAGGTGGTTGATAATACAGAAAAGAATGTGATTAAAGCAGATTGTGATGATTCTGTAGAAGCTGAAAGTCAGAACGTTGATGACACTACACTTAGACGTCACCAGCCTTAAAAGATTGATAATCTGAAGCAAGATAAAAAGGAAGTGGTGGAGAAAACTATTCCCCTTCCACCACCACCTTTTCCTCAGAATTGAAGAAGAAAGTTGATGACACCAGGTTCAGTAAATTCATGACTATGTTGAAGCAGCTGACTATTAATGTTCCTTTGGTGGAGGCGCTGGAACAGATGCCTGGGTATGCTAAATTCATGAAGGACCTTTTGACAAAGAAGCGGGAAGCAAGCTACGAGCTGGCAGATAATGTTCATCATTGCAGTGCAATTGCCACGAGGTCTTTAGTACAGAAGAAGGCAGATCCTGGTGCTTTTACTATTCCTTGCACAGTTGGATCGTTGGATTTTGCTAAGGCATTGTGCGATTTGGGTGCTAGCATCAATTTGATGCCGCTATCTATTTACAGAAAGTTGGAGTTGGGCGATCCTTCACCAACCAATATACGGCTCGTGATGGCTGATAGGTCGGTAAAATGACCTGTTGGTATCTTATATGATGTATTGGTGAAGGTTTCTACCTTCATTTTTCCTGCAGACTTTGTTATTTTGGATTGCGAGGCGGATTCTGAAGTACCCATAATCTTGGGTCGTCCTCTCCTTGTAACAGGAAGTGTGCTTATTGATTTACGAGCCAATGAGCTTTTGTTTCAGATGAATGACGAAGTGGTTCTTTTTGATGTATGCAAATCAATGAAGAAGCCAAATGATATGAATGTGTTTTCTATAGATGATGTTTATCATGAGGATGCGAAGGAACTATCGTTAGAAAAGCAGCCTACTATTGAACCATTTTCTGCTGAGCGTTTGAATTTTGAGCGTGAGGATGTAGAAGATTATGAAGAAACTATTTGTGCTCTAATAGGAATAGGGTCATATTCTCATGCTCCTAAGAAGCTGGACCTTGATCTTAAGAATCGATCCTCACCACCAGCAAAACTATCCATTGAAGAGCCACCAATGCTAGAATTGGAAGATCTATCCAGTCACCTAAAGTATGCATTTTGGGAAGTGGTGATACACTTCCGGTTATTGTTGCGGCTGATTTAGGTGAACAACAAGTAGAGGCTCTCATTTCTGTTCTAAAGAGGTACAAGAGAGATGTTGATTGGACTATTGATGATATAGTTGGTATCCTTCCTGGGATATGTATGCACAAGATTCATCTCGAAGAAGATTGCGTGCCCACAATTAAGCATCAGCGTCATCTGAATCCATTTAGAAAGCGATGCACCATATATCTCGATGAAGTCTAAGTAATCGAGATGACTATGTCGTGCCGCAACAATAAATCAAGCGCTACATGGGAGGCAACCCATCGTTTTAATCGTTTTGTTTTACTAGGAGTTTGTTTTTGTTAAATTAAAATCCAAAAAGAAGGGTCGAGCCACGACCAAAACTAAGGCGCTTGGTGGGAGGCAACCCATCCTTCTAATCGTGTTTGTTATTTTTGATAAAGTATAGGTGCAAGACGTACAAAGGAGGGGATTGGTCCTAAAATTTTGATTTGAAAGTGAGCCATGCTAAGGGTGGTAAGCTAGGAATGATGGAGCAAATGCTATTGGTTAGGAATTGCTTATGCTAATCTAGGAAATGGACAAGGTAAGGCCTATGTTAATCTAGGCAATGGACAAGGCAAGGCCTATGATAATCTAGGCAATGGACAAGGCAAGGCCTATACCATTGCCTATGCTCACTGCCTCACATAGGCAATGGACAAGGCATTGCCTATGCAAATCTAGGCAATACCATAGGCGCCGCCTATGTAAATCTAGGCAATACCATAGGCGCCGCCTATGCCATTGCCTATGCTCACTATTTCAACAAGGCATTGGCAAAGGCGCCTCCTATGCCCAACTAGGCATTGACAAAGGCGCCGCCTATGCTAAGCATAGGCAAAGCATTAGGTGCCGCCTACTTATACCTTTTTGTCTCCTAACCCGATTTTACAAGGATCAAGCCCGACCCATGGATTAGGCTATAAATAGATCTTCACCCTTAGAACAAAATGCTATTGTTTGCTCCATATAGGCGCCGCCCAAGCTTCCCCATTCTCTCAAAATTTTTCTTTTTGCTCATCTAATCTTGCAAGCTCATCTTCCGAATCCATCATCACGTAAGTTATTCTTTTATATTTCGTAGTTGTTGAAATTCTACGTTTATAATGATTTATTAGATTTTGAAGTGGTGTGGTGATTAGAATGTGGTTGGTTTGTTATGATACATCTAGTTGAGTGAAAGAATACGTGTGGGTGTTCTTGACTTTGTTCCGACTTGTATTTGATTGTTATACACTGTCATAGTTTTATGAAGTCAAAATTGTGAAGTTAATACATAATCTTGTAAGTTGAAAGCTTGAATGTTTGAATGACTCGTTCGTCGAGATAAAGATCATGATTGACCACAAGCATGAGACGTGGTGATTATTTCTATACATTAACTTGATACAATATCTATGTGGTAGTCTTGTTCAAAAAGTGCGTTAATCCAATGAAATAACGTTGGAAAGGATAGTCAAGATTACATGAGAATATGACTGTGCTAAACATGTTGTTGGAACATATCGCCTAAATGTATGTCGATGAAGTCTGAGTAATCGATATCACTCACTTAATTAGTCTTGGCAAACAAATTAAGTGTGGGGTGGTGCCATTAATGTTTGTCTTTCGATTGAATCTTCTGAGATGAAGCTAACATGACTCTATTGTGATCTCAAGTAAAATGGCACCGAAAGAACGACAAGGAAAAGAAAAAGTGTCCACCTCGCAGAAAGGTCAGAAAAGGGGAAGAAAAGATCAAGTTGAGTCCTCCTCTCTACAAATACCTCGACGCACTTTCGGGATAAAGTGGGTCCTAGAGGAGGAAGGAAAGGAGTGGTACAAGAACAACAAAGTAAAAAAATATGTTCACGTGGATTTGGTGCAGAAGGAGAGTCTAGCAAAGAGAGAGCCCCGCATTTTGGCTAAAATCCTAGCACTAAATCTTTATTTCATTTTCCGAGATATGGGGGAATGCAATCTTGATCTAAAGCAAGAGTTTTATGCCAATTGGTCCCCAAAGACTACCGGAAGTGAAGTAAAGATTCGGGGCCAAGTCTTGCAACTGATTGCGGAGTTCTTCAACTCTTTTCTGGGCCTTCCATTTGTGGATCCATCACCGCTCAAGAAGCTTTATCACAGACCTCCCTACAGGGCAATCAGACACACACTGTGCGGAACAAGGTCTATGGCCCGGTGGATTCGTCACAAGGATAACGGTCGGCACAATACCTTCCCGTATGCTTCCTTGAACAGAGAAGCTCGTATATGGTTGAGGATAGTCAACTCTTGCCTGATTCCTGGGACACAGTACACAAAGATCACACGTGATAGAGTATGCTTGGTGTACACTCTAATGACTAATATTCCCATCAACATTGGTGCGGTTATACGATCGTCAATGCGTAAGGCTAGGCTGCACAAAAGGTCCCATTTCAGCTTTGGAAATTTGTTGACTGCGATTTTAAGGAAGGAGCACATTGAAGAGGAACCTGCAGATCATAAGCTTCCACACAACCCGAAGAAGGTTGATCTTACGAAAGTTAAAGAGCCTGAAACTGGTCATGGCATCAACCTTACCACTGCAGAAAGACATGCTCGGGATGAAAGTTTCTTTCGCCATTTATATGGCATGACTCGGTTTACCATGATGAGTGGGGGTCGGGTTCCGACTGATGCAGAGCTTCAGCAGTTGGATTATGACTACCCGATGAATGAGCATGCGCGGGCTATGTGTGGAGTAGGGGTACATTTTGAGGAACCTCTCGATGATGACATGCCGACTGACGATAATCGCCGATTGCCAGACTCAGACGTGGACGACGATTCTGATGATGATTCCGACGTAGGGGGTATGACCCCAGACATAGAGGAAGAGTCCGACTAATCAGGTTCTCCTTATTTATTTTCCACTGAGGGCAGTGTGTCCAGTCTAAGTGTGGGGTGCTGGTATTTTTATGTTGTATGGTACTTCTTTGCCTACATTTATTCTTGTTTTTTCTAATTAGTCATAATTAGTTAGTTAAATTTTTGATTTTTTTTAGATTTTGCATGAAATTGTTCTGATAGACGGCATGGTATTATAACAAGAGTTTGTGCTAAATCATTACTATTGAGACATTTAGGCTCTAAGTGTGACTCACTGTGTGATAATTGTGTGGTTTAATTCATTCATCTGTTGGGTTAAGAGTCTATACTGTTCCCAATAAAGTTGACCATGTGCCTTGTGTGTGTGAGGTTATAGTATATTCTGTGTTGTGACTGATGCTAGAACTTGCCTGGTCTGTGTGTAAAGCGAAATAAAGAGTGTGAGTTTAGGAGATGATTTAGGCATTTCTTTGGCAGCCTGTAATTGTTTACCTTCTTTTTACCTACCTTTGTACATTGTCCTAGTGAACCCCCTTTGAGCCTTTAGCTATTTTCTTTGGCAGCCTCATATTTAGCCTAATCCATTTTTTTTTCAAGACCATAATTTGATCCAAACTCCTAAGCGCTTTAAAATTGTAGAATGATGTGGAAAAATAAAAGGAGAATGGTGAAAGTGATGCCTCAGGGTGTATTGGTACTTGAAATTGTTGTGAAAAAGAGTGGCTATTAGAGGGATGCTTGCTTAATATAAATATATATATATATATATATATATATATAATAAAATAAAAAAATAGAAAAATAAAAAGATAGTTGTGTTTATAATTGAATAACAAAATAGGTGAAAAGGGGTGGTAGATGAAATAGAGGTAGAGTGGTTGTTTAAAAGAGAGTGTTAATGACATAACGTAGTGTATTAAAGTGCTTAGGGAACATAGTCACTATTTCTGGCCAAAATAGTCCTACCTGTCCCTTAGCCTACATTACAACCTGTAAAGACCTATTTGATCCTAAGCTTAGCATTCCGATATTAGTAGAGCATTACACTAAGGGCAATCCTATGGTCATCAGTTGCAACATAAGAATTCTTTGTGAGAGTGAGAGCAAGGAGAGTCTTATACCCATGTTTCGAATAATGCAAAACTTTTGAGTGATTATGGGTGATATCTTGTGTGAGACACACATGGTTGATGATATTTGGGTAGTGTTATATGATTCTTTATGGCTTAACTTGTGGATACAAATTAACCATACTCACGAGTCTATGTTGGAGGTTGAATTGTTTCTAGGAGTGATCAAGAAACCTACTCTTTGTTAATGATTGTCGTGCATGTCTTGTTGAACATTTTGTGTTGCTACTGTGAAATTCTAGTTAGATGTTTGCATGGACGTAATATTTTGTTCGAGGACGAACAAAGCTTTAAGTGTGGGGTGGTGATGTTGGGCGTATTTATACCCTTAAGAACCATAATTTTCCCATATTTTAGCTAAGTTTTGAAGATAAAATATATAATTCCTGCACTTTTAGTCCATTTTCCTATAAGTGAGCTAACCTATGTGATTAGCATGTTTTCAGGTATTAATGATGAAGATTTCAGCACTTTGTGGACCTTTGGGCAGCAAAGGAAAACTTCATATAAGAGGGAAGGCAGCTTTTGGAAGCTTGTGGACTGAATGTGATGCATGGAGAACTTGTCCCGGGAAAAATCAGTATTTCTAAATACTTAGGGATGCAGCAGTAACTTAGTAGGACAAGGATGTTATAAAAAACTTATTTGCTGAATTTTTCAGCATTCATTCGATCATTAGTCATTATTCAGTTTACAGATTCTGTAAGTTTAGGACAAAGAAAAACGCTAAGGCTACACGAACGGCTAAAGGGAAGAAAAACGTCAACCTCTTGTTTGACGCCAAACTCATCCCCATCGTGAGATTATTCTAACTTTGGTATGATGATGATGTCTTCTTTGATTTCAGTTGTACTCATGAGTAGCTAAACTTCTCTGTTAGGGTTATGGAAACCTTGTAAGATACTATTTGTTGCTATGAGTTTGTGAATTCTTGATATGTATGCTACTTATATCATTACTCTCTTTGTTTTAATTAAATTCTCATGGTTGCAAACATAGAGAACATGCCATTATAGCATTAACTTATTCGGAGAAAAGTTAATTGTTTGGAAAAGAGAGTGTGACAAGGAAATAGGGCTTCTAACCTCTATTTACACGTTAATGCCTTAACTGGATTAACTTCTTGGAGAATTTGTACCATTTGTTATACACTTTAGGCTCGGGAGAGCTAAAGTGAAATAAATCCTTGATGGTTGGGAAACACTTGGATTTAGAATTAGAATACGATTCTCTATAAGTGCATGCATGTCTAAATTCCGCGTTACTCATAGTTAATAGAGAAGTAGAAACTACAAGGTGGACATAACCCTAACTTATTATTCTCTGTGATTAACCTTTACTAAACAAATCATTCATTCGTTACTTTGATATTATTAATTCACGCCTAAATCAAAACCCCCCTTTTTCTGTGGAATTTTCGACCAACAGTCTACTAACAATTGCAACACTTAGTGACCAAGTATTCCCTGTGGGATTCGACACCTAACCCAGTTGGGTTCTATATTTGACAGCGACCGCTTACACTTTCTAACGAGAGCTGTAGTTTGGGCGTTATCAAATTTTGGCGCCGCTGCCGGGGAATACGGTTGTCAACTAAGTTTGTGATAGTTACTAGACCCTTTGGTCAAAGATTCTCGAATTTTACTTTTTGTTTGTTGTTTTTGTTTTGTTCAGGTTTGGTAGAGTGCATGCCAAATACACGAAGATCTGGTCAGCCATTATTACCCATAAATCTTGAACCACAATTTATTGGCATAATGGATGCACAACGTGACATTGAAAGAAGGGCTGCTCAACAGGAGCAGGCTAGGTTAGCTGCGTTGGCAGCTGCTTAAGAATTACTAAACAATCATGAAGTTTTCTACCAGAATCCTAGAACAAGAATTTTAACTCCACATAAATATGAAGAAATTACAACAAATCATCCAAAGAAATAATAAAAAAATAATTAATAAAAGAGAAGAACAGATGAAACCAAATTATCCAACCTTCACGACGGTTTCTATCTTTATCTAGGTCAAAAGTTATATAAATATTGATTTTATGAATATTTATAGGTGTAGAAAAAAGCCCTAAAATAAAATAACTAAGTCCAAACTAGACTAGGAAAATAAAAGCCATGTTGTTCGAGTCGCATTACAAATGCAGAGTAATTGCTTTGTGTCATGTGAAAAAAGCAGACAACTACTGGTATGATACAAATTTTAAGTTGAAACCAAAGGTCATTTAGATTTATCTTGATTGAAACTTGTGTCACGTGTGGTAAAATTTTGCATATATTCCATGTTTTGCATTTTAGTCTAGAACTTGTCCTACATGTTATTGAAGAGAAATAAAAAGTTTTGCTCTGTTTATAAGATGATATAGGATTTCTTTGATTTTTCTTGTTGAATTTTAGATTTTTCAAATAGTACACCACTAGTTAGCCCCTTTGAGCCTGTAGTATTTTGTTTGATAGTCATATTTTTCCCTTGGCTCTTTTGTTAAGTCCCTAGTTTCTGCACCCTACGTCCTTGAGTGTTGTAGCATAAACTATGATAAATTTGATAAATCTAAAGAAAAGGGATGGTTGGGGGTAAAAAGGTAACTAGTGATAGCTGCAAAGTGATGAAAAGACCCTCGTTAACATGAGAAAAAAATTGTCTGAAAAAAATGATTGAATCATTCTACATATGATGCAATTACTAGTGAAAAAATTATCAAAGAGAGGACCAAAAAAGAGTTAAGAAAAAATAATGGGTGATTAAGTCTAAAAGTTCAAAGTGCTAAGGAAAGTGTAAGTCACTATAACATAGTTTTCCTATTCGTCCCCTAGCCGACATTACAACCCGTTAAAGTCCTATTTGATTATATTTGAGCATGCCTAATTAGTGGAGATGTACATAATGGACAAGCTTATGGTTCTTTGTGCATACATATGAATTCTTTTTAAGTGTAAGAGTTGTTGCGTCTAAATGAACACGTAAGTGTACACGATCAGATAAGTAATATAGGATTGGGAGTCCAGATATCGTACCTACAGGGACTTGTTGATTAACTACTTACTAAACTAGACTAATTCTTATTATTTATTCAAGAGGTAAACTTCAAAGATTTATTTAACAATTAACTAAACTAAAAAAAAAAAAAAAAACTAATGAAAAATTAATCAAGATGAAGAGAAGATTTTACGCAATCAATGAATGAATCAATCTAGGATTACAAATTTCCTAATAATCATGTCGATTATCAATTTCATCAACTTATTTAATTATCCAGTTGTTGATTTACAGGGTTGATTATATGATCATGATCTTTTGAACCTCTAGTCGTCTATCTAAATTGACCTTATTACTACATAATTGAGTGGCGATGTGATAAATCAATCCGAGTGCATTTTGTATATCTTTCCATTTTGTAACAAATTAAGGCGATCTAGGTATATTGCTATTCTAGCCATAAATTAATTATTTATTTTGCTAAAGTAAAGATATTGCTTCCTATATTCTTCATTTTATCTCATCGATTCTCCTTCCGGGTTCACAATAAGAATATAAATTTATTTTAATGGTAGTTAAGCATTAAAATAGTAAGCACAAGAATATAAAAACAACTATTATGATAATCAAATAAATCAAATCAAGAGGTTACTAAACAATCATGTAGTTAGTTACCATAATCCTAGAACGAGAAGCTTAACTCTACACAGACATGGAGAAATTACAAAAAACAATCCAAATAAATAACCTGAAAATAAATGATAAAGGAGAAGAAGAGATGAAACCAAAATTCTACAGCCCCACTGTTTCTAGCTGTCTCAAGATTAAAAGTTGTATAAACACTAATTTTATGAATATTTACAGCTGTAGGAAAAAACTCCAAAATGAAATAACTAAGTCAAAATGGACTAGGAAAATAACATCAACGTTGTCCTTCGGGCCGCGCTGCAAATGCGAAGTAATTGCTCCACATCACGCCAAAAAGGCGAACAACCACTGGAATGATGAAAATTTCAAATTGAAACCAAAGGTCACTTTCTAATATATTATTAAATGTATTCCATTAATATGCTTGCTTGATTTTCTTCTATAATATTTCATTTTTAATTCATTTTGGCTCCAAATTTGCTTATCTTCACACCATTTTAATCCTACATATCAAATATACTACTAGGCACAATTCATAAAATTAATGCTCTAAATAGACAAATAAAAATACTAATTATGAGGTTAATAATAACTAAAAATATATAATTTTGGCCTAACTTCAATAATAAGCTCAAAATACAATTCCCATAGTTATTTTCCCCAACCCACAACATGCTTTACTTATTTATTAACTACCCAACCCTGTATGAAGAAAGTTAAGCAAGAATTTTCCTCGAAGCATCGAAATCTTCAATACAAAATATTCCCCTTTTGGATGGTCTCGAAAGTAACTAAAATAAACAAATATAACATTTGTGCATTAAAAGAAAGTAACAATATCCATATTGACCATATTTAAGATGGGCCAAAAAGGGGTGGAAAAAATGGATTTAGAAAAAGAAGGGGTAAAATTGAAATTTTATTTTAGAAATACATTTTCCAAGGTAATAGGAACCAACAGTTAAAGGTTCACGCAAAAAAGATTTAGAAATAAGGTACAAATCAAGAGAAAATTATTTTTAAACTTTATCAGCAAAATCCTCAAAATCTCATTTTGAAATCAAGATAAGAGAGTGTTTTTCGATGATATAATAACCAACAAAAACAATGTACCTGGTGAATTCCCACCTAGTGGGGTCTGGGGAGGGTAAAATGTACGCAGTCCATACCACTACCTCTGAATAAGTAGAGAAGCTACTTTCGATAGACACCCGGCTCAAGATAAAAGGATAGTAAATACATTCATAATAAAACATAACACAGGGTGAAATAACAAAAAATACGGCACCTACAAAGCAGTGTTATAAACTACCAAAGACCCCCTCGACTACTAACCCTTCTAGATAGATACTTCACCCTATACGCAAAGTTCTATGATTAATAACAAGGTCACCCTAAAGCATAACTACTCGTAGGCTAGGACTCACCCAACTGCACTAACCTTCTACCCTAATTCGCGCTCTCCATACCTTACTATCTAGGGTCATGTCCTCAGTAAGTTGTAAGTGATCTATGTCATATCTAATCACCTCTCTCCAGTACTTCTTTGGGGCACCTTTTCCCCACATCAAACCATCCAAATATAATCTCTCACACCTCTAAACTGGGGCATCTATTCCCCTCCTTATCATATGCCCAAACCATCTCAACCTCACTACTCGCATCTTGTCCTCCATCGAAGACACTCCCACCTTCACCTGAATAGGCTCATATCTTACCCTATTACCCCTAGTAATTCCACACATCTATTGTATCATCCTTATTTTTGCTACCTTTAACTTCTGGATATGGGAGTTCTTGACTGGATAGCACTCTGCTCCATACATCATGGCCGGATGTACCACCACTCTATAGAATATTCCCTTAAGATTGGGTGCACCTTATTATCACATAGAACACCCAAAGAAAGCCTTTATTTCATCCACCCCGCCCCTATTGGGTGCATGACATCCTCAACAATCTCTTAATTCCCTGGATCATAGACCCAAGATACTTAAAACTATCTCTCTTACCGACAACCTAAGACTCTAACTTGACTACCACCTCATCCCCCTTAGTCACATTACTGAACTTGCATTCCAAGTACTCAGTCTTTGTTCTCCTTAACCTAAACCCTTTAGACTCCAGGGTTTGTCTCCAAACCTCTAATTTATCATTAACCCCTCTTTAGGTCTCATCAATCAAAACTACATCATCCGCAAATAGCATATACCAAAGTACCTCACCTTGAATATGACGTGATAAAAGATCTATCAATAAGGTAAAGATAAATGGACTAAGAGTCAATCCCCGGTGCAACACTATGAAAATAGGAAAATACTTTGAATCCCCCCCACTGTCCTCACACGAGTCTTCGCTCCATCATATATGTCCCTGATTTCTCTCATGTATGATACTGGAACCCCTCTAACCTCTAAGAATCTCTAAAGAACCTCCCTAGGGACTTTATCATACGCCTTCTCCAGGTCTATAAACACTATGTCATAAAATGGTAAAAAAAATAGAGTATTTATACTATTTTGTGTAAAATACCTCATGATCATGGACCCCACATCACGATTGCGAGGGTAAATTTTGACCAGGCTAATTAAATGATCTTTGCATTTGCAACCATGGCTTTGTGTTTGTAAGGTCCTTGACCCGAACACACGATGTTAACTAAGGTTTGGTCATATTCTCAAAGAAGAAGGGGACCTAACCCAAACTTGGTTACCCTTTCCGATTGCGGCCAACACCTCAAGATTATGATGACTAGAGAATTCTTTCTTAGCATTTACGGCCAGAAGGCCACATCTACGAAGATGGATTTGGCATGCACCAGATATCAATAAAATTTTGAGTTCATGCCTTTGAAATCTTTGAATGGAACCTCAAAATTCATTCGGTACCCCGTTGGAATAAAACATATATGCTACTAATCTATTTCCAATGTTACAGACTTAATGGCGATATTTAATTTTCAAAAAAGGATCATTTTTAACATATTAGCCCCCAAGATCAATTTAAGGCAATTTTACTAGTTTTCAAATGGAGGTTAAAATGCAAACTAAAGGTTCAAACTCGATACAACCTCGCTACTAATCCAAATTTGATATTACGGGCCTAATAAAACTATCCAAATCATCATGCAACATTAAGAAGATAAAATGTTGACAGAAGTCAACTATAAAACTTTTAAAGCCTCTAGAAACTTCAAACACTCCCAAAACACTCTCGAAGGCATTGGGACCATGCAAACCATCCCCATATCTTAAAATCGACACATAGCAACTACAGGAAAGGGAAAATGGTCAAATCACATAAAAGGCAAAATTTTGAAAATCAGGTTATTACACCTGTGAATGTGAACTATAACATAATAAAGTTGGCCAAGATCTACATTTGAGATATTTTTCAATTGCATAATGTATCCATATCTATTATTTCTAATAGAGGTACTCAGTTTACCTAAAAAAATTTGAGTTCTGTTTAGAGTGAGTTGGGTACTCAGCTCTATATGAGCACAACTTTTCACCCTCAGATGGGTGGCCTGTTAGAGTAGACAATTTAAGTGTTAGAGGGAATGCTTCGAGTGTGTGTTATGGATATTTGTGGTCGTTGAGACCAGTTCTTTCCCTTAGAAGAGTTTATCTACAACAACAGTTACCATTCCGGTATTTATTTGGCGCCTTTTCAAGTTTTGTATGGGCAAAGTTGAAGTTCCCCCATGGGATGGTTTGATCCATTTATTGTTCGTACTTGGGGCATTGATTTGCTGAGAGACTTAATATTTGAGTGAGATTAATTCAGTAGAGACTTGTGCCTACCCAGAGTAGGTAGATGATTTATGTTGACCATTGGATCTGTGATGTTGCATATTCATTCTTGGAGTGTGGATATTAAGTGAAGGTATCACCCATGAAAGGTGTGATAATATTTGAAAATAAAGGGAAGTTTAGTACGAGATTCATTGGCTATTTTGAGATTCTTGAGAAGTTTATAGATGTGGCGTATAGGCTAGCTTTGCCTCCACATCTATCAATTGTTCATCCAGTATTCTATGTTTCTATATGAAAGATATACCATTCAGATGACTCACATGTGATCCAGTGGGATTGTATTGCATTAGATTATAAATATTGATGTTCAATGGTTTCATGGTACTTTCAATGGTTATAATTGGAATATATGCAAGTACTTAGGTCAGTTTTGTTAGATATAATGTGTTTTGTGTATGTTTTGTAGGAAACTTGGTTTTAGAGTTGAAGAAAAAAAAAGATGAAGAAAAAGTGCAGTAGGATCACTTACTGGGCCACTTACGGCCTGTAAGTGGTACCTATGATGGTCGTAGGTCTCTATGTAGGTGTCAGAAAAATAGTTCGTAAATTTGGATTTTTTTCTCTGAGAGTTACGACACCCACTTATGGGGTGTAAGTACCACTAATGGTGCATAAGTACCACTTACGTCCATCGTAACTACCTTCATGGGTAGAGTTCTATAGCTTCGAAGATTGCCTAACACTTACGACCCATATAGGGGTCCGTAAGTGGGTCTGTAATTGGTCACTACCCAGTTTTCCTTATTTATTTTGATTAGGATTTTTAGGGTTCTAGTGTAATCTATAAATACACTTGATGGTTTTGTATTAGATTATGAACTCTTTACATTCACACATTATATTGATTCTACAATTCGACTTTTGATCTTTGAATCCAGTATTCTTGATTTTACAGTTGATTAGTAATTTGAGATTCTAGGTTTTGTTCTTAAATTATTGTGACATTATTCTTATGCATTCTTTTATGAATTCAATGGATTTTCTCACAACCATGAGTGGCTAAACCACTAGGGGTGTGAGAACCTTTACAGAATAACAAAGTAGATGAAGTGTGAGGTCCTTATAAATCATTGTTTATGCATGTATTATGATCATCTTTAGTTTGATTGATTTCTTAACTACTTCAGCAATTAAGAACTTGCCTGTATTCAAGATCATCTTCACAAGAGAGATCGACATTAGGAAAAGAACATCACAACAATAATTTTATTATGCCAACCCTTGTCTAAATAACTTGACACCCAAAAAGAAATAGGTAAATTGGGATACAATACAAGGGTTAGTAAGGAGAAACTCCGAGACTCTTATGGTGAACAGTTAATTTTACAAAAGGCGTTCACAAGATGGTTGGTGATACACATCTTGTTAGATTCTGCATACAGGGCATTGAGATAGTCGAACTAAGCATGATAACCCTAAATAATTAGGAATCCATGGTTAACACAGTCCTAGTATTAATCTCAGATTGATTTCAACTTAAATCAATCGGGAGTTTTTACTACTTTATTGTTTTTGCAAAATCCCCATACTTACTTTCTTGCATTGTTCTATCTACTTCAGTAAGTTCATGAGAGATATTTGGCCTATCCCCTATGTGTTCGACCCTAACCTCTATTGGGTTACTATATTTGACTGTGACCGTGTTATTCTTTCTTTAGAGGTATAACTTTGACGACAATAAATTTGGGCAGCGTTGCCGGGGAATACAGTTACAAATTGATTGATTGAAGTTGTTGAGGTTATTTGGTTTTACTTTCTTATTTTTCTTAGGGTGTACGCAGGTGTATGCCTAGTACTAGGAGTCAAGTCAATCCATTGATTCCACCTGATCCAAAACATGAAATAACCCTATGATAGAATCATAGGATGTTAGAACGTGATTGTGAAGCTCATAATATGATGCCTCAAGATGATCCACTTGTACTGAATCCTCCACCTTTGCTTAGTTCTTAGGAGACAGATGAGCAGTTAATAGCTAAAGCAAATTCCATGAGGTATGTGATTTCTTATTATGCCACTCAAGATAAAAGACAGAGGCAGAAAGTAAAGCATCGAGCTAAACTTATTGTAGGTAGAAGAGATAGAGTATAAATGCCCCATCTTTTCAGTACTTTCCAGCATATGATGATCTAGAGGATGACTAAGGGTACGTTGAGTCTATCAAGATAGGATCCATTATTTCTTCTGAATTGCACCAAGGGTTGAAGTTTGATATTACAAGTGGTATGATTCAGCTACTCAATCTAAAGGGTGTGTTTGTGAATTTGTTGATTGATGACGCAAACATGCACATCATGAATATTGTAGGAATCTGCACTTCATATAATTTACCTGGGGTTAGTCAGGAATCTTTGAGACTTAGGTTGTTCCTATTTTCTCTGATGGATGAAGAGATATTATGGATAGGGAAACTACCTTATGGGTCCTGCACTAACTAGAATGAGTTGCGAAAGCAATTCTTGGACTAATTTTTTCAACTTTCTAGAATGCTGCAATTGAAGGATAAGATCTATAATTTTAGGCAATTGCATTCTGAACCACTATATGAGGTGTGGTTGAGGTTCAAGAAGAAATTATTAATGGTGCCCAATCACAACATTTTTGGAAGGAATTTGCTTAAAATATTTTATCGAGCCTTGAATTCCAATACTAAAGTTTCTACAAATACTATTACTGGTGAAGTTTTTATGAGCCTGTATTAGGAGTTAGCTTCATAAATTTTCGACCTGGTCTCTATGACCAACTGAGGGTGGCATACTCAAAAAGCAAAAAGATAAGCCGATACTTATTCTATTGGTGTTGCCAGGGAGCAGAGGATTGTAAATGATATAGTGGCTCAAGAAGTTTCACAATTAAGGAAGAAGATTGGGTTGTTGACCAAGTAATTTGCAACTTTAAGTTCAGAAAAGGTATAGGTAGCATACGAGGTAAAGCTCCTAAGCTATATGATTCAGATATTGAGAAAGAGGCGAAGTACCTGGATAAAGAGGGTGAGTTTCCAAGACAAGGGCCAAGAATGTAATCAACACACTTAGAACTAGAGGCAAGGGAATCAAGGTTGGAACTATTATAGGGAAAATATAAGGATTGGACCATATAGAAAGATAGTGACTGGATATGCAAGGATTAATATAAGGAGAAGAGTGGTGCATATATTCCTTAAGGACTTGTGATACTGCTTCGACGATGGAAGAATTACTGACTAAGATGGTTAAGGGATCATAGAATCAAGAGAGTTTCCTTAAGGATATTAAGGCAGATATTTTTGGACTGACCTAGAAAGTTAAATCACATGCTACCACAATCAAGAAACTTAAAAAGTAGTTTGGTCAAATGTTGTCTACTTTGAATCACCATCAATCGGGCACTCTCCCAGGAAAAATTGATATAGAATCAAAAGAATGGAACTCACCATTTATCCATCACCACTCGGAGTGGTACGACTACTATTGATCCTTCTATGCCTATAGTTTATGAGGTTTGGGATGATGTTGTTCAAATTGATGATGCACCCAAAGAAAAATTTGAAAAGTTAATGACTAGTGGTGAGTCATCATAAAAATCAATGGGTGTTTATAAGAGAGTTTAGAAGGATAAAGGTAAGGGAAATGAGGTCGAGCCTATAGTGAAGACCATTCCATGACCTCCCCAACCTTTTCCTCAGAGTTTGAAGAAGAAGAAAGAGAAAGAAAAGTATTAGAAATTCATATTGATATTGAAGGAACTGTCTGTTAATGTTCCTCTTATGAAAGCATTAGAGCAGATGCATGGCTATGCAAAGTTCATGAAAGATTTGGTTATTAAGAAGTGGGAAGTGAGTTTTGAGTCCACTAATAATAAGCGTCATTGTAGTACTATTGCTTTCTGGTCTTTGGTAGAGAAGAAATAGGACCCCGAAGCTTTTACTATTTCTTGCACTATTGGGTCTCTAAAGTTTTCATGAGCATTGTATGACTTGGGATCTAGCATAAATTTGATATCGCTAGTGGTTTACATGAAGTTGGGCTTGGGGACACCTTAACCAAAATCAATGAGGTTATTGGTGGATAATTATACCATGAAAAAACTGGTTGGTATATTGTCTGATGTTTTGGTGAAGGTAGCATCCTTCAGCTTCCCAGCTAATTTTGTGATCCTTGACTGTGAGGTTGTAATATCCCATACCTTTTCTAGCTAAAATTCATCCCTAGAATGTTAAGGTATAGCTTCCAAAATGAATATTAATTGTTTCGTGTGGAATTTTCCATATTTAGACCTCCCATTACGTGGGAAAATTAATAAGCTTTCCAACGATATAAGATTCGCCTAAATCTGATGACCGAGTGAGAAGTTAGGGCTATTTTAAGCTTCAGTCGTAAAACACTGTGATTTGGATCCTTAGCGCGTCGTTGAGATGGTTTATATGAAAATTTTCAAATTCCAGAAAGACTCCACGATTTCCCCCTATCCCCGGAAAATCCCTTTTTCCCATTTTTTCCATTTCCAGTGGCTCATAGTAATGGTGGTGCATCGCGGTGATGGCCCAAATGGAGATATAGCAGAGCATTGCGATAGCTCCACGTCGCGGTGTCTTTCCAGGTCCCAATTAGAAGTTTCCAGTAGGCCACCACGATCATGGCGCGTCGCGCCGTAGGCCAAATTTGGGAATTTTCCCAGTTCTGAGTAAAAATTTAAAAGGGTCTCTTTGGTCTTTTCCCAAGCCCTAAGTCATGAATAATAGATGATTTAACCCATCCTAAGAAAATTGCATTAACTTTTCACCAAAATACTCTCAAAGAAAACCCTAGATCATCAAACTTTCTCCCCAAGAAATCTAAATTGTTCCATTAATTCTCCAAGGAAATTCAAGATTTAGGAATCCCAATACAAAAACTCTAAGGATTCATCTCCAAAGCATCAATAGGAATTCAAGATTCAAGTTTTAGCATCTTAGATCATCAATTGAGGTATGCGGGGTTATGAACACGGATACTCCTTTCATCCTTGAGCCCAAAACTTAGTTTAATTATGAATTTACTGAATTTTATATGATTTCCCATGAAATTGAAGTTAGGGTTTACACCTATTAATGTTATTTACAAGCTTATGAGATTTTCAATGATTTAGAAGTTGAATTACATGATTATGTTTATATTTTCATGCATATTGCAGAAATTTTCTGATATTGAATTGAATTATCAATGTTTACATTATTACGCATGAATATTTTGATGTTTAACGTGAGATTGATACATGGGTCATTAAGCCCCAACTAAAGATTATTATTTCAAGAATTGTTGTTCTATAAGCACTCTATGACTAGATTCCTTTCAGATTATTGATAAAGATTTGACCTTTTGGTCTCAGAATAGATATGAAATCCACTTTATAGATTCAAATTACCGATTCAGCTTTATAGATATACGATTAATTTTCATTCTAAACCATTAGATTATTTTTAAAGTGGATTTCCATCAGAATGAGCATACAAATTTAATGGGATTAGTATTTAGCACCGAAATGGGTACATTACTATGAATTCATACCGCAAAACTATATGTCAACGTAGGATTTAGATTGTTCCCACTTCTATGTGGATGATAGATATGTGATCACTTAGATAGGTTCCACTCCCTGGAAAGAGTATGACTCCTCTCCCCAACGTGAGGATGCCTCCTTAGGGGGACAACAACATTGGACTCCATGAATACTCACATGATTTATGTCGGTTAGAAGAACCTCCCTACTAGTAAAGAAAAGCTTTGAAAGAATTCCCTTCAGATAAAGTATTTTTCCATGGAGAATGAGTTTTCAGATTTCACTTAGCCTATATGATTTGATAATAAGAACATAATACAGATTTCAGAACTAAGTGTAATGGCTCACAAGAATTATATTATATGCCTTACTATTCATGATTTATGATTTTCAAATTTCAGATTACTTAAGCCTATGTGAGTCATTTACATTTACCATGTGCGATTTCATAAATTGTGATGATATTGTTAACTTATTGCATTCACCCCCATATGCTCAGTACATCCTCAAAGTACTGATCCACATATACGTCTATGTGCTACATTGTCTCATAATGTAGGTTTAGGTGCTCAGTATCAGCAGCGTGAGTGATTTTTGAGCAGCTCATCTACATCTCTACAGTTGGTGAGTCCTCATAGTTCGGGGACTTGGCTATTCATATTTTCAGCTTTTTAATAGATGTTTCCGTATTCATTTCAGATAGTTTGAGTCAGTTGGGGCCTATCTCTGTGACTCTCTAGATTCAGTCAGTACAGGCTTGTCGGACTACCAGATTCAATTTTAGACTTTTTATTCAATATTCAAATTTTTTAGTATTGTTCTACTAAGACTTGTTAGTTAGTATGTTTCAGATAAGATTTTTGCATTTATTATGTTTTAATATTCATATTTCCCCTATGTTGAGATTCAGATTTAGTGGAAAAGCAGCCAGGGTTAGCTCAGGACTACTTGTAGTTTGGAGCATCGTGTTGCATCCCAGAAATAAGATTTTGGGGTGTTACAAACTTGGTATCAGAGCCTAAGGTTTAGAGATTCCTAGGGAGTTAGACAAGCCACATTACATAGAGTCTTGATCATCGGTGTGAAGCGCACCACATCTATGAGCAAGAGGTTATAGAGCATTTTAGGAAATTATCTTTTCTTTCATGATCTATTGTGTATTCAGTGGCTCTATCTGCTTCTAACTCATGATTTCACGTTATAGAAAATGCCTCCTCATCGAGCACGCAAAAATGATAACCAGCCACCTCATCCCACAGATCCTTTGAATGAGAATATGCCACATACAGAGTTTTGGCCTGTCTTCCAGGTGCTAGCCCAAGATGTGACAGCTAATGGTCTGGCCAACCATCAGGTTGCAGTCCTACTTCAGAAAAATAGGGACTTATCCACAGCCAAAATTTAAGATTTTATGAGAATGAACCCTCCAAAATTCTTTGGGTCAAATACAGGTGAGGACCCACAGTTGTATATAGATGAGGTGAATAAGATCACCCAAATTATGTATGTTTCTGAAGAAAAGAGTGTAGAATTGGCATCCTATAGGCTGAAGGATGTTGCATATGATTGGGTGGTGATGTGGAAGAAAAGTAAAGGGAAGAATGCAGCTCCTATGACTTGGCAAATATTTTAGGATGCCTTCTTAGACAAGTTCTTCCTATATGAGATGAGGGAAGTTAAGATAGAATATTTCATGAACCTAAGGCAAGGCTCAATGACAGTGAAGGATTATTGCCTTAAATTCAACCAGTTGTCTAAGTATACCCATGATAAGATGACTAACCCTAGGTCAAGCATGAGTAAGTTTGTGATCGGTGTGTCTGGGTTGGTAGTTAAGGAGTGTAGGACTATTATGCTTATTGGAGACATGGATCTTGCTAGGTTGATGATACATGCTTAGTAGATTGAGGTAGAGAAGTTGAAGGAAAGAGAGAGGAAATAAGAAGGCTAGAACAGGGCAGTTTGATTATGGTTAGAATAGGTCTAGAGGGGGAAGTCATTCACAGTTTTAGAATCGTTCATCTATGCCTACATCTTCTTCAGCCAGTGCTCCCGTACCCAAAAAGAGGCAGGATCAGTGGGGTAAGTCTTCTATGAACAGATCTTAGAATAGTGTGAGTAGGAAGCCCAATCATCCCTCATTTGCTAAGTATGGCAAGAATAATGCTGGTCAATGTTTGTGGGGTCAGAAAGGTTGTTATGGTTGTGGCTAGATGGGTCACGAAATCAAAGAGTGTCCGCATGCTAGATAGGAAAACAGAGATGTTCATCTCCAGACTCAGGCTAATAGTGCACCAGCTCCTCTAGGTCGCCCAGCCCCTCCTCAGGGCGCTTCATCTAGTACTAGTAGCGGTCAGTGCCAGAATTAGTTTTATGATTTACCATCCCATCAGGAGAAGGAAAATTTACCAGATATTGTTACTAGTATGTTTCATGTCTTTCATTTTGATATTTATGTGTTGTTAGACCCTAGGTAGAGTTTCTCTAATGTGACCCCATTAGTTGCAGTAGGTTTTGAGATAAATTTTGAAAAGATCCCTGAGCTTTTCTTGGTTTCTACTTCAGTAGGTGAGTTAGTTTTTGCTAACCAAATCTATAAAAAGTGTCCTATCACTGTCCTTCATAAATTCATGTTAGCAGACTTGATAGAGTTAGATATGGTTGATTTTTCTCTTATTCTTGGTATGGATTGGCTCTATTCTTGTTATGCTTCTACAGATTGTTGCACCCGAGTTGTAATGTTTTTGTTCCCAGATGAGCCAGTCATTGAGTGGTCAGGTAATTCAGTGTCTCCCAAGAGTCATTTTATATCTTACCTTAAAGCCAGAAAGTTGATATCAAAAGGTTGTATTTATCATCTAGTTCGAGTCAAGGACACTAAGTCTGAGACTCCAACAATTCAGTCTGTCCGAGTGGTCAATGAGTTTCCTGATGTTTTTCCAGAAGATCTCCTAGGGGTACCTCCAGATAGAGAGATAGAATTTGGTATTTACCTTTTCCTAGATACTCAGCCTATTTATATCCCTCCTTATCGTATGGCTCTTGCAGAGCTTAAGGAGTTGAAAGAGAAACTCAAAGATCTTTTAGATAAAGGTTTCATAAGGCCTAGTGTTTCTCTATGGGGCGCTCCTGTCCTATTCATACAAAAGAAAGATGGTTCTTTGCGAAAGTGCATTGACTATCGTCAGCTAAATAAGGTCACAGTCAAGAACAAATACCCTCTTCCTAGAATTGATGACCAGTTTGATCAACTCCAAGGTGCAAGTTATTTCTCTAAGATAGACCTTAGATCCGGCTATCATCAACTTATAGTGAGGGAATGTGATATTCCAAAGACAGCTTTCAAAACCCGTTACGATCATTTTAGGTTTCTAGTCATGTCTTTTGGGATGACCAATTCCCCAACAACTTTCATGGACCTCATAAATCGAGTGTTCAAACAGTATCTAGACATGTTTATTATAGTATTTATAGATGATATCCTTGTGTACTCCCGTAGTGAGGATGACCATGTAGACCATCTTATAATTGTCTTGCAAACTCTTAGGGATCATCAATTGTTTGCCAAATTCAGCAAGTGTCAATGGTATGATCAGTAGCCTTTCTCGATCAATTATTTCTGCCAATGGTAATAGAGTTTATCCCCAAAAGAAAGAAGCGATAAGAAATTAGCCTAGACCTATCTCTCCATCAAACATTAGAAGTTTCTTGGGTCTAGCTGGTTATTACTGCCATTTTATTGAAGGTTTCTCATCTATTGCATCTCTTATGTCTAGATTAATCCAAAAGAAATTTAAGTTCCTGTGGTCAGATTCCTGTGAGAAGAGTTTTCCGGAGTTGAAGACTCAACTCACTTCAGCCCCAGTTCTAGCATTACCCGATGGTACAGATAGTTTTGTGGTGTATTATGATGCATCTAGAGTTAGTTTGGGTTGTGTGTTGACGCAGAGAGGTAAGGTCATATCCTATTCCTCTAGACAGTTGAAGCCCCACGAAAAGAATTACCCAACCCATGATCTTGAGTTAGCTGCTGTGGTGTTTGCTTTGAAAATTTAGAGACACTATCTGTATGGTGTACATGCTGATGTGTTCACGGACTATGAAAGCTTGCAGTATATGTTTACCCAGAGGGAGTTGAATCTCCGTCAGAGCTGATGGTTAGAATTAATGAAAGATTATGATATGAGTGTGTTATATCATCCGGGCAAGGCCAATGTAGTGGCAAACGCCCTTAGTAGATTATCTATAGGCAGTGTTGATCATGTGAGAACGATAAGAAAGAGTTAGATCAAGAAGTTCATCATTTGGATAGATTGGGTGTTAGGTTTGTTGTCTCAGCTGAAAGGAATGTTTGGGTTCAGAATAGTTCTGAATCTTCCCTAGTTTCGGAAGTGAAGGAGAAGCAAGATAAGGATCCTACTTTGGTCAAACTGAAGGAGTCGGTTAAAGACCAAAAAGTGGAGGTTTTCTCCCAAGGGGGAGATGGTGTGTTGAGATACCAAAGTAGATTGTGCGTGCCATGTGTTGATGAGTTGAGACAGCAGATTATGGCTGAAGTGCATGACACGCATTTTTCTATTCATCCAAGTGCTACCAAGATGTACCACGACTTATGAGAAATCTATTGGTGGAGTGGTATGAAGAGAGACATAGCGGAGTTCATAGCTAAATTTGCAACATATCAATAGGTTAAGGTGGAGCACCAAAGTACTGGAGGTAGATTTCAAGAGTTTGGTATTCCCACTTGGAAGTGGGAAGAGGTGAATATGGATTTTTTGACTGGTTTACCCCATTCGTGTCGTCATCATGATTCAGTTTGGGTTATTATAGATAGATTGACTAAGTCAGTGCATCTTTTGTCGGTTCATACGTCCTACACAGCTGAAGATTATGCTAAGGTGTACATCGGAGAGTTAGTCAGACTGCATGTAGTTCTCTTGTCCATCATTTTAGATAGGGGTACTCAGTTTACCTCTCAATTTTAGAGAGCCTTCCAGAAGGGTCTTGGTACCCAAGTCCATCTTAGTTTAGCTTTCCACCCTCAGACAGATGGCCAAGAAGAAAGGACCATCCAAACTTTAAAGGATATTTTGAGGGCATGTGTTCTTGATTTCAAAGGTAGTTGGGATGAGAATTTTCCATTGATTGAGTTCGATTATAATAATAGTTACCATTCTAGCATTCAGATGGCCCCGTTTTAGGCTTTTTATGGGAGGAGATGTAGATCACCCATAGGTTGGTTTGAAGTGGGTGAGGTCAGTTTGCTTGGGCCTGATGCAGTATTTAAAGCTATGGAGAAAGTTAAGTGGATTAGAGAGAGATTGAAAATAGCCTAGAGTCATCAGAAATTCTATGTAGACATGAGAAGAAGGGACCTCGAGTTTATAGTAGCTGATTTAGTATATTTGAAAATTTCACCCATGAAAGGGGTGAAGAGATTTGGCAAAAAGGAGAAGCTTAGTCCCTGGTATATTGGTCCCTTCCGGATTTTGAGTCGTGTTGGGAAAGTAGCTTATGATCTTGAGTTGCCCGCAGACTTGTTAGCCATTTATCCTGTATTCCACGTCTCTATGCTTAAGAAGTGCATCGGTGACTTCACTATTGTAGTTCCTTTAGAAAGCTCAGATATTCAGAACGGCCTTTCATACGAAGAGATTTCAGTTGAGATGTTAGATCATCAGATTCGTAGACTAAGGAACAAAGAAGTTCACTTGGTCAAAGTTCTTTGGCAGAATTAGTCTGTTGAGGGTGCCACTTAGGAAGCAGAAGCAGATATGCGAGCCAAGTACCCTCAACTTTTCTCCGCAAACTTAGATTTAGACAAAAGTAATACTCTTCCTTGATTCAGTTCTTTTCTAATCATATATTCAGCTATATAGTTGTCCTCATGTAAGTTCATGCACTCACAGAATTACTCAGAAACTCATAATGATTTAGATTTAGTAGTTCAATTTATTTTAGTTGTGCATGATAGCTTATAGCCTCAGATTGCTCAGTATTCTCAGCTTATCTAGCCACATTCAAGGATGAATGTTTCCAAGGGGGATATATTGTAATACCCTGTACCTTTTTTAGCTTAAGTACATTTCTAGAATGTTAAGGGATATCTTCCAAAATGAAGAATAATTATTTCATGTGGAATTTTCCAGATTTAAACCTCTCATTGTGTGGGAAATTTAATAAGCTTTCCAACGATATAAGATTTGCCTAAATCCAATGACCAAGTGAGAAGTTAGGAATATTTTAAGATTCAGTCGTAAAACACCGTGATTTGGGTCCTTAGTGCATCGCGGAGATGGTTTATATGACAATTGTCAAATTATAGAAAGACTCCACGATTTCCCCACTTCGTGGAGAAGCTCTTTTTTTTGTTTGTCCATTTTCAGTGGCTCATTGCGATGGTGGTACATTGCGTTGATGGCCCAAATGGCAATCTAGTAGAGCATCGCGATAGTACCACATCACGGTGTCTTTCCAGGTCCCAATTGGCAGTTTCCAGTAGGCCACCACGATCATAGCACGTAGCGCCATAGGCCAAGTTCGGGAATTTTCCCAGTTTCGAGTAAAAATTTAAAAGGGTCTCTTTGACCTTTTCCCAAGCCCTAAGTCGTGAATAGCAGATGATTTAACCCATCCTACGCAAATTACATTCACTTTTCACCAAAATACTCTTAAAGAAAACCCTGGATCATCAAACTTTCTCCCCAAGAAATCCAAATTCTTCCATTAATTCTACAAGGAAATTCAAGATTTAGGAATCCCAATACAAGAACTCTAAGGATTCATTTCCAAAGCATCAATATGAATTCAAGATTCATGTTTTAGAATCTTAGATCATCAATTGAGGTATGTGGGGTTATGAACAAGGATACTCCTTTCATCCTTGAGCCCAAAACTTATTTTAATTATGAATTTACTGAATTTTATATGATTTTCCATGAAATTGAAGTTAGGGTTTACACCCATTAATGTTATTTACAAGCTTATGAGATTTTCAATGATTTAGAAGTTGAATTACATGGTTATGTTAATATTTTCATGCATATTGCAGAAATTTTCAGATTTTGAATTGAATTATCAATGTTTACATTATTAAGCATGAACATTTTGATGTTTTAACGTGAGATTGATACATGGGTCATTAAGCCCTAACTAAAGATTATTATTTCAAGAATCGTTGTTCTATAAGCACCCTATGACTAGATTCCTTTCAGATTATTGATAAAGATTTGACCTTTTGGTCTCAGAATAGATATGAAATCCACTTTATAGATTCAAATTACCGATTCAGCTTTATAGATATACGATTAATTTTCATTATAAACCATTAGATTATTTTTAAAGTGGATTTCCATCAAAATGAGCATACAGATTTAATGGGAGTAGTATTTAGCATCGAGATGGGTACGTTACTACGGTTTCATACCCTAGAACTACGTGCCAACGTAGGATTTAGATTGTTCCCACTTCTACGTGGATTGTAGATATATGATCACTTAGATAGGTTATACTCCCTGGCAAAAGTATGACTCCTCTCCCCAACGTGAGGATTCTTCCTTAGGGGGACAAGAATGTTGGACTCCATGAATGCTCGCATGGTTTATGTCGGTTAGAAGAACCTCCCTACTAGTAAAGAAAAGCTTTGAAAGAATTTCCTTCATATAAAGTATTTTTTCATACAAAATGAGTTTTCAGATTTTACTTATCCTATATGATTTGAGAATAAGAACAAAATATAGATTTCAGAACTAAGTGTAATGGCTCACAAGAATTATATTATGTGCTTTACTATTCATGATTTATGATCTTCAGATTTCAGATTACTCAAGCCTATGTGATTCATTTACATTTAGCATGCATGATTTTATAAATTGTGATGATATTGTTTACTTATTGCATTCACCTCCATATGCTCAGTACATATAATTCGGTATTCAGATTTTTCAGTATTGTTTTGCCAAGACTTGTGAGATTAGTATGTTTCTGATAAGATTTCCATATTTATTATGTTTTCATATTCATATTTCCCCTATGTTGAGATTTAAATTTAGTAGAAAAGTAGCCAAGGTTAGCTCAAGACTACTTGTAGTTTGGAACACCGTGTGGCATCCCGAAAATTAGATTTCAGGGCATTACAGTGGTGGATTTCCATGTTCTTATTATCTTAGAAAGGCCCTTCCTATCAATGGGTAGGGCATTGGTTAACGTGGAGATGGGCTATATGAAGTCCAGTATCAATGATGAATAGGCTACTTGTAATATGGGTCAATCAATATAGCAGTTGAGAGATATGAAAGTATTGTTTGTGATAGACACTATTAAGGATGATGTAGTGAGTGTTCCTATTGAGGAGAGACTTGGTGTTGTGGCACTAGTGGCGGTGATCATGAAATTTTACAAAGATGGCATTGATGAATATGATGAGATGGTGAGCACACGCTATGGATGAGGTTCTTATTCTAATGCATCAAAAAAGCTAGACTTGACTTGAACAATAGGGCAACTCGGCCAGCTCGACCATCTATTGGGGATCCACCGGTCTTGAGATTGAAGGCCCTCTCTTTTCATTTGTGATAAACATTTTTAGGGGCTAACAATACCTTTTCGATCATTATTACAATTTATTTGATGGATACATAGGTTGAGGTATTGATTTCACTCTTTCAGAGATTTAAGTGGGCCATTGGATGGACTATTATAGATATTTTAGGGATTCCACCTGAGATTTATACTTATAAAATTCAGCTTTAACTAGATTGTGTTACCAACATCTAGCACCAGCTTTATTTGAACCCACTTATACAAGAAGTGGTAAATAAAGATATTATAAAGTGGTTATATGTGGGCGTGGTTTATCTCATTACAGACAACAAGTGGGTAAGACCAGTTTAATATGTACCTAGGAAGGGTAGGATCACTGTGGTCCCAAACGAGAAGAATGAGTTAGTGACCATTAGATCGGTTACTGGATGGAAAGTGTGTATGGATTATCAAAAGTTGAACTCTTGGACATAAAAGCACCATTTCCTATGTCGTTTATGGAATAGATGCTAAACAATATTGCAAGCAGCGGTTGGTACTATTTTCTTAATTCTTATTTGAGGTACAATCCGATTAAAATTGCCTTCGATGACCAAGAGAAGACTCATTTTACTTTCTCTTATGGTACTTTTGCATTCAAGAGAATGAATTTTAAACGGTCCAATGCTCCTTTTACCTGTTGCCATTATATGATGTCGATATTTTTAATATGGTGGAGGTCACTATAGAGGTCTTTATGGATAACGTTTTGATTGTTTAGGACTCTTTTGATGACTGTATGACCCATTTAGCCAAGCACTTTAGAGATGTAAGGAGTGCAACCTAGTTTTGAATTGGGAAAATTTCAACTTTATGGTGAAAGAAGGGATCATTCTTAGACACAAGATTTTGGAGAGGGGTATAGAGGTTGTAAGGCAAAGATAGACGTGATTGAAAAATTTCCTCTTCTAATTTCAGTTAAAGATATTAAAAGTCTCTCGGGTCATGTTGGGTTTTATAGAAGATTCATCAAGGACTTTTCTAAAATTGCCAATCCATTATTAAAGATTTTAGAGAAGGAGGTGAAATTTGTGTTTGATGATGTGTGTCTCTCAAGGCTTTTGAGTTCTTTAAGGAGCGGTTGATTTCGGCTCCTATTTTTGTGTCTCCAGATTGTCCTTACCTTTTGAGGTGATGTACGATGCTAGTAAAATGTGGCTTTGGGAGTTTTCCTAGGACAACGATGTGAAGTTATCCCTCACCCCATCTATTATGCCAATAGGTACTAAACCTCGCATAGAAAAATTATACAGTTACTGAGCAGGAGTTACTCGCGGTGATTATTGCTTTTGACAAATTCTGGTCAAATTTGATAGGAATCAAAGTCATTGTTTAGACTGATCATACAACATTAAGGTATCTTATGTTGAAGAAATATGCTAAGCCAAGGTTGATATATTGGTTATTCTTATTGCATGAATTTACTTTGAGGTGGAAGACCGAAAAGGCATTGAAAACTATGTTACAGATCACCCATCCCACCTCAAGAAAGAGGAAATGTTTAAATAAGGGGATGATCTTGATATAGATGATACTATTATGGATGAGCTGGTATTGGTAGCATCTTAAGACTTAATTCCCTGGTCTACTAATTTTGCCAACTTTTTGGCAAGTGATCTTGTCTCAAAAGATTTATCATTCCAGTAGTACAAGCGGTTCATGCATAAGGTGAGAAATTTTTTTTGGGATGACCCTAATCTTTTTTGGGTATATGCAAATGAAGTTATTTGGAGGTGTATTCCTGAGGTGAAAATGATGAGCATCCTTGAAGCTTGTCATTCTTTGCCAATTGGGGGTCATCGTGGTGGCACACCTACGACCCATAAAATTTTACAGCGTGGGTAATATTGGCCGACTATTTAAAAGTATGCTCATAATTTCACTCGAGCTTGTGATTAGTGTCAACGACAATGTAATATTTTTTGGAAACATGAAATCCCCATTACACCTTAGAATTAAAGTCATTTGATGTGTGGGGGACTGATTTCATGGGTCCGTTTTTGAGTTCTTATGGTATGAAGTATATAATAGTGGCAATCGACTATGTTTCTAAATGGGTAGATGAGGTTGTGCTTCCCAACAATAAGGGTTGATGTGTCACTACATTTTTAAAGAAGAACATCATTTCTCGATTTGGCACTCCATGTGCTATTATTAGTGATGGTGGGTCCTACTTCTATAATTATGTTTTAAGTCCCTCCTCGAAAAGTATGGTGTGAAGCATAAGGTTGCAATGCCTTATTATCTGTAGATGAATGAGAAGGTTGAGGTCTCCAATTGTGAGATCAATTCCATCTTGGCAAAGTCTGTGAATGCCAACAAAACTGATTGGTCAAGAAAGACAATACACTTTGGGCTTACTAGACAACTTTTAAAACCACCATAGGTGCCTCTCCATATTATCTTGTGTATAGAAAGGCATGCCAATTGCCAATTGAATTTGAGCACAAGAACCAATAGGTGTTGAAAAAGCTCAAGTTTGAGTGGAGCGATGAAGAAAATTTGAGGTTGCGCATGGTGAATAAGTTTGATGGATTTTGGCCCTAAGCTTATGAGAGTTCAGTTTTGTACAAGGAAAAGATAAAGTTGCATCATGACAAAAAAATTGAGAAAATAGTGTTTGTGTAATACCCCGATCGTTTCCTAAGCCTAAATCTGTATTTTGAGTGGATATGTATGACTTCCATAAGCTTTCCATCGATACCAATTTCATTGAGATCCGACATAGGACGAGGGAGTTATGACCATTTTACTGAACGATGTCGGATCGCCCAGGTTTGACGGTCGACCTGGTGGACCGTCAAGTTCCTCGTCAAGCCGAGGCAGTGACTCCTTTTTTAGGCCATCGTGCGACGGCCAAGTTGGTGGACCGTCAGAAAGTTGATGGAACGTCAAGGGGTCCATCAGGTCGAGACAAAATGTCTCATTTCTGGCCCTCGAGTGACGAACGACTTGGTGGACCGTCAGTTTCCTAACGGACCATCACTTCAACCGTCACGTCGAGGCAGAACATTCCAGTTTTGACGTTCTAGTTATGGACGACTTGGTGGACCGTCAGTCCCTCTGACGGACCGTCAGGTCGACCGTCACAGGCCCCGATCAGAAAATTTCAGCATTTTCAAAAAGGGCATTTTGGTCATTTCCTCCCCATGTGGTCTTAAATATATATCAAAGTGGAGAAGAGCCAATCATTTTTCTTCTCCTTTCTCTTCCAATCTTCCATGAATCTCCTAGAAACTAAGGTTTTTACAAGATCCAAAAGCCAAATCCTCTTCCAAGAAATTCAAAGAAACTTCCATGACTTTCTCCAAGTTGTTCAAGAACTAAGTTTCTCAAGTCAAAGGCATCAAGAATCTTCTCCTAAAAGTGTCAGAAGAGTTCCAAACAAGTTTCTACATCTTCAAATCAAAATCCAACGTATGTGGGGTTTGAACAAGAACACTCCTTTCGTTCTTGTGCCTAGAGATTTACTTTTATTTATTGATTTACATGATTTTGCAAGTGGGTTTACACCCAAATTTCTTTATGTATGATTTATGAGACTTGAGTTGAATAAGCTTGATATTTATGGTTATTTCACCATCATGCTTCTTAAATTGAGTATTTATTCCATGAGATGCATATTGTCATTATATATTGATGATTTCTAAGTGATTTATGATAAGTGTCAAGATTTTCATTTTTCTATGAGAAATTTAACTATTGAATATATATATATATAGATATTTGAATTGAAAGTCAAGAATGAGTTTGATGATGTTTCCTTGAAGCTTTGGCATTTGAAATAATTTGATAAGCAAATGTACTTGATGTTGAGAAACATTGTTTGAATTTGAGTCAAGTTAGGAATCCACAGTTGTATATGATTTACCAATGAGATATACTATTGTTTTGGTCATCATGATAGACCCATAAGTTGATATTGATTGAGGTGGATTTCCTAACGCGTTCTGAGCTGAGTCTGGGAGGAGTATTTAGCACCGAGAGGGAAATTTGGTATTTTCCCAGAATTACGTGCCACCGTAGAATTGATGTTGATAGTTGTAGGACAAAGGACGAGTATGAGATTGTCATGATGAGATTGAGATTGTACTCCCTGGCAAGAGTACGACACCCCTGCTAATGTGGGGTTCTCTCCTTAGGAGGGCAAAACCTCGGACTCCATATGGCTCACATGGTGTAGTTATATCGGTTATAAGAAACTCCCACGTCCATAATGATCTAAGTACCATGAGTTACCGATTCACTCTAAGTCATGAGTCAAAGAGTTTGAGTTGAGTTAAATAATTTACGAGATTTATGAAGCATATGTTATTACTGATGACTTCTGGAAATGATGTTTTAGTTAATTCAAGCGAAGAGAGTTGTTATTGTTAGCATGTATGATTTTCTTATACATTTATGATATTATTTAAAATGATGCATCCACCCCCACACACTCAGTACATTCCCAAGTACTGACTCTCATACTCTTTTGTATTCTATATTTCCTCGTGATATAGGTTCAGGTGCTCAGTCTCAGCCGCGACAATGATCTATGAGTACCTTCATCTATATTCCTGCAGTTGGTGAGTCCTCATGTTTCGAGGACCTATGTTCATGATTTTTGTCTTGCTAATTGATGGTTGTTTATTTTTTCATTCAGTATGAGCCAGTTGGGGATCTTTCCCAATGGCTCTTCAGTCTTATGTAGTAGAGGCTTTGTCAGAATAAAGTACCAATATGTACAGAACGTTAGTATTTTAATTGTACAGGACAGTATTACTTCGTATCTCAGTATGTTCATGTCATGATTATTCTTCCCTACTTTATGATGATTCATGTCATAGAGAGTTCTGAAAGTAATGACAGGCTTAGAGGGTTAGCTTGAGGCTGTGTGTGGCCTTGAGCACCGTGTGACGTCTCGGGATAGGTTCTCGGGGCATTAGAATCTTGGTATCAGAGCCAGGTTCAAGGAGTCCTAGGGAGTCTGACAAGCTACGTTACGTAGAGTCTTGATCATCGGTGTGTAGTGCACCACATCTATGAGCAAGAGGCTACGGGAAATTTTAGGAAAAGTTGTTTCTTTCTTTCTTTCTAGAGTCTATCGTGCCTCTGACTGTTTCTCTCTGCGGTTAATTTGTGCTATCTTATGATAGAAAATTCCTCCTCGTAGAGCTCGCAGAAACAATGAACGACCCCAACCCGTTGATCCTTTGGGCGAGACGGTGTCCTACACTGAATTTCGGGCAGCTTTCCAAGTGTTAGCCCAGACGGTCACCGCCAACGCTCAAGCCAACACCCAGGCTACTATTCCACCTCTGCAAGGGAATAATTCTGCTGTAGCCCGGGTTTGTGACTTTATGCGAATGAATCAACCTGAGTTCTTTGGGTTGAAAGTAGGTGAAGACCTGTAAATGTATTTAGATGAAGTGAGAAAGATCACTCTAATTATGCACGTGATGGAGGAGGGGAGTGTTGAATTGGCTGCCTATCGAATAAAATATGTTGCTTATGATTGGGTGGAGATGTGGAGAAAGAGTAGAGGGGAGAATGATACTCCTGTGACTTGGAAATTATTCGAAGATGCCTTCTTAGATAGATTCTTTCCCCCATAGCTGAAGGAAGAAAAATTAGAAGAATTTATGAACTTGAGACAGGGCTTCATGATTGTTAAGGAGTATTGCCATAAGTTTAACCAGTTGTCTAAATATGCTCCTGGTATGATGGATGATTCTAGAACTAGTATGAGTAAGTTCTTGGCTGGTGTATCTGGCTATGTTGTGAAAGAGTGTAGATCCGCTATGCTTAGTAGGGACATGGACCTTTCAAGACTAATGATCCATGCTCAGCAGATTGAAGCGGACAAAGTGAAGGAGAGAGAGAGTGAGAGGGAATAAGAGAGTTAGATCTGAGCAGCATGGGTTTGGTCATACTAGGTTTTCTGGAGGGATCCACCCTCAGTTCCAGAGCAGTTCACTTGTGCCAGCGCCTTCATCAGCCAGTACTCCTGCATTCAGAATTAGGCAGAAGCAGGGTATTAGGCCTTCCATATCCAGGTCCCAGGACAGTGTAAGTAACAGACCCCGTCCTCCCCCATGTTTGAAGTGCGGTATAGACCATCTCGGGGAGTGCTTAATCGGTCAGAGAGGTTGCTTTGGTTGCGGTAAGTTAGGCCATAAATTCAAGGATTGCCCATATGCTAAACAGGGGAGTCGCGATGTTCGTCCCTAGAATCATACTATTAGTGCTCCAGCCCCTGTAGTTCGTCCTACTCCTCTTTAGGGTGCCTCGTCTAGTACTGCAGGTGGTCAGCGCCAGAATCGCTT
The DNA here is from genome assembly GCA_030864215.1 of Capsicum pubescens. Classification (NCBI taxonomy): domain Eukaryota; kingdom Viridiplantae; phylum Streptophyta; class Magnoliopsida; order Solanales; family Solanaceae; genus Capsicum; species Capsicum pubescens. The sequence continues at coordinate 112,147,676 of CM061544.1, forward strand.
TTATGCTATACCACCCCGCCAGGAGCAGGAGGATTCACCAGATGTTGTTACTGGTATGCTCCGTGTATTTCATTTTGATGTGTATGTGTTGATGGACCCTAGGTCAAGTCTTTCTTATGTGACTCCGTTGGTGGCTCTGAATTTTGAAATCACTGCTAAAAAGATTTCCGATCCTTTTCTAGTCTCTACACCAGTGGGTGAATCTGTTGGTTCTAAGCAAATATATAAGAAGTGTCCTATCACTGTTCTTAACAGAGTCATGTTTGCAGATTTGATTGAGCTAGACATGGTTGATTTTGATATTATTCTGGGTATGGATTGGCTACACTCTTGTTATGCCTCTATAGACTATCGTACTCGGGTAGTCAAGTTTCAGTTTCCCAATGAGCCAGTCTTTGAGTGGTCTGGAAATTTTATATCTCCTAAAAGTCATTTCATATTCTATCTAAAATCTAGGAAATTGATATCCAAGGGTTGTATCTATCATTTAGTTCGAGTTAAGGACACTAAGTCTGAGACTCCAACTATTCAGTCTATTAGTGTTGTCAATGAGTTTCCCGATGTCTTTTCGGAAGATCTCCCAGGGGTACCTCCTGATAGAGAGATAGAATTCGAAATTGATCTTCTCCCTGATACACAGCCTATTTCTATTCCTCCATATCGTATGGCCCCTACAGAACTTAAGGAGTTGAAAGATCAACTCAAAGATCTTCTTGATAAGGGTTTTATAAGGCCTAATGGGCCTCCCTGGGGTGCACCCGTTCTATTCGTGCGAAAGAAAGATGGCTCATTGCGCATGTGCACTGACTATCATCAGCTTAACAAGGTCACAGTCAAGAACAAGTACCCTCTTCCTAGAATTGATGACCTGTTTGATCAGCTGCAAGGTGCTAGTTATTTTTCAAAAATAGATTTGAGATCCGGTTATCACCAACTTAAAGTCAGAGAGTGTGATATTCCAAAGATGGATTTCCACACTCATTATGGTTATTTTGAATTCTTGGTCATGTCCTTCGGGCTAACGAATGCCCCGGCATCTTTTATGGACCTCATGAATCGGGTGTTCAGACCGTACCTAGATATGTTCGTTATTGTGTTTATAGATAATATCCTTGTATATTCCCATAGTGAAAACAACCATGCAGATCATCTTCGAATTGTCTTACAGACCCTTAGGGATCAACAGTTGTTTGCCAAATTTAGCAAATATGAATTCTGGCTAAGGTCAGTTGCTTTTCTGGGTCTTGTTTCTTCTGATGGTATTCGAGTTGATCCTCAAAAGGTAGAAGCTGTAAAAAATTAGCCTAGACCTATTTCCCCATTTGATATTAGGATTTTCTTGGGTCTAGCTGGCTACTACCATTATTTTATCGAAGGTTTCTCTTCCATTGCTGCTCCTTTGACCCAGTTAACCCAAAAGAAGGTTAAATTCCAGTGGTCAGATTCTTGCGAGAAGAGTTTTCAGGAGTTGAAGACTCGACTCACTTCAGCCCCTGTGATGACTGATGATAGGCGAGTTTACACGCATATAGCACTATATTTTGCCCATATTTTAGCCTAGTTTTGAGAACAAATTATATATTTCATGCACTTTTAGTCCTTTTTCCTGTAAGTGAGCTAAAGAACATGATTAGCAAAGTTTCAGGTATAAATGATGCAGAATTCAGCATTTTATGGATAACTTGACGCCAAAGAAAGCTTCACGAAAGGAGAAAAGCCAATCTTGGACGCCAAGGACTAAAAATGGCGCATGGAAAATCTGTCCCGGGCTAAAACAACATTTCTGAAGACTTTGGGGACTAGCAGTAATTTTTTAGGATTAGGATAATGATACATTAACCTAGTACAATTGGGTTAAGTATTTCATTAGCTTATTAGGATTAGGATAATGATACATTAACCTAGTACAATTGGGTTAAGTATTTCATTAGCTTAGTAGGATTTGGTTAAGCATTTCATTAGCTTAGTAGGAATAGGATATGGGTATTATAAATACCCTATCTTGATAGACATCTTCTTACATTCAATTCTATTCTATTCTACTTCTAAGACATTCTATTTCTAAACAATCATTCTTCCATTAATTCTATTTTTCTTCTGCTATTCATCTATTCTTAAATTCCGCAACAAGAGAAACGTTACCTTGCTAAGGGATTCACGCCTAACGCCTACCACACCATTACAAACGTGAAATCTTTATTGTGGTATAACAACAATGTCAATTGTGATTTCTTTCACACTCATGGGTAACTAAACTTCTTTGTTGGGGTTATGGAAGCCGAATGAGATACTATCTATTGCTGTGAGTTTGTGAGTTCGTGACACGTATGTTGCTTATATCATTATTCTCTTCATCTTAATCTAAATTCTTTGTGGTTGCAAACGCAAGAATACGCCAGTATAACATTTAACTTGTTCGAAAGAAAGGTTATTTGTCTAGAAAAGAGATAATGTCAAGGTAGTAGGGTCCCATCCCCTATTAAAAAGTTAGTGTCGTAACTGGATTAACCTCTTGGAGAATTCGTACCGTTAGACACGCTTTAAGCTCGAAAGAGTTAAAGTGAAATAATCCTTGAATAGGTCGAAAGACGCCTGGATTTACCATCGAATACAATTCTCTATAAGCACATGCATGTCTGAATTCAACACACTCATAGTCAATAGAGACATATAGCTCAGAAGGTGGACATAACCCCAACTCCTCAATTCTCATTGTTTCACAACCTACTAAACATTCTTTCTTTTTACTTTGCTATTTTCTGCTTTACTTTCTTATTTTGGTTACATTACTTTCACAATACAATTCCCCCCTTTTTACGAGACTTGCACTAAAAGTCTAGTAACCGTTGCTTACTTGTTGACCAAGCTATTCCCAGTGGGATCGATACCCAACCCAGGTTGGGTTCTATATTTGCTAACGACCGCTTTACACTCCTACGAGAGCTGTAGATTGAGCGTTATCAAAAATTGGCGCCGCTGCCGGGGAATACAAGTGTCAATTAAGTTTGTAATAATTACTAGACCCTTTGGTCAAAGATTCTCGTACTTTTACTTTTAGTTTTTGTTTTTGTTTACTGCAGGTTTTTTTATTCAGTGCATGCCCCATACCCGAAGTTCTGGTCAACCGTTATTACCTATCAATCCTGAACCACAACGTATTGGCAGAATGGAGGCACAACACGCAATTGAAAGGATAGCTGCTCAACAGGAACAGGCGAGACTAGCTGCACTAGCCGCCGCTCAAGTGCATCAACAGAATATTGATAACCCTGGGCGAGCAACAAATCCTGACGATGAAGATCTAGGTGATGACGAGCTACTAAACCCTAGGCATGCTGCTGAGATCGCAACACCTGCCAACAGAAGAGATCGTCAAGCTAGGTTTAGGCCTGAACGCCAAGCTATGCAGTCAGCTTTCGACGATGATGATGATGATCTTGATGGAGAAGGAGCCACAGGAGCCATTATTCCTCCACCATTGGCACCCGGAGCCAAGTTCAACATCACGAGCACCATGATTCAGTTATTGCAACTCAAGGGATTATTTGGTGGACTAGCAGGCGATGATCCGAATATGCATCTAATCAACTTTATTTCTACATGCAAGTCGTTTGAAAATCCTGGAGTTGGTCAGAATGCAATTCGGTTACGCTTATTTCCATTGTCTCTGTCTGGGGAGGCAACTCTATGGTTGAATGGGCTGACTCCTGATTCTATTACAAATTGGAGGCAATTGAGAGACGCTTTCCTAGAAAGATTCTTTCCGCCATCCAAAAGAGCACAATTGAGAGATGAAATCAGCAACTTTCGTCAGCTTCCCACTGAAGCTCTTCATGAAACATGGGAGAGGTTCAAGACAAAGCTAGCGAGGTGCCCAAACCATCATATGACTAATGTTCACCTAATGGAGATATTATATGGAGCCCTGAATTCAATAACTAAACCAGTGATGGATAATGCGGCTGGAGGATCTTTTATGGATCTCACCTTTGGTCAAGCAAGCAATATGCTAGATCGTATGACGAAACAAAGTAGAGCTTGGCATACCAGGGATTCTGAGGTAGCAAGCCCCACTTTATCTATAGGCATGACTGCAGACCAAAGGAGAAGAGAAGAAGAACGTGATCAAGATATGGCGCACATGAAAACACAAGTGGATCTTCTTACAAAGCCTTTATTATCAGGGAAGACCGAAAAAGTGAAAGCTACTGCGTCAAAAGGAAGAGACGAATCTGATTCGGAAGAGGAAGCCAACTACTTGAACAATCAGGGGGGTTTCCAAGGCAATGCCCAAGGAAACCAAGGTCGAAACTATCATGGTAAATCTGGAAACATGGACCAAGGTAGTTGGAAGAACAAGAATGACAGTAGTGGTTTGTATGTTACCCCTGGAAGACGTGACGCCACCACATCTAGTTCTGGAAGTATGGAAGACATGATGGCTAAACTACTGAAAGGAGTGGAAGCAACTAGCGCGGGAGTAACGGAGGTAATAAATGATTTCTCCTCTATGAAGCAATTAGTTGATTCACATTCCACTTCAATCAAGCAAATAGAGCAGCAATTGAGCCAACTTTCAGCAGCACTCAATCAAAGAAAGGCTGACACTCTACCTAGCGACACTGTGCAAAATCCAAGGAACGACGGATCATGCATGGCTATTACCACCAGGAGTGGTAAGGTGCTGGAAAATTCATCCCAAAGCAAGCAAGTGGCCGAACATAAGGAAGATGATGACGCCATAGAAGCTGACCATGACGCCCATGACGTCACCCCTAATACTTTAAAGCTTGAAAAGACCAAAATACGGAAGCAAGAGGAGAACAAAGCTGTGGAGAGAACACTTCCCTATCCACCACCACCTTTTCCTCAAAGATTGAAGAAGCAGGCGGATGATACAAGGTTCAGTAAATTCATGGCAATGTTAAAATAGCTGACCATTAATGTTCCGTTGGTGGAGGCACTAGAACAAATGCCCGGATATGCAAAATTTATGAAGGATCTTTTGACAAAGAAGCGGGCAGTAAGCTATGAGCCGGCAGATAATATTCATCATTAGAGTGCAATTGCCACAAGGTCCTTAGTACAAAAGAAGGCAGACCCTGGTGCTTTCACTATTCCTTGCACGGTTGGATCTATGAATTTTGCTAAGGCATTGTGCGATTTGGGAGCTAGCATCAATTTGATGCCACTATCCGTCTACAGAAAGTTGGGGTTGGGCGACCCTACACCAACTAATATGCGGCTTGTGATGGCAGATAGGTCGGTAAAACGACCTGTGGGTATCTTGAATAATGTGTTGGTGAAGGTGTCTACCTTCATTTTTCCTACAGACTTTGTGATTTTGGATTGCAAGGTGGATTCTGAAGTTCCCATAATCTTGGGATGTCTTTTCCTTGCAACAGGAAGTGTGCTTATTGACATAAGAGCTAATGAGCTTTTATTTCGGTTGAATGACGAAGTGGTCCGCTTTGATATATGCAAAGAAATGAAGCAGCCAGCGATATGAATGTGTTCTCTGTAGCAGATGTTCATCATGAGGATAAGAAAGCATTATCTGTAGAGAAACAGCTTACTGTTGAGCCATTGTATGCTGCGCCACTGAATGTTGAGCATGAGGACGATGAAGATTATGAAGAACTTATGGGTGCTCTAACAGAAATAGAGTCCTATTCCCATACTCCTAAGCAACTGGACCGTGATCTTAAGAATCAACCGTCACCAACCTTGAAGACTTCCCTTGAAGAGCCACCAATGCTAGAAGCGAAAGAGCTCCCCGATTATCTAAGGTATGTGTTCTTGGAAAGTATAAATATACTTCCGGTGAGTGCGGATGATTTAAGTAAACAGCACGTAGAGGCTCTCATCTCTGCTCTAAAGAGATACATGAGAGCTATGGGTTGGACTATTGATGATATAATTGGTATCCCTCCTGGGATAGGCATGCACAAGGGTCATCTCGAAGAAGATTGCATGCCTACAAGTAAGCCTCATTATCGTCTGAATCCATTAAGAAAACGATCCACCATCTATCTCGACGAAGTCTATGTACTCGAGGTAACTATGTCGTGCCACGACAATAAATCAAGCACTAGATGGGAGGCAACCCATCGTTTATCGTTTTTCATTTTTCTTTCATTCTATTACGTGTTTGCTTTTGATAAATAAAAATCCAAAAAATAAGAGTCGTGCCACGACCAAAACTAAGGCGCTTGATGGGAGGCAACCCATCGTACTAATTGTTTTCATTGGTTTGAGAAAATGTAGGTGCAAGAGGTATAAAATAAGGAGATTGATTTCAAATGATGATTTGGACGTATTGCATGGTAAAGGTGGTGAGTTAGGAATGAAGATGCATAAGGCTATGGATTGAGCATTGCTCATGACAAAATAGGCATCGAGCAAGGCTAGGCCTAGGTAAAACTAGGCCACGAACAAGGCATGGCTTATACTATAGCCCAAGGTCTCGGAATCTAGTGTGTTATAGCATAGGCGCCGCCCATGCTCAAGTATGCCATAGCATAGGCGCCACCTATGCTAAAGCATTTGGTCTCTGAATCTCATATGCCATGCTAAAGGCGCCGCCTATGGTCACTAAAGGCATTGAACTAGGCGCCGCCTATGCTAGAAAATGCTTTGCATTAGGCGCCGCCTATGACAAGCTTAGGCAAAGCTAAAGGCGCCGCCTATGGTCACTTTTTGTCTCCAAAACCAATTTTAAATGGGTCAAAACCCGACCCATTCTTTTCCTATATAAAGGAGACTTAGTCTTGAAACACAAACACATTGAAAACTTGACCTAGGCACCGCACATACTCTCCAAATCATCTCAAAACTTTTCTTTTTGCTCTCCCACTTCACAAGAACATCTCCAAAGGCTTCAATCACGTAAGTACACTTTTGTTCTTCATCTATTTTTCGTAAGTGCTACATTTCTATGTCTATTATGAATTGCTACATCTTGAAGAAATATTGGGGATGTTAATGTGTTTGAATTGTTGATACAAAACCAAGTGAGTGAACATGTACGTTACGATACTCTTAACATGTTTCCGACTTGAATTTGATTTTGATGCATTGTTATACTACTTGCGGAATTTCTATAGTCATGGACATTGCATAATCTTGTCACTAGAATGCTTACATGTTAGAATATCCCGTTCATCGGAATAAGACTTATAGTTGCCTACCGACATAGGAGGTTGTGATTACTGATAGAAACAATACCATGATGTAATCCCTATGTAGTAGTATTGATACATCTAACATGAAAATATTGCAAAGGTTGCAAGAAGTGATACATCTCTGATTTTTTTGTTGGAATATAGCTCCTAAAACGTATGCCGATGAAGTCTAAGTAATCGACCACTTTCACTTCACTAATTCGTATCAACAAACTAAGTGTGGGGTGGTACCCCTACTGCTTATGTATAGATTGTATCCATTGAGATTGTGCTAACGTGAACTCTATTTCAAGTCTCAGGTACAATGGCACCCAAAGCGAGACAAGGCAAGGAGAAGGCTACCACTTCCCAAAAGGGCAAGAAAAGAAGCCGCAAGGAGCAAGGAGAATCATCCTCAATGCAATTACCACGCCGTATGTTTGGAATAAAATGGGTTCTTGAGGAGGAAGCCAAGGAATGGTATAGGAACAACAAGGAAAGAAAATATGTTCATGTCGACTTGATAAACAAGGAAAGCTTAGCGAAGAAGGAGCCGCGCATGTTGGCGAAGATCATGGCATTAAATCTGGATTTCATCTTCCGCGACATGGGAGAATGTAATCTTGATTTGACAAGAGAATTTTATGCCAACTGGTCACCGAAAACCACAGGCAGCGAAGTCAAGATTCGGGGCCAAGTTTTACAACTCAATACGGATTTGATCAACTCCTTTCTTGGCTTACCTTCAGTCGATCCAGCACCATTCAAAGAGCTGTACAGCAGACCTCCTTATAGAGCAATTCGGCACACACTTTGTGGAAGTAGATCCATGGCACGCTGGAGTAGACACAAGGACACTGGCCGACACAACACTTTCCCATATGCTTCTTTGAATAGGGAAGCAAGGATATGGTTGCGCATGGTCAACTCTTGCCTCATTACAAGGACGCAATACACAAAAATAACAAGAGATAGAGTGTTCTTGGTATACGCATTGATGACGAATGTCCCTATCAACATTGGGGTAATCATCCGATCTACAATGCGGAAGGCTAGGCTACACAAGCGGTCCCATTTCAGCTTTGGCAATCTGTTGACCGCAATCTTGAGGAAGGAAGACATCGAGGAGGAACCAGCTGATCATAAACTCCCACACAATCCGAAGAAGGCTGACCTCACAAACGTCAAAGATGCTGAATCAACACATGGCATCAACCTTACTACGGCAGAGAGACATGCTCGGGATGAGAGTTTCTCCCGCCATAGGTACGGCATGATGAGGTTTACAATGATGAGCGGAGGTCGTGTTCCCACTGTTGTAGAGCTCCAACAGCTGGACCATGACTATCCAATGAATATTCATGCACGGGAGATGTGTGGAGTAGGTACATACTTTGAGGAACCTCTCGATGACGACGTGCCGACCGATGATGATCGACGAATGCCAGACTCCAACATGGAGGATAATTCTGATGACGACGACTCCGACGAAGGGGGTATGACCCCCGACATTGAGGAGGAGTCCAACTGACCAGGTTCTTCGTATTTATTTTCCACTGAGGACAGTGTCCCGACTAAGTGTGGGGTGGTGGTATTGCATGCTATACTTCTCTACTCGCATCTATATTTGTTTGCTTTGTTTTTGTTTTGTTTTTTTTCATTACTCGCATCTATGTTTGTTTGCTTTGTTTTTGTTTCATTTTTTTTTTCATTGTTAGTAGTAAAAAAAATTTAACTTCACATGAAATTATTTTGATAGGCAGCATGAGATTATGACAAGAGTTTGTGCTAAAATCATGACTATTGAGACATTTAGGCTCTAATTGTGACTCACTATGTGATATTGTGTGGTTCAATTCCTTCACCTGTTGGGACAAGAGTCTATACTACTCTCAATAAAGTCGACCATGTGCCTTGTGTGTGTGAGCTAATAGTATATTCTGTGCTTGTGGCTGATGCTAGAACTTGCCTGGTATGTATGTAAAGCGAAAATAAGGAGTGTAAGTTTAGGAGATGATTTAGGCATTTCTTTGGCAACCTATGATTATTTACCTTCTTTTTACCTACCCATGGACATCATCCTAGTTAAACCCTTTTGAGCCTTTAGCCTATTTTCTTTGACAAACCTCGTATGTAAGCCTAATCCAATTTTTTTCAAGACCATAATTTGATCCAAATTCCTAAGTGCTTTAAAGTGAAAAAGTCATGTGACAAAATAAGAGGAAATTGGGTGAGTATGATGCTTTAGAATGCATTGGTGCTTGAATGAGTTATGAAAAAGAAAGTGTTATCATAAGAGGTATGTTATCAAAAGAAAAAGGAAAGGAAAACTGAAAAGTTAGTTATGTTTAAAATTGAAAAATAAAAGAGGTGAAAAAGAGTGGTAGAATAAAAGAAAGTAGAAAGGTTGTTTGAAAGAAAAGTGTTAATGATACAATGTGATGTATTAAAGCGCTTAGGAACATAGTCACTATTTCTGGCCAAAATATTCCTACCCGTCCCTTAGCCTACATTACAACCATCAAAAGACCTATTTGATTCTAAGCTTAGCATTCTGACATTTAGTGGAGCATTACACTAAGGGCAAGCCTATGGTCATCAGTTTCTGCATATGAATTCTTTGTGAGAGTGAGAGCAAGGATATTTTGATACCCATGTTTGAAAAATATGCTATACTTGTGAGTGATTATGGGTAATATATTGTGAGACACACATGGTTGATGAGTTTTGGGTAGTTGTGTATGATTCTTTGTGCCTTAACTTTTGAATACGAGTTGACCACCATCACGAGTCTATGTTGGAGGCTAAATGGTCTCTACTAATGATCGGAAAACTACTCTTTGTTGATAATTGTTGTGCTTGTCTTGATGAATATTTTATGTTGTTGCTGTGAAACCCTAAGTTAATGTTTAGAGGGACATGATATTTTGTTCGAGGACGAACAAAGCTTTAAGTGTGGGGTGTTGATGATAGGCGAGTTTACACGCATATAGCACTATATTTTGCCCATATTTTAGCCTAGTTTTGAGAACAAATTATATATTTCATGCACTTTTAGTCCTTTTTCCTGTAAGTGAGCTAACGAACATGATTAGCAAAGTTTCAGGTATAAATGATGCAGAATTCAGCATTTTATGGATAACTTGACGCCAAAGAAAGCTTCACGAAAGGAGAAAAGCCAATCTTGGATGCCAAGGACTAAAAATGGCGCATGGAAAATCTGTCCCGAGCTAAAACAACATTTCTGAAGACTTTGGGGACTAGCAGTAATTTATTAGGATTAGGATAATTATACATTAACCTAGTACAATTGGGTTAAGTATTTCATTAGCTTATTAGGATTAGGATAATGATACATTAACCTAGTACAATTGGGTTAAGTATTTCATTAGCTTAGTAGGATTTGGTTAAGCATTTCATTAGCTTAGTAGGAATAGGATATGGGTATTATAAATACCCTATCTTGCTAGACATCTTCTTACATTCAATTCTATTCTATTCTACTTCTAAGACATTCTAGTTCTAAACAATCATTCTTCCATTAATTCTATTTTTCTTCTGTTATTCATCTATTCTTAAATTCTGCAACAAGAGAAACGTTACCTTGCTAAGGGATTCACGCCTAACGCCTACCACACCATTACAAACGTGAAATCTTTATTGTGGTATAACAACAATGTCAATTGTGATTTCCTTCACACTCATGGGTAACTAAACTTCTCTGTTGGGGTTATGGAAGCCGAATGAGATACTATCTATTGTTGTGAGTTTGTGAGTTTGTGACACGTATGTTGCTTATATCATTATTCTCTTCATCTTAATCTAAATTCTTTGTGGTTGCAAATGCAAGAATACGCCAGTATAACATTTAACTTGTTCGAAAGAAAGGTTATCTGTCTGGAAAAGAGATAATGTCAAGGTAGTAGGGTCCCATCCCCTATTAAAAAGTTAGTGCCGTAACTGGATTAACCTCTTGGAGAATTCGTACCGTTAGACACGCTTTAAGCTCGAAAGAGTTAAAGTGAAATAATCCTCGAATAGGTCGAAAGACGCCTGGATTTACCATCGAATACAATTCTCTATAAGCACATGCATGTCTGAATTCAACACACTCATAGTCAATAGAGACGTATAGCTCAGAAGGTGGACATAACCCCAACTCCTCAATTCTCATTGTTTCACAACCTACTAAACATTCTTTCTTTTTACTTTGCTATTTTCTGCTTTACTCTCTTATTTTGGTTACATTACTTTCACAATACAATTCCCCCCTTTTTATGAGACTTGCACTAAAAGTCTAGTAATCGTTGCTTACTTGTTGACCAAGCTATTCCCAGTGGGATCGATACCCAACCCATGTTGGGCTCTATATTTGCTAACGACCGCTTTACACTCCTACGAGAGCTGTAGATTGAGCATTATCAATGACCCTACCTAATGGTGTAGATAATTTTGTGGTATATTATGATAATTCCAGAATTGGTTTGGGTTGTGTGTTGATGCAGAAGGGTAAGGTTATAGCCTATGCCTCCAGGCAATTTAAACCTCATGAAAAGAATTATCCAACCCATGACCTCGAGTTAGTTGTAGTGGTTTTTGCTTTGAAACTCTGGAAACACTATTTGTACGGTGTTTATGTTGATGTCTTTACGGATCATAAGAGTTTACAGTATGTATTCACTCAGAGAGATTTCAATATTCGGCAGAGGCGATGGTTAGAATTACTAAAGGATTACGATATGAGTGTGTTATATCACCCAGGCAAGGCCAATGTAGTGGCAGATGCTCTTAGGAGGTTGTCCATGGGTAGTGTAGCATATGTCGAGGAAGATAAGAGGGACTTAGCCCATGAAGTACATCGTTTGGCTAGGTTAGGTGTTAGATTTCTTGATTCAGCTGAGGGTAATACTTGGGTCCAAAGTAGTTCCGAATCTTCCCTAGTTTCTGAAGTGAAGGAGAAGCAAGATACAGATTCTCGTTTGGTCGAACTGAAAGAATCAGTTAAAGACCAAAAGGTGAAGGTTTTCTCCCAAGGGGGAGATGGTGTATTGAGATTTCAGAATAGATTGTGTGTGCCTAATGTTGATGATCTGAGGCAGAGAATTATGGTTGAGGCGCATGGCGCACGGTATTCTATTCATCTCGGTGCTACCAAGATGTACTGCGATTTGTGAGAAATTTATTGGTGGAATGATGAAGAAGGATATAGCGAAGTTCGTAGAAAAGTGTGTAATTTGCCAGCAGGTAAAGATATAGCACCAGAGACCCGGTGGTGTGATGCAAGAATTTAACATTCCTACTTGGAAGTGGGAAGTGGTGAACATGGATTTCGTGACCGATTTACCTCTTTCTCATCGTCATCATGATTCTATTTGGGCCGTTGTAGACAGGTTAACTAAGTCAGCATATTTTCTTCCAGTGCATACATCTTTCACCACAGAGGACTATGCTAAGCTGTATATTCGAGAGTTAGTCAGGTTGCATGGAGTTCCGTTGTCTATCATCTCCGATAGAGGTACTCAGTTTACTTCTCAATTTTGGAGAGCCTTTCAAAAGGGTCTTGACATCCAAGTTTATCTTAGCTCCGTTTTTCATCCGCAGACAGATAGTCAGGCTGAGAGGACTATTCAGACTTTGGAGAATATGTTGAGGGCTTGTGTTCTTGATTTCAAAGGAAGTTGGGCTAAACATTTACCATTGATTGAATTTGCTTACAATAATAATTTTCATGCTAGCATTGGAATGGCTCCATTTGAAGCTTTGTATGGGAGAAGATGTAGATCGCCCATAGGTTGGTTCGAAGTGGGTGAAGCTGTTATGATTGGACCTGATGTTGTATTTTAGGCTATGGAGAAAGTTAAGTTAATTCAAGAGAGGTTGAAGACAGCCCAGAGTCGTCAGAAGTCGTATGCAGATATGAGAAAAAGAGCTCTTGAGTTTGAAGTCGATGATTTGGTGTATTTGAAAATTTTACCCATGAAAGGGGTGAAAAGATTTAGAAAGAAAGGGAAGCTGAGTCCCAGATATGTTGGCCCTTATAGAGTTTTGAATCGTGTTGGGAAAGCAACTTATGAGATTGAGTTACCTGTAGAGTTGTCAGCTTTCCATCCTGTGTTTCATGTTTCTATGCTCAAGAATCACATTGGAGACTCTGTTGTTGTTGATCCGTCAGAAGGTTGTGATGTTCAGGATAGCCTTTCATATGGTGAAATCCCGGTTGAAATCCTAGATTATCAAGTCCGTAGACTGAGGAACAAGGAAGTTCCCTTGGTTAAAGTTCTGTGGCGAAATCAATCTGTCGAGGGTGCCACTTGGGAAGCAGAAGCAGACATGCGAGCTAGTTACTCTCATCTTTTCTCCACGAGTTCGAATCAAGCTGAAGGTACTATTCCCATAATTTAGTTTCCTCCTAATTTAGTGTATTCAGCAATATGGTTATTCCATTTATGATTCGTGCATTTGGTGAAGTACTCAAAAGTTTAGAGTAAAGTGAGCCCTTAGATGTGAGTCGTACCAGCTATACGTCCTTATTTTCTCTTGTTCTTGGCCTATTTGAAAACATTCGAGGACGAATGTGTCCAAGGGGGAGATATTGTAATACCCCGATCATTTCCTAAGCCTAAATCCATTTTTTGAGTGGATATGTATGACTTTCATAAGCTTTCCATCGATACCAATTTCATTGAGATCCGACATCTAACGAGGGAGTTATGGCCATTTTACTAAACGGTGTCGGATCGCCCAAGTTTGACGGTCGACCTGGTGGACTGTCAGTTCCCTGGTGGACCGTCAAGTGCCCCATCAAACCGAAGCAGTGACTCCTTTTTCAGGACATCGTGCGATGGCTAAGTTGGTGGACTGTCAAAAAGTCGACGGACCATCAAGGGATCCGTCAGGTCGAGAAAGAATGTCTCATTTCTGTCCCTCGAGTGACGGACGACTTGGTGGACTGTCAGTTTCCTGATGGACCATCACTTCAACCATCATGTTGAGGCAGAACGTTCCATTTTTGGCATTCGAGTGACGGACGACTTGGTGGACCGTCAGTCCCTCTGACGGACCGTTAGGTCGACCGTCACAGGCCCCGATCAGCAAATTTTAGCATTTTCAAATTGGGCATTTTGGTCATTTCCTCCCCATTTGGTCTTATATATATATCAAAGTGGAGAAGAGCCACTCATTTTCCTTCTCCTTTCTCTTCCAATCTTCCATGAATCTCCTAGACACTAGGGTTTTTACAAGACCCAAAATCCAAATCCTCTTCCAAGAAATTCAAAGAAACTTCCATGACTTTCTCCAAGTTGTTCAAGAACTAAGTTTCTCAAGTCAAAGGCATCAAGAATCTTGGCCTAAAAGTGTCAGAAGAGTTCCAAACTAGTTTCTACATCTTCAAATCAAAATCCAAGGTATGTGGGGTTTGAACAAGAACACTCTTTTCGTTCTTGTGCCTAAAGATTTACTTTCTATTATTGATTTACATGATTTTGCAAGTGGGTTTACACCCAAATTTCTTTATGTATAATTTATGAGACTTGAGTTGAATAAGCTTGATATTTATGGTTATTTTACCATCATGCTTCTTAAATTGAGTATTTATTCCATGAGATGCATATTATCATTATATATTGATGATTTCTAAGTGATTTATGATAAGTGTCCAGATTTGTGTTTTTCTATGAGAAATCTTACTATTTAATATATATATATATATATATCGATATTTGAATTGAATGTCAAGAATGAGTTTGATGATGTTTCCTTGAAGCTTTTGCATTTGAAATGATTTGATAAGCAAATGTACTTGATGTTGAGAAACATTGTTTGAATTTGAGTCGAGTTAGGAATTCACATTCGTATATGATTTACCAATGAGATATATTATTGTTTTGTTCATCATGATAGACCCATGAGTTGATATTGATTGAGGTGGATTTCCTAATGCGTTTTGAGATGAGTCTGGGAGGAGTATTTAGCATCAAGCAGAAAATTTGGTATTTCTCCAGAACTACGTGCCACCGTAGGATTGATGTTGATAGTTGTGGGACAAAGGCCGAGTATGAGATTGTGATGATGAGATTGAGGTTGTACTCCCTGGAAAGAGTATGACACCCTTGCCAATGTGGGGTTCTCTCCTTAGGAGGGCAAAACGTTGGACTCCATGCGGCTCACATGGTGTAGTTATGTCGGTTATAAGAAACTCCCACATCCTTAATGATCTAAGTACCATGAGTTACCGATTCACTCTAAGTCATGAGTCAAAGAGTTTGAGTTGAGTTAAATGATTTATGAGATTTATGAAGCATATGTTATTATTGATTCCTTTCGGAAATGATGTTTTAGATAATTCAAGAGAAGAGAGTTGTTATTGTTAGCATGCATGATTTTCTTATACATTTATGATATTATTTAAATGATGTATCCACCCCCACACACTCAGTACATTCCCAAGTACTGACTCTCATACTCTTTTGTATTCTATATTTCCTTGTGATATAGGTTCAGGTGCTCAGTCTCAGCCGCGACAGTGATCTACGAGTACTTTCATCTATATTCCTGCAGTTGGTGAGTCCTCATGGTTCGAGGACCTATGTTCATGATTTTTGTCTTGCTAATTGATGGTTGATTATTTTTTCGTTCAGTATGAGCCAGTTGGGGATCTGTCCCAATGGCTCTTCAGTCTTATGTAGTAGAGGCTTTGTCAGACTAGAGTACCAGTATGTATAGAACGTTAGTATTTTGATTGTACAGGACAGTATTACTTCGTATCTCAGTATGTTCATGTCATGATTATTCTTTCCTACTTTATGATTATTCGTGTCGTAGAGAGTTCTGAAAGTAATGACAGGCTTAGAGGTTTAGCTTGAGGTTGTGTGTGGCCTTGAGAACCGTGTGATGTCTCGGGATAGGTTCTCGGGGCGTTACAGTTTGAGCCTAGGGATATAGTCTTATTGTATAATTCGATTTGCTTATTTCCTGGATAGTTAAAGTCTAGGTGGTACGAACCATTCACAATGCTTAGAGTATTCCCGCATGGTGCTATTGAGTTGAAACGAGATGGTAAATCCTTATTTAAGGTGAACGGGAAGCATGTTAAGTTCTAGATGGGAAATTTTTATGAAGTTAAAGTTTGTGATGATGTAAGCCTTGGCGAAGTCTGAGTAGCCAAGGCAACCAATTCATGTTGTGATGTTAAATCAATTGCTTCATAGGAGGCAACCCATGGGCTTTTTGGTGAAGTTAGAGATCCAACATAGCCACATCATGCCGCAAAATTAAATAAAGTGCTGGTTGGAACGCAACCCAATATTTTAGTATTCATTTTGTTTTAATTTTTGTAGGTTTAAATCATGGGAAAACACCTAGAATCTTTAAAAAATTGTAAAACTATGTCAAGACCAGGTAAGGGGATTTACTGACCTACTTACGGGGGTCGTAAGTCCCACCTACACTAGGTAAGTGATGCATTAAGTGTTAGAGTAAAATTATAAGGAATTCAGGGTCTCTACAGTTGTACTTACGAGCCCACTTATGGGGGTCACAAGTACAACCTACAACCTCATAAATGGGGCCATTAAAATTAGAGTAGAAACCACCGGCAGAGGTTACTTACGATGGACCATTTATGGGCTGTAGGTACCACTTACAGTCCGTAAATACCATTCACGGGTCGTAAGTGGCCTCATATATGGACCAAAATTCTAGGGTTGATATTTTGAAAACTTGGTCAGGCCCAAGTGGATCCAACACGATCCAGCACACCAAAGACTCTTAAAACCCAGACTCGATCCATATTCCCCACTTTCTAAGATTTTGTAACTTCCCACTCAAATTTAAAATCTTCACATTGATCTTCTTACTATAAAGGCAATAAACCACCACTGCCCTCTCTTACTTACACGCACAGAGAACAAAGAGTTAGGGTTTTTTTCAAGCTTAGTCAATTCCTACTTCCATCATCAGGAACTAAGGTAAAATTCTTGGATCCTAATGGTTATGCATTTTTTATTATCAAAGAACTTGAGTTAGTTCTTAAAATAATCCTTAATAAAGAGTAAATTTCAAAAGTATTTATAGTTAGGAGTCTAGAATGGTTAAAATTTCAATTTGTTCCATGATTCTTACATGGAAACCTGAGATCATTTCCTATATTGAAGTAGAAGTTGAATAAGTAGATGAAAATCCAAATTTTTTCTACAAGACCTATGAATTTTAATTGATAAATGTTATTGTGTATGAAATTGGACTTAAATTGCAAAATCCACTATGTGGAATGAAAATTTTGGGAAAAGTTTGAAGTACCCTCAAGAGAGTACCTATGTAGGTACTTACGATCCTCGTAAGTAGCAGTTATGGGTTGTAACTGACCTCATAGGTGTTAGACCTATAGTCCTAAAGTTTTAATGCATTTTCTGACACTTACGAGGTAACCAATGACCCCCATAATTGGCACCTACGTCCCATAGGTGGGGTCGTAGACTCCCTGCTCTGGGTGTTCTAATTTTTTTCAAACTTTGTTGTTCCCTTCTTATGTTTCACACACTAACAACTAATTTTTTAGGTACAATGTCATAGAAAGAATACCAGAATTAGGGAGTTCATTTGAAGCTCCGTGATGACTCCTCATAGCAGAGTGGTTCCATATAAGAGTACCTCGTTATCCCTGATAATACTCTAGTTGCCCCACGGCAGACCAAGGGCCGATCTCAGAGACAGGCTACAACTGTAGAAGCCATGGCCATATTTGGAACCCAGAATACCCCAGTACCAACTCAGCCAGGTATTCATCCTATGCATGTATAAATCGGAGCCCAGGCGACAACACTTAAACCTATTCTAATGCGAAATATAAAGATGGACCTCACCACCATACTCTTCCCAGTCTATAGAGGGAGAAGGTGGTTCTTCCAAAGATAGTTCACGGGATGAGGTAGATTCACATTCTCACTTTGAAAATGAGGTTATGTCTGGATCAGAATCAAGGTCTGTAGAAGAGAAGAAGGCTCCCATCGCATAGTCTGAGGAGGGGTCAGAGGATGTATCAGGAGTGACGAGTAATTCGATATCGATTGCACCCCAATCTGAAGAGAGTGTAGCCTAGGGTCCACAGTAGATTTCATCATATTCAAAACATGACACTCATCTAGCCATGAATGACACTCTATCTTTATTCTACCATCTTCTACCCCAAGGTCCGATGCTATACACATTTCAGTTATGCTTATAGCTGAGATAAACCTGAGATGGTGTGTAGAGGGTATGCAACATATTTTGATAGATATAGCCTCCTTATGAACCAAGGTTGTCCAAAAAGGAGTATTTCAGTTGATAGGAGGATTGATTTGATTGGGATATTTGGGACACCAGACCTGCGGGCCTCTTTAGATTGGTATCAGCTGCGGTGGATGACTCGGCCCTAAGAATCATAAAGTCCGTCTCTAGTTTGAGAGTTTTATGCCTATTGTGTCTCCATGGTATATTTTATTACTCCACATTAGGGTATAAGAGTAAAATAGCCCTAGTTAGAGCATACTTTAGTCAGCGAGGTTTGAGTAAACATTAACATAGAGGCCATACGCAGAGTATTATTTGGGTTGGAGTATATGTGACTAACATTGACAGAAGAGTTTGACTTAGGGATGAGACTAGCATAGAAAAGGTGCGCTATAAGAGATATTAACTTCAGAGGGCAGAGACTTGATTGGCTAGGTGGATTTCCACTCAGGTAACTGACCTAGGAACTATTGCCCCCTAGATTGAGGGTAATGGGGATATAAAGAAGGCAACATTATATTTTTCTACAAAGTTTTCATAGAAAGTGGTTGATTCATACACTAGATATGAGATAGAATTTGTGGCACTGATCTGGATGGAAATTCATGCTTGATCATTTGATGAGACCCCCACTCTCCTTTCCCTTTTCTAATTTAGAAGTTATGTGATACAGTCAGTCTGATAACTATTCTTGATGTTGATCATAGAATTGAGGTGACAAGCACAGTGAATATTATTTTGATCAATGATTCGGCAAACTCGGCCTATACATAGAGAGCGTATCCACCTCCTATTGCTATTCTAGTCTATTTTGATGGACTTTTAGTTTTGGTTAAGCCTATTATAGACATTTGTATAAATATTTAGATGGGTGATTAAAGATATGAGCTCGATATTTCTACTGTGGGGGAGGGGGCTATGGCCACATGTTCATCAGCCCCAACCTCTATTTCTGAGCGAGCTAGAGAATCCACTTTTTCTCTTTGCCAAATAGTTAATAGACTTATTAGGGTGTCGCAAAAGTTCCTATAACATTTGATTGAGCGGTAGGATGAGTTATGAGTGGTTATTTTACCACTCATTCTCACTCAATATTTATGAACATTTCCTACATTTGAATGAATAAATAAGACATACTCTTGAGTAAATGCAATAATATCCACTCTTTGTAGGAATAGAGTTAAAAAGACAGAAAGATATGGATTGTAGCTTACAATGATCAAAAGTGAGAAGGAAAAAAAGCAGTTGAAGACATGTAATAGGAGAGCCTCAGGTAATGTGGTCGCAGTCCGCTGACCGCGTTTGCGGTATTCAAGGATAGTTAACTGATCGCAATCGCAGATATAAACCACAGTTGCATAGCTGTGGTCGCAGCCAGACCTTCACGATTGCGTCTTAGCAAAAGAGATCATCCCAAAGGAAAAATTAGAAATGCACATGGCTAATCCCAATTTTGACAAAAAGACTCAAACCCTATCCTAAAGAAAATCATTCTATCTTTCCCATTTTTTTAGGTTTTAGCTCTAGACTTCATAGCCTCCATTTTTGGAGAATAAAATATTGTATAAATTTTGGGTGAAGAATACATTGGAGACTTTCTAAGTGTAAGATTTTCTCACTTCCATTGTTGCTATTGTAGGAGAGCCAAGTTTGAAGTAACATTCGCTTAGATCTTCACCAAGTTATTACAATGGAGATTATGGGTATATCAATTCTTATTTATCTTATGTATAGCTAAATCTCCCTCTTGGGGTTATGTGTGAATAAGGGTTTAAGTGTGTGTGAGTTATTATTTTTAGCATCTATTTGGTAGTTCATGATTATGGGTTTTATCATTGCTATACTATTTTGGTTGGGATTTGATGGGTGAAAGTTCCAAATACCCACCTGGGTTTGATCAGTGAAATCTCCAAGCTCTAGAAAGTTCAAGGCCATCTTCTAAAAAAGGGTTTTGGGTGACCTTTAGGAATCCATATCATCCTCAAAAGAGAGATGTGGAGACGTAAGCAATTATAGATAATTATGTGTGTAGTTTGCTAAATTTTCACTATCTTTGACATAAGGGTGAATGTGAGGTTGACTATGCCATGGGTATCATCCTATAAATAGGGATGCCTAGATTAAGGTTGTGGTTTCCAATTGTTGAACACACCTATTAGGTATCGAAAGAATCAATGGGTGAAATTTTGGTGTTTTGTTGAAAGACTAGCATCAAAATCTATAACCAAGCCTACTAATATTTGATTTACTAAATTGATGTTGATGATTAACACCCACATGTCACTCCCTTAGTAGTGCATAATCCCAATATACGTGCTTAAATGTTAAAACACTAATTATTCATAGCCCTGAATTTATACTAGAAAAAAACAAAAAGAAATACTAGTGTAGGATCCTATCTCCCTCATTTTATCTTTTTGTACCATTTGTTTGAATTTATCTTGTATCTAATATTTCGAATTAACTTGATCTCCATTCTCATTACTCCTCGTGGGTTCGACCCTGCCTCCAAAGTTTGGTAAATATATTGACGATGACTGCCTTGCACTTAAATTAACATGTAAGCTAAGCGTTATCAAAAATGGCAGCATTGTCGGGGAACAATTTGGTGTATTAAGCTATCTTGGCATTTTAGTTTATTTGCTTGAATTCAAGCTTGAATATAAGTGTTTGTGATTTTCTTTGTAGGTAGATTTTATATTATTTTTTCTTTTGTCTATGGCATCTTCGAACAAATATGAGGTGGATAGTTGGAGGTCTTAGCTTAACCACCCATGTTCATATTGTGGAGGATCACACTTCAGGAGAGATTATAATTATGCTCTTCGTAGAGAGATAGAATCATCATCTCAATCCAGTAGGGAATATGGTTGTCCCTTGTGTGGTAGTTGAAACGAACATTGGGATGATTTTCCGAAGTCCCCTCCCCCCATTAACTAATCGAATTTCTAGTTCTTCTTATGTGATTAATAGGTCTTATGATAAGAAGATGGATGAGAAATATACCGAGTTCAATAGCTATTACCCAAGGCTACTAGACATTTTGGATCGATTGAATACAATGGGGGATAATCTAGAACACATACACTAAGAATGGACAAGTGTTAACAAGGAGTTAATGGCCAAAGGAGAAAAGCTTGAAACTATCATTACCATGCCCATTACCCAAGATAAAGTATGTCAAGAAGAGAAACCAAGCTATTATGATAAGCTTGGTAGCGAAGAATCCTTGGTGGCTTCCCAATCATCCAACTCATATGAGCAAAAAGAAGCCAAAATAAAACAAATATGCTTACATTCAAGAGAAGAATCATAGTAAATCTCTTACAATGACTCTGGCTCATTTAGGAGTGAATATGCTTTGGAGGAGGCTAATCCAAAATTAGGTGTTGGACCTCGTTCAACCCATTTTTCAATATTAGGCTTAGAGGATGTGATGAGAATCCATCCCTTTGAACAAGGAGGATTGTGGGGGATCGGAGTCCGACTCTTATATTTTGGAGTTTGACATTCCAAGGGAGCACATAGAACCCCATCTATCAAAGACCAAGGAGTTCAATTTCCAATGTACAAGGAATGACATATTGATGTACACCCTTTTACCTATGAAGATAATCTGAAAGATTGATGTAAAGTTGGGTAAGAGGTTCAAGTCTTCAAAATGGTGAGATCGAGGTTTTCTCGCCCTTCCCTCACATTTTCCAAGTTTTTTCTTGGAACATTTGAATCTTTTGTCCCTTTGTCGCTCATTGCATATTGAACAAACACTGGGACAGAGATTTAAATTTTCTAAGTAGAAATATAAAAGGAATGAGTGGAGGTGTCGTGCTACAATGTTAAACTAAGTGCTCGATGGGAGGAAACCCATCACGCCACGAAAAGTAGCACATATCCTTTTATTTATGCATGCTAGGGTAAACTTTGGTTTTTATTTTGGTGCATGCATAATCCCTAAAATATGGTGCTACGAGGCATTTTGATCAAAGTTGAGAAAGAAACATGTGAAATTAGCAAGTTTGGACTGAGCAGAGAATGTAGAAAACCTGGTAGTTTGGTCTCAGTTATCGCGACTGCGGTCTGTGCCACCGTGATTACAAAATCCACATAACCATGATCGCCGAATTGGGACTGCGATCTCGGTCAATTCAGTTTAAAAGACCATCCGATTGCCCATTTCCCCCATGATCCTCTCTCAATTTCTTTCACAATCCTCTAAAATTTATGGCATTCCATTGTATACCCAGGCATTAATTCACCAGTTTGCATCACCTAAATCGGTAAGTGGTCGAAATTTCTCTATTTTGATATGAAATTGCATGCTTAGAACCCGTAGTGTAGAAAACGGCCTAAATTAGTGTTTTCAATTGCTAAATACATGATTAGTTGAAATTTTTTTCATGGTTATCTATTGTAGTTGGTGTACACACGATTGGGGAAGTCTCGAGTACCCAAAATGGAGCCTTAAACTGCTTAAATTAAAGTGTACACCATGTTTTTTATTAAATGCCCCTACAAATTCCTTGATCAATTCCTTTCCATTTGGGGCTATGATCACACACTCTAGGCTTTATTCACTATTTATAATATTGTTATGCCTAGTTAGAATGAGGGATTAGGGGTTAAAATGGCATTTCGACACAACGAGCAGAAATAGGCAATTTTGGCTTCAGGTACCACGATCGCAGTTTTGATAACCGCAATCGCGTCACCGTGGTTGCGGTCAACACCCCACGATTTCCATACCTGAGGGTAATTTGTGGCAGGCATTAAAATTTTTGCACATCCTTTTCTGCTCCCGAAACCTTCTATAACACCACTACATGAGCTTGTTTATTTATCCTAGCATATCTTTAATGTGATTGTACTAATGTTGGCCTAAGTTGTATTGCTTACAGGTTCTAAGTCACTAAAAATTGGATATTTTGATGACACTCAATTCATGGATATAGAATGCTAACAGCAATACCTTGCAGACTTCCACAAAACAAAGCTACTCCCTGAATGGAGTATCAGCCTAGACAAGATGGAAGAAAAGTTCCGAGAATTCCATGTCACGCTCACTGCAACCTGGTGGACGTATTTTTCCCCTGAACCTTGCTTAGGTAATGAGAAATGGGTGCGTGAGTTTTATGCAAACCTCTGCATAGTTTCACTCGCAAACCCAGTAATGAAAATTCAGGGTAAGCAGGTAAAATTTGGAGCAGGGCAGATTAATGCAATCTATGGGCTCCTAAATGCTGACATGGGGGATTTTCGTGCCAAAGGATACGAGCCAGGGACTTGGATGGCTGATATCTTATGCCCTGGAAAAAAAGTCCTCTGGGCCACCACTAAGAGAGATATTTTGATGAAGGACTTCAAGGCTAAATCCAGGCTGTGGCTGAACATCATCTGTAGTAGAGTCTCACCATGCACTTACATGACTCTTGTCATAGACATAAGAGCTCGGATGGTAGATTTCATCTTATCTGGTATTATTTTGAATGTGGGTAAGATTGATCTCTCTGAGTTATGGTACTTCAAGAACCATGGGGGTACTCATTTTTTCCTCCCTTTCCTTATCACTGAGTTATGTAGAAGAGCGGAAGTTTAGGAATATGCCATAGACACTTGGGTACGCCCAAGCTCCCTCATTTGTCCACTCAAATTCAAAGGCGAGGGTGCACCAGGTCAAAGTAAGAAGAGGAAGATGGACTCACGAAAATTGGTCCAAGAGGTCACAGACTCTTGCAAACCCTCATCAACCACTACCTTTGATGATATATCTATTCAGATATAGGGGTGAGGGAAATATTGTTTAGACTGGCTCAGGGAATAGGAGAGTCCTCCACTGCTCGTCATACATATATGGCACAGTCAGATTTGGATAAGTACATAGTGGAGCAGAAGAAGCAAGGTGCCACAGTATCCTGCTAGGAGAGTGATTATTCAGCCCTAGCTGCATCTTAAAGGGACCTCAAAGACTCGCACGAGAAGATGGTGAAGAGTAAGAAAAAGAGAGATAAGTTTTTCAAAAAGCTGTAGAAGGGGGTGAAAGACATCTTTAAGGTGCTCAAGCCTAACCATCCACTACCTTCACCGAGATAAGATAGTGAGGATGATACACCTGCAGAGTGGTCTACTGATGATACGAGTAGTGGTGATGCCGAGTTAATAGGAGGACATGATACAGGGAGTTTCTTTTACTCTTGTCTTCTTTAACATATAGTGCGGACACTGCATTCCTTTCAGTAGGGGCTGGCCCCAGACTTAGTTATATTGTCTTGGTGTTATATTCCTAGATATTTCTTTTTATGATTGTTTTGGGATGATGGTTTGATGATATTCTTATCTTTGTGTTGTGGATTCTACATGTTTGGGTACTCAGTTGGTGCCCTCGTTTTATGGATTATTATGTCTTTTAGTTTTAGTTTTCTTCTAACCTTATCATTTAGTTTGATTTTGATTGAGACATAGATGTAGAGTAATTCTGAGTACCCATAGCATAAGTGTCAGGAATGCAGGGAAGTTTGAGTACCTGTGGCATTTTATTTTGTAAATATTAGGGTCACTTTGTACACCATTGGTGAATTCTGAGTAACCATATGGGTAGTTAGTTTCTTTTGAGCCAAGATGTGAGACTAAGGATTTGGTTGTATCCATAGTTTATCAAAGTGTGCATAGTGCTATTACAAAACAAAAAAACCCCTCCGTCTAAAATTTTTGAAAAATCAAGGGCATGGATGTGAGAAATGGTGCAACAAATCTTTTTCTCTTTTTGTGGCTCCACAAATTGTTTACTTGTAAATAGTGATAAATACTCCATTTTTGTCTCTCGTGGGAGGGATATTTTAACTCCCTTGGCGAATTTTGCAAGACACGTGTGGTGAGATTTTGGTATTCATCTATTGTACACTTGTGTTTTCTAAGAACTTTCCCCATTAGTCTTTCAAAACTAATTTTGATTGTATGTGGTTAGAGAAATGACCTTAGGCCATCCTTGTGATTTTAGAACCCACTCTAGCCTAAAAAGCCTACCCATGCATAATTGAAATCCCTAGTTACCTACTTTGAGCCTTTGGACCCTTTCTTTGGCAAACTCATTACAAGCCGTGTTCCATTCTTTTTATCCCCATTTAGAACAATACCCTTCTTGAACTTGAAAAAGAAGAATAAAAAGAAAGAAAAACTAAAAAGAAAAAAAAAAGAATAAAGAAACTGCACCCAACCTAAACAAGGAATAAAAGAGAAAAAGGGAGAGATAAAAGAGAAAAAAATAGTTGAAAAGTGGACCCTGAATTTATTATAGTGTCAAGAAGGGTTAGTCACTAAGTCCTAATATGTACCATACCAGCCCCCAAGCCTACCTTACAAGCCGAATAAAGTCCTATAGTGATCCTAGTCCAACTGTCTAAAGAAATAAGGTAAAGAAAATAAGGGCAGGCATATAGTATTCCATACACATTGATTGGAACTTCTTTTGTGAGCGTAAGTGTCTCAATACTATCAATGCATAGACATGCATGATCATACTGTGAGATTGGGACTTTCTTGTGAGGGTACATGGGTTTTGTTGCTAGTTGCTTATCTGTTCGGGTAGTGTAACTTGTACATTTGCTTGATTGTTTGTTGCTAATGTAATTCCATATCTTGATTCCTTTGTGTCATATTATTGAGATACATAGATCTACAAAATTGAGTTTTAAAAGTTGAAAATGGAAGGTGGTGAAAATTTTAAGCTGAAACGGATGTGCCTGCTGCAGGTACCTTAGGTTTCTCTTAGTTAAGAATCATCGTATTATTTTGTTATGTGTTTGTTTCCTAAGGAAATACAAATGTTCTAAGTTAAAGGTGTTGATGTGTCATGGTTTAATGGCACTTTCGATGCTTAAAATAAAAAAAATATGCAAGTAATTAGGTTTGTTTTGTTAGATATGATGTGTTTTGTGTTTGTTTTGCATAAAACTAGGTTTTGGAGTTGAAGAAAAGAAAAGATGAAGAAAAAGTACAGGAGGACAACTTATGGGGCCACTTACGGCCCATAAGTGATACCTACAATGGTCGTAGGTCCCTATGTAGGTGTCAGAAACAAAGTTCTGAAAGCTGGATTTTTTCTCTGATAGTTATGTCACCCACTTACGGGGCGTAAGTACCACTTACGCTAGTCGTTAGTTCCTTCGTGGGTAGAGTTCTGCAGCTCTGAAAATTGTTTGACACTTACGACCCACCTAGGGGTCCGTAAGTAGCACTTACATCCTATAAGTAGGTTTGTAAGTGGTCACCGACCCAGTTTTCCTTATTCGTTTTGGTTAGGATTTTTATGGTTTTGATGATATCTATAAATAGCCTTTTGATGTTTTTGTATTAGTTTATGCACTCTTTACATTCAAAATATTATATTGGTTCTAAGATCCGACTTTTGATCTTGGAATCCATTGTTCTTGATTTTACGATTGATTATTAATGTGAGATTCTGGGTTATGTTCTTAAATTACTGTGAGATTATCCTTATGCTTTATTTAATGCATTCAATGAATTTTCTCACAACCATGAGCGAATAAACCATATAACTAGGGTTGTGGGAATCCTGACAGAATAATGAAGTAGAGGAAGTGTAAGGTCTTTCTAAATCATTGTTTATGCATGTATTGTGATCAGCTTTGGTTTGATTGCTTTATTAACTACTGAAGAAGTTAAGAACTTGCCTATATTCGAGATCATCTTCACAAGAGAAGTCAATATTAGAAAAAAACAAGATCATAAAAGTAATTTGAGGCTACTAACCCTCGTATAATTATCTTGACATCCAAAAGGTGATAGTTAAACTGGGATCCAAGATAAGGGTTAGTAAGGAGACACTATGAGACTTACAAAGTGAAGAGTGAAATTTACCAAAGGCATTCACAAGATGGTTGGTGATACACATCTTGTTAGATTCTTCATGCAAGGCATTGAGCACAATAAACCATAAAGTTAGGAATCCAGGGTTAACACGGTCCTAGTATTCATCTCAGATTAATTTCAACCTAAAGTGATCAAGACTTGTTACTACTTTACTATTTTTGCAAAATCCCCCCCCCCCCCCATTTACTTTCCTGCATTATTTCGGCTACTTTGGCAAGTTTGTAAGAGATATTCGACCTATTCACTGTAGGTTCGACCCCAACCTCTATTGGGTTACTATATTTGACAGCAACGCTTAGGCAGACCTTTGGTCTCCTTAGTGGTACCACCTAGATGATTGCACCATAATAGTGAATCTGTCCATACTATAATCACCGGACTCAAACTGATATAACCATCATAAATAACCTCTCAATGACAAACTTGAACCAGAACACTATCATTATTTGTTGGACTTGAATCAAAACTCAAAATCATAAATTATCGGACTCGAATCAAAACTCAAAGTTATCATTTTTCGAACTTAAACCGGGACTAGTTTCATCTTCTAAGTACCAATCTAGCATAAGAATCCTAGATCCAAACTCTCCAAGCTCCTAGATATACAATTTAAAGGGTATAACATGCCTATAAAGTCTACAAGGAGCTAATGATAGTCTTGACCTAAGGTGGTCCGAACGGGCCCACTTCTAATACCTAAAATCCATTCTAAGGAAAATTCTACCCTAGACTAGGATAAGATATCTAATTTTACTAACAGATATAAAATAAACCACATTTAGTCCTAAGATAGCAATTCTACCTAAAGTATGAGTAACTAAGTCAATTTATGCATAATCTACGACTCCATAATAGGCTACATAATTTAAATTATAGTAATTATACCTCAAAGACCTAATTTTTAATCCATATCTATCACATTATCATAAATATACTACAAATTAGCCCAATCTATGAGAAAGGTAATCCTAGCCTACCTGGATGCCAAAGAAAGCTCAATGAAATTCGTTAAATCATCGATTTCTCCTTTTGATAAGCTTCCATGCGATGCCATACTATCAAAGTGATAATCTATTCATCAAAATGAGAACAACGATACTCATATTACATTTTTATACCACGGGTCCAAATTACATAAAAAAAATACATGTGGGACCCACTTGCAGAATTATATTTTTAAAACCGTCAACACGTCCTTCTATGCTCAAGGATTATTTACCCTCAATATTGGGTAAATTTTGAGCTCAACTGGTGCTAAAGTCAACCCACCAATAATCTAGGGACTATGGGAAATAATAGAGAATTTAACCATGAATTTAATGGAAACTCACCAACAATTTAAAGAACAAAACGAGGAATCCAAGCTCAAAAACACCCGAAAATCACCTATTAATGTTTTTCCCAAGTTTCCACACTCTCTAGGATTTTTCACTCTTGAACTTGTGTCAAAATGGGAGAAAAATCAGTCAAAGGGGCATTTTATTCCACCTAGGTTCTTCTTAAGTGGACACTCACTTAGGTGGTGACACTGGACCGCTTAAGCGGTCACCGCCTAAGCAACCAAGTACTGCTTAAGCGGTACACGCTACCTGCACTCCATTTACTTAAGTGGACCATTGGTTGCTTAAGCAATAAAGGCTTCACTTAATCACCCAACACCTAGATCAAGCCAAGAGACTCACTGGTTACTTAAGTAGCCTCCTCTTAATTGACCAAAGTTTCGCATTATGCACCAGCTGAGTGGTGCACCAACTAGGGACATAGAAAATTCCAAGTCTCCACCAACCCTTCTAGATTCATCCAAAATCCCATAAATGCAAATGAATTATGCTACTCTATCAAATTCAATTTTCCAAACTCAAGGGCGTTGTTGAAATTTTCATCTAAGGTCATTTTGGCAAAAAGTAGGTCCCACACCCAAGTGCAATTTTTCTTAATTTTTGGTCAATATCCTAAATTAATCTTGATTCCTCGAGACTCAAACCAAAGGTCCCCATAGCTTAAAATCGATGATCTAGAGTTGTTGGAACTGTCAAAATTGGCATTCGAGGTTGTTTGACTGAAGTTTTTGCCTGTTAGCCAATTCTTACCAGCGATGACTTCAAGACAATGAAATATCTTTAGAATCCAAATGAACTGCGCAGTAACTGAACTGCCAACTCCAGTAAGTCTTAAATAACTTTGGGAAGCTATAGAAATGCTCTAAACAGCAAAAATACATAGAAATGCAAAGAATAACCTGGAGGATTGTTACAATATCTACTACTAAAAGAACTTTCGTCTGCCAAAGTAAAGGGTTAGGATGTACCTCAAGGGTCGAACAGGTGAGAATACTATGACAGCATATCGCTCTTGACCTTTTAAGTAGCCTCCTCTACTGGACGATGTCTCTACTGAACCTTAACTACTAGAATCTCTCAATATCCTAAACATCTCTAGCTAATATGAACACAGGCTCCTCCAAGAAGGTTAAGCGCTTATCCAACAGAACCGAGTCCCACCAAAACACATGAGACTCATCAAGAATGTACTGCCAAAATATAGAAACATGGAAAATTAGATGAACAGGAACAAAATCTGGGGGTAAGGCTAACTCATAAGCCACCACACCAACCATAAGAAGGATCTCAAAAGGTCCAATATATCTGGGGCTGAGCATTCCTTTCCTCCCAAACCTCATCACACCTTTCATGGGCGAAACTCAAAGGAATACTCGATCACCAACTCCAAATCTCAAGACACGAAGTCTATTGTATGCATAAGCCTTATGCCAACTATGAGCTGCCCTCAGCCAATCCTGAATCATCCTTACTCTATCCAACTACTCCTAAAGAAAGTCAGTACCACAGGATCTATTCTCGGAGAACTCAAACCCACCAATCAAAGAATTACAATGTCTACCAAATAAATCCTCAAATGGTGCCATCTCAATACTCAAATTCTAGCTATTATTATACGTAAAATCCACCAAAGCTAAGTGATGCTCCCACTAAGCTCAAAAAATCCATAACACAGGCTGGAGTATATCCTCAAGAATTTGAATAGTCCACTCTGATTGCCCATCATCCTGAGGGTGGAAAGTTGTACCAAGATCTATCTTAGTACCCAACTCCTCCTGAAAAGCTCTTCTCAAGATAGAAGTGAACATCAAACCCCATTCTGATATGATAGATATAGGCACTCCATGCAAATAGACTATCTCACAAA
Source organism: Capsicum pubescens (assembly GCA_030864215.1). Lineage (NCBI taxonomy): Eukaryota > Viridiplantae > Streptophyta > Magnoliopsida > Solanales > Solanaceae > Capsicum > Capsicum pubescens. The sequence goes on from CM061544.1 coordinate 112,178,200, forward strand.
CATAGATATGACCTACCCTTTTTGAAAGGACATCTGAATAGGAACAAAATGTGCCGATTAGGTCAATCAATCCATGATGACCCAAATACCATCAGAACCATGAAAAGCGTGAGGTAGACCACTAACAAAGTCTATGGTGATCCATACCTCTTCTACCCAGGAATGGGCTATCTATGAATCAATCCATCAAGTTTTTTATTCCCTGCCTTCACCTGCTAACAACATAGGCAACGAGCTACGAAATCTACCACATGTTTTTTCATGCAACTCCACCAATAAAATTGCCTCAAATCTCTATATATCTTAGATGTAATAGGGTAAATAGAATATCTAGAGCTATGATCCTCACGTAATATCGACTGAATCAAATCTCCAACCGTCAGAACACAAATACACCTATTATATCTAAGAACATCCTCAGAATTTATGGTAGCCCTCTTGGACTCACCACTCAGCACCATATTACAGATGATACCAAGTCTCTTATCTCAAATTGGCAACTTTAAATCAACTTAAATAAGGTATACCTCACCTCCACACTAGTGAGAATCCTCCTAGGATCAAAAGTATCAAGTCGCACCATCAAATTTCCTAAGGACAACTTTTCTTGCACCAACGATCTCGGAGAAACTAAGATAGAATCCAAACTACCCATACTTGCCACCTTCTAACTCAAGGCATCTGCTACCATATTCATATTGTTCGGATGATATAAAATAGAAATGTTATAATCCTTAAGAAATTCCATCATCTACGTTGTTGTAATGCCCCAAATCTAGTACCCAAAATGCTACACGGTTCTCATGACCCCAAAAAACCACAAGCTAACCCATGACTGATATTTGTAACTGAGCACTGCATAATATATTGTATAAATGCGGAATAAAAGGCTGAAAGGACATAAGGTTCAGAACTGAACACTAATAATAATACTAAAAGTGGTATACCAATACCAAAACAACTGAAATAACTGAAAATACTAAAGTCAAAATATCTAGTCTGAAAGCCTCTAAACTGTATGAGTAAGGAGTTGATGGGACATGTCCCCAACTAACTCCAACTGTTGTAGTAAACTAAGTACTGAATTACTGAAATGATAAAGCATCCTCGAATGATGAGGACTCACTGTTAATCTAATGCTGCTGACTGAAACCTAAGTTGTTAGGTGTGATCGAAAACTTGAGCATCTGAACCTATGGTATAAAACACCATAGCGCAAAAGAAACGTATGTGTCAGTATGTGAGAATGTACTGGAATGCAAATGAGGTAGGCTAAATGCATGGGGTTCATATGCATGAACTATAACTGACTGATAACATGAACATGAACATGAACATAACTGCATGAGGATACATGCATGAAAATATAACTGCAACTAAAACATGGGGATTCTGAATACTGAATATACTGATAACATAGACTACTAATAGCTAATATAACTGATACTGGGTGACTATTGCTGACAGTCTTGATTCTGATGGAACTAGCTGAGTTCCGTACTGAGATGAGTGATTGTATCTGACAGTCATAAAATTTATAGAACTATCTGAGTTCTATTACTGAGACTGAGACTGAGACTGTGGGAGGTAGTCATCTAACCGACATGCCCCTAATAAGCTCTTAATGCTAAGTTGGGGTCCAATCTGTAACCCCAATTGGAAGAGTGTCAATACCGCTCCACTAGTAAAGACAAGTTGTGAGTGACCCTCATCTGGCAATGCCCCCAAAGGAGAATGGTGGAACCCTCATCTGGTAGTGTTAATCCACCCCAACAACCCTCAACTATCAGTATTGATATCTCAACCGATGCTGGCTACATAGTTCTGGAATGCAAGAATTATTTCTAAGGGTCACACCCTCTACCATCAGTGTGTGCCTCATCCTTGGGTTCGCTCGGTGTAAAATCCTACTCCTAACTGAATAGACACTGAACTGATTATACTAGGATGAATTGGACTGAGTTCACTGAGTTCAATAGACTGACGGATTATTACTGAATTCTGTTAGCTGACTGAGTTCATGAGATTACTGAGTTTTTCTAAGTCAAGTAACTGACTAAATTCTAATGATATGGCATGACTGAGATTATCATGAAACTGACACTGGCTCTAGGTGCACAGCTAAATTGTTGGGTATAAATACCCCCAGGACTCGATGGCATAAAAGTAAATCATGGCATAAGTTCGAAAGTACAACAACAGCTATATATATATACATCCATAATTCATTGACTAAGACATTTCATCAAACACTTGACATGCATTAACTTGTACATGAATGGGGATTTCACATTAACATTCTATAATGGCACTTTTTCCCTCACATAGGCATTTTATCAAATACATGGGGGGTATATTTTGGTTATACCATCATCAATGTATCTAATTATCATGATTGCATAAATCAATTTGTAACTTGAAGGGTTTATCATGAATATTATGCAAAACATCACATACTAGGATCAATCAGTGGAACATGTAATTTAAAACATGAATCAAAACCCAACAACAACATGAACATGAATTTTATTTCAAATAAATCATGAACATTCATAAATACAAAATCTTTAGATTTTGAAAAGCGATTCTTGAGCTTCATGGGTGAAAGGGACCCGTGAATCAACACTTGACATACCATAGAATGTAATTCCTTAAAGGTTCTTGGAGAAATTCTTGGAATTGGCTTTGATTTCTTGAAAGCTAGGGTTTTGTTTCTTGGGAGAGAATGTTCTTGATTTGGGGAAAAAGTGAGTAAATAATTATTTGAAATGTTTTAGGGATTAAATCCCGCACCTGGATGTGTTAAAACCTTGAGAAAAGACCAATTTATCCCTAGACAAAATATTCATTTTTCATCAAAATTTCCTAAATTGGCAGGCTGGCATGACGCGGCGTTATCGCATAGTGTCACTGGAAATTACCAACTGGGAACTGGGTAGATGGCGCGATGCAGTGGAATCGTGGATCAGCACTGGATGCAAATTTTATCCATGGCGCGAAGCACTAGGATCGTGTTGCCTTACTAGGTTTAGATAATTGTGAACTGGGTATTTGGCACGACGTGCCACTATCATAGAGCAACACTGGAAATTGGCAATTGTTATTTTGACACACTTCGCGACGCACTACTGGACTAAATAATGGTGTTTAATGACTGAAACTTTAAATCATCGTAACTTCTTACCCGGTTATCGAATTTAGGTGAATTTGGTATCGATGGAAAGATCATTCAATTTTCCACACAACAAAAGTCAAAATCTTGAAAATTCCACATGTATAAAAATGTATTCATCTTTAAAGAAATTCTTTAACATTTTCAGGATTATCTTAAGCTAGGTAGAAGTACAGGGTATTATAATATCTCTCCCTTGGGAACATTCGTCCTCGAATGAGACTGATTAAGATGGGAAAAATGATAAGTTGAAGTAAATACTGAACATGAACAATTGAAACATGACTATATGACTGATATTATTGAGATTCATATAGAGCATGCATATCTGATGCATGATTTTATGACTAAGCTTATACATGAATACATGACTAAGAGTACTGATAAGCTGATCATGCATATCTGATAAGTGAATATATGACTGAGATTTCTGATAACTGAGTTTCTCATAAGGAGAATGCATGTCTGATACATGAACATATGATTGAATATGCAATGGTAAATGGATACCAAGTTCAAAAATGGGTACCTGAGCATGAAATTTGTTTGTAACTGGAATTTGAACATGAAACTGAATAAGCTTTAAGGAAAGCTATTACCTTGGGTTGAGTCTGAGTTTGTGGAGAAGAGGTGAGGATATTTGGTCCGCATGTCTGCTTCTTCTTCCCAAGTAGCTCCCTCAATGGACTGAGTCCGCCAAAGAACTTTGACTAGAGGGACTTCTTTATTCCTCAGTCTGCAGGTCTAATAGTTAAGGATTTCGATTGGAATCTCTTCAAAAGAGAGGTTGTTCTGAATATCTATGCTCTAAATAGGTACTACAACTGCTGGGTCACCTATGTACTTCTTGAGCAATGAGACATGAAAGACTGGATGAACTAAGGCTAGATCTAAAGGCATTTTGAGCTCATAAGCAACTTTGCCGAAACGACTGAAAATTTTAAAGAGACCGACATATTGGGGACTGAGCTTTCCCTTCTTGCCGAATCTTTTCACTCCCTTCATGGGAGAGATTTTCAAGAATACATGATCACCAATCTTGAACTTGAGATCCTTTCTACGCACATATGCATACAATTTCTATCGACTCTGAGCTGTCTTGAGCCTTTCTCTAATCTACTAAACTTTCTCTTAGGTATCATATACTAAGGCCCTACTGCAACGGCCTCACCAACTTCAAACCAACCGATCGGAGATCTGCATCTCCTACCGTAGAGAGCTTCAAATGGAGCCATCTGAATACTAGAATAATAGTTGTTGTTGTATACAAACTCAATCAAAGGCAAGTGGTCATCCCAACTACCCTTGAAATCAATTGCACACGCCCTTAGCATATCTTTCAAGATTTGAGTGGTCCTTTCTGCTTGACCATCTGTCTGAGGATAGAAGGTTGTACTGAGGTGGACTCGGGTACCAAGACCCTTTTGGAATGCTTTCCAGAAATAAGAGGTGAACTGAGTACCTCTATCTAAAATAATGGACAATAGAACACCTTGTAATCTAACCAACTCCCTGATATAGAGTTTGGCATAATCGTCGGCTGAATAGAAGGTATGAACTGGAAGAAAATGAGCTGATTTGGTCATTTTATCTACAATGACCCAAACTAAATTATGTTGATGGCGAGTATGAGGCAAAACCATCACAAAGTCCATGTTCACTTCTTCCCACTTCCAAGTAGGAATATTAAACTCTTTTATGGACCCACTAGGCTTCTGATGCTCTATTTTAACCTGTTGACATGTAGAGCACTTAGCCATAAACTCTACCGCATCCTTCTTCATCCCACTCCACCAATAGATCTCCCGCAAGTCGCGGTACATCTTTGTGGCCCCTGGATGAATAGAGTAGCATGCACCATGCGCTTCTGCAAGAATTCGCTTTCTCAAGTCATCTACACCTAGAACATACAGAAAACCTTGACAACGCAATACACCATCTCCCCCCTTGGGAGAAAACCTCAACCTTTTGTTCCTTGACTGACTCTTTCAACTTGACTAGACTGGGATCTCTATCTTAGTTTTTTTTAACCTCAAAAACTAGAGATGATTCTGAACTACTTTGAACCCATATATCACCCTCCTCTATATTGACTAAGCAAATACCTAGTCTGGCAAGCTGATGGACTTCCTGAGCTAGCTTTTTCTTACTGTCCTCAACATGAGCAACACTACCCATGGACAGACTACTGAGAGTGTTGGCCACTACGTTGACCTTTCCCAGATGATAAAGGACACTCATGTCATAATTTTTCAAGAGCTCTAACCACCTTCTCTGATGAAGATTGAGATTTTTCTGAGAAAATACATACTAAAGGCTCTTATGATCTATGAACACATCCACATGAACTCTGTTTAGATAATGCCTCCAAATTGTTTAGGCAAATACTACTGATGCTAACTCAAGATCATGAGTAGGATAATTCTTCTCATGGGGTTTAAGCTGTCTGGAGGCGTAGGCTATGACCTTACCATGCTGCATGAGGACACAACCCAAACCTACTCTAGATGCATCACAATACACTACGAAACCATCTTAACCATTTGGAAGAGCCAAAACTGGAGCTGAGGTGAGTCGAGTCTTCAACTCCTGAAAACTTTTCTCGCAACGATCTAACCAATGAAACTTGACTTTTTTCTGATTCAATTTGGACACAGGGGATGCAATATAAGAAATTCCCTCAACAAACCATTTGTAATAGCCGATCAAACCTAAGAAACTCCTTATATCTGATAGAGAGACAGGTCTGGACCAGTTTCTTACTACTTCGGTCTTTTGAGGATCTACTCTAATGTCATCACCGGAAATGATATAACCAAGGAATTTTACTGAACTTAGCCAAAATTCACACTTACTGAATTTGGCGTATAGATGATGATCTCTGAGAGTCTGAAGTATGATTCTGAGATGGTTTGCATGATCACGTTCACTACAGGAATAAATAAGAATATTATCTATGAAGACTATGATGAACATATCTAAGTACTGCTTGAACACACGGTTCATCAAGTCCATGAAAGTTGTAGGGGTATTGGTAAGACCAAAGGATATGACTAGAAATTCGAAGTGAAATACCAAGTTTGGAAAGCTATTTTTGGAATGTCACATTCCCTGACTCTGAGCTGATGATAGCCTGATCTGAGGTCTATCTTAGAGAAATAACTGGCACCCTAAAGTTGGTCAAACAAGCCGTCGATTCTGGGAAGTGGATATTTGTTCTTGACCATGACTTTATTGAGCTGACGGTAATCTATACACATTCTGAGAGAACTGTCTTTCTTTCGCACGAATAAGACTGGTGCGCCCCACGAGGACACACTATGTTTGATGAATCCCTTATCTAGGAGATCCATCAATTGTTTTTTCAATTCTCTGAGTTCCGCTGGTGCCATTCTGTATGGCGGAATAGATATAGGCTGAGTATCTAGAAAAAGATCAATGTCGAAGTCTATTTCCGTTTCGGGAGGAATTCCTGGAAGATCTTCGGGAAAGATATCTGAATATTCGTTCACTACTAGAACTGATTCAATACTAGGAGTTTTGGAACTAATGTCCTTAACTCGAACAAGATGATAGACACATCCCTTAGATATTACTTTCCGTGCCCGAAGGTAGGAAACAAGCTGACCTCTGAAAGCTGAAGTACTACCCTTCCACTCTAGGACAAGTTCATTCAGAAACTAGAACTGGACTATTCTATTTCTACAGTCGATTGTGGCATTGCAGGAATGAAGCCAACCCATGCCAAAAATGACATCAAAATCAGTCATCTCTAATTCAACTAAGTTTGCTGAGGTGACTTTTTGAAATATCATAACTGGGCAGTTCCTGTATACCCATCGGGCTATGATGATTTTACCTACTGGGGTAGATACTGAGAAGGGCTCTGCTAGAATTTTGGGACCAACTCTGAAATTAACTTCTATATTAGAAGTAATAAAATACAAGGAAGCTCCTGGATCTAGCAAAGCATAAACATGTACATGAAAGATCTGCAACGTACCAGTGACCACATCAGGAGAATTTTCCTGATCATGTCAGTACTGAGGAGCATATAATCTGTTTGGGTGTTGCCCGCTAGTGGCGCTGGAAGTGGCACCCTGCTGGTTTGGGCGACCAGACTGAGTTGAGGAACGGTTATGCAAACCATGAAAACCTGACTGGGGACAATCTCTTACTCCGTGGCCTGGCTTACTACATCCAAAACATACATCACTGCCAGCTCTACAAATACCCTTGTGGTTCTTACCATAAGTCTGACAAAGAGGATTGGTTCGGGCACTGCTAACACTTCCCTGTGATTTAGAGCCTGGCGCTCTATCTTTGTTACCCTCCCTGAACATAGAAACTAGAGCACTGGCTAAGGAAGGAGCTGAAATAGATGGCTTTGGGAAGAACTGAGAATGGTTAACACCCTCCGACTTAGGTTGATTGAAATTGAAGCTACCTGTTCTAGCTCTCTTATTCTTCTTTTCCCTCTCCTTAATCTTCTGCTCTTCTATCTGTTGAGAATGAATCATATGCCTGGTTATGTCCATCTCAGTAATCAACATGGCAGTCCTACACTTCTTGACCGTACTATCATTTACCCCAGTAACAAACTTGCTCATCTTAGCTCTACTATCTGCCACCACATGAGGAGCGTATCTAGCTAGTTGAGTAAACTTAAGATAATACTCTTTCACTGTCATGCTTCCTTGCCTGAGGTTAATAAATTCTAACACCTTAGCTTCTCTCAGCTCTAGGGGAAAGAATCTATCTAAGGAGGCAGTGGCAAACTCCCCCCACTTAATAGGCCCTGTATCTCTAACCTTCTTTTCTTTCCACTATTTGAACCATGTATGAGCCACATCCTGCAACTTATATGCAGCTAGATCAGCACTCTCACTAGCGGTAACCCCCATAATATATGTAACCTTATAAACCTGATCAAGGAATTCTTGAGGGTCCTCGTCTGTCTTAGACCCGAAAAAAGATGGAGGATTCATCCGGGTGAAGTCCCAAATCCTGGCTGCAGCAGTGTTGGCCACTGGATTGGCTGGAATGGCAGCTGGCCATTCATTTCTGAGAAGTAACTAAATTAGCAAGAGTAGTGAATGCAGCTCTGAACTCTGCATGAGAGACATGTTCATCTAAGGGATCTGCTTTGATGGGCTAAGGGGCTGACTGATTTCCATTTCTTCTTTTGGGAGGCATGTTCTATAAATGAAAAGGGAGAAACAAATTAGACTAAGAGTTAAATTTTGAGCTCATGCTCACTAGCATGACATGAATACTGAAAGAAGGGAAACTGTTCCTAAAACATCTTATAGCCTCATATACATAAATGTGGCTCACAACACACCCATGTACAAGACTCTACTAGATGTGGCTTTCACACTTCCTAGGACACTGTTGAACCTTAGGCTCTGATACCAAGATTATAACGCCCCGAATCTGGTACCCAAAATTCTATGCAATGTTCATGACCCCGAAGGACTACAAACTAACCCATGACTGATATCTGTGACTGAGCACTGCATAATATAATGTATAAATATGGAATAAAAGGGTAAAAGGCCATAAGGTTCAAAACTGAAGAGTAATAATAATACTGAATATGGTATAACAATACCAAAACAACTGAAATAACAGAAAATACTGAAGTCTTAATATCTAGTCTGAAAGCCTCTAAACTGTTTGAATAAGGAGTTGATGGGACATGTCCCCAACTAACTCCAACTGCTATAGTAAACTAAGTACTAAAATATTGAATAGACATTGAACTGATTATACTGGGATGAACTGGACTAAGTTCACTGAGTTCCGTGGACTGGAGGATTATTACTGAATTCTGTTGACTGACTGAGTTCATGAGATTACTGAGTTTTCCTGAGTCATGTAACTGACTGAATTCTACTAATCATGGCGTGACTGAGATTATCATGAAACTGACATTGGCTCTAGGTGCACAGCTAAATTATCAGGTATAAATACCCCCAGGACTTGATGGCATAAAAGGAAATTATGGCACAAGTTTGAAAGCACAACAACGGCTATATATATATATATATATATACATCCATAATTCATTGACTAAGACATTTCATCAAACACTTGGCATGCATTAACTTGTACATGAATGGGGATTTCACCTTAACATGCTATAATGGCACGTTTTCCTTCACATAGGCATTTTATCAGACACATGGGGGCATATTTTGGTTAACCATCATAAATCCATCTAATTATCATGGTTACATAAATCAATTTGCAATTTGAAGGGTTTATCATGAATATTATGCAAAACATCACATACTAGGATCAATCATTGGAACATGTAATTTAAAACATGAATCTAAATCCAACAACAACATGAACATGAATTTTAATTCAAATAAATCATTAACATTCATAAATACAAAATCTTTAGATTTTGAAAAGAGATTCTTGAGCTTCATGGGTGAAAGGGACCCATGAATCAACACTTGACATACCTTAGAACGTAATTCCTTAAAGGTTCTTGGAGAAATTCTTGGAATTGACTTTGATTTCTTGAAAGCTAGGGTTTTGTTTCTTGGGAGAGAATATTCTTGATTTGGGAAAAAAGGCAGTAAATAATGATTTGAAATGTTTTTAGGGATTAAATCCTGCACTTGGACGTGTTATCCCTAGACAAAATATTTATTCTTCGTCAAAATTTCCTAATTTGGTAGGCTGGCGTGATGCGGTCACTAGAAATTGCCAACTGGGAACTGGACGGATGGCACGATGCAGTGGAATCGTGGATCAGCACTGGATGAGAATTTTATCCATGGCGCGATGCACTAGGATCGCGTTGCCTTACTGGATTTAGACAATTGTGAACTGGGTCTTTGGCGCGACGCACCACTATCGACAAGCAACACTGGAAATCTACAATTACTATTTTGACACACTCCACGATGTGCTACTAGCCTGAATGGCGGTGTTTAATGACTGAAACTTTAAATCGCCATAACTTCTTACCCGGTTATCGAATTTAGGCAAATTTAGTATCGATGAAAATCTCATTCAATTTCCCACACAAAAAAGTCAAAATCTTGAAAATTCCACATGTACAAAAATGTATTCATCTTCAAAGCAAGTTTTTAACATTTTTAGGACGATCTTAAGCTAGGTAGAAATACGGGGTATTACAGTTGCCTAGAATTAATCTCTCTCTGGATCATACGATATTAAAGACTATGATAATCGATATAGATCTCCCAATTCATGCCATAGAGATAATGCCTCCAAATCTTAAGTGCAAAAACTACCGCTGCCAACTCCAAGTCATGAGTGGGGTAGTTATGCTCGTGCACCTTCATTTGCCTCTATGCATAATCAATAACTCGAGCCTTTCTCATTAACACACAACCCCAACCAATATCAGAAGCATCACAATACATGGTGAATCCCTTGCCCTCGATAGGAGATTTAATATAGGAGCTGAAGTGACAAATCTCTTGACCTTTCAAAAGATTAACTCACACTTCTCAGACCACTAAAAAGGAACCTCTTTCTAGGTCAATCTAGTCATTGGTGCGACAATAGTAGAAACCCCTTCAAAAAACCTCCTATAACAACTTTCCAAACCAATGAACCTACGAACCTCAGACGAAAATGTCGGCCTAACCTAATCATGAATAGCCTCAATCATCACTAGGTCCATCATAATCCCATCTGTAGATACCACATGTCTAGGAATATCATTGACTCGAGCCAAAACTCACACTTTGATAAGTTGGCAACAAGCCTATGATTTCTCAAAGTCTGGAGCACAGTCCTTAAATATTCCATAAGCTTCTCTCTACTCCTTGAATACAGTAGGATGTCGTTGATGAACGTAATCATGAAGGGATCTAAATAAAGCTTGAACACATGGTTCATCAAATCCATAAATATGATTAGGGCATTGTTCAACCCAATAGACATTACTAGGAACTCATAATGACCATAACGAGTCCTAAAAGTTGTCCTTGGGATGTCCTCAACCCAAATCCTCAACAGATAGTAATCGAACCTCAAGTAAATCTTAGAGAACACCACTGCTCCATAAAGCTGGTAAAATAAATCATCAATGTGAGTCATAGGATACCTATTCTTTATCTTTACCTTATTAAGATTTCTATAGTCAATGCACATATATCCTTCTTCTTCACAAACAAGACAAGAGTACCCAAGGACGATACACTTTGTCTAATAAAATCGTTACCCAAAAGATCCTAAAGCTGAGAATTTAAATCCTTAAGCCTGGTTCAAGATCAATAACAAACTCAATATCACGCTCAGGTGGAAGATCGGGTAGATTGATAGGGAAAACATAAAAAGTCACGAATTATAGGAACAAATTCAAGTGAGGGACTCTCTATACTAACATCGTGAATATAAGCTAGATAATACTCGTAACCCCTCAAAATAAATCTCCTAGTCCAAACATGAGAAATAATCCTCGTCATCTCGCAACTAATAGATCTCTCCACACAATCGGGGTATGCCAGTCATGGATAAGGTAATAATCTTGGAAAAATAATCCAAGACTACATGAAAGGGAGATAACCAGTCTATGACAAAAATCATACCAAAATCCACCATGTCTAATACAATAAGATTAGCTCAAGTATCAAACTTTCAAACAGTCAAAACACATGATCTATAAACCTGATCCACTTTTCAAGAATTACCTATGGGAGTAGATACACATAACGGCACATATAAATAATCCCAAGATAAATCTAACTATGGGGTATAATAAGTAGACACATAAGAATAAGTGGATCCCAAATCAAATAAAGAAAAATATGATTGATGGCATACTAAAATCGTACCTGTAATAACTGCATTTAAAGACTATGCCTCAAGTTTAGCAGGTATGGTATAGAACTTACCACGCCCATACCTGTCTAGGCTTTAGAATTATCTCCTATCCTATCTACTGAGGACATCCATGAGCACCCTGGGAACCATCCCAAAGACTATGCATACCACCTCTAGTTGAGAAGGAACTTCCCTAATCAGTGGAACAATCTATGCTGCAGGAACTACCGCTCCGTGATTAAGGAAATCTCTCGAGAAATGGCTAAAGGCCCTACAACCATACCATGCTCCATGGGCTGAACTGAAACTAGAAGATTTGACTGACCCAAAGTAACCACCACGGCTAGAATAACTAAAAGATAAACCCCTTGGAGGCAAACCACTACTCTAGCCAGGATAATCACTATAACTAGACTAGCCTCCATCGATAATCTGAAGTACAATATAAATGGTCCTACTAGGATAAACCTAATGTCTATAAGTCTGATACAGAGGGTACCTACCTTGATTAACAATACCTCTGAATCATGAGCCACTACAGCTTCTACTAAACTATCTGATACAACAACCTCTTATCACTGCCTTCTTAGGACTCACAATGCAACTATTCCATAACCTAAGCATGATCAGAAAGCTTAGCAAAATATCTACCAATAGCAACAAAACTTTGTATGGCTATGTAGAGAAGAAGCCTCAACTCACAAACTAAATATCAAACCCACTCAAACTCGATAGATAAAATAGATGTGGCATGCTAAGCCATCTTAAGAAAAAGTGCCTTATACTCTATAAAAATCATGGATCTATGCACTAACCTCAAGAAATAATCCCTCAAACTATCTTTAAGGCTGTGAGGCACATACTTCTCTAAGAAGACCTGAAAGAATTGAGCCCGTGTCAAAGGGGGAGATCCAACTGGCTTTGAATCAAGATGATCTCTCCACCAGTGTCGAACTGCGAAATCCAACTAAAAGGTAGTGTAATACATACCAAAAATCTCAACTAGGAATAAATTACGAAGCATATCCTCACAAGCAACCAAGAACTTATAAGCATCCTCACCTGGTGCACCAGTAAACCTAGGACAATTCAATCACAAGAATATATCCAACATATTCTTCTGCTCAACATACATAGCAGGCTGGGAAACTACCAATTGAGCAACTACAGGCAGAGCAACCACCGGTGTAGGAGGTACCTCAACTCTAGGAGATGCAACTACAGGTTGTACCACCACCTCAGTACCACTCTAATTTACAGATTGTGCACCATCTGACAGTGCACCAGCAACTAATCCCAAGAGCTAAACCAATGTATTCTTGAGTAGTAAAGAATAAATAAGCCTCGATAGAGCTTGTACTAGTCCCTGGCCCATCACTGGCTGGGGTGGAGCAATCTCTGGATTGGGTGCAGTATTAGGGTCTAGTGAAGGCCCCCTATCCTGTCCTCTAGCTTTGGCTACATCTCTGAGTTATACTTGACATCTAGTTCATCAATAATCTATGGTAGGATCCTTAGTCATAGACTCATCGTCTTTGTCTTATGTAGCAGTAGCACACGTCCTAGACATCTGCAAAAGAGTGAAACCAAAGGAATCTTTAGAAACCAACTCAAACTTTTAGCATAAAATGGGTGAAATAAATAAAGATCTCCTAAGAATGTCCTATAGAATCTCGAAGATAAGAAATAGATGACATCATTCTAATTTGCGAGACTTTATGAAACACTTGCTCTTATACCAATAATACTGGTGAACCTAGTGCTATAACATCAATTTGTCATAATGGAACCTACTTTATTACTAGTGGGTAAGCCAAATATAGATCAGAGATAAAAGCAATGGCCTAATTTAATATAAAAATGGTATAAATACCAAAAGCATATAAATAAAAGCTTACAAGTAATAAAACATGGAATAATAATAATAATAATATGAAAGATAGGTAAGAGAAATAGAAATATCGCATGATGTAGTAATGTCAGTACAAGAGATACTAATAAAAAAATATGAGTATTGTACTAGTAAAATATACATCATTTAAAAATGAAAATACTAAGCAAAAATAGAACAAGGTGAAAAGATCAACTCTGGCTATGAGAGGTCACCTTTTTTTAACTCTAGTCAGCATGATCGCAGCATCAACGAGGGCAACTAGTACTCGAATCTGCACTAAAAAAGGTATAAAAATTTAGTATGAGTACCAAAGTCACGGGTATTGAGTAGGCCTCATCATCCGACTGAGCTAAATCATAATATAAATATAATTAAAATGCGAGATAAATAATCTAAATCAAGGTACAAGGGAAAACCTGGAATAATGCTTCAAATACTATTAAAAAAATCAATAATACGAATAATAACATAAAAACACATAATTATCACTACAAAACTGGCCCTCATAAGCTAGTAAATGCGGAAAAGTAAATAACCCAACGTGAGTCCCCATAATCCCGAAGGGTGTAGTCAAAGAAGAGAAGTATTTGAAATTATACTAACTAATTATATCTAGAAACCATAACCGTGAACAATTTCATACCATAATCACCGAACTCAAGACGGTTTCATCACTATCATAAATAACCTCTCATTTTCAGACTTGAACTGAAACTCATGTCATCACTTGCTGGACTTGAATCAAAACTCAAAATCATAAATCACCGGACTCAAACCAAAATTCAAAGTCATTATTTGTCGTACTTGAACAGGAACTGGTATCGTCTTCCAAGTACCAATCTAGCATAAGAATTATATATAAACCCTCTTCAAGATCCTAAATATATAATTTAAAGGGTATAACACGTCTATAAAGTCTACATGGTGCTATTGAAAGTCATGACCTGGGGTTGGTTGGAGGAGCCTACTTCTAAATCTCAAAATCTGTTCTAAGGCAAATTCTACCCCAAAATAGTCTAATATATCTAATTTTATGAATATATGTTAAATAAGCAACATTTAATCCTAAGATAGCAATTCTACTTAAAGCATAAGGAACTAAGTCAATTATGCCTAATTTATGATTTTTTTTATAAGATAAATAATCAAAATTATACTGATTATGCCTCCAAGACTGAATTTTCAACCATATCTAGTGAACTAGGGTCTGGCCATGACGGGTATCTCAAGTCCCACGTGGATCGAAGACCACCCCAATACACCTAACAAAATAACACAATATCCCAATATTAGGTTAATTCCGAACATATAACAAGATAAATTTAAAGAACAAAAAGTATGTCTGTAACCGATAACCATCGACCGGCCAAAACAATTGACCAACATCGCCCAAGTCCACAATAATCCAACAAAGCCATCTAACACAAGAACCAAAGACAAGTCTTGGTCAGGATATGTCCTCGACTCTGATAGATGACAATGATAATGAAATGATAATTTAACTAAGTATAAACTCAAATCTAATAATGAAAGTTGGTGAAATGCCTAAGCCTTCCGGGGAATGGAAGATCATTATTTCACCACAGCACAACAAACCAACGAACCAAGTTGACCGACCTAACTTTACATAGGAAAAGTAGAAGTAGCTCTGGTGCCTGCGTCGCATGGATACAGTTAGTGGGGTGAACACTAAAATGCAACTTAGGGATAAGGATAACATAATATCATAATCAACTATTCAAAACTAGTCAAAATCTAATGTACATAACCATATGGAAACACATAAATATATCACATGCTAGGATAAGGAACAAGGCTTAACATGTACTTTAAAACTTTAGCCTAGATTATGTAGCTCAACCGTCATAACATAAGAAGGCACCCACGGGCTATATGGGCCCTGCTCTTCCCCAGCTGATGGGCCCCAGTACATGTGGCCGCATAAACCAGAGGGTATACGAATGCACTATGAGGAACTCAAACCATCCATCATATCAAGGTTACACGAGCACCAAATCATGTAATAATATAGGGTATAAAACCTCACAATCAAATGATAATTATAAGGGGGACTTGAACTACCCAGTCATTTAGAACCTCACATCAACAATTGCAGTTTTCAGTGTTGGTCCCTCGAGACCTCCACTTTTACAACTCAGCTACACAACCCTCATTAAAGACGAATTAAAATAAGTATCACACATTCCCATTCATTAAACCATATTAAATATTAAGGCATACATAGTTGGTATCGTCATACTAACTACACTTGCAAAGTAACAATAGCATGCCAAATAATCTCATCACTTGGGGGAATGCTGAAATACCTTGGGTTTTGGCCCTAACAAAACTCTTGATCTTTGAGCTTACTATCCTAGTAATGACTCACCATACAAGTCATGTGGTGTGGTATGGGTCATGCAACCCTAATCATTAGGTAACCAGTTGATGGTGGTTGGGTTGTCAATCTAGGTAACGACTTTGGGGCATAAGTCGTTAGGGGTGGTGACGAGTTTTTAGGATGATCCTTAATCAAATCAGTAACTTAGTGACTTGACTTGGCTCTAAGTATGAGTTGATCACTAAGATCCATGAGTATAGATTACGAGTAGTAGGGCTGAGTCGTATGTTGTCCAATGTCCAATCCTTTGGGTTCTATCTTGGATACGACTAAACCATACGAGTCATATGGCCAGGTCACGAATCATATTATGGAGTCGTATGGTGGATATTATATGGGTATCCAACTCACTATCTTGGTGATGACTCAAGGGTAATAGTCGTATGTTGTGGTCACAATTTAAGGGGTCAACTCATAACCACCTGCAGTCTTTTTACAGTTTTAAGTTGGGGCACTATAGACATTTCTCACTTAAACCCTTAAGACCCATCGTCCCTATAAAACTTTTTGGTAATTCATTCCACACTTTAAAACATTAAAAATCCTCTTTACTCTCTAAAAATACTCTCAAGCAAAATTGGCTAGGGTTTCTCCAAAGAGGTCATCTAAGGGATTAAGGATCAATTTCTCTCCATGAATTTTTATAATTCTTGCATGTGACTCTTCCTTCATTGTTAGTTTACTAAAAGCGTATGTTTAAATCATTATTCATGAATCTTTAATGGTGGTTGTGAAACCAAGGTTGAGGGATTTGAATGCATATCATTGAATATTGTTTTCCTATGTTTTAAATTGTGACTATGCATGCTTTTAATTATGGTTTTACACATATGGGTGAATGAAAATGGTGATTTAATTGAGGAGTCATGGTGGAACCCCAAATTTGATTATTTTGTCTTTAATAATGACATGCCCTCAACCTATTTGTGAAATTGTCAATGAAAATGATATTGTCACAAGTTTGAATTTTGTTTTGAACTAAGGCTTGGAATACAAATGTTAATGATTGATAAATGACATTAAAAGAGGACTTGGTGGCCATAAATAAAATTGAATTAAAAACTTTAGGGGGTACATGGGAATCCCCTAAATGATTTTAATAATGGAGTCTACAGGGTACATGGGAATCCCTAAGTGTTGGCTAATGACATTGCTTACAAGCTATAGTTGGTATGATGATACCACTTTATAATGCCTTAATAATTGACTCCTAGAATTGGTGGTTTGGTTATGTGCTAAAGGTTTTAACTGTGCAATAATAGGGGTTGTGATAACTAGTAGTGAAGGTGTGGGTCCAAAGGACGGACATTGGAAACTTATGATTTTTTTCATGAGGTTTGGTCTTCATGACCTATGTGCATGGTTCACACTATTGATATGATTATATCTTGGTCTGACATGGGTCGAGGCATTTCCTGGTCTTCTTTGATATCCCTAGTTTGCAGGGCTAACACGCACCAGGGCCCTTTCAGCATGGGGAACTAAACCCATGTAGCTTATGGGTGGATTTTTATGATGATTATGCTACATAATCCAGGTTATGATTTTAAATAAATTCTAAACCTTGTTACCTATCCTGGCATGGTATATATATATGTATATATGTGATTGCATATGGTTATTTAATTTGGTTTTGAATAATGTCATTATTTAACCTTTATCCCTAAGTTATATGCTAGCATTCACTCCACTAACCATCTTCGGGTGTTGTATCCTCACGTGATGCAAGAACTAGCCATACTACCATCCCTTCTGCTCAGTGACTTAGATTTGGGTACAGCTTTGAGTCGATTTAAAGTGGTGAGCTTTCATACTCTAAAACACCCCATTTCATGTTATGCACTTCTTTTAATTATTGTTATTTCTTTGGTTTTTGTTTTGGCTATGGTCGGGGGCATGTGCTGACTGGATGTTCTTTAATTCTGGTTAGAGTCTTTGTCAGACTACTATAGGCATCGATGGTATTGGTATTAGTGTTAGCATTGGGTTGGTATTGACATTGGGATTGGTATTGGTTGGATACTTAGTTGTGACTGTGTGGTTATGGTTACCAACTTCATATTTATTTTCTTTAGACTATTATTGATTTATCTGGTTATATGCTCACAAACCATCCGAAAAGACATGTAGGGTAGCTAACGATGGGGTATTAGGGGTGGTCACTGGTCCTAGTTAGACATGAGATACCCAACATAACTAAGCCCTGGTTTAGGTCATTTTAGATTAGAATCAGAGCACTAGGTTCATGTAACACCTCGAGACTACCCCCTGGACATCACACAGTGATTAGGACCACAAGTGATCCCAAGCTAACCCATGAACTGGAAAACTATCGAGCAACTGATTTAAATATGTATAAAATAACTGAGTTTACTATGCGGAAACATAATCATGATAAAATCTGGGGGGAAAATACAATACTGATACAATTTTATATTCTAATAAAACTGAAAAGAGGAACTGAAATTACATGACTAACTCTGACTGACATCTATGAAGCCTCTATTATACTGACTATAGATAGCTGGAATGCAACTCCAACTACCACAAATCAATACATATGATTAAGAAAGTAAGGTACATGAATAACATCTAACTGAAGTCCCCAAAGTAGAAGGACTCATCACCTGCTGATTGGAATCTGCAATTGTCTGATCGTGATATATGGACTACAACTAAACTGGTACCTACATTATTAAACAATGAAGCACACAGACATATATGTGGATCAGTACATTTGGAATGTACTAAGCATGTATGGGTGAATGCATAAGTAAAACAGTAACTCAATGTTCATATAATTTGAAAAGAATGCATGCTAAGTGTAAATGACTCACATTTTCTTGAATAACTGAAGGCTGAAAATCATAAATCATGAGAAATAAAACATACTGTATAAATCTTGTGAGCCATAGAACTTAGTTTCTACAATCTGTACTTTTACTCTTTTTGCTTGTGGAATAAGTAGCACAGAAGTTAAGTTTGTTTTCAAATCATGCAGTCTAAGTGTAAAAAAGGTCTCACCTTTGTCATATGTAAACTGAAAGCTGAAATCTCATAGCTAATGTCTTGTGTAAAATAGTATATGAATAAAATTGTGAGTTTTTACACATAGTTTCTAAAAGTTATTCTGTTATTCTGTTTTAGGACTTAGGAATTAGGGAGATTCTTCTAACTGACATACACTATGTGAGCTGTCATAGTGCCTAACGTCTAGTTCCACTAAGGGGAAAACCTCACATTGGAGAGAGGTGTCATACTTTTGCCAAGGAGTATAACCTGAGCTGACTATCACAATCTGTATCTACATCCATATAAATGGGAATAATCTAAATTTGTACCTACATTGGCTCGTATTTCTGCGGTATGATACCTTGGAATCATACCCAACTCGGAGCTAAATAGTACTCCATTTAATCTGTATGCTCATTTTGTAGGAAATTCACCTTAAAACTAGCATAAGGGTTTATAATGAAAACCAGACATACATTTATTTACTGCTAACTGTAATAAAAACTGTAATGTGGATTCCATATCTATGGTGAGGATCAAAATATCATATCTTTCTCAAAATCTGAATATAAGCTAGTCATAGGGTGCTTAAGAGCAAAATCTTCTTGAAATGTCAATACTCAAACTAGGGGCTTAAAAACCCATGCTTTAAACTCATGTCAATTCATCACAAAGTTTATTCTTAATAATCAAAATCTTGAAATTCTTTAACAATTCTAGTCAGGATAGTGAAATTCAATTCTCAATGTATATAAATCAAGTCACACGCATAAGTATGAGAAAGTAGAAATGCAATTCAACATTTAAATCAATGGTAACTTCATAAAATTCAGATAATAATCTTTGGGTATGAATCCTAGACTGAAATACATATGAATTCATCTTTAAAATCTAGTTTTGGGCACAAGGACAAAAGAAGTATCCTTGTTCATAACCCCACATACCTTAATGACAAAAAAATTGTGAAAAGGTTGAACCTTTATGCTTGAATACCTAAACCCTAATTTTTTTTCTCCTCTTGTGTTTTAGATGATGAACTGATGAAGTTAATAGGGTTAAAATGTGTTTAGGAGCTATTAATCTCATGTATTTATGATTAGGGGCGTTTATGAGGTGTCAAATGACTTAATTGACCTCGAAATAACTCAAAAATGGAGTGTCTACGCCGCTTGGCCATAGGGTTTGCGACGTACAACCTATGGAAAACCTTAAGGTTTGCATCGCATTACCTATGGTAAACCTTAAGGTTTGTGATGTACACCCTATGGAAAACCCATTCCAGTGAACGTTTGTGATTGTTAGGCGATGCACAACCCTTTGCAAAGCCATAACTTTTTGCTTGGGTATCAGATTAAGGCAAAATTGGTATTGTTGGAAAACTAATGCGATTATATAGAATTTGTTGGGTCTTAATCTGCCAAATTCCACACATACATAAATTTATACTCATTCAAAGATGACCCTTGTGAAATTGAACACCAAAAATTGGCCAAATCAAAGTCTCTTAGCTCACTTTTCTCTAAGTGACACTTATGAACATCTTTACCACCTCATAATCTTTCTTCACACTAGGTTAATGATCATGAAACATGGTTTCAAGTATGAATCTCGGGCTTAGAGTTTACACTCATAGGAACGAAGGTATGATTTCTAGCTTAGAAGTATATGGGGTATTACAATATCTCCTCCTTCAAAACATTTGTCCTTGAATGAGACTTGCTAAACTGAGAATACTGAGGGACTGCGATTATGTACTAACTTGCATAACTGAAAACACGATTGCCTAATTGAGTCTAAAACATGATACATGAACTAATTTTTTGAATACACGCAATGACATAAGACTGGTTATAAGGCTGAGATAGAAACGAGGGAGTTAACTTATCAGTACCCATTACTTTAAGTTGGATCTTATTTCATGGCAAAGAATTGAGAGGTATAGAACATAGAAAATCAGGGCATTATACTACATCTCCCCCTTGGGAGATTTTGTCCCCTGGATAACACTGACTTGGCTGAGATACTAAGGAAGGACTGAGATGATACATAGGACACTTATGGGCTGAATCATGACCTAATATCTAAATCTGAAACTGATGCATGAACTGAGATAAATTCACAAAGTACATGAAGGAAACAAATTACCTCCTAGGATGGCCTTACTCGCGAAACCTTGGGTAGTAAGACTAAATGGAAAGTTGGAAATCTATAGGAGCTTATCTGCTTGATTACTAAACTAGATCACAGGCTTAATGAACTGGACCATACAGTCAGCCCATGCTCAAATGGAGTATTTCTCCAACACTCTTCTAAGAAATTCTAATAATATTATGGAGTAAAGAATTTTGGGCATGATCTAAACAAGACATTTGACTAAGGAATCACAAAATTGAGACAACCCTATAGCATGGAACTTAGACATATAAATCATAAGCTAGGATAGAATTATTAGGCCTTAGGCAATGCAAATTTTTACTTTCAAGCATAGTAACACTTCTCAAATACTCCCTCAACTATACTATTCCTCTTAAATACCATACTCATTTGATTCAACTTAAACTTTTCGCACGGATATTGATACGCCCAAATAACAACTCTCGTTAGAAAGTGTAAGCGGTCGCTGTCAAATATAGAACCCAACTGGGTTGGGTGTCGAATCCCACAGGGAATACTATGATCACTAAGTATTGCGATTATTATTAGACTGTTGGTCGAAGATTCCAAGATAAGGGGGTTTTGGTTTAAGTGCACAATAATACTATTAGTGTAACGAATGAGACGATATAAGTAATAAAATTTGATCACAGAGGATGATAAGTTAGGGTTATGTCCACCTTGTGGCTTCTACTTCTATATTAACTATGGGTAATACGAATTTTATACATGCATGCACTTATAGAGAGACGTATTCTAATTCTAAATCCAAGTGTTTTTCAACCATCAAGGATTTATTCACCTTAGTTCTCTCGAACCTAAAGTGTACAACAACTTATACGAACTCTCCAAGTAGTTAATCCTGCTAGGGCATTAACGTGTAAACTAGAGGTTGGAAACCCTAATTTCTTGTCACACTCTCTTTTCCAAACAACAACTTTTCTATCGAACAAGTTATTGCTATACTGGCGTATTCCCTATGTTTGCAACCACGAGAATTCAATTATAATGAAGAGAGTAATGATATAAGTGCATTACACATCATAAACTCACAAACCCATAGCAATAGAGAGTATACTACAAGGTTTCCATAACCCTAACAGATAAGTTTAGCTACTCATGAATACAACAGAAATCAAAATAGACATAATCATCATACCGAAACTTAGAACAATCTCGGCTATGGAGATGACTAGCGACAATAAGAGAGGATCGTGTTTCTCTCTCTCCGTTGCTCAAGCTAAGCCATTTTCTGCTCTTCAAAAATATTACAGAATCTGAATTTTGTGAATAATGTGAATTATGGCTGAAAATTCAGCAATAAGGTTTTTAATAACAACCTTCTCTACTAAGTTGCTACTGCATCCTTAACTATTTAAAAATGTTGAGTTTGCCCGGGAAAAAGTTCCCATGCATCACATTTAGTCCAAAAGCTGCCTTCCCTTTTATGTGAAGTTTTCCTTTGCTGTCCACAGGTCCCCAAAGTGCTGAAATCTTCCGCATTAGTACCTGAAAAGCATGCTAATCACATAGGTCAGCTCACTTAATTGAAAGTAGACTAAAAGTGCAGGAATTATGTATTTTATCCTCAAAACTTAGCTAAACATGGGTAAGTTATGGTGCTTAGAGTATAAATACGCCCAACATCACCACCCCACACTTAAAGCTTTGTTTGTCCTCGAACAAAATATTACATCCCTGCGAACACCTAACTAGAATTTACAAGAGCAACACAAAATTTCCAACAAGACATACACTGCAATTATTAACAAAGAGTAGATTTCTTGATCATTACTAGAAACAACTCACCCTCCAACATAGACTCATTAAGTTGGTTAATTCGTATACACAAGTTAAGCCAAAAAAAATCATATAAAACTACCCAACAATCATCAACTATGTGCCCTCACAACAAAAGAGTTACTCATAATCCCTCACAATCATGCAATTTCTAACAAAATGGGTACAAGAATCAAGTTGCGCTCACTCTCAGAAAGAATTCTCAAATTACAACTGATGACCATATGCTTGCCCTTAGTGTAATACTCCACTACTATCAGAATGCTAAGATTAGGATCAAATAGGTCTTTTACAGGTTGTAATGCAGGCTAAAGGATGGGTAGGAACTATTTTTTCCAGAAATAGTGACTATCTTCCCTAAGCGCTTTAATACACTACATTATGCAATTAAGATCAATCTCAAACAACCAATTTCCACTTCTTCTATCTTCACAGATTTGCTTTTCACCCCAACTCGTTAAGCTTAATTTATAACACTGTGGTGGGAGTATGCAACCATTTCAATTATTTCCTTTTTTTTTTCATTTGCACCCTTTTCACGTTACGCACCCCTATACTAGCCACCCTCAACTTAAGCACTTTGCCTTAGTTGAGGTGCACAATGTCCAAGAAGGACCAGGGCCAAAACAGGTTCATTGTAACATGTCCGGGATAAAATTTTGAACTTTCTCAACAATTTTAGCTACTCCCAACCACATCAATTGCTCACGCCAATAACTAGACTTTAGGGCATCAATTTCACCTTTTTCCTCTTATTCTCAAACTCCTAACTCACATTGATTTTACATTAAAGCACCTAGGAGCTTTTTGGATCAAATTACGGTCTATTAAAGAACGGATTAGGCTATATATGAGGCTAACAAAAGAACAAGCTAAAGGCTCAATGGGGCTATCTAAGATAATGTACAAAGGTAGGTCAAAAGAAGATAAAAATAAAATATCAGGGCTGCCAAAGAAATGCCTAAATCATATCCTAAACTCACAATCTTTATTTCACTTCATACACATACTAGGCAAGTTCTAGCATCAGCCGCAACAAAGAATATACAATAACCTTACACACACATGGCACATGGTCAACTTAATTGGGAGCATCATAGATTCTTGACCCAACAGATAAATGAATTAAACCACAACAATTATCACACAGTGAGTCACAACTTAGAGCCTAAATGTTTTAATAGTAGTGATTCAGCACAAACTCTTGTTATAATGCCATGCCGTCTATCAGAACAATTTCATGCACTTTCTGACTAATTACAACTAACTAACTACGACTAAATCAAACAACTAAGATGTAGGCAAGCAGTACACAATACAGCAGACATATACCCGCACCCCACACTTAGACGGAACACACTTCCCTCAGTGTAAATAAATAAGCAAAACCTGATTAGTCATACTCCTCCTCTATATCCGGGGTCATACCCCTGCGTCAGAATCATCATCAGAGTCGTCATCATCAGAGTTGTCCTCCACATCAGAGTCTAGCAGTCGGTGATCATCGTCTGTCGGCACATCATCATCTAGAGGTTCCTCAAAATTTACCCCCACTCCACACATGGCCCGAGCATACTCATTAAGCGGGTAGTCATAGTCCAACTGCCGAAGCTATGCATCAGTCGGCACACGACCCCCATTCATCATGGTAAACCAAGTCATGCCATACAGATGGCGAAAAAAACTTTCATCTCGAGCATGTCTCTCAGCAGTGGTAAGGGTGATGCCTTGACCAGTTTCTGACTCTTTGATTTTCGTGAGGTCTACCTTTTTCGGGTTATGTGGCAATTTATGGTCTGCTGGCTCCTCCTCAATGTGTTCTTTCCTTAAGATTGCAGTCAACAAATTGCCAAAATTGAAATGGGACCTTTTGTGCAGCCTTGCTTTTCACATTGACGATCGTATAACCACACTAATGTTGATGGGAACATTCGTCATTAGAGCATATACCAACCAGACTCGATCACGCGTAATCTTAGTGTATTGTGTCCCAGGAATCAAGCAAGAATTGACTATTCTTAACCATATGCGAGTTTCTCTATTCAAAGAAGCATATGGGTAAGTATTGTGATGCCCATTATCTTTGTAACGAGTCCACCGGGTCATGGACCTTGATCCACACAACGTATGTCTGATGGCTCTGTAGGGAGGTCTGTGGTAAAGCTCCTTGAGTGGTGATTGATCCACACTTGGAGTACCCAGGAAAGAGTTGAAGAAATCAGCGTTCAATTGCAAGACTTGGCCCCGAATCTTTACTTCACTTCCGGTAGTCCTTGGGGACCAGTTGCCATAAAATTCTCGAATCAAATTAAGATTGCATTCCCCCATATCTCGAAAGATAAAGTCAAGATTTAGTGCCATGATTTTAGCCAAAATGCGGGGGTCTCTCTTTGCTAAACTTTCCTTCTACATCAAATCCACGTGAACATATTTCTTCACTTTATTGTTCCTATACCATTCTTTCCCTTCCTCCTCCAAAACCCACTTGATCCCAAAAGTGCGTCGAGGCACTTGAAGAGAGGAGGAATCAGCCTGGTCTTTTCTTGACCTTTTCTGACCTTTTTGTGAGGTGGATGCTTTCTCCTTTCCCTGTCGTCCTGTCGGAGCCATGTTACCTGAGATCACAATAGAGTCATGTTAGTTTCATTTCGGAAGATTTACTATAATTGAAAAAGAAAATAGTGATGGCACCACCCCACACTTAATTTGTTTTCACCAACTAATTGGGTGAGTGATGTCGATTACTCAGACTTCATCGACATACATTTAGGTGGTATGTTCCAACAATATTAATAGCGCAGTCACACTTTCAACCCTTCACTTTACATAACAATTTCTCAGTTTGATATAGAGAAGCAGCACACAATGGTCATGTAATCTTGACTGTCATTTTCAACTTTATTTCATTGGAGCAATGCAATCTTTGAACAAGACTACCACATAGAAATCTTATCATGCTATAGCATAGAAGCAATCACACCATCTTATGCTTGTGGTCAATCATGATCATTACATCGATGAACGAGTCATTCGAACATTCAAGATTACAACTCTCAAAATTATGCATTAACTTCAAAATTTCAACTCCATAAAAAAAATTATGACAGTGAATACCAAACAATACATGCCGGAGTAAAGTCAAGAATACCCAAAAGAATCCTTTCACTCAATGAGACGTATTATAACAAACCAACCATATTCTCATCACCAAGCACTACTTCAAAATCTAATTAACCATTATAAACGTAGCACTGCAACAACTACGGAATATAAAAGAGCAACTTACTTGGTGATGGATCGGGAAGGTGAGTTTGCAAGATTAGATGAGAAAAGAGGAAAACTTGGAGAGGATAAGGGAGCTTGGGCGGTGCCTAGGTTCAACAAATAATTGAGTGGTGTTCAAAGGTAGAGGGTCTATTTAAAGAATGAGCCATGGGTCGGTTTGATCCATTTACAAACGGGTTAGTAGGCAAAAAGGCATAAGTAGGCGGCGCCTATAGCATTGCCTAAGCATAAGTAGGCGGCGCCTATAGCATTTCCTATGTTGGCATAGGCGGCGCCTAGCCTATTGCCTATTTTGGCATAGGCGGCGCCTTGCCCATTGCCTATGTGAGGCAGTGAGCATAGGCAATGGCATAGGCGGCGCCTATCCTATTACCTATGTTGGCATAGGCGGCGCCTAGCCTATTGCCTATGTTGGCATAGGCAGCGCCTTGCTCATCGCCTATGTGAGGCAGTAAGTATAGGCAATGGCGTAGGCGGTGCCTTGCCCATTGACTATGTTGGCATAGGCGGCGGCTAGCCTATTTCCTATGTTGGCATAGGCGACGCCTAGCCTATGGCCTTTGATCCATCATTCCTAGACTTACTACCATTGGCATGGCTCACTTTCAAATCAAAATTTTGGACTAATCTCCTCCTTTGTACGTCTTGCACCTACACTTAATAAAAAACAACAAAAATGATTAGAAGGATGGGTTGCCTCCCACCAAGCGCCTTAGTTTTGGTCATGGCTAGACTCTTCTTTTTGCATTTTTATTTATCAAAAACAACAAAAATGATTAAAATTATGGGTTGCCCCCCATGTAGCGCTTGATTTATTGTCACGGCCCGACATAGTTATCTCGAGTACTCAGACTTCCTCGAGATATATGGTGGCTATACATTTTATCGAATCGGTTGGACCGATATATAGCTTCACTCTTTGGCCATTCACCGTAAAGACACCACCATCATTGTTTTCTAACTCCACTACTCCAGATGAGTAAACTTGGCTGATTTTGAATAGACCAGACCATTTAGATTTCAAATTACCTGGAAACAACTTCAGTCTGGAGTTGAAAAGAAGTACCAAATCGCCCTTCTGAAAGTTTCATTGGATAATCCTTCGATCATGGTACTTTTTCATCCTTTCCTTGTAGAGATCTACTCTTTCGTACGCATGTAGACGGAATTCATCCATCTCATTCAGCTGTCCTAATCTCATATTAATTGCATCATCCCAATTCAGGTTAAGTTGCTTCAGTGCCCACATTGCTTTATGTTCTAGCTCAATTGGCAAGTGACAAGCCTTTCCATAAACTAGTTGGTATGGTGACATGCCAATTGGTGTTTTAAACGCGGTCCTATATGCCCATAAGGCATCGTCCAACTTTCTGGACCAATCTTTCCTGTTGGCATTCACAGTCTTAGCAAGGATCAGCTTGATCTCCCGATTTGAAACCTCTACCTGCCCACTAGTTTATGGGTGGTACGGTGTAGCTACCTTATGTTGCTTAACCCCATACTTTACCAATACGGCTCTGAACAGCTTGTTGCAAAAATGTGATCTTCCATCGCTTATGATGGTACGAGGAACCCCAAAATGAGAGAAGATATTTCTCTTTAAGAACGCTATGACACTCTTACCTTCATTATCAGCTAGCGCGACTGCTTCGACCCATTTGGATACATAGTCCACAGCAACTAGGATATATTTCATCCCAAATGAACTCATAAATGGGCTCATGAAATCAATACCCCAAACATCGAATAACTCTACTTCAAGCATTTTAGACATGGGCATCTCATGGTGCTTTGAGATAGAGCCTTGCCTCTGACACTGATCACATCTTCTTACGAAATCACAGGCATCCTTGAATAATGAAGGCCAATAGTAGCCACTTTGCAGTACTTTCCTGGCCGTCCGATCACCTGTATGGTGACCCCCAACTTGGGAAGCATGACTTGCTTCCAGTATGCTAGGCACCTCCTCATCTGGGATGCATCACCTAATAATACCATCGGCACATCATCGAAAAAGATAAGGCTCATCCCAGAAGTAATGTTTCACATCATGCATGAATTTTTTCTTTTGATGAAAGGAGAGATGCTCAGGAATCACTTCACTTACCACATAGTTAGCAACGTCTGCATACCACGGTAAGTCTTCCACCATAGTTGCTAGAATCTCTTCGTTAGGGAATGCATCATCAATATCAAGGTCGGTTTGCACTATGTGCTCACTCTCAAGTCTAGATAAATGATCAACTACTTGGTTTTCGCAACCTTTTCTATCCTTTACCTCGAAATCGAATTCTTGAAGCAGTAACACCCACCTAATTAGCCTTGGTTTAGCATCCTTCTTTGCCATTAGATATCTTAGAGCCGCATGATCTGTATGAACCACTACTTTGGTTCCCAACAAGTAAGCACGGAACTTTTCGAAAGCATAAACAACTGCTAGAAGCTCTTGTTCAGTGACGGTATAATTTTTCTGTGCTCCATTCAAGGCCTTGCTCGCATAGTAGATTAGGTGAAATAGCCTTTTTCTTTTCTGACCAAGTACAGCACCCAAGGCTACCCCGTTTGCATCACACATAACTTCAAAAGGTAGAGACCAATCGGGTGCTATAATAATAGGAGCTTCAACTAGCTTTCCTTTGAGGCATTCAAATGCCTTCAAGCAATCTTCACCAAAGTAAAACTTTGCCTCCTTCTCCAAAAGTTTGCATAATGGGCTAGCAATCTTGGAGAAGTCTTTAATAAACCTCCGATAAAAACCTGCATGACCGAGAAAACTACGAACCCCCTTTACAGAAATTAGAGGTGGTAGTCTCTCGATAACTTCAATCTTGGCTCGATCAACCTCAATTCCCTTATGCCCAAGAACGATGCCTTCCTTAACCATAAAATGACACTTCTCCCAATTTAACACCAGATTAAATTCAACACATCTCTGCAAAGCCATACTCAGATTTGCCAAGCATGATTCAAATAACTCACCTACAACCGAAAAGTCATCCATAAACACCTCCAAGGTGTCTTCAACCATATCAGAGAAAATGGACATCATACACCGCTAAAAAGTGGCAGGTGCATTACATAGCCCAAATGGCATTCGTTTGAATGCAAAAGTACCATATGGGCATGTAAAAGTGGTCTTCTCCTGATCTTCAGGAGCAATGCAAATCTGATTATATCCGGAATAACCATCTAAGAAACAGAACCATCTCTTCCCTGCCAATCGATCAAGCATTTGATCCATGAATGGCATTGGGAAGTGATCCTTTAACGTCCAAGAATTCAGCTTCCGGTAATCCATGCACACTCTCCACCCTGTGACAGGTCTGAGTGGTATTAGCTCATTCTTTTCATTTGCGATTACTGTCATGCCCCCTTTCTTGGGCACACATTGTACCGGACTCACCCATTTACTGTCTGAGATTGGATACACCACCCCTGCATCTAACCACTTTATGATTTCTTTCTTCACCACCTCTTGCATAGGTGGATTCAGATGATGTTAATGCTCACCACCCCTGCATCTTCCTCGAGTTGAATCTTGTGCATACATATCCCGGGAGGGATACCCATTATATCAGCAATAGTCCAACCAATGGCTTCCTTGTACCTCTTCAAAACAGAGATGAGAGTCGCTACTTGTTGTTCACCTAAATCAGCAGCAATTATAACCGGCAGTGTATTTCCATTTTCCAAGAACGCATACTTTAGATGACTGGGTAGCTCTTTCAACTCTAGCACTGGTGGCTCTTCAATAGATGGCTTCGCTGGTGGTGAAGGTCGATTCTTAAGGTCAAGGTCCAGCTTCTTAGGGGCATATGCATATGACCCCATTCCTGTCAGAGCACAGATAGTTTCTTCGTACTCTTCAACATCCTCACGCTCAAAGTTCAAAAGCACAGCAGCCAATAGTTCAACAGTAAGCTGCTTCTCTAAAGATAATTCCTTCTCATCCTCATAATAAACATCAGCTACAGAGAACACATTCATATCTTTGGGCGGCTTCATTGATTTGCATACATCAAAATGTACCACTTCGTCATTCATCCGAAATAAAAGCTTATTTGCTCGTAAATCAATAAGCACACTTCCTGTTGTGAGGAAAGGACGACCCAAGATTATGGGAACTTCAGAATCCACCTCGCAATCCAAAATAACAAAGTCTGCAGGAAAAATAAAGGTAGAAACCTTCACTAGTACATCATATAAGATACCAATAGGTCATTTTACCGACCTATCTGCCATTATAAGCCGCATGTTGGTTGGTGTAGGATCGCCCAACCCCAACTGTCTATAAATGGCTAGTGGCATCAAATTAATGCTAGCCCCCAAATCGCACAACTCCTTAGCAAAATCTAAAGATCCAACCGTGCAAGGAATAGTGAAAGCACCCGGATCTACCTTTTCCTATACTAAATACCTCGTGGCAATTGCACTGCAATGATGAAAATTATCTGCCAGTTCATAGCTTGCTGCCCTTTTCTTTGTCAAAAGGTCCTTCATGAATTTGGCGTACCCTGGCATCTGCTCCAGTGCCTCCACCAAAGGCACATTAATAGTCAGTTGCTTCAATAT
The DNA here is from genome assembly GCA_030864215.1 of Capsicum pubescens. NCBI lineage: Eukaryota > Viridiplantae > Streptophyta > Magnoliopsida > Solanales > Solanaceae > Capsicum > Capsicum pubescens. The sequence goes on from CM061544.1 coordinate 112,209,307, forward strand.
GGTCATGAATTTACTGAACCTGGTGTCATCAGCCTTCTTCTTCAGTCTTTGAGGAAAAGATGGTGGTGGATTTGGAAGAGTTTTCTCCACCACTTCCTTTTTATTTTGCTTCCCATTATCAATCTTTTCAGACTGCTGACATCTAGGTGTAGTATCATGAACGTTCTCATTCTAATTTTCAGCTTCTACAGGATTATCACAATCTGCTTCAATAACATTCTCTTCTATATTATCAACCACGGGCTTGCCTTTGGATGGATTTTCCAACACCTTACCACTCCTGGTAGTAATAGCCAAACATGATCCATCATTCCTTCGATTTTGCACAGTGTCACTAGGTAACGTGCCAGCTTTTCTTTGATTGAATTCCACTGATAGTTGACTCATTTGTTGTTCCAGCTGTTTTATTGCAGTGGAATGTGAGTCAACCAATTGATTTATTGAGGACAAATCATTTTTTACCTCAGTTACTCCCATGTTGGTTGCCTCCATTCCTTTCAACAGCTTCGCCATCATGTCTTCCATAGACATCTTCCCAGAGCCAGATGCAGCAGCTTCACGATTTCCAGGAGGAACATACAAACCACTCCTGTCAGTCTTATTCTTCCAACTCCCTTGGTCTCGGTCCTTGTATCCGGATTTTTCATAATAGTTCCGACCTTGGTTTCCTTGGACATTGCCTCGGAAACCCCCCTGATTATTTAAGTAATTAGATTCCTCCTCAGAATCAGAGTCATCTCTTCCCTGTGATACAATAGCTTTGACCTTTTTTGTCTTCCCTGATAATAAATGCTTGGTAAGAAGGTCCATCTGCGTTTTAATGTGAGCCATATCCTGGTCACGTTCCCCTTCTCTTTGCCTCTGTTCTGCCGTCATGCTAATAGATACAGTAGAGCTTGCTACCTCAGAATCCCTGGTATGCCAAGCTCTACTCTGCTTTGTCATACGATCGAGCATATCACATGCCTCAATAAAAGTAAGGTCCATGAAAGACCCACCCGCAGCATTATCAACCACTGTCTTAGTCACTGAGTTCAAAGCCTTATATAATATTTCCATCAAATGGATATTTGTCATCTGATGATTTGGGCACCGCATAAGCTTCTTCTTGAACCTCTCCCATGTCTCGTGGAGAGATTCAGTTAGAAGCTGTCGAAAATTGCTTATCTCATCTCTTAATTGTGCTCTGTTGGATGGCGAAAAGAATCTTTCTAGGAAAGCGTCTTTCAATTGTCTCCAATTGGTAATAGAGTCAGGAGTTAGCCCGTTTAACCATAAAGTTGCCTCTCCAGATAGAGATAATAGAAATAAGCGCAGCCGGATCGCATTCTGTCCAACTCCTGGATTGTCAAACGACTTGCATGTTGAGATAAAATTAATCAGATGCATATTCGGATCGTCGCCTGCAAGTCCACCAAATAACCCCTTGAGTTGCAATAGCTGGATCATGGTGCTAGTGATATTGAACTTGGCTCCGGGTGCCAAGGGTGGAGGAATAATAGCCCCTGTGGCACCAGCCCCATCCAAATCGTCATCATCATCATCAAAAGGAACCTGCATAGCTCGGTGTTCAGGTCTCATTCTAGCTTGACGATCTCTATTGACATTCCTATTCACAGGTGCAGCCACATCATCTGCATGCCTTGGATTTAATAACTCATCATCACCCAGGTCCTCATCATCAAGATTTGTTGCCCGACCTGGGTTATCAGCATTCTGGTGATGTACTTGCGCAGCTGCCAATGCAGCTAATCTAGCCTACTCCTGTTGAGTAGCCATCCTTTCAAGGTTTCGTTGTGCATCCATTCTGCCAATAAGATGTGGTTCAGGATTTATAGGTAATAAGGGCTGACCAGAACTTCGTGTATTTGGCATGCACTCTACTAAACCTGAACAGAACAAAAACTACAAACAAAAAGTAAAATTTGATAATCTTTGACCAAAGGGTCTATTAACTATCACAAACTTAGTTGTCAACTGTATTCCCTGGTAGCGGCGCCAAAATTTGATACGCCCAAATTACAACTCTCGTTAAAAAGTGTAAGCGGTCGCTGTCAAATATAGAACCCAACTGGGTTGGGTGTCGAATCCCACAGGGAATACTATGATCACTAAGTATTGCGATTATTATTAGACTGTTGGTCGAAGATTCCAAGATAAGGGGATTTTGGTTTAAGTGCACAATAATACTATTAGTGTAACGAATGAGACGATATAAGTAATAAGATTTGATCATAGAGGATGATAAGTTAGGGTTATGTCCACCTTGTGGCTTCTACTTCTATATTAACTATGGGTAATACGAATTTTATGCATGCATGCACTTATAGAGAGACGTATTCTAATTCTAAATCCAAGTGTTTTTCAACCATCAAGGATTTATTCACCTTAGTTCTATCAAACCTAAAGTGTACAACAACTTATACGAACTCTCCAAGTAGTTAATCCTGCTAGGGCATTAACGTGTAAACTAGAGGTTGGAAACCCTAATTTCTTGTCACGCTCTTTTTTCCAAACAACAACTTTTCTATCGAACAAGCTATTGCTATACTGGCGTATTCCCTATGTTTGCAACCACGAGAATTCAATTATAATGAAGAGAGTAATGATATAAGTGCATTACACATCATAAACTCACAAACCCATAGCAATAGACAGTATACTACAAGGTTTCCATAACCCTAACAGATAAGTTTAGCTACTCATGAATACAATGGAAATCAAAATAGACATAATCATCATACCGAAACTTAGAACAATCTCGGCGATGGAGATGACTAGCGACAATAAGAGAGGATCGTGTTTCTCTCTCTCCGTTGCTCAAGCTAAGCCGTTTTCTGCTCTCCAAAAATATTACAGAATCTGAATTTTGTGAATAATGTGAATTATGGCTGAAAATTCAGCAATAAGGTTTTTAATAACAACCTTCTCTACTAAGTTGCTACTGCATCCTTAACTATTTAAAAATATTGATTTTGCCCGGGAAAAAGTTCTCATGCATCACATTTAGTCCAAAAGCTGCCTTCCCTTTTATGTGAGGTTTTCCTTTGCTGTCCACAGGTCCCCAAAGTGCTGAAATCTTCCGCATTAGTACCTGAAAAGCATGCTAATCACATAGGTCAGCTCACTTAATTGAAAGTAGACTAAAAGTGCAGGAATTATGTATTTTATCCTCAAAACTTAGCTAAAACATGGGTAAGTTATGGTGCTTAGACGTATAAATACGCCCAACATCAGACATTGATAAATCCATCTACAAAAGTCTAAACTAAATTCTCTCACCATGATTAAGCCTAACTTGAAATCACAAGATACAACATGCTACACCATAATACTAGTATAAACCACATGATTCAATCTTCTATGTCTCTTACAGAGCTCACACCCTAAGCATAACATGCCTTACCACTTCAATGACTAACTCTAAACTTTTACTATGGATTCACTAGCACATATTGCATTCATCCACTTACATCCCAACATGACATTCAAGCCTATCTTTATAACCACATATGAACTTCAAGGCAAACACCCATAAAGGCATACTTCACATATTCTCTAAACCTCTATCAATAATAACTTTCTTGCACTATTCTTAAGAACATACACATAAATTTTCAACTTACCATGACATGTATCAAAGACTTAGCCTCAATCTTACTTCACACTTTAGCCTTAGAGAGAATAGCATAAGTAACCTTTCTTAATGAGGGTCATTAACTCCCTCTCATCTAAACCATTGCTTATCCATTATCATCACCACTATCTTAACGTAGGAAGAGGTCACTGAAGGGCTAACACATAAGGACCTGAAGAACTGAAAAATATTATACATAACTCTGACACTTAACTGAGGCCTAAAGAATAGAATGTCAAAGGCATGGATTCATTAAAGATATCTAAACTGAGGACGTACATAATATAAAGCTAAATTTTACTGATCATTAAGAGCATCGCATGAGTACTAGGACTGAACATACTACAAAGCATAAGTACATGAGTCATGAGATGCATGACCTGAATTTGGAGTTCATAATTTATGGAATATGATTTCGATTGCTGAGTGAACTAGAACTCCTTCTACTAGGATTTGGGAGCGTACACAATTTTTCTATAAGGTGCATAACTATGAACTGTGGTTATGGAGCCGACATATCAGACATGAGTAGATATCATCATAACTGAAGTACGAAACTTTGTACTTAGATGAGAATGGGTCGGGCACCATCCTCCCTTACTGTTTTTCTACACTACACTGACAACGCTACTAGAATCTATATGTCTAACTTGGTTACTCATTCTATCATCTCCCCCTTAGCTTTAAGCCATCACTCTACTTCTGTGAACCACTAAATAAACTCTAACTAAACTGTTACCACTTTACTCTAGAGCCCGGGGTATATCAATAACTTAAATAGCACACTCACCCTGAAGGACTATATCTTAATATGTAACACCCACTTCTAATACCTCCTTCTGAGATTTAACTTTTAGATTTCTATAGCCACAAAAATCATCATATAAAAACTTAAATATTGACCAACTTTAAATATTACTGAGTAATACCATACCATGATTTCACATCAACTAGAGTTTCAACTCTTGTTTCTATTTGCTCAATCCTCAAAAATAATTTCAAACTTAGATTCTAACACTTAACATGGATATCTCCAAACCTTTGTTGAACTATACTAACTTCCTTCATAGTCTACTAATATCACATCTCTAAATTTATATTTTTACTTACACCAACATACCCAACATCATTAACCTATAACCCATAAGTTAACTGACAAGAACATCATATACCACATAGCCTCATTCACACCTATCAATTTAAGTGTACTACTAACCACACACAACACCTAATAACCTTAGAAAATAATTCAATCTCCATATCACCTTGGATACACCTTTACATCATACTAAATTACAAATAAATAAACTTAAACTCTTACATACACTGTTCAATCCTACTAGATCACTTCCATACAACTAACCACACTAACCAAGAAATCACTATTTCCACCTTGATGATCATCTACAATTCAAACTTAGTGTCTAGTGCTAGGCATGATTAACAACCCAAATACTTCATGAATATCCTCTACTTCTGTAACACAAAAAACATCATCAATAACTCCTTTCATACTTCAAGCAAACAATAATTTACCTTAACTAATAACTCCTTCTCTACCTTTCACTAAACTAACACACAAGGACATATCATCATAATGCAAAGTCTCTAGCATGCATAAGTTTATCTCTATACTTTTTATCAATCATTACCACTTTCTTATCACTGCACTTCTAAACCCACACTTCCAACTATAAGAAGGTTGTACTACTTATAAATCATAACACTCGAGGTTATAAATCCCTCGTATACAAACTCTATTTAACAATCTAGGTTCATACTATCTTCTTTTATAAGAATTGTTTGTATTGAAGGGTTAATGAGGAATCTAAATACATATATTAGTCTATCTTAAATAAATAACTCATAAGGAATAGGACATAACTTTCAACTTGAGGAACTTATATCATACTAGCGAGCTCATCTCAAGTCCTTTTGTGACTTCTGAAATTACTAATAGTAAATTTGAGAGCATCATCTTGGGAGGAATTGGAACTTACTAATCATGTTATCTCAATAATAAGTCATAGATGGAGAATTTTAGAGTTACACAAACCGAGAGGAGTTTCTGAGAGAACAACTTTACAGCACGACCTAGAGTATGAAAGAAAGAAAAGTTTTCTTAAATACCTTATAACCTCTTAAAGAAAAGTACAGACGTCTTTGTACCATTCTGTAAGACTCTACTAGATACGGATTTACAAACACCCTGAGATACTTAAACTCTGTGCTCTGATACTTAGTTTGTAATTTCTCGAGACTACCCCCTGGATAACACGGGATGCTTAAGACAACAAATGATCATAATTTAACCAATTAACTAGCATACTGTCAAGCAACAGATTTAAATATGTATAAAATAACTAAGTTTACTATGCAGAAACTAAATCATGATGAACTCTGGGGGGAAAATACAATACTGATACAATTTTACATTCTAAAAAAACTAAAAAGAGGAACTAAAATTACATGACTAACTTTGACTGACATTTATGAAGTCTCTACTATACTGACTATAGATAGCCGGTACGCAACTCCAACTACCACTAATCAATACATATGATTAAGAAAGTAAGGTACATGAATAACATCTAACTGAAGTCCCCAAAGTAGGAGGAGTCATCACCTGCTGGCTGGAATCTGCAACTATCTAATCGTGATATATAAACTACAGTTGAACTGGTACCTACATTATTAAACAATGAAGCACATAGACACATATGTGGATCAGTACATTTGGAATGTACTGAGCATGTCTGGGTGAATGCATAGGTAAAACAGTAACTTAATGTTCATATAATTTGAAAAGAATGCATGCTAAGTGTAAATGACTCACATTTTCTTGAATATCTGAAGGCTGAAAATCATAAATCATGAGAAATAAAGCATGCAATATAAATCTTGTGAGCCATAGCACTTAGTTTCTAAAATCTATACTTTTACTCTTCTTCTAGTGGAATAAGTAGCACTAAAGTTAAGTCAATTTTCAAATCATGCAGGCTAAGTGTAAAAAAAGGTCTCACCTATATTATTTGTAAACTAAAATTTGAAATCTCGTAGATAATGTTTTGTGTAAAACAGTAAATGAATAAAATTATGAGCATTTACACTTAGTTTCTAAAAGTTATTCTGTTATTCTATTTTAGGAATTAGGGAGGTTCTTCTATCAGACATACACTATGTGAGTTGTCATAGTGTCCAATGTCTAGTTCCTCTAAGGGGGAAATTTTACATTGGGAAGAGGTTTCATACTATTGCCAAGGAGTATAACCTAAGCTGAGTGATCACAATCTGTATCTGCATTCATATAAATGGTAATAATCTGAATTTGTACCTATGTTGGCTCGTAGTTCTGGGGTATGAGACCTTGGAATCATACCAAACTCGATGCTAAATACTACTCCCTTTAATCTGTATGCTCATTCAGTAGAAAATCCACCTTAAAACTAGCATAAGGGTTTACAATAAAAACTAGTTATACATCTGTTTACTGTAAACTATAATAAAAATGATAATGTGGATTCCATATCTAAGCTAAGGATCAAAAGATCAAATCTTTCTCAAAATATGAATATAAGCTAGTCATAGGGTGCTTAAGAGTAAAATCTTCTTGAAATATCAATAATTAAACTAAGGGCTTAAAAAACATGATTTAAACTCATGTCAAATTATCACAAAGTTCATGCTTAATAATCAAAATCTTGAAATTCTTTAACAATTCTAGTCAGGATAGTGAAATTCAATTCTCAATGTATATAAATCAAATCACATGCATAAGTATGAGAAAGTATACATGCAATTCAATATTTAAATCACTGGTAACTTCATAAAATTTAGATAATGATCTTTGGGTATGAACCCTAGACTGAAATACATGTAAATTCATCTTTAAAAGCTATTTTTGGTCATAAGTATGAAAGATATATCTTTTTTCATAACCCCACATACCTTAATAACAAAGAAATTGTGAAAAGGTTGAACCTTTTAGCTTAATTGCCTAAACCCTAAGTAGTTTTTCTCCTCTTGTGTTTTAGATAATGAACTGATGATGTTAATAAGGTTAAAACATGTTTAGGATCTATTAATCTCATGTAGTTATGATTAGGTACATTTATGAGGTGTCAAATGATTTAGTTGCCCTCGAAATAACTCAAAAACAGAGTGTCTACGCCGCTTGGCCATAGGATTTGCGATGTACAAACCATGGCAAACCATAAGGTTTGCATCGCACAACCAATGGAAAACCTTAAATGGACACCCTATGGAAAACCCATTCCAGTGAATGTTTATGATTGTTAGGCGATGTACACCCCTTTGCAAAGCCATAACTTTTTGCTCTGGTATCAAATTAAGGGGAAATTAGTATCGTTGGAAAGTTTATTCAATTATCTAAAATTTGGTGGGTCTTAATCTTCCAAATTCCAAATATACATAAGGTTATACTCATTCAAAGATGACCCTTGTGAAATCAAACACCAAAAATTGGCCAAATCAAAGGCGCTTAGCTCACTTTGCTCTAAGTGACACTTATGAACATCTTTCACACCTCATAATCTTTATTCACACTATTTTAATGATCATGTAATATGGTTTCAAGTGTGAATCATGGGTTTAGAGTTTACACTCATAGTAATGAAGGTTCGATTTCTAGCTTAAAAGTGTACGGGGTATTACAGTTTATGGTCAACTAGGAGTCCACAAGGTCGTACGATTAGAGTCTCTATTAAGAGTGTGTAGTATACCACACTCATAAGGGAGAGGCTACGAGGTATTTAGGAATATTTGTCTTTCTTGTTGTTCTATTTTAAACTATAGAATCTGAGGTCTTTAGTCTCTCTAATTTCCATTTGTTTTCTTTTCAGATCATGTCTCCTTGGCAATCTGAAGCTCATAGAAACTCTTACGTCCCACCTGAGGACAATATTGATGGGACCCATCCTACTTATTGAGTCAATACTCGTTCTAGGGGTCAAGTTTCTAATTGCCCTCACAGAGTTCCATCGATACCCTCCAGTCCTTCTTGAGATCTTCAGGATTATGTGATGAATGTTGAGTTTTTTTAGTCCATTCATATATTGGCAAAGTTGGTAGCTTCTTAGGCTGAGCTTTGTGCTTCTGTTACTCCATCTTCTGAGGCCAAAAGTGTTAGATAATTTATGAGATTGAGCCATCCTATGTACTCTATTATTAGGGTTGAGGAGGATCCTCAAGGTTTTATTGATGAGATAGAGAATATCTTCAACAATATTCATGCTAATAATGTAGAGGGTGGGGAATTTACTGCCTACCAACTGAAAGATATGGCCTATCAGTGATACAAGAAATGGGACCAATCTAGGGGTGACGATGCTGAGTCAACCCTGTGGGAAGATTTTTCTAGTGCTTTTCTAGACTGTTTTTTTCCTTGGGATTTGAGGGAGGCAAAAGTAGAAGAGTTTTTTTACCTGAAAAAAGGAAAAATGTCAGTCAAGAAGTATGACTTGAAGTTTCACAAGTTGTCTCGGTAAGCTCCAGAGTTGGTTTCTAGCATAAGGGCTAAAATGAGAAAGTTTGCTTTTGGGTTGTCCCAAGACTTGGTTTTGGAGAGTAAGGTAGCCTTGTTGAACAAAGACATGGACATCTCTAGGTTGGTGGTTTATATGCAGTAGGTAGAGAAAGAGAAGAGAAAGTAGGCAGAGATAAGGTAAAGGTAGAGCAAGAAGTTTCGATTTTCTGAACAGGGTAGTAGCCAATAGCAAAGTGGCAGGGATAGTAGAAAGTGGTCCAAAATAAAGTGGGGAAATTATGGGTCTCACTCGACGACTAGTGCCCTTTACCCAAAGCCGTTGGTGATAGGCATTTTTATGGTGGCGATAATTATAAGGAACAAAGTACCCAATCTTAGGGTAGTGGGGCTCAATCAGCTTCATCCTATCTTCCTTGCATATTTTATAGTTAGTTATATCAGGGTTACTGTGACAAAGGAAAGGACAAGTACTTCAACTATGGTCATCTTGGTCACATACATAGAAACTATCCAGTGGCTAAGATTACTTCTAGGGAAGACAAGGTTCTGATTGCCTCTTCATCAATTCTGGCAGCAAAGGGTGCACCATCATGCTCCAGCACTGGTCGAAACTGACTCTATGCTCTCACTACCTGTTAGTAGTCTGAGGCATCACCTAATATTGTTCCTAGTTTATTGAAACTCTTCTCCCATGATATATACTATTTACTTAATCAGTGGTCCACTCTTTTTTATGTGACCCCATTTGTGGTTGTGCATTTTGGTCTTGGTCTTGAGTATATTTCAGACCTTTTTTCTATTTCTACCCTGATAGGTGACTCTATGGTTTCTAGGAGAGTCTATAAGGGTTGTGTGTTATCTATGGGAGGTCGGGATACTTGGGTGGATCTATTTGAGTTAGATATGATTGATTTTGATGTCATATTGGGGATGGATTGGTTTTACCCATGCTATATTTCCCTAGACTGGAGGACCCATAAGGTCATCTTTAAATTCCCTAATGAGTCGGTTATTAAATGGAAGAGTGGTTTCCTAGCTCCTAAGGGGAGGTTCATATCATATCTTAGATCCCAGAGATTAATTTCCAAGGGGTGTCTCTATCATCTGGTATGGGTTAAAGATTCTAACTCAGAGGGTCCTTCTTTACATTCCATCTCAGTGGTGAAGTAATTCCCTGAGGTCTTCCCTATCAATCTTCCTGGTGTCCCTCCCAATACGGAGATTGATTTTTTGATAGATCCTGTTCCAAAAACTTATCCTATTTCTATTCCCCCATATAGAATGGCTCTGTATGAGTTAGAGAAACTTAAGGAGAAACTAAAGGATCTTCTAGACAAGGGTTTTATCCATCCCTGTGTGTCTCTGTGGGGTGTACCAGTGTTATTCGTGTGTAAGAAGGGTGGTTTCCTTTGTATGTGTATTGATTACTAGAAACTGAATAAGGTGATGGTAAAGAATAAGTACCCTCTTCTAAGGATAGATGATTTAGTTGATCATCTTTAGAGTGCTAAGATTTTCTCTATGATTCATCTTTAGTACGAGTATCGTCATCTAACTATAAGTGAGGTGGATATTCCTAAGACTACCTTTCATACTTGGTATGGGCATTATAAGTTTTTGGTCATGTCTTTTGGATTAACCAATGCCATAGTGGCATTCATGGACTTGATCAATAGATTCTTTCATCAGTTTCTAGATTTGTTCGTCATTATGTTCATAGATGATATTCTGGTGTACTCTAAGAGCACGGTGGATCATGCCAATCACCTTCACATTGTATTGTAGACCTTGAAGAAGGAGCAGTTGAATGCAAAATTTTTGAAATGTGAATTCTAGTTGAACGTTGTTACTTTACTAGACCATGTCATTTTTAGTGAAGGGATCATAGTAGATCCATAGAAAGTTACAGTGGTTAAGACGTGGCCTAGACCCATAACTCAAACTTATATAAGAGCTTTTTGGGTTGAGATAGTTACTACAAGAGGTTTGTGGAAAGTTTTCTACTATAGCTGCCCCTTTGACTTAGTTGACTCAGAAGAAGGTAAAATTCTTGTGGTCTGATGCTTGTGAGGTTAGCTCTGAGAAGCTGAAGGATAGGCTGACTTTGACATTGGTCTTGACTTTTCTTGAAGGCACGAATGGGTTTGTAGTCTATTATGATACATCCTGTGTGGGGCTTGGTTGTGACTTGATGCAGCATGACAAGGTGATAGCTTATGCCTCTAGACAATTGAATGTGCATTAGAAAAATTATCTGAATCATGACTTAGAACTATTGGATGTGGTGTTCGCATAGAAAATCTGGCGTCACTATTTGCATGGAGTGCATGTGGATATTTTTTTAGATAATTAGAGCCTGTAATTTGTGTTTACCCAAAAAGAGTTGAACCTCAGGAAAAGAAGATGGGTTTGAGCTACTCAAGGATTATGACATGAGTCTTCACTACCATCCAGGTAAGGCTAATATGGCTTCCGATACTCTTAGCAGGTTATCCATAGGGAGTCTAGCTAATGTGGATGAAGGGAAGTAGGAGTTGGTGAAAGATATTCTATTTGGATAACCTTGGAGTTTGCCTCTTAAACTTGGAGGATGGTGGTGTGTTTGTTTAGGATGTGGCAAAGTTGTCCCTAGGTTCTGAGGTGAAGGAGAAACAAGTGTTAGATCCTATCTTGATGAGGATCAAGATTGATATAAGTGGTTACAAAGTAATGGCTTTTGAAGTTAGTGGTGATGGTACCTTGGTGTACCAAGGAAGATTGTGCGTTCCAGAAATGGATGGATTGTGAGATAGGATCTTGGCTAAGGCGCATGATTCATGCTATGCTATTCATCCTGGCTTGACGAAAATGTATCACGGCCTTAAGGAAATGTATTAGTGGAACAATATGAAGCAGGATGTGGCTAGTTTTATTGCTAAGTGCATGGTGTGCCAACAAGTAAAAGTTGAGAACATGAGGCTCGGAGGGTTATATCAAGAGATTGAGTTGCCTGTGTGGAAGTGGGAAGTGATCAACATGGATTTCGTTACCAGTCTTCCTTGGTATTAAAATCATTTTGATTCAGTTTGAGTCATCGTGGATAGGATGACGAAGTCTGCTCATTTTTTGACAGTGAGGAAAAAAATTTTGATAGAGGATTATGCAAGGTTGTACCTCCAAGAGATTGTTAAGTTTCATGGGGTGCCTGTTTCTATCATCTTGGATTGTCGTATGCAGTTTTCCTTACACTTTTAGCGGTCATTTTAGAAAGGTTTGGGGACCAAAGTGAGTCTTAGTACTGCCTTCCATCTTTAGTCTCATGGGAAAGCGAAAATAAGTATTAAGACATTGGAAGATATGCTTCGTGCATGAGTGATTGACTATAGTGGTATTTGGGTTAAGCATTTGCCTCTTATAGAGTTTACATATAATAATAGCTACCACTCTAGCATTGGGATGGCTCCGTTTGAGGCCTTGTACGATAGGAGGTGTAGGTCTCTTATTGGGTGGTTTGAGGTTGGTGAGGCGGAGATGTTCAGTCCGAATTTGGTTCACCAAGCCATGGAGAAGATTAAAGTGATTCAGGATAGGATTAGACCTAGCCAAAGTCACCAAAATTTCTATACAGGTGTGAGGCGTAGGAAGTTAGAGTTTGAGATTAGAGATAAGGTGTTCTTGAAGGTGTCTCCCATGAAGGGAGTGATGTGGTTTGGGAAGAAGGGAAAGCTTAGTCCCCGGTATGTCCATACTTGATTTTGAGAAGGGTTGGCAATGTTGCGTATGAGTTGGAGTTTCCTTCTAGTTTGAGCTCTATTCACCCGGTGTTCCATGTTTCTTTGTTGAGAAAGTGTGCTAGTGATCCATCACAAATTGTTCCTATCAAGGATATTGGTCTTTGGGATTCTCTGTCTTATAAGGAGGTCCCTATTGAAATCTTAGATCTGCAAGTTCGTTGGTTATAGACCAAGGACGTAGCTTTGGTAAGGGTTCTATAGAGGAACCATAAGGTCGAAGAGGCTACTTGGGAAGCTGAAGAGGACATAAAGTCTAAGTATCCATTTCTATTTCCCATTTCGGTAAATCGTGCTTGAGGTATGTATTGTTCCTAACACCTTTGCTTTATGTCTTTGTTAAAAGTAGATTGTGAATTCCTTAGTAATTTGTATTCTGTCTTAAAGGTAAGAGTAGAGATATTTGGGGGTTTAATCGTGCTAGTCACTACCTGGTCCTATCATTCGTGGATGAATTATCTAAGTGGGGGAGAATTAAAACACCCTGGGTTTTGGCCCTTGGAAAATTCTTGAGCTTTGAGCTTTCTGTCCTAGTAACAACTCATCATACGAGTCATATAGTGTGGGTACAGGTAAGGTGACCCTAGTTTTAGGTGACCAGTGGATAGTTGTTGGGTTGTCGGTCTCGGTAACGATTGGGGGTATGAGTCATTAGGGGTGGTGACAAGTCATTAGGATGATTCTTAATTAAATCAGTAACTTAGTAACTTGACTTCGTTTTGAGTACAAGTGGCTCACTAAGAGCCGTGAGGATAGGTTATGAGTGGAAAGGTTGAGTTGTATGTTGTCTAGTGTCCAATCCCTTGGGTTATGTCTTGGATACGACTAGACCATACGAGTCGTATAGTCAGGTCACTAGTGGGATTATAAAGTCGTATGGTGGATAGTGTATGGGTGTCCAACTCACTATCTTGGTGACAATGCAAGGGTATGAGTCGTATGATGTTGTCACGAGTCAAGGAGTCAACTAGTAACCACCTGCAGTCTTTTTACAGTTTTAAGCTGGGACACTTTAGACATTTATCACTTAAAACCCTTAAGACCCAACGTCCCTATAATACATTTTTTTCATTCATTCCACATTTTACAAGATTAAACATCCTCTTTACTCTCTTAAAATCCTCTCAAGGAAAATTGTCTAGGGTTTCTCCAAATTGGCTATCTAAACGCTTAAGGATCAAGTTCTCTCCGTGAATCTTTTTAATCAGGCATATGACTCTTTCTTTATTGGTAGTTTACTAAAAGTATATGTTTAAAGCATCGTTCATGAATCATTAATGATGGTTGTGAAACCAAGGTTGAGGGGTTTGAATGCATATCATTGAATATTGTTTTTCTATGTTTTAAATTGTGACTATGCATGTTTTTAATTATGGTTTTGCACATGTGGGTGCATGGGAATGGTGATTTAATTGAGGGGTCATGGTTGAACCCCAAATTTGATGATTTTGGCTTTGATAATGTCATGCCCCCAACCTACTTGTGAAATTGTCAATAAGAATGATATTGTCACAAGTTTGAATTTTGTTTGAACAAAGGCTTGGTATAAAAATGTTAATGATTGATGGATGACTTTAAAAGGGGTCTTGGTGGCCATAAATTGAATTGAATTGAAAACCTTGTGGGGGACATGGGAATCCCCCAAGTAATTTAAATAATGGAGTCTGTGGGGTACATGGGAATTACTTAAGTATTGGCTAATGACATTGTTTGCAAGCTATAGTCAGTGTGACTATACCACTTTATAATGCCTTAATAATTAACTCCTGGAATTGATGGTTTCGTTATGTGCTAAAGGCTTTAATTGGGCAATAATGAGGGTTGTGATAGAGAGCTATGAAGGTGTGGGTCCGAGTGATGGACACTGGAAACTCGTGATTGCCATCATAAGGTTTGGTCTTGATGACCTGTATGCATGGTTCACACTATTGATATGATTGTATCATGGTGTTACATAGGGTCGGGGCATTCTCTGGTCTCCCTTAATACCCCTGGTTCGTGTGGCTAACATACACCAGGGCCCTTTCAGCAGCGCTGAATTCATATAGCCCATGGGTGGATTTTTATGACAGCTAAGCTACATAATCCAGTTTAAGATTTTAAATGCATGTGTGTGTGTGTGTGATTACATATGGTTATTTAATTTGGTTTTGAATGATGGCATTATTTTACCTTTATCCCTGAATTACATCCTAGCGTTCACACTGCTAACCATCTTCTAGCATTGTATCCCCACGTGATGTAGGAACCGACCATACTACCATCCCTTTTGCTCAGTGACTTGGATTCAGGGACAGCTTTGAGTCAGATTACAGTAGTGAGCTTCCATACTCCAAAAGACCCCATTTCATGCTATGAACTTCTTTTCATTGTTGTTATTTCTTTGGTTTTGGTTTTAGCTATGGTAGGGGGCATGTCCCGACCGGATGTTCTTTGATTCTGGTTAGAGGCTTTGTCGGACTACTATGGGCATGGACTGTGTCGGTATCAGTGTTAGCATTAGTATTGGTATTATCATTGATATTTGTATTGGTTGGACACTTGATTGGGACTGTTTGCTTATGGTTATAGACTTCATCTTTATTGTCTTTAGACTATTATTGTTTTTTTTATATGCTCAGAATCCATTTGATTTGTTCATTAACTTGGGAAATGACACAACCTTATAAGGTTCAATTAAAGATCATTATGCTTCATTAACCTTTCACATTATGCAATAGTTCAAGAGTAGTCATTATGCATACTTTTCATATTCAAAACCAATTTCGCAATATGTAGTTGAAGTCATAACCACTTCAAAGTTACAATTTGGGGAAAATCACAATTCCCTAGTTCATTCACCATACCCATACACCCACAAGTTCAAAACATAATTAAAGCATAAATAATCATATGTAAACCATGGGAAAACATTGTTCAACAACAAGCATTAAAAACCCTCAACCCTTGATTCAAAACCAACATAAATATCTTATTAACAATACTTTAAAACATGTTATTTTAACAAATTAACAATGAGGGAAGTGTAACATGCCTGAAATATCAAGTTTTATGGAAAGAATTCAACCCTTGAACCCTTAGATGGCCTTCTTCTTAGAAAACCTTAGTATGACATCTTTAGAGAATTTAAGAGAGCTTTGGAAGTGTCTGAGTATGTTATGAATGAGAAATAACCCCTCTTAAGTGCCTTATGAACGTGGGTTTTCAATTGGGTGAGAAGGCAATTGTCCAAAGTGCCCTTAATTTAAAACTAAAATTTAGTTGCCAGTGAATACAGGTCACTATAAGACTCGTATAGACTCATTACAACTTGTCACCATGAGTCGTAACCAAGAGTCTCTAAGCAAATCATAACTTGTTGACCTATGACTCATATAATACGACTCATAATGGGACACTACAACTAGTAGGGTCTATTCGTAGTCAACCCAGCAACCATTTAGGATATACACTAGACACCCTACGATTTACACCTGATAACTCGTAGTGAACCCTTATGACTCTTAGTGAGACACTCGTACTCATAGCCAAACTTTGCCACATACTTACTGATTTGGTTATGATTGGGTCCCTAGGGTCATTCAAGACTCCCTAAGACTCATGTCCCCAAACCGTACTCAGGATAGTAACTCAAGCACTATTCACTAGACACCTTACGACTAGGGTCACCTGACCCGTCAAGACACCCTACCACTTGTAGGGTGAGTCGTAGTTAATACAGTGAAGATAAAATCTTAGAAAACTTTCAAGGATCAAATATTCGGGGCGTTACATATACTATAAATTAGCCCAATCTATGAGAAAGGTATACTTAGCCTACCTTGACACTGAAGAAAGTCCTGTGAAATTTGTTAAATTATTAATTTTTCCTTTAGAGAAGCTTCAACATGATGCCGCAATATCAAAATGATAATCTACTCATAAAAACAAGAACAACGGTATCCATATTGCATTTTTATCCACTGGTATAAATTATGTAAAAAATTCCCTTTCAACTCGCTTGCAGAATTGCATTTTTGACATCGTCAACACATCCCCTCTATGATCAAGGAACATTTACCCTTAAGAAAGGGTAAATTCTGAGCTCAAATATTGCTAAAATCAACCCATCAATAATCTAGAGATTTTGAAAAATAATAGAAAATTTAACCATGAATTTAATGAAAACTCATCAAGAATTTGGAGAAGAAACGAGGAATCCAAATTTGCAAACACCCTAAAATGACCTATTAATGTTTCTCCAAAGTTTCCACACTCCCTAGGGTATTTTACTATTAAAATTTTGGGAAAAAGAGAGAAAAATCGGCCAATGGGGAATTTAATGTCACCCGGGTGCCGCTTAAGCGGACACTGGACCGCTTAAGTGGTCACCGCTTAAGCAACCAAGTACCGCTCAAGTGGTACCTGTTGCTTGGACCTACTTCACTTAAGAGATAAGGGCTTTACTTAAGAAGCCCCTAGCTAGGTCAAGCCTAGACGCTTAAGCGACCGGCTTGCCGCTTAAGAGGATGCACCAGCTGAGTGGTGCACCATCTGGGGACTTGGAAAATATCAAGTCTCCACCGACCCATCAGGATTCATAAGTAATCCCATAAAAAGAAATAAACTATGATACACTATGAAATTTGACATTCCATACTCAATTGCACAATTGATGTTTTCATCCGAGGTTATTGTGATGAGAAGTAGATTCCACATCTAAGTACCATTTTTCTTAATTTTCTATTAATAGCCCAAAATGAATCCAGAAGCCTCGAGACCTAAACCAAAGGTCTTCCTATCCTAAAATTGGTGTTCCAGAGTTGTTGGAACTGACAGAATTGGCATACAAGGTCGTTTGACTAAATTTTTCACTCAATAACCAATTCATACCATCGAAGACTTCAAAATAGTGAATTGACTCTAAAAATCAAAGAAACTTTTCGGTAATCAAAATATCAGCTCCAGCAAGTCATAAATGACTTAGGACAGCTATAGAAAATCTCTAAACAACAAAAATACTTGGAATATAGAAAATAGACTAGAGGGTCATTACATAAACATGATCTCTCTCCTTATTCGTTGATTATTTCACTAAATTATTTTCTGAACATGGATTTTTGGGATTTCACCTGATAAAAAGAGAAAATGATTTTTATTTAATTTTAATTTATTTTTAAATGAGTTTTCATAGTTAGAATCCTTAGAGTATGAAAACATGATTCTTACATAAAATTCCGATTTTACGTTTATTCCTTCAAGGTCGATTATTGAACTACTTTTGGACCCATAATCAAAAAGTTTTGATTTTAGTGTAAACTCTTTTTGATGTGTAGATTATATATTTTATAGATTTAGTTCATTCTGAGACCGCAAATAAATGAAAGACTCCATGTTGAAGGGTCTAGGTTTGAGATTCAAAGGGTCTAGGTTTGAGATTCAACTTTTTAAGATAGGTTATGGCTTAACTTTCTTTAGAATGGGTTGGATAGTTAACCATTCATGTTAAGCATGCTACGGGTTGGATACTTTGTTGTAATATTTATACTCTAATCTATTTTTTTAATTGAGTTGCATGTAAGGAGGCCTATGTGAGTGTTATTGTTGACTTGAGAGGTTATTATTGCCGTGATATCTGTGTGGGGGAATAGGTGAACGTTATATTTGACTTGGTCTTGAATGAGCATTATTTGTTTTTTTTAATACTGTAATGCCTGAGTGTGGTCTTGAATTGATAAATATATAATGTCTTATATGGTATTCATTACTATGGTGTCATATGATGGTTTGCATCATGATGTTCTGAAATTTGATGAGATTTGAGTTGATTTAATACCATTATTGAATTGATTCATCATACAATACTATATTTGCAATGAGCATGCATTCCCATATCAATCATCTATATATGCAATAGGTACCATAGAGAAATACTAATTTTGAAAGAAAATAAGACACTTTTATAAAACTCTTGATTGAGGAATGTATTAGTAAGGTTGATTGAGATATGAGATTATGAACGTATATGCGTTATGAACCCCTCATGGTGTCCTATCCTGGAAACTTTTGCTCGGAAGATGTATACGAGGTGATATTGAGACATTACATCATGATCAGTACATTGCATTGTATCACTTGTTTTTTTTACGTGTTTGATATTGTGTACTTTTCCTAATTTTATATATATTTGTGTGTAGTTTTATACTGATATTACACTTGTAAAATTTTTAGGAGATATAGTTTGAGCCACCAGAGAACTTTTCTGTATGCAGGTGGAAATGTGCTCATAGTATCCTTACTTGTTTTTTATACTTTACTCAGTCGCTCTATGATGTCTACTAAGTACAACTGGACTATACTCACTCCTACTTTTTTGTATCCAAAGGTGTAGATCATAGTTTGAATACTACCCGGGCAGCGTGAATTCGTGTTGTGCTCAAGGATGATTACGGAGTATGGTTGAGCTCCTCGTTCGAGGTTGACTTCGGACTTCATCTATCCTTATTGTATTTATTTTACTTTTTAGAAATTGGCTTTTGCATCTTCATTCTCTTTATTATTTGTAGTATTCTTTACTCATGACATCAAATTTTTGGATTGTAGTTGTATTTTTGTTTAATTTCAGATATCGTTGTTTATTTATATTGTGGTCTGACTTTCTTACGAAGTCTCGTATTGGATTTTATTTATTTTTTTCTGCATTCTTTATATTTTTGAGAGTTGGGCTTACCTACCTAGAATTAGGATTGGGTCCATCATGACCTCGACTTTTTGGTTGTAAAAAAATATTATAATACGACTACAGAGTGAAGTAAAACAATCAAAATACACCAAAATTCAAAATTCAAATTAAGTGTTATTACATGGTGTACTAGTATAGTAATGTTGATATTAGTTATGTTGAGATTATTTTTATGCATTGTTTGGTTTGATGTATTAAAAATTACATACATTGCTCTTTTAAAAAAAAGAATTATTAAAAAATTACCCTTCACATATTCAATAGAAAGAATGTGAAAAAGTTTTTGAGGGGCAATTGTGTCTTTAATCATGATAACACATGCATTAAAATCCCTACATTTCTAGTACCATGATTTTTCTTGTACTAGTTATGCATAACATATTAACAATAGAGGGCATAACTAATTATACTTGGATTACCTATACACAGATTGAGAAAGTATATTAAACAAAATATTAGTACTTCATAGAGCTAATGTTTACATTATGTTTTAAGAGCAATAAGGGGTGGTTTGGTAGCTAATTAAAGTTGTGCAGGTATGTAATGCGAGGATTAGTAAGGGAAAAAGCATAAACTCCCTCTAAACTTGTTGCCACGACTCACTTTATAGCACTTTAACTTTATGGGCAATTATTTAACCCCTCCTTAAACAACTATTAAATAAATTTATACCACCCCAAATATATCATACCATTCTCACTACGGAAAGTACATTACATATGCATCATGTTGGAGCCATATAAAAAATTATTTCTTTTAAAAAAACTTCACACACACACACACACACATATATATAAAAAAAAAGTAAAAAATCCCTATACCCCTCCTTTCTTCTCTTTTTCAACTCCCACCCCCACCTCTATTTTTTAACTCCCCTCCCCCCACTCCACCCACTTCCACCCCAAAAATTATTTCTTCTTCAATTCCTTCTTCCCCCTCCGCCCATACCCCTAATCTGTAAACTCCCAATTTTCTTCCCTCAGCACCATGAATCTAAAGTTGAAATTTTGGAATATGATTCTTAAGAAGCTGTAATTGTAATGCAAAAGAATTTAGAGCTAGAAAATGTGCTGAAATTTTTTGTGAAATTCAAAGTGGCTGCCATTTTTTAGGGAATTTGTGTTTGATTTATTTTCTATCTTGCAATTCTCTGCTTTGATTCAGTCCCAATATGAACTTATCAATATTTTTCATATAAGTATTTTCAATTTGTTCATCAAAACAAAAATTCAACCAATATGGAGTTAATTCAAATATTGAAAAATTTTAATTTTGATGGAATAAATTAGATTTTCAAGAAGATTTTCCTGTAAGAATCCACACAAAATCGAATCTTTTTAGTCTCAGTTGATGAATCAATATCAAATTGAATTTCTCAAAACTTATTTAGTGTTGGTTGATGGGGAGTTGTGGATAAAATAAAAGAAATAGATGAATAAGAAGAGAGGGGGTGGTGAGGTGTGAGGAAGATGAAGGAGGGGATAGTTGTTAGCTAAAAATAAAGAAATGGGCCCTACTTGTTTTCTTTTTATTTTTTTGATCTCAATGCGCGGATGTTATTAAATTTCTCTACATTAGCTGTTAGGATTGTATAAAGTTCAATTGAAAGTTGTTTAGGGGGTAATAATTACCCGTAAAGTTAAAGTGCTAAAGTGAGTTGTGGCCACAAGATCTATTTTTTTTTTTAGGGGGGGGGGGAGGGGGGGTATGCTTTTTTTTAGGAGGAGGGGTATGCTTTTTTTCGATTAGTTATGATGAAATTTGTGTATTATTTTATTTATGTTTTAGTTATGCAAAATTTAATTATTCATGTATTAGTTATTCTATCTTTTATCCTGCATAACATAATACATATATTCCCTCATAAGTTATACATGTACTAATTATATGGATTTCTAAATGGAAAATCAAAAATCGTATTAACTTTATACATAAATAACATACTTCCTAACAAACTATCAAATATCGTTGGAGTATTACTTATACAAAATTTACTACTTGCATAATTTAGCTGATCAAAACCAGCTAGCAAATAACCTCTAAGTTCACCCATTCAAAATGCAAAATATGGAGCATTGTAGTATCTTGATAGTTGCTTAAAAAATACAGAAACAGCATATATGTTTGAATTTAGATTGACTAATTTAGATTGGATTTACTTGAGATTAATTTATATTGATTAATTATGAGAAGACCATTTAAAAATAGAGAAGCTTTTAGAAAAATTAAAGAATCTTTAATTAGTAATTATTCAGAATATATAAGTCTAAATAAAACAAAAGAAAACCCACAAAGATTAGCCTACCTAATTACCTTAATATCTAGTATTGAAGAAAAATTAATAATCCATTTAAAATCTAGAAGAATGAGACACATACCACCTAATTATGATAAAATCAGATTTAGATATCCACCAAAATATTATAAATATGGTTTAAATGAATAAAGTACAAAAATACAAAGAATTAAAACAAATTATTTCTGAAAAACGTAAAAAAATAAAAATAAGAATAGAAAGACTACATTATAATATATTTGCCGGAGTTAGTAAAAACTCAATAAATGCACAAAAAGATGAAATATCAAATTTAGAATTACAAATAGATAGTTTAGAATATATATATCAACAAGAACTATTTACAATAAAATGAACAAAGAAGAATTTATAATAGATGAAAAAATATATGAAAATCACGAAAGATTAAAAATAAAAATAGTATTTTCTAATCTAGGAAGAAGATATAAGAAAATAGGTGGACATTTATATTTAATGTTAGAAAAAGAAGAATTAAAATTAGAAGATAAATTGACAGCTATGGTAAGAATAGAAAGGGAAAATGAAGAAATAGATAGAAAAAAAGAAATAGAAAAAATAAAACAACAAACTACAGAAGAAATACGAAAAATAGAAGAAACTAAAAATAGTAGGATTGCTGAATTAGAAAAAGAACTACAAATATTAAAAGATTTGTATGAAGAAAGCCAAAAAGAAAAGGAAGAAAAGGATAAAGAACAAAAATTACTAAACGAAATAAATCAATTTAAAGAAAAATTAGAAATAAATAATAAAGAAATAAAAAAACAAGGAATTAGAAATAAATAATATAGATGTTGAAGAGACAGATAATTATGATTCAGAAGATAGTGAAACATATACAGAAATATTAACAAATACAAAAAATTTAGAAATCAATGAAAAACAAGAAGTAATTAATGAAGAAAACTTAGAAAATATCAACACAGAAATAAATACTCTTGATAAAAAAGAAGATCAAAATATAATACCTAATACATCAGAAATAAGAAAACCTACATATTATAAGAATAAGTTTAAAAGATATAATCTAAAGAAAGAATATGACAAATGGACACCAAAACAAATAGTTAATAAAAATTATAACTTTTTAGACTTAGACTGTGTTATAGATACAGAAAAAAAATACAATTATGGATAGGATATATGACAAAATAATTATTAGATAATAATATAAACGTAACAGATACACCAGAATATATAGAGAGAACACTAATAGGAACAGTGAAATTACGGTTTTCAAATTTAACTGAAAATAGCAAAAAAATATTAAGAAGAACTGATAAACCTACAGAAGGAACATCATCAACAACAACTAAACTAACACCTATAGAATTATTAAAAAAATATGAAACAGTTATAAAAGATGAATTTGGTAGTATGACAACAATAGAAGAAGAACAAAATGAAGAAAAAGATACAAATAGGAATTTTATGCTAAAATTAGCAATATGTAATATGTGTTACATAGATGAATATACTTGCGCATTTAAAGAATATTATTATAAAGGAGCATATAATATAGAAGAAAGTAAAGAAATAAGGAAATTATATTTTAATAAATTACCCGAACCATTTAGTTCAAAAATAATAAAGAGTTGAGAAGAAGCAAAAATAGTAGATACTCTAGGAGCAAGAATAAAATTTTTACAACAATGGTATAGAAACTTATGTGAAAAATATAGAGAAGAATTAAAAATGGAAAAAACATTGATAAGAAATTTAGCATGTTGCAAAGATAAAATAGCACCCCAATTCGGATGTGAAGAAAGATATTATAAGAAAAGAAAAAAACATAAGAAATATAAAAAATATAAAAAATCAAAATATAAATATAAGAAACCAAGAAAAAGATATTATGTAAAAAATTATAAACACAAAAGACCATATAGAAAAAAGAAATCTATAAAAGAATATACTTGTTATAATTGTGGAAAATTAGGACACTTGTTATAATTGTGGAAAATTAGGACATTTAGCTAGAGATTGTAAATTACCTAAAAATCCAAAAAATAAACAAATATCAGAAATAAAAATAGAAAATACAGAATATATGCAGATAGATTATATAGATTATGAATTAGAGAGTGAGGATAGTATATATGAAATTTCAGAAAATGAAACAGATAATGAAATAGATAGTGAAATAGATGAATCAAATGACTGAAGAAGATATACAAACGAACCAAATGACTAAAGAAGATATAAAAATAATAACAAAGGAAGAATATTTAAATGATGAAGGAACAGACCAAAAAATAATATTTGACAGTAACATATTTGATGAAATAAAAGGAAAAGAATTAGACTTAAGTGTAGAAAAAATATTTAAAATACCAACAATAAAAAATATATTTACTAGGAAAAAAGAAGAATATTATGTAGTAAGCCAAAAAGAACATGTAATAGACTGTAGATATGCAAAAGGTAAAGCTAGTATACCACTAGTAACAAAAAGAATAATTAATAAAGAGATAAACGATATAAAAAGTAGAGACCCAATAAAATATGTACACCTTGGAGGTACAGAGATATTAATAGAAGCATGTTTTAGAGAAGGAATAGATACACCAATAGAATTATATTTAGCAGATGATCGAATTATAAAACCATTAGAAAAAAGTATAATAACTGTCATAAAAGGAAATTTAATATACCAAAAATTTAAATTTATAATAAGTGCGAATTATTCAGTAGCAGTAAAAGATAAAAATATAGATAAATCATTAGTATTATATTGGAAAATATCAGGAATAGAATTAACCCCAGGAAGTAAAATATTTACAGCAAGATGCAAAAATTTATATGTATTAACAACAAAACATAAAATAACAGGAAAAATAAGATTAACAAAATACAAATAGAAAGTCCATTCGAACAATTTGTAAAAACAATAGATAATAATGATTATAGCTATAGAGACATAGATATAGAAGAAAATTTAGAAATAATAAATGATAGAATAAGTACAACGAAAAGAATAGCTTATGAAAAACTAGAATCATCAAGCTCATAAAAAAGAACAAGTTATGAAACAAGTTCAACAGATAATTTAAACCAATATTACATAACAGGAAAGGTAAATGAAAAAGAATATTTAATACTCTTAAATACAGGACAAGAAGAAAATTATATAGCAGGATATCTAGTAAAAAATGAGGAAATAAAAACTGATAATAATATATGCCCAGATCTACCAAGAAGTTTAATAAATACTAAAAATATAGCAGAAAAAGAAATAATAATAGGAATTAGAAAAATAAAAATAGAATTTGAAGTAAAGGAAGAAATGCAAAAAACAGACATAATATTAGGAATAAAATGGCTAGAACAAGTAAAACCATATAATATAGAACATACACAATTAACCATAACATATAACAGAGAGAAATTATTCTTAAGAAGAGCTTTAACATGAAATGAAAATATATGTATTAATGAAGATAGTAGTAGAAGGATATTACAGTAGATATTATACGCCTATGATAGATACAGGAGCAGAAGCTAATTTATGTAGATATAATTGTTTACCAGAAAGTAAATGGGATAAATTAAAAACACCAATAATAGTTAAAGGATTTAATAATGAAGGAAGCGTAATTACTTATAAAGCTAGGAATGTAAAAATACAAGTATGGGATAAGATATTAACAATAGAAGAAATTTATAATTATGAACTAACATCAAAAGATATACTTTTAGGAATGCCGTTTTTAGATAAATTATACCCACATATAATAACTAGAACAGATTGGTGGTTTACAATACCATGTAAACAGAAAGTAAGAGCAAAAAGAGTTAGTAATAAAATAAGAAAGAAAACTGATTGGATAGAAGGAAGTGAAAAAATTACACAAAAGTTAGAAAATATAAAAAATACTGAAGATACAATAGAACTAGTCGTATTTTCGATAAATAAAATAGAAATAACTATATTTTCAATAAATAAGATAGAAATAATTAAGAAAAAATTAGAACAATTATATAGTGAAGATCCATTAAAAGGATGGGAAAAATATAAAACTACTATAAAAATTGAATTAATAGATAAAAATAGCATAATAACCCAGAAACCATTAACATATAATTTTGACGATTTAAAAGAATTTAAAATGCATATAGATGAATTATTAGAAAAACAATATATACAAAAAAGTAATAGTAAACATAATAGCCCAGCATTTATAGTAAATAAACATAGTGAACAAAAAAGAGGAAAAAGTAGAATGGTTATTGATTATAGAAATTTAAATGCAAAGACTATGACATATAATTATCCAATATCAAATAAGATATTAAAAATAAGACAAATACAAGGATATAATTATTTTAGTAAATTCGATTGTAAATCAGGATTTTACCATTTAAAGTTAGAAGAAGAATCTAAGAAATTAACCGCATTTACGGTACCACAAGGATTTTATGAATGAAACGTATTACCATTTGGATATAAAAATACATCAGGTAGATATCAACATTTTATGTATAGTTATTTTAAACAATTACCTAATTGTATAGTATAGATAGATGATATACTATTATATACAAAAACTAAAGAAGAACATTTAAAATTATTAGAACAATTTACAGATATAATAGAAAAATCGGGAATAAGTCTAAGTGAAAAGAAAACTGAAATTATGAAAAATTAGATAGAATTTTTAGGAATACAAATAGATAAAAGTGGAGTAAAAATGCAACAACATATAGTACAAAAAATAATAAATTCGAAAGAAGAATTAGATACAAAAAAAAAATTACAATCATTTTTAGGATTAGTAAACCAAGTAAGGGAATATATTCCAAAATTAGCAGAAAACTTAAAACCATTACAGAAAAAATTAAAAAAGGATGTAGAATATAACTATAATGAAGAAGATAAAAAACAAGTTCAGAAAATAAAATTACTTTGTAAAGAATTACCAAAACTACAATTTTCAGATGAAAATAGAAAATTTATATATATAGTAGAAACAGATGTTAGTGAATGTAGTTATGGAGGAGTACTTAAATACAGATATGAAGCAGAAAAATTAGAACACCATTGTAGATACTACTCAAGTACGTTCAATGAAACAAAAATAAAATGAGAAATAAATAGGAAAGAATTATGTTCATTATATAAATGTTTATTAGCATTCGAGCCATATATTGTATATAACAAGTTTATTGTACGAACAGATAATACACAGGTACGTTGGTGGTTAACAAAGAAAATACAAAATTCAGTTACAACAAAAGAGATTCGGAGACTAGTCTTGAATATATTAAATTTTACATTTACAATTGAAGTAATTAGTACTAACAAAAATGTTATTGCAGACTACATATCAAGACAAAGCTACACAGATTGATATAATAGAAGATGATGCTTTAGAAAAGATATTCAAAACCCTAACTATGCTTTTAATGAAAGTGGAAGTATGGGTAATGAAATAGAAAAGCTAAAGACTAATGAAGATAAACTAAAGTCTATAGCTACAAATCAGATAACTCAGCAGTGTGCATAGCTATGTCGATCGGAAGACATTAAAATTCCAGAGCTAGAAGGAGACGTTGGGGCACTCCTTAAAACCCATAACGTTTATCAATCTACTTTTGCAGGTACAAGCAAAGGAGTTAGGAAAAACACAAGTATGAACCTAAACAAATTATTTGATAAACCATATATTCCAAATATATCAAAAGATCCCATGTTTATACCCCCACAAATTACCACATACCGAGATAGTTTAAACCAAGACAAAAAGACCTACAACTACACAGCCCGAACATATATAGAAAATATCTACAATGTACAAACCTTTTTAAATACTAACCCCAGAGCTATAAACATCCAAGAACCAGATACAAACTATATAACCCAAAGATTGACCGGATCCAATAAGCTAATTACTTTACCTAAAATCAAATCAAGTCTAGTTAAAACTTGTTATGAATATGGACTACTCAGTACTGTATATACCTCTGACAGAAATGAGATATCCACTATACCGGAAATATATAAAGCATTTAGCATTTTTAAAAGAATAACCAAAGGTAGACTATTTTTTATAAAAATTTACACGGCACCAGCAGAGATATTATATGATGAAGTTAAAAAACCCATACAAGTTGTAAAGATAGGAATGACACGAGATATGATTATACCACAAGATATTATTCCACAACCAGAAATACCTAGAATTGAGATACCAAAATTTTATGCGAATAAGAGGATTATCGGACTATCTACAATTTTGCAAGAGCTAGCAAACACATACCGCAACCAAAATCCCATATGGAGTTATTATTCAAGAAATCATGTACTAATATATTCAAATTCAAAGGAATTACGAGAAACAGATATGGAAACTATTAGGCAATGGATTTTGACATTGCTCAAACCAGAGACGGAACCTATCGCCAGAGCTATTAGAGAAAAAATTATTTCAGAAGAATTATTAACCAGATATTGCAAGACAATTGGACATAAATATCCAGATCATAAATGTTCAAAATGTAATGAAGGAGATAATGATATCCCAGAAGTTCAGCTAGAATAGAAGAAAAATCAACCAAGAAAATAAGAACGTCAGCTGGAAGATACAAGATAAGAAGCAATAATGGAGATATGAAAAAGCAGCAGATACGACAAAGAGAAGATATCAACGGAGTAATAATAGAAGACAAGCTATTAAATTGTGAAAGCGACATGTAAACTTTCACAATTTGCTTTACGTAAATTATTAGAATCTTTTGTATAGGTTTTTGACTATTATTAGTCTAGGAATTAATAACTTTTGTCTTATTAGGAGACTTTTGTAAAGTATAGTAAAGTAGATTAGGTAGATAATTTTTAAAGACTTTTTAGAAACGTGTAAAAATAGGAATACTCTTGTAAAGTTTCAGTCTATAAATAAGATGAACCGAAGGCATTGCAAGGAAAGCCTTCATGAGTTGAAGCACAAATAGTCTCTCTTGTCCACAATAAATATTTTACTTAGTTATTAAAAAATAGGTATATTTCAATGGAAAAAGCTATGGAAGAACAAAGCTTAGAAATATCAAACCTACCCGAACAGGTATATTTATTTATGATTATGAATAGCTAAATTCATAATTCCCAACAATCATGGTATGATAAAATAAATTCATGTTAGTTACTTAATAGTAGAATTATTCGAAGAATAATATGTTAAGAAGTTTATTAGCAAAGTGGAAAAGGAGAAAAATCCCTAAGAACTATGCTATCCTAAAGGTGAAACCAATGGGGCAAGAAGTCATGGTGGGGAGTAACCAGAGTAGAGGCGCTGTTTAAGGGAAAAGTATTCAGATTACCATGCTAATAGTGACCGAAGAACATGTTATTTAAGAATAATCTAGTATATAGTAATCTAAGATGACCATATTTTGTTATGTATATGATTGAAGGGAATATTTTGAAAATAGCAATTTTATGAAAATGAATAATTATTTATCTGATGTAATGGTAGATAAATTTAAAATACTTATTTTGTATGTGATTAAGGATATAGGAATAATAGATATAAGGAAAATCATATTAGAAAAAATATTCGGTAAAGATTATATAGCTAGAATAAATTACATACCACACTTACCTAATTACTCTTATAAATACCTACATACACATCAACTATGATAAATCACATATATCTAGAATTTTGGAAAAAAAATATGAAAAATATACAATTAGTAGAAAAACAAATGAAAACAAATTTAGACAAATACATGGAAACTAAAGATATAAAATATATAGAATTCCTTAATGAAAATATGCAAGAATTACTTAGACTAAAACAAACAATTAGAAAATATTATGAAAAAACATTTAATCGAACTTAAATGACAGATGATATTAAAATACTTGTTTTATATATACTTAGAGATATAGAAGTTATAGACATAAAGAAAATAATATGGGAAAAAATACAAGATTATGAAGAGGAAGAATTATTAAACAATATAGAAAACTTACACATATATTATGAACATCAATATTACTTAGATTCAGATGGATATTATTCAGAATAAATAAATGTTAGAATATATAAAAAAAAATTAGAGAAAGACAAAATTGGATATATGAAGAAGTTAATTACAGAAATCAACTTGAAATAGAAAAAAGACAACTAGAAGAAAAATTACTTAAAATAAAATTAACCTTAGAAAAAGAAGATACAGATAATAATTTATTTAATACATACAAAAAATTATTTAATACAGATGGAAAATTACCTATACATGAACAACAAATACTAGTTAATCAGATAAAGAACATAAACCTACGCATTGAATATAGCAAAGTTAGAATAAAATACTACACAGAAATTGCTAAAATTTCAATAGGATAAAATAATAAACTACACAAATTAATGAATACGTCTTACGAAAAGAATAAATCATTAAAAGATATCAAAACTAAACTATATAGTTTATACCTAGAATACAAAAGATTACATAGTACTAACGAAGATCCTAAAACATTAGATAATTTAATTACGATAATATCTAATTTAGAATATGAATTAATAAAACATCTTAAGTCAAGAAGATAAAAATGAAAATTAAACCAACCAATAATATACACGAAATAATTTACTTAAAAATAAATACTTATTACTTAATAACTATTTTGATTAACTTATCAACACTATTTCGATCCAATAACATTATATAATATGAGTGGGGGGAATTATGTTAGTAGTAATTTATTTGGCAACGTGATGCTTTTCTTTCAATATTATAGACCATCAAATTCATTCAAACACAAAACAGTCAAACAAACAACAAATTATATGGGGCTAATTTAGGTGAGGTGGTGCTGGGTATGTTGAAAATAGGTAACAATGATATGTAGGGAAGATCATATTAAGATCTTTACAGGTTTACACAGATTTAACCTACAACCGCACTATTATGCATCGTTTTCCATCTCTACTTGAATTATTGTGCATCAAAATAATTATTTTTTCAATAATAAATGTTAGAACTCAACACTTTTAAGAATGCTCTCCCATTTTAAAATACTTATCATGTTTCATTTTTTACAAGTTAAATTACATGAGGGGCGTGTTGAGGTGGAGCAGGTTGATGCGGGTTCGTCCCGTAATGCCACACACCATTTTTCATCCCTACTTGAATTACTGTCAGTTGAAAAAGTTATTTCTTCAACAACAGAAGTCAGAACTCAATACTTTCAAGAATATTCCCTTATCTCAGAATGCTTGTAATGTTTTACTTTTTAAGAGCCAATTTACATTATTAGAATTATACTGTATACTCCCTCTATCTCATTTTATGCAAGGCAGACCCATATTGAGTCGAGGGGATTCATCTTAGCCCCCTCACTCGAAAAGTTATATTGTGTATATAGACTTAAATTTTTGTTAATGTATACATATTTGCATCATGAACCCGCTGAACACAACACTAGTAGTCATTGCAGTGGTTGAGGGGGTCAGATTCCCTCCACAATATCTAAGAATGAATCCCAGTGGGTTAATGAGTTGTGCCTCCTACTCCTGAGCCCTTCATCTCATTTTTCTTTTTTCAAATTATTCTCTTTGTCAACTTCCATAAACAATACCTCCTACTCTTGTGCCCTTCATTCACATTTTTCTTTTTACAAATTATTCTCTTTGTCAACTTCCACAAAATACTTATATTATATACTTATTTAAATTTTAACATATATGAGTTTTTATTAAAATTTAAATTGATATAACAATAATTCAATTTAAAAAGTTGATTTTAAAGTAAATATTATTATATTGTTTTAAAAATATTTAAGTTGGATAAAAAAAATATTGAATTAAAGCTCGCTCATATATAGTCCAACCCTTTAATTTTCCAACACTATTAACAGGATTAAGTTTTTCTCGAATACCCTAACAAAAATCTTGCGTCCGTCACTGATATTAAAAAATGCTCTTTATCTTGTGTTCTTTAACATATCATATGGAAAGTTGAAATTAAAAAATTGCTAAAAAAAAGGATACAATAAAAAAAATAGATCAAATAAATTGAAATAAAGAGAGTAGTATCTAACAACAACGTTAAAATAGACATAAACTAGTAAATTATTTTTGATTTTTTAAAACTAGAAAAATAAAGCCGAACAACTTTTTTTAGTAAAAATGGTGAAATTACAAAAACTTTTTGGCAATAAGAATTATTTACTTTTGTCAAAAAAATTATTTCACTTTATTCAAAAATTATTATTTGACCATAAAAAATACAAATATAACTTGCAATCCAATACTTGTTTTCACTTATTTTCCATTTCACATTTTCACCTTTTCAGTTATATTTAAATACATTAAAGTTTGAAAAAGTAGGTATGGTAAAAAAAAAAAAAAACAATTCCCAACTCTAACTCATCTCCAAAAATTTCACAAAAAAATGTTTTTTTTGCAACGCCCTACTTAGAGCCTATTTGGGGTTGCTATTAAAAAACTGCTTATTTAAGAAACACTTTTAATAAAATAGCTTTTTAGAAAAGTGTTTTTGAAAAAAAAGAAATTTGTATTTGGTAAATTCATTTGAAAAGTGTTTTGATAAACAGATTGTGTTTGAATAATCTTTTTTAATAAGTCCTTTTGAGAGACAAGGGACCAAAAAGGACATGAATCAATAGACTTTTACTACTGAAATTATTTTATAGAGAACTTTTATTTTAAATATCTATTTTAATATTTTTTATTAAAATTTGTTTTTATTTAATTAAAAAATAATTACTATAATTTTTTTATTAATATTTATATACATAGTCAAACTAAAATACTAAATAATGAAATATTACTTAAATAATTTTAATAGTACTTAAACCGTCAAGAAAAAATAACTTTAAAAGTTATTCTATATAAATTAAATCATTACGTATGAAAAAATTCACCACATGGTGACAAATGTGTCACTTCCCATGAATTATTTACTTAAAATTAAGTTTTCACGAAAAAAATTACAAGTGCTGTCAAAGTAACATTTGATCTTGCAACGTGATTCGTCTATCATTTATTATCATTAAAAATAAAAAATAAAGAGTTATATATTCTACGATCATCATCATCAATAATATTTTTAATTTTATTTAAAAAAATGAGTGAAAAATAAAATAATAATATAAAAATCATAGAATGAATTAAAGAATTATGATGTAAATATGAAGTATAAATTTTTAAAATCAAACTTATAAGATATGCTAATTAATTAAAAAGGGATATATATATATATATATGGGGAGAGGGAGGAGAGGTGTGTGTGTGTGCGCGCGCGCGTGTGTGTATGTGTGTGTGTATGTATGTATGAATGTATGTATGTATGTATGTATGTATATGTGTGTGTGTATGTGTGTGTGTGTAATTGATCGAGATATTTTTGTCATGAAAAAACTAACTTTCTGCTTCACCTTTTTTTGAAAAGTAGAAATTTTTTGTTTTTTCCTAGAAACTTCTTTTTAAAAATACTTTTTCAAGTTTTTTAAACACCTTTTTTTTTTCAACAAAAGTATTTTTTTCTCAAAAAATTATATTTATTTTTAACAAAAGCAATCTGAAACAGGCTATTAAGGTCATATTTAACTTCTGGACTACTACTTTTGCAGAGGATTATAAGAAAGGGTCTAGCCTTGGGTGAATTATTGCAAAATGAGTTGCAATTACTTGTATCGCTCCTTCTCGTAGAGTCTCCCTCACTTCATTTCTTCTTATTATACCCCAATTCCTTCTTCCATTGCCAGTCTTAAATCTCCATTTTACCCTTCTCGGTGCCGACAATTGCATACATTTTCCATTTCAGTCGACAATATGTTCACTTGGGACGACGCTTTTCGAGTACCTGAATTTCCTCAAAATGACTCTTCCACCCTCTCAGATTTTTTGATAAAATTAAGCTCTGTAATCGCGATTTGGTATTTCCACAGCTTCTTTTTCACTCTACATAAAATTAACTTAAAAATAAGCCCTGTGCTTTTTATGGGAAGTAATAATAAGAAGTTTTAACAGGAGAAGTAATGTGAGTTCATGTCTTTCATCATTGAGGACCAAATAATTGAATACATTCACCATGGGTAATTTCATTCTTTTTGTTATATGTAGTTTTGATGATGAGCAAATGACTACAAGGGATCAGATCCCTGGACATTCGAGGCAACAGTACATATGGCATGCAGACATACCATGTCCTTGGATATTTGAGGCAACAGTACAGCTGGCACACATTTGCATAGCTTTTTTTTGTTTGTGTAACAAACTGAAAGGTGTTGCTTAAACTAATTAGGATATCTGGTCCAACGATATTTCAGCCTTAATCATCACTCATCTATAAAATACAAAAAATGCTTCTTCATCAAATGGTTTTTTGCAAATTCAAAGAGTGAAGAGAGGAAAAAGTCAATAACCCAAGTTTAGCTCAAGTTCTTATTTTTGTGTGATAAATTGAGAGTGTCTTCAGTGAGTTCTGATTTGTATATTAATTACTCACTTTATAATAGTAATGAAATTTTCTTCTTGTTTGAGAGTGCTTAGGTAGAGTTTTCTAAGTTTGATACTGGTTAGAGTTAACCAGTGTTGAGAGTGTCTTGGTAGAGTTGCCAATGTTAAGATGTAGTAGAGTTACTACAAGAAGAAGGTGCCTAGAGTTAGGCTGAAATCGAGTCTGTAATAAAAAGGTTGATTATAATGGATTTCTAAGGTGCTTGTGAGGGCAAGCTGTGGTTTTTCCTTCCTTGAGAAAGGGCGTTTCCATGTTAAAATCTTGTGTTTTACTCGTCCTGCACCTTCTTTTATTCCTGGTTGCTATACTATGTTTTTGCCTATGATTGACTCTGTGTGTAAACTGGTTGCTGAGAAAAATGATATAGATGAGAAAGTAGAAAATGAAGAACATGAATTGATTGTCTTAACTCTTCAGATATCTGAAACTGAAAAAATGGTCACTAAATTATATTTTGAAAATCTGAATTATATGAGTCAAGAAGAAGGTAAATGTTGTAGATGGTAAGGGGAAAATAAAGACTTAAGTCTTTAGATTGATCTTGAGGAGAAATTAAAGGCTTCACAAAAACACCTTATGTCAGAACTTCACCTGGTCCAACGACATTTCAGCTTTAATCATCACTCATCTAAAAAAGGAAAAATATACTTCTTCATCAAATGTTTTTTTGCAAATTCAAAGAGTGAAGAGAGGAAAAAGGTAAAAACCCAAGTTTAGCTCAAGTAATTATTTTGTGTGCTAAATTAGTGAGTTTCTTGAGTGAGTTCTGATTTGTAAATGAATTACTCACTTTATAAGAGTAATGAACTTTTCTTCTTATTTGAGAGTGCTTAGGTAGAGTTTCCTAAGTTTGATACTGTTTAGAGTTAATCAGTGTTGAGGGTGTCTTGGTAGAGTTTCCAAGGTTAAGCTATATTAGAGTTACTACAAGCAGGGGGTGACTAGTGTCAGGATGAAATCGAGTTTGTAATCAAAAGGTTGATTATAGTGGATTTCTGAGGTGCTTGTGAGGGCAACCCATGGTTTTTCTTTCCTTGAGCAAGGGGGTTTCTACGTTAAAATCTTGTGTTTTTACCTTTCTGTACCATCTTTTATTCCTAGTTGTTATACTGTGTTTTTTTCTGTGATTGACTTAAAGGGACCTGATCCCTTATGGTGTGGTGAAACCCTCAAAGTTTCAATATTTTTTCTTAATGTTTAGTCATAAGGGGTAGTAGATTAGCATGCGGATGCTAGTCATGTATTGTTTTGTTATTAGGCCATACTAGTATTCATAGTAATGCTCGTGTAGTTTCTTGCTCTTTGATTTTGGTTACCATGTGTTGCTACTTTTACTTTGATTATAGTAGTATTTTGATTTTCTAGATTATTTTTTCTTGAGTCCTGGGTCTATTAGAAACAACTCTCAACCTCTTGTTGGGTTCTAACTCAAGAGGGCGTCATACAGAAGCTAATAGTTAGCAAAACATGAGACGATAAATCAGACGACAAAGAATACATACTAAAAGCATAATTATTATAATTATTTGGACAATTAGCTTACATATGAAAACCTAATATAAAAGAAAGCATAAAAATTATTTGAGGAAAATCTCTCTCTAAACAAAACTCTTGAATGATATATTGTAGATGTTATTGTGTTATGGTATGAGAAGAGGATTTTTTTTTATTTATATAGGACCAAAATCTTTCCTCTTATAAAGAGGTTAGTCAAATATGGAAGAGTTTTATATTTTCTTTTAGAAAAATAAAAGTAATTATGGTACTTCTTTTATTTTTCCTCAATAGAAAATTAATACTCAAATTTGGTAAGAAAATCAGGGCAAAAATCTTAATAGGTCACCCCTTTTTGAGTTGATTTTATTTACATAATTTGATCCACCTTCTTCGCGTGTATGATTTTTGTTCTTCACATAATCTTCATCACTGCTGTTTGTCATGGTTAAAAATAATGTTTAAAATATTATGGTTAAAAATGAATTAAAAATTAATATTTTAGTTTTATTGATGTAGCAATATGAATGTTGAAAATATGATTGTAACTTCTTCTCCACATGTAATTGGACAAAAATCTTCATTATCATCAAATTGGTTGCATCTTGATTTGAAATCGCTTTGAAACTGTCTTTAATCTCGTTTCACCAATCCATTGGACCTTTGAACCATAAGCTCTAATACCATTTGTTGGGTTCAAAATTGAGAGGGGGTCTTGTGGATGCTAATAGTTTGCAGAACATGAGACGATAAATCAGATGACGAAGAAAACATACTAAAAGCATAATTATTATATGATTTGGCCAATAGGCCTACATATGAAAAACTAATATAAAAGAAAACATAAAAAATATTAGAGAGAAATCTCCCCCTAAATAAAACTCTTAAATGACTACATTGTGGATGCTATTGTGTTATGGTATGCGAAGAGGGGTTTTCGGTTTATCAAGGTCCAAAATCTTTCCCCTTAGAAAGAGATTAGCCAAATATGAAAGAATTTTATATTTTTCTTTTAGAAAAAATAAAAGTAATTATGGTACTACTTTTATTTTCCTTCAATAGAAAATTAATACTCAAATTTGATAAGAAAATCAAGGCAAAAACCCTAACACCTCTGAGGTTGGGGTAAGGACTGTGTACACTCTACCTCTCCAGACCCCACTTTGTGGGACTCTATTGGTATGTTGTTCTTGTTGATTCATAATGCACCTTTGTTTTCTCTTTTATTCCCTCTATTAACGTTTACTTATCCACAATTCCTTAATAGATTTTTCACTTTTACTTGTCACTTTTGATATATCAAGAAAAGACAACTATTTTCTTCACGTTTTATTTTTAACATTAATTATTTACTTTAAATCATTTTCCAAGATCGAATACTATATATTAATTAATATTAGAATTATAGTAAAATTCTCATATCAATTATTGTTTCTTAAATACGACTATGTCAAGTTAGAGTTTATCTAGATAATGTTGCCTATTCAAAATGGAATTTGGTTTATCTTTGAAGGGGAGCCTTGGAGTAACTAGTAAAGTTACTTTCATCCTGGTCACATGTTCAAGCCGTGGAAACGGCCTCTTGCAGAAATGCAAGGTACAGTTGTGTCAGTAGATCCTTGTGGTCTGTCCTTTCCCCGGACCACGCATAGCGGGAGATTTAGTGCACCGGATTGCCTTGCCCTTTTTGTGTGGCGATTAAAATCAGATAGCTATTCTTAGTGATATTACAATTCTGTGTTTTTG
The DNA here is from genome assembly GCA_030864215.1 of Capsicum pubescens. Lineage (NCBI taxonomy): Eukaryota > Viridiplantae > Streptophyta > Magnoliopsida > Solanales > Solanaceae > Capsicum > Capsicum pubescens. Next base: position 112,246,990 of record CM061544.1, read on the forward strand.
TTTGATGAGAAGGTTAATACATTTGGTTATTTAGGTTTGCTGGTTTTCTGAAGCCATTTGACAATGTATTCATTTTCCCACAAGATAACACCTTTGGTAGTCATCCTGGATGTTATTACACTTCACATCCAAACCTGAGTACACCCAATGATCGAACTAAAGTTATAGCCAATGTCATTATTTCTTTAGGCGGACTGATCCACGGCATAAGAAATGAGGTATGTCAAAGCATTCATACCTTTTGTCTATAAATTTCCTTCATTTACAACTTCTGAAATCTTTTACCTAAAAGTCCTAAGATTAAAGCTTGGTTCCTTCATGATAACATCTTCATGATAATATCCAATTACTTCAGGTTTCGAGGAACCAATATTTTTCTCACTAGAACGGGCTGTTGCACCATACTTTGGGATAAAGGTGCGTATTCAGTTTTTCCACTTAAACAAATTGCATCATCTCTTAATAATGTGCCTATAAATCATTAAATTTTTCTAAATTGATTTTAGTCTTTGTTTTGATATGATCACTTCTGTGAATGTAACTATAGGCTTGTTTTCTCAGCTTATGATAGATATTCATACCTACTACTTAGTGTTAATTTGATAGCTTTAGAAGCCCCTTTTTATTTTCTAGTGAGGTCCGTAACCTGTTAACAATTCTAATCATGTAACTTTTGTATATCTCTCTATCAGATCTTCATGGTGGTAAGTGATGGAGGTTTCTGGCAGTTATCCTTTTTAAGTGATAGAGGTTTGGGGTCATGTAATTCTGTATTGAAACATACAGAATTGCATGACCCCAAACAGATGTGGGCAACTTAATTTTCATAAGAAATAGCCTTGCTATCAATTAAAGATATTTAATTAATGACTCAGCAAGACTATTTTGAGTATGTACCTGAGTTACATGATGTTCAACTTTTATCCCAATTGATATGCAATAATCATTAAATGCTTGGGATGAAAAATCTGCAGCAATGCCAAGGTGAATAGACTTAATCTGATAATCATAAAATTGTGTCCATAATCATATTATTTGTGCCAATAATTTTGCAAATGTCAAATTGCGAGATGACAATAGGCACATATGATACCATCTAGAAGAAGCATCTATTAGGATCATGAAATATCTAAATGACACACTAGGTGGGTGAATAGGTCAACAAATATCCCTTTTATATGTTCTAAGAATGTAGGGGATTCAATCTCAACCTTAGTTGGTGATGGTCTCACAATTAACTTTCCTTGATAACAAGCAATACAAGAAAATTCATCATTTGAAAGAACCTTCAAGTTCTTTAATGGATGCCCATTTGAATTTTCTATAATTCGTCTCATCATTATAGTTCCAGGATATCCCATCGATCGTGTCAAAGTTCAAAAATATGTAAATTAGTAAACTTTCGATTTACTATAGAAAGTGCCTCAACTGCACTAATCTTTGTCCAATACAGGACATAAGATAAAGTAGGAAACTTTTCGATCACACGTGCCTGCCCAAAGACATCCTTGGTAATACCAAGATATTCAAGATTCAACGCATCCATTGTCTTGATATGATAATCATTTTAACGGATATCTTTAAAACACAATAAGTTTCTCTAGGACTTAGGAGAAAACATAGCATTACTTATGATGAGTTTAGTTCCCTTAGGCAAAATTATAGTGGCTTTGCCAAAGCCTTCAATCAAATTAGTACTATCAGAAATTGTAGTAATATTTATCTTGCCCATACTTAAATAAGAATTTTTTTTCTCATTTTTAAATATTGTTTGTGATGTGCCAGAATCAATCAAGCATATGCCTCCATATTTCAATAAGTTGCTTTGAGAATTATCCATATCTTAAAATAGAATAATAAACACAAAGTAAAATATATAAATCAAATATTTGTATAAAACAAAAGCTATAATATAACAATTACTCATATTTATCTTTTGCTATGCAATTTACAAAAAGATCTATTTAATCAAATCAAACATGTATGTTATATTGCGAAATTGATTTTAATTAGATCATTCATTTTTGGATAACAGAGTTTGTTGTTGACTTGATAATAAAATAGCATCCATCATAAATAAAAAATATTAAAATAATATTTAATAAAGACGGAACCAAAATGGGTTCACTTTACTAATGAACTTACAATAATATGACTAGTAAAAAAAATACTAATTAAAAGACTAGGTACTCATAAACAACTACTATTACATGATATTTAGTTTACTAATTATCACTATTAGCAAAAATAAATAAACTTGTTCATTCTTTCATAGTCACATAACCATCACCAATCAAGTGATCTATCTTTCCTTCAGGGTGCTCGAAGAAATCTGCTACATCCAAGTGTGCGATGTCAACATGATTTTTGAGACAAAATTAGCCTCAAGATTTTTTTCTTTCTTCTTTTGTGATGCTTGGTAAAGCTCAACCAAGTATTTGGGAGTGCGACAGTCACGCACATAATGTCCCTTTGCACCACATTGGAAATAATCACATGCTTTAACTGCATCACGTTTCTCATATTTTTCTTGTTCCTTTTGACGATGTCCTTTCTTTGTTGAATAATTAATACCAAGAACATGATTTCTTTCTTTCATAATAACGACCATGACCATGCCACGTCCGGAACTAAGTCCCCTACCTTTTCCACGCTAACATGATGGGCGTACACCTCATTCACTTCTGGAATTGGTGTTGATCCAGTAGGTCAATTTTCATGATTTTTCATTAACAGATTATTATTTTTTTCATCCACAAGAAAATTAGAACTCAGTTTGTAATACTTCTTGAAACCTTTCTCTTAAAATTATTGCTGTAAAAGCACATTAGGGGCATGGAAGGTAGAGAGTGTTTTTTCCTTCATATCAATATCAATAATAGTATCTCCACATAGTTTTAATTGAGAAAAAAAATTCTAAACATGACAGAATTATACTCATGCACAGACTTATAGTCTTGAAACCTAAGATGCATTCAATCATATCGTGCTTTTGGATGAATGCCCGTCTTTAGATGGTCATACCTTTTTTTAAGGTTATTCCACAAAACAAGTGGATCCTTAACAGTAAGATATTCAATTTTCAGAATTTTATCAATATGATAACACAAAAATATCATGGCCTTAGCACGATCTTGTTTTGATATTTTATTTTCAATTTTAATGGCGTCTCCAAGACCTATAACATCTAAATGAATTTCAACATCCAATACCCGTGAAAGATAGTTCTTGCCTGAGCTTTGAAGGGCAATGAACTCAAGTTTTGTAAGATTACATATATTAAAGTGATGAGAGAGTAATACCTTAGCCTTTAAATTTTGATACAACAGGCCTTTGTGCTGATAACGTGTTATATAGATAAAGATAAAATATCAATATGAAACTTTAAACAAAGGAGAGAACTTTAAAAATGTTTAGTAAAGCTTTTGTATTACTAGTTTTTTTGTATCAATAAAATGTACAAAGGGTGGCTATTTATAGACAACCAAACTTAGTTCCTAAGGTTGCCAAACTTGACTTCAAGTTGGCAAGTTGGCAATTTGGCCAACTATTTAGGTATTCAAATTCATATTGAATTAGTAATTTTTTATTTTCAAATCCAACTTGACTACTAATTATTATCTCTAATAAATGATATTTCACACATATACATGTTACATGACATCCATATTACATAACATACCATGATTTTTCATGTATAATTATGTATAACATATTAAGAAATAGAGGGTATAACTAATAATTCTTGGATTACTTATACATAGATTGAGAAAGTATATTAAAGAAAATATTAGTACTTCATAGAGCTAATGCTAGCATTATGTTTAAAGTGCAATGAGGGGTGATTTGGTAGCTAGTTAAAGTTATGTAGATATGTAATGCGAGGATTAGTAAGGGAAAAAGCATAAACCCCTTATAAACTTGTCACCACAGCTCACTTTAGCACTTTAACTTTATGGGCAATTATTTAACCCCCCTTAAATAACTTTTAAATAAATTTTATACTACCCCAAAAATATCATACCACTCTCACTACGGAAAGTGCATTACACACGCGTCATGTTGGATCCACATAAAAAAAAATTTCTTTTAAAAGAGAAAAAGTAAAAAATCCATGTATCCCTCATTTCTTCTCTTCATCAACCCCCACCCCCACCTCCATTCATTAACTCCTCTCCCCCCATTCCCACCCCAAAAATTATTTCTTCTTCAAGTCCCTTCCTTCCCCTCCGCCCATACCCCTTATTTGTAAACTCCCGATTTTCATCCCCTCTCCCCCATGAATCTGAAATTGAAATTTAGGAATTTGATTCTTAGGAAGTTGTTATGGTAATACAAAAGAATTTAGAGATAGAAAAAGTGCTGAATTATTTTGTGAAATTCAAAGTGACTATCATTTTTTAGGGAATTTATGTTCGATTTAGTTTCTTTCTTGTGATTTTCTTCTTCAATTCAGGCTCAATATAAATTTATCAGTATTTTTCATATGAATATTTTCAATTTGTTCATCAGAATTCGACCAATATAGAGTTTATTCAACTATTGATAAGAATTGATTTTGATGGAATAAATTAAATTTTCATGAAGATTTTCCTGTAAGAATCCACACAAAATCAAATCGTTTTCAGTCTCAGTTGGTGGAATCAATATCAAATTGATTTTCTCAAAACTTTTTTGGTGTTGGTTGATGGGGAGCAGTGAAAAATAAAATAGATGAATAAGAAGAGAAGGGGTAGTGAGATATAAGGAAGATGAAGGGGAGGGGGGGGGGGGGGATAGTTTGTTAGCTGAAAATAAAGAAATGAGCCCCACTTATTTTTATTTTTATTTTTTTAATCCCAACGCACGAATGTTATTAAATTTCTCTACATTAGCTGTTGGGGTTGTATAAAGTTCAATTGAAAGTTGTTTAGGGGATAAATAATTATCCGTAAAGTTAAGTGCTAAAGTGAGTTGTGGCCACAAGTTTGTGCGGGGTGGGGGGGGGGTGCTTTTTTTTTTTGATTGATTATGATGAAATCTATATATTATTTTATTTAAGTTTTAGTTATGCAGAATTTAGTTATTCATGTATTAGTTATTCTATCTTCTATCCTGCATAACATAATACATATATTCCCTCATAAATTATACATGTATTAGTTCTATGGATTTCTAAATTGAAAATAAAAAACCGTATTAACTTTATACATAAATAACATACCTCCTAACAAACTATCAAATATTGTAGGAAAATTACTTATACAAAATTTACTACTTGCATAACTTAGATGATCAAAACCAGCTAGCAAATAACCTCTAAGTTCCCCTATTCGAAATGCAAAATATGGAGCATTGTAGTATCTTGATAGTTGCTTTGATTCTTTTAGATTTCTTGATTAAATTTATCAACACTATTTTGATCCAGTAACATTATACTAATATGAGTGGGGGGAAATTATGTTAGTAGTAATTTATTGGCAACGTGATGTTAGTAGTAATTTATAGACTATCAAATTCATTCAAACACAAAACAATTAAACAAACAACAAATTATATGAGGAGGATTTAGGTGAGGTGGTGTTGGACAATTAAACAAACAACAAATTATATGGGGCGGATTTAGGTGAGGCGGTGTTGGGTAAGTTCAAAATAAGTAACAATGATATGTAGGGCAGATCGAATTGAGATCTTTACAGGTTTATGCATATTTAACCTACAATCGCACTATTATGCACTGTTTGCCATCTCTACTTGAATTATTGTGCGTCAAAATTGTTATTTCTTCAATAATAAATGTTCGAACTCAACATTTTAAAGAATTCTCTCTCGTTTTAAAATACTTATCATGTTCCGTTTTTTAAAAGTTAAACTACATGAGTGAGTGGAGAGGCGGAGCAAGTTGACACAGATTCGCCCCGCAATGCTAGACACCATTTTCCATCCCTACTTGAATTACTGTCAGTTGAATAGTTATTTCTTCAACAATAAAAGTCAGAACTCAATACTTTCAAGAATATTCCCCATTCTCAGAATACTTCTAATGTTTTACTTTTTAAGAGCCAATTTACATGATTAGAATTATACTGTATATTTCCTCTATCTCATTTTATGCAGGACAGATTCATATTGTGTCGAGGGGATTCATCTGAGCCCTCTCACTCAAAAAATTATATTGTGTATATAAAATTAAATTTATATTAATGTATATATATTGCATCTTAAATCCCCTGAACACTAAGGGGTTCAGATCCCCCCACAATATCTAATAAGAGTAAATCCCAGTGGGTTAATGAGTTTTGCCTCCTACTCTTGTGCCCTTCATTCTCATTTTCTTTTTTCAAATTATTCTCTTTGTCAACTTCCATAAACAATGCCTCCTACCCTTGTGTCCTTCATTCTCATTTTTCTTTTTTCAAATTATTCTCTTTGTCAGCTTCCACAAAATACTTATATTATATACTTATTTAAATTTTAATATATATGAGTTTTTATTAAAATTTAAATTGATATAAGAATAATTCAATTTATAAGTTGATTTCAAATTCAATTTATAAGTTGATTTCAAAGTAAATATTATTATATTATTGATAATTTTTGTAATAAAAATATTTAATTTAGATAAAAAATATTGAATTAAAGATCACTCATATGTAGTCCAACCCTCTAATTTGCCAATACTATTAACATGCTTAAGTTTTTTCTCGAATCCCCTAAACGAAAATCTTGCGTCCGCCACTAATTTTATGTGTATCAAATATCACAAAATGCTAAAAAAAAATATGAAATAAAAAAAACAGGTTAAATAAATTGAAATAAAGAGAGTAGTATCTAACAACAAGGTTAAAATAAGCATAAAATAGTTAATTATTTCTTGATTTTTTTAAACTATAAAAGTAAAGCCGAACAACTATTTTTTAGTATAAAAGGAGAAATTACAAAAACTTTTTTGCAATAAGATTTTTTCACTTTTGTCAAAAAAATTATTTCACTTTATTCAAAAATTATTGTTTGACCATAAAATATACAAATATAACTTGCAATCCAATACTTGTTTTCACTTATTTTTCATTTCACATTTTTTGCTTTTTCAATTATATTTAAAAAATACTTTAAATTTTGAAAAAGTAGGTATTATAAAAAACAATTCCAACTCTAACTCATCTCTAAAAATTTCACAAAAAAATGTTTGTGCAACCCCCTACTTAGAGCCTGTTTGGGGTTAATGTTAGAAAACTGCTTATTTGAGAAATACTTTTATAAAATAGCTTTTCAGAAAAGTGTTTTTGAAAAAAAGAAAATTTTATTTCATAAATTCATTTGAAAAGTGTTTTGATAAACAAATTGTGTTTGGATAATCTTTTTTAAGAAGTGATTTTGAGAGACAGACGATTAACATAGACATGAATCAATAGATTTTTACTACTGAAATCATTTTTTAGAAAAAGTTATTTTAAATATCTATTTTAATTTTTTTAATTAAAAATTTATTTTTATTTAATTAAAAGGTAATTACTATAATTTTTTTTATTAATATTTATATACCTATACAAATTAAAAATATTAAATAATGATATATTACTTAAATAATTTTAATAGTACTTAAAACATCAAACAAAAATAATTTTAAAAATTATTCTATAAATTAAATCATTACTTAAGAAAAAATTCACCACATGGCAACAAATGTGTCACTTTTCATGAATTCTTTACTTAAAATTAAGCCTTTAAGAAAAAATTATAAGTGTTGTCAAAATATCATTTGATCTTACAACGTGATTCGTCTATCATTTATTATTATTAATAATAAAAAATAAAGAGTTATATATTCTTCGATCATCATCATCAATAATATTTTTAATTTTATTTTAAAAAATGAGTGAAAAATAAAATAATAATATTTAAATCATAGAATGAATTAAGAAATTATGATGTAAATATGAAATATAAAATTTTAAAATCAAACTTATAAGTTATGCTGATTAATTAATGAAGGATATATATGTGTAATTGATAGAGATATTTTTGTTATGAAAAAAATAATTTTCTGCTTCAGCATTATTTGAAAAATAAAAATTTTCTGTTTTTTCCTAGAATCTTCTTTTTAAAAACAGTTTTGCAAATTTATCAAAAGCTCTTTTTTCTTTTTAAAAAAGTATTTTTTCTTTTTTCTTTTTAAAACAAAGCCAATCCGAAACACAGGCTATTAAGGTCATATTTAACTTCCCGGACTACTATTTTTGCAGAGGATTATAAGATAGGGTCTAGCCTTTAGGTGAATTATTGCAAAATGAGTTGCAATTACTTGTATCGCTCCTTTTCGCAGTCTCTCCCTCACTTCATTTCTTCTTATTATACCCCAATTGCTCCTTCCATGGCCAGTCTTAAATCCTTATTTTACCCTTCCCGGCGCCGGCAATTGCGTACATTTGCCATTTCAGCCGGCAATAGGTTCACCTGGGACGACGTTTTTCTACTACCTGAATCTCCTCAAAATGACCCTTCTGCCCTCTCAGCTTTTTTCGATAAAATCAAGCTCTGTAATCGCGATTTGGTATCTCCACAGCCTCTTTTTTCACTCTACATATCTAAAATTAACTTAAAAATAAGCCTTGTGCATTTTATGGGGAGTAATAGTAAGAAGTTTTAACAGGAGAAGCAATGTGAGTTCATGCCTTTCGTCATTGAGGACCAAATAATTGGCTACATTCACCATGGGTAATTTCATTTTTTTCTTAATGTTTTTATTCACAAGGGGTAGTAGATTAGCATGCGGATGGTAGTAATGTATTGTCTTATTATTTATCCATACTAGTATTCGTAGTATTGCTTGTGTAGTTTCTTGTTCTTTGATTTTGATTACCATGTGTTGCTACTTGTACTTTGATTGTAGTAGTATTTTGCTTTTCTAGATTATTTTTTCTTGAGCCGTGGGTCTATTAGAAACAATTCTCTACCTCTTGTTGCGTTCGAAATCGAAAGGGCGTCATGTGGATACTAATAGTTTGCAAAACATGAAACGATAAATCAGATGACAAAGAAAATATACTAAAAGCATAATTATTATATGATTTGGCCAATTGACCTATATATGAAAACCTAATAGAGGGAAATCTCTCCCTAAACAAAACTCTTAAACGACTACATTGTGGATGCTATTGTGTTACGGTACGAGAAGAGGAGTTTTCTATTTATCCAGGTCCAAAATCTTTTCTTTTAGAAAGAGATTAGCCAACTATGGAAGAGTTTTATATTTTCCTTTTAGGAAAAATAAAAGTAATTATGGTACTACTTTTATTTTCCTTCAGTGGAAAATTAATACTCAAATTTGGTAAGAAAATCAAGGCAAAAACTCTAACATCTCTGAGGTAGGTGTAAGGACTGTGTACACTCTACCTCTCCAGATCCCACTTTGTGGGACTATATTGGTATGTTGTTCTTGTTGATTCATAATGCACCTTTATTTCTCCTTTATTCCCTCCATTTACGTTTACTTATCCACAATTCCTTAATAGATTTTCACTTTTACTTGTCACTTTTGATATATCAAGAAAAGACAACTATTTTCTTCATGTTTTATTCTTAACATTAATTATTTATTTTAAATCATTTTTCAAGACCTAATACTAAATATTAATTAATATAAGAATTATAGTAAAATTCTCATATCAATTATTGTTTCTTATATACATGCAAAGTCCAAATGGTAAAGTAAAAGTGCGCGGAGGGAGACTATGTCAAGTTAGAGTTTATTGGTTTATCTTTGAAGGGAAGCCTTGGAGTAACTGGTAAAGTTGCTTTCATCCTGGTCACATGTTCAAGTCGTGGAAACGGCCTCTTGCAGAAATGCAAGGTACAGATGGGTCAGTAGATCCTTGTGGTCTGTCCCTTCCCTGGACCACGCATCGCGGGTGCTATAGTGCACCAGGCTGCCTTGCCCTTTCTGTGTGGCGATTAAAATCAGATGACTATTCTTAGTGATATTACAATTCTGTGTTTTTGTTTGATGAGAAGGTTAATACATTTGGTTATTTAGGTTTGCTGATTTTCTGAAGCCATTTGACAATGTATTCATTTTCCCACAAGATAATACCTTTGGTAGTCATCTTGGATGTTATTGCACTTTACATCCAAACCTGAGTACACCCAATGATCGAACTAAAGCTGTAGCCAATGTCATTATGTCTTTGGGCGAACTAATCCCCGGCATAAGAAATGAGGTATGTCAAAGCATTCATACCTTTTGTCTATAAATTTCCTTCATTTACAACTTCTGAAATCTTTTACCTAAAAGTCCTACGAGTAAAGCTTGGTTCCTTCATGATAACATCTTTGCTACGTTGATCACGGGTAGTTATATCCAGTTGCTTCAGCTTTCGGGGAACCAATATTTTTCTCACTTGAACGGGCTGCTGCACCATACTTTGGGATAAAGGTGCGGTATTCAGTTTTTCCACTTAAACAAATTGCATCATCTCTTAATAATGTGCCTATAAACCGTTAAATTTTTCTAAATTGATTTTAGTCTTTGTTTTGATATGATCACTTATATGAATGTCACTATAGGCTTATTTTCTCAGTTTATGATGGATATTCATACCTACTACTTAGTGTTACTTTGATAGCTTTAGAAGGCCCTTTTTCTTTTCTAATGAGGTCCGCAACCTGTTAACAATTCTAATCATGTAACTTTTGGCTATCTCTCTATCTGATCTTCATGGTGGTAAGTGATGGAGGTTTCTGGCAGTTATCATTTTTATTTTGTCTGGAACATCGAGATAAGGTCATTAATCAACTTTCACGTTGAATTTTCAATCCTTGAAATCCTTTGAACTTCCTGAGCTGATGTCTAGATTGGTTTTTACACTTCTAACACATTTTTCCATCATTTGATATCTGTTTACGAGAGGGAGAGATAGTTGAGACCCAAATATTATAAGCCCTAACATTTTTTTCCAGCGTCCATCCAAACATTTATTTCTAGAGGCCATCTGCTAACCGGTTGGGAATGCGATACTTCTTTTGACTTTCTCACTCATGCTTTCTATTTTAATTTTCATGACTCGTTGATAGCAGGCTTATGGAGTTCAGATGAATGGCTATCTTGAAAAAGATGAAAAGAAATTTCTATGGATAGGAAAGAGAAGCGAACAAAAATCTACCTATCCTGGAATGCTGGATCAATTAGCTGCTGGGGGATTGGTATGTATCACCTTGCGGTTAATGGTTTCTCACAGATTACCGTTATGTATGTCCCTCTAGCCTTACTGGTATCCTGGATTTAGTTACTCCCTTGGATCTAAACATGCTTCAGTTGAAAATTCTTTTGCTACTTCATAAATAGTATTTTCAAAGTTACCTTTATCAAAAAACAGTATTTTGTTCCTTCCTTATTAAATAAACCTAGAAACAATCCTAATCAACTATTTATTGTGGAGAAGTTCTTTGGTGCGGAACATACTGTGGTATAGTAGTCCATTTTATGTAAACATGATTATTTCTTGGTTGATTTTATGTTCATTTATGCGGTTTTGGCTGCAGCCACATGATATTTCTTGTGGAGAAAATCTTATTAAGGAATGTGAAGAGGAGGCAGGGATACCAAGATCTATTTCTCTTAAGTAAGAATAATTTTCCATTTTGAAATAATAACCATCAACCCAGGGCTCTACTGTCTGCTTGATGTTATATATGGTATAAATGTCTCTTTTAATGGTATGCTTGTTCATGTAGCTTATGAATTTTCTTGTCATGATCAGAGCTATACCAGTTGGAGCTGTGTCCTACACTGACATAGAAGGGTATTGGATGAAGAGAGATGTCCTCTTTTGTTATGATCTTAAGCTTCCTGATGGCTTCATTCCTCATAATGAGGGTAAGCCTACTAAATTTTCAATATGTATCCGAGCACTAAACCAAAGCATTAGATGCATTTAAGTTTCCCAGCTAAGCTATTAAAAATGCTGTATTTCTGATTTCGATCTTCACGTGGAACAAGCATTGTTCTAGGTGAATGGCTTCTTTCTATTTTCAGATGTTCAATTGAATTTTAGTCGATCTCTGCTCTTTGTGTTTTGTGACAGATGGGGAGGTAGAAAGCTTTCAATTGGTCCCAGTCACACAAGTAGCAAATATCATCCGTAAAACATCATTCTTCAAAGCAAACTGCAATCTTGTCATTATTGATTTCCTCGTCCGGCATGGGTAGGAATATCATACCATTTACTTTAATATTTCCATCCAACTTGTAAGCCATTTATTCTTTTTATTTCTGTCTTGCCGCATTAAACACCACTTTAGTTAACCTTTTTGTTGTAAGTGAACAAGGATCTAAACTATTTGAACCAGTTCTGAATTATCAAATTTTGCTGCAAAAGATTTTCACAGCCACAAAGTTACATTTATGTAAGAATTTAAGTTTTGTGCACTGTCAGTTTACAACCATTAGGTAAACTTTACCTGCTATTGTAGGTTACCCAATTTTTTCTTTTTCAATTTTTGTGTAAAAAATTGTGTAACCTGCAATAGCGGGTCAAGTTTACCTATAGGGCAGAATATTTTGTACGCGGACAATGCACAAAACTTAAACTCTTTCTGTAAGGTAGAGAGGGAGAGCCCAAGACTCTGTGGCCCTCAGCCGTTGCATCTCTGTTGGACCACATTCTCTTCATAATCGCAGGACACATACAGCTATTGCAAAAATTTGGTTTGTCTTGCATAATTGACTGAACCACCAAGCCTTATTACATAATGGTGTCTAGAGTTACTTGGTAAGTGCAAGGTTTAGGGTGCAAATCCCTCCTACCAAGATTTGATATCATGGCTATGTAGTGGTTATTGGCTGAAATCTCCAAAGAAACTCAAAACACTGAATCAATTGGAGTTCAGTCTTTAATTTTGAATCAACATGTTATTTTGCATAGCCTTATAATTTTTTCAATCTTTCCTAGTTTGCTTTTTAAAAACAATATTTTGTAATCTAATACATTTTTAAACCCTCTCTTACCTCACCGCTGAGGTAGAGGTAAGGTCTGCGTACACACTACCTTCCCCAAACCTAACTTTGTGAGACTACATTGGGTATGTTGTTGTGTTGTTTTACTGCATCTGAAGGTAGCTTGAAATATCTGTAGTCTCATATAAGCAACCTCCAAATTTAACTATTTTGATTCCTTGTTGTTCTCCCTCTATATGCATAATTTATGATCTCATGGTGGTTCCTTCCGACTCTAATCCCACATTTCCATTTGAAATAATACCAGGCACATCAGACCAGAAGAGTTTGGGTACCTAAGGCTACTGCAGAGTTTGAGAAGTGGGTATTTCTCCTAAGTATAATCAGCTTCCCTTATGCTTGGGGTTCTTTTCTTGTTTTGCCATTTCTCAAATGAGCAGATCTATTTGTGGGTGACTATGAGCCATATTCAGTGAATACGTTGACGGCCAAGTTGTATAATTGATCTAGAGCACCCATTCTTGATCCTTGAATATTTTAGAAGTATAAAGCCCTTCTGTAGACTTGCAGCCTTGTTCTGGTGGTCCATTTCCTCTGTTTAATTGCTGTTGTGCTAAACAATTTGCTTCTCTGAACGAAAAAAAACCAGGGACAATCAAAATTGTCAATGGTGATCCTGCCGAAGGAAAATATTTGTGAATAAGTAGTGTATCTCAGATCTATATTCGCATCTGGATTGAAATACTGTTTAGGTATGTAGGAAATAGGTATCTTGGAGATGTGACAAATAGGAAAGGCCAACAGCATCATAGACACCGAAACTTGTTGCCAAAATTCATTTAGACACCTAAACTAAGGCCTGTTCCTATCCGTCTCCTAAGCCCCCCATATTTTATTTTAATTGGGCCTTTTTTGCCTATGTGGCACTGCGCGTGCAGTGCCATCGTGGGAGGCGCGTGAGGAGCATTTTTTTTTACTAATTTACGAATAAAAAGATGTCAAGTGGCATTGAGGGCCCCAAAATTTTTTCAATAACAATTTTTTTTTTTTAAATACTAAAGGCCCCAAAAAACTTTTTAATAAAACAAAAAAGCATTAGAGGGCCCCCAATTTTTTTTTTAATAAAACAGAATTTAAAAAAAAAAAGCCTCCCCACAAAACCCCCCACCCCATCCGATACCCCTGACCTCATTTTTTTTCTCTCCATTTCATCTTCTTCACCATTCTTTTTCTTCATTCTTTTTCTTTTTGCTAAACTTAATTCTCATACCATTTTTTCTACTTTTTCTCCTTTCTTGTTCTTACTTTTGAATTTGATTTAAATTTTTTTTGTTGTTATTCTTATTCTTTTCCGCCATTAGACTGCCGGAAAAAATGAAAGTTCGCCGAAAAAAATGAAAGTTTGCTACATTTGAATTGTTGGATTTTCAACATATTATTCATCGTTTCATATCTCCACCCCACTCCGCGTCTTCATCGTTTCATAGTACCCCACCCCACCCTATTGCTACTATTTTGTTGATATGAATATGGTGGAAACTAATTATCAAGCTAAGAAGAAAATTAAGTTTTTTTCTTGTAATGTGAATATGTTTTTGTTGTGCTGTGTGTTAGTGTAAAATTTGAGAAATTATAAAATTATTTCATGGAGAAGAAGAGGAACGTCGGGGGCGGGGGGAAGACGATGAACGTTGGGGGTGGGGGCTGGGGGAGGGGGGAGTTTTATTTTCATCTTTTAAAATTTTTTATAATTTCTTTTTAATAATTATTTTTTTATTTTTATTTTAAAATAATTTTATAATTATTTTTTAATAATTTGGATCCTCAATGCAATTTTTTATTTTTATTTTTAAAATTTTAAAATTTCTTTTAAATAATCAGTTTTTTATTTTTATTTTTTAAATAATTTTATAATTATTTTTTCATAATTTAGATCCTTAATGCCATTTTTTTATTTTAATTTTTAAAAAGTTTTATAATTTTTTTTAATAATTAATTTTTTAAATAATTTTTTAATAATTTATTTCATTTTTAATTTTTTTTTATAATTTTTTTAAAATAATCAGTTTTTTATTTTTAAATAATTTTATAATTATTTTTTCATAATTCATATCCTCAATGCCATTTTTTATTTTCATTTTTTAAAAAAATTTATAATTTTTTTAAATAATTATTTTTTTAAATAATTTTTTAATAATTTATTTCATTTTTTTTTTTTTTAAATAATCAGCTTTTTATTTTTATTTTTTAAATAATTTTAGAATTATTTTTTAATAATTTCCTCAATGCCATTTTTATATATATATTTTTAAAAATTATAATTAATTTTTAATAATCATTGGACCCACAATGTCACGTGTCAGCTTCCAATTAACTCGTTTTGTCACGTCATCGCGTGTGTGCAACACACTTTAAGCTTTTTGCTGATAGGGAAAAAAAGGCTCAATTGGAATAAAATGTGGGGGGTTTAGGGGCCTGATAAGAATAAACCTTAGTTTAGGTGTCTAAGTGAATTTTGACAACAAGTTTGAGTGCCTATTGACTTTTGCCAATAGGAAACGGACAAAAGTGGATATACGAATGGAAAGGTTTATGTTTCTACATTGCAATTTAGAGGTAATATGGAAGTGAAAAAATGATTTTAGATTTTTTTTTATTTTTATTTAAATAAAATCCATTTAGGGAGTATATTTGACTATTCTCATAAAGTTCAGAGGTATATTTGATCTTTTCGTGTAACATTATTTTTTGATTCTTTAATTCAAAGACTAATTTGGATTTATTATCTTGGTGGCCTTTTTTTCATTCTTATTTTTGTAAAGTCTACCATAAATGCCCAGACATTTTTTCGCAAATACAAAAAAATGAATTACAGTAAAGCCACAAAAAAAGATTAATATTTTTTTTTTTCTTTTCCCTGTTATTTCATTCATACTTCATCCTTTTTATTTCTAATATTTTAAAACGAAAGGATGAAAGCACTAAACTATAATATGAACAAGAAACTGAGATAATGATAAGCAAATAGATCCATGAAGGAGATATTTAAAACCCAAATTAGTTGTTGGAGCAAAGTAGTCAAAAAGTACACGTGTGAGTTGTTACTTAAATGACTGATGAAGCTACCAAGAGCTTTACTTCATACGGGGTAGGGATGACACCCTAGAGAAAATTACAAGAGCTTTACCAAGACCTCTTAACTTTAAAATTATTCGACGGAGTATCGTTGATTTTATCAGCATGACAATAAACAAATATTGTTATGGGGATGACTACGAACAATGAAAACTCAGTTGTATGCCAAGCACAAAGAGAGTAGTTGAGCCCCTCATAGGCAGAGGTTATCCTAAATGGCTGAAACTTCAAAAGGCTAGTACAAATAAGAGGAACCTAACAATGGAAGCAAAATTATGGTGGAGCATTATCATGAGATGGATCCACCCAACCAAACTCGACAACACTCTGAAACCAGACAAATCAGTGTTGACTACGTTAATTGTGAGTGGATTCCCCTTCAATGTGGGAAACTTTTAGTTGGAGACGCCATGCACAGGTCCACTCAAATATGACTCCAACGTAAAAACAACATTGATAGTGGATATTACCAAAAGGGAATAGGATAGGAGGCAATGTTGACCACCAACATCGGTGCGAAAGTGCCTTTTGGGAGGAGCGATACAGCCTCGCAAAAGGATATTCACACTGACGTGCCTTTTAGTGCCTAAGATCCTAATATTGCTCCTCCTCTATTAGCCCTATATTCTATCGGCTTAGAAGGAGCTACTTCCAGGACTACACCTCCATCTACCACTCTACATACAACTTTGTACACATAAAATAGAGTGTTCACTAGAGATAATCTTGTGGATTTCGAAATAAGGACTGAATATTCTCACAAGCACTCCAAAAGCCTGGTCTCCTAGATACCAGCCTATATGACCAAGGCCATTAAGACACCCTTAAGCCTTTTGAGTGAGGACGTGAAGAAGAATTATGAGTTTGCCACTGATTTGACTCAATAGGCTAGAGGAAAGGATGATGGAGCTATAATAGAATGACTTGGCCACTGAGATCGATTACTTGAAGAAAGAGCTAGCCAAATCATAGGCTAAATGTGCTATGCTCCAGTCTAGGGAGCTTGCTAGATTATTCTTCCCAACCACAGATCCATTATCCACTATCCCAGTTGAGTCCTTAATAATCAATTTATTTTAACTGACATACACTCCTTGACTTGGGTAAGAAGGTGGTGGTGTCGCCATCCAAACCAAATGAGCATGCCGTTAAAGAGGACAAGAAGGAGCTAATTGATGGTCTGCCTAGAACAGAAGATGATAGGTTTAGGTTGGCACAACAGAGATCCCTGATGAGTTGTCGCGATCGAGGGCTGCTGCCTGCTGGTGGATCCAACTCCAGAATAAGGCTTGGACATAAGGCCCCAATTAAATGATCTGTCAGTAGTTGTTCCCACCACCACCGCAGATGTTGTTGATACTCCTACAACATAGCCATCCTAAGATGTGCCTCTCGTCTACAGCTCTTCATGCACCAATAGGGAGTTTTATGCCCCCATCTTGTTCTTCGTTTCTTTTGATGCATTGGGGACAACACATAATTTTTGGTTGGGGTGGGAAGGTAGTAAAAAGGGATATCAGCCTTCGACTATGATTGAATTACACAATGCAGGCTTGTCATAAAAAATATATTGTTGTTTGTAAAATGTGCTCCATGCATTTCTATTTGTTTACCTATTTTTATTTTTAGTCTGTTTAGAAAAAAATTCCTCTTTAGGGGTTCACTCGACCCCCTTCGATGAAAAATTATACTATTTATACATGGTTAAAATTATTTTTTATGTATATATAATTGATGTTGAACCCCCTTCTACTAGTTCGTGTGCCTACTTCTGTCAATTTTGAACCTCAGTGAAAATTTTAGCTCCACCACTGTTCAACATATCATTAGTTTAAGACTACAGAATTCAAAAGTTATTTTTACTTTCTTAAACTTTATGTCAAGTCAAAACATGATAATTAAATTGAAAAAGAGGGAGTGATATTTTTTGAAGTTTTGTTGTTTAGTTTTTAGGATCAAATCTTAATAAATTCACCTCCTACCTTTTCTTTTCTTTGGTTCATTTCTGGGAGTTTCTTTTAGTGCTGAACTAAGGCAAGAAACTTTTTGAGACTTTTGAGTCTAGAGTAAGACTTTTCCCGATTATAAGTTGGAAGGTGACTTTCTTATCGAATAATTCATGTTTAAGTAAGAAAGAGTGTATTTGACTCAAACTTGTCAAACGGGCCGGGCTGGCCCGGCCCGAACCGGCCCGAACCGGCCCTACATATCAAACCGGACCGGTTTGACCCGGCCCGGTAAGCCCTAGGGCTTTAGGGTTCCGGGTTCCGGTCCGTTTTTTTTTTTAAACTGGGCCCGGTTAACCCGGCCCGGACCAACCCGGTCCAGGCCCGCCGGTTAACCGGCCCGGAACCGGCCCGAAATTAAAAAAAAAAAAAAAAAAAAAAATTATTGGGCCAAACTAGCCGTTGGCCCAACGGCTATATTACCGTTTTTGGGTCCAAACGGCTAGTTTGGGCCCATTAACTTAAAAAAAAAAAAAAAAAATAAAAAAATTTTTAATCCCCAAAATAAATCTATAAATACCCTACAACTTCAAATCATTTCTCACACAATTTTTCACTCTCTCAAATCTCATTCTCTCTCAAATCTCAATTCTCAATTCTCAAATATTCAATATATTTAATTTCTTAAAGTGTTCAATTTAAATTTTTAATTTTTCGTTTACAAAGTACGAGCGGAAGTTTCTAAAGTCGCAATCTTCGGATACTTCCAAAATTTGGTATTGTCGTTCCATCTCTTACGTTTAATTTTTATTTATTGTATTAATTGTTTAATATTTAATTTTATTATATTTGTGTATTTTGAATATTTTTAGTTTAATTTAATTTATATTATGGATAAATTAAAAAACCTCGCTACTAAAGGTGTTAGAAATTTTTGTCCCGGAAGCGGTAGTGGTAGTAAAAAGCGAATTACTAGCGGTAGAGGTAGTTCAAGTAATAGATATACCCGTGTGACTTCGCCTCCGGTACCGCTTGGTACACCTTTTGAGGAAGAAATAGGTGTAGGTGCTCACGATATGGATTATGTAGAATTTCAGGAAAATTACGGTATAGAAGAAGAAAATGAAGTAGATGCAGTTAATGTAGACGAAGATGATGAAAATATTGCTGAAACACCCGCAGTAGGACATGCTAACGTTAGATCTGAATCAGTTAATCTCCCTTCCCGTCCTCCCAGTGCCCCAAAACCCCGTAAAAGAACTAGTATTGCATGACAATTTTTTGAACGTATATCAGATATTGAGGTGCAGTGCAATATTTGTCAACAAAAATATAAGCATAGAAGTGGCGGTAAGCAAGGGGGTACGGGTACGTTAATGAGACATATAGCTGAAGATCACACTAGAGAGTTGAATATTGCAAAAGGTGGTGGGGATGTTGGTGGGTCAACGCAAACTAGAATGGACCCAACAACCGGTCAAGTAGCGAAAAAGTATAATAAATTGAGGGACAGAGAAGAAATAGCTAAAATGGTAGCTGTGGGTTGTTTGCCTTTTAGTTTTCCTTCTTCTGATGCCTTTATTCGTTATATACAAGCAATTTATAATCCTATGTTTAATGGTATTCCTAGAACTACTTGTCGGTCTGATATTTTTAGACTCCATTCACAATATTGTTTTTATTTATCAACATTCTTAAAAAATATTCAATGTAGATTGTCCCTAACTTCCGATCTTGGTCGTGCTGTAAATAAAAATGATTATTTAACCGTTACTTGTCATTGGATGGATAGTAATTTCATAATGCAAAAACGTATTCTTGCTTTTTTATATGATGAAAATCGGAAACATACTGGACAATTTATTGCTGATTCTATTATTAAAATTGCCGGATATTATGGTATAGAAAATAAAATTTTATGTATTGCTTTTGATAATGCTTCTAACAACAAGACTGCTATAACAAAAATAAAATCTACGCTATCTCCGCCCTTTCCTGAAATTTTTCATGTTAAGTGTGCATGTCATATATATAATTTAATTGTAAAAGATGGTCTTGACTTTTTTGAGGTTTATATTGAAAAAATTCGTCTTGCTGTTGGTTTTATTCAAGGAAATAATCGTAGATCTAGAATTAAAGAATTTAAAGTTAAATGTCAAGAAAATGGACTTGCACCGATTTTGATGCCTGAGGAAATTGATATTAGATGGAATTCTACGTATGAATTTTTAAAAACTTGTTATAAATATAGAATTCCTATTACACTAGCTTTTAACCAACATTGTGGTTCATTTGCTGATTCTGCTGATTGCATGCTACATAATTCTGATTGGGTTATAATTAATGATCTTGTTAAGTTCTTAGAAAAATTTTATGTAGCTACGGTTGAATTTTCCGGTGCATACTATCCTACTGTTTGTAATATTTTGGCATATATAGCCGATATTTCTGGTTTGCTCCGACAATATAAAGATAAAGAAGGTTATAAAGAAGCTGTTGGCGCTATGTTTACGAAATTTAAAAAATATTTCTTCCCGATTCCCCCTATTTACTTGGTTGCTGCTATGTTAAATCCGTGCATGAAATATAATCATATGTGTCACTTTAGTACTCTTATTTATACTAACTTAGAAATAAATACTAACCATGATTCTGAACAAGTACAACCTGATTTGTGGACGGCTACGGCTGATGCAAAAGATTATATAGAAAAATTATATAATCACTATGCTGATTTATTTGATTCAGCCGTACCTACAAATATCACTCCAACTGTCGCTCCTCATCCTCCCGAGGAGCCATCAGCTTCTAAAAGGCCGGCACATAGTGGTTTTCCTGATTCGTTTTATGATTTAACTTGTTGGAACAGTGTGGATGAGAGAGCTTACACATCAACTTATCGGGAAGAGCTGAAATATTATCTGCGGACGCCACCAGAGGATCGCAGACGACGGATCAACACGCTGGATTGGTGGAGGAATAATGAATCACAATATCCTGTACTTTCAAGATTAGCCAGAGATATCTTGAATGTTCCTATGTCAACCGTTGCATCAGAGAGCGCCTTCAGTCAGGGACGACAGCAGCTTGGAGACAACCGACACTCATTGGGAAGCAACGCAATGAATGTTTTAGTTTGCCTCAGAGATTGGATTAGAGCAGAAAGAAGAAACCAAGGAATGGAACCAGAGCCCAACGACGACCTCAAACTTGAAGAAATTATGACTTCACGGGAGAACTCAGCAGAATCAAGTCCAATGCATGGTTTTTCCCCCGTTGACTTCGACTACCCTATGCAAGTTCCAATTAATATTAACATGAATGAGTTGGAAAAAATGATGCATAATTTATAGATTTTTCATTCATGTAAATTATAAATTTTGGATCATTTTGCAATCAATAAAATTCCACAAATTCATTCACTCCTTAGTCGTTGTTTTTTATTTATTTTTATTTAACGATTTATAATTTTAATATCTTCTATACAAGTGTATATTTAATGTATACATGTGTATATGTTTATATATCTTATATAGAAGTGTATATTTAATGTATACATGTGTATATATCTTCTATAGAAGTGTATATTTAATGTATACATTGTGTATATAGCGTATATAGTGTATATTTGACCGGTTTTTAACCGGGTTTGACCGGGTTTTAGTGGGTTTGACCGGGTTTGACCGGGTTTTAGTGGATTTAAAGTATTACATATACATAGAATAGAGTGTATATATGTGAATAGATCTTCTAAAGATGTGTATATTTAACGTATACATGTGTATATATTTTATAAATTAGTATATAACTATACAAATATATATTGTAATGTATATATATTGTAGTATATCTCATTTAAAGTATTACATATACATAGAATAGAGTGTATGAATGTTAATAGATCTTCTATAGACGTGTATATTTAACGTATATATGTGTATATATTTTATAAATTAGAATATAACTATACAAATATATATTGTAATGTATATATATTGTAGTATATCTCATTTAAAGTATTACCTATACATAGAATAGAGTGTATATATGTGAATAGATCTTCTATAGACATGTATATTTAACGTATACATGTGTATATGTTTTATAAATTAGTATATAACTATACAAATATATATTGTAATGTATATATATTGTAGTATATCTCATTTAAAGTATTACATATACATAGAATAGAGTGTATGAATGTTAATAGATCTTCTATAGACGTGTATATTTAACGTATAGTCGTTGTTTTTTATTTTTTTTTATTTAACTATTTATAATTTTAATATCTTCTATACAAGTGTATATTTAATGTATACACGTGTATATATCTTCTATAAAAGTGTATATTTAATGTATATATTATGTATATAGCGTATATAGTGTATATTTGACCGGTTTTTAACCGGGTTTGACCGGGTTTGACCGGGTTTTAGTGGGTTTGACCGGATTGGGTTAAGTGGGCCGGTTCCGGGTGGGTTTTAATATTTTTACTGTGCAGCCCGGCCCGGCCCGGACCGGTTAAGGCCAAACCCGGCCCGTAACCGGCCCGGAACCCGGTAAGAATGAGAGGGCCGGTTCCGGGTTGAACCGGCCCGGCCCGTTAGACAGTCTTAATTTGACTTATATGGTGATAGTTGTCCACGTAAGGTGTAAAACTTGTTTTACTTGAAAAATGGACCCCTAGGAAAAAAATAATTGCATGAACTTCAATTACATAGATTGACATGTATATATCTTTTTGTGACATAAAGAAAATTGCTAGATGCTTAGAATGTAGAAAATGAACACTCTTTTCTCGTATGCCATATAAACTATATCGACCCTTATAGTAAAACATGTGACGTAGAGTCGTTCCTTAACAACAAAAGAGGTTTTAGATTTACATATCTCAATCCTTGATTCGGTAACAATGACTTGTGAACTTTACCTTCAAGGAAACACCATTTATCCATACAAAACAAATGAAAGCTATAAAAGAAACTAGCCAAGAAGTGTAATATAATGGCAACAAAACATACATCACAACAACGACAAGCTTATGCTATAAATGGGTGGTCTATCACTGCACCCTTTTCCCTACCTCCCAAATATCAAACAACTTGCAAATGATCAAGAGTACTCCCTAAGCCTTAGTCCACATATAAAAGCCCTCAATATACTCTAAAAATACATATAATTCAAACCCATTACTTCCAATCACTATCTAGTGAGTGCTTTACCAAAATGTATCAAAACACTTTCATGACTTCATAGATGATGATTTACATTCTATAGCCAAACCCTTAGATTTTCTTTACTTTAATCTTCTGTTAATGCAGTGTCAAAAGCTAGAAGTGGAGAAGAATATTGTTTTAGCATGACATATATTGAAGGATAAACCCAAAACCATGTATATAAATATCTCCTTGGGATGGAGGAGATAAGAATTCATTTTGGGAACTCTTGGATAGAAATAACAAGTGAGAAATGAGGATTAGGTCAAACTTTTGACATATATAAAGTTCCCACTGCATCAAATGTGTGGTTTTATTTACGATCGTAAACCATTTACATCCATTGAATCAATCGTATAATATCCCCTTTACGGTTATAAAACACATTTTAGATTGGTTGATGCCTATTATCCATAACTTCACTTTATTGTATTGTTCAAGTGCCGTTAGAGATCTACGTCCATAAATCCATTTTACGAACCTTAGGTGTCTTAGTTGATGATCTTATATCAAATGTTATTCATTGTTCAAGGGGGTGCTTCGATGTATGTTGTGATGTAAGAACCATATCCATAATTTACGATCATAAATTGTAACAACCCTTAGTTTGATTTCTGGATTTTACCATGTTTTGACCATTTTACTTCTCTCTACATTTTGGTATTTATGGGCTGTGGGAGTAGGTGGTGTAGTTCCCAAGATGTTTGGGGAAGAACTATGTGAGTTTTCATTTGGAAGGATTTAGAATTGGAGTGGTTAACTTTGATCAATATTCAAAGATTCGAGCATGGTATAGGAATTTCATTAGTTTCATCAGCTCTAGGATATCGATTTTGCATTAGCAAGATGGTTAGTTCAAGTCCCAAGGCTTTTGGTGTGTTTTTCAGCGTTTAGATGAGATGTTGGAAGTTTAAGCATAAGGGATGACTTTGGCCAATATTTCATGTTAATGATCTCCATTAGAAATTCTGATGGCACCATTGAGTCGGGAATGTCAATTTTGATCTAGTAGTAGGCGAATTATTTTCATGGGTGTTCGAACCCATTTCAAGGGGTCTGTCGGGGAGTTTTTTCCATAAGATTGTTGTTAAGTTGTTGTTGCTGGTGGAAGGGAAATCCTTCTTTGTGTTTATAAGGAAGGCATCAGGTTTGCGAAGAAGGGGTTTCTCTTGTCAAAGAATTCACGGGTGAGGTGCCGCATTCGCCAACATGGATTTTGGGTCCAGGTTGGGGGCAGGGTTTTTTAGCCTTTGCAATCATAGAGAGTCGATCACGTTCATTAAATTTCGATTCTGGTCCATCACATTCGTGATAGTGTCTTCGTGTTCGCAAAGAATGGGGCCTTGACAACTTTAAAAAGATCCCTTTTTGGGATTGAATCCCATTTTCACCATTCGAAGCTTAGGTCTCAATATTGAGCTAATCAAAGTGTGGTTTTCAGGATTTCACCTGTGGGTAAGTTGTTAAATCTTGATTTCATCATTTCCATTAAATTTTCCATGATTTAGATCAAAATCCTTATTTTTTACTCAAAATTTTGGGTTTTTCTTGTTAGAGTCAAATAATAGTATTTTGATGATTTCAAACTTGATTTAGATGTTGTATTTAATTCGATTTCAAATTTGAACCCTCTATACTGTGGGTAAAGTATTTTAAAATAAAATTCCTATTTTACCCTTGTGGGCCTAGGGTCACTTTTCTGGTAGACTTTTGAATCCGAATCTAAGCTTTATCAATATGGGTATTGGTATATTTTTTTTTATATGTAGAACTCATATTTGAATAGATTGAGTTTGTTCAGTGGTAATTCAGAAGAAAGAAGTTCTAGTTTAATTCTTCAGGTTTCCTTAAGTCAAGTTGAGACTTTTTTTAAGTTTTTTTTTGAAGTGTTTATTGCTTGAATTAAGAGTAATGGGGATGTGGGTCCCATACATATGAGGTGACAAATATCTTTATGGGTGTCGGTGTATTGTAACGGGCTAAAAATGGAAATGAATTTTGGGATAATACTCTATTTATGACTGTTAGACTATCTTGTGTAAAGTGTTCTAGTGGTGAATCTGAACTTTGGAGTCACTGATATTAATGGTATAGCATGTTATGAGTGAGAAGTGAGCTAGTTGATCTAGATTAATGAATTATGGCATATAGTCGGTATTATTGAGTTGAGTATGGCATTGTGAGCATAGATTTGAGATGTTATGTTGTTCCTTTTAATTGTGATTTATGCATACTCACTCATATTTATATCATAACACTATTAAATTGATATTTTAAGAAAGGTTGATTCAAAATGTCTTGCATGCCTAATGGGAAAGTGTTCTAGATGGATTTATATTGCTTCTACTTGTATACCCGAGAGAAAATTATTTTGGGTATATTCGTTGATATGCATTCCCAATGGGAGATTGTTCTTAGTGGGTATAAGGGCCTTACGGGTCTTTTATGGGTCCCAGTTAGACAGACTGAACAACAGATGTATACTTTCATGTATGGCATCATATTGGATTATCTCATCATTTTCATACGATTGATTGTTATGTTTTAGAACTATATTTGATTGATTGATTTTATTTTGGTTTTGTAATGATCCTTTCGTTCATTTTTTTGTATTTCCATTATTTTTGATGTTAGAGATTCTCCGTAGCTGCCCCAAATCATTTATGACTTGTTGGGACTGACTGTTCGATTACTGGGCAGTTCGTTTGATTTTAGAACCAATTTTCTATTTAGAAGTCTTCGTTGGTTTTAAATGGCCACGGGGCAAAAACTTTAGTAAAACAATAATAGATGCAAATTCTGAATATTCCAGCAGCTTTGGTATATTGATTTTAGGCTAGGTAGACCTTTGATTCGGGTTTCGATATACCCGAGCTTATTTCGACATATTGGTTGAAAAGTTGAAAAATTAAAATACGGGTGTGGACCCACATTTGGTCAAAATGACCTCAGATGGAAAATTAAACTTTTCCATCATGTTTGGAACAACGATTTTAGTCTAGGGGGACCCTTGGTTTAGGTCCCAAGGCTTCTGGACTTATTTTGGGCAATTGAGCGGATTTTATAAATATTGAAACTATAGACGTGGGCCCTAATTTTTGCCAAAATGATCTCGATGAAAGTTTTGATGATTCCATTATATTTGAAATGTGGTTCACACTCAAATTTCACTATTGAATCATGTTCATAGGGTTCTGAATGAGCTTCGAGGGTCAAAAATAAGTTTTTGACTTTGCTGATATCTGGTGCACAAGGGGGACACCGTGATAGAACAAGGGGTATGGCGATCTCCCTATCGCGATAATAATCACTAGATTGCGATAACAACATCTCCTTACCTGGTATGGGTATAAAATGACCCCTTGGGCCGCGTTTTGGTCATTTTCTCTTCATCTTTAGATCTAGAAACCCTAGAAGAGTGTGGTAACTCAAAATTGAGTTTTGTGGGTGACTTGGAAGCTTGCTAAACATCTATTATTATGATTATCATCCGATTTAAGGTAAGATTTCTTCACTTTCTTGATGAGTTTCTTGGTTCTTGACCCAAAACCCCAAATAGCTTGAGGGCTTGATTTTAGCCCCAAATGAGCTTGATTTTCACCCATTTTTGAGGGTTTTGATTCCATGAGCTTGATATGATATTAGGTTAACCTCAAAAATGCATTTTCCATAAGTGGGACCCACTTGGGGTTTTTGGTGTCGTTTTTGGATTAGAAGCAAAATAGTGCAATATGGGTATCATTATTCTCGTATTGATGAGTAGATTACAATTTTGTTAGTGTAATGGCATTTTGGGATTGTGAAATTAAGATAGATATTTGGTGAATGATTTAGAGATTTGTGGTTCGACTTTGAGATAAACTTCTATCTACTCTTCTTTATAAGATGATGTGTGATATATATTGCATGTGAATGTGAATGTGAATGTTAAGATTGATTATAGGTAGAATGACTTAGTCTTGATTATTAATTTCTTTGGGATTAGATGAGGATTTTGGAACCATAAGGTGAAATGCTTATTACCTTTAAGAACCCTATTGTTTTCTCCCTAAATTGGACTAATTCGTAGAATGGGTATGCTATGATACTAGTTTGGGACATGGTTTAAGTGTAGGAATCATGGTTAGTATAATTAACCTTAGTTGGGTTAGTCTTGTGATCTTGAAACTGTAATTTTGGTAGAGTTGACGTAAATGCCCATGTTTCTAGATGAAGTTCCAATGTTAGGATTGGTTATGGCTTACTTGACATCTAGAAGTTGAACGAGATACCTTAACGTAATTTGGGGTATAAATTGCCAAAATATGGAAATTGAGGATTAGTAGTGGGTTCGTCCGGCCTACTTAGGCCAAGACATGTGTAAAACCTTGTGGACTTAGTTGCGGATACTAGGCTTAGTTGAGACTATTGAGACTTTAGAATAAGTTTACTTTATGGATTGGTAAATTGGGATGTATTTTCCCACGAATAATGACTAATGGCTTATGGACATAATATTCCTTATGGAAGTGATATTGGGCCTTTAGAGATGTTATTTCCTCTAAGATATGATATTGAGATTTTAGAGATGTTATTTCCTCTTAGATATGATATTGGGCCTTTAGATATATTATTTCCTCTTAGATATGATATTGGGCCTTTGGAGATGTTATTCCTCTTAGGGATGATAATTGGCCTATAGAGATGATATTCTTCATAGTTATGATATATCTTCTAGAAGTGAGATTCCTCTTATATGTGAGATGATTATAGATATGCTTTATAACTCATAGAGATGTTATGCCTCGTGAATATGCTATGGCTTATATATATGAAATGCTATGGCTTATGCCTCGTGAATATGCTATGGCTTATGCCTCGTGAATATGCTATGGCTTATAGATATGAAATGACTTATATATGTGATTATAAATATGAGTTCCGGATACATATGTGGGCCTAAGTCCATGATTACGATGTTATGATTATTACAGACACATTATAACACGACCCGACCAGGGGCCTTGTTGTAATGGGCATCTCAAGTCCAACTAGGACCGGAGACCACCCCCGATACCCACCCAACCACCCAACATATACCCTGAGTCGGATGAATTTTGAACATATAATGAGATACCGTGTGCTTTTACAAATCCAGACTCTAGGATAGGTCTATAACTGAGACCTACCCAAACGAGCCCAACCGTCCCAACCCAATCGATAACCATAACCAAACCAAAACCATAAGCCAAAATCGAAACAATAACCAAACCAAGTTTCATAACATAGCATAAAAAAGATGGAACAGTGAGAAATTTAGTCCAACGGTATTAGCCCCAATACCAATGCCAATACTAAGGCTAACACCTATACCGATCCCACCCAAACCAACGCACAGTAGTTCCACAAAATCCTTTAACCAAAAGAAAACCAATATCCGATTGGAACATGCCCCCAACCATAGCCAAAACTAGTATCCATAAAATATCTAAAGTACGTAAAAAGCATCCATGAGCATGAAATGGAGCCTTTTGGAATATGGAAGATCACTACTTTAATCTAGATGATGATCCTAAATTCGAGAACTAAGTAGGAGAAGTAGAATGGACGGTTCCTGCATCGCGTGGGGATATAGATGCCGAGGACGGGTTAGTGGGAGAACTCCAGCAAGTACTTTAGATAAGGATAAAATAATGTCATCTGGTAAAACCAAGTAAACCAACCACATGCATACAAACCATACATATATATATATATATATATATATATATAACCATGCCGGGAAAGGGAACCAAGTTTGGCATGCATTTAAAACCATTAACCTAGGTATGTGTAGCTTAACCGTCCTAGAACCATTAATGTGGGCATGTGTAGCTTAATCATCCTAGAACCAACCACGAGATATATTGGTCTAATGTAACCCCCTGAACGGGCCCCGATGCGTGTAGCCGCACGAACCGGAGATACCATAAGAGTAGGAGATTCCCAAGTACCCTTCGCTCTCCGTGATACATGTGTACAGTGTACTTAAAGGATTCCTACGTACCTCGTAGTATCATATATGGTCTCTATGACTAAGCCCTAATGTTGGCAAACATGAGTTTCCAGTGTCCGTCTATTGGACTCGCACCTTCACGGTTAGCTATCACGCCCTGCCATTATTGCCCAATTAAAACCATTTCCAACCAACCAAACCATTATTCCGTTATTATTAACCAAGGCTATAAAAAGTGGTATCGTCATACCGACTATAGCTTGCAAGCAATGTCCTTAGCCAACATTTTTGTGTAAAAGGATTCCCATGTACCCATTGATTACATTATCGAGTTAACTTGGAGGATTCTCATGTACCCCACAAGTGTTCCGTTATTAAGTGTGCTTGGTGGAATCCCATGTATCCCACAAGAAAGTTTAATTTACCATAACCATGACCACCAAACCTTACAATTTAAACATCCCAAGCCATTTAAATCATTTAGGGTTCCATTACCAAACCATACCATACAATAGTTATATTTAAAGTCCAATAATATAGTAAAAGAATTATCATCGTCATTTTATTAAAAATGTTGGGGGCATAGTGTTTCCATAACCAAATTCAATTACCAATTAACCATTCCTATGCAACCAATTATCCAAACCACTATTTAAAGCATGTAAAAACATAATTAAAACATGGGAAAACCATAACCAAGTATTTAATACCGAAACCCCAACATATATTTGAAAACTCCAAAACCATACAATAATCATGCCATGAAAACATTGTATAAATCAGGCCTTTAGTTGGAACTAACAATGAGGGAGAAGTATCTTGTCTTAAATTGAGAAAATGATGGAAACAAATCACCCAATCAATCCCCAAATTGATCACTTTAGTGAAACCCTAGCTTTCCTTTACCCAGAAGCCTTAGAGAGAATTGTAGAGTGTTTAAGAGAGTTTCTAAGTGTTTAATGATAGAATAATAGGGTAAATAACCTCCCAAGTGAGAATAACTAAACTAAGCTTCATAATATAACATAAAAGGATGGAATAGTGAGAAATTTAGTCCAATGGTATCAGCCACAATACCAATGCCAATACTAAGGCTGACACCAATGCCAATCCTGCCCAAACCAACCTATAGTAGTTCCACAAAAGCCTCTAACCAAAAGAAAACCAATATCTAGTTGGGACATACCCCTAACCATAGCCAAAAATAGTATCCATAAAATGTCTAAAGTATGTAAAAGCATCCATGAACATGAAATAGAGCCTTTTGGAATATGAAAGCTCACCACTTTAATCTAGGTGATGAACCCAAATTCGAGCACTAAGCAGGAAGAGGCTTAGTGCATACAAACTATACATATAATATATAATATTTCGGGAAAGGGAACCGGGTTTATCGTGCATCTATAACTATTAACCTGGGTATGTGTATCATTCATACCATTTACGGTTCCATTACCAAACCATACCATGCAATAGCTCCATTAAAAGTCCAATAAAATAGTAAAAGCATTATCATCAGTATTTTATCAAACATGTTGGGGGCATAGTATTTCCAAAACCAAATTCAACTACAAATTAACTATTCCCATGCAACCAATTATCCAAACCACAATTTAAAGAATGTAATGACATAATTAAAACATGGGAAAACCATAACTAAGCATTTAATACCAAAACCCAATATATATTTGAAAACCCTAAACCATACATTAATCATGCCATAAAAATATTGTATAAATCATGACTTTAGTTGGAACTAACAATGAGTGAGAAGTATCTTTTCTTAAGTTGAGAAGATAATGGAAACAAATCACCCAATCAAGACCCAAATTTATCACCTTAGTGAAACCCTAGCTTTCTTTTACCCAAAAGCCTTAGAAAGAATTGTAGAGTGTTTAAGAGAATTTTCGAAGTGTTTAATGATAAATAATAGGGTAAATAACATCCCAAGTGGTTTAGAAATTATGGGGACTTAATATATTAAGAGGGTAAATGTCCAGATTTCCCTTACTTAAACTTCATAAAAATTCCATCATAGGGTACGATTATACTATACTGATTGTACCCTCCAATACGAGTGGTACCCATCACTCGTAGACTAGGCCTTATTCTTGAACCCAACACAGTCCAATATATGATTTACCAAAACCAATTCATACCTAAGCATACAAATAGTATTCCTAACTTGTACCCCTGGCAAAATAGAATCATAAGAGGTTTGAACACTGTCCACTATACGAGTTTATGGTATGACTCATACCCTGGCTTACGGCTCATAGTGAGCCACTCGTACTCAGATCCAAGTTATTTTACTATGTCTTAGATTAAGTGAAGGAAGAATCCAAACCAAATGACTCTTATCCAACTATACGATTCGTACCAACCCAAGTTGTACCATTTTAAAAACCAATCCATCCCACCAACCAACACTGATCAATATATGACTAAGGCATACCACTCATACCCTAGTATACGATTGGTACCCACCAGTCGTATGCTATCCAGAACCTAAAAATCCAAAAAATTTTCTTAGGGTCCCAAACCTAGGATGTTTCATAGTATTAGGCCAAAGGTCGTGTTATGATATGAGTTGGATATCTAGGAAGTATTCATCCTTATAGAGAATATGTTGTAGTTAGGAATATATATATATATATATATGTTTTTATATACACATCTCTCCTATATGAGATGGAGGAATATGATGTATGATGCTTATGATTTCATTAAGTATGATACTAGTGATGACATGCATAGATTCGGTATATTCAGGACCATTATATATGCAAATGATGTGATTCTAGTTAAAATAGACTATTTTTCATAAATAGGAATTAAAACCCACTTTTTATATTAAAAACAAATTTCTTTACAATATTAATTATCTAACTTAATGGATCATTTATGTATATAAGATGCTAAAAATAATGTTTTAAAGAATCGTCTGAGATAGATTTTGGTTCATGATTTAACATTATTATCCACTCCGATCATAAGAGGTTCTGATCCTTTCTACACTTTTATAGTGATTTAGTCTCGAAGTTCACTTTGGGTAATGAACTTATAGATTTATACTCTTTTAACCACGACCTAAGTCCGTGCACCTGTTATATATATGTATATCTGTATTGATAATATTTATACCCCATAAGGTTAGAGGATATTATGATGATGATATTGATATGCAACAAGGCTAGAGGATATTGTGATGATGATATTGACACCCTACAAGGTCGAAGGATGTTGTAATGATTATATAGATGCCCAAAAAGGCCGAAGGATGATTATATTAATGTTCCTATGTGTACATCTACCAATTTGAGTTTGGCTAAGCCTATGTATGGTATATACCCAGCAGGGTCGGAGGATGATTATGATGATGATGATTATAATGATGATAGTTATGATGTTGGTATTATGATATTGAGGATTCTATTGCATTCATTCTTGCATGCACATCGCCTATCATCAGTATGCGCCTATATCTATCAGCTCATATGTGAGGGTTGCATAGATATGAGTGACTATGCCTTGTGTTATTTTATGTTGACTGAACCTTTCGAGCATGGGGCAGTAGGGGTATGCATAGGCTTAACAAGGTATTTGGTTATCTGGAATAGCCAGTTACTCGCACTATTATTGATAGTGTTATTATCATTATTATGATCATTGTTATATCTAGCTTATGATAGTCTGGTCATTGATTCAGTATGATTTTAGCCTCCTCTATTTTAGGATTTTATTTTTATGTAAGATTAATTCATGATGATACAAATGGATTAGAAACCCTGAGTATGTTAGTACTAAATTGTGATAGGATTATAATGAGGTCTTAAAATAAAGATATGATGATCTAGGTTGTGCTTAAGTCGACCTTGCATCTATATATATGTATATCTGTCTTTATGTAGCTTTGGTATTACCGTATATCCCTTTCTTCATTTGTTCATATTGTATATTCATTCCTTGGCCATGTATATTGATATAATTTTCTTTTGTCCTTTATTCATATATTGGCTAGGGATATACAGTTTAGTGTTGAGATTCCTGAGTATGGATGAAATAGAATAGTTCACCTTTGATACTTTTTTAGCCTTATTATGTTAGTCTATTGGACAAGAATAAGATAGGCTATCCTTATTATCTCATTGGCTTGTTATATGATTATTGGACCATTTGATGTAGTTTTTCATTTTGTTTATATGTTATATGTATCTGCATTATCTTTGGAGCTCAGTTGGCATTTGCCTACTGAGTACCATTCGTTTGGTATTCATACTACACTTCTGCAGTCAGTAGATCATGGTACGAGTTATCACCGTCGATGTGTTCATCGTGTAGAGCAGCTATGGTTCAGAGACTTAGAGTGTGCTCTCAACATTCGGAGTATTACTTACCTCCCTCTTATGTATTAGACTAGTCTATGTTGTATTCAGAGATAAGTTGTATCGGTGTAATTCCTTTGATATTCCACTTTTGTACTATTATTATATTAGAAGTACTTATATTGATTCCACTAGGTTTCAGGGACTTTATTATGTATATGATTTTCTTATTCCATCCATTCTGCATTCTTTTATATATGTATTTGGGTAGTCCATTACTAGCCGTTCCAGACTACGGGGTTGACTTGCCTACTGGTTGGTTATAGTAGGCTGAATTATGACTTGAGAAATTGGATCGTGATAAATTAGTATCAGAGCCTAGGTTCATTGGTGTATTAGTACCAGAGCTAAGTGTTTAGTAGAGTCCTGTAGCTCGGTGCGACGATGTTCATATCTATCTTTCGGAGGCTACAGTGATATTTTAGGAAATTTTCTTCTTAACTCCTTATCATGTGTCTGCATTGCTATAAGCCTCAAATATATTCTTTGACTCTATTCTATCCCTAAAGGATGATGCGATGTTGTTGATAGATGTGGATGAGACTTCAACACGTGTTTCTAGAGTGGGTTATTTGCATTTTCAGCTTGTAATTTAGCCTTTGTCATTGATGAAATGTAGGGGTTGGAGCACACTATGAGGGACTAGGTCCCTTAAAGTCAGGCACACTATGAGGGACTAGGTCCCTTAAAGTCAGTCATAGGAGATAACAGAGTAAAGCTATAAGAAAGCTAAAACTTTGCAGGAATTAAAAAACACAAGTATTTAACGTGGAAACCTCCTTACTCAAGGGAGGAAAACCATAGCTTGCCCTCAAAAGTACTTCAACAATACACTATAATCAACCTCTTGATTATAGACTCCAATGAATCTAACTCTAGGCTCCACCTGCTTGTAATAACTTTACTACAAGCCTACCTTGACAACTCTACCAAGAACACACCTCAATACTGATTAACTCTAACCAATATTAAACTCAGGTAACTCTACCTAAGTACTCTAAAGAAAATAATGAAACCATTAATCTTATAACTTGGGTAATTCAATTTCAAAACAATACTCAACTCAAGAACATACACAGTCTCTCAGCATACAAAGAATAAAACTTGAGAAATGTTGCAAAAATGAGTTTTCGCCTCTTTCACTCTTTGAATATCAGGATGGTGAAAACTACTCAATTTAAAAACATTCTTTTATTTTTTATAGTGGAATAATGATTAGGGTACAAAATATGATTAGGCCAAGTGTGCTGATTGGTACACATCTCACTTACGCAGTTTGTTACACTAGACAACAAAACTGTGCAGGCTATATGACAACTATACATTTCCATAAAGACCCAGGGACCTGTTCCCTTGTTGTCAGCTGGTCATCATCAAAACAAGATATAACAATTTTCCACCTTTTTGATAATGAAAAACCACAAAACCTGACCACAAAACTTAGAGCATCAAATTCATTCACCTTATTCAGTCAGAGTGATTACCACTACTGTCAGTGAATATTCCTCTTTCATTATACACCATGCTTCCCCCTATCAATATTCCATCATGCTTGAGTAAAGTTCTTTGCCCTGTTACTGTGCTATGCTATCAGGCTTCACCAACATTTAACATGTATGCACCTGGTCCCTGGTCCCTTACATATCATGAAACATACACACATGGTACCTACCATATGAATTCAATATTCCCTCTTTTGGCATCATAGAAAAGTGATAACAATAAACCAAGAGTAAAATAAGCACAAGTTAGTTAACTCATGACCACTGGGCAACACTGGCATGAAGAACAACTTTAAAATTAAGGAAAAGACAGATGAAACACATAAAATGAGATTCATTCATAAGAAAAAAAGGTAATTATCATTGTAGTACATAATTTAAATGTTCTAGAGAAAAAAAGCCACAAGAATCAAGAAATTTTAACATGTAAAGGACTTGGGAAGAAGGTTTGGAGAAGTAATGCCATGTGATTGTTCTTTGTAGCATGATAGTGTAGCAATTCCTTGGTTAGATGCCTTATCTCTGCATTCAAGATAAGAACCTCATCAGTCAAAGTTGAAACTCTCTTCTTTAGTTCAACATTCTAAGTTCTAAGCTCTTCAAAGACACTTGGATCCTTTTTGGAAAGATGTTGAATTGTCACTTGCAATTTGTCGATCTCTTCATCCTTAGCAGCTATGTTGAAATTCAACTCCTCTATTATTTTGCTGATCTTACCTTGAGAGATGTCACCTAATTTCTTTTTCACACACTCAATTTTTATAAGTATTTATATCAAATAGTTGTAGCACAGTTCTAGGAGTTCCATTCTCACAGACAATACTTAAGTGATCAAATACTTTGTTTAACCAATATCCATAAGGCATTACATATTTTCCATTTTTCTTATTAACAACTTTATGCATGTGATCCATCATTAAGGTAGGTAAACAAATAAACTTAAAACTTCTTAGACAGTCCATCACATAAAAACCAGTAGGCAAAGCAATGATCCTTTTTTGTGATCTAGGCAGAAACACTTTGTTAACTAAATCAATCACTAATTGGATTTCACTTTTGAGTGATTTATTGTTCACTGCAGTCGCAGACTTGCCTTTAACCTTTAATGTATTTGCCATGAATTTTATTAATGGATGTTACTTTGAGATAGTTCTCACACCACTGATAAAAATTGTAAAATTTTCCCAAGTGATACAACATCTAGACTCATCTTCTTCCCTTGAACTACATTAGTCATCTTCAGAAAAATCCAATATCGAATAGAATTCCTTGACTACCTCATTAAAAACTATAGGAATGGGTCCTTCTATAAGATAGAGCCATCCTTGATGTTTAACCAGCTTAACTAATTTTATCATACCTAGTTTTGTTAACACATTTGAGTTAAAAATTCTCCCAGTTATTGATACAAGCCAAATAGACTTTGGGTTGCTAGAGAGGATGCTTATGGGTCAAATAAAACTTGAATACTTCTTGAGGGCTATGGAAAGGTGTCCATTGGGTTATTATAATAACAAAGAAGACTCAAGGGATGTTAGAGAGGCCAATGAAAGACAAAACAGGGCTAGAGATCCCCCGAAAGAGGAGATGTGACCCATCCTCTTTGGAGGTGCACCCAACCCACTCTAGATTCGCTAGAGAAGGTCAAAACAACCAACTATACCCTTGGTATATGCCTCATGTGTGCCCCATATGCTCAAGCAAGTGACTAATGGGCTTCTATGTGTTTGTCTTTCCTAAATGGGTCACTTTTTGGCCCATATGATGTAATAACCTAGCCTAGACTATAAATAGGACTTAATTTCATTTTAGTAGGTAGTTTATGTTAAATTATGAATTTGAACACTTGTGAGAGTGTAAGGCAAACGTGTATTCTCTTGTGTTGATTTTCTTAGAAACGTGGGTTGTTTGGGAATCGATTCCCTTGAGGTCTACGTAAGATTTAGGTTCTTTGTTTGGTTTAATTGATTGAGGGTTTAGGGATTGATACACCCTTTATTTGCTTTAAATTCCTTGCATTGTGTCTATCTTATTACTTCTCTATCTATCTTTAGCTTTCATATTCGTATCGTAGTTTAGTTTTTTATTCTTTACTTTATTTGTGTATCATTTGGTATCAGAGCCGAGCTTGATTTTTTTCCCACGAAGTCAATCTTGGGTTTGTTATCTCAAATTTTTTTTCTAAAAAAAGTGTGTCAAAAATGTTTTGAAACCCCCCCCCCCCAAAAATAAAATAAAAATTGTGTTCTTGAGTCCTTCTTGTTGTTTCTATACTAGATTTGTTTCATCTAGTGATATTTAGGTTGGAACTTGGTCATTTAGTGTGTTTGGAAGTGTATTTGGAAGAACCCACCATTATTGTCTTGAAATTTGAAGAAATGGGTTCTTAGATCTATAATTTTTTTTGTTGGAATTTGAGGTTGAAGAATTTGAAAAAGTGTTTCCAATGTTGAAAGAAGCTTAGGTTTAAAAGATGGTGTTAGAAGTTTGAAAAATCCACCATTTTTACAGTTTTGAAGGTTGAAGAAAATACAAGTGGGTTTGTAATATGAAAGTTTTGGTGATGTTTTTAAGGTTAATGATGAATGTAATGTGTTCCTTATGTTTACGGGAGACGGTGGTTAAAATTTTGTGGAATTTCGAGCCAAACAGAGAAGTTGTACATTTTGGATTTTCAAAATTGTTCTTGGTGTTCTTGAGAAGATTAATATCTTCAAGTTAAATCTTCATCAAAAAGTTGTTGTTTGATCCAAAAAGGATAAATAAAAAGTGTACAAAAGTGTTAGTAAAAGAGTACCTTTGAAGATCCAAAGAATATTCCAAGAGAAGAGGACAAAAAGGGACCACAACAAGTACATTTTGGCCCCTTGTGTAAGCATTTCGGCTGATCTGCCTTGGAGGTGCATTGGAAGTGCGACCAACCTTCTAAATCAGGTCAAAGGCAGCCCAAAACAGTATCTTATGTGATGGGGATTCCCCCCATATGTGCTAGGTCCGCTCCCGAGTTGCTTCAGCTTGTTCCAAGCGCAGATCACCCTTTTCAACACACTTTTTGCAAGGTTCCATCAATCTAACTTCATTTCTTGATTCTTAACTTCATATTTTGATTCTTAAACACTAATTAACAACTAATAATTGATCTAGTAGTTGATTAATTGGTTCTAGAGTCTGATTCTTTCTTATCCATTTTTATGTGCTTTCCTATTTTTGTTTTCATTGAACCTTCTTGATTTAAGTACGTTAGTTTTTTTTGAGTTTTTTCTTTTCAATTTCAAACAAGAATCTATTCTGACCTCAAGCCACAATTAATAATAAGCATTTTCGTTGGAGTATAAATGACTTATCAACACTTGCGATGCCAATTGAGAGATAAACTAAAGGTGTGAACTTTAAGAGCTTGTGAGGTTGATTTCTTAACCTTTAACGTGTTTGTTGTTTTTGTTTTATTTTAATATTTCTTTTATATAGGTACCATGGAATTAGAAAAATGTAGCCCAAGAGATTTGGGTGAGATAAACATGGAAACTTTAATGGGGGCAATAATGAGTGTGAAACAAGATGTAAATCAAAGAATAGAAAGCATGGAAAGTTCACTCTCAAGAAGGATGGATAAAATAATAGATTGCCTCCACTTCCCTAACTTTTTCCTATCCAATCCACCAAATTCCCAAGCTTCTTTGAGTGGACATGCTCCAAACGAACTTCAAGGTAATCAAACTAACTCTTGCACTCTAGTAAATGAGGCTAGTAGCCAACTAAGTGTGAAAGATAGTTTATCTTTAAGTGAGCCTAATGTCTCCATAGTTCATGATGATAATGTACAACTTGAAAGCATGGAAACACTAGTTAATCCTTATGATGACAAAATTTACTCTTATAGTAAGAGTGATTTATGTCCACCTAGTGTCTAAGCCATTGAGATAAGTGATAGTACATTGTCTTGTAGAAGTCATAAGGACTGACTTGTGTGTGAACCTAGACCATCACTTGGGAATATTTATGAAGAGTTTAAAGAACCTCAAGTGAATGGTGATGTTGAGATTGTTGGTCGATTGAATGAGAATGACCCTCTAATTGCCCTTGTTGATGATCATGCTAGTATAGAGGGTAAAAATGATTGTATTGGTCGTAATCTTGGAGGAAATAAGTGTTTCCTAGACCAATGTCCATGGACACTCTACCTATTTGATCCCGGTGATCATTTAAAATGTGGAGGTTCTTCTCCACACCACTTGGTGCTTGGGCAAGAAGATAATCCAACCATGGGTGATGGTGTTGGAACTCATACTTATGACTAAAAGTCTTTCTTGGAGATTTCTAATCTACTTGAGAGGCCAAAGTTGTGTAAGGAAAGGGTATCCTATAAATATGAGTGCTATAGTGGGGTTGTGAGCTTATTTATACTAAGAATCCATGTGAACCTTCATGAGCAGTTCAATGATTACCATGGTTCCTCTAGCATACCCCTTTGTCCAAATCTATTGAATTACTAAGTAGCTCTTAATTTATGGGGTTATACACCCTTTGTTGATCATTCTAATGCTTGGTTATATCTTATGCATGTGAAACCTTGACATGATGGTATTATTGAATTTTTTAATTCCAACCCTCATTCTATGAGGATATTGTGTTTTTTGTCCTTTCTTTGGTGTTGCAAGGTTTGGATTCAAGGTCGAATCCTTTTCAAGAAGGGGAGGATGATATAAGCCAAATGGCCTTCGAATTGCTAGAGAGGATTCTTACGGGTCAAATGACACTTGAAGATTTCTTAAGGGCTATGAAAAGGTGTCCATTGGATAATTATGATGTCAAAGGAGACTCAAGGGACGTTAGAGAGGCTAATCAAAGACAAAACGGGGCTAGAAAGCCCTCAAAAGAGGGATGCAGCCCATCCGCTTTGGAGGTGAACCCAACCCACTCTATATCTGCTAGAGCGGGTCAAAAAAGACCACTATACCCTTGGTATATTCCCTATGTGCGCCCCATATGCTTAAGAAAGTAACTAATGGGCTTCTTTGTGTTTATCTTTCCTAAATGGGTCACTTTTGGGACCATATGATGTAATAACGTAACCTAGACTATAAATAGGACTTATTTTCATTTTAGTAGGTAGTTATGTTGAATTATGAATTTGAACACTTGTGAGAGTGTGAGGCAAGCGTGGATTCGCTTGTGTTGATCTTTTGTTAAGAAACATGGGTTGCTTGGGAATTAATTCCCTTGAGGTCTACGTATAATTTAGGTTCTTCGTTTGGTTTAATTGATTGAGGGTTTAGGGTTTGATACACCCTTTATTTACTTTCAATTCCTTGCATTGTGTCTATCTTATTGCTTCTCTATCTATATTTAGCTTTCATATTCATATTCATATCATAGTTTAGTTTTCAATTCCGTACTTTATTCGTGTATCATTTAGTACCTTTAGTCTTTTCAAGAACCCGTTCCTCACTGATGTAGACACAAACTTTATTTCCTTTCCTAATTTTCCCTTTTTAAAAGCACTGATGCATTTTTCTTCAGTCATTTTTCTCTTCTTAGAACCAGGTCCTTTAGAAGTTTGCAGATTCTCAGTAAAACTTCTAGACTCGTTTTAAGGATTTTTTGTTGTCTTACTGACATTTTTTTCCTTAGGACCAAATACACTTTTTCTAGGGATATTCAACAATAGGATGAGATTTTCAGCAAACCAGGCATCTTCTATCTATATACTACAAGAAATGTTATGAGGATTCAAGGATGATTCTTCACCAACGAGTTTAGTCTAGAAGGAATTTGGCTTTTGAAAAGTAAGAGAATAAAGGTGATTTTCAAGAGGAATTGAGAGAGGGTTTTTTATCTATGATAAGCTTAAAGTCCTTGGAAGACACTAAAAAGGGAAATTTGCATCCATTTGGAAGTCCTTTTCTCAGGAAGGTTGCCTTTGACTAGATTATTCCTTTTGACAAGAGAAGGTATGGGTATAATAAGATTTAAAGGAACAAATAAGCACAAGGAAGAATTTTTATGAGAACGAGATCTGATCAATTTCATTTTTGGGGTGACTCATCCTTTATTTTAGAATAGGATAATTTTCTGACATAAAGAGAGAGAGTGGACATGACTTTTTCTAATATAAAAAAATGCACATTCACGATACTAACCCGAGAGATGGATCAGGTCCCTCTCTTTCATGATTGAATCCTCAACTTTGTGCATGTCACATTTTTCATCCTCCAAAGTTTCTCCCATGGGTGTAAACCTGCAAAGTTATGATACTTTGTTAGACCAATAAGTATATATTCTACCAAGGATACCTGTCTCCTGATCATAGCCATTTTTTGAGAGAAAAATTGATTCATTTAATAGGTCAGGTTATTTTGATCAACACTAAAATCATCCTATTTTTAAAAAATTGTTCCTTGAGTAGAGCCTTATTAAATATGTCTGCTATTTGATCATTGATCTGAGGTGAATTTATGCACCTCAGTGTTGTTATCCAAGTTTATTTAGCCTTGTTTTGAGGACTTTTTGTGTGCTTGATGTGTTGATAATAATATAAATTAGATTATAAGTGTTTAAGTACTTGATTACAATGTTTAAGGTGTTTTTCAAATAAGTTTTACTTAAATTGGTCACTTAGAGTGAAAACAAGAAAAGTAGTGTTACTAGCTTGAGCTTTGTGTTGTTCTAGTTGATCTCGATACATTATAGTGTGTGTAATGAGTTACTAATGATATTATTGTTTAATTATGTGTGTAATAAATTGTTTATAATGTTTAAGGTTCAACTTAATCAATCCAAGAGTCAAAACCAAGTTAAAGATCTAAAGGGGCAAACTAGTATTCTTAGCTTAAATTTCTTGCTCACCGTCTTGGATGTTGTGTCGTTTTGAGATCTAATTAGTGTTTTTTGATGATATAGAATGCTTGGTGAGTTGTTTATGATGATATATGGATGATACAAAATGTGTAAATCAAGTGAAAACACCACCACAAGGCTTGGATTGGATATATAAAAGCATGGGATAAGATTTGACGTAAAACGGACTTCTTGGAGTTCACTAGCGCATCGCGGGTCTTATCCACTGATATGGGGATAATTATACACAAAGGGAGATTTCTAAGGGAAATAAAACATTATGTCTCCACCATTATAGATGTAATAGCTCGTACTTCTACCAGCTTAAATCCGTCCCAAGAATGTCAAAGACTTGTTTCAAAGATGAATCCACTTTTATACTTGTTGTATTTTAAAGATTTTCACTTTTTGTCATGTGGAAAATTCAATAAGCTAAGCTTGCTGCATATCAGTTGCAGGATGTGGCTCATACTTGGTTCAAGCAGTGGAAGTCAGAAAGGGGAGACGATGCAGGGCCTATAGAATGGGATGAATTTGTCACTGCATTCTTAGAGAGGTTCTTTCCCCTAGATCTTAGAAAAGATAAAGTGTCAGAATTCATTAACCTCAGGCAGGGAAACATGAAGGTGAAAGAGCATTCTCTTAAGTTTACTCAATTAGCCAAATATGCCCCTCATGTGGTTGCAGATAGTAGGGCCAAGATGAGTAAGTTTGTGTCAGGGGTGAATGATAGCGTGGTAAATGAGTGCAGATCCGCCATACTGAATAGTGATATAACTTTAGACAGACTTATGACCCATGCTCAACAGATAAAAGAGAAAAAGATTAAGGTGAAGGAAAAGCAGAATAAGAGGGCAAGGACAAGTAGTTTCAGTTTTTCTCAGCCTAAATCAGAGAGTGGTAGCCGTTCTCAGTATAGTCATAAGTTTTTAGTCCCAGCCCCATCTTCAGGTAGTACACCAGTACCCAAGTTTAGGAATAACAATCATGATGGGTCGCTAAGCTACGATGCCCAGGGCAGTGAGAACAAGAGTCTTACCTATCTACTTTGCGAAGAGTGTGGTAAGAATCACCTAGGTGTATGTAGAGCAGGCAGTGAGGTCTGTTATAGATGTGGTAATCCAGGCCACAGACTGTAGAAATATAGAGTAAGGGCTCAGAATGGAAAAGATTTGTGCCAGCAAGGCGTCACTTCCGGTACCACTAGTGGTCAGCGTCAGAACAGGTTTTGTGCTCTTCAGACTCGCCATGATCAAGGAAATTCCCCCAGCATAGATTCGGGTAAGTTATAGGTCCTTCATACTCATGATATGAATTGTTAGACCTCTTTCTCTCATTTTGTCTTAGTCAGTAAAACCAACAATTTCGTTTAGCAGTCAGACAGTCAAATTCCTATGGTTTGTTTTCCAATTTTCCATTTAGTCATACTATCCTAAGTTTCGTGAATAAGACTGGTTCAAGGTAATACATCCTGGTGATTGTGAATTTAGCTAGATTTCGGTGTCATGTCTCAGTTTAGAACCCCAGGTATTCAGTCATAAATCAGTTGGTTGATGCCCTGTGCATCGCCCTAGTATCTCAGTAGGGTGAGCATTCATAGAGGGATGTAGTGTCCCAATGGGGAGATACCCTATTATTCCTCAACACTCTCATGTATTAAATTCAGTTTGTATTTGCATAATGAATTCAGTTTGGAGTAGTGGGTACCCATAGGTTGACCCCCAAACTCTGATCTCAATAGTAAGCCACGTATTCAAGGTATTCAGTTCAGATCACGATATTTAGTTCATGTATCACGTTCCAAACCCAGTTATGCTCTTATGTTTCCGCTCATGCATATTTAGTAATTAAGCTCAGACTCAGCCCAAGGTAGTATCTGTTCTTAAGCTTATCCAGTTTCATGTTCAGATTTTAGTTACAAATGTGGTATTCAGTTCCACACCCAGTTTTCATTTCAAACTTGGTATCTTTACCCTTATATGTTTAGTTGCATGTTCATGAGTCAGTTCAGTCATGTATTCACGCATTAGATATGCATGATCAGCTTATTAGTACTCTCAGTCATGTAGTCATACGTCAGCTCAGTCATAAAATCATGCATCATATATGTATGCTCAGTATGAATCTCAGTAATATCAGTCTGGTAGTCATTTTTGGTTGTTCATGTTCAATATGTACTCCAGCTTATCGTTTCTCCCATCTCAATCAGTCTCATTCGAGGATGAATGTTCCCAAGGGGGAGATATTATAATACCCCATACTTCTACCAGCTTAAATCCATCCCAAGAATGTCAAAGACTTGTTTCAAAGATGAATCCGATTTTATACATGTAGTATTTTCAAGATTTTCACTGTTTTTCATGTGGGAAATTCAATAAGCTTTCCATCGATACCAAATTCAC
The DNA here is from genome assembly GCA_030864215.1 of Capsicum pubescens. NCBI lineage: Eukaryota > Viridiplantae > Streptophyta > Magnoliopsida > Solanales > Solanaceae > Capsicum > Capsicum pubescens. The sequence continues at coordinate 112,291,324 of CM061544.1, forward strand.
CCAAATCCGACACCCGGGCGAAGAGTTAGAGCCTTTTTAGTGAGACAGTGTATTACCTGAGCCATCAGAGCGTTGCGGAGCCAGTTTAATGGCAATTATCAATTTCCAGTATTGCTCCACGATAGTGGCACATCCCACTAAACTTACAGGTCTCAAACAAGGTGGAAACATGATAGCTCCACATTGTGCCACCATGAAGATTCCCAATTGTCCAGTTCAGTGAATTGGCGCGATAGTGGTGCATCGCGTCAGGGATGGAAATCGGGAAATTTTCACAAGAATTAAAATATGTGTCCTAGGGTTAAAAGGGTCAATTTCCCTATCCTATATAGGCTCAAAAAATGAATTTGAGCCTCCATTACACTAAAATATACTCAATTCTCTCAAAATCCTCCCAAGAACATATTAGGGTTTTTCATAGAAGATTCAAGTTCAAGAATTTCCTCTGTCAATCTTCATGTATTTATGAACCAAGGTATGCATAGTGTTCATTCATGGACTCTTTTCATCCATGAATCCCAAGAATATCTTTTCTGAGTTCAAGTTTATGGATTTCTTTATGAATTTCATGTTGGGTTTGTTTTGTTTATACTGAGAATGATCAATTGAATTCAAATCCATGTTGGCTGATCAATGTTATGTGAAATTGATTTGTATAGATGTATATTCATGTGAACCTATGATTAAAGTCTAGGATAATGAAATTAGATGTTGAATCATGATGTTTAATTGTTGTATAATGCTATGTACATATATTATGCCTACCATGTGTTTGATTAAGTGCCTATATGAAGGAAAAGTGCCCAACTAGCATGATATTATGAAATCCCAATTTATGTACAAGTTTATGCATATAACATGTTTGATGACGTGCTTCAATATATGAATTATGAATTGTGTTGTTGGTCATGTGTTCAAGTAAGCCATGCTATGCCAGTTTCTTTCCATCAAGTCCTGAGGGTACTTGTACCCAACAATTTAGCTGTGTGCCTAGAGCCATGTCAGATTTTCACGATAATCTCAGTCAAGCCATGATCAGTAGAATTTAGTCAGTGTCATGACTCAGGAAATTTTAGTAAATTTAGTATCCATCAGATCAGTCCTACTCAGTAATCTCAGTAACTTCAGTACTCTCAGTCAGTCCTCAGAACTCAGTACATTCCATTAGTCAATGAAATTCAGTAAACTCAGTTTAGCTCCACTAAAAAATACCATTAGTATCAGATCAGTTTAGATAATCACTTCAGTTCAGTTAATCAGTTCAGTGTCTTTCAGATGGGAGTAAGATTCAGCACCGAGCGAGCCTAGGGATGGGGACTCACCCGCTAGATAATACTGAGATCCCTAGAAGAAATCCCTAAGTTCCAGAACTATGTAGCCAGTGTGGGTACGAGATGTCACCCGTTAGATAGGACTGACATACTCAGGGATCATCCATTAGCACATTTAAATGTATAGGAATGATCCCAGGGGTCACCCGATAGATTAGGACTGACTCCACAATAGTTGTCTTTATCAGTGGAGCGGTACTGACACCCTTCCAACTAGGGTTACAGGTTGGAACCCAGTTAGCTTGGTATGGGGCATGTCGGTTAGATAATTGCTTCCTATAGTATCAATTTTCAGTCTTAGTCTTAGTCTCAGAACTTAGATAGTTCTACAGATTTCAGGACCGTCAGATACAGTCACTCAAATACAGTACGCTACTTAACTAGTTCTATCAGATTCAGGATTTTCAGATACAGTCACTAATGTTATTGGTTATATCAGTTATCATAACTCATATTATCAATATTCAGCTTCAGGACTATCAGATATAGTTAACCAGACCAGTTCTTCATAATCATAATTGTCAGACACAATTATTCATGTATCAGTAACATAGTATCAGTCCCTCAATTATTCAGTATCTCAGTATTCATCAAATAAGATGTCGGTAAATCTATGTTATTAGTAAACTCAGTAGTCAGAACTCAATATTCAGTCCTATCACGATGTCAGATACAGTTACGTATGCATGCATGTATTCTCACGTTCATGTTAGTCATTTAGTTAGTATTGTTTATGCATATGAAACCCCTTGCATTCAGCCTACCTCACTTGCATACCAGTACATTCAAAGTACTGACGCATTTGCGCTTTGGTGTCTTATACCATAGGTTTAGAAGCACGAACGCCAGAGCATCAGTAGCATCCCGGTTCAACAGTTAGAGTAAACTATGAGTCCTCATCCTTCGAGGATATGATGATTACATTATTATTTCAGTTTTCAGTTTATTTCAATAGTTCAGAGTTAGTTGGGGACATATCCCATCAACTCCACAGTTTTCAGACAGTTTAGAGGCTTTCAGACTACAACATATTTCAGAAAGTTTATCTTAGGTTTGGGTATTGTCATACCCCATTACAAATATTTTATTATAGTCAGTATTAGTTCATTTTTGAACCTTATGGCCTTACAACTTATAGTCAACATATTTACAATGTATTATTTAGTGCTCAGTTACAGATATCAGTCATAGGTCAGCTTGTGGTCCTTTGGGGTCATGAGCACCATGTAGCATTCCGGGTACTAGATTCGGGGTATTATAGTAGAACACCCTAAGTACTGTGATAGAGGGAACGATACGGACCCTAGTCTAATTTTGGCAGATTTGACCTCTTATAAATAGGACACCTAAACATGAGGTTATACACCTTGGACGACTTGAAAACTTGGAGGGAGGCTGGAAAATACTTAAATTTGGATTTATATTTCTTTAATTTAGTGTTTTTATGGATTTTATCATGTATTCATCAATCATGATTTCTTTTATGTCCATGAGCGGCTAAAAGTCGAAGACCAAGAAAATGATTACTATTGCTTTCAATTGATTTGGTTTTGATTATTTATCATATTTTGTTGTTTATTTATTATTTTTATTACTATTTTAAGGATTATCTAACCTTAGAATACATCCATTGTCATCTTGTGATCCCGAGAGGAGGAATAAGAGGATAAAATATGGGGCTAAATAGAGTAGGATTATAATCTTCTACAGAATGAAGTTATTATTTGCATTTAGGATAGCGATATACCTGCGTGACCTATTTGTTTCACTTACAAGATGAAATATAAATGCATTTAACTTAGTAACCATATACCTGCACAATGATATAGTTGTGGAGCTAAGCTAGATAGGTGATTAGAGGCTCGAGAGACCATGATCATAATATCAACCTCGTGAATTAACAACCAAGATAAATAACTTAACTAATGAAGTTCAATAGCATAGTATGATTGTTCATAGTTCTTTAACCCTGGGTTTCATTATCATTGATTGTGTAAGGCAATTACCTTTCCACATTGTCTACTTTACTTTTAGCTTACAACTCTAAAACTCTTTCGCTTACTTTTACACCACTTTAACCTCAATAGTGAACTAGAATTAGATAGTTGCTTGACATAAGTTCCTGTAGGATCGATATTCATCCTTATATAAGCCACTGTATTACTTGGTGAGACCACGTACACTTTTGTGTGTGCTTGGGTGAAACAATATTTAGTCTTGCAAAACTTCATGCAAATAGCTCCCTTTTCAATATTGTCTCTTAGAAAGTGATGTCACACATCAATGTACTTGGTCCTCTTATGAGATACTAGATTCTTGGTGATGTAGATAGCACTTGTGTTGTCACACATAATAGGGATAGTGTTTGAGACAATCTTAAAGTCCTTTAGTTGTTGTTTAATCCATAAAAATCGAGCACAACAAGGAGCTGCAACCATATACTATGCATCAACAGTAGATAAAGTAACCGAATTCTGCTTCTTAGAACCCAGAAGATTAAGGAAGAACCTAGAAAATGAGCCATTCCTGAGGTACTCTTTCTATCCACTAGATATCCAGCATAATCAGCATCAACATATCCTACCAGGTCAAAATTGTATCCATAAGGGTAATACAGGATTTAGGTCCCCGATACCTTTAGGGTACCTGGGAATTCTTTTGGCAACTTTCAACTGAGACTCCTTTGGACAGGCCTAAAATCTTTCATAAATTCCCACACTACTCAATATCTAGCCTGTTTGTAGTAAGTTATAATAAGAATCTAATATTTCCTCTATACATGGTCTCATTAAATAAGGGACCAAATTCATCACCATCCATCTTGGAATTAGTTCCAATTGGAGCTTTATTGGCTTGGAATCTCCTATGCTGTATTTCTTTAGTAGCTCCACGATGTACTTATCTTGACAGATCATTGTCCCTTGAGAAGTTTGCTTGATCTGCAAACCTAGGAAGAAACTCAATTCTCCTATCATGTTCATTTCAAATTCACTCCCTATTAGCTTTCCAAACTCTCCACATAGGGATTCAGAAGTAGCTCCAAAGATAATATCATCAACATATAGTTGAAAAATCAGTAAGCCGCTACCTCTAGACTTTAAAAAGAGAGTATTATTAATTTTCTCTCTTTTAAAGATTTTTCAAGAAGAAACTTTGAAAGTCTCTCATACCAATACCTAGGAGCTTGCTTTAATCCATAGAGAGCTTTTTTCAATTTTAGTACATGATGAGGAAATTTTCATCTTCAATGCATGGAGGTTGTTTGACATAGACCTCTTCCTTTAGGTTTCCATGTAGAAATGCACTTTTGATATCCATTTGGAAGAGTTTGAACCCCATATAGGCAGCAAACGCAATAAGAATCCTGATTGAATCTATCCTTGCTATAGGGGAAAATGTCTCATCATAATCAATTCCTTCCTCCTGGTTATACCCTTGAACAACCAACCTTGATTTAATTATGTTGATAGTTCCTTGTTCATCCTATTTGTTTTGGTACACCCACTTAGTCCCAATAATTATTTTATCAACAGGTCTGGAGACCAGGTGACAGACTTTACTTCTTTTAAATTGTTGAAGCTTCTTCCACATTGCATTGATCCAATCAACATCTTTCAGAGATTCTTTCACATTTTTAGGTTTAATTTGGGACAGGAATGTTGAGAATGCCATGGAATTTCTAGCTTGAGCACTTGTTTGAACTCCAGATTCCAAAGGTGTAGTCATATTCTCAATAGGATGAGATAATTTGTGCCTCCAGTTTAACCTTCTAAGATTAGTTCTACTGGGACTAAGTCCCTAAGGAGTTTTACTGGATCCTTCTTATTGTTCTTCAACTGGAGCTAGGATTTGTGACTAAGATCATGGATCACCATTACTCCCATCATTCTCATCTTTATCATTAACCTCTTGACCATCATCTTCAGCAATAACATCTCTTTGAACAGGAATAAGTTCTTCAATCTCCGATTCTTCATCATCACTTGGATTCATTAGATTTCTTGACTCATCAAAGACCACACACACACTTTATTCAACACACAGAGTTATTTTGTTGAAAACTCTGTATGCTTTGTTGTTTAGGAATATCCCACCAATACTACTTCATCACTCTTGGAGAAATCATTCTTCCCATTATTTTGAACAAAGAATTTGCACCCAAAAGGTCTGAAGTAGTCAAGCATAGGCTTTCTATTGAACACTAGATCATATGGGGTGTTGTTCAGGAGTGATCTGATCAAGCACCTATTTGTCACATAACAAGCAGTGTTTATAGATTTATCCTAAATTTTCTTTGGAAGTCCACTTCAATCAACATGGTCCTAGCAATCTCTGTGAGGTTTCTGTTCTTTCTTTCAACTAATCTATTTTGTTGAGGAGTTCTTGGAGCATAAAAGTTATGACTGATTCCATTTTTAGCATAAAATTCTGCAACTTGGGAGTTTTCAAATTCAGTCCATGATCAAATCTGAACTGAGAAATCTTACAATTCAGCTTTATTTGAATTTTCTTAGCAAAGGTAACTAGAACCTTATAGGTTTCATCCTTTGTTTTCAAGAACATTGACCAGGTGAACCTTGAGTAGTCATCCACAGTCACAAAAACATACTTCTTTTCACCTTTACTTTGAACTTTAATAGGTCCATATAGATCCATATGTAATATCTCTAGGGGTTTAGAAGTACTCACCTGCTTCTTTAGCTTAAATGAAGACCTGGTTTGTTTTCCCTTAACACAAGCCTTACAAACCTTGTTGTCTTGAAATTTTAGATTTAGCATGCCACGGACCAGGTCCCTTGAAATCAACTTGTTCAACAAAGAAGAACTTACATGTCCTAGCCTTTTGTGCCATAAATAAACATCTTCACTTTGAACGCTTAACCAAGTTAATTCCCCATTAGGTACAAACTCAAATCAGCTACATACATATTTTTATTCTCTTGTCCTTAAGGATAACTTTTCCAGATTTCAAGCTTGACACAATACATCCATAAGCTAAATATTTGACCTCATTGCCTTTGTCACAGATTTAAGAAACACTTTGAAGACTGTATATGAGCCCATTCGCATAGTACACATCTTTTATTGCTTAATTAGATAATTTTCTAATCTTTCACACTCCATGATTATATCCCTTTTTACCATTTACAAAAGAGACACCTTTACTTTGAAGTGTCATAAGAGAAACAAAATAGTCAGTCCTTCCTGCATATGCTTTGAACATCTAAATCCATGAACCAGTTCTGACTGTATTCAACTCCTCCTACCTGTAAACATAGTCATTTGTTAGATTTGGGAACCCACTTGAGTTTGAGTTCCTAATAGGGTGACAAAGGTGTGATCAAATCTTTCTTGTCCCATCTAGGTAGAGAATTCTACTTCACATTTCTCAAGAGCATAAAACCCTTGGGATAATAATTTCCTTGTTGGATGTAACTTGTACTACTCTTTCAAGATTTAAGACAATATTGACGGATTTTCTTCAAGTTTCTATTTGATATGCTATAAATATATAACACTTTTGATGCTTACAATGATAAAAAGATGCAAGTTCTGAGGCTATTTTGTTAGATGTGATCTGCTTTGGATATGTTTGGTAGGAAATCATGTTTTGGATGATAAGTTTGTGAAAAAGGTGAAAAAGGTGTTTTTGGCTATTTTTGGAGCAATTATGGATATTTGAGATGTCTTCTAGCTTGTTCATGATCTATGATTGTTTGGGAATTAAAAAAGAGCTGAAAAGATGGCTCCCGTCACTTACTAAGTCAACATGTGGCTGCATGTAGGACCTACGGACCGCATGTAGGCAAAGCAACTACCAGAAGTCCAAAATCCTGAGAGTTGAACTTATAGGAGTTTTTTCTCCCGGTACCTACAGTTTGTACCTATACCCAGGGCTAGGACCACAGGTATTACCTACGCCTGGTGCAGACCGTGGGTACGGACCAAATGTGGCCACCAACCTAATTTTCTCCTATTTTTTATGGGCTTTGGTTTTAGCATTTTCTAATGTACTATAAATACCCTTTATGTGTTTTTAGTAGGAGTTACACACTTTTGATATTTACAAATATATTTTGATTCCAAGATCTGATTTTGTTCTCTTTATTTTCTTGTATTGACTTTAGTTCATTAATTCTGTAACGGTTGTGGGTCTTTACAATTCTTATCATTGTGATTTCATCTATGCTCTCAACTATGAGTGATATTGATTTCTTCACAAGTATGAGCAGCTAAACCCTATAGCTAAGGTTGCAGAAACCCTAATGATTGACAAAGTAGGGGAAGTGTGATTGTTTAATTGAACTGATACCCATGGCATACATTGCATTATCTTCATTATAACAGATTTCTTAGTGGTGGCCAATATTAAGACCCCACTTAAATTATTTATACTTACTCCAAAAAAGGAGTAGTGACTAGAAAAAGATAATGACAACAGTAATTTGGAGTTTAACGATAGATCCACTCTACTAGGTATTATCTAAGTAAGATCGTTAACTATCATCTAATAAGTATAGACTCAAAAGGTAATGGTTAACTGGGGTTAATATAAGGGTTACTAAGGGGACATTTTGAGACTCAAAAGGTAAAGGGTGAAATCTGTCTACTTATCTAAAAGACTATAGAGGATACATAACTTATCGATTCTGCATGCAAGGTATCAAGATGGTCAAAATATCACAATAAACCTACAGAGTTAAGAAGCCAGGGGTAACACAATCCTAATGTTTACCAATACTGATTACAACAAAAATTGATAGTTGATCTTTGTTCGATATTTCCATTCAAAACCCCCCATTTACTTTCCAGTTCTTGCCCATCGATTACAACATCTAAAATCCGTGAGTCCACATATTTACTTGGGATTCAACCCCAACCTAGTTGGTTTAATATATTTTGACAGTGACCGTATCATCATATAAAATAGGAGGTATTTTTTGGATGTCATTAAAATTTTGGCACCGCTGCCGGGGAATACGATGTTGATTCGTGAACTAAGGTCATTTCAATCTTTGGGGTTTTTATTTTATTTTTCCTTAGTTAGGAATACGCTAACACACAGAGTAGAGGTATTCCCTTACTCCCACTGAATCTGTATCCATAAAGGATCCTACAAACACCTGGTAGGAAGTCTGAGTAAAAAAGAGATGAACTTTCTGAAGGGGTTTATGATGTTGTACTTCCCCCTTCTCCTGAAGGAGTTCAGTACATAGTTGATCGATAAACTGGTGATCTTTTAGACTAAGCTAAGAGTGAGATGAGGGTATTGGAGGAAGCTCAATGAATAACTTGAGAAGCAGAGTTAACTGAGCAGAGGCAGGTAGTAGACCACCAAGTAGTACTCGATGAAAACCAGAATAGAAACAGAGGAGGCCAACCTCAAGTGATCCTAACATATCAGTATTTCAACTATATGAAGATGACAAAGTATCTGGGATACATTGAGCCGAAACATACTGGAGCTATCAGTCCTCCTATTTTGCCTCCAAATGTTAAGTTTAACATTTCAAGTGCTATGATTCAGTTCTTATACTTAAAGGGCATGTTTGTAGGGTTGCCTACCGACGATGGAAATATGTATCTGGAAAATTTTATTGGGATATGCACTTCATATACCATACCGAGGATAGATTAAGAGGCATTGAGATTGAGTTTGTTTCTATTCTCGCTTACTAGATAAGTATCTTTATGGCTAGGGGAACTTCTAATAGGGTCTATCACTACCTCGAGCGAGTTATACCGACAATTCTTGAACAAGTTTTTTCCTCCATCCAAAGTATTGCAACTCAAGGATGAGATTTATAACTTCAGGCAGCTGCAGTCAGAATCTATGTATGAGGCTTGGTTCAAGTTCAATAAAAAACTTAGAATGGTGCCCAACCAACGAATTTCAGGGACAATATTATTGGATATTTTCTATAGAGCCCTGACTATTAGTTCCAAAGTAATGGTAGATAGTATCTTTAAGTAGCTTTGATGAGATTACGATGGGAGATGGCTTCAAGTATTATGGATCAGATCTTATTAACTAACCGAGGGTGGCAAACTCAAGAGGCTGAGAGAGTTTCTGACATTTATGCCATTGGAACTTCAAGTGAGTGGAGAGTATCTAAGAATGCTACAGCTCAGGACATTTCACTATTAAGGACAAACATTGGTAAGTTGGCCAAGAAATTTGCAACAATAAATTTTGAAAAAGGTTAATGCAGTAGGGGTACAGAGTGCAACCTCTAAGGTTCGTGAGTCTGAGTTAGAGGAGGATTCCAAGTATGTAGATCGTCAGTTGGTGGGTTTCCGAACCCAATATCAAGGGAATCAAGGTCGAACCTATGATAATAGAGATAAATACATTCTAACAGACAGAGGAGATGTAGAATCAAGAATAGAAAAGATGTTGGCTAAGCTGATGAAGAGTCAACAGAGTAAAAAATCTTGCCTTAGAGAACTAAAGGACAATATTTTAGGATAGGCCTAGAAGGTTGAGTCACATGTAACTACTATTAAGCAATTAAAACAATAGTATGTGCAAATATCTATTACTTTAGCTGAGAGACAGTTAGGAGAGTTTCCTAGAGACAATGTGCTGAATCCAACAACATCGGTTCATTGTATGTCTATTAAATGATGAGTGACTCTCCACCTGATGAGCATTTTTTGCCCGCTATTAATGAGCCAAAGAAGGAAAATATTATTGCAGATGAGCCACCTCAAGCAGAATTTGAGAAGCTGACTTATAGTGATGATGATTTTGGGTGTGATGATGTGACGAATGGGTAGAAGAAGAGCTCTAACATATAGTGAAGTAGTTTAGCTCAGATTTTTATGCATATCTAGTGGAAAAAAAGGACCCAAGGGAAGTAAATATCCCATGTTCTATTGGGGCTTATGAGATTAATCAGACCCTATGTGATACTGCAGCGGAAATAAATATGATTCCATTGGTGATATACAAAGTACTGGGGTTAGGAGAACTCAAGACTATATCTGCAAGGCTATTGATGGCTGATTCATCTATAAAGAAGCCAGCGGGTATTGTGCAAAATGTAGAAGTGAAGGTGGCATCATTCACATTTCTAACAAATTTTATGATTTTAGACTGTGAAGTGGATGCTCATTTATCGATTATCTTGGATAGACCTTTCTTTTCCACTGGCCGGGTGATGATTGATATGGGCCTAGAGAAGATCACTTTCAAATGGAATGATAAGAAAATAGTGTTGAACATATGCATGATAGTTTAATATTCTGATGATATGAGAGTGGTAGCAGTGATTGATGCAGTAGAGGATGATGTAGTTGAAGCAAATATGCCTATTGAGGAGATATTAGGGGTAAAAACATTAGTAATAGTGATTATAAACTTCAAGAGTGATGGTATAGAAGACTATGATGAGATAGTTAGTGCATTACATGGCACAGGTTCTTACAAATATGCCCCTAAGAAGCTGGATCTTGACTTAAAGAACATAACCATACCTCCTGCTAGACCATTGATTGAAGAACCACCGATATTGGAATTAAAGACCCTCCCACCTCATTTGCAGTATGCATTCTTAGGGGCCAACAATACCTTACCAGTAATTATTATAGCAGATTTGGTAAGAGCGCAGATGGAATATTTGATATCAGTACTGCAAAAGCTTAAGAGAGCTATTAGGTGGACCAATGTAGTTATTGTAGGGATTCAAACAGGTATATGCACATATAAAATATAGCTTGAGTCAGACAACATTCCCAGTATTAAACATCAGAGATGACTGAATCCTCCTATTCAGGAGGTAATAAAAAAGGAGATAGTAAAGTGGTTAGATACGAGGGTGGTCTTTCCCATTGCAGACAGTAAGTAGGTGAGCCCAGTTTAATGCATGCTAAAGAAATAAGGAATCATAGTGGTTCCACATGAAAATAATGAATTAGTACTAATAAGGATAGTAATTGGGTGGAGAGTATACATGGAATATAGAAAGCTAAACAAGTGGACACAGAAAGACCACTTCCTAATGCTATTCATGGATCAGATGTTGGACAGATTAGCAGGCAGGGGTTGGTACTATTTTCTTGACTAGTATTTGGTTACAATCAAATCATGATTGCTACTAAAGACCAAGAAAGGACAAATTTTACTTTCCCTTATGGGGACTTTGCATTCAAGCGGATGCCGTTCGGGTTGTGTAATGTACCAATAACTTTTCAAAGATGTATGATGTCCATATTCTCAGACATGGTGGAAGACACTATTGAAGTATTCATGGATGACTTCTCAGTGGTTGGGGACTCATTCAATAACTGCTTAGCCCAATTGGCCAGTGCACTATAGAGATATAAAGTGCAACTTGGTACTCAATTAGAAAAAATATCACTTCATGGTTATAGAAGGTACCCTGTTAAGGTACAAGATCTCTATGCATGAGATTGAGGTTGAAAAAGCAAAGATTGACGTGATAGAGAAGCTTTCACGCCAGTATCAGTTCGAGGCATACAAAGTTTTTGGGCTATGCAGTCTTTTATAGAAGGTTCATCAAGGACTTCTCTAATTTGCAAGTCCTCTATGCAATCTTTTACAGAAGGAGGTGAAATTTTTGTTCGATGATGATTGTCTCAAGGCTTTCAAATGCCTAAAGGAGTGGGTGATTTCATCGCCCATCATTGTGTCTCCAGATTAGTTTGCACTTTTTGAGGTAAAATGTGATGTGATTAGAGTGGACTTGGGATATTTTCTAGGCCAAAGAAGAGAAAATATACTGTATACCATCTACTATGCCAGCAAATCTTAAAACCCTGCACAAAAAAATTACACAGTTATTAAGTAGGAGCTACTTGTGGTGGTTTTCGCTTTTGAAAATTTTTGGTCTTATTTGAATGGGACTAATGATATAGCGCACAATGACCAAGAAGCCTTTAAGAACTTGATGTCGAAGAAATATGCCAAACCCAGATTGATCCATTAGGTTCTTTTGCTGTAAGAGTTTAATTTTAAAGTCAAGGACCAAAAAGGTAAAGAAAATCGAGTTATAGACCATTTATCCAAACTTGAAGAGGTGTACATATAGAAACTAGGGGATAATATTGAGATAGATGATGCTTTTCTTGATGAGCGAGTGTTGGAAGCATCTCATGATTTGATTTCCTGGTTTTCTGATTTTGCCAACTTTTTGGCAAATGATCTTATCCAGAAGATCTATCCTTCCAGCATCGGTGTAGATTTATGCATAAGGTAAGTAAGTACATTTGGTATGATCCATATCTTTTCAGGGTTTGTGCTAATGGTGTGATTTGAAGATGCATTCCAGAGGTGGAAATAATGAGCATTCTGGAGGCGTCATTCTTCACCAGTTGGGGGTCACTGCAACGACATATGAATAGCCCACAAAATCCTATAGTGTGGGTTCTACTAACCTTTAATTTACAAGGATTCTCATGATTTAGCAAAATCCTGTGACTAGTGCTAGCGTTAATGCAATAGTTTATATCTCCAAGAACTCCCCATAACACGTATTATAGAGTTGGAGTTATCTGATGTGTAGGGGATTGATTTCATGGGCCCATTTGTGACCTCTTATGGAATAAGGTACATTTTGTTAGCAGTTGACTATGTATCAAAGTGGGTGGAGGCAGTTGCACTTCTAGAAAATGAAGGTAGTAGTATCACCATTTGTTTGAAAAGAAACATCTTTTCCTGATTTGGCCCTCCACATGTAATTATTAGTGATGGTGGGTCATACTTTTGCAACTACTTGTTCAAAGAACTTCTTGATAGATATGGTGTGAGGTATAAGGTGGCAACACCTTACCAACTTCAGACGAGTAGGCAAGTAGAAGTTTCCAATAAAGAGATAAAGTCTATATTGGTAAAAATTGTGAATGCCAATTGAACTGTGTGGTCTAGAAAGTTAGATAATGCATTGTGGTCTTACTGTACTACTTATAAGACCCCCATAGGTGCCTCTCCATATCATATGGTTTATGGAAAAGCATGACACTTACCGGTTAAGCTTGAACATAAGGCACTACGGGTATTAAAAAGGCTATATTTTGAGTGGTGTGATGCAACGAACTTGAGGTTTAGCAAGGTGAATGATTTGGATGAATTACGAATCTATGTTTATGAGAGATCGGCCATATACTAAGAAAGAATAAAGCTATACCATGACAAGAAGATTGAGAAGAGAATATTCAAACTCGATGATTTGGTCTTGTTGTATAATTCAAGACTACGCTTATTTCCTGACAAGTTGAAATCAAGATGGAATGGACCATTCACTATGGTTATGTGTTCCCATATGGTGATATTGAGATAAAGAATGATTGTGATGTCCCATTTAAAGTGAACGGGCAACGAATTAAACACTATATGGGAAACCCAGAAGAAATTAGAGTTTGTACTAAAATAGACCTTGGAGAAGTCTGAGTAACCAAGGGAACTGAGTCGTACCGTGACAGTAAATCAGGCGCTTCTTGGAAGTCAACCCAAGGTATTTTGTTGTTGTATTTATGTTTGTGATTAACGTTAGATCTTCGCACCTATGGTGCCACAAGTATGTTCCTAACTCTCTTATTTTGAGAAGTTTGATGCATTAGGGACGATGCATGATTTTAAGTTGGGGGGAGGGGGTGAGCTGCTTATGGGTATTAATGTCCTCTTGGGGTTTTTGTTACCGTATCTCTTTTCCTTAGAGTCTTGTTCCTAGTAGAGCCGTATGTTTAGGAGTATTATGTTTCATTTTGTGTTGTGTTTGTTTTTAATTAGGTGAGTTAAGTATTTAGGGTAATAGTCATGTTTTGACTGATTTTTGATACCCTCCAACAATTTCTATTTTAGAATAATATAAATATATATATATATGTGTGTGTGTGTGTGTGAACTTTGTGGATCTTGTTATGGAATTAGGATTAGGGACATGATAAGCATTTTAAAATTGCATGAATAAGATATGTAGTAGTTGGTAATATTGACTCCTCCCTATGTTTGTGTGAGATACTATTTAGTTCCCTTTGTGAGCTAAATCCAAAACTTGCCTGGTTAGTCTTGCCTAGGTTGAAGGATAGTTGGTTAGGAAAGGATCATAGGCTATTTTTGATTTTATTCCACTTTTAGCCTAAATGACCCTCCATGTGTGAATTATATCCCATGATCCCGATTTTGAGCCTGAAGTCCTATCTTTTTTTTTACACTTTGTAGTTTCCTATTTATGTTTTAATGAACCTGTTTTAGCTCTGTTCCTCCTTGGACATTGTGCACTTCAACTTAGGCAAAATTAAGTTGAGGGTGGCTAGGATAGGGGTGTGTATTGTAAAATGGGTATGAAGAAAGAAAAAAATAAGAGAAGAAGTTTAGTAATGCTGGGTGTGTGTTAAAAAAGAAAAAAAATTATTGTGAAAAAATAAATAATAAAAGACCACATCCAGCTTGAATGTGCATCAACTAATAAAAGGGAGAAATAAGGGTGGAATAAAAGAAAATTTGTTAATAAGTGAGACCCTAAGGTTAGTGTAGTTCCAAGGAGGCTTAGTCACTTTAAAAGTCCATATGTATCATACCAGCCCCTAAGCCTATGTTACAAGCCGAGAAAAGTCGTATAGTGATCCTAATGTGACTATCTGAATGCTAAGGTAAAGAAAATAAGAGCAAGCCTATGGTATTTGACATGCATTGATTGGAAATTATCTTTTGAGTGTGAGTGTCTCTTTACTGTCCCTGCATTGACATGCATTATTGCATAAGAGTGAGTGGGACATCCTTGAGTTTGAGGGAACTTGATTCATATTGCTAGATATTTACTTGTTTCAGGTAGTGTAACTTGTATTTATGAGTGGTTGTATTTTACTAATGAAATTTCCATACCTTGATCCCATTTGTATCACATTTTTGTACTTTATATTCATACACAGTTGGTTTTGAAAAATAACATTGAAAGGGGATGTTGTGTTTTGAGTTTAAGTGACTTACAGTCTACCTTGAATAACTTAGTTTCACCTAGTTAAGTGTCCGTTTTGTTTTTGTTGTGTTTTGTTTCCTGAGGATATACAAACATTCTAAGTTGAGGGTGTTGATGTGCTATGGAAATGTAGCACATTCGGTTCTTAAAAAAAAAGATGCAAGTTCTGAGGCTATTTTGTTAGATATGATCTGTTTTGGGTATGTTTTGTAGGAAATCATCTTTTGGATGATAAGTTCATGAAAAAGGTGTTTTTGGATTTTTTGGAACAATTATGGATATTTAGGATATTTTCTATCTTGTTCATGATCAAAGCTTGTTTGGGAATCGAAGAAGAGCTGAAAAGATGACTTTCGACACCTACTAAGTCAATATGTGGCCACTTGTAGGACCTACAGACTGCATGTAGTCAAATCAAGTACCATAAGTTCAAAATCCTAAGAGCTAAACTTGTTGGAAATTTTCCTCCCTGTACCTGCGGTTTGTACCTGTGCCTAGGGCCAGGACCGCAGGTACTACCTACACCCGGTGCAGACCGCGAGTACAGATCATATATGGCCACCGAACTATTTTTCACCTATTTCATCTGGGCATTGGGTTTAGGGTTTCCTCATTACTATAAATATGCTACATTTATTTTTTAGTAGAAGTTACTCACTTTTGATATTTACAAACATATTTTGATTCCAAGATTTGATTTTGTTCTTGGGATTTGCTTGTATTGACTTTGGTTAATTAATTCAGCAACGATTGTGGGTTTTTACAATTCTTATCATTGTGATTTCATCTATGATTTCAACTATGAATGATATTGATTTCATTATTAGTATGAGTAGCTAAAACCCATAACTAGGGTTGTGGAAACCCTGGCAGATTGACGATGTAGGGGAAGTGTGATTGTTGAATTAAATTGATACCCATGGCATGCATTGCCTTATCTTCATTATAACAGATTTCTCAGCGGTGTCCAATGTTAAGATCCCGCCTTGATTATTGCTACTTACTCCAAAAGAGAAGTAGTGACTAGGAAAAGATTATGACAACAGTAATTTGGAGTTTAACGGTCGATCCACGCTACTAGGTTATATCTAAGTATGATTGTTCACTATCTTCTAATAACTAAAGACTCAAAAGGCAATAGGAAACTGGGATAAAGATATGGGTTAGTAAGGCTATATATTGAGACTCAAAAGATAAAGGGTGAAATCTGTCTACTCATCTAAAAAACTATAGATGGAACATAACTTATCGATTCTGCATGCAAGGTATTGGGATAGTTCTACAAGCACAATAAAACTACGGAGTTGAGAAGCCAGGGGGCACACAATCCTAGTGTTCACTAATACTAAATACAATCAAAGTTGATAGTTGATATTTTTTCAATATTTCCAATAAAAAACCACCATTTACTTTCTAGTTCTTGCCCGTTGATTAGAACATCTGAAATCCATGAGTCCACATATTCCCTTGGGATTTACCCCAACCTAGTTGGGTTACTATATTTTGACAATGATCGTATCATCATCTAATAAGAGGTGTTGTTTGGATGACATCACTATCTCTTACACAATGAGTACATATAGGTTTGTGGACCCTATTTCTAATGCCATGAAGAGATTTCCATGAGACCCAGGATATTGGGTCTTGTACTGATATCCAAGCCCTTTACTATTATTGACACTTTGACCAGTTAGATTAGAAAGAATTTATAAGGATGTGGTCCATTTTAGTGATTTGTTAAGTTCTTCCCTTAGACAGACCAGGTCCCTTTCTAACTATCCATTCTTATAAAGGGTTGTCATAAGGTTATTTTGAGAATCCCTTAATTTATCTTCAGGCTCAATCTGAAGCTTTGAAGTTTTTTCCTTCTATTTATCATCAGAATCATTTGCTTTCTTTGGTTGACTAAATAAATATAGATTATTATATTTAAACTTAGCAAATTGTTCTTCTATTTTAGATATTTAGAGGGTTAAATCCATTAATTCAAGCTCTTGATTCTCTACTTTCTTTTCTTGAGCATTTTTCTCAATAGTCAGTTCATATATAAAATCAATTGACACACTTGTTAGCTTCTTTATTTTTCTAGCAAAGTAGTTATCTAAGTTTTCCTTACTATTAAAGAGAGTTACCTTATTTTCTTCATCTTTAGTTTTTGCCATAAGAGCAACCAAGGAATCATAGGTAACTTCAAACTCCTCTATAGCCAACATGGATACATCTTTAGCCTTCTCATCTTCATTAGATTCACTGGAGATTTGTATCATAGGTAACTTCAAACTCCTCCACATCCAACATAGACACATCTTTAGCCTTTTTAGCTTCATCAAATTCACTGAAGGAATCTACCCATACTGCTAAAGCCTGACTTACTGCATAGTCAATTGCAACCTTTCTTTCTGATTTTACAGGGACTTAGTCCCTGATCTTTCATTTGTCACCTCCAGTCTTGAGATATTCTTGATAATTCATTTTGTACATTGGATAGTCCTTAATGAAATGCTTAGGACTTCCATATTTGTGACAAACCTCAACATTGCCACCCTTTTTGCTACTACTTACTCTTCTTTGAAATTGACCATTTTTCTTTATAGTTCTAACAATTCTTTTTGTCAAATAGGCAACATCAGTGTATTCTTCACTTGAATTGGATTTTGAGGTCTTCAGTACCAGATATTTTTCCCTTTTTTCTTCCTTCTTCTCTTGTCCTTACTGCTTCTTAATCTCATGGGTCTTTAGATTACTAATGAGTTCATCCATAGTGAGAGCCTTCAGGTTTCTTGCCTCAGTAATAACATCTAATTTTCTTTCCCAGGACTTAAGAAGAACACCTAGACCTTTTCTCACTTTTATATACAGAGGAATCATTCTCCGAAGCATTGTAGCTCATTTATGATAGAAGTGAATCTTGTATGCATTTCTTGAATTGTCTCTCCTCCTTTCATGGTGAAGGTTTTATACTGAGTAGTTAGCATGTTAACTTTAAAATCCTTTACATCAGTGGTTTCCTCATGAGCTGTCTTTAGGCTATCCCAGATTTCCTTAGCATACTCATCAAGTCCTATTCCATAGACAAGCAGTTTCTTTGCCTTGTAATTCTTCTCAATTTTTTTTGATCTTCATCATCAAAATCTTCCTATTTTTGACAAACATCCTTGTTATATCTCCTTCTTTTACTTCACTAATAGGAACATGAGGACCATCAAGTATTATATCCATCAACTCATTGTCCTTATCTATAATGAAGTCAAATATCCTATTTTTTCAGCACCCATTGTACTGCCCATTACATCTTGGCAGTCTAGTGATGGATAGTCCTTCTTCTAGATTAGGTGGAGTAGCCATGATAACCAAATCACTCTAGGTGTTAACCTGTTAGAGTTGTTCTCACTCTGACACCAATTGAAGAAATGTGAGGTTTGCACCACACTATGAGGGACTAGGTCCCTTAAAGTTAGTCACAGGCAATAACATAGTAAAGTAGTAAGAAAGCTAAAACTTTGTAGGAATTTAAAAACACAAGTATTTAATATGGAAATCTCCTTGCTCAAGAGAAGAAAACCATGACTTTGCCTCACAACCATTTCAATAATCCACTATAATCAACCTCTTTATTATAGATTCCAAAGAACCTGACTCTAGGTTCTACCTACTTTTAATAACTCTATTACAAGCCTACCTTGACAACTCTGCCAAGAACATACCTCAATACTGATTAACTCTAACTAATATTGAACTCAAGTAACTCTACCTAAGTACTCCCAATAAAACAAGAAAAATATCACTCTTATAACTTGAGTAATTCAATTACAAACCAAGACTTGACCCAAGAACAAAAACTCTCACAACAAATAAAGAATTAATCTTGAGATGTCGCAAAAATGAGTTTTTGCCTCTTTCACTCTTTGAATAATTAGGATGGTGAAAACTACTCAATTTAGAAGCATTCTTTTCTTTTATAATGGAATAATACTTAGGGTAGAAATCTAATTGGGCCAAGTGTCCTGACTGGTACACATCTCACCTGTACAGTTTGTTACACTAGATGACAAAACTGTGCAGGCCATGTGGCAGCTATACATTTCCATGAACACTGAGGGGCCTAGTCTATTATTTTCAGCTAATCATCATCTAAACAAGATATAGCAAGCATAGTTTCAGTTCAGTGGCTACATTTTGTGCCCTCTAGTTGATAAAGATTTGGTTGTTGAATTTTAAGTAGATGGTTTATCCCTGTGGTGAGTTTGTTATTTAATTAATTTTCTATTTTGTCTTGGTATGATTTAGTTTGGATGTCTCAGATTTTAATATTTAAGTTTATTTGGGTGGTTGGCACTGATATAAACTTATTATCTTAATTTTAATTTGACACCTTGGAATGGTGATTTGGAAGTTATGATAGATTTTTAGTATGAATGCCCACCCATCTTTAGGTTTGTCTTGGGTAGTAGAGATCGAGCGATTCATCCTTGTTGTTCAAATTTTAGTTTGGTGCTTTAGTGCTTGCGTGCAGCCTTTATTTTAGATTTATCTCAGTTTAAATTTTATTAATAGGCTAGTTAAGCCTACTCCATAGTTACCTATTCGGTCTTCTTAATTTCTCATGGATTATAGTTGATAAATGTTTAGATGATGGACCATGGACCCGGTATTAGTTCTTTTAGCTTTGGCCTCGAGTTTCTAGTTTTCATTGGGAATTTTGGATGATATGCTCAGTAAGAGTAACATTCTTGAGTTGGATTCAGTATGGATTCATTCTTGGTTAATGGGAAATCCTAGAGAGGATTGTTCAGTGATGAGTATCTTGGATTTCAGTTTAATAATCACTTGGACTAACTTTAGAATTGTCATAGATTACATTCCTTGATTATCTCTATTTGTGTACTCAGATAGCGCCTTATGGGCTTATTTTAATGTCTACCAAATAGATTTTCAGTAGATGTGCCTCAGTTCTTTGAGTTGTCTATGATGAGATTGCACGACCATGACTCAGGTTATTTTTCTCCTAGTTTGGAGTGGATAGCATGTGTGAAATGGTAAATAAAGGTCATATTTGGAATTAAAGTCGGTGGTATGACTCATGTCTTGTTTTTTTTTGGCTCGAATAAGACTTTGTTAATTTATGAAAATATTAAGATGGTAGCAGTGTGTGGTGGTTTAGAGTTGCGTGTATCAGCCTTTCTTGGTACAATTAGAGACCAGTTGATAATTTAAGTTGAATTTTTACAATTTGGGATTAAACGAGAAAACTGGTTGAAAAAGGGATACTTGTGGAAAAATCCTCAAAAGTGTTCTCTCTTTGCAAATGTTATCTAGGAAATCTTTCTTAGGGTATGCAGGCCTAATACCTCATCCTTTTGAGCTTTTGAGATCTTTCTATCCATTGCCTTTTGGGGACGAAAGTCCTTTTAGTAGTGGATATTGTAATGACCCTTTCTGTAATTTTTTGTAATTCCATTTATTTTTGCCGTTAGACGTTCTCCATAGCTTTCCTAAGTCATTTATAACTTTGTAGGACTGCTCATTTGATTACTGGGCAGTGTATTTGGTTATTAGAGCCAATTCCCTATTTAGAAGTCTTCACTGGTTCCAAATAGTCACAGGATGAAAACTTTAGTAAAATGACATCGGATGCAAATTTTGATTGTGCCTGCAACTCTAGAATATTGATTTTAGGCTAGGTAGACCTTTAGTTCGAGTCTCAATACACCCAATCTTATTTTGACCTATTGGTTGAAAAGTTGGAAAATTGAAATATGGGTGTGGGACCTACATTTGACTGAAATGACCTCGGATGGAAAATTTTGACATTCCCATTAGATTCAAAATGTTGATTTTATGCTAGGGGGACCCTTGGTTCAGGTCCCAAGGCTTCCAGATATATTTTGGGCTATTGAGTAGATTTTATGAAAAATAAAACTATAGGTGTGGGCGCTACTCTTCATTAAAATGATCTTGGATGAAAGTTTTGATGATTCCATTTGATCTGAAATATGGTTTACACTTTAATTTCACTATTGGATCATATTCATAGGGTTCCGAATGAGTTTTGAGGGTTAAAAATAAGTTTTTGACTTTGCTTATATCTGGTGCACAAGGGGGATACCGTGATTGCACAAGGGGTATGGTGATCTCCCTATCGCGATAACAATTCCTGGATTGCGATAGCAATATTTCCATACCTGGTATGTGTATAAAATGACCCCTTGTTCCATATTTTAGTCATTTTCTCTTCATCTTTGAGACCTAGAAACCCTAGAAGAGTGTGGTAACTCAAAATTGAGTCTGTGGGTCACTTGGGATCTTGCTAAACATCTATTATTGTGATTATCATTTGAATTAAGGTAAGGTTTCTTAACTTTCTTGATGATTTTTTTTGTTCTTGACCTAAAACCCCAAATAGCTCGAGGGCTTGATTTTAGCCCCAAATAAGCTTGGTTTTCACCAATGTTTAAGGGTTTTGATTCCATGAGCTTGATATCATATTGCATTGACCTCAAAAATACATTTTGATAAGTGGGACCCACATGGGTTTTTTGGTATCATTTTTGTTCTCGAAGAGCAATAGTGCAATGCGGGTATGGTTATTCTTGTATTGATGAGTAGATTACTATTCGAAAAGTGTGATGGCAGTTTGGGATTGTGAAATGAAGGTGGACATTTTGTGAATGATTTATAGATTTGCAGTTTGGCTTTGAGGTAGGCTTCTATTTATTCTTCATTGTAAGATGATGTGTGATATATATTGTGTGTGAATATGAATGTTAAGAATGATTATAGGTTTAATGACTTAGTCTTGATTATTAACTTCTTTGGGATAAGATGAGGGTTTTGGACCCGTAGGGTGAAATGCTTAACAACTTTTAGAACCTTATTTCCTTCTCCATAGATTGGACTACTTCATAGAATGAGTGTTATATGATGCTAGGTTTGGTACGTAGTGTAAGTGTTGGATTCATGGTTAGTATGATTAACCGTAGTTGGGCTAGTCTAGTGATCTTGAAACCATAATTTAGGTGGAGTTGGCGTAAATGCCCATGTTTCTAGATGAAGTTCCTATCTTAGTATTGGTTATGGCTTACTTGACATCTAGAAGTTGAACTAGATACCTTAGCCTAGTTGGGGTATAAAATGCCTAAATATGGAAATTGAGGATTAGAAGTGGGTTCGTATGGCCTACTTAGGCCAAAACTAGTGTTAGCCCCTGTGGACTTAGTTGCGGATGCTAGGCTTTGTTAAGACAATTGAGCCTCTACAATAAGGTTACTTCAAGGCATGGTAAATTAGGATGTATTTTCCCTGGATAATGACTAATGGCATATGGCCATGTGAAAAACCCTGGGTTTTGGAACCTTAGAAATTTTTTGAGATTTCTAGTTTCTGGACATCATACGACTAGGAGGTACTAGTCACATGAGGGGATACAGTTGGTATGGTTTTGTTTGTATGTTAATTAGTGTTGGTTGGTGGGTTGGATTAGTTTCTGATGTGGGTACGACTTGGGTGGGTATGAGTCGTATGGTGGGTGATGGGTCGTATGGTTGGTTTTCCCTTTACTCAATCTAAAACATAGTAATTTAACTTGGATTTGAGTATGGGTGGCTTACAATGAGCCATAAGATAGGGTACGAGCCATACCATTGACTCGCAGGCGGACAATGTCCAAATCCCCTTTGATTTCCATTCTTTAGTAGGTACGGGTCAAGGGTACAGGTCATATGATCAGATACAACTTAGCTTTGATGGTCGTTTATTGGATAGTGTAGGGGTCCAAGGGAAGGCCTAGGGTACAAGTGGTGGGTACCACTCGTATGGTTGGGTACGATTGGTATGAGGTGGTCTTACCATCCTGTGGGGATTTTATGCAGTTTAAGATGGGGGTGATCTTGACATTTCCCCACTTAACCCTTAAGGCCCATGACTTATAACACTTTTGGGATATTATTTACCCTAGTATTCTAATCATAAATACTTAGAAACTCTCTCAAATTCTCTCTAAGGCTCTTGGGTAAAGGAAGTCTAGGGTTTCATTTAGAGGATTAATTTGGGGCTTGTACATGTGATTTCTCTCTGTCATCTTTGTAATTTAAGGTATGTTACTCTTCCCTCATTGTTAGTTTCAACTAAAGGCATATTTTATGAATTGTTTTCATGGCATAATTGTTGTATGCTTTTGGGTTTTCAATCATATATTAGGGTTTTTTGTTATAAATGCTTGGATATGGTTTTCCAATATTTTAATTATGGATTTACATGCTTTAATGGTGGTTTGGAGAATTGGTTGCACGGGAATGGTTAATTTGTAATTGGTTTTGGGTTTTGGAAACACTATTCTCCAACATGTTTGATAAAATGCCTATGAGAATGATTTTACTATATTGTTAGACTTTTAATGGAACTATTGAATGGTATAACTTGTTAATGGAAACCTAAATGGTATAAATGGTTTGGAATAGTTAAATAATAAGGTCTTGGTGGTAGCGGTTATGGCTTAATTTAATATTACTTCTGGGGTACAAGGGAATCCCTTAAGTGAACTTAGTTATGAAACACTTGTGGGGTATACGAGACTCCCCCAAGTTAACATAATAATGAAACCTATAGGTAAAAAGGAATCCCTTAATATTTGAAAGGTTGGATAAGGACATTGCTTGTAAGCTATAGTCGGTATGATGATACCACTACTTATAGCCTTGGTTAATAACAAATGGAATGGTGGTCTTGGTTATGTGGTGATTGTTTTAATTGGGCAATAATTGCATGGTGTGATAGCTAATCGTGAAGGTGTAGTTTAATGAACGGACACTTGAAACTCATGTTTGCCGATATAAGGATTTGGTCATGATGACCATATTAGGTATATGGGAATCCCCTAAGTTACAATTGTATATATGTATCATAAAGAGAAAAGGGTACTTGGGAATCCCCTACTCCTATGGTATTTTAAGTTTGTCCAGTTACAAGCATTGGGGCTCGTTAAGAGGGTTACACTGGACCCATATAGCCCGTGGGTGGTTCTGGAATGGTTAATCTACACATACCCAAGTTAATGGTTTTAAATCCATGCTAAGCCTAGTTTTCTCTTCCCAACATGGTGTTATATATATATATATGTATGTGTGGTTGTGAATGTATATGGTTGGTTTACTTGGTTTTTGAGGTTTGCATTATTTTATCCTTACCTTGAGTACTTACTACCATTGTCCCGCTAACCTATCTTTGAGCAGTAATATCCCCATGCGAAGCAGGAACTTACCATTTTACTCCTCCTTCTTAGTGATTGAATTTGAAATCAGCTAATAGGTTGAAGTGGTGAGCT
The DNA here is from genome assembly GCA_030864215.1 of Capsicum pubescens. Lineage (NCBI taxonomy): Eukaryota > Viridiplantae > Streptophyta > Magnoliopsida > Solanales > Solanaceae > Capsicum > Capsicum pubescens. The sequence goes on from CM061544.1 coordinate 112,315,914, forward strand.
TCCATACATTAGAAGGCTCCATTTCATATCATGTATGTCTTTAAATACTTTGGTTATTTCATAGACATTAGTTTTGGCTATGGTTGGGGGCATGTCCCTAATAATTTTCTTATGATTAGAGCTTTTTGGAACTACTATGAGTTGGAATGAGGGGTGTCGGTATTGGTGTCAGCCTTAGTATTGGCATTGGTATTAGGGTTGATACCGTTCAGCTGAATTTATGATTGTTCCATCCTTTTATGTTATGTTATGGACAATAACTTGGTTATTAGATCGCTTTGGTTATGGTTGTTGGTTGGTATTGTATAGTTGGACTTTCTTGGGTTGGTCATGGTTATCGACCTATCCTAGAGTCTAGAATTGTAATAAATGCTATCTTGTTATACGTTTGGAATTTATCTGACTTATGGTATGCATGTTTGGAGGTTTAGTTGGGTATGGGTGTGGTCCCTGGTCCTGGTTGGACTTGGGACACCCATTACAACAAGGCCCTAGTTTGGGTTGTGTTAAGTTTGTATTAGAGCTTTAGATTCATGGTCAATTAGGAGTCTACAAAGTCATGTCGAGTAGAGTCTCCTTTTAGGGTTTATAGCACGCCACACTCATAAGGGAGATGGTACAAGGAATTTAGGAAATATTTCTCTTCTTTGTGTTCTATTTTCAATCTTGGAGTCTAAATTCTGGAACTTTTCTCTAATTCTAGTTTGTTCGCCTTTTAGATCATGTCTCGATGATCTGTAACAAAAGGAAACTCCTCTGTCCTAATTGGGGATGATGTTGATGGGACACGATCTACTCAGGGGATCCATACTCAGTCTAGCGGTCCATTGCCTGATATTTCTGGAGTTTCACCAGTTTCTTATAGTCCTCCTTAGGATAATGTGATGAATGCGGAGTTTCATTAGTTGATTCATATGATTACTCAATTGGTAGATTTTTAGGCTGAGTATGGTGTACCTGGTATTGCATCTTCTGAGGCCACAAGGGTTGGCCAGTTCATGAAGACGAGTCCTCCTACCTTTACTAGTGTTAAGGTAGAGCAGGATCCTTAGGGATTTCTGGAGGAGATGGAAAAGATTTTCAGGATTATGCATGCCACGAATGTGGAAGGGGTAGAGTTTGCATATTATCAACTAAAAGATGTGGCGTACCAATGGTATGAGTAATTGGATAAGAAAAGGGGTGATGTTGAGGAATTATCATTATGGGAGACTTTCTCCAATGCATTTCTGGACCACTTCATTCCTCAGTAGTTGAGGGAAGCGAAAGCAGAAAAGTTTGTTAATCTGAAACAGGGGAAGATGTCAGTCAAGGAGTATGCCTTGAAATTCCACTAGTTGTCTAGGTATGCTTTAGAATTAGTGTCTGATATGAGGTCCAGGATGATAAAGTTCGCTTCAGGACTATCTTGAGATTTAATCCTTGAGAGCAAGACTGCATTACTGATCAAGGACATAGATATTTCTAGGTTGGTTGTTCATATACAATAGTTGAAGGAGGAAAAAAAAGTCTGAGATAGGTGAAAGGCAGGGTAAGAGGTTCAGGTTCTCTGACCAAGGTGGTGGTCAACAACAAAGTGGTCGGGATGGTGTTAAGTGGCCGAAGAAGAAGTAGGGGAGTTCTGCTTCCTTCTCTACAGCTAGGGCTCCATACCCGAAGCCATCGGTGACAAACGTCAGCAGGGTGGCGGTAACTTCAGTGAACAGGGTGTCCAATCTCAGGTTAGTGGGACACAGTCGGCTTTATCATGTCCTCTATGTAGGTTCTGTGTCTAGTTGCATCAGGGCTTCTGTGATGAGGAGAGGGATAGGTTCTTCAAATATGGTCAGTCAAGCCACATGCTTAGAAATTATTTGGTTGGTAAGGTTGCTTCAGGAGCGAATAAGGTTTTGGTTACCTCATTATCTGCTCCTGCACTGAAGAGTGCTGCTTTTGCATCTATTTTTGCTTCTGGCACCAACAAAGGACGAAATCGATTATATGCTCTTACTACTCATAGGAATCTGAGGTATCACCTGATGTTGTGACTAGTGTATTACAACTCTTTTCTCGGGATATTTATTTTTTACTTAATCTGAGGTACACTCTCTCTTATGTGACCCTATTATGGCTGTGTATTTTGTTTCTATCCTGAGGTTATTTTGGATCCTTTTTCTATTTTACCCCGGTAGGTGACTCTGTGGTTTCTAAAAGAGTCTATTGGGGTGTGTGGTATCTATTGGTAGTAAGGAGACTTTGCTGGATTTATATGAATTAGATATGGTGGATTTTGATATCATTCTGGGGATGGATTGGTTACATTCGTGCTATGTGTCCTTAGATTTTTCAAACCCGTAGAGTTGTCTTTAAGTTCCACGGTGAACCAATTATTAAATGGAAGGGTGGTTCCTTATCTCCTCTTGGGAAGTTTATATCATATCTTAGGGCCCAGAGGTTAATCTCTAAAAGGGTGTCTCTATCATTTGGTCTGGGTTAAAGATTCTAACTCAGAAGGTTCATCTTTGCATTCGATTCCGATAGTGAATGTATTTCCTGAGGTTTTTCTGGATGATCTTCATGGTGTTCCTATAGATAGGGAGATTGAATTTGGGATTGATTTGGTTTTGGACACTTATCCAAATTTATTCCTCTTTATAGAGTAGCTCCGGCTGAGTTGAGAGAACTCATGGAACATCTTAAAGACCTCATGGATAAGGGTTTCATCCCTCTTAGTGTATCTCTGTGGGGAGCACCAGTGTTATTCGTGTGTAAGAAGGACGATTCCCTTCAGATATACATTTATTATCGACAGTTGAATAAGGTAATGGTTAAGAACAAGTATCATCTTCCAAGGATAGATAACTTGTTTGATCAGTTGCAAGGTGCCAAATTCTTTTCTAAGAGAGATCTTCGATCCGGGTATCATCAACTTTAGATTAGGGAGGTAGATATCCCTAAGCCAACTTTTCTCACTCGATATGGGAACTTTAAGTTCTTGGTTATGTCATTTAGTTTGACCAATGCCCTGATAGAAAATTCATGGATTTGATGAATAGGGTATTATGTTAGTTTCTGGATCTTTTTATCACTGTGTTCACCGATGACATCCTGGCATATTCTAAGAGTGAGGTGTATCATGCCAATCACCTCCATGTGGTGTTGAAAACCTTGAAAGAGTAGCAGTTGTATGCCAAATTCTCTAAATGTGAGTTCTAGTTGAACATTGTTACTTTTTTGTTTTATATTATTTCTAGTGAGAGGATCATGGTGGATCCATAAAAGCTGGCGGTGGTTAAGAAGTGGCCTAGATCTACGACTCCAATTGATATTTAGAGCTTCTTGGGTTTGGCTGGGTATTAAGGAGGTTTTTGGAAAGTTTCTTGGCAGTAGTTTCCCCATTGACAAAGCTGACTAAAAAAAAGGTAAAGTTCTCTTGGTCAGATGCTTGCAAGGGTAATTTCAAGAAGCTGAAGCATGAGCTAACTCTGACTCCACTTTTGACTTTGCTTGAAGGCAATGAGGGTTTTTTGGTTTAATGCGATGCATCCTAAGTGGGACTTGGTTGTGTTTTGATGCAGCATGGTAAGGAGATTGCCTATGATTCTGGGTAGTTGAAAGTGCATAAGAGGAATTAGCCAACTCATGATTTGGAATTGTTAGCTGTGGTGTTTGCATTGAAAATCTGGTGGAACTATTTGTTTGGAATGCATATGGACATCTTTTCAGATCATAAGAGTCTACAATATGTGTTCACTCAGAAGGAACTCAACCTCAGGCGGAGGAGATGGCTTGAACTTCTCAAAAACTATGACATAAGTCTTTACTATCATCCAACTAAGGCTAATGTTGTGGCTGATGCTCTTAGAAAGTTATCTATGAGGAGTTTAACTGATGTGGATAAGGAGAGGCAAGAGTTGGTGAAGGATATTCACCATCTAGATAATCTTGGAGTTTGCCTTTTGGACTTTGAGACTGGTGATGTATTGGTACAGGAAGTAGTTCAGTCGTATCTTAGTGTAAAGATCAAGGTGAAGAAAATGCTAGATCCTACCATGATGAAAATTAAGGGTGATGTAGGTGGGAAAAAGGTAATGGTATTTGAGATCAGTGGTGATGGTACCTTATTGTACCAAGAGAGGTTATGTGTTCCTGACATTGATGGTTTGAGAGAAAGGGTATTGGTTAAAATGCACTACATTGTTCATCCCGAATTGATAAAAATGTATCATAATTGCAAGGAGATATATTGGTGGAATGGTATAGAGAAGGATATGGCTAATTTTGTGTCCAAGTGTGTAGTGTGTCAACAAGTGAAAGTTGAGCACATGAGGCCCGACGTCTTATATCAGAAGATTGAATTGCCGAAATGGAAATGGGAGGTGATCAATATGGATTTCATTACCGGTCTTTCTCGATCTCAAAAATAGTTTGATTTTGTTTGGGTCATCATGGATATGATGCCAAAGTCAACTCATATCTTGCCAGAGAGGACTAACTTTTCAGCTGAGGAGTATACGAGGGTGTAACTTCATGAAATTGTAAAGCTGCATGGGGTACCTATTTTGATTATCTCTAATTGTGGTACACAGTTTTCTTCTCTTTTTTGGCAGTGGTTTCAGAAGGTGTTGGGTACTAAGGTTAGTTTGAGTACTGCTTTTCACCCATAGATGGATGGGCAACCAGAAAGGGCTATTTAGACATTCCAAGATATGCTTCATGCATGTGTGATTAATTATGGTGGTAATTGGGTTGAGCATCTATCTCTTGTAGAGTTTGCTTTCAATAATAGCTATCATATTAGCATTGGGATGGCCCCTTTTGAGGTATAGTATGGTAGGAGGTATAGATCTCCTATTAAATGGTTTGAGGTCGGTGAGGCAGTTATGTTTGGCTCAAATTTGGTTTATTAGGCTATAGTAAAGGTAAAAGTGATTTGACAAAGTCTTGAGGCTTCCTAAAGTCGACAAAAGTCCTATATGGATGTAAGGCATAGAGACTTGGAGTTTGATGTTGGGGATAAGGTATTCCCAAAGGTGTCTCCTATGAAGGAAGTAATGCGGTTTGGTAAAAAGGTGTATCACAGTCCCCGGTATATTGGTCCTTATGCGGTTTTCGTGGAGGAATGGTAATATGGCTTATGAATCGGAGTTGACTTCAAGTTTGAGATCCGTTCATTCACTATTTTATGTCACTATGTTGAGAAAATGTATCGGTGCTCCTTCTTCGATTGTTCCTCTGAAAGGATTGGGTATCTCGAATTCTCTGTCTTATGAGGAGATCCCAGTTGATATTTAGGATCGAAAGGTTCATCATTTATAGACCAAAGAAGTGGCCTCGGTTGAGGTTTAATTGTGGAACCACAAGGTGGAAGAGGCTACACGGAAGCGTAAGAGGACATGAAGTCCAAGTATCCGCATTTGTTTTATGCTTCGAATATTCATGTGGAAAGTATGTGTTCTTGATCGCAACTTTGTTTTGTAACTTAGTTAAATGTTAGAATAGATCCTTGTATCTTTGTTTTTTAACTTGGTTAAAGGTTGGATTGATGTTTGATGATGCAAATGACTCATGCTTGTACTACCTTGTCCGTCATTTGGGGACAAATAATCATAGTGGGGGATCCTGAAACACCTTGCGTTTTGAAACCTTAGAAATTTTTTGAGATTTTTAGTTTATGGACATCATACGACTAGGGGTACTAGTTATATGATGGGGCACGATTGGTATGGTCTTGGTCGTATATTAACCATTTTTGGTTGGTTATTTGGATTGGTTTCTGGTGTAGGTACGACTTGGGTGGGTACGAGTCGTATGGTGGGTGACGGGTCGTATGGTTGGGTTTACCTTCACCTAATCTGAAACTTAGTAACTTAACTTAGATTTGAGTACGAGTGGCTAACTATAGGCTATAAGATAGGTTACGAGTCATACCATTGACTCATATGATGGACAGTGTCCAAATCGTCTTTGATTTCTATTTTGTGGTAGGTATGGGTCAAGGGTACATATCGTATAATTGAATACAACTTGTCTTGGATGGTCGCATATTGGACAGTGTTGGGGTCCAACAGGAGGCCTAGGGTACGAGTGGTGGGTACCACTTATATGGTGGGGTACGATTGGTATGGGGTTCTCGTACCATCCTGCTGGGATTTTATGCTGTTTAAGTTGGGGGTAATCTAGACATTTCCCCACTTAAACTCTTAAGGCCCCAAGACTTATAACTCTTTTGGGACATTATTTAGCCTAGAATTCTAATCTTAAACACTTAGAAACTCTCTCAAATTCTCACTAAGGCTCTTGGGTAAATGAAGGCTAGGGTTTTATCTAAAGGATAATTTTGTGTTCCTACGAGTGATTTCTCTCCATCATCTTCATAATCTAAGGCATGTTACTCTTTCCTCATTGTTAGTTCCAACTAAAGGCATATTTTATGAATTATTTTCATGGTATAATTGTTGTACGGTTTTGGTTTATCAATCATATATTAGGGATTTTGGTACTATGTTTTAATTATGGATTTACATGCTTTAATGGTGGTTTGGACGATCGGTTGCATGGTAATGGTTAATTGGTATTTGGTTTTGGGTTTTGGAAACATTATGCCCCCAATATGTTTCATAAAATGCCTATGAGAATGTTTTTACTATATTGTTGGACTTTTATGGAACTATTGCATGGTATAACTTTGTAATGGAATCCTAAATGGAATAAATGGTTTGGACTGGTTAAATAGTAAGGTCTTGGTGGTCAGTGTGATGGCTTAATTGGACATTCCTTGTGGAGTACAAGGGTATCCCCCATGTGAACTTAATTTTAAAATACTTGTGGGGTACACGGGACTCCCCCAAGTCAACTTGATAATGAAACTTATAGGTATAAGGGAATTCCTTAATCTTTGAAAGGTTGTCTTAGAACATTGCTTTGAAATTGTAGTCGGTATGGCGATACAACTTCATATAGCTTTGGTTTATAACAAATGGAATAGTGGTTTTGGTTATGTGGTAATGGTTTAAACTTGGAAGTAATGGCAGGGTGTGATATCTAACCGTAAAGGTGTGAGTCCAATGGACGGACACTGGAAACTCATATTTGCCGACAAGAGGATTTGGTCATGATGACCATATGTGGTTCATGGGAATCCCCTAAGTTACAATTGTATATATGCGTCATGGACAGAAAATAGTACTTGGGAATCAACTAATATCATGGTATCTCTGGTTTATGAGGCTACACATATCAGGGCTCGTTTAGGGGGTTATACTGGACCCATATAGCCTGTGGATAGTTCTAGGATGGTTAAGTTACACATACCCAGGTTAATGGTTTTAAATGAATGCTAAACCCAATTTCCTCTTCCCAACATGTTTATCTCTATATATATATGTATGGCTATGAATGCATATGGTTGGTTTACTTGGTTTTAAATGTTGGCATTATTTTATCCTCAGCCTGAGTACTTGCTAGCGTTCACCCACTAACCCATATTGGGGAGGTGTATCCCTACGCGATGCACGAATCAACCAATCTACTCCTCTTGCTTAGTGATCAGATTTGGGATTAGATATTTGATTAAAGTAGTGAGATTCCATACTTTGGTAGGATCTATTTTATATCATGGATGTCTTTACATACTTTGGTTATTTCTTAGACATTGGTTTTTGCTATGGTTCAGGGCATGTCCCAATTGGATATCGTTTTTATTTATGTTAGAGGCTTTGTGGAACTACTATGGGTTGGAATGGATAGTCTCGGTATTGGTGTCAGCCTTATTATTGACATTGGTATTGGGGATGATACCGTTTGACTAAATTTATTATTGTTCCATCTTTTTATGTTATGATATGGATAAGAACTTGGTTATTATATCGGTTTGGCTATGGTTGTTGGTTGGTTTTTTATGTTGGACTTGCTTGGGTTGGTCATGGGTATTGACCTATCCCAGAGTCTGGGATTGTAATAAACATTACCTTGTTATACGTTCAAAATTAATTCAATTCAGGGTATGCATGTTTGGAGGTTGGGTTGTGTATTGGGGGTGGTCCCCGATCCTGGTTGGACTTGGGACGCCTATTACAACAAGGCCTTGGTTTGGGTCGTTTCACCATGATATACCTTATGGAAGTGATATTGGCTCTTTAGAGATGTTATTTTGTCTTAGATATGATATTGTGCCTTTAGAGATGTTATTTTCTCTTAGATATGATATTGGGCCTTTAGAGATGTTATTCCTCTTACATATTATAATTGTCCTAAAGAGATGATATTCTTCATAGTTATGATATATCTCCTAGAAGTGAGATGCCTCTTATATGTGAGATGATTATAGATATTCTTTATAGCTCATAGAGATGTTATGCCTCATGAATATGCTATGGCTTATAGATATGAGATGATTTATATACATGATTATAAATATAAGTTTCGAATACATATGTGGGCCTAAGGCTATGATTATGATGTTATAATTATTCCAGACACATTATTGGGCCAAAGGCCATGTTATGATATGGGTAGGATAGCCGGGAAGTATTCATCCTTGTAAAGGATACAATTGTAGTTTTGAATATATATATATATATGTATATCTATGTTTTCATATAAATATCTCTCCGATATGGGATGGAGGAAGATACAGTATGATACTTGTCGTTTCATTAATTTTGATATTGGTGATGGAATGCATAGATTCGGTACATTCATGAACATTATATGTGAAAATGATGTGATCCTAGTTAAAATATGATCTTATGAGTATTCTTCTTAAATAAGAGTTAAAGCCCACTTTTCATCTTTAAAACAAGTTTCTTTAAAATAATAACTGTCTAACTGAATGGATAATTTATATATATAAAAGAGTCTAGTAGTGATGTTTTAAAGAATTGACTGATATTGATTTTGGTTCATGATTTGATACTTCATTCAACTCCGGTCGTGAGAGATTCCAACCCTTTCTACACTTTTACAGTGATTTAGTACCAAAGTTCACTTCGAGCAATTGACTTATGGATTTATACTATTTTAGCCACGGTCTAAGTCCATGCACCTTTTATATATATGTATATGTGTATTGATGATATTGATATCCGACAAGGCCAGAGGATATTGTTGTGATGATATTGATACCCTACAAGGTCGGAGGATGTTGTGATGATGATATTCACACTTGACAAGGATAGACGATGTTATGATAATGATATTAATGCCCGATAAGGCCAGAGGATGATCATATTGATGTGCCTATGTGTATATCTACCGACTCAAGTCTGGCTAGCCCTACGTATTGCATTTATATATATACTTAGAAAGGCGGAAGGATGATTATGATGATGATGGTATTATGATATTGAGTATTTTGTTGCATTCATACTTACATACGGATAGCCTATTACCAGTATGCGCCTATATCTATCAGTTCATATGGGAGGGTTGGATAGATATGGGGGATGACTATGGATTGTGTTTTTATATGTTGATTGAACCTTTAGAGCCTGGGGTGGTGGGGGTATGCATAGGCTTGGATAGATATTTGGTTGTCCAGAATAGCCGGTTACTCACATAGTTATTAATATTGTTATTATTATTGTTATGTCTAGCTTATGAAATATTGGTCATTGATTTGGTCTCTAGATTTGAGGTATGATTCTATCCTCTTATATTTTACAATTTCCTTATTATGCAAGATTAGTTCATGATGATACAAATAGATTAGAAACCCTGAGTATGTTAGTATTAAATCCTAATAGGATTATAATGTTGCATTAAAATGGAGATATAATGATCTAGGTTGTGCTTGAGTTGACCTTGCATCTATATATGTGTATATCTGACTATATGTAGCTTTAGTATTACTGTATATCCCTTTCTTATTTTGTTCATATTGTATATTCATTCCTTGGCCTTGTATATTGATATAATCTTATTCCATCCTTTATTCTTATATTGACTAGGGATATACAGTATAGTATTGAGATTCCTGAGTATGATTAGAATAGAATTAGTTCACCCTTGATACATTCTTAGCGCTATTATGTTAGTCGCTTGGATATGAATAGGATAGGCTATCCTTATTATCTCATTGGCTTATTGTATTATTATTGGACTCTTGGGTGTAGTTTCCATTTTGTTTATATGTTATATGTACCTGCATTATCTTTGAAGCTCAGTTGGAAATTTCCTACTGAGTACCATTTGTTTGATAGTCATACTACACTTCTGCAGTCTGTAGATCATAGTAAGGGTTATCATCATTAATATGTTCGTGGTTCAAAGCAACCATGGTTCAGAGACTTAGAGTGATCTCTCAATATTTGGAGTATTACTTACCTCCCTCTTATGTATTAGACTAGCCTCTATGTTGTATTCAGAGATAAGTTGTATCAATGTAATTTCTTTTATATTGTATTCAGAGATAAGTTATATCGGTGTAATTTCTTTGATATTCCACTTTTGTACTCTTAGTAAATTAGAAGCTCTTGTACTGATACCACCAAGTTTAAGGGACTTTATTATGTATTTGATTTTCTTATTCTATTTATTTTGCATTCTTTTCTATATATATTTAGGTAGTCCATTACTAGCCACTCCAGACAACGGGGTTGGCTTGACTACTGGTGGATTATAGAAGGTGCCATCATAACTTGAGAAATTGGGTCGTGACAAGTTTTGAGAGTTGGTGTTGCTTACAAGTATTGTTGTAATATAATTGTTAGATTAGGCTAGCTATACTGAGTGCAGATTGTTTGATTGTATTGGATGGTTGGTTTTGGTGACTGTCACCACCACTTTGAATTACGGCAAGTCAACTCTGTTACTGAGTACACGTGTTTCATACTCACCCTTACTTTTTATGCCCCTTATGTGTAGATACTGAGTCGACAGTCCCCAAACATTAATCTTGTGGTTGTATGGTGATTGCTTTATGGATATTTCGAGGTAGTGGCTATTGATCCTGATTGACTTAGATTTCCTCATTATACTAGTTTTATGCTTACTTTTAGCATTTTAGATAGTTTTGGACTATTCTTCATATTACTCTGATACAGGCTTTTACTTGTGACTAACATATCATGGGCTGTTGAGATGTATGAGACTCTTTTGTATGCATGGTTACGAGACTTTTCAGGATCTATTATTCCTTTGGTTTCTTTATGTTTTGGGTTAATTTCTTGGGTTGATATTTAGTCTTACTTGTTGTGATGGGTTTGATATGTCCCATAACGATCCAAATTTTTAATTATGAAAAGTTGGTATCAGATCCCTAGGTTCATTAGTCTCACAAGTACAAATCGATTCTAGTAGAGAATTACTGATTGATGTAGAGATGTATTTTTTCTATCTTCAAGAGGCTGTGGGACTTTAGGAAACTTACTTTCTTCTTTTTAATCGTGCAGAAAAATCCTTTAATTTATTACTGAGGTTCTTATCCTTTTCTCTCACAAATGGTGAGGACTCATGCATTATTAGATGGAGGTTAGGAACTCGTTCCATTCCCCATTGTAGCTGTGTATGTTGGGACCCATAGATGAGGTAAGGGACATATTAGAGGTCGTGGTAGAGACAGAGCAACTTCTCATATTCCTGTTAATATGGGATCTACTTAGTTTGAGTATGAGGCAAATGATGTTCAGATCCCGGCTAAGGAGGTGGGCACGAGGCAGGCTTCACCTGATCTTATTACAACTCCAATACTACAAAATACATTAGCTCAAATATTTGGTATCTGGATGGTTTGGCCTCGGGCGGCAGATTAGTAGGTACACCTCAGTACTTTAAGACTGAAGTAGAGGCCTAGATCAATAGTTTTTTCCTGTCTATTAGGACCCAGTGGTTAGTTGGCACCTAGATATAATGGAATGCCTTTATTGCGAGTGGGTACATACATTTTCTTAGGGATTCTATTCATATGAGGAGCAACACAGGTTTGAGAGGTTCACAAATATGGAACTATCCTAGTTTTTGTGAGGCAATACTGAGGATGCATATGAGTTTTGGTAGGCTGCCATGATAGTCTCTAGAGCCTGGGGTTGGTTGAGACTGTCACAACTTGATTGTTTAAGTATTGATGACACCTAATTTAACCACCAGTAGGTAAGCCAAACCATAGCCCAAATGATAATTTATAGGCTAAATGGCTGAAGGTAAAATAATACAAAATTTAGAACTGCAATAGAAGTAATAAAAAACAAAATATATAAGCAAGATCATAAAGAGCATTATGAAAGGGGAGAAAGTGTGAAAAAAGAATATCCTATGACCTAGGAGGTTGGTACAAGAGCCACTTAATAAAAAATAAAAGTACCAGGTAGTAAAAATATATTCATTCAAAAAAGTAAATATTATCAAAAATATCAGAAGGAGAGGGGATAAGCTTTAGCTCTGAAAGCTCACCCAATCTCCGAATACCCAAATCAAGTCTGAATAAGGCATCACTGGAGGTAATTCATACTTGAATATACATCAGAAAAAGATGTAGAAGTGTAATATGAGAACAAAAAATAATGGGTACTCAGTAGATATCATAGGCAGACTAAGATAAATTACAATAAAAGTAGCATAAAATGCCGGAATGAAAACTAAAGTAAAAAATAAGGTCTAAATCAGAAATTATATTCTAACCCTGGATAGAGTAATATTGTAGTACCCCAAGTTTTGAGATCTAGAACAGTCAAATGATAGGCCATGGAAATCTTACTTTAAATTGATATTATAGTAAGAAGTTCTGGAAAAATTTGTATGAGGGTCTGTAAACTGCTAGTGAAAATGACTAGGGAGATGACCCTTTGTCAGACATAATGAGTCATTGTGTGGCGTTGTTTCCATGATAGTGAGGGATTCCAGATTTTATCTAAGTGGTGACGAGTCAATATACGACTCATTATCAGTCCTAACGAGTCATTACGTGGACGCATCATCACAATAGAAAGAAATCCCAAAATCAAGTCTTTGACCATGATTTGTCCTAACGACCCATAATCAGACCTAATTAGTCATTAGGAGGGGAGTCATTTTCATAACAAAAATTACTCAAAACTTAGGACCTCAGGTCATGACTCAGGCCACGACTTTACTCAAGCCATGACGATGGTTTTTAGGATTTTCCTAAATGTTTTAATTAGGGCCTTTTTGGTATTTTCCTCTCTCCATACTATTTTCCATGACTTAAAACACTTATATGACCTTTTTTCCTTTCAGTTATTGAGATCAAACCCCACTTTTTCCTGTTTAACTCCCAAGGCAAGAGATACCATAGTTTTACAAGGAATTCAACAGTTAGGCTCCAAATTTTGAGTCCTCTTCAATTACCTCTATATTTTAGGCATGTTACTCATCCTTAAATTGTGTTCTTACATTATGGAATTTATTTAATCATTATTCATGTTATATAATTGGTGGATTTGAAAAGGGTTGAGGGCTTTTAATTGATTATTCCTAAATTGTTTCCCCATGTTTAAATATGTACTTTATGCTTTTAATTGATGGTTTTGGGACTCAAGTGGTGGATTGGTTTAATGGTTGGAATGGGGGACATGGGTTTCCCTATATTTGATGAATTTTGTCTTGATAATGGTATTAACCTCAACCCACTTTACAATCTTGGTTTTAAATATTATTATTCATACAATTGAGCCTATTTTTAAACTCATTACATTGTATTAATGGATAAGTGGATAACAATGGTTTAGAATACCCTTGGTGGCCATGGTTTTGGGTTTTAAATGGAACTTGTGAGTCTAATGGGTAAATGGACTGGCTTAGCTTAATTGAATTATCTTGCAAACATATTGGTATGATGATACCATGTTGGAAAATGACTTAGTAAAGACTCCTTCGTTAAAGGTTGGGTTTCTATGTAAACTTTTATAATTTGGGCTTAAAGGGAATTGTTATCTTACCATGAAGGTGTAGTTCCTGGGGGACCAATACTGGAAACCACATTTTCCAACGTGGGGGTCTATGTAACCATGTGCTTGGTGCACACTTTATATTTTGTACGATTATAGCCTTGGTTTCTTTAGCCAATCCTTAATTTACTCAGTACGTGCGACTAACACTCACTTACACCCTTTCGATATGGGGAGTTGGACCCATATAACCCATGGGTGCCTTTAGGATGGAGCAAACCACACAATTCAGGTTAATATTTTAAACTCTCATGTTCATGACCCTTGTACCTATCTCAACATCCTATATATGTATATATAAATATTGTGCATATGGACTTGACTAATTTTCAACAATGACATTATTTTGTCACTTTTCCCTAAGCTAATGCCAGTGCTTTCTCCACTGACCATCCTTGTACACTACGTCATTTCATGATGTAGGGTCTGAGGATTTTTCTGTTACTCTAGTGCAGCATTAGGTGGTGTAATACATCAGTTGAGTTATTGCGAAGTGGTGAGCTTTCATCTTTTGGAAAGCCCTACAATTTCATTAGTTTTATTTTTGATATTTTGGAATTGTGAGTTCTCATTTGTCATGGTCAGGGGCATGTCCTGACCTAGTTTGGTATTTCTAGTTTTAGAGGCTTTTATGGATAGTATTGAGATGATTAGTTCTCTTATTTTGACTCTTAGATTTTATTTGATTCATCTATCTCATTTACTATTTTAGTTGGCTTTCACTATTTGTTATGCTGTTCTTTGGAGGTTAGGGTAAGGGGTGGTCTCTGGCCCATGGTAGGCTTGAGATACCCATCATGTCTAGGTCCTAGTTTAGAATATAAAAAGTTTGGTACCAAAGCACGGTTCAGGGTCATTGGGTGTCCATAAAGCCATGTTGAGTAGAGTCTATTTTATGGTTGTATTGTTTGCAATACTTATAAGGGGGCTTTTACATGGCATTTAATAATGTTTTGTTTTTTTGTGTTCAATTTTGGGCTATTAAGTCTAGTTGTCATTAAACTTCTCTAACTCCCGGCTTACTCGATTTCAGATCATGCCTCCCAAAAGATCTGATGGTAATAGAAACTATGCTGGAACCTCTGTCTTACATGGGGAATATGTGGAGGGAACTCACCCTAGTTACGGAGTGCAGACCCGATCTAGGGTCCCTACTCCTGACTGTACCGCTCCACATAGGGTTCCACGAGTTCCTAATAGTCCTCCTTGGGATTCTAAGGCTAGTTATATCAGTCACCTCATGAGATATTTTTAATATAGAGTTGAATGATTCTATTCATATGCTTGCCCAACTAGTGGCATCATAGTCTCATTGTTCTGATCATGTTGGTCCTGCTATTACTTCATATGAGGCTACCCAGGTTGGCCAGTTTATGAGGTTGAATCCCCTAACCTTTACAGGCTCAAAGGTTAAGGAGGATTCTCAGGGGTTTATTGATGAGATGGAGAGAATATTTAGGCTTATGCATATTACAGATTTAGGGGGTGTGGAGTTTTCTACCTATTAGTTAAATGATGTGTCTTACCAGTAGTATAAGGAATGGGAAGTGATGAGGGGTGATGATGATGAGTCGACGGTTTGGGATAAGTTTTCAGTGCTTTTCTTAATCATTTGTTTCCTTAGGAGTTGAGGAAAGCTAATGCCGAAGAGTTTGTGAACTTGAAGCAGGGTAAGATGAGTTTGAAGGAGTATGACCTAAAGTTCTAGAAATTAGCCTATTACAGAAGCTTCAGAGTTGGTGTCTAATATAAGGTCTAGAATGAGGAAGTTTGCTATTGGTTTTTCCTATGATTTGGTGCTGGAGCGTAAGGTTGCAATGTTGAATAATGAGATGGACATCTCTAGGCTATTGGTTTATATGCAGTAGGTGGAGGATGAGAAAAGAAATAGGTAGAGATGGGAGAGAGGCAGAACAAGAAGTTTAGATTTTTAGTACAAAGTGTAGGTTAGCAGAATAGTGGGATAGATGGCAGACAGTGTACCAAGAAGAAGAATTGGGGAAGTACTTATTCAACGGCTAGTTCTCCTTATCCTAAAACCGTAAGTCTTTGCTTTTTTCAAACTAGTACTGGTCCTAAGGCACAGGGTGCCCAATCTTAAGCCAGTGGAGCTCAGTCAGCCCCACCTATTCCACCTTGCCCTATTTTTGGGTAGATTCACCATGGATATTGTAAGGAGGGTAGGAACTTATGCTTTAATTACAGTCAAACTAGTCATCTGCAATTGAATTATTTTATACCTAACATCGCCACTGGAGCTACTAAGGTTTCGGTCGCCACTTCTTTAGCTCCTGCACCTAAGGGCGCCACTTTAGGTATAAAAAATGGCCATAATCATCTTTATGCTCTTGCTACTCATAAGGAATCTAAGTCATCCCTAGATATTGTCACTGGTATGTTACAACTCTTCTCTCATGAAATTTATTATTTTATTGATCCGGGTTCTACCCTATATGTTATCCCTTATGTGGCTGTACATTTATGTTTTGGTCCTAAAAGTATTTCAGATCCCTTTTCTGTGTCTACTCCAGTGGGTGATTCCATTATTGCTAGAAAAATCTATAGGGGTTGTGTGGTGTCTATCTTTCATAGGGAGACATTAGTAGATTTGATATAAGTTGATATGATGGATATTGATGTAATCTTGGGGATGGATTGGCTTCATTCGTTCTATGATTTTCTAGCTTGTAGGACCCAAAAGTTTAGTTTCCATTTTTCTAATGAGCTAGTGATTGAATGGGAGGGGAGTTCCTTTGTACCCAAAGGGAGGTTTATTTCCATTTTAGAGCTCAAAAGTTATTATCCAAAGGTATCTATATTATCTTGTTTGGGTTAAGGATTCTAACTCTAAGGGTCCCTCTTTACAATCTGTCCCTATGGTTAATAAGTTTCCCAATATTTTTACCGATGATCTTTCTAGGATTCCTTTTGATAGGGAAATAAATTTTTGAATTAATCTTATACAAGATACCCATCCTATTTCTATTCCTCCTTATAGGATGGTGATGTTGGGCGTATTTATACCCCTAAGAACCATAATTTACCTATATTTTAGCTAAGTTTTGAGGATAAAATATATAATTCCTGCACTTTTAGTCCATTTTCCTTTAAGTGAGCTAACCTATGTGATTAGCATGTTTTCAGGTATTAATGATGAAGATTTCAGCACTTTGTGGACCTTTGGGCAGCAAAGGAAAACTTCATATAAGAGGGAAGGAAGCTTTTGGAAGCTTGTGGACTGAATGTGATGCATGGAGAACTTGTCCCGGGCAAAATCAGTATTTCTAAATACTTAGGGATGCAACAGTAACTTAGTAGGACAAGGATGTTATAAAAACCTTATTTGCTGAATTTTTCAGCATTCATTCGATCATTATTATTCGAGCACTTTTCATTATTCAGTTTATAGATTCTGTAAGTTTAGATAGAGAAAAACGCTAAGGCTAGAGCATCGGAGAGGAGAACGACGTTCTTCCCCTTTTGACGCCAAGAATCATTCCCATCGCTAAGATTATTCTAAGTTGTGGTATGATGATTATGTCTATGGTGATTTCCGTTGTACTCATGAGTAGATAAACTTCTCTGTTAGGGTTATGGAAACCTTGTAAGGTACTATCTATTGCTATGAGTTTGTGAATTCTTGATGTGTATGCTACTTATATCATTACTCTCTTCGTTTTAATTAAATTCTCATGGTTGCAAACATAGAGAACATGCCATTATAGCATTAGCTTGTTCGGGAGAAAAGTTACATGTTTGGAAAAGAGAGTGTGACAAGGAAATAGGGCTTCTAACCTCTATTTACACGTTAATGCCTTAACCGGATTAACTTCTTGGAGAATTTGTACCATTCGTTATACACTTTAGGCTCGGGAGAGCTAAAGTGAAATAAATCCTTGATGGTTGGGAAAGACTTGGATTTAGAATTAGAATACGATTCTCTATAAGTGCATGCATGTCTAAATTCCGCGTTACTCATAGTTAATAGAGAAGTAGAAACTACAAGGTGGACATAACCCTAACTTATTATTCTCTGTGATTAACCTTTACTAAACAAATCATTCATTCGTTACTTTGCTATTATTAATTCACGCCTAAATCAAAACCCCCTTTTTTCGTGGAATTTTCGACCAACAGTCTACTAACAATTGCAACACTTAGTGACCAAGTATTCCCTGTGGGATTCGACACCCAACCCAGTTGGGTTTTATATTTGACAGCGACCGCTTACACTTTCTAACGAGAGCTGTAATTTGGGCGTTATCAAATTTTGGCGCCGCTGCCGGGAAATACGGTTGTCAACTAAGTTTGTGATAGTTACTAGACCCTTTGGTCAAAGATTCTCGAATTTTACTTTTTTTTGTTGTTTTTGTTTTGTTCAGGTTTGGTAGAGTGCATGCCAAATACACGAAGATCTGGTCAGCCATTATTACCCATAAATCCTGAACCACAACTTATTGGCAGAATGGATGCACAACGTGACATTGAAAGAAGGGCTGCTCAACAGGAGCAGGCTAGGTTAGCTGCGTTGGTAGCTTCTCAAGTGCATCAACAGAATATTGATAACCCAGGTCGGGCAACAAATCTTGATGATGAGGACCTGGGTGATGATGAGTTACTTAATCCACGGCGTGCAGATGAGGTGGCAGCACCTGTGAACAGGAGAGATCGTCAAGCTAGAATGAGACCTGAACGCCGAGCTGTGCAGGCTCCTTTTGATGATGATGATGACGATCTGGATGGGGCTGGTGCCACAGGGGCTATTATTCCTCCGCCCTTGGCACCCGGAGCCAAGTTTAATATCACTAGCACCATGATCCAGCTGTTGCAACTCAAAGGGTTATTTGGTGGAGTTGCAGGCGATGATCCGAATATGCATCTGATCAACTTTATCTCAACATGCAAGGCATTTGACAATCCAGGGGTTGGACATAATGCGATCCAGCTGCGCTTATTTCTATTGTCTCTATCTGGAGAGGCAACTCTATGGTTGAACGGGCTAACTCCGACTCTATCACTAATTGGAGGCAACTGAAAGACGCTTTCCTAGAAAGATTCTTTCCGCCATCCAAGAGATCACAATTACGAGATGAGATCAGTAATTTTCGATAGCTTCCAACTGAAGCTCTCCTCGAATCATGGGAGAGGTTCAAGAAAAAGCTTATGCGGTGCCCAAACCTTCAGATGACCAATATCCACTTGATGGAAATATTATACAGGGCTTTGAACTCAGTGACTAAGCCAGTGGTTGATAATGCTGCGGGTGGGTCATTCATGGACCTTACCTTTATTGAGGCTGGTGATATGCTGGATCGTATGACAAAGCAAAGTAGAGCTTGGCATATCAAGGATTCTGAGGTAGCAAGCTCTACTGTATCTACTGGCATGACAGCAGAACAGAGGCGAAGAGAAGAGGAACATGACCAAGATATGGCTCACATGAAAACTCAGATGGACCTTCTTACCAAGCATTTATTATCAGGGAAGACAGAAAAGGTCAAGGCTGTTGTAGCACAGGGTAGAGATGAATCCGATTCTGAGAAGGAAGCGAATTATTTGAATAATCAGGGGGGTTTCCGAGGCAATGCCCAAGGAAACCAAGGTCGGAACTATTATGAAAAATCCGAATTTAAGAATAAGACTGACAGGAGTGGTTTGTATGTTCCTCCTGGAAATCTTGAGGCCGAGGCATCTGGATCTGGGAAGATGTCCATGGAAGATATGATGGCTAAGCTGTTGAAAGGAGTGGAGGCAACCAACACGGGAGTAACGGAGGTAAAAAATGATTTGTCCTCAATAAATCAATTGGTTGATTCGCATTCCACTTCAATAAAATAGTTGGAACAACAATTGAGTCAACTATCAGCGGCACTCAATCAAAGAAAAGCTGGCACCCTACCTAGCGACACCGTGAAAAATCCAAGGAAAGATGGATCATGTATGGCTATTACTACCAGGAGTGGAAAGGTGTTGGAAAATCCATCCAAAGGCAAGCAAGTGGTTGATAATACAGAAGAGAATGTGATTGAAGCAGATTGTGATGATTCTGTAGAAGCTGAAAGTCAGAACGTTCATGTCACTACACTTAAACGTCACCAGCCTGAAAAGATTGATAATCTGAAGCAAGATAAAAAGGAAGTGGTGGAGAAAACTATTCCCCTTCCACCACCACCTTTTCCTCAGAGACTGAAGAAGAAAGCTGATGACACCAGGTTCAGTAAATTCATGACTATGTTGAAGCAACTGACTATTAATATTACTTTGGTGGAGGCGCTGGAACAGATGCCTGGGTACACTAAATTCATGAAGGACCTTTTGACAAAAAAGCGGGCAGCAAGCTACGAGCTGGCAGATAATGTTCATCATTGCAGTGCAATTGCCACGAGGTCTTTAGTACAGAAGAAGGCAGATCCTGGTGCTTTTACTATTCCTTGCACAGTTGGATCGTTGGATTTTGCTAAGGCATTGTTCGATTTGGGTGCTAGCATCAATTTGATGCCGCTATCTATTTACAGAAAGTTGGGGATGGGTGATCCTTCACCAACTAATATGCGGCTCGTGATGGCTGATAGATCGGTAAAAAAACCTGTTGGTATCTTATATGATGTATTGGTGAAGGTTTCTACCTTTATTTTTCCTGCAAACTTTGTTATTTTGGATTGCGAGGCGGATTCCGAAGTACCCATAATCTTGGGTCATCCTTTCCTTGCAACAGGAAGTGTGCTTATTTATTTACGAGCCAATGAGCTTTTGTTTCGGATGAATGACGAAGTGGTTCGTTTTGATGTATGCAAATCAATGAAGCAGCCAAATGATATGAATGTGTTTTCTATAGCTGATGTTTTTCATGAGGATGCGAAGGAACTATCGTTAGAAAAGCATCCTACTGTTGAACCATTGTCTGCTGAGCGTTTGAATTTTGAGCGTGAGGATGTAGAAGATTATGAAGAAACTATTTGTGCTCTAACAGGAATAGGGTCCTATTCTCATGCTCCTAAGAAAATGGACCTTGATCTTAAGAATCGACCCTCACCACCAGCAAAACCATCCATTGAAGAGCCACCAGTGCTAGAATTGGAAGATCTACCCAGTCACCTAAAGTATGCATTTTTGGGAAGTGGTGATACACTTCCGATTATTGTTGCGACTGATTTAGGTGAACAACACGTAGAGGCTCTCATTTATGTTATGAATAGGTACAAGAGAGCTATTTATTGGACTATTGATGATATAATTGGTATCCCTCCTGGGATATGTATGCACAAGATTCATCTCGAAGAAGATTGCGTGCCCACAATTAAGCATCAGCGTCGTCTGAATCCATTCAGAAAACGATGCACCATATATCTCGATGAAGTCTAAGTAAGCGAGATGACTATGTCATGCCGCGACAATAAATCAAGCGCTACATGGGAGGCAACCCATCGTTTTAATCGTTTTATTTTACTAGGAGTTTGTTTTTGTTAAATTAAAATCCAAAAAGAAGGGTCGAACCACGACCAAAACTAAGGCGCTTGGTGGGAGGCAACCCATCCTTCTAATTGTGTTTGTTGTTTTTGATTAAGTGTAGGTGCAAGACGTACAAAGGAGGGGATTAGTCCTAAAATTTTGATTTGAAAGTGAGCCATGCTAAGGGTGGTAAGCTAGGAATGATGGAGCAAATGCTATTGGTTAGGCATTGCTTATGCTAATCTAGGAAATGGACAAGGCAAGGCCTATGCTAATCTAGGCAATGGACAAGGCAAGGCCTATGCTAATCTAGGCAATGGACAAGGCAAGGCCTATACCATTGCCTATGCTCACTGATACCATAGGCGCCGCCTATGTAAATCTAGGCAATACCATAGGCGCCGCCTATGCCATTGCCTATGCTCACTGTTTCAACAAGGCATTGGCAAAGGCGCCGCCTATGCCCAACTAGGCATTGACAAAGGCGCCGCCTATGCTAAGCATAGGCAAAGCATTAGGCGCCGCCTACTTATGCATTTTTGTCTCCTAACCCGATTTTACATGGATCAAACCTGACCCATGGCTTAGTCTATAAATAGATCTTCAACCTTAGAACAAAATGCACTTGTTTGCTCAACCTAGGCGCCGCCCAAGCTTCCCCATTCTCTCAAAATTTTTCTTTTTGCTCATCTAATCTTGCAAGCTCATCCTCTGAATCCATCATCACGTAAGTTATTCTTTTATATTCTGTAGTTTTTGAAATGTTACATTTATAATGATTTATTAGATTTTGAAGTGGTGTGGTGATTAGAATGTGGTTGGTTTGTTATGATACATCTAGTTAAGTGAAAAAATACGTGTGGGTGTTCTTGACTTTGTTCCGACTTGTACTTGATTGTTATACACTGTCATATTTTTATGGAGTCAAAATTGTGAAGTTAATGCGTAATCTTGAATGTTGTAAGCTTGAATGTTTGAATGACTCGTTCATCGAGATAACGATCATGATTGACCACGAGCATATGATGTTGTGATTATTTCTCTGCAATAACTTGATACTATCTCTATGTGGTAGTCTTATTCAAGAAGTGCATTAATCCAAACATGAAAGTATTGTTAAGATTACATGAAACAAAGTTGGAAAGGATATTCAAAGATTACATGAAAGTATGACTGTGCTAAACATGTTGCTGGAACATATCGCCTAAATGTATGTCGATGAAGTCTGAGTAATCGACATCACTCACTTAATTAGTCTGTGCTAACAAATTAAGTGTGGGGTGGTGCCATTACTGTTTGTTTATCGATTGAATCTTTCGATATAAAGCTAACATGACTCTATTTTAATCTCAGGTAGAATGGCCCCAAAAGGACGACAAGGAAAAGAAAAAGTGTCCACTTCTCAGAAAGGTCAGAAAAGGGGAAGAAAAGAGCAAGTTGAGTCCTCCTCTCTACAAATAACTCGACGCACTTTCGGGATAAAGTGGGTCCTAGAGGAGGAAGGAAAGGAGTGGTACAAGAACAACAAAGTGAAAAAATATGTTCACGTGGATTTGATGCAGAAGGAGAATCTAGCAAAGAAAGAGCCCCACATTTTGGTGAAAATCATGGCACTAAATCTTGATTTCATTTTCCGTGATATGGGGGAATGCAATCTTGATCTAACGCAAGAGTTCTATGCCAATTGGTCCCCAAAAACTACCGGAAGTGAAGCGAAGATTCGGGGCCAAGTCTTGCAACTGAATGCGGAGTTTTTCAACTCTTTTCTAGGTCTTCCATCTGTGGATCCATCACCGCTCAAGGAGCTTTATCGCAGACCTCCCTACAGGGTAATCAGACACACACTGTGCGGAACAAGGTCCATGGCCCGGTGGAGTCGTCACAAGGATAACGGTCAGCACAATACCTTCCCGTATGCTTCCTTGAACAGAGAAGCTTGTATATGGTTGAGGATAGTCTACTCTTGACTGATTCCTGGGACACAGTACACAAAGATCACACGTGATAGAGTATGCTTGGTGTACGCTCTGATGACTAATATTCCCATAAACATTGGTGCGGTTATACGATCGTCAATACGTAAGGCTAGGCTGCACAAAAGGTCCCATTTCAGCTTTGGCAATTTGTTGACTGCTATCTTAAGGAAGGAGCACATTGAAGAGGAACCTGCAGAACATAAGCTTCAACACAACCCGAAGAAGGTTGATATTACAAAAGTTAAAGAGCCTGAAACTGGTCATGACATCAACCTTACCACTGCAGAAAGACATGATCGGGATGAAAGTTTCTTTTGCTATCTATATGGCATGACTCGGTTTACTATGATGAGTGGGGGTCGGGTTCCGACTGATGCAGAGCTTCTGCAGTTGGATTATGACTACCCGATGAATGAGCATGCGTGGGCTATGTGTGGAGTAGGGGTACATTTTAAGGAACCTCTCGATGATGACGTGCCGACTGACGACAATCGCCGACTGCCAGACTCAGACGTGGAGGACAACTCTGATGATGATTCAGACGCAGGGGGTATGACCCCAAACATAGAGGAAGAGTCCGACTAATCAGGTTCTCCTTATTTATTTTCCACTGAGGGCAGTGTGTCCAGTCTAAGTGTGGGGTGATGGTATTTGTATGATGTATGGTACTTCTTTGCCTACATTTATTCTTGTTTTTTCTAATTAGTCGTAATTAGTTAGTTAAATTTTTGAATTTTTTTTAGATTTTGCATGAAATTGTTCTGATAGATGGCATGGTATTATAACAAGAGTTTGTGCTAAATCATTACTATTGAGACATTTAAGCTCTAAGTGTGACTCACCGTGTGATAATTGTGTGGTTCAATTCATTCATCTGTTGGGTCAAGAGTCTATACTGCTCCCAATAAAGTTGACCATGTGCCTTGTGTGTGTGAGGTTATAGTATATTCTGTGTTGTGACTGATGCTAGAACTTGCCTGGTGTATGTGTAAAGCGAAATAAAGAGTGGGAGTTTAGGAGATGATTTAGGCATTTCTTTGGCAGCCTGTAATTGTTTACCTTCTTTTTACCTACCTTTGTACATTATCCTAGTGAACCCCTTTTGAGCCTTTAGCTATTTTCTTTGGCAGCCTCATATGTCGCCTAATCCATTTTTTTTCAAGACCATAATTTGATCCAAACTCCTAAGCTATTTAAAATTGTAGAATCATGTGGAAAAATAAAAGAAGAATGGTGAAAGTGATGCCTCAGGGTGTATTGGTACTTGAAATTGTTGTGAAAAAGAGTGGCTATTATAGGGATGCTTGCTTAATATAAAAAAAAAAGAAAAAAAAGAAAAAAAAATATAAAATAAAATAAAAAAATTTAGAAAAACAAAAAGATAGTTGTGTTTATGATTGAATAACAAAATGGGTGAAAAGGGGTTGGTAGATGAACTTAAAAGATAGTGTAAATGGTATATTGTAGTGTATTAAAGAGCTTAGGGAACATAGTCACTATTTCTAGCCAAAATAGTCCTACCTGTCCCTTAGCCTACATTACAACCTGTAAAGACCTATTTGATCCAAAACTTGGCAGTCTGATATTAGTAGAGCATTACACTAAGGGCAAGCCTATGGTCATCAGTTGCAACATAAGAATTCTTTGTGAGAGTGAGAGCAAGGAGAGTCTTATACCCATGTTTCGAATAATGCAAAACTTTTGAGTGATTATGGGTGATATCTTGTGTGAGACACACATGGTTGATGATATTTGGGTACTGTTATATGATTCTTTGTGGCTTAACTTGTGGATACAAATTAACCATCCTCACGAGTCTATGTTGGAGGTTGAATTTCTTCTAGGAGTGATCAAGAAACCTACTCTTTGTTAATGATTGCCGTGCATGTCTTGTTGAACATTTTGTGTTGTTACTGTGAAATTCTAGTTAGATGTTTGCATGGACGTAATATTTTTTTCGAGGAAGAACAAAGCTTTAAGTGTGGGGTGGTGATGTTGGGCATATTTATACCCCTAAGAACCATAATTTACCCATATTTTAGCTAAGTTTTTAGGATAAAATATATAATTCCTGCACTTTTAGTCCATTTTCCTTTAAGTGAGCTAACCTATGTGATTAGCATATTTTCAGGTATTAATGATGAAGATTTCAGCACTTTGTGGACCTTTGGGCTGCAAAGGAAAACTTCATATAAGAGGGAAGGCAGCTTTTGGAAGCTTGTGGACTGAATGTGATGCATGGAGAACTTGTCCCGGGCAAAATCAGTATTTCTAAATACTTAGGGATGCAGCAGTAACTTAGTAGGACAAGGATGTTATAAAAACCTTATTTGCTGAATTTTTCAGCATTCATTCGATCATTATTATTCGAGCACTTTTCATTATTCAGTTTACAGATTCTGTAAGTTTAGATAGAGAAAAACGCTATGGCTAGAGCATCGGAGAGGAGAACGACGTTCTTCCCCTTTTGACGCCAAGAATCATTCCCATCGCTAAGATTATTCTAAGTTGTGGTATGATGATTATGTCTATGGTGATTTCCATTGTACTCATGAGTAGCTAAACTTCTCTGTTAGGGTTATGAAAACCTTGTAAGGTACTATCTATTGCTATGAGTTTGTGAATTCTTGATGTGTATGCTACTTATATCATTACTCTCTTCGTTTTAATTAAATTCTCATGGTTGCAAACATAGAGAACATGCCATTATAGCATTAGCTAGTTCGGGAGAAAAGTTACATGTTTGGAAAAGAGAGTGTGACAAGGAAATAGGGCTTCTAACCTCTATTTACACGTTAATGCCTTAACCGGATTAACTTCTTGGAGAATTTATACCATTCGTTATACACTTTAGGCTCGGGAGAGCTAAAGTGAAATAAATCCTTGATGGTTGGGAAAGACTTGGATTTAGAATTAGAATATGATTCTCTATAAGTGCATGTATGTCTAAATTCCGCGTTACTCATAGTTAATAGAGAAGTAGAAACTACAAGGTGGACATAACCCTAACTTATTATTCTCTGTGATTAACCTTTACTAAGCAAATCATTCATTCATTACTTTGATATTATTAATTCACGCCTAAATCAAAACCCCCCTTTTCCGTGGAATTTTCGACCAACAATCTACTAACAATTGCCACACTTAGTGACCAAGTATTCCCTGTGGGATTCGACACCCAACCCAGTTGGGTTCTATATTTGACAGCGATCGCTTACACTTTCTAACGAGAGCTGTAATTTGGGCGTTATCAGATGGCTCTGTCTGAACTAAAAAAAATTAAGGAGCCGGTGAAAGATCTTTTTGTTAAGGGTTTTATTCATGCTAGTGTTTCTCTATGGGGTGCTACTTTACTTTTCATGCAAAATAAAGATGGGTCTCTATGGATGTGTATAGACTATTGGCAGTTGCATAAGGTTACCGTGAAAAATAAGTATCCACTTTTTAGGATTGATGACCCTATCTATCAGCTTCAAGGTTCTAGACGTTTCTCTAAGATTAGTCTTTATTTGGGTTATCACAAGTTTAAAATTAGGGAGGTTGATATTCCCAAGACTACTTTCCAAACCCGATATGGTCATTATGAGTTCTTGGTTATGTCATTTGGGCTGACTAATGTTTCGATTGCTTTCATAGATCTTATGAGTTAGGTGTTCAAGTAGTTTTTGGATTTGTTTGCTGTAGTCTTCATTGATGATATCATGGTGTACTCTAAGAGTGAGGAGGATCATGCCAACCACCTTCGAATTGTGTTGAAAACTCTTAAAGATCAAAGATTATATGCATAATTTTCAAAGTGTGAATTTTGGATAAGCGTTGTGACCTTTCTTGGGCATGTTGTTTCTTGTGAGAGGATCAAGGAGGATCCATAAAAAGTTGAAGCAGTTAAAAAATGGCCTTGACCCATGACTCCAATGGACATTAGGAGCTTCTTTGGCTTGGCTTGGTATTATAAAATATTTGTGGAGAGTTTTTCATCTATTGCCACTTCACTAATGAAGTTAACTCTAAAAAAGGTTACGTTATTATGGCCCGATGCCTGAGAGGGTAGTTTTGGGAAATTAAAGGATAAATTGACTTTTGTGCAGTTTTAACCCTGCTCGAAGGTACTGATGGGCTTGTTGTGTATTATGATGCCTTTCGTATGGGACTGGGTTATGTTTTGTGCATCATGGAAGGTTGTAGCCTATGCTTCTAGGTAGCTTAAATTTCATGAGAGGAATTACTCGGCTACCGATCTAGACTTGGCGGCTATGGTCTTTGCTTTAAAGATTTCGCGTTATTATTTTTATAGGGTGCATGTGGATATTTATTGATATTATAAGAGCCTGCAATATGTGTTTATGCAAATGTAATTAAACCTCAAGTAGAGGTGGTGGCTTGAGCTACTTAAGGATTATGACATCAGTTTGCACTACCACCCAGGTAAAGCTAATGTTGTTTCTGATTATCTTAGCAGGTTATCTATGGTAAGCTTATCTCATGTTTATGAGGAGAAAAGAGGGTTGGTGAAGGATATTCACAAGTTGGCGAATTTAAGAGTTTGTCTCTTGGATTCTGAAGAGGGATGGGTAATTATTCAAGAAGTGGTTAAATCATCCCTTGGTACTGAGGTCAAGGAGAAGCTAATTTTGGATCCCATACTTAGGAGGATTAAGTATGATATGGATCAACAAAAGGTTATGACATTCGATATTGAGAGAGATGGCATTCTGAGGTATCAAGAATGGGTATGCGTTCCTGATGTTGATGGGCTAAAATAAAGGATTTTGACCGAAGCTCATAAGTTTAGATATACAGTTCATCCGGGTGCGATAAGATGTATCATGACTTAAATGAAATCAACTGGTGGAATAATATGAAGAGAGATGTGGTAAATTTTGTTGCTAAGTGTATGGTTTGTCTTCTAGTCAAGGTAGAACATTTAAGGTCTAGTGGCATATCTTAAGAGATAGAGTTACCCATGTGGAAGTGAGATATGGTCAATATGGATTTTTTATGGGTCTTCCGTGGTCTCGCAATTAGTATGATTCTATTTGGGTCATTGTGGATAGAATGACCAAGTCTGCTTACTTCTTGCCTGCGAGGACTAACTACTTAGGTAAGAATTATGCTAAATTGTTCATTTAGGATATTTTAAAGTTGCATGGGGTGATAGTGTCTATCATTTCAGATAGAGGTACACACTTTTCTTCTCACTTCTGGCGTTTGTTTCAAAAAGGCTTGGATACTCAGGTGAACCTTAACACTGCTTTCCACTCTCAAATGGATGGACAAGAGGAACGTACCATTTATACTTTCAAGGATATTCTAAGGGCCTGTGTGATTGATTTTAAAGATAGTTGAGTTGACCATTTTCCACTTTTTGAGTTTTCTTACAACAACAATTATCATTCTAGCATTACAATGGCCCCTTTTGAGGATCATTATGGTAGGAGGTACAAGTATTCAATTGGATGGTTTGGGGTTAGAAAAACTAGGTTATTTGATCCTGACTTGGTTCACCAAGCCATGGAGAAGGTGAAAGTGATTAGGGAAAGACTTAAGACTGCTCAGAGTTGCCAAAAGTCTTATGCTAATGTGATGTGGAGGGAGTTGGAGTTTAGGGTGAGTGATTGGGTATTTCTAAAGGTTTCTCCTATGAAAGGAGGATATTTGGGAACTAGGTGAAGCTCACTCCCCATTATATTTTTCCATATCAAGATATGAAAGTATTGGGAATGTCGCTTATGAATTAGATTTACTAGTGAGTTTGCCTTCGAATCTTCTTTTTTCCTATGCGTGTATGCTAAAAAAGTATGTGGGTGATCCTTATTTGATAGTGTCTATGGAGGATGTTGGTGTTATGAATTCATTGTCTTATAAGGAGGTCCCGGTGGAGATATTGGATAGGCAAGTTCGTAATTTAAGGAACAAGGATGTAGCTTTGGTAAAGGTCCTTTGGAGAAATCAAAAGGTGGAGGAAGCTACATGGGAATCTGAAGAAGATAAGAAAGCCAAGTACCCATTCTTTTTTTCTGCGATGGATGGAAGTGCTTAAGGTATGAGTTTTATTTCCCTCTTATCACATTTAGAATTTGTCCTTGGAATCTAGTTGCTTTCTTTCTTTTATCGTGCTAATGGTGCCCTAACTTCTCATTCGGGGACGAATGGTAGTAAGGGGGGATAATGTAATACCCCAAGTTTGGAGCTCTAAGCCTATCAAAACATAAGCCGTAGAAATCTTATTTTAATCCGATATTATAATAAGAAGTTCTGGAAGAATTTGCACGAGGGTCTGTCAAATGCCAGTGACAATGACTATGGTAACAACCCATTATCAAACACAATGAGTTATTGTGTGGAGTCATTTCAAAGATAGTGAGGGATCCCAGATTTCAGCTCACTGGTGACGAGTTCAACATATGACTCGTTATTAGTCCTAATGAGTCGTTAGGTGGACCCATCGTCATAACAAAATGAAATCCCAAAATTAAGTTTCTGACCACGACTTCTCCTAACAACCTGTGATCAGACCTAATGAGTCGTTAGGAGGGGAGTCATTTTCATAACATAAAGGACTCAGAACTAAGGACCTTAGGTCATGACTCAGACCACGACTTGTAACTAGTCGTAACGAGCCATTACCCAGCCGTGACGTCTATTCTCAAAATTTTCCAACACATTTTAATCAGTGTCTTTTCATCCCTCCACACTCTTTTCCATAACTTAAAACATTTGGATGACCCTTTTCTCTCCAGTTATCAAGAACAAACCTCATTTTTTCTCTTTAACTCCCAAGGCAAGAGATACTAGAGTTTTACAAGGAATTCAATAATTAGGTTCCAAACTTTAAGTTCTCTTCAATTTTCTTTATATATCCTGCATGTTTCTTATCCCTAACTTGTGTTTTTACATTGTGGCATTTATTTAATTATTGTTCATGTGATTTAATTGATGGGTTTGAAATGGGGTTATGGGCTTTAGATTTATTCTTCTTGAATTGTTTTCCCCATGTTTTAATGTGTATTTCATGCTTTAAATTGATGGTTTTGGGATTGAATAGGTGCATTGTTTTAATGATTGAAATGGGGGACACGGGTTTCCTTAAATTGGATGAATTTTGGATTGATAATGGTATTAAAATCAACCCAGTTTACAATATTGGTTCAAAATATGGGGTTTCACATAATTTAACTTGTTTTGAACCCATTACATCGCTTTAAAGGATAAATGGATAACAATGGTTAGAATTCCCTTGATAGCCATAGTTTTGTTTTTTAATTAGAACTTGGGAGTATAATGGTTAAATGGACTGGTTTGGCATAATTGAATTAGTTTGCCATCATTTTGGTAAGACGTTACCATGTTGGAACATGCCTTAATAAAGACTCCTTGGTTAATGGTTGGATTTATGTGTAAACTATTTTAATTTGGGCTTAAAGGGAATTTTGTAGCTCACCGCGAAGGTGTAGCCCCGGGGGACCACCATTAGAAATCACATTTACCGACATAGGGGTCTATGTGTCCGTGTTCTTGGTAAACACTTTATATTTTGGATTGCTATCACTTTAGTGTCTTTACACTATTATCGGTTTCCTTGGTACATATAGTTAATATGCA
The DNA here is from genome assembly GCA_030864215.1 of Capsicum pubescens. Taxonomy (NCBI): domain Eukaryota; kingdom Viridiplantae; phylum Streptophyta; class Magnoliopsida; order Solanales; family Solanaceae; genus Capsicum; species Capsicum pubescens. The sequence goes on from CM061544.1 coordinate 112,346,824, forward strand.
TTTGGCCCTTCTAGTAGGGGGAGTTGGACCCATATAGCTATGGGTGCCTTTAGGACGGAGCAAGCTACACAATTCAGGTTAATATTTTAAACTCTCATATTCTTGAACCTTGTCCCTATCCTGATATCCTATATATGTTTCTATAAATATTGTGTGTGTGGTTTGATTGGTTTTCTAGAATGGCATTATTTTATCACTTTCCAGAGAGTTACATACCAATGCTTACCCCACTAGCTATACCTGGATGCTGCATCATTTCATAATGTAGGGTCCGAGGAGTTTTCTATTACTCTTGTGCAACATTAGGTGGTATGGTACATCAATTGATTTGCTGAGAAGTGGTGAGCCTCCATATTTCATAAATCCCTACCATTTCATTAGTTTTTTTTTCATATTCTAGGAATTATGAATTCTCATTTTCCATGATCGGGGGCATGTCCCGACCTAGTTTGGTATTTTTGAATTTAGAGGCTTTTATGGACAATATAAGGATGATTAGTTGTCTTGTTTAGACTCTTAGTTTTCTTTTGATTCATCTATCTTATTTACTATTTTTTTTGGCTTCTGCTATTTGTTATATTTTTCTCTAGAGGTTTGGCTAAGTGGGTGGTCTCCGACCTATGATGGGCGTGAGATACCCATTACGACTAGGCCCTAGTTTGGGTTATGACAAAAGAATATATATAAAAACTAGTAAAAAATCAAATACACTCTAACTATAACCTAACTGGGCCCTCATAAACCTAAAAGGTAAACACAAGAAAGGAATAATGCAACCAATCCCCCATAAGCCTGACAGATGCAAATAAGGAGGACATAGCACAATAATAATCTTAAAGTCTACTTATATGTGATAACATGCCTAGAATTCCCTTCAAACCATAATCCTAAACTTGAATCTGAACTATGAATAGTATCATAATAATAAAACACCACATATAGATCATGAGTGTCTGACTTGAACAAGAACTAGGAATTAAATTCCATGTAATAAATATGCCATAAATAAATGCACTATAATAAACAATAAGAGTGATACTAATCTCAAAACGTAAATCGAAACTTGAAAAAGAATCTAAGAGTCCAAAATCTCCAAGATCATAACTTTTTGCAACATTTAGTTGGTATTCAAACATCCAATTTATATGATCAAGCCAATTAAGGAAGCAATATTAATCAAAGAATCTAAATATGTGGACCTAAAGGATGGAAATTTACTTTTTTTTGGAGTAGTGTCTAACTGAAGTTCTAGGAATTATCTATGTCAACCTAAGACTAGTAGTTAGTCTAAGGGGATGTATAAGGGCCTCTTGGTTATACAAGAAGCTAATTTAAGCTTTTGATCTAAGGGGATGATTGCTGGGTGACGTGCCAAGGTTTCGTGGCACTTTTGATGCTTAAAATAAGGAAATTGTGCAAGTACTTTGGTAGTCTTATTGGATATGATGTATCTTTGTGTTGATTTTTCAGGAAAAATGACCCTTCAGGTCATTTTTAATATTTCCACATATTTTTTCCTTTAGAGATTTTCAATAGCTTCCCAAGTCATTTATGAATTGTTGGGATTGACAGTACGGTTACCGGGTAGTTCGTTTTGTTTTTACAGACAATTCTTAATTTTGAAGTCTTTGCTGGTTCCAATTGGCCACTGAACAAAAAACTTAGTAAAATGATCTCATATACCAATTCTGACTGCACCAGCAGCTCCGGAATATTGATTTTAATCTAGGTAGACCTTTGGTTCGGGTCTTGAGGCACTCGATCTCATTTCAACCTATTTATCGAAAAGTTAAGATATAAAAATGGGTGTGGGACACACATTCAGTAGAAATGACCTCAGATGGATAATTTAACTGTACCATCACATCCAGAATGACGAATTTGGTATGATTACATAGTTTTTTTGCATGTACAGGATTTTGAATGAATCCCGAATAATTGATCAAGCTCATTTTGGGACTTGGAAAATCTGGGGCACCAGGTTTTGGTGCACTATGATAACAACACTTTGGACTATGATCGCATCTCCCCATGTAGAGAAGATGTACGATCGAGGCTAGTGTGATAGATTAGAGGTACCATGATCGCAAGCCTCGGGGTCGCGATAGCAACTCCTGAGTACCTGAATTGGGTATAAAAGGACTCCTTAGTCCACTATTTTAGCTATGTCCCACCCTATTGTTGAGAGCTTAAACCCTAAATAGTATTGAGTAAGATTGTAGATTGTGGGTGATTAGAAATCTTGATTAACATCTATTTTTTTGATTATGTTATGATTTGAAGTAAGATTTCACCCTTTTTTTGGTAAAATTTCTTGATTTCTTGCTCAAAACCCCAAAATCTTTAGGGATTGATTTTGGCCCCAATTTGACTTGGTTTTCACCCATTTTTAGGGTAATGGTTCCTTGAGCTTGTAAGAATGTTGGTTTGGTTTTGGAAATGCAATTTTAGTAAGTCGGACCCATGTAGGGTTTTTATGAGATTTTTGAACCCTAAGCACAATGGTGCAATTGGGTATCGTTATTCTCCTATTGATGAATAGAATGTGTTTGTGATAGCTTGACACCTTGAGGAGGCTTCTTGAATAGGAAAGCGATGGTTTAATGGTTCGTTAAGCTTTCTTTGGCATTGAGGTAAGCTATATTTATCCCTTATTAGATTGAATTATACTTATCCCTTATTAGATTAAGTTATACTTATCCCTTATTAGATTATGTTATCTCAAAGTATTCTTTTGACATTTTGTTGGATTTGGGATGGTTTTAGGCGTTGGATTGATGAAATACAAGACTTGGGTTAGTTGGACCATTTAGGCTATTTTAAAATCATAGAGTTGAAACACTTGGGTTGTTTTCCTTATTCCTTAGGTTAATTGGACTTCATTACTCATGTTTTGCATAAGAATTACTTAGATTACTCAAGTTAGAAATGAGTGCGTTAGACACCCATGCTAGGGTAAGTTTGTCCTTAGTTACTTACACTATTAAAGGTTTCCGTAGTTTTCATTTGAATTAGTTATAGTGCTTGAGAAGAATCTCTACCTTAGGAAAACTTGTGGCTTACTATACATCTAAGAGTGGATTTAGAAACCTTAGCCTAGTCCGGGGTAGTATTGACTTTGAACGTATTTCGGGAATTTAAAAGTGGGCTGTTTGACTCACCTTAAGCCAATATTGATGAATAGTTATCTTAAAACCCTTATATGCTTATTAAATGCCTAGTGAATTCCCTTTTGAGGCAATATAGAGGAACCTTGGTACTTGTTGGTTATGATGAATGGCATTGGGAGTGATGCCTAAGCGATTATACCATATCTATGATGTATTGGTTAAGCTTATAATGAGCTATTGATTATGCTTTTATTTTTTCTATTGATTGGGGCTACCGAATATACCATTGAATGATGCCTTGACTATGATATTGTCTAAGCCAAAAATTATGTTATTGACTATGCTATGAACAAGCTATAGATTATGCCAGGGATTAACTATTGCTCAAGCTATTGATAAGCTATCTTTTGGGTTAATGATAAGCCATTGAATATAATATTGAGAAGTCATTGCTCATGATATTGCTTATGATTATGATCATGCTAAACAATTATGCTTGTAATAATGTTAGAAAGCATCCTTATTGATGACACTAGCAATTGTGTTATTATTTATCCTAGAAGATATAACTATTGATTATATGGAAAATTATGCAATTAATTGTGCTAGAAATATTGATGCTTGACTATATTGGAACTTATGGCATTGATTATATACCAGATTTGTCATGACCCGAACCAGGGCCTGGCCGTGATGAGTATGTCAAGTCCACCAGGAATCAGAGACCACCCCCTTGTGTCTAACCAAACAATATGATATCCCCAATGTAGGATGAATTCTGAACATTTATCAAGATAGCACAAGGTAAGATTAAAGAATAAAATATTAGTCTATGATCAATAACTAATAACAAACCAAAATGACCGACCAATATCAACCAAGTCCGCAGTAATCCAACAAAGCCTCTATACAAAGGAAACCAAAACCAGTGTTGGTCGGAACATGTACCCGACTCTGACAGATGACAATGACAATGATAATGTAAACTTTCAATTCTAATCTATGAAAGGAACTGATGAAATGTCTAAGTCTTCTTGAGAATTGAAGCTCACCACTTCACCACAATGAATTGTCGAGCTGAGCTGATTCACGTAATTCTGTGTAGGAAAAATAGAGGTATCTTTGGTACCTTCATCGCATAGGGATACAACATCCGAAGACGGTTAGAAATTGGAGTGCTAGCATGTAACTCAGGGATAAGGGATAAAATAATGTCATGATTAATAATCCAAAACTAGTCAAAAATCCAATACACATAATCATATGCAATTTTTATATATATATATTATACATATATATATATATATATTATATATCATTCCGGAGTAGGGAACAAAGCTTAGTATGAATCCTTAAAACTTTAGCCTAGATTGTGAAGCTCTACCGTCATAACATAAGAAGGCACCGAACGACTATATGGGCCCAACTCTCCCCCAATTGGTAGGGCCCCAGTGCGTGTGGCCGCATGAACCAAAGGGTATACATATGCGCTATGGGTGAATCGAACCTCCTGATATATCAAGGTGAATTAAGCACCCAATCATGTAATATGATGTGGGGGACTCAAATCTACAAATCATATGATAATAATTAGGAGGACTCGAACCACCCGGTCGTATAGACCCCCACGTCGGCAACCACGATATCCAGTGTTGGTCCCTCGGTACCTCCACTTTCATGACTCAACTACACAACCCTCATTAATTCCCAATTAAAACAATTATCACACATCCTCATTCATTGAACCATGATACACATTTTATGCACTATTGGTATCATCATACCGACTACACTTGCAAGGTAATATCAACATGCCGAAATAATTTCATTATTGGGGAACATTTATAGCCCTTTGGTTCCATTACACATTAGCTTGGGGAATCACACAATGCCATAAGTTTCAATTTCAAAACCATTATGATTCATTGACTTTTCACTTTATGCAATAGTTAAAGAGTAGTTCAATATGCATACTTTTCCTATTCAAAAAATAGTTTCACAATATTGGGATGAGTTCATAACCACTTAAAAAGACATAAGTTTGGGGAGATCACAATCCCTTAATTTATTCACCATGAACATGCATCACATTGACTTTAAAACCACCATTTAAACATAACCCATGCTGGGACAAACATGAAACATCATGTAAACAATAGTTATTCAAAACCCTCAACCCGTGTTTATAAACCAACATCAATACCATAAGAACAACACTTTAAAACATATGATTTTAACAAATTAGCAATTAGGGAAGAGTGACATTCCTGAAATACCAAGGTTTATGGAGAGAATTCCACCCTTGAGTCCTTAGGTGATCTACCTCTTGGAAACCCTAATTATGGCTGCTTGAGAGACTTGAGAGATTTTTGGAAGTGTGTGATTACGTTATAAATAAGAAATAGATCCTCTTAATTGCTTTATGAATGTGGGGATTTAATTGGGTAAGGAGGAAATTGTCCAAAGTGACCTCAAACTAAAAGCTGAAATTTAGTCATCAGTGACTACAGGTCACTATACGACTCATAAGGTTTCGTTATGAATCGTTAGCACAAGTCATAGCCAAGACAATTTCAAGGGAACCCACACACTGTTAACTCTATGACTCAACTGATACGACTCATAATGGGACCCTTTGAATCGCAGGGTCCAGCCATAGCCAGCATAGAAACCATTTGGGGTAAATACTAGACATCCTCTGATTTGCACCTAATGACTCGTAATGAGTCTTTACGACTCTTAGTGAGCCACTTGTACTCAGAGCAGAACATAGTCATACACTAACTATTTAGGTTACAGTTTGAGTTATCGGAATGTAGTCACACACTAACTATTCAGGTTACGATTTGAGTCCAACAACTCTTCAAGACTCCCTACGACTCGTAAGGGGAGTCGTAGTCAGGAAAGTGAGGATAAACTTTTAGAAAATTTCATAAACCAAAAACCTGGGGTGTTACATTATCCCCCCTTAGGATTATTTATCCTCGAATAATGGGTCAAGATATCCCTTTGCACGATTTAATACAAAAATGTACCCACACTTACCTTTAACTAAGACAGAAAACAAAGATGTTAAGATCACACATACCTTAAGCACGATTTTTCAGAAAAGGGAATAAGAATGGATACTTGGACTTCATGTCCTCCTCGACTTCCCAAGTGGCTTTCTAAAAATTTTGGTTCCTCTAAAGAACCTTTACCAAAGCCATGTCCTTCGTTGGCAACCAACGGATTTGCAAATCCAAAATTTCAATCGATACTTCTTCATAAGATAAGGAATCTGAAATGCCAACTTTTTCCAAAGGGATAATTGTCAAAGGATCACCCATGCACTATCTCAACATCGCAACATGAAACACCAAATGAATTAAGATCAAGCTAGAGGGAAACTCCAATTCATAAGCAATATTACCAACCCTTTTAAAATACAAATATACATCAATATAATAGGGACTTAGTTTCCCCTTGTTACTAAACCGCACCACTCCCTTCATAGGAGACACCTTCAAGAATATGCAAATCACCAACCTTGAACTCCAACTCCCTTTTCCTAACATCCGAGTAGGACTTTAGGTGACTTTGGGCGGTCTTAAGCCTATCTCAAATCACCTTCACCATTTCCATGGCATAGTGAACGAAATTAGGGCCAAATAAAATATTTTCACCAAACTCAAACAACCAAATATAAGACTTAAACCTCCTACCATACAAGGCCACAAATAGAGCCATACCAATATTTAAGTGATAACTGTTGTTGTAGGAAAATTCTATGAGAGGTAAGTGGTCAACCAAACTACCACTATTATCAATTACACAAGCCCAAAGAATATTTTTCAAGCCCTGAATTGTCCTTTCTACTTGCCCATCTGTCTACGTTTGAAAAGCAGTACTAAGGGTTACCTTAGTCCCTAATTAAAACACCCTAGTTTTCTGACCTTTGAAAATTTACTCGAATTCTGATCTCTGGACCCAATATGACTTGAGGGTACGAGATATATGTTGGGGTCTGGATGCTATGGTCCAATCGCATGCTGACCAATGTTGGTTGGTGGGATAGATTTTGGTTACTGGAATGGATACAACTTAGGGGTACGAGTTGTATTGGTGATCACAGATCGTTTGGTTCCTTAAATCAATCTTAGACTTGGTTACTTAGGTTGTATATCAGTACGAGTGGCTTACCATGATCCGTAATCTAGGGTACGAGTCGTACCTAGGACTTGTATGGTGGACTGTGTCTAAATTTTCCTTGGGTTTAACTCTGCTAGAGATATAAATGAAGGGTACGGATCGTATGCTTTGGATATGACTTGTTTTGATAAGTTATATGCTTGACAATGTTGGATCCAAATGTTTAGGATAGGATACGAGTTAAGGTTACCACTCTTATTGGAAGGGTACAACTTCTGAGGGTCAGTCGTATCCCTGTGACAGGATTTTGTGCAGCTTAGGTGGGGGTATTCTGGATATTTCCCTACTTATACTAATAAGGTCCCACAACTTCTAACCCACTTGGAAGGATATTTACCCTATTATTCCTATCATTAACACTTAGAAACTCTTCTCAAAACTCTAAAATTCTCTCAAAAGCTTTTGGGCAAGGGAAGCTAGGGTTTCAACTAGAGGATTTTTTTGGGGCTTGTCTTGGTGATTTCTTTTTGTCATCATATTTTTTTAAGGCACGTTCTCTTCCTTCATTGTTAATTCTAACTATAAGCATGTTTTTATAAATTTTTTCATAACTTCATTGATTGTATAATTTTGGTTTTCAAATATGATTTGGAGTTTTAGATATTAAATGGTTGGTTATGGTTTTCGATGGTTGGAATTATGCTTTTATATGTATTAATGGTGGTTTTGGATAATTGGATTGCATGAGAATGATTTAATGTCAATTGGAATCGGTGTTGGTCATATTATGGCCCCAATGTGTTTGACAAAATGCTTATAATGATATATTCATTGCATTGGCTACTTTTAATCGAACTTGTGCTAGTTTTTGTACTGACCCGAGACTGCCCCCTAGATGCGACAATAGTTCTTATAGTCACAAGTGACTATAAGCTAACCTATGAGATGGTACCTACTGTTAGTACTGACTAATTATGAACATAACACCTATTCAGAAGATAAACTAAGACGGAAATATAAACTTGAATACTAAAATACCGAATCAATCATAAGTCTGAAACATATGATAAAAACTGAAAGCAACTGACTGACTGTTTAAATGTCTGAAAGCCTCTAAACTGACTGAGGATTTGATGGGAAAGACCCCCAACTAACTCTAACTAACTGAATAAAATAAAATACTATAATAATTGAAAAATATAACATGCCCTTGATGGATGAGGACTCACCACTACGGCTGTTGAATTATGCTGAGTTGTCTAACTGCGGTCGGGAAACTGTGGGTCTGAACCTATGATATAAGACATCATAATACAAAGAAGAGTATGCGGTCAGTACTCTGAATATACTGGTATATGAGATAAGGTTAGGCTAACATACATGGGTTACTTTGCATATGAAGTATGGAATAACTAAATAACATGCGATAACTGAACATGCATAAAAACTGTAATATATGAGAATTCAAGATCAAGCATAAATTTGTAATTTGAAATAGATATGAAATCTGAAAGAATGTAAACTGTATAATTGATTAACTGAAAGTCGTTACACTTGGTCAAGAAAACCTAGATTGAGAATACACTGAAATACTTTACTGAGATAGTGAGAGGTATCATCTAACCGATATGCCCTAATCTGAACTAATTAGGGTCTAGCCTGTAACTCCAATTGAAAGGGTGTCAGTACCGTGCCATAGGTACTAACACTGGCCATGTTGATCCACTAATCTGATGTCCCGAAGGACTAGGGAGTCATTCCTAAACTAGTAGGTGACCCCTAAGAGAGTGTCAGTCTTAAACTGGTTGGTGAAATCTCATAATCCCATGTTGTCTACGTAGTTCGGGAACTTAGGGAATGCTACTAAGGACCCAGACCTAACTAGCATGTGAGCCCCCATCCCTAGGTTCACTCAGTGCTAAATCATACTCCCAACTGAACTGACACTAGTACAAGATTGAACTAATCTCAACTGAATGCTATTATATAACTGGCAGTGCTTATCATAAATATAAATATCTAAGTATACTTGTAATATTAGTAGATTAACTATCTGTATGCTTGAAAAGCTGTATTTATGTAAATCACATAGGTATCGAGTGTTCATAACTTACCAACACTGAATGAAATTAAGAATAATGCCATACAAAAGCTTTAAAACCATAGTAGGGGATCATTGTTCAAAACCTAACACTTAGGCATTTCATCAAACACATGAGAGTCATGAACTTAAGTATGAGAATGGGTAAAGCATGCGATAATAACATGATTACAAGACTAAAATCATAACTTAGGTATTTAACGTGAAGATTACAATATTTAAAACATGTAATGGCTCATCCTACTTGAAAAACACTTATAAATATAACTTGTAATTGAATTAACAAGAGATTCCTGGAGATATTTCAACTTAAACATGAAAAACTCATAATTTAAAACCAAAAAGGAATTCTTGGACTACATGGGTGAAAGGAACCAATGATGAACATCACACATACCTCATCGGATGAATTCGTGGAGATTCTTGGGAATTCCTTGAGGTTTGAAGCTTGAATTCCTTGATTGCTTATGAAAGAGTTAGGGTTTGTTCTTAAGGAAAGGGAGGCTTCTTTTGAGGGAATTTGTGATTAAAAGAGCAAATAATGCTCTTTGGGAACCTAAATTTTATGTTATGGGCGAGTTGGGTGAAGGGGAATGACTCAAATTCCCTTAAATGATGAGGAACTAAAGCTGGACAAAAAGGGAAGGGCGCAACACGGGCCCTGGACCATCATACTAGAGCGGGCGGCACGGGATAATCCCGGTGGTACTACTGTTTTGGTGATCCAAACATGCCTCTACGCTCCTTTTAAAATTCTAAAACTCCCCCAAGATTTACTTTTAACTACCACAATCATGATTCAACTAAAAAATTGATGTCCCGAGGTCAGTTAGGTCAAAAATAAAATCATCAAAGATTAGGGGCCTTGGAAATAACTAAGTCGGAACACTTAATGAAATTTAGAAGTCTTGGACCCCTTAAACATGCAACTAAGAGCTGAAATGAGCCAATAATTTTATGGGGTATTACAATATGTCCCTCTTGGGAACATTCATCCTCGAATGAGACTGGTTTAGCTGAGAGTACTGAAGTAATAGAGATTATATACTAAACATGCATTACTTAAAACATGATTGCCTAACTGAGTCTGGAACATGATACATGAACTGAACTGAATATATACAATGACATGAAATGGATCACATAGATGAAACTGAAAATGAAAGATATTCAATCTGAAGAAATTTTTTTACCTCAAGATAAATCTAAGTTCGCATAGAAAAGATAAGGGTACTTGATTTGGATATCTGCTTCTACTTCCCAAGTGGCTCCCTCAACAGACTGATTCTACCAAAGAACTTTAACCAAGGGAACTTCTTTGTTCCTTAGTCTACAAATCTAATGATCAAGGATCTCAACTGGGATATCTTCATTAGAAAGGCTATCCTAAACATTCATACTTCCTAACGGAACAACTATAGCTAAATCACCAATACACTTCTTTAACAGGGAAACATGAAACCCTGGATGCACTGATGCCAAATTTGCCGGCAAATCTAGATCGAAAGCTACCTTCCCAAAATAACTTATGATCTTATATGGGACAACATAACGGGAACTGAGTTTTCTCTTCTTGCCAAATCTCTTCACTTTATTTATGGGTGAAATTTTCAAATAAATCAAATCACCAACCTCAACCTAAATATCTCTTCTCCTTACATCTACATAGGATTTCTGACGGCTTTAGGTTGTCTTCAGCCTCTCCCGAATCAACTGAACTTTCTTCATTGCATCAAAAACTGCATTTGGCCCTCTGAAAGTAGCTTTACGTGACTCAAACCAACCAATAGAATATCTATATCTCCTCCCATAAAGAGCCTCAAAAGGAGCCATCTGAATACTGGAGTGATAAATGTTGTTATAGGAAAACTCAAGAAAAGGTAAGTGATCACCCCAACTACCTCTATAGTAAATAACACATGCTTTCAATATGTCCAATAATGTATGAATGGTCCTCTCTGCCTGACCATCTGTCTGAGGATGAAAAGTTGTACTTAGATGAACTTGTGTACCAAGACCCTTCTAAAAACCCTTCCAAAAGTGAAAGGTAAATTGAGTACCTCTATCTGATATGATAGACAACAAAATACCATGAAACCTAACCAACTCCCTAAGGTAAAGCCTAGCATAAACCTTAACTGAGTAAGAAGTATGAACTGGCAGGAAATAAGATGATTTGGTCATTCTATCTACAATGATCCATATCTAATTATGCTGACAATGCGTATGAGGCAACCCTATCACAAAATCTATGTTCACCACCTCCCACTCCCAAGTGGGGATACTGAACTCTTACAATGTGCCATTAGTCCTTTGGTGTTCAACGTTAACCTGCTGACAATTAGAACACATAGCTACAAACTCTGCAATATCCCTCTTAATACCACTCCACCAATAGATTACTCGCAAGTCATGTTACATCTTAGTGGCTCCTGGATGGATTGAGTATTGCGCACTATGCACTTCTGCAAGTATTCGCTATCTCAAGTCATAAACGCATGGAACACATAATCTACCCTGACAATGAAGTATAACTATCTCCTCCTTGGGAGAAATCCTCCACCTTTTGATCTATAACCTCCTCTTTCAACTAAACCAAACAGGGTCTCTGTCTTACTTTTCTTTTACTTTAGCAACCAAGGATGATTCTAAACCATTCTAAACACATACACTACCTTCAGCTGAATCGACCAACCAGACACCAAATCTACTAAGCTGATGAAACTCACTGACTAACTTCTTCTTATCCTCCTCAACATGATCAACACTACCCATAGAAAACCTGCTAAGGGCATCTGCCAATATATTGGCCTTGCTTGGATGATACAACACATTCATATCATAATCTTTCAACAACTCAAGCCATCTTCTATGACTATAATTTAGATATTTTTGCGAGAAAACATACTGAAAACTCTTATGATCAGTGAACATCCCCATGAATCCCATAAAGGTAATATCTCCATATCTTCAAAGAAAATAGAACAACTGCCAACTCAAGATCATGGGTAGGATAATACTTTTCACGGTGCTTAAGATGTCTAGAGGACTAGGATATGACCTTACCTCTCTATATTAACACACAACCAAGACCAACTCTTGAAGCATCACTGTAAACCATAAATCCATCAGAACCATCAGCCAAAGTTAATACTGAAGCAGAAGTGAGTTGAGTTTTTAACTCCTGAAAACTCTTCTCGCAAGAATCTGACCACTAAAACTTGACTTTCTTTTGAGTCAATCGATACATGGGGGATTAAATGGAAGAAAAATCTTCAACAAACCATCTGTAATAGCTATCCAAACCTAAGAAAATTGGGATTTCTGATAGAGGGATGGGTCTGGGCTAGTTCTTTGCTGCTCCAGTCTTTTGAGGGTCAACTCTAATGCCATCATTAAAAATGATATGTCCAAGGAAATATAGTAATCTTAGCCAAAATTTGTACTTACTAAATTTGGTGAACGACTAATGATCTCTAAGAGTCTGCAACATAATTCTCAGATGGTCTGCATGATCATTCTTAATATCGAAATAGACAAGAATATCCTCAATAAAGACTATTACAAACATGTTCAAGTACTGCTTGAATACCCTGTTCATTAAGTCCATGAAAGCTGCAGGGGCATTCATTAGTTCGAAGGATATAACTAAGAATTCAAAATAACCATAATAAGTTTGGAAGGCTATCTTCAAAATGTCACATTCTTTGACTCTATGCTGATAATAGCTGGATATGAGGTGTATCTTAGAGAAATAACTAACACCCTGACATTGATCGAATAAGTCATCAATTCTAGGGAGTGGATACTTATTCTTGATTTTGACTTTGTTCAACTAACAGTAATTGATGCACTTTATGAGAGAACCATCCATGGGGAAACACTGGGCCTGAGGAAACCTTTATCTAAGAGATCTTTCAACTGCTCTTTCAACTTCTTAAGCTTAGTTAGAGCCATTCTATAGGGTGGAATAGATATTGGATGGGTATCTAGAAGGAGATCTATTTCAAAGTCAATTTCCCTTTTGGGAGAAACTCTAGGAAGGTCTTCAGGGAACACATCTGGAAATTCCCTTACTACTGAAATTGACTTGAGACCAGGAGTCTCATAACTATAGTCCTTGACTCAAACAAGATGGTAATTACACCCCTTAGATATCATCTTTTTTGCTCTAAATTATGAATAATCGGACCCCTAAGCATAGAGGTACTACCCCCCATTCAATGATTGGTTCATTAGGAAACTAAAATGAAATGACTCTATTTCTGCAATCAACTGAGGCATAACATAAGTTGAGCCAATACATGCCAAGAATGACATCAGGATCAGTCATCTCTAACTCCATGAGGTCAACTAAGGTGACTTTATGGGATACTATGACCGAGCAGTTCCTGTATACCTTCCTTGCCATAATAGAGACACCTACTAGAGTAGAAATTGAGAAAAGTTATGCTAAAGATTAAGTACTAACACCGAATCGACTGCTATATAAGGAGTTATAAAGGAGAGTGAAGCTCCGGGGTGTAATAAAGCATAATCATAAAGATGAAAGACCTATAACATACCTGTAACTATGTCAAGAGAACATTACTGATCCTGTTGGGATTGGAGTGCATACAATCTATTCTGGCGCTGACCACTAGTGGTACTAGAAGTGGCGCCCTAGAGAGTCAGGAGACCTGCTGGAGCTGATGATAGATTGGACTGGACCTATTGGCGCAAATCCTTTCCCCTTTGAGCAACTATTATACACTCTTTAACCCTGTAGACTGTCTTGCTACACCCAAAACACACATCACTACTAGCCTTACATACACCCTGATGATTCCTGCCATATTTTTGCATAGCGGATTAGTGTGACCACTGTTATGCTACCTTGTGACAAAGAGCCTGGTGCTTTATCTCGACTCTCATTCCTGAACTTTGGCACTGGTGCACTAATTAAAGATAGAGCTGGAGCTAAGAATTTCTAATGGAACTGAGAATGGTTATCACCATCTGACCTCGATTGAGAAAAGTTAAAGCTACCTATACTGGCCTTCTTATTCTCTCTTTCTTTCTACTTAGGCTTTCATTTCTCAATGTGCTAAGCATGAACCATAATTCTAGATAAATGCATCTCCATATTCAACATTGCAGTCCTATACTCCTTGACTACACTATTAGATGCACCAGATACAAACTTACTTATTCTAGACCTATTATCAGCCACCATCGAAGAAGCATACGTCGCTAACTAAGTGAACTTAAGAGAGTACTCCTTCACACTCATATTACCTAGCTTCAGATTGATGAACTCCTATACTTTATCTTCTCTTGACTCTAACGAGAAGAACCTGTCTAGAAAAGTTATGGCAAACTCCTCCCACTCTATAGGCCCTACCTCAGCACCCCTATCCCCCTTCCACTACTTAAACAAGGTGTGAGCTACATACTACAACTAATATTCAACCAAATCTAAAATCTATCACGACGTGACCCCCATAACATTTATCAGTTTTTGAACAATATCAAGAAACTCTTGCAGATCCTTCTCAAGCTTGGACCCCTAAAAAAAGGGTTTATCCACGTGAAATCTTGAATCCTAATGACAACTATATTTTCCACTGGATTTGCTAGGTTATAAACTTGATAATTATTCTTAGCATCAACTAAATGAGCTAAGGTAGTAAAAGAAACTCTAAAATCAGTGTGATAGATATGTTCATTCAGGGGATTTTCCTGAACAGGTAGTGGAATAGACTAATTCGCTTTCCTTCTTTCATTATTTCTTTTGGGAGGCATTGTCTTTAAACAGAATTAAGGATAACTTAGAAAGAGACTTTAAGTATAGATCATGATCTTTTCCACAAAATGAATACTGAAAGAAGGGAAACTTTTCCTAAAACGTCTTGTAGCCTCTTCTCCAAAAGTGTGGCATGCTTCACACCATGGAAAAGACTCTACTCAATGAGACTTTTAGACTCCCTAGTACACTTTAAAACTCTAGGCTCTGATAACAAGTTTTGTTATGACACGAGGCTACCCCTAGTCTCGGAAATAGTGCTTATGGTCACAAGTGACCACAAGATAACCCGTGAGCTGGTACCTGTTGTGAGCACTGAATAATTATGAACATAACACCTATGCAGAAGATAAATTGATAAGGAAATATAAATGTGAACACTGAAATACTAAATCAATCATAAGTCCGAAATATCTGATAAAAATTGAAAGTGACTGACTAACTATCTAACTGACTGTCTAAAAGTCTAAAAGACTCTAAACTGACTGAGGAGTTGATGGGATAGACCCCCAACTAACTTTTCCTGACTGAATAAAATGATCTACTGAAATAAAAGAATAAACATAACATGTCCTTGGTAGATGAGGACTCACAACTACGACTGCTGGATTATGCTGAGCTGTCTAACAGTGGCTGGGAAGCTGTGCATCTAAACCTATGATATAAGACATCATAGTTCAAAGAAGAATATGCAATCAATACTTTGAATATACTAGTATATGAGATGAGGTTAGGCTGATATATATGGGGTACTGTGCATATAAAATACAGACTAATTAAATAGCATCCGATAACTGAACATGAATGCATGAAAACTATAACATCTGATAATGCAAGACCAAGCATAAATCTGTAATCTAAAATAGGTTCAAAATATGAAAGACTATAAACTGTATAACTGATTAACTAAAAGTCTATACACTTGGTCAAATAAACCTGGACTGAGAATACACTGAAATACTGTATTAAGGCTATGGGAGGTATAATCTAACCGACATACCTCAATTTGAGCTAATTGGGGTCCAACCTATAAAACTAGATAAAAGGGTGTCAGTACCGTGCCACGAGTACTAATACTGGCTGTATGAATCAACTAATCTCATGTCTTAGAAGACTAAGGAGTCAGTACTAAATTGGTGGGTGACCCTTAAGAGATATTCATTCCTAAACTGGAGGGTGGAATCTCATAATCCCATGCTGGCTATGTAGTTTTGGAACTTAAGGACATCTACTAAGGACCCAGTCCTAACTATAGGGTGAGCCCCAACCCCTAGGTTCGCTTGGTGCTAAATCCTACTACTAACTGAATTGAACTAACCACAACTAAATGTTATTTTATAACTGATAATTCTCATCATGGATATGAATATCTAAGTATACTGGTAAAATTCATGGATTAACTTTCTATATACTTGAATAGTTGAATTTATGTAAATCATATAGGTATTGGGTGCTCATAACCCACCAGAACTGAATGGAATTTGCAATAATGCCATATAAAATCTTTAAAACCATTGTAGGGGATCATTGTTCAAAACCCAACACTTAGGCATTTCATCAAACACATGAGAGTCATGACCTTAAGCATGGGAATGGATAAAACATGTAAGAATAATATGATTACAAGACTAAAAGCATAACTTAGGGATTTAATGCGAATATTAAAACATTAAAAATATGTAATTGTTTATCCCACCTGAAAAACACTTATAAACATAATTTATAATTGAATTAACAAGAGATTCATGGAGATATTTCAACTTAAATATGAAAAACTCATAATTTAAAACCAAAAAGGGATTCTTGGACTCCATGGGTGAAATAAGACTATGTATGAACATCATACATACCTCAATGGATGAATTTGTGAAGATTCTTGGGAATTTCTTGAGGTTTGAAGCTTGAATTCCTTGATTTCTTATGAAAGAGTTAGGGTTTGTTCTTCAGGAAAGGGAGGCTTTTTTTGAGAGAATTTGTGATTAAAAGAGCAAATAATGCTCTTTAGGAACCTAAATTTCATGTTTTGGATGAGTTGGGTGAAGGGGAAATGACCTAAATTCCCTTAAATGACAAGGAACAAAAGCTGGACAAAAAGAAGAGGGGTCGGTGTGGGCTCTGGAGCATCAAACTAGAGCGGGCATCGTGGGCTAATCCCGGTGTTGCTACTATTTTGGAGATCCAAACATGCCAATACGCTCATTTAAAATTTCAAAAACTCCCCCGATACAGACTTTTAATTATCCCGATCATGAATTAACTCAAAAATTGATGTACCGAGGTTGGGAAGGTCATAAATAAAAATATCAAATTTTAGGGGCCTTGAAAATGAATAAGTCACAACACTTCATGAAATTTTCATGTCTTGGACCCTTTAAACGTGCAACTGATTGCTGAAATGAGTTATGACTTTTATGGGGTATTACAGTTTTAAGCTTGGTAAAGTAATTATGGATGGTTTAAATAGCTTGAAAAGGTAAATGGCTATATGGTTATGCTTGTGGGGTACATGGAATCCCCAAAGTGGTTTGATATGGTAAATGGAAGGACACTTGAAAGTCTTCTTAAACCTATATATGGTTGACTATTGATAATACTTGCAAGTAAGGATAGATATGGCGATACTAATATCAATGGACTTGGTTAATAAATGGATAATAGTTTGGTTATTTGGAAATTGTTTTTAATTGGTCAATAATGGTGGGGTGTGTAGCAAAGCCTTGGAAGGTGGAGGTCCCGGGGGGACCAAAATTGGAAACTCATATTTGTCGATATTAGGTTGGTCTTGGTGACCGTCTGCATAACGTCACACTATATTTTGGGGAATTTACTAGTCATCCAAGGTTTTCTTCCCTGGTCGTACGGCTACACCCACTGGGGCCCTTTTAGTAGGGTGAGCTAAACCTATATAGCCCATGGGTAGTTTAGGATAGCAAAACTACACAGCCCAGGTAAAGGTTTTAAAGGTATACTAAACACGACACCTTTCTTGGCATGGATATATATATATATATATAGTTTTGTTCATAGGGATGGTTTTACTTTGTTTTATAAATTGCATTATTTTATCCTTATCCTGAGATCATGCTAGTGTTCACCCACTAACCCATCTACTGGTGGTTGTATACCCACGCTATGCAAAAACCATCCGTTCTGCTCCTCCTATAGAGTGATTGACTCGGGGAAAATATGTGGAATGAAGTGGTGAGCTTCCATCCTTTTGAAAGGCTCCATTTCATATTATGGATATTTCTAGACATTTTGGTTTATTTTTTGGATATTTCTAGACATTTTGGTTTATTTTTTGGATATTAGTTTTGGCTATGGTTTGGGGTATGTCCCAACCAAATATTATTACTCGTTTGGTTAGTGGCTTTGTGGTACCTATATGGGTTAGAATGTGCAAGATCAGTATTGGTGTTGGCCTTGACATTGGAATAAGCTAAAGAGCTGACATTGTTGGATGATATTGTTGTTTGTTCCATCATATTTCATTTTGGGATTAGTTTTATTATGATTTTGAACTTATTTGGTTATGGCTTGGTTTATAGACCTTATGTCAGTATTGGTTTGGTATGGTTGGATTGTTGGTATGGTATGGTTGGACTTGGTTGGGTCAGTCATGATCGTGATCCTATCCCAGAGTCTTTTGGTGAGTTATGACATGATCTTGTTATATGCTCAAAATTATTCCATCTCAGGGCAGGCACTGAAGGTTGGGTTCGGTAAAGGTGGTGGTGGTCTTTGGTCCCGGTCAGACTTGGTATGCCCATTTCTAATAAAGGGATCAAGGTGGATCCGCTGAGGTAGTTAATAAATGGCCTAGACCCATGACTACAACTAATATTAGGAGTTTCTTGGGATTGGCTGGATACTATAGGAGATTTGTGGAGAGTTTCTCATCTATAGATGCTTCGTTAAAAGAATTAACTCAAAAAAAGGTTAAGTTTTTATGGTCCGATACTTGTGAAGGTAGATTTGTGAAGTTGAAGGATAAAAGACTTCTACGCTAGTTTTGACACAGACCGAGGGTATTGATGGTGTTTTCATGTTTTATAATGCGTCCTACGTGGGACTGGGCTGTATTTTAATGTAGTATAGTAAGGTTATGTCCTATGCTTCAGGCTGCTTAAGGTTTATGCGAGGAACTATCTAACTCATGAGTTGAAGTTGGCGGTTGTGGTTTTTTCATTGAAAAATAGGTGCTATTATTTTTATGGGGTGCATGTAGATATCTATTCAAATTATAAGTGATTGTAGTATGTATTTACGCAAAAGAAATTGAATCTCAGGCAGAGGCGGTGGCTCGAATTACTCAAGGATTACGACATGATCTTTCACTATCATCTATGTAAAGTTAATGTTGTTGCTGATGCTCTTAGAAAGTTGTCTATGGGGAGCTATCCCACATTGATAAGGATGAAAGAGGATTGGTGAAGGATACTCACAGGCTGTCTACCTTGGAAGTTTATCTTTTAGACTCTGAGGATGGAATAATGATTGTTCAGAAAGTGGTCAAATTATCTCTTAGTGTTATGGTGAAAGAGAAACAGGTTTTGGATCCCAAACTTAGGCAGATTAAGGATGATATGAGTCATAAAAAGGTTATTTCTTTTGACTTTATGTAATGCCCCAAGTCTGTAGCCCGGCTGTTATATGGTGATTACAACCCCTTATGACCACAAGCTAACCCATGAATGATAGCTGTCATAAGCACTAAATAACAATACTGAAGTAAATGCAGAAAATAGGCTGAAATGTCATAAGGTTCAAAATATGAAATACTAATAAAGAATATCAACTGTAATGAAAATCAGCAAATCTGAATACTATCTAAAAGTCTAGTCTGAAAGGCCTCTAACTGAACTATCTGAAAGTGGAGTTGATTGGACAAGCCCCCAACTAACTCCAACTTTTGAAATAATAAAATAAAACATATCCTTGATAGATGAGGACTCACTAATAAATCTGACACTGCTGGCTGAATCTGAATTTGTCTATACGCAGTCGGGAACTTGAGCGTTCGAACCTATGATATGAAACATCATAGTGCAAAGATAAAGTATGCATCAACACGTGGAATGTACTGGTATGCTAAATGAGGTAAGGCTGAATGCAAGGGTTCATATGCATGAACAATAACTGACTGAATGATGTAGAGTAACTGAATATGAGTATATAGATATCTGAAATTGTTGTAATTACTGAGTATGCAATACTGTGCATATACGTGAATATATACTATAATTGATCTTTTATTGAAGCTAAATACTGAGTTCTGATACTGAGTAACTGATAATTTGAGATTACTGATAATTGAGTTACTGATATTGATTGACTGTGTCTGACAGTCCTGATTTTGTAGAACTGAAATGAGTTCTAAACTGAGACTAAAACTTAGACTATGGGAGGTAATCATCTAACTGACATGCCCCAAATAAGCTGACTGGGGTCCAACCTGTAACCCCAATTAGAAGGGTGTCAGTACCGTGCCACGAGTAAAGACAAGCTTAAGAGTTACCCTCATCTGGCAGGTACTTTTATGAGAATGGTGGAACCCTCAACTGGCAGGTTAAAACACCTCATCGACCCTTAACTGGCAGGTTGATATCTCAACCTACACTGGCTATGTAGTTCTAAAATGCAAGGATTTCTTCTAAGGATCACACCCTCAACTGGAAGTGTGTCCCCATCCTTGGGTTCACTCGGTGTTGAATCCTACTCCCAACTAAATAAACACTGACTGTTATACTTAACTAAACTGGACTGAGTTTCACTGAGTTCTGTGACTGACTGAGTTCACTGGGTTCTATTAACTGATTGAGTACTACTGATCGTGACATACTGATACTATTCTATAACTGACAATGGCTCTAAGTAAACAATTAGATTTTCGGGTATTGAATACCCCAGGACTCGATAGCATGAAAATTAAAGCATAACATGATCTTGAAAAAAAACATAACAAGGTTCACTTGTCTATAATTCATTCATAGAGATATTTTATCAAATACTTGTAGGGCATAAACTTGTACATACACTAGCATGTCATGATTTCACCATTTAATTTTCATGGACATTCTATCAAACACTTGAAGAGCACAACTTAACACATGTAATCATGGATAAATAAAACATTGAAACTACAATGCCCAAACTTGCTAATTCATGGATTATAACATGGGAATTACACAATTCAATATACATACGATTTTAATTTTATGGAAACTACAATTAATCATGGATTGAAACTCAATTAGTGTCACGAACATGAATACAATCCAATTTCAAGCTTGTAAATCATGAATCAATAGTCTCGTAGTTTCAAAAATGGAATCTTGAACTCTATGGGTAAAAGGAACCCATAGATAAACACCTAACATACTTGAATCTTATAGTTTTTTGAAGTTTTTGAAGGATTTCTTGAGCTTTGTTCGTGTTTTTTGAAACTAAGGTTTTGCTATATGAGAGAGAGCTTGTTGATTTTGGGTAAAAGTTAATAAAGAATGGGTTTAAAATATTTTTAGTGATTAAATCTCATATCTGGGGGTATTAAAATCATAGGAAAAGACTAGTTTAACCCTGGATGAAACTTTTAATTTCTATAGAAATTTTCCAAAAATGCCCCCTGGAGCGAAGCGGCGCTATCACGCTGTGTCACTAAAAATTGACAATTGGAAACTGGGAGCTTGGCACGATGCGGTACAATCATGGAGCTTCACTGTATGCTAATATAACCCTTGGCGCGATGCGCTATAATCGCGGGGTCACACTGGAAAGTGACAACTGGGAAATGGCATTACTCCGCGATGAGGTCTTATCATGTTGTCTCACTGGTTTTTGATAATTGCCATTTGGCATGCCTCCGCGACGCGTTGATGCACCAGGTGGTACACTACTTCGCTAAAATAGCTCTAACTCTTCGCCCGGGTATCGAATTTGGGTGAATTTTATATCGTTGGAAAACTGGCTGAATTTCCTATGCATTGGAAGGCTCTAAATTGAAAAATATTGAGTATTTTAAAAGTTTTAGATAGGATAACACATGTATTCAGAGCTAAAATGGGCAAAGGAAATATGGGGTATTACAGTTTGGGGGAGATAACATCTTGAGGTATCAAGGTGGGTAGTGTTCCTGATGTTGATGGGTTATGGGAAAGGATTTTCATTGAGCCTCATGAGTTTACTTATAAAGTTTATCCAGGTTTGACAAAGATGCATCGTAACTTAAAGGAAATCTGCTGGAAGAACAATATGAAGAAGGATGTGGCAAATTTGGTTGCTAAGTGTAAGGTTTGTCAGCATGTTAAGGTTGAGAACTTAAGGTAGGGTGGCATGTCTCAAGAGATAGTGTTGCCATGTGGAAGTGGGAGATGATCAATATAGATTTATTATGGGTCTACTTCAGTCTCCAAACTTGTAACACCCCGAGATTACCCCAGGACGTCACACGGTGCTTAGGACCACAAGTGATCCCAAGCTAACCCTTGTACTGGCGTAACTTATGAGCAATTGAATAAAATACATAAAACTTGAAGTAATATGTGGAAGAATAAAATCTTTAGCTGAACATCTTTAAAACAAAACTATTAAAACGATTAGAACTCTAGTTATACAAAACAAAACTTAAATCAAATACATCAACTATACTGATTGTCTATGAAATCTCTACTAATATTGACTATAGATAGCCGAGACATAACCCCCAGCTATCCCAAATCAATAAAACTAAATAAAGAAAGTAAGATTCTACTCTAACTATGATTAACTCAAGCCCTCAAATAAAAAGGACGCATCACCTGCTGACTGGAAATTTCTCACTCTCTAATTATGTTATGTGGGCTGCAATTGGTACCTATGAGACAATGTAGCACATAGATGTATATGTGGATTAGTACTTTTGGAATGTACTGGGCATGTGGGGATGAATGCATAAGTAAAATACTAACTCAATAGATTCATAAACTTGTAAAGAATGTATGCTAAGTGTAAATGACTCACCTTGGGCTTAAATAAAGCAAAGTTGTGAAATCATAAACATGAGTAGTAAATCATAATGATAAACTTTGTGAGCCATAAAACTTAGTTCTAAAAGATGTACTGTTACTCTTTCTATAGGGAGGTTCTTCTAATCGACATAGACCATATGGGTTATCATGGTGTCCAACTTTTTGTCCCCTGCAGGGAAAATCTTACAATGGGGAGAGCCGTCCTACCCTTGCCATCGGAATAGAACCTAATATAAAGTGATCACTATCTGTAGCTTCATCTATATTGGGAATAAGCTGAACCTATGTTGGCTCATAGTTTTAGGTCCTGTGGCCTTAGATGCATGCCCAACTCAGTGCTAAATACTACTCCTATATTACTTATATGATCTTCCTTTAGGAAATCAACCTTAAAATAGCACAAGGGTTTATAATGAAAACCAATTATGCTTCTTTTTTCTTTAAACTGTAATCAAAACAACAAATGTGGATTCCATATCTTAGCTTAGGATCAAAAGATCAATCTTTCTTTAAAGTTTTGTTTAAAACCATGAAAGAAACTTAAGATCATAATTTCCTTGAAATCTCAACCTTATTCTTGGTATAAACTTATCAAAGAAATATTAAGAGCATAATCTTCTTGAAATCTCAAGACTTAAACTTAGGGCTTAAAACCTATGCTTTAATCTTATGGCAACTCACAAAAAAACTTCATGATCAATATACATCTTGAAATACTCACCAATATCAAGTCAAGATAGTTCAATCTCATTCCTAATATAAATTTCATAAATTAAAACATAAATATAAGAACTTTTTGATATACTTAAAGCTTTAAATCTCATGAAAATCACATGCTTAAAGAACATAGAAACTTGGGTATGAACCCTACTTCAAAACAAGTAAATAGAATCTTAAAATTACGTAATTTAGGCACAAGAGTGAAATGATACCCTTGTTCATAACAACACATACCTTAATTGGTTTGATTTGAAATTTAATGCTTGACTTGGAAGCCTTGGGAATGTTCTTGAATGATTTCCTTGAACTTCTTGGATTAGAGAACTTAGATTCTTGATTATCTTGAAGAAGGATTAATGGAGTTCTTGGTGTTATTGAGTGGAGGTTAGGGTTTTCTTGGAGATAAACTGAATGATGGGGCAACTAATGCTCCTTGGGGACTTTAATTTTGTGTTTTAGATGATTTCGAGTGAGGAAAAATAACCCAATTGTCCTTAAATACGCAAAAATAAAAGCTGTAAAATAAGAGAGCATGAAATGGAGTGTGTGCCATGGGCTCTAGAGCACCAGAACTGGAGCGCCGAAATGGAGCGTGCACCGCATGCTAATCGCGGGCTGCTACTGTTTTGAACTTCCAAACATGCCCTTACGCTCGTCCAAAAATTCTATCACTTACTCGAGACGTACCTTTGACACTCCCGATAATGAATTTACTTTAAAATCGACATTTTAAGGCCGAGAAGGTCGAAAATAAAATCATCAAACTTTAGCAGCTTTAGAAATGACTAAGTCCCAACAGTTAGTGAAATATTCTAAGTCTTGAACCCCTCTAACATGCAATAGTGATTTGAATTGGGCTAGTATCTTATGGGGTATTATAATATCTCCCCCTTGGGAACATTCATCCTTGAATAAGACTGATTAGACTGAGAGTAATAAGCCTACTGGGATCATATTCTGAGCATGATGACTTAGAGCATGACATGGAACATGACTGCATAACTGAGTCTGAGCATAATACATGAACTAAACTAATTTCATAAATACATGCAATTTCATGAGAATGGTTATAAGGCTGAGATAGAAGTAAGAGAGTCAACTTATGAGTAACCATTACCTCAGGCTGGATCTGGTTTTATTAAGAAAAGATGAGAGGTTTAGGACATAAAAACTCGAGGTATCACAACATCTCCCCTTTGGGATAGTTCGTCCCCCGAATGATACTAATTTGGTTAAAATACTAAGGAAAGAATAAGATGATGCACGGGACACTCACGAGCTGAATCATGACATAATATCTGAATTTGAAACTAATGCATGATGCATGAACTGAGCTGAATTCTTAATTTTCATGAATGCGAATATTTTACCTCAAGTAATGGCCTTACTCGTAAAACTTTGGGTTGTAAGACTAAATGGAAAGTTGGAAATCTATAGGAGCTTATATTCTTGATTGCAAAACTGGATCACAGGCTCTATGAACCAGACCATACGGACTTCCCATTCTCAAATGAAGTATTTCTCTAACACTTTTCTAAGAAATTCTAATAATATTATGGAGCAAAGAATTTTTGGCCTGATTTAAACAAGACATTTGACTAAAGAATCACAACATTGATACAACTCTATAACATGGAACATAGACATATAAATCATAAAATAGGCTAGAATTACTAGGACTTAGGTAATGCAACTTCTTACTTTCTAGCTTAGCAGCACTTCTCAAATACTCTCTCAACTACACCATTCTCCCTTAAATACCATATTCATTTGATTTAACTTATAATTCTCTCATGTGCATTGGTAAATCCATCTACTAAAGTCTAAACTAAACTAAATTCTCTCACCATGATCAATCCTATCTTGAAATCACAAGGTACAACATGCTACACCATAATACTAGTCTAAACCACATGATTCAATCTTCTATGTCTCTTCTAGAGCTCACACCCTAAGCATAATATGCCTTACTACTTTAATTATTAACTCTGAACTCTTTCTATGGATTCACTAGCGCATATTGCATTCATCTACTTACATCCCAACATGACATTCAAACCTATCATTATAACCACATATGAACTTCAAGGCAAACACTCATAAAGGCATACTTATTATATCCTCTAAAACTCTATTAATAACAACTTTCTTGCACTATTCTTAAGAAGACATACCCAGAATTCTCAACTAACTATAACATATACCAAAGATTTACCTTAATATTCCTTCATCCTTTATCCTTAGATAGAAAAAGCATAAATAATCTTTCTTAATAAGGGTCATCAACTCTCTTTCATCTAAACCATTGCTTATCCATTATCATCACTACAATCTTAATATAAGAAGAGGTCACTGAAGGTCTAATGCATAAGAACCTGAAGTACAAAAGAATACAATACATAAATTTGACACTTAACTGAGGCTTGAGGGATAGAATATCAAAGGAATGGATTCATTAAAGAGATCTAAACTGAGGGCGTACATGATATAGTGCAAATTTCACTAGTATCATGAGTTTTGAGAATTAATCATACTCCGAAGCATGAGTTCATACATATCATAAGCTATTCAACATAAGACTGGAGTTTCATAGATTTATGAGGGATGACTCGAATCACCGAGTAAAGCTGTTACTTACTAGAAGATGAGAATGGACTTGAATACACATGACATGCATAAGCATTGGCCTTTGGCATGGATCTATCACGTATGACATGAATTTGGTGTGATAATGACTAAAATCCAAGGAATACTCTAGAGTAAGAAGGGATCACTATCTCATCACAACTCTTATTGACATGTATCATAATCTAATTCTCAAAACTTGATTTGGTTCTTCACTCTACCATCTTTTCCTTAGATCAAAGATGTCATTCTAAGCTTATGGATCTACTTTAATCCTCAAGATAGAACCATAATTTCTTTGCTCTAACGATTTACACATGAATGCTCACTCACCCGTATAAACTATATCTAGACAACAGTAACTTCATTCTTGGAAACTCTCTTAATAAATACCACCCTTAACTTTCTTTAGCTTCAATAATCATCATCATAGACTTATACTCTATTAACTCAACAAACATACCAGCCTCACTAAACACATAATTTGCCTCACTAGCTCTAATCATACCAAAATGCTCAGCATCATCTATCTATAGCTCCTTAACATAGCCATCAAGACTACCATAAACTATATGACTTGCCTTATTCACACTTAGAAACTCACGACATTATTAAAGAACACATGGCACTTAATAATCACCTTGGGTGCACCTCTACATCATAGCTACAACATCATACTTAATTAAAAATAAATGAACTTAAACTCTCACATAAACTGTTCAAGCCTACTAGATCACTTTCATATAACTAGCAGCACCAACCAAGCAATCATTATTTCCATCTTGGTGATCCTCTACTATTCAAACTTAGTGTCTAGTGCTAGGCATGATTAACAACACAACCACACATACTATTCTTGCTTGAAAGCTATAAAATAAACACCAAGAAACACTAGTCCATTTGAACCTCATAACAATGACAATCGATCATAATACAATGACATACCTTGTTAAAATCCGTTAGCACATCTTCCTTCTACACATTACGACTATTTACCAATCTATACACCTAAATTACTTTCATAGATCTATAAGTTTCAACTAAACTACTTTTTGAAACCTCAAGGGAAGACTAAATTAACAATACTCAACCACCAAATACTATCATTAATAACCTATACCTTTCTACAATAATAAATACCATTAATAACTCCTATTCTACTTTAAGTAGGCAATAATTTACCTTAACAAATAACTTCTTCTCTACCTTTCACCAAGGAACCTATATTACCTTCATTACCCCTAAACTAACACATAAATACATATAACCTTTCTACTAACTCATGTATGTGCAAAAGTTCATCTATATAGATTCAATAAATCGCCATCACCACCTTTCTTATCATTACACTTCTATACCCATACTTCCAAATATAAAAAGATTCTACTACTTATGATTATATTACTCCAGGTCTTAATATCCCTCGAATGTGAACTATATTAAACAATATAGGTTCATACTATATCCTTTTATGAGCACTATCTGTATTGAAGGGTTAAGAAGGAAATCTGAATACGTATCTTATTTTGTCTTAACTGAAAAACTCATAAGGATGAGGAAATAACTTTTAACTTAAGAAACTTATAACACTTTAGAAAGATCCTCTTAAGCTCCTTCTATGACTTTTAAAGTTGTTGATAGTAAATATGAGACCATCATCTTAGAAGAAATTAGAATCTAGTACTTGGGTTATCTCGCAAGGTTACAGATGGAGAATTTTGGATTTACACATGAACCGATAGAAGTTTCTTAGAGAAAAACTTTACTGTATGATCTAGAGTATGAAAGAAGGGAAAATCTTCTTCAATGCCTTGTAGCCTCTCGAAGAAAAGTATATATGTCTCCGTACCATTCTGCAAGACTCTACTAGACATGGATTCATAGAAACCCTAGAAAACTTGAACTCTGGGCTCTAGTACCAAGTTTGTAATGCCCCGAGACTACCCCTAGACGTCACACGGTTCTTAGGAACACAAGTGATCCCAAGCTAACCCTTGTACTAGCATAACTATGAGCAACTAAATAAAATACATAAAACTTGAAGTAATAAATTGAAGAAAAAAATCTTAATCTGAACATCTTCAAATCAAAACTATTATAACAATTACAACTCTAGTTATACAAAACAAAACTGAAATCAAATACATCAACTGTACTGATAGTCTATGAAACCTCTACTAATACTGACTATAGGTAGCCGGGACATGAACCCCAGCTATTCCGAATCAATATGACTGAATAAAGAAAGTAAGATTCTACTCAAACTATGATTGACTCAAGCCCTAAAATAAAATGGACTCATCACCTGCTGATTGGAAATTTCACATCGTCTAATTATAATGCGAGGGCTGTAACTGGTACCTACATTATGAGACGATATAACACATAGACAAATATATATGGATCATTAATTTTGGAATGTACTGAGCATGTGGGGGTGAATGCATAAGTAAAACTATAACTCAATATACTCATAAACTTATAAAGAATGCATGCTAAGTATAAATGACTCACCTTGGGCTTGAATAAAGCAAATCCATAAAATCATAAACATGAGTAGTAAAGCATAATGATAAACTTTGTGAACCATAACACTTAGTTCTAATAGTTGTACTTTTACTCTTTCTATTGGGAGGGTCTTCTAACTGACATACACCTTGTGAGATATCATGGTGTCCAACATCTTATCCTCCATAGGGAAAAGCCTACGTTGGGGAGAGCCACCCTACCCTTGCCATCCGAATAGGACCTAATCTAAAGTGATCACTATCTGTAACTTTATCCATATTGGGAATAAGCTGAACCTACGTTGGCTCATAGTTCTGGGGAATGTTGCCTTAGATGCATGCCCAACTCAGTGCCAAATACTACTCCCATATTACTTATATGATCTCTCTTTAGAAAATCCACCTTAAAATAGCACAAGGGTTTATAATGAAAACCAGTTATGCTTCTCTTAGCTTTAAACTATAATCAAAATAACAATTGTGGATTCCATATCTTAGCTTATGATAAAAAAATCAATCTTTCTCTAAAGATTGGTATAAAACCATTAAAGACACTTAAGATCACCTTCTTGAAATCTCAAACTCATTCTTGGTATAAACATACCAAATAAATATTAAGAGCATGATCTTCTTTAAATATCAAGACTTAAACTAGGTCTTAAAGCCTAGACTTTAAACTCATGGCAATTCACAACAAAACTTTATGCTCAATATAAATTTTGAAATTTTCAAGAATCTCAAGTCAAGAGAGTGCAATATCATTCATACTATAAATTTCATAAATTAAAACATAAATATAAGCACTTCTTGATATATTCAAAGCTTTAAATCTCATGAAAATAACATACTTCAAGAACATAGAAACTTGGGTATGAACCCTACTTCAAAACAAGTAAATAAAATTTTAAAATCATGCAATTTGGGCATAAGGGTGTAAGGATACCCTTGTTCATAACCCTACATACCTTAATTAGTTTGATTTGAAATTGAAAGTATGAATTGGAAGCCTTGGTAATGTTCTTGAATGCTTTCCTAGAACTTCTTGGATTAGAGAACTTAGATTGTTGCTTATCTTGAAGAAGGAGAAGTGGAGTTCTTGGTGTTCTTGAGGGGAGGTTAGGGTTTTCTTGGTGAGAAAAAGTGAATAATGGGGAAACTAATTGTCCTTGGGACTTTAATTTTGTGTTTTGGATAGTTTTGGGTGAGGAAAAATAACCCAATTACCCTTAAATACACGGAAACAAAAGCTGGAAAATAAGGGAGAGTGATATGGAGCGTGCACCATGGGCTCTAGAGCACCAAAATGGAGCGTGCACTGTGGGCTATGGAGTGCTAAAATGGAGTGTACACTACATGCTATATCACAAGATGCTCTTATTTTGGACTTCTAAATAGGCCCTTACGCTCGTCCAAAAATTTTAAAACTTACCTGAGATGTTCCTTTGACACGCACAATCATGAATCAACTTTAAAATAGATGTTCTAAGGCCGGGAAGGTCAAAAATAAAATCATAAAAGTTTTTGATCTTTAGAAATGACTAAGTCCCAATACTTAGTGAAATATTCTAAGTCTTGGATCCCTCTAATATGCTATAGTAAGCTAAATTGGGCTAGGATCTTACGGGGTGTTATAAAACTAGTTAATTCAATTTGGATCAGTTTTGATAGGATGACTAAGTCCACTCTCTTCATATTTTGAGGACATGATTTATTTAGCTCATATTACTTTATCAGATTTGGTCATTTCCAGTCAGTCGGAGCTTGTTGGGGGTTTGTCCCATCAGCTCCTCAGTCAGTCAGTAGAGGCTTTTCAAACTAGTACAAATATTTAGTCAATTTCAGATTTCAGTTGACATTGTTAGACTTTTTATCAATCTTATCAGTTTTGGTTTTAGATTTTATCATATTTATTACTGAAAACCTTAAGGCATTACTCAGTTAAATTCCACGTATGATCTTTTGTTATTAGTTTTACTCAGTGCTCACATCAGGTACCAGCTCATGGGTTAACTTGTGGTCCCTCGGTACTGTAAGCACTTTATGGCTCCCAGGGTGTACTCTCGGGGATTTACAGAATGATTTTGACCTTTTAAAATTGAATAAAAGATGCTTATTTTATGTTTAAAGGTCATACAAGGGGTAAAAAGACCAAAAGGCTCTCACCCAGTGAATAAAAACCAAACTGGGCGAAAATAAAGCTTTAGCATGGCACACTATTATTACAGAGGTTATCATCCATGTCACGCTGATATCACAAAGGGTAACCTCCATGACACGGAAATATCACGGACCCTCACTACTTTGGGGGTCCCAAAATGACCCTGAATCCCTTCAAAGATTTTTGAAACTTTCCCAAATTACCCATTTAACATCTCTAAACACAAAACAAGTCAAAAATTAATGTTACGGATACGGGAAGGTCAAAAATAAAATGAATAAAATTTTATGGGGTCTCATAGAGTCATTGCTGAAGTCATTGTCACTGGCAGTTTGCAGGGCCTTAGAATTTTTTTTATGGCTTTTAACCACGGTATCAGATTAATGTGAGACTGGTGGCATTTAAAAGCTAATTTAGTTGTTTATCTCTTGCTGGATCTAGAGCTTAGATACTTGGGTATTATAATATCTCTCCCTTGGGATCATATTACCTCGAATGAAACTAACTAAGCTGAAGTATTAAGGGAAATGTTAAAACTTTATGCTTAACTCTTACGAGCTGAACCACAGACTAATAACTAAATCTATAACTAATCTATGGACCCAAACAAACTCATGGTATAAGATGCAAATAACTGGATGGCTTGAGATAGAAAATAAAGAATTAATTAATTGAGAAAACCATTACCTCAAGTTGGAACTGAGTTCAAAGAGAAAAGATGGGGGTACTTGGTAATCATATCTACCTCTGCTACTTAAGTAGCTCCATTAGCTGACTGATTTCTCCAAAAAATCTTTACCAATGCAACCTCTTTATTTCTCAGCCTATGAATCCGATATCAAGGATCTCAATTGGGATATCTTCATAAGAGAGACTATCTTTCACACCTAAACTCTCCAAAGGAACTAAACATGTTGGGTCACTAATGCATTTATTCAACAAGGATACATGAAATATTGGGTGCACTGATGCTAAATCTGTAGGAAAATCCAACTCATAGGCTACCTTACCATAATGACTCAAAATCTTATAAGGACTAACAAAATATGGACTGATATTTCCCTTCATATTGATATCTTCATCCTTTTCATGGGAAAATATTCAAGTAGACAGAATAACAACTATAGAACTCAAGATTCCTTCTTCTCACATTTGCGTAATATTTCTAATGACTTTGGGCATTTTTCATCCTTGCTCTAAGCTGCTAAAATTTTTGTATTGCCTCATGCACTGAATCAGGCCCTATCAAAATAAGCTTCACCTACCTCAAACCAGCCAAAAGGAGATCTACACCTCTAACCAGAAAATGCTTTAGATAGTGCCATCTGAATACTGGAGTGGTAGTTGTTATTATAAGAAAAGTTAATCAAAGGCAAGTGATCATCGGAACTACCCTTGAAATAAATCACTCACACTCTCAGTATGTCCTCTAAGGTCTGAATGGTCATTTATACCTGGCAATCTATACGCAGGTGAAAATCTATTCTAAGACGAACTGGGGCACCAAAACCCTTCTGAAAAATCTTCTAATTGGAGAGGTAAACTGGGTATCACAATCTAAAATAGTTATCAAAGGGACTCCATGAAATTTCACTATCTCCCTAAGATAGATCTAAGTGTAATCTTCAGCGAAATCTTAAGAGTTGACTGGTAAGAAATGGGTTGACTTAGTCATTTAGTCCACGATAACCCAAATAGAATCATGTCGCCAACGAGTACAAAAAAAACCTTATAATGAAGTATATATTCACAACTTCCCACTTCCAAGTAGGAATACAGAATTCCTATAGCATACCACTAGGCCTCTGGTGCTCAATAACCTGATTGAAATTAAGACACTTAGCAACGAATTTCGTAATATATTTTTTCATGACATTCGACTAATAGACTTCCCGTATATTGGGGTACATCTTCTACGATCCTGGGTGAATAGAATACCATGAACAATGAGCTTCTTCTCACAATCACTATTTTATGTCATCAATAGCTGGAACACATAATCTGCCTTGAGAATGAAGAACACCATCTCCCCTTGGAAGAAAACCTCAACTTTTTGACTCTAGACTGCTTCCTTCAACTTTACCAAAATAGGATCTCTATCTTTCTATTCCTTCACCTCAGCTATTAAAGAAGATTTTAAACCATGGTGCTCAATAACCTGCTTGCAAATCAGACACTTAGCCATGAATTTCGTAATAAATTTTTTCATGACATTCCACCAATAGACTACCCATAAATCAGGGTACATCTTAGAGGCTCCTGGGTGAATAGAATACCATGAACCATGAGCTTCTGCTTACATTCACTATTTTATGTCATCCATATTTGGAACACATAATCTACCTTGAGAACGAAGAACACCATTTCCCGTTTGGAAGAAAACCTCAACTTTTTGACTTTAGACTGCTTCCTTCAACTTTTCCAAAATAGGATCTCTATCTTTATTTTCCTTCACCTCATCTATTAAAGATGATTTTAATCCATGGTTCTCAATAACCTACTTTTAATTCAGACACTTAGCCACAAATTTCGTAATATATTTTTTCATGACATTCCACTAATAGACTTCCATAAATCAGGGTACCTCATAGAGGCTCCTGGGTGAATAGAATACCATGAACCATGACCGTGTGCTCACATTCACTGTTTTATGTCATACATATCTGGAACACATAATCTGCCTTCAGAACGAAGAACACCATCTCCCCCTTGGAAGAAAACCTCAACTTTTTGACTCTAGACTGCTTCCTTCAACATTACCAAAATAGGATCTCTATCTTTCTTTTCCTTTAACTCATCTATTAAAGAATATTTTAAACCATGGTGCTCAATAACCTGCTTGCAATTCAGACACTTAGCAGCGAATTTTGTAATATATTTTTTCATGATATTCCACCAATAGACTTCCCATAAATCATGGTACATCTTAGAGACTCCAGGGCGAATGGAATACCATGAACCATGAGCTTCTGCTCATATTCACTATTTTATGTCATCCACATCCGAAACACATAATCTTCCTTGAGAACGAAGAACACCATCTCCTCCTTGGAAGAAAACCTCAACTTTTTGACTCTAGACTACTTCCTTCAACTTTACCAAAATAGGATCTCTACCTTTCTTTTCATTCACCTCTGCTATTAAAGAATATTTTAAACCATGGTGCTCAATAACCTTCTTGCAATTCAGACACTTAGCCACAAGTTTCGTAATATATTTTTTTATGACATTCCACTAACAGACTTCCCGTAAGTCAGGGTACATCTTAGAGGCTCCTGGTTTAATAGAATACCATGAACCATGAGCTTCTACTCATATTCATAGTTTTATGTCATCCACATCTGGAACACATAATCTACCTTGAGAACGAAGAACACAATCTCCCCCTTGGAAGAAAATCTCAACTTTTTGACTCTAGACTACTTCCATCAACTTTACCAAAATTGGATCTCTATATTTCTTTTCCTTTACCTCAGCTAATAATGAAGATTTTAAACCATGGTGCTCAATAACCTATTAGCAATTCAGACACTTAGCCACAAATTTTGTAATATATTTTTTCATAACATTCCACCAATAGACTTCCCGTAAATCAAGGTACATCTTAGAGGCTCCTGGGTGAATAGAATACCATGAACCATGAGCTTCTACTCACATTCACTGTTTTATTTCATCCACATCTGGAACACATAATGTGTATGGAGAACATAGAAAACCATCTCCCCCTTGGAAGAAAACCTCAACTTTTTGACTCAAGACTGCTTCCTTCAACTTTACCAAAATAGGATCTCTATCTTTGTTTTCCTTCACCTCATCTATTAAAAAAGATTTTAAACCATTCTAAGCCAAGACACTGTCTTCGGTTGGACCAACTAGCTAAACTCCCAACCTAACCAACAGATGAACTACACAAACTAACTCATTGTTATCATTCTCAATGTGAAAAACACTCCCCTTAGAAAACTTGCTAAGGGCGTCATTTACCATATTGGTCTTACCTGAGTGGTACAAGACGCTCATATCATAGTCCTTCAACAAATCTAGCCACCTTTTCTGATAAATATTTAGATATTTATTGATAAGCACATATTGAAGACTCTTGTGATTGGTGAACACATCAACATGAACCGTACAAAGATAATGCCTCAAGATCATTAAGGCAAACACCACTTCTGCTAAATAAAGATCATGAGTTGGGTAGTTCTTGTCATGAGGCTTAAGTTATCTAGTGGAATATGCTATAACCTTGCCCTTCTGCATTAACACACAATGAAGACAAATTCTTGAAGAATCACAATAAACCACAAAACCATGTAAACCCTCTAGTGGAGTAAAAATTAAAGCAGAGGTAAGTCAAGTCACTACCAGAAATTATCCCTATGGCAACAGTTCAAAATTCGTTGCAATAGATATAAAAACCGTTGCCATAGATCTACCGCAACGGTTTTGTAGGCATTGCATATGTGAGAATTGGGATAGGCCTATTGCAACGACTTTTGCAACGGTTACAAAAACCATTGCAATAGGTCTATCTATTGCAACGATTTTTGTAACTCTTATTGAGACGGTTAGAATTATCTATTGCAACGGTTCATAACCATTGCAGTAGACAGTATTGCAATGGTTACTAGATGTTACAATAGATTGTATTGCAATGGTGAACAACCATTAAAATAGGCAGTATTGCAATGATTAAGAACCATTGCAATAGACTGTATTGCAATGACAAAAAAATGTTGCAATAACCCTATTGCAACAATTATTGATCTTTTGCAACGATTTTTTACTACCTATGTCAACGTTTTTTGACACCTATTGCAACGATTTTCGAATCTTTTGTAACATTTTTTGGCTACCTATTGCAACTATTTTAATTACCAATTGCAATGATGAATATGTTAGTGTGTGTGTGTATATATATATAGAGAGAGAGTTATATAGAATTATATTAATATAATTATATATAGGTACACAACAAAATCTTTCATTAATATAATAATCCAAATTAAATTTTTATAAAATCAAATTAACAAAAAGCATCTGAAGAAGCTTATAAATTACTTTGTCCAAAACAACCCAATTAGCCTGCAACTTCTTTGCCTCAGCTGCCACAACTCCATGAGGTGTACCAGAAATAATTTTAATCTTGACATTTATCAAGAGAAGAACAAGAATACAATAAGAACCAAATATTTAGCATCAGTGTTTGTAATGATATACCAACAATGGAGATGAGGAAGTTGTACGCTTGCCTTGTTGGAATCATAAACATCATGAAGCTAAAGGATCATCTAGAAATAATAATCTGTTATGTCAGACTTATGCTCGGAACTATTTCTAGGGTGTAACTTCCGGTGGCCACGGGCGCAATCTCCAGAAAATCAAAGGAATCTCCATAACTTTCTAACTATAAATGATCGCAAAACTCTTAAAGAGTACTATTCACTAGACCTCTTTTTGTTAAAAAATAGAAGTAGCATGAATATAAAAGGGTAGAATTACTAAATATGCAGAGATAACATGGACACAAAATATGTTCAATGAACTAATTAGAATCCAGTGGCATACTAGGTACTTCCTAGCTGCAAAAGTAAAGTCTAAACTTTACAGACTCCCACTCTTACCCACTCTTAAGAATTGCTAGCTAAAGCTTATATTTTTCATGTAAAGCTTTCAGGAAAAAGAAATTATCTTGGTTACCCTTAAGAAATTTGAAATCATATCTAACAAAAACCACCATAACGTCAATCAATAGTGGAGCAGAAAACATAACAAGAAAAAATTTCTCACTAATTACAGAGCATTATAATCAACAATTCAATTAACTGGTACAGAAGTAAGCAACTAGAGAATTCTACCTAAGATGAATGTTCATTTTCAAGACATCATAGAAGAAACACAAAAACGAATGAAATGCAGAGAAGTTACCAGAACTTTGTGAAGGTACAACCATGAGAAGTGTAATGCAATCTCCAGGGTGAACAACATGAGTCAAAGACCAAACGAGCGATTTTGGATATTTCCTTCGATGCCTTAACGACCATAATAACTTTCTCAGTAACATTAGAACTCGTATTTAGTTTCCCTTTATTCATCTTTCGACTCATCAGAACACAACAATGTCTTTCTTTACCTATTCGCCTTTCCAACTTTCAGCTCAAATCAATGCAAAGCTAGACCTAACAGCCATAAAAAGTATATGTAATTTCCAAATGGCATGTTTTAAGACAACAAATTTAAGGGAAATGGAAAGTTCAGTACTCACATCAACTGGAAGTGTGCGAACTAAAAAAGATGAAGAACAAAAATACCGATGCTCCAATGCTTGTTATTCTGAGATCCTAGCTTTTGGATCGTACCTAAACATCTTTGACAGAAGATCCAGGCAATCTTCAGTAGCCGTTAGAAACAGTGTTTTGAGTAGTTGTCCAGGGACATATTAGTACTTAACATAATACAGCAAGTGGACTATATCATTCCATTGCAAAGGGTTTGGGGTCCCAAAGGCCGCAAAAATCTTCCTTAGCTAATCAATATCACTGTTTCCCTAATATAGGCATAGATTTCAAAACAAATTATTGGCCAGCAAATAAAGTGCAATAGAAGTTCGATTATTATTGAAGAACTTATCATGGAAAAGGACCATAATAGGAACATGGAAGGAAAAAATTTATTCAGTCTAGCTCGATAAGTAATTTTCTTTTCACTATGTCTTCATTTTCAACTCCACATGGAATTTTCTAGAACAGAATATGAGGGATAACTACTTCACAACTTTTGTTCTTCTAGTGAACTTCATGTAAATTTAACAAGAACATATAAAGGGAAAACAACTCACAATAATTGAGTAAGTAACGAAAATTAGAGGGCAAGCTCTTCGAAGAATAATAACAGGAGGACAGATCATAAACATTTGGATAATATGTCCTCCATTGGAAAACCCACTAACCAAAACAAGCAATAGACCACTCAGATGCATAAATCACATCTAACCTCAAAAAGATACATGCAGTTTCATACCCATAAAGACCCAACCACCTTATACTACTAGCATGTATACGTAAGCTCAAATAATAAGGAAAATATTTAAAAAAAATGGTAAGCATAAATGACAACTAAAACTTATGTCTTCAGGACTATTTTTAGGAGTGTATAACATGGCTCCTTTTTGGATCTCTGTATAACTCCTATTTCTTCTTGGTTCAATAAGATAGACAAGTGATAAAGCCTAACAACATTTTCAAAATTAGAATTGAAGAAGATATATAATTTTTTTTTCATAAGTAGAAGAATAGAATATGCGTACATGTCTTAAAAGAGTAAATGTCTAAAAGATGCATCAAAAAGAATCTCTTTCAAGAAATAGGGTACTATTCTTAGCTTCTTTAAATGAGGATCCTTTTTTGCCTATTTATTGAATCTTTTTTGTCTTTATTTTGAAGGAATGGTAAGTTCAACACCAAAACTAGAAGACTTCTTTGGTAATGCAGCAATGGGGTCCCATCACTATGAATGTTATAATAGAGGAGGTATGGCTCACAGCTTACGTAACAATAACCAACATCAAGAAAATAAGACCACCAACAACCAAGAGTTCTTGAACCATATTCAAGATAACACTAGGCAACAACAAAAACAAAAACAAAAACAACACTACATCGGATGGTAACTGAGCTAAAGAATGAGAAAATGCAGAAAAAATAGAGAAACTAAGATTGCATAGATTTTTGTGTAGTACAACAGTAACCTTTTGGGGGCAGTATGAGATGAGTTCACTGAGAAAGCTTCAAGGGACTTCTTATAGAATGGTCCAATACTATTGGATAAACAACAAATGCAGATATTAACACCTTACACCAGGAATGAGGAGAAGAAGGCACCACAAAGAACTGGAAGCAACACTTATGTTTTCGCAGCTTAACAACCATAAAACATTGTCTAAAAGACACTATTTTCAAGATACTCGAAAATGAGATATAAAAGAGACTTTTTCTTCCATATTGTATGAGAAGATCTTAATCATTATCTAACGCATACAATCAATGAAATTTCATAATTCGCTCAATAAAGTGAAGACCAAATTTAGATGGTATTTTTTCCTATTCATTGAAGTTAGTAAGCAGAGTTTTTGATACCTATACTAGTGTGAGGTGGAAGGTTCCAATGGAATAGTCAAGGTACGAAAAAACTAGTCTAGACACAAGACTCTACAACTGTCAGAAAGAAAGAAAAAATCAAACTTCAATGAGTTTAGTTCTTCCACAAGCGCATGACTAAGCTACTACTGCTATAAGCTATCAAGTAACACTTGAGTTTGACATCTAGAAAAATAGTGATTATCTTGTGAATGACTCTTAAGAGCTGAAATTGAATGTACATACAATAAACCACCTTAAATGATGAGGGACGTTAGGCGAACAATGCCAAGTATGTTAACTATAGAACAACAGTTATAAAAAAAATCCATAGAAGTTTGAACTTATATATGAATTCTTCTATATTTAAAATATCCATGCATCTGAGCCAAATATCAAAATCTAGTTGAACTATGACAAATATGGTCAATAAATTATTCTCCAAAAATTCAACAGACTATGACATTCAAGTGTATATGTTGATCATGTAGCCTGATAAAGTGCACACAGTCAATAATGAACAAGAAAAGGGTTTTCTTTGGGGATTGTACAAAAAGAGCATTTGCATTAATGAGTTGGTATTGCGACAGACTGAGAATTAACAGTTGAGGTAACAAGTTGGAAAACTACTGTTAGAAGCTAGAAATTAGGGCACTGAAATTCTATGGTAGTTTGCAAGTATTTCCATCAGTCAGAGAAGCTGTAAAAAGCATGAATACCTATTTCAATAGATGGCTCGGGTTCAATCAAAAGTGGTAGGAGCACTGGTAATCGAAGCGGTGGTCAATTGGAGCGCTAATTTGAGATGCAGTTGAAGCAGTAGCCGGAGCAGCCAATCGAAGCACTGATTTAAGATCCAATTAGAGCACTGATTTGCAAATTTTTGTAAATTTTGGAGACTCGGTATCTTTTGAGAAGAATGTGATTTGAGATGAGTGCGAAGTTTTTTGTTAAGACTGCATCTTGATCAACATTTCTTTAATTTTTGTTATTTATTTTATTAAATTTTGGCAGACTTTATGAAAAATTGGAGACGAAAAAATTAAAATCGTTGTAATAGGTTTTTTTTCCCAATAAAGTATTGCCATAGGGGACTTTATGGCAACGGTTCATTCAACCGTTTCTATAAGACACCCTATTGTAATTATTGTATATAAATAGCAATGGTTACAACATCAACTAAAACAATTTTTTTACAACGGTTTGAACCATTGCAATAGACCCTCTATAGCAACGCTTTTGGAACTTTTGCCAAAAGACTCGTTGTAATAGGGGTAATTTCTAGTAGTGAGTCTTCAACTCTTGAAAACTCTTCTTGTAAGAATCATACCGCAGGAATTTAACTTTCTTCTAAGTTAGTCTGGAAATGGGAGAAGAAATAGAGAAAATCCTTTAACAAACCATTGGTAATAACTAGCTAAACCCAAGAAACTCCTGATATCTGATGGATAGATGGGTATAGGCTAGTTCCTCACTATATAGGTCTTTTTTGAATCAACTCCAGTGCCTTTACTGGAAATAATATGACAAAGGTGTGCTACTGATTTCAACTAGAATTAACACATGTTGAACTTAGCAAATAACTGGTGATCTTTAAT
This sequence comes from Capsicum pubescens, assembly GCA_030864215.1. Taxonomy (NCBI): domain Eukaryota; kingdom Viridiplantae; phylum Streptophyta; class Magnoliopsida; order Solanales; family Solanaceae; genus Capsicum; species Capsicum pubescens. Next base: position 112,387,700 of record CM061544.1, read on the forward strand.
TGTTCTCAAGACAATTCTCAAATGGTCTGTGTATTCATCCTCACTTTGAGAATAAATGAGGATTCCATTAATGAAGACTATAGTAAACATGTCAGATTACTGATTGAACACCCTATTCATCAAGTCCATAAAAGATACATGAGCATTCTTTCATCCAAAAGACATAATAACAAATTCAAAGAGACCATATCAGGTTCTGAAGGTTGTTTTAGAATGTCACACACTCTGACTTTGAGTTGATGATAGTTGGATTTGAGGTCTATCTTAGACAAATAATTGGAAACCTGAAGTTAGTTAAATAAGTCATCAATCTTCGAGATGGGTTACTTATTCTTAATTGTGACTTTTTTCAACTGATGGTAGTCAATGCACATTCTGAGAGAATCGTCTTTCTTATACATGAAAAGAACTGGAGCACCCCATAGAGAGACTATAGGCCTAATAAAATTCTTTTCTAGGATATATTTCATCTATTCCTTTAATTCCTTAAGCTTGGCTAGAGCCATTTAGGGTGGAATTGAAATAGGTTGGGTATCTCGAAGAAGATCTATTCTGAAGTCAATTTCTTGCTTGGGAGGAACTCGCAGTAGATCTTCAGGAAACACTTCTAGAAATTATTTTACTACAGGAACTGACTCAAAACTTGGGATTTTGAACCTTTAGTCCTTAACTTGAATATGATAATAGATTCACCCTTTGGAGATATTTTTTCTTTCCATAAGAAAAGAGATAAACCGACCTATAGGCACTAAAGTACTACCCTTCCACTCTAAGGCTGCCTTATTTAGAAATTAAAACTAGAGTACTCTATTTCTAGAATCAACTAAGTCATTGCAAGAGCGGAGCCAATGCATGCCAAAAATAACATTAAAATCGACCAAGTCTAACTCTACAAGATCCACTGAGGCAACTTTCTGGGATACTATGACTAGGCAATTTTTGTATACCTATCAAGCTATGATTGAACTACCGGCTGGAGTAGAAACTGATAAGGATTCTATGAGGATTTCAAGGTTGACACCAAAATCTACTCCTTTATAGGGATTCATGAAGGAAAATGTGGCCCTGGGATCTAATAATGCATAAAACTAAATATAAAACACTTATAATGCACTAGTAACTATATCAGGAGAATCGTCCTGATCCTGTTGAGTCTGAATGACATAGAAACTACCTTGATGTTGTCCATATATTGTACTAGAAGTGGCACCCTTCTGAGTCGATCATCCTACTGGAACTACTGAAGAGTTTGACTGGTCTATTGATGAACATCCTTACACCTCTACAAAGCCATTAGGAAATACCTCACTTTTTGTCCTGACTTGTCAAAACCAAAACAAGTATCACAACCTTCGAAACACTTATCTTTGTGATTCCTACCATATTTCTTTCAAATAGGGTTGGTGCAAACACTATTCATAATACTTTAGGACTTTAAGCCTACTATTATGTCTTAAGTATCCCGCCTGAACTTAGGTACTGGAGCACTAGAAGAAGATAAGGATGGATCAGAATATTTCTAGTAAAACTAACAATGATTACTACTATTTGACCTCTACTAAGAAAAATTTAAGCTACCAGTTTAGGCCCTCTTACTCTCCCTTTCCTTTATCTTGATCTTCTCCTTATTAATCTTTAGAACATGAACCATCAATCTAGATATGTCCATATCATTAACCAACATAGTCATCCTACACTCCTTGATCACATCCTCAGACACACCTGACATAAACATACTTATTCGAGCCCTAGAATTAGCAATAATAGTTAGAGCATACCTTGCCAACTGAGTGAACTTGAGCGAATACTCCTTCAGACTCATATTTCCTTGCTTCAGATTTATAAACTCTTTCACCTTGTATTCCCACAACTCAAGTGGAAAAAACCTATCTAGAAATTCATCCACAAATTCATCCAACTCGACCGACCTTGAATCTATAGCACTATCTTCCTTCCACGGCTTAGACCATGTGTGATCCACTCATTGAAATTGGTATTCAACCAAATCTACAATCTCAGTTGAAGTAACACCCATGATCTTAGTGACCTTCTAAATACTTTCCAGGAACTCATGTGTGTCCTCTTCAGGCTTAGACCCAAAAAACATCAGAGGATTTATCTGAAGAAAGTCTCAGATTCTAAAAGCTACCATATTTATAGCTGGGTTGGCTGGTGAAATAGTGTGCTGGTAATTTTTATCTTTCATTGACTGAGCTAATGCCATGAAAGTATCCTTATACACAACATGGGAGACCTGCTTATTCAGAGGGTTTTCTAAAGCTGGCAACGGTGCTTGCTGATTCCCATTCCTCTTTTCATTAGTTCTATTGGTAGGCATTTTCTATAAATAGGTTGATGACAAGTTAGAAGAAAAATTTTAAAAGAGTTCTCACTCTATCAAAAGACATGACAAATGAAAAAGGGCGACTTTTCTAAAAGTTTTGTAGCCTCTCACTCGTAAGTGTATCGCTCTTCACACCAATGAAAAAGACTCTACTTAATATGGATTTCAGACACCCTAGGATAGCTTAAAGATGATTCTATGAGACAAAGTTTATCTCTTCCCGAGACTGCCCTAAGTCGTAATATGGTGCTCAAAGTCACAAGTGACCCTAAGCTAACCTATGGCCTTTCATAACTCTAAAGATACTGAAGAGATAATATATTGAGTGGAAAGCAAAAAAAATAATCTAGTAATAATCATAAAAGAATCATTACAAAATAAGAATATCAAACTTGAACTTTCTGAGAAAAACCAACATCTTGAAATATGACTAACTGTTTATCTAAAAGCCTCTACTTATATGAGTTGTTGGAACATGACCTCAACTGACTCCAAATGATCGAAAACTAAAAAGAATAATGAAAATAATACTAATAATTGGTCATCAAATTATGAATACTTGCAAAAATACTTTGGCTAATGGTACGGAAGCATGAGAAGGTCAATCTGGATGCTGAGAGTCTAAACCTATATTATAAGAAAATATAGTACAGGAAAGTATGGGATCAGTACTTTGAATGTATTGAGTATATGAGATAGGAAAACTAAATAATATAAGTTGAACAAGAATGCATGAAACATGGTGAACAAATTAAAGACCAAGTAAAAACATATACTAAATGAAAACTGAAAATAGGGTCATGAAAAATCTAAAGTTGAATAATAAATTATGGACTATGGGAGCTAACATTAACTGATATGCCCCAATATGAGATGATTGGGGTCCAACCTATAATCACAATTGGATAGGTTTTTAGTACCTTGTTAAGGATATGAACACTTGTTGGCGTTGATCACCTAACTTGATGTCCCAAAGGACTAGGGTGTTAGTCCTCAACTATTGAGTGGCCCCGTATGACCTACAGTGGAACCTTTTTTTGGAACTTAGGGACTTCTAATAAAGGTCTTAGTCCCAATTAAAGGGTGATCCTTCATCCCTGGGTTCACTCGGTTCTAAGTACTACTCCCAACTGAATTACACTAAAAATTGATATAGCTCATAATAGTTATATTCTAGAACTATCAACAACGGATAATCTGAAGTGTTCAAAGACATGTAAACTTATATATGCATGAATCCCTAGGTATTCGGTGTTCATAACTCACCAGCTTTGACTAATGCAACTAAACAATATAGTATTAAATGCTGATCATAATAGGGAATTTCATAACTAAAGCCAAAAAATCAACAATTTAATAATATAAAGAGATATCATGTTTTTGCATAGGGAAGGACTCTTAAACTCATGGGGAAATACACATTCATGGTTGATTTACGAGAATAGACTGAAATTCTAAGAAAACTCATACTTTCCATAGAATCCTAAGCATAAAGGGTGAATTAAACTTTAAAGATAAGGAAATCTTTGAGACTCAATGGATGGAAGAATCCATTGATGAAATCCCACATACCTAGAGATGAAATTCTTGAAGAATTCTTTGAAATTTGGGTTGTAATTTAAAGAACCCTACTTTGCTATTGGAGAAAAAAATCATCTCTCTTTATTAATTGTTGATTAATTTTTGAGTTAACGAGGGATTTGGGGGATTTAGCCATATATTCCAGCCTTAGGATAGATATACGACATAGTTTTGGGGTTAAAAGAGTGGAAAAAGACAAAAAGGCCATTCTTAAAAGGTTTATAAATTTTAGAGAAATAGTCGTGATGACTCAGGATACGAATCAATAGGTCTAGTCACGAGTCGTGGGCTAGAGTCATGACCTGAGGACCTTAATATTTGGTCCCTTACTATTATGACAATGACTCCTCTTCTAATAACTTGTATAGTCTGACCATGAGTCGTTATGAATTGTCATTATCAAGGCTTATTCTTTGTCCCTCACTTCTATGACAATGAGTCTTCACCAGGACTCATTGTGTCCTGACAATGAGTCATTTCTAGAGTTGTTGTCAGGGCAAGTTTGACAGGGTCTTATAAAAGTTTTGATAACTTTTTACTACGACATCAAATTAAGGCAAGACTAGTGGCATTAGAAAGCTAATTTAATCCTCTATCTCTTGGTGGGTACAGAGCTTAGAAATTTAATGTATTACTTTACTGAATCTAGGGATGGTTGTTGATTTCCTATGTAGCTATTAGACCTTTATGACTTATGATTTCTATCTAAGTTCTAAATTGTAATTTTTTTGCTTTTAGGCCATTTTTTACCAAGTTAGCCTATTGCGTCTAGCTCCGAGCTATGGTTTAGCTTACCTATTGGCGAGACAGAGTAGGTGACATCATGACTCATAATGGTTCTTGACATAAGAGTATTTTGGATTTTGAGACTTTATTTCTTATTTTGAGTGTTTAGATGAGAATTTAGTATTTTTGGCCGAATGGGATTTCCCAGGGGTAACATATTGATAATGACCACTTTTAAAAAAAATGATAATTTTTTAAATCTAGATCATCAAAATTGGCCTAGTATCAAATCAATTATTTTTGTAGGGTCTTGAAAGAATCCCAAGGGTTCAATTGGGTTAATTTTCCTTGTCCATTTCATTATTGGTGCAGTTTTTTAGTGCACCAGACAACTGCTAATTGCAATTGTATAGAGGGGTGTCACGATGATGAATAGTTAGGATGTTAGTCATCATAACCACATGGTTGGTCGCTATCATGATATCCATTCTTATAACGGGTAACTTTTGACCTCGCGATCAAATGGTACGGGTTGCATCATGAGGTACTATTTAATAAATTTTATTAAAACCCCAATTTTTTCATTCCAACTCTATTTTCATTATTTTTGAGCTTTGGGATCTCAGGTTAGGTAATTCTATGGGGGGTTTTCTTTAGACCTTCTTGGATAAGCTTCTAAAACATAAAGTATCATAATCCATTGATTTTATTACTTAAGTATCTTCAAAACATGGATTTTAAACTTGAGATTTTGGACTTTACCTGGTAAAGTAAAAAAATGTGATTTTCTTCGACTTCAATCATTATTTTTATATTTTTTATGTCATTTCTGATTTAGAACCCTTAAATTATGAGTAACACTATTCATTATTCAAATTCTAGTTTTAGTTTTATTTTTGTTTTCAATTTTTGAACCCAAACAAAAGTATGCTAATATGAGTATCAATAGACTTTGTATTACATATTGATTATGCCTTGGATTGATTGGATTCATGTTGAATCCATTCGGAAGGGAATGCTTTTGTTGATCAGTGCATGTTTAAGTTTTTAGCTTTCATGGTAGGTATTGTATTAACTTTCTTTAGACTGAGATGGGTATTAAATTGTTCATGTAAAGCATGCTATGGTTTGAGAAATTCCTTATTGATTACCTTTAATAGTTGGCCATTATTTTTGCATTTCCCTGTGTGAGGGTTGTTAATTGTCTTGTTGTAGTATTATTAGTGTTTGATAGATTTTTATATATGTGATACTCTAGTGAGGCCCTGTGTCTTATTTACTTCATTAGCTAATGTAATACCTTGTCATGTATTCATCTGGCTTTCTAGCATATCTTGACTTGTATCATGATTACTAAATTATTGAGGTTGGAGTTTTACTTATACATTGTCAATGGAATCATAACATACATTGTGATTTCCATGATCATATATAATCACTATTTGGTATTTCATGAATCTTGTACTATCATTAATCTTGATTTTTTACAAAAGAAACGTACTACTCTATAAAAAAACATAGTAGGGGTAGGTGTTCGCAAGGTAGATTGATGAAATTATAATTAGCATATGGGTTGTGAAATCCCCACCGGTCCTCTCTTGGAAGCTTAGGCTCGGAGGGTGTATATGAGGCTAGCTATGAATATTTCATTACATATCATATGATTAAGATTGCACTACATTTCATATCTTCTATATGTATGGTTCTATGATTTTGGATTTCCTTATATGTGTCTTTTATTTAGCTATGTTGTTATTGTACTATTAAAATATTAAGAACATGTATTGAGCCACTATTAGAACCTTTTTATATATTTTTGGGAGTGTTGCCTGTAGTTTTTTGTGTATGATTAGTTATCTACTTTGTTTGATCAGCCTATGATACCTACTGAGTACAAATGGATAGTACTTAGTCTTATATTTCTATACCTTTTTTATGCAGATCCCTATTCGTGTACTATCCTTGGAGCCTGATTTTTTGTACAATTGTGTGTTATTAAAAGTAACAGTGAGCTCCCCATCCAGAGCTCCTAACTTCGTCTATGTTTCCTTGCCTTTATTTTATTTTAGAGACAGTTGGATGCATATTCGTACTTGTGTCTATTTTAAGAGTTAGTTATTACTAATGATACTAGCTTCTAAGTGATTTTGAGATGTGTATTCATGAGATTTTCTTCATATTATATTTTGTTTGAATTTATTCTGAAGACTCATATTATATTCTCTTATTTGTCATCTTTTCCACCTTTATTTCCTTTTGGTGTTGGTCTTACCTACTAAGTTTGGGTGGGTTAGATGCCTTTATGACCTCATTTTGTGTCCAGACACAGATTTAGTAAGGAACAAGTATTATTAGACAAAATATGGAAGGATCACACATAACTAAATTTGTTAACCCAAGATAATAGGATAAATCCGAAAGCTACTAGGAAGGTAAGTGTGGAATTGGAAACGTGGTGTTTAATTGATATATGAAATTGTCATTTATTTTCCTTCTAAGATTTTTTAATGATGTTTAAGTTATCTAACCCTAGTCAGCTGATGATGCCTACAAGTACATGTGGCATACTGGTTAGGAGATTCTTTTGTAGGGCGGTAATTATTCAATATCAACTTCTGCACCTCTTTTATGTTGAAGTTACGCCTTTTTTTATTTTTCTCATTGTAGAAGATCTTTTGCATGTTTTACTAGGTCTTGGGTAACGTCAAAATTTGTTGATCATGTATCTAAATGCTTGTAAAGATTTTTGTTTTATGATTATGTCAATTTACATATTGGGATTGTTTAACAACATTAATACTTCTACTTGAATTCTCGCATTATAATTGGTTGGTTAATAAGGTTTGTCATATTTAGTTAGAATGGGATATGTGCCTGCATGATCCTGTAATTTGGGTCGTGACGTAAATGCAACACGTGTTATGAAAAATGTGTTTAATTTAAAAAAGAAGTTCAGAAGTCATGTTTAAATTCATTATTTTAATATTATATGAATGAGCCAATATTATATATTATTAGCAATGATAACACATCATTAACAAGATATAACCATTTCTATTCATAAGCCATTATTATTATTTTTCATTCAATGGCATTAATTATTTTTATCCCCTTTGAATGATTAATTTATGAGATAACATTCAAAATCGTGTTTGATCAATCAAATTTAATGACTTCAAGTTTTTGGTCTATGCAGTCTTAATGAATTTATTATCTGATATTCATATGGATTAGATGAGAGGCCATATCTTTTCCTATAATTTCTCAAGTTCCTTTACCTCAAATATACTTCAAGATGGTGTTATCTTCTCATTTTGTTTCGTTGGGTTCTATATTATTTAGTCTTTATCATTTTTAGACCTCCTAATTTTATAGTAGAAGAGACAATTGACTCATGGGATGACATCAATCTTTAAAGTGAAACACCGGTAAGGGAAAGTCACCTGTACAAGTAATAAAGTGAAAGTTGAAGGGGATGGCATCAATCTTGAAAAATTTGTAGATGATGAAAGTGGAGGCTATGCAATTGGGGATGCGCCTATGAGCATGAGTCCTACTAATTTTTTGAGATATATATTTTCGGAGATGAAATATGAGTCTATTTGAGAATGCATAATATTTAGGCAAGGTTGAGCTCAACATTGTCACAAGTAAACACAATCTCTTGGATAGCATTGATAGTGATTTAGAACTTCCCATAAATGTTAAAAAGGATTAAAGTTACTACTTCTTAAAGCAAGGGATACCAATGCGATACGAATCAAACAATAAGAAAAGGAAAATTATAAAAAAAGATAGTGGGTTAATAATCCAGCTATTAAAATTATAGGCAACAAAAGGGCTAAAACCCTGACCTCCCAATTAATTTCAAAAATTCAAAAATCAGCCCTAGTTAAGAAATCAAAGACCAAATTAACCACAAATGGGGACATTAGATTAATCAAACAAAGAATTTCACCATCAATTCTATGATTCCATTACTAATTACTCACTAAATTCCTTAAGGGAATGCATAAAGATGAAACTACAACTTTAAGAGTTCAATATTCAATATGATCTGCCTTCCAAAATGAAAAAGATTCTATTTATAGTAAGGAAATAAAAAAAACATTGGCCTTTTACAATATTGCCTTTAATGGGACAAGGGTCGTGTTTGATTTCCTTCATTGTGACTTCTTTAATTTAAGAGGTAGACACTTATACAAATGGCCCCGTTTATTTCTCCACTTCACCCTTGTGAATCTCCAACATGTTGTAAGTTTTCCATTAACATTCTTCAAGATCCTCCCAAGCATCCTTTTGTATGATCATTAATTGTAGACCTTGGAGATCCCTTTCTTAACTAAGTGAAAGGACTTGAGAAATATGTTCCATACATGATAGTATAATTCTCCCTTTTTTGAAAAGGATTTATCCTAAAATCAAAAAGCACACCTATAACACAAGGAGATAGATCACTAGAATTAAAAACATCATGAACATTATACTCACTTGGCAAGTAAATCAGGTAGGCATTATCATTTATCTGCTTGAATACTTTGAAAGGGCCATCTCTCCATGTACATAGTTTCTGTTTTCATACTTGTGGGAACATTTTTTTAAGAAATAAGCCCATACCCCATTTTCTGAATTAAAAATCACTTCCTTTATCCCTCAATTCTTGGACCATCTTTGAATTGTTCTTGTTAAAGTCCTATTTGACCTTGGAATAAATATTTATCATCTCCTTTTCCCTTTGCTTGGCATATAAACTTGCAGCAACATGGCTCGATTAAAAGGAATCACAGGTAAATAAAATTAAGTCTTAAAGTCGTAACATGCTTCAAATAGGGATAATTCCATAGAAGAGTGAAAAGACTGATTATATGCAAACTAAATCAAGGGAAAATAGTCTTTCCAAGTAGTTGGGGTTCCCCTGATCATACATCCAACATGCCTCTAAGAGTTTGATTGACTGCTTTTACTTCCCCATCAATTTCACAGTGGAAAGAGTAGAGAATATAATTTTGGTACCAAGTGTACTCTAAAGACTTCTAAAAATGGCTGAGAAATTTGGAATCATTATCAATCATAATAGTTTGATGGACTCCATGCAATCTAAGAACATTAATGACAAACAAACATGCAACTGAGATACATCATCACACTTATGGAATAGAATGAAATGAGTCATTTTAGAAAATCTATACACTACCAAAAATATGCTATCATGTCCTCTCTTAGTCTTAGAAAGTCCCAACACAAAATATATAGAAATTCCTATCTATCACATGGTTTTATGAGAATTTGATGGTATCCACTTTGAAGATCAATATTTGAGAAGATGCCTGAGCCTTACAATTTATTTAACATGTCACCAATTTTAGGAACTGGATGTCTATACTTGATGATAATCTTATTCATAGATCTACAATAAATGCATATCCTCTAAGTTCCATTCTTTTTCTGAACAAGGGTTGCAGGTATGGCACAAGGACATATACTTTCATTAATCAAGACTTTTTCAATGATCTATTCCACTTGCCATTGAGATCCATGGACTCTTCTGACTTGCTTCTATTGGATGATCGGTTGGGAATTTATGAACTTAACACAAAATTAATTTGGTGATCCATTCCCCTCAAGTGTGGTAATCCCTTATAAATCTCATCTGGAGATATATCATTGTAGTATTTGATAAGAGAAGAAACAATACAAGGAAAAGTGTTAGTATTTTGGTTAGCATGAAAGAAAAGATTGGTCTTGACAAGGCACACTAGAAAGTTTTCCTCACCGATACCCTTTAGACACTTGCTTGGATTTGTTATCATGAAGATATTATTCTTATTCTTAGTCAAGTTACTTCCCTCCTTGGGAATAATGGTGGACCTTTTACCTTTACTCTTTGCCTCATCCACCTTTATCCCCTTTTAAAGCTCTTTTATAACCTGATAGTCTTCACTCACTTGGTACAGAGTGAGAGGTACAAGAATCTACTTATTATCGTCAATAAAAAAGTATACTTATTAGACTTTCTATGGTTTACAATATCTCTGTCAAATTTCCATGGCCTCCACAATAATACACGACAAGCAAATATAGGCACAACATCACAAATTAATACTTATGTCCAATTGAAAAGTAGTGTAGTCAACCCCACAAGCCTCAACTAGGACAAAATTATGAAGCCTATCCTCGTAAGCAGTCAGTAACTTAAATTCATCCTCACCTAAAGCCCGTGCAATCCAAGGTAGAGTCAATCTAAAAAATCTACCAAATATTTTTTTTCCTACACAAACACAACTGGCTAGGCTATTGACGACTGAGTAACTATTGGTGTAATAGGGACCTATACTATGGCAGTTGTTGTAAGACCCTGTATTTTTTGGATAGTCTTTGAACCATCGTCCTACGTGTATAATATATAATCCAAATGATACCCAAGTGAATATAAGTTTCATGATCTTTATCCATATTTTTTTGATGTGCTTTTGAGGAGAGAAATGTTCATAAAAATCACTTAGAACAAAGTTGAGCTAAAAGCCTTTGATTCATCCAAAATTTGGTATTTGATTCTACAAGGGTCAACTTTGAATGTATATAAATTCTAATCTACATAGAATTTTGAAGCTCAAGACCCACCAAATTTTAGATAATTGAGTCAGATTTCTAACGATACCAATTTTGCCTTAATCTGATACCCGAGTGAAATATTATGGCATTTTTATGTGAGACAGTAAGCCAACGTAATTACGGCACGGTGCACCTCTTTCTCAAAATGATAAGTGACGTGATGCGTTGCTGTCCCAACGTGATAGCTAATTCAATGTGGAGCTCTTTCATATGCTACATCAGTTCCTAAAGGGTCTAGGGTCACTTTGGTCATTTTTCCTCACCCAAATCCATCCATAACACATAGTTTCAGCCCCCAAGGAGCATTTGCTGCCCCTTTACTCATTATTTCTCTCCAAGAAAGCCTCCCTCTCTCAAGAAAAAACCCTAACTTCCATCCAAGAACTTCAAAAATCCATTTTAATCTCTTCAAGATAAACAAGAATTTAAGTTCTCTTGTTCTATAATTCCAAGAAAATATTTCAAGATCATCTCCATGGGTTTCATAGTCAAGTTCTCTACATCAAATTAAGCCTATTAAGGTATGCGGGAGTTCATTCATGGATCCCCTTTCATCCATGGAGCCAAAAAACCCTCTTTTGGACTAAAGAATGGATTTTTATTATTATTATTATGGGATTTTTTATGTTCAAAGAAGATTTAATTTCATGTTCGAATGTTGTTTTTAATTCAATTCAGCCCATGTGTGATTCCATGAAAGATTTTGAATTCCTCATGTCATGAATTTGAGTTTCCCATGCTTTATTCAAGTGAATTCCATGATAGATCCTAGATTCATGATTTTTAGCAACATTTCCATGTTTTAAATAATTGCTTTCCACATGTTTGATAAAATTCCCATATTATGTTCAATTTATTTCTGGACGAACCCTAAGTTACGAATCTAGCCATGTTATCCTATTTTTTCCCATGTTTAAGATATTCCCATGTTCAAGTTCATGATACCCATGTGCTTGATGAATTCCCCTATGTTAAAGTATTAATCTCCATGTGTTTGATGAAATGACCGAGTGATGGATTTCTTTTAATAATGCTTTCTTATTAAGTTTCTAAAGATTTTGTATGATCCTATGATATTGCTATTGAGTCCTGGGGATTATGAATACCCAAAAACTTAGTTTTTTACATAGTTAATTATAGTGTTTTTATAATGGTTTGTAGATAAAGCATAAGCAGTAATAGTTTAGCCAGTTATCATAATCAATTAATCTAAGATCAGTCTAGAAATCAGTGCCTTTTACTTGGGAGTAGGATTTAGCATCAAGCGAATACAGGATGGCGGCTACCTCATCAGTTAGATGGAGTCGTTAGTAGCAGTCCCTGTATTTCATAATAATGTAGCCTGCATGGGTTATAAGGATTCACCCATTAGTTTAGGATTGGCTACATCCCAGGGGTCACCTATCAGATTAGGCTTGACTCCACCCAGGTGTCACCCGTCAGTTTAGGCTTGACATCCTGGTTCTTCAGCAAGTTAGTGGATCTACTTAGCCAATGTTAGTACTGATGGAATGGTACTGATACCCTTCCAACTGGGGTTACAGGTTGGACCCCAATCAGTTTAGAGCAGGGCATATCGGTTAGATGATACCTCCCACAGTCTCAGTACAGTATTCAGTGTCTCTTCTGTTCAGGTTTACTTGACTAAGTCTACATACTTTTAGATATTCAGTTTAATAGTTTTATTTTAGATTACAAATTATCTCAGTACCATATTAGATATACACTTAGTCATGCATTCATATATTTTATAATTTTCATGCATTCATGTTCAGTAATCTCATGTTGTACAAATAGTCCTTACCTCATATGCATAGTACTCCATAGTTTTAGTCGATTTATTTAGAATAAGTACAGTTCAGTCTTACATGTCTAGTATTCAACTATCGGTCATTCAGATAATCAGATAAGCTTAGTATATGTTATGTTTGTTTTTCTTATGTTTACGCATTCGTGCTCAGTATAATTATATATTCAAATCCTCGAGTTATGTCAGTCTCCATCACACAATTTCAGACCCAGTATTCATAGAGTACCCATGGTTTACTATTTCTAGCTTTAGTTCTATTTAAATTATAAAAATTAAAGTTTTAAGAAACTAAGTGTAGTAATTCACCAGTTTATCAGATTATGTTTGTTACTTATGTTTTATGATTTTTTAACTTTCATTCTATTTTAGTTTCTAGGTGAGTCTACTTACACCTAGTCATGCATGTTTTAAGATTATGTATGAAACCAGTTTTACATATTGCATTCACCCCTACTTACTTAGTACATTTCAGAAGTATTGATCCATATATATGCATGTTTGGATACATTGTTTCATAATGTAGGTAACATTTGTTGCTCGCATAGCATGATCAGACGGTTGTAGTTTCCGGCTAGCAGGTTATGATTTCTCTTATTTCGAGAACTCCAGATAGTTTTAGTTCATGTACAATTCATTTATTCTTCATATGTATTGATTAATGGTAGTTAGAGGCATGTCCCAGGTATCTACAGTTAGTATAGTAGAGGCTTTATAGATATCAGTCAGAGTCAGTCATGTAATTTCAGTTCTCTCTTTAGTTTTATCATATTATAAATTGTATCAATAGTATAATTCTTCCAAAATTTTTTATGATTATATTTCCACACATCAGAACCAATTATTTAATATATTATCATTTAGTTGCTTAATAGTATGCCAGTTCATGGGTTGGCTTGGAATCACTTGTGCTTCCAAACACCGTGTAATGTCCAGGGTATATTTCTTGAGTTTTACAAACTTAGTATTATAGCAAAGAGTTAAAGTGTCCTAGGGTTTCTATGAAGCCATGCCTAGTAGATTCTTCCGAAATGATACGAAGATGTCTGTACTTTTCTTTAAGGGGCTACAGGGCATTTAGGAAATATTTCCCTTCTTTCACGTCTCAGATCATGCTATAGAAAGGTTCTCTAAGAAACATATATTGATTCTCATCTATCTCTATTTATGCCATATCTGCCTTATTTTTCAGGTAACAGAAATAGTCAAGCTCAAATTCCTACGTACAGAGTTTTCTCAGATAGTCCCCACAGACAGTTATGGGATTGCATGCAGGCTCAAAATATACCATTAGCTCCCTTATGTTCTGAACATTAAAAATATTCATTCTTATTCATGAAAATCTTGCATTGAGCTAAAGTTAGATGTGCTTTCAAATCCCCTCTCAGAATCCTATGATAGCATATGATCTAGAGTTAGAATCATGAACCCAAAAGTTTAGTAGTAGTAGAGTTGGGATAGTGTTATCTGGATTGAGCAAATTGTGTATTCATGGGGCTAGTTGTACGAAAGGTAAATCAGTAGGCTTGAATAGTGTATGCAAGAATTTAAGTTTATTAATTTGAAATTAAGTATGTGATGTATATATGATCTAGAGGTGTGCCCAAGGTGATATAGGATTCAAGTATTTCTATATTTTTAAAGTGTGGGTTATTAGATAGTATCCTTGAGTTAATAAGTGTGAATGAAGCTAGTAATGTAGTATGTAATATTCTTACCAGCTAAGTTATTGGCTATAGAAAGTTAAGAGTTGTATATCAGAAGGAAGTACTAGCAGCGGGTTCTACACTTTCAGGTGCACGCTTTTAGGGTGAGATTAGTATTTATTTGTATTGATATATCTTGGGATCTAGAGTAAATTGGTTTTAGTTTAGTTTATAGTTATAAAAAGGGTCCACATACTTAGCGATGGCTTAAAGCTAAGGGGAGATGATAGAACAAGTAACCAAGTCAGGATCTCAGATTTTTATAGTGATTCTAGTATGTGTAGAAAAGAAGTAAGAGAGGATGATTCCCAACCTATTCTTATCTCAGTGCAAAGTTTTTCATTCATCACAACATCTACTCATGCCTTATATGTCAACTCCATCATAACAACTCTTATTTATGCGCTTTATAGAAAATCATGTACGCTTCTAGTTTGTAGTATGGGTAGTTCCAGTTCATTCAGCAGTGCGATTCATATTCCATGAATTTATGAAGTCCAAAATCAAGTCATGCAGATCATGACTCATGTACTCATGATTTACAATATGGTCGGTTCCAGGTACTTATGGTTCACTCTTAATGATAAATGAAATTCAAATTGTGTCATGTATGTCCTTATTTTTGCTCTCTTTGATGAATCTATAATGTTGATACTCTATTCCTCAGGCTTCAGTTAAGTGTCAAAGTTATCCTTTCATGTTTCAGGCCCTCATATTCTAACCTTTCAGTGACCTCTCCTTAGGTAAGGATATTGGTGATGAGTAATTATTTATCTAGGAGAGATTGTTGTATGGTTGATTTATATAAGTCTTTAAGTATGAAGTAAGATTGAGGCCATGTTTTGATATATGTCATGGTTTGTTGAAATTTTGTGCGTGATTTTCTAAATAATATTGCATAGAAGTTGTTAATGCTAGAGGTTTAGAGAATTTGAAAAAGATTCTTTTATGATTGTTTTCCTAGAAGTTCGTGTGTGGTTATGAAGTTAGGCTTGAATGTTATGTTGGTGTATAAGTGGATAAATGCATTATGAACTAGTAATTCATAGTAAGAGGTTGAAGTTAGTTGTTTAAGTGGGAATGAGTATTATTCTTGAGATGAGAAGTTGTGAAAATGCAGGGTGTATTGAATTCATGATTCAGACTAGTATTACTGTGTTATATGTGCATTTTGTAGATTCGATAGGCTTGAACATAGTGAGAAAATTCAGTTTAGCTAAGAATTCAGTAGGTAGAGTTATCAGTGCCCATGTGAATATTGTCAGTAGCCTCAAGTGAAGTGCAGTTTTGAAGTGGAATGTATAGTTGGGTATAATCTTTCAGTATGAGTTAGTTTGTATTGCCAGAAATCCAGTCTAGTAGTCAGACAGACAAGTTCCTATGGTTTCTATCTTTCCAATTCATAAGGTAATTCATTCACAACCATGCAGGTTGTAAATTCAGTTAAGTTCATGCATAATGTTTTAGATTTAGATATTCAATCATGATCCAGTCTGTAAGTTTCCCGTGCATCATCTCAGTCTTTCCTTAGTATTTCAGCCAAGTCAGTATCATTCGGGGGAAAAATATCTCAAAGGAAAATGTTGTAATACCTCGTGTATTCATGTACAAAACCTTTCATATTTTCTTCATGAAACAACATCCATCTTAAAGTAATGGTTACTCATCAGTTGACTCTCTAGTTTCTATCTCATCCTTATGACCATTCTCATGTCATTGCATGTATTCATGAAATCAGTTTAGCTTATGTATCATGCCTAGACTCAGTTATGCAGTCACTTTCCAAGCCATGTTCCACATCACTCATATTCATAATATGATCTTATTTACCTTCGTACAGTACTCTTAGTATAACCAGTCTCATTCGAGGACGAATGTTCCCAAGGGGGAGATAATGTAAGACACCATATTTTTGGGCTAGTCTTTGAACCGCCATTCCTATGTGTATAAGCTATAATCCAAATGATTACCATATGAATATAAGTTTCATGATCTTTATCCTCGTGTTTTATGTTCTTTCGAGGTGAAAAATGATCATATGAATCGCTTAGAAGAAAGTTGAGCTAAAAGCCTTTGATTCATCCAAAATTTGGTATTCAATTCTATAAGGTTTGACTTTGAACGTGTATAACTTCTCATATACATAGAATTTTACAGTTCAAGACCAACCAAATGGTAGATAATTGAGTCATATTTCCAATGATACCAATTTTTCCTTAATCTGATACCCGAGTGAAAAGTTATGGCATTTTTCATGTGAGGCAGTAAGCCAAACACAGTTGGGGTGTGATGCGTCAGTTTCTAGACGCGATAAGTTACGCAACGTATTGCTGTCCCAACGTGATATTCGACACAACGCAGAGCTTTTTCACACGCTGCTTCAGTTCCTAATGGGTCTAAGGTCACTTTGGTCATTTTCCCTCATCCAAATTCATCCATAACACATAATTTCAGCTCTCAAGGAGCATTCATTGCCCCTTTTCCCATAATTTCTCTCCAACAGAGCCTCCCTCTCTCAAGAACAAACCTTAACCTCCATCCAAGAACTTCAAAATTCCATTACAATCTCTTTAAGATAAAAAAAATTTAAGTTCTCTTGTTCAAGAATTCCAAGAAAACCTTTCAAGATCATCTTCAAGGGTTTTAAGGTCAACTTCTCTGCATCAAATAAAGCTTATTAAGGTATGTGGGAGTTCATCCATGGGCCCCCTTTCACCCATGGAGCCGAAAACCCTCTTTTCAACTAAAGAATGGATTTTTATTCATATTATGGGATTTTGTATGTTCAAAGAAGATTTAATTTCATGTTTGAATGGTGTTTTGAATTCAATTCAGCCCATGTGTAATTCCATGCAAGATTTTGAATTTCTCTTTTCATGAATTTGAGTTTTCTATGCTTTATTCAAGTGAATTCCATGATGGATCCTAAATTCATGTTCTTAGCAACATTCCCATGTTTTAAATTATTGCTTTTCTCATCTTTGATGAAATTCCCATATCATGTTCAATTACTTTCTGGATGAACCCCAAGTTATGAGTCTAGCCATGTTATCCTATTATTTTCCCATGTTTAAGATATTCCAATGTTTAATTTCATGATCCCCATGTGTTTGATGAATTGCCCCATGTTAAAGTCTTAATCTCCATATGTTTGATGAAATGCCCAATTGATGGGTTTCTTTGAATAATGCTTGCTTATTATATTTTTGAAACTTTAGTATGATCCTATGATATTGCCATCTAGGCCTGGGGGTTATGAATACTCGAAAACTTAGCTGTTTACATAGTCAGTTATAGTGTTTTCAGAATGGTTTGTAGATAAACCATAAATAGTAACAATTCAGTTAGTTATCATAATCAGTTAAGCTAAGATCAGTCCAGAAATCAGTGTTTTTCAGTTGGGAGTAGGACTTAGCACTGAGCGAATGCAGGACGGAAGCTTCCCCATCAGTTATGCGTAGTCATTAGTAACAGTCCTTGTATTCCAGAACTACGTAGCTAGCGTGGTTTATAAGGAGTCACCCATCAGTTTAGGCTTGGCTATCTCCCAGAGGTCACCCATTAGATTAGGCTTGACTCTACCCAGATGTCACCTGTCCATTTAGGCTTGACATCCTATTTCTTCAGCAGCTTAGTAGATCCACTCAACCATTATTAGTACCCGTGGCATGGTACTGGCACCCTTCTAATTGGGGTTACAGGTTGGACCTCAATTAGTTCACAGCGGGGCATATCA
This sequence comes from Capsicum pubescens, assembly GCA_030864215.1. Classification (NCBI taxonomy): domain Eukaryota; kingdom Viridiplantae; phylum Streptophyta; class Magnoliopsida; order Solanales; family Solanaceae; genus Capsicum; species Capsicum pubescens. Next base: position 112,406,212 of record CM061544.1, read on the forward strand.
GTTAGATGATACCTCCCATAGTATCAGTACAGTATTCAGTGTCTCTTTAATTCAGGTTCTTTTTACTAAGTGTACAGACTATCAGATATTCAGTTTAATATTTTTCAGTTTTTCAGATTACAGATTATCTCAGTACCATATCATATATACACTTAGTATTGCATTCTTATATTTTACAATTTTCTAGCATTCATGATGTTATTCAGATAGTCCTTACCTCATATGCATAGTACTCTGTAGTTTTTATCCAGTTATTCTGACTAAGTACAGTTCATTCTTACCTGACCAGTATTCAACTATCAATCATTCTGTTAATCATATAAGCTTAGTATATGTTATGTTTGGTTTTGTATGTTTATACATTCCTGCTTAATATAATTGTATATTCAGATCCTCAAGTTATATTAGTCTCCATCATACAATTTCAGACCCACTATTTATATAGTACCCATGTTTTACTATTTTCCATCTTCAGTTCTTCTTACATTATAAGAAGTAAAGTTTTAAGACACTAAGTGTAGTGATTCACCATCTTAGAAAATTATGTTTGTTACTCATGTTTTAAGATGTGTTAGCTTTTAGTCTATTTCAGTCTCTTGGTGAGTCTACTTAGACCTAGTCATGCATGTTTTAAGATTACGTATGAAACTAGGTTTACTTATTGCATTAAATCCTTCTTACTTAGTATATTCTAGAACTACTAATCCATATATATGCCTATGTGGCTACATTGTTTCATAATGAAGGTACCATTTGTAGCTTGCATATCATGATCAGACAGTTGCAGTTTCCAGTTAGCAGGCTATGAGTTCTCTTGTTTTTGGAACTCCAGAGAGTTTTAGTTCATGTACAGTTCATTTATTCTTCATATATATTGATTAATGGTAGTTGGAGGCATGTCCCATCTATCTATAGTCAGTATAGTAGAGGTTTCATAGATGTTAATCAGAGTTAGTCATGTAATTTAAGTTCTCTCTTCGGTTTTATCAGATTGTAAATTGTATTAGTATTATAATTCTTCTAGATTTTGTCATGATTATATTTCCACATAGCATAACAAGTTTTTTAATATGTTATCATTCAGTTACTTATCAGTATGCCAGTTCATAGGTTATCTTGGAATCACCTATGGTTCCAAGTATCGTGTGGCATCCAGGGTGTATTTCCTAGGCATTACAGTTGTATTTATAGGTTGCACCCCTACATATGGCCTAAACAACTTCCTGATTAAGTGAAGCACCAACCTTGGCCTTAAAAATGAAGTTGGCATAGTCTCGGTTTACCCTCAAGTCTGTGGTTCTATGGACTATCAAAAATTGGTCAACCTCCGGATCATAGGCAACCACTCATCTAAATATATCTGTGTAAATAAACACGAAAAGTCCAAGTTGGTATCTATACTCACAACCCGATCGTGAATATCCCTCGCTTGGATCTTAGCTATATCAATCTCATTTCCCTAATAATACTAGCAATCATTATAGCTCTATCGGGACTCAGTATATTATCTCCTATGGTCGGTCTAAGCTAATGTCGAATTAAAGTCCACCATGCCTGGGCTTGAAAAATTTAGGCTAGCCTTCATAATCTGAGTATGCGAACCCTTAATCCATGGTGCCTCCTCTTACTCCATAGCAATTATCCCTAATATCCATCTAAAGTGCATAAATATACTATCTGACCCAATTTGCTTCATCTTCACCTTCCATAGTTACTCAATTTAGTGATCATTCTCTAAAGTATCTATGGGGATTTGATACTCTACTCTGTGAAGAAACCTTGATATAGTTTGAGTGGAGATGTTCACTTGAACACCTCAGATCTTCAATAAGTATAGGGGATTACCTATCTTCCATGACATCTCCTATGGGTACATCTACCTTAGCTCTATTTAGTATGCTGAATAAAACTCCCGGACTGGTGTCAGGCTATATCTATCAGAGGACCTCATCATACATTAACAGATATACTTCTTAAACACAACCTTAAAATCTGATATCTCAGATATGCCCAGTGTGCTCAACTTAAGCTCAAGGTAGAACTCTCTCTTCGGTTACTTTGTACAAGGGATAATGACACTATCACAATCATATAATTCCTACATCTTGAGGTACCTACACTGGTTAATGATTGGCACTGGGAAGGCTCAATCTATAGAGAGGGTTAGAATGGTGGTGGCGGAGGATTCTTCACTAGTATGTTGTAACTAGACCCTCTTCTTTCACTTTCCTCAACATTCTATGAACCCAACTGAGAACCTCCACTGTTGGATCTAAAACTAGATGCAACATCTTTCTCCACTTCATCGCCCTTCTCACGGCCTGACTCTTACTCTAACTCCACTTTTTTTTAATCTAGGAGGGGATTGTGGTGGAGATTGGCTCAAATTCTTCATCCTAAACCTATCATGTGGTGGCGACTAGCCCAAAATCTCTAATTTAGCCTTACCTTTCTTTCCCTAGGATAAGTTGCTCCATGGTTCCATTAATTTTGAGATGAGATATTCCTCCATAGAACAACTAGATTCACCATCAGTAGGCTCTTACCTAAGTTGATGAGTGGTGGGATGAGCTAACTTCTTTGGGGTTTTCTTGGTGCTATTTAGAAGTCATTCTTAGGTGTTATTGCACCTGACGGAAGAAAAAAATTAGTTAATACTATTACAAGGATAGAAAATAAAGAAAAAGTGAGCTTCTAATAGTTGTTGGGCACCTTATAAGTCAGGATATGACTTATTGTTAGAGGCTCTGAGTCATCCTGTCAGTCATAGGGTTGGATGACATGCATGTTCTTGGACACTTTTCACCCTATGGTTCCACCCAACGAGTTGTTGGGTCACCCGACGACTCATTAAGTGACTCATAATTTAAGCATAATCTATTATTTTTGGACCCATGTCTGCCTAGACAACATGAGTCAGTCTATGAGTCATCGGGTAAGACAATTACTCATAGGGTGAGTGTTAGTATATCCATTGGACTTTAATTATAAGACCCCACAAAATTCTAATCTTAACTCAGCCCTTAGAGATTGATAAGGGGTTCCATACTTAGAAATTTTAGCTAAGTGTTTACACTAAGAATTATTTTTAGCCTCATGTGTTGGTGATCCTATTTCCCGACCCTAAAGATATTAAAGTGTCAATTTTTAGGTTGATTCATGATCAGGCATGTCAGTAGGTGTTCTCAAACAATTTTTGAATATTTTGAACATTGTTTGAATCAGGTTTGGAAGTCTAAACCAGTGGATCAATGCGTTCTCGATGCGCCGCGTCGCCTATCACGTTGATAAATGTTTTTCCCAGCTCCCAGTGCCAATTTCCAGTGAGTTAAGGCAGAATCGATATGGTACGTTGACCATCGCGTCGACCCCATCGATGCGATGCGTCACTAAACCCATTTTCAGTCATTAAAACTCCGCGTCCATGAGGGTATTTGGATCATTTTCCCACCCCTATTCAGCCCCCAAAACACGCAATTAATCACTCCTAGGGAAAAATTCATTATTTCTCCCAAATTACTTAAGGACAAAACCCTAGGAGATTTAATTTCAATTCAAGCTTCAAGAAATTCACCATCAACCTTCATTAATTCAAGTACCAAGGTATGTGAAGTGTTCATCCAAGGGTTTACTTCCACCATTGGAGTTCAAGAAACTCTTTTAAATTACAAGTTAAATTATTTCAAAGATTTCATGTTGGATTTGAATATAATCTTGATTATGATGTAAAATGAGTTTTCAATTCCCTAATTTATCACAAATTCCATGAAAACTAGTTAATTGTGGATTAAATTATGTGAACTTCATGTTGAAGTCTTGAATTACAAGTTGAATGTAGTATCCATGATTGTATTACATGTTTATTGATAGGTGAAATACATATGCTCCCTAAGTGTTTGTCAAAATGCTTATGTGAATTGACTAGTGCAAGCATGACATGTTATTATGTGATTTCATTCATGCACAAGCTCATGTATATAAGGTGTTTGACAAAAATGTCTAAATGAATGCATTATTAGTAAGAAAGTACTATTATGCTACTAAAGTTATGCAGTATGTGAAACTTTATATTATCGAGTCCTGGGGATCTAGTTGTATACCTAGAGCTACAGTAGTTATAGAACAGTCTTAGTAGTGTCACAAATAGTAATACTCAGTAATCAGTCCCAATCTTGGTTCAGTAGTCAGTTCAGAACTCAGTGAACTCAGTTCAGTTCAGTTAGACAGTACAATCAGTAACAGTTCAGTCAAGCCTAGTACAGTTTAGAAATCAGTTTAGTCTCTATTCAATTGGGAGAAGGAATCAACATTGAGTGAACCTAGGGATGGGGGCATTCCTGCCAGCATAGTGTTTGATCCTTAGTAGCAATCCATGAGTTATAGAACTACTTAGCCAATGTAGGTTGAGATATCTTTCTGCCAGACTAGGGTTGATACATCTCACATGAGTTTTCCTGCCATCAAGGGTTGACTAAAGGGCTTCCTGTCAGAGAGGGTTAACTAACATTTTTTCTTTACCCATTGCACGGTATTGACACACTTCCAATTGGGTTACAGGTTGGACCCCAATCTATTTGGAGAGGGGAATATTGGTTAGATAACTACCTCTCACAGTTTTAGTTTTAGTCTCGGCATAGGACTTAGTTAAGTTCTACAAATTCAAGACTATCAGATATAGTCACCCTACTCAGTATAGAACTCATTTCCATTTTATAAAATCAGGACTATCAGAAACAATCACTCAGTTATCAGTACTACAGTATTAGTAAACTCAGATATCAATTAATCAGTATTTAGTACTAAGTATCCAGTGTTAACATGATCTCAGTTACAGTTTATGTATTCATGAATGCACTCTCATTCAGTTATGTCCATGTTACTCATCTAGTCATTTTCCATGCATATGAACCTTTGAATATTATCCTACCTAACTTAGCATACAAATACATTCAAAGTACTTATGCATACTTTTCTTTTATGCTATGATGTCTTATATCATAGGTTCAGACACATGTGCTCCTGATCGCACTTAGCAACCTGAATTTTCAGCAGCAGATTTAGTGGTGAGTCCTCATAGTCAAAGGAGGATGTTATCTTTCTGTATTTCCTTAGTTTAGAATTCAGTAGATGGACTTAGTAGGGGACTTTTCCCATCAACTCCATATTTAGACAGTTAGAGGCTTTTAGACTAGAGTATTTCAGACAGATGTTCAATTTTTAGTATTCATTTATTAGTATTCAGTATTTATTTTCAGTTGCGAACCTTATGGAAACTTCAGTCTAATTTCTATATTTATTTTAGTATTATTATTATTAGTACTGTGTGATTATTCAGTGCTCATAGCAGATATCAGTCATGGGTTAGCTTGTGGTCCTTTGGGATCGTAAGCATCGTGTAACGTCCGGGGTACAGACTTGGGGCATTACATTCATCCTCACCCACCATATTTTACCATGAGATACGAGTCTCCCAATGACTATTTAGGTTAATCTAAGAATTATTATGAGACTCTTCGCAACTATTTTAATAGAGATTGTGAAGATATTACTTGAGCACTCGATTTTCCAATCATCAAGTTCCCATTTCAGGCTTTCCGTAATTTTCCCATAATTTGTTCCATAGGTTATTCCCCAACTCAAGTTCTTACTCTATTTTCTTAATGATTTTAACTTAGTATCCAAAAAAATGCTTTCTATAAAATCTAGCATAACTTACGAAGTAGAGACAAAATTAGAACACTTACTTTGGAGTGGAGAAGAATGCTTGGATTTCTTAGATAATAATTAGCCATATTATTGAGATGAGAATATTAATTAGCCATGTTCTTGAGATGAGAATATTAACCCTTTTTGAAGTAATTAGAACATAAATGAGGTGTCTAAGAATGATTGGGTCTGTATATGTGTAATAGGGATGGTTATAGATATGAAGGGAGTCACGCCGCTTTAAAAATTAAAGAGGAATCATTCTCAAGTTTAAATATTCGTTAATTCACGTGAGCCGGGTCAGGTCAACCAATTAATGTCTGTAATTTCAGATATGACAATGACCCTTGGAAATGACTCGTAGACTGTGGCTACAAGTCATTCTCTCCCTTTATTTCGAGTTTTATCCTTATTGGATCTTCAATGATGACCACTCAAGGAAACGAGTCATTGTCACTGGCAATGACTTATTTTGAGAGTCATCAAGACTCTAGAGACCACATACCTAGGGGATTACCTCTGGATTCTCTTGATGGGTCCCGTGATATGTCATTGGGTGTCCCTACGACTCATAGGGTCCCTCGTAGGAACCTAGGCACTAGAAATTGTTTTAGTCTTTCTCTGCATATTTTAGCCTACACACTGAACACACAAATTACCCTATAATGTAATAAGTACTAAACACAGGTCACCTCCCACACAACTCTTAATTTTACACTGCGGCACGATATAGCTATATTGTATACTCAAACTTCACCAACAATCCCCTGGGTTGCTGATGTTGGGCGTATTTATACGTCTAAGCACCATAACTTACCCATGTTTTAGCTAAGTTTTGAGGATAAAATACATAATTCTTGCACTTTTAGTCTATTTTTAGTTAAGTGAGCTGACCTATGTGATTAGCATGCTTTTCAGGCACTAATGAGGAAGATTACAGCACTTTGGGGACCTGTGGACAGCAAAGAAAACTTCACATAAAAAGGAAAGAAGCTTTTGGACTGAATGTGATGTATGGGAACTTTTTCCCGGGCAAACACAATATTTTTAAATAGTTAAGGATGCAGTAGCAATTTATTAGAGAAGGATGTTATTAAAAGCCTTATTGCTGAATTTTTAGGGATTATTGACATTATGTAATTTTTGGAACACAGAAAAACACAGCGTAGCTTGAGGAGAGAGAGAGAGAAATGTGCTTCTCTCTTGATTTCGCTAGTCATCTTCATCACCATAATCATTCGTTGTTTTTGTATGATGACTACTTCTATGTTGATTTCGGTTTTATTCATGAGTAGTGATGATAGGCGTATTTACACGCCTAAAGCACCTTAATTTACCCATATTTTAGCTAAGTTTTGAGAACAAAATATATAATTCATGCACTTTTAGTCCTTTTTTCTGTAAGTGAGCTAACAAACGTGATTAGCAAGTTTTCAGGTATAAAAGATGAAGATTCCAGCACTTTATGGATAACTTGACGCCCAAGGAAGCTTCACGAAAGAAGGAAAGCAACGTTTGGACACCTATGGACTGAAAGTGATGCATGGATAACTTTTCCCGGGCAAAAACAACATTTCTAAAGACTTTGGGGATCAGCAGTAACTTAGTAGGATTAGGATAAGGATGCAGTAACCTAGTAGGATTAGGATAAGTACGCAGTAGCCTAGTAGGAATAGGATATGGGTGTTATAAATACCCTATGTTGCTGAAGTTTTTATAATTATCTCTCTCCATTCGAATAGTTCATTCAACTCTTACAATTCGATTCACTCATTAATTCAATTATTCTCCATTCGACTTTTGCTACTACTTCACGTTACAATATTCTGTAAGTTTTAACAGAGAAACACGACTCTCTTGAGAAGAACAAAAGGAGCAAAAACGTCCAACCCTAGTTGACGTTTATCACTTCCATCGCCAAGACTATCCTAAGTGGTGGTATGATGATTATATCTATTGTGATTTCCATTGCGCTCATGAGTAGCTAAATTTCTCTGTTAGGGTTATGGAAGCCTTATGAGATACTATCGGTTGCTATGAGTTTGTGAATTCTTGATACGTATGCTGCTTATATCATTACTCTCTTCATCTTAATTGAATTCTTGTGGTTGCAAACATTTAGAATACGCCAGTATAGCATTAACTTGTTCGAAAGAAAAGTTACATGTTTGGAAAAGAGAGAATGACAAGGAAATAGGTCTACTAAACCCTGTTTAAAAGTTAGTGCCGTAACTGGATTAACCTCTTGGAGAATTCGTACCATTAGTATACTCTTTAAGCTCGAAAGAGTTAAAGTGATATAATCCTTGATGGTCGAAAGACGCTAGGATTTACCATAGAATACGAATATCTATAAGCGCATGCATGTCTGAATTCCGCATAACTCATAGCCAATAGATACGTAGAACTCATAAGGTGGACATAACCCTAACTTACAATTCTCATTGATTAAAACCTACCAAGCATTCCGTTTTTACTTTGATTTTATTACTTAACGTCACAATCCAAATCCCCCCTTTTTTTCATAGAATTTTTGACTAACAGTCTAATAATAGTTGCATACTTAGTTACCGAGTATTCCCTGTGGGATTCGACACCCAACCCAGTTGGGTTCTATATTTGACGACGACCGCTTACACTCTTACGAGAGCTGTAGTTTGAGCGTTATCAAATTTTGGCGCCGTTGCCGGGGAATACAGTTGTCAACTAAGTTTGTGATAGTTACTAGACCCTTTGGTCAAAGATTCTCAGATTTTACTTTTAGTTGTTGTTTTTGTTTTATTCAGGTTTGTTTGAGTGCATGCCAAACAATCGAAGTTCACGTCAACCGTTATTACCTATCAATCCTGAACCACAACTTATTGGCAGAATGGATGCACAACGTGACATTGAAAGAAGGGCTGCTCAACAGGAGCAGGCTAGATTAGCTGCGTTGGCAGCTGCTCAAGTGCATCAACAGAATATTGATAACCCAGGTCGGGCAACAAATCCTGATGATGAGGACCTGGGTGATGAGGAGTTACTTAATCCACGACGTGCAGATGAGGTGGCAGCACCTATGCACAGGAGAGATCGTCAAGCTAGAATGAGACCTGACCGCCGAGCTGTGCAGGCTCCTTTTGATGATGATGATGATGATCTGGATGGAGTTGGTGCTGCAGGAGCTATTATTCCTCCGCCCTTGGCACCTGGAGCAAAGTTCAATATCACCAGCACCATGATTCAACTATTGCAGCTCAAGGGATTATTTGGTGGACTTGCAGGCGATGATCCGAATATACATCTGATCAACTTCATCTCTACATGTAAGTCATTCGACAATCCAGGCGTTGGAAAGAATGCAATTCGGCTGCGCTTATTTCCATTGTCTCTATCTGGGGAGGCAACTCTATGGTTGAATGGGCTGACTCCTGATTCTATTACTAATTGGAGGAAACTGAAAGACGCTTTCCTAGAAAGATTCTTTCCGCCATCCAAGAGAGCACAGTTGAGAGATGAGATCAACAATTTTCGACAGCTTCCAACTGAAGCTCTCCATGAAACATGGGAGAGGTTCAAGAAGAAGCTTATGCGGTGCCCAAATCATCAGATGACCAACATCCACTTGATGGAGATATTATACAGGGCTTTGAACTCAGTGACTAAGCTAGTGGTTGATAATGCTGCAGGTGGGTCATTCATGGACCTTAATTTTCTCGAGGCAAGTGATATGCTAGATCGTATGACAAAGCAAAGTAGAGCTTGGCATACCAGAGATTCTGAGGTAGCAAGCCCTACTATATCTATTGGCATGACAGCAGAACAAAGGCGAAGAGAATAAGAACGGGATCAAGATATGGCGCACATGAAAACACAAATGGATCTTCTTACAAAGCATCTATTATCAGGGAAGACCAAAAAAATCAAAGCTGTTGCATCAAAAGGAAGAGAGGAATCCGATTTCGAGGAAGAAGCCAACTACTTGAACAATCAGGGGGGTTTCCGAGGCAATGCCCAAGGAAACCAAGGTCGGAACTATTATGATAAATCTGGAAACAAGGACCGTGATCAAGGATGTTGGAAAAACAATACCGACAGGAGTGGTTTGTATATTCCTCCTGGAAGACGTGACGCCGCTGCATCTAGTTCTGGAAATATATCTATGGAAGATATGATGGCTAAGCTGCTGAAAGGAGTAGAGGAAACCAGCACAGGAGTAACTGAGGTAATAAATGATCTGTCCTCAATGAAGCAATTGGTTGACTCGCATTCCACTTCAATAAAATAGCTGGAGCAACAATTGAGTCAATTATCTGCGGCATTCAACCAAAGAAAGCCTGGAACACTACCCAGCGATACGGTCCAAAACCCAAGGAACGACGGATCATGCATGGCTATTACTACTAGGAGTGGTAAGGTGCTGGAAAACTCATCCCAAAGCAAGCAAGTGGCCGATGATATATTGGATAAGGCAGAACCAGAAGACGTCAATGAAGCTGAAAAAACCGAACAACATGGTAATGAAGTCACCCCGAAACATCCACAGCCAGAAAAGGTTGATCAGCAGAAGCCCGACGCAAAAGAAGTGGTGGAGAAAACTATTCCCCTTCCACCACCACCTTTTCCACAGAGACTGAAGAAGAAGGCGGATGATACAAGGTTCAGTAAATTCATGACGATGTTAAAGCAACTGACTATTAATGTCCCTTTGGTGGAGGCGCTAGAGCAAATGCCTGGGTACGCAAAATTTATGAAGTATCTTTTAACAAAGAAGCGGGCAGTAAGCTATGAGCCGACAGATAATATTCATCATTGCAGTGCAATTGCCGCAAGGTCCTTAGTACAGAAGAAGGCAGACCTTGGTGCTTTCACTATTACTTGCACGGTTGGATCTATGAATTTTGCTAAGGCATTGTGCGATTTGGGAGATAGCATCAATTTGATGCCACTATCCGTCTACAGAAAGTTGGGGTTGGGCGACCCTACACCAACCAATATGCGGCTCGTGATGGTAGATAGGTCGGTAAAACGACCTGTGGGTATCTTGAATGATGTGTTGGTGAAGGTGTCTACCTTCATTTTTCCTGCAGACTTTGTGATTTTGGATTGTGAGGTGGATTCTGAAGTTCCCATAATCTTAGGACGTCCTCTCCTTGCAACAGGAAGTGTGCTTATTGACATGAGAGCTAATGAACTTTTATTTTGGTTGAATGACGAAGTGGTCCACTTTGATATATGCAAAGCAATGAAGCAGCCCAGCGATATGAATGTGTTCTCCGTAGCTGATGTTCATTATGAGGATAAGAAAGCATTATCTGTAGAGAAACAGCTTACTGTTGAGCCATTGTCTGCTGCGCTGCTGAATGTTGAGCATGAGGACGATGAAGATTATAAAGAAACTATGTGTGCTCTAACAGAAATAGGGTCCTATTCTCATACTCCTAAGCAGCCGGACCTTGATCTTAAGAATCAACCGTCACCAACAGCGAAGACTTCCATTGAAGAGCCCCCAGTGCTAGAATCGAAAGAGCTCCCTAATTATCTAAGGTATGAATTCTTGGGAAGTGGAAATACACTTCCGGTGAGTGTGGCGGATGATTTAAGTGAACAGCACGTAGAGGCTCTCATCTCTTCTCTGAAGAGATACAAGAGAGCTATGGGTTGGACTATTGATGATATAATTGGTATCCCTCCTGGGATATGTATGCACAAGAGTCATATCGAAGAAGATTGCATGCCTACAAGTAAGCATCAGCGTCGTCTGAATCCATTCAGAAAACGATGCCCCATCTATCTCGATGAAGTCTAAGTAATCGAGATAGCTATGTCGTGCCACAACAATAAATCAAGCGCTTGGTGGGAGGCAACCCATCATTTTTAATTGTTTTGTTTTCTTAAGATTTTGTCGAGCCACGACCAAAACTAAGGCGCTTGATGGGAGGCAACCCATCGTTCTAATCATTTTTGTTGTTTTTGAGTAAATGTAGGTGCAAGAGGTGTAAAGGAGGAGATTGGTTTCAAATTTTGATTTGAAAGTATTGCATGTTGAAGGTGGTAAGTTAGGAATGAAGAAGCAAAAGGCTATGGGTTAGGTATTGCCTATGAAAATATAGGCAAAGAACAAGGCAAGGCCTATGTAAATCTAGGCCACGAACAAGGCAAGGCCTATGCTATGGCCTAAGCTCTCGGATTCTAGAGTGCTATAGCATAGGCGCCGCCTATGCTCAACAATGCCATAGCATAGGCGCCGCCTATGCAAAAGCCTTTTGTCTCTGAATCTAGTATGCCATGGCATAGGAGCCGCCTATGCCTAACAATTCCATAGCATAGGCACCGCCTATGCTCAACAAGGATTTGCAAAAGGCGCCACCTATGCCAAGCATAGGCAAAGCATTAGGCGCCGCCTATGGTCACTTTTGGTCTCCAAATCCGATTCCAAATGGGTCAAAACTCGAACCAAGCCTGTCCTATAAATAGAACCTTAGTCTTAGAACAAAAATGCATTGCAACCTCAACCTAGGCGCTGCCTACCTCTCCAAAATCTCTCAAAAATTTTCCTTTTGCTCTTTTACTTTGCAAGAACATCTTCCGAGGCCATCAACCAAGTAAGTACTTCTTTGTTCTTCTTTTATATTTCGTAAGTACTACACTACTACGCCTATAATAAATTGTTAAATCTTGAAGTAGTATTGGTGATTTGAATATGGTTGACTTGTTGTGATACAATTAAGTGAGTGAAAGAATACGTAATGATGCTCTTGATTTGGTTCTGACTTGTATTTGATTGTTATGCACTGTCATACTTTTGCGGAGTCGACATGGTGAAGTTAAGTGCATAATCTTCAAAATTGAATGCTTGAATGTTTGAATGACTCGTTCATCGAGATAAAGATCATAATTGAATACAAGCATGAGATGTTGTGATTATTTCTATACCATAACTTGATACAATCTCTATGCAGTAGCCTTGTTAAAAAAAGTGCATTAATCCAAACATGAGAGTATGATCAAGATTACATGAAATAGAGTTGGAAAGGATAGTTAAGACGACATGAAAATATGACTGTGCTGAACATATTATTGGAACATATCGCCCAAATTTATGACGATGAAGTCTGAGTAGTCGACATCACTCACTTAATTAGTCTGTGCCAACAACTTAAGTGTGGGGTGGTGCCATTACTGTTTGTTTATCAATTGAATCTTCTGAGATGAAGCTAACATGACTCTATTAGGATCTCAGGTAGAATGGCCTCAAAAGGACGACAAGAAAAATAAAAAGTATCCACCTCACAGAAAGGTTAGGAAAGCGGAAGAAAAGAGCAAGCTGAATCCTCCTCGCTACAAATACCTCAACGCACTTTTGGATCAAGTAGGGTACAATTTGGGGAAACTCTGAGGATGACGACTCTGATGATGATTCCGACGCAGGGGGTATGACCCCAGACATAGAAGAGGAGTCCGACTAATCAGGTTTTCCGTATTTATTTTCCACTGAGGGCAGTGTGTCCCATCTAAGTGTGGGGTGCTGGTGTTCGTATGCTGTAATTCTTTACCTACATTTATTGTCAGAATTTTTTGTTTGTTTTAATTAGTCGTAGAATTTTTTAGATTTTGATGCATGAAATTGTTCTGATAGACGGCATGGTGTTATGACAAGAGTTTGTGCTAGAATCATTACTATTGAGACATTTAGGCTCTAAGTGTGACTCACTGTGTGATAATTGTGTGGTTTAATTCATTCATCTGTTAGGGTCAAAAGTTTATAATACTCCCAATAAAGTTGACCATGTGCCTTGTGCGTGTGAGGTTATAGTACATTTTGTGTCTGTGGCTGATGCTAGAACTTGCCTGGTGTGTGTGTGAAGATAAATAAAGAATGTGAGTTTAGGAGATGATTTAGGCATTTCTTTGGCAACCTGTGATTGTTTACCCTCGTTTTACCTACCCGTGGACATTATCTTAGTTACCCCCCTTTGAGACTTTAGCCATTTTCTTTGATAGCCTCATATGTAAGCCGAATCCATTTTTTTTTCAAGACCATAATTTGATCCAAATTCCTAAGTGCTTTAAGTTGTGAAGTCATGTGACAAAATAAGAGGAAATTGGGTGAGAGTGATGCCTTATGGTGAATTGGTACTTGAATTTGTTATGAAAAAAAAAGAGTGGCTATCATAGAGGTGTGTTATAAAAAAAAAGGGAAAAAAAAGAAAAAGAAATAGAAAAACAAAAAGATAAATTGTGTTTATGATTAAATAAAAAGATAGTTATGCTTGAATGGAAAAATAGGTGAAAAGGGGTGATAGATGAAAGAAAGGTAGCAGGGTTGATTAAAAGAGAGTGTTAATGGCATAATGTGATGTATTAAAACGCTTAGGAACATAGTCACTATTTCTGGCCAAAATAGTCCTACCCGTCCCTTAGCCTACATTACAACCTGTAAAAGACCTAATTTATCCTTTGCTTAACATTCTGATATTAGTAGAGCATTACACTAAGGGAAAGCCTATGGTCATCAGTTGCAACATATGAATTCTTTGTGAGAGTGAGAGCAAGGATAATCTTATACCCATGTTCTGAAAAATGCAATATTTGAGAGTGATTATGGGTAATATCTTATGTGAGACACACATGGTTGATGAGTTTTGGGTAGTCTTGTATGATTCTTTGTGGCTTAACTTGTGGATACGAATTAACCATCATCACGAGTCTATATTAGAGGTTGAATTGTTTCTAGAAGTGATTAGAAAACTACTCTTTGTTAATAATTGTTGTGCCTGTCTTAATGAATATTTTGTGCTGTTACTGTGAAACCCTAAGTAGATGTTTATATGGACATGATATATTGTTCGAGGACGAACAAAGCTTTAAGTGTGGGGTGTAAGCTAAGCTCATCTGTTAGGGTTATGGAAACCTTGTAGAATACTCTCTATTGCTATGGGTTTTTGAATTTATGATGTGTCATGCCATTTATATCATTAGTCTCTTCTTTTTGATTGAATTCTCGTGGTTGCAAACATAGGGAATACGCCATTATAGCAATAACTTGTTTGGTAGAAAAGTTACTATTTGGAAAAGAGAGTGTGACAAGAAAATAGGGTTTTCAACCTCTATATACACGTTAATGCCCTAGCAGGGTTAACGTCTTGGAGAGTTCGTACCATTTGTTGTACACGTTAGATTCGAAAGAACTAAGGTGAATAAATCCTTGATGGTTGAAAAACACTTGGATTTAGAATTAGAATACGTCTCTCTATAAGTGCATGCATGCATAAAATCTGTATTACTCATAGTTAATAGAGAAGTAGAAGCTACAAGGTGGACATAACCCTAACTTGTCATTCTCTGTGATCAATTACTTTTACATATATCGTCTCATTCGTTACACTAATAGTACTATTGTGCACTTAAACCAAAACCCCCCTTATATTGGAACCTACGACCAACAGTCTAATAATAATCACAATACTTAGTGACCATAGTATTCCCTGTGGGATTCGACACCCAACCCAGTTGGGTTCTATATTTGAAAGTGACCGCTTATACTTTCTACCGAGAGTTGTAATTTGCGCGTATTAAATTTTGGCGCTGCTGTCGGGGAATACGGTTGACAACTAAGTTTGTGATAGTTAATAGACCCTTTGGTCAAAGATTCTCAAATTTTACTTTTTGTTTTGTTCAGGTTTAGTGGATTGCATGACAAATACACAAAGATCTGGTTAGCCATTATAACCTATAAATCCTGAACCACATCTCATTGGCAGAATGGATGCGCAACGAGACCCTGAAAGGATAGCTGCTCAACAAGAGCAGGCTAGATTAGCTGCATTGGCAGCTGCGCAAGTAAATCAACAGAATGTTGATAACTCAGGTTAGGTACCAAATCCTGATGATGAGGACCTGGGTGATGATGAGTTATTAAATCCAAGGCGTGCAGATGATGTGGCTGCACCAGTAAACAGAAATGTCAACAGAGATCGTCAAGCTAGAATGAGACCCGAACGTCGAGTGGTGCAAGTCGCTTTTGATGATGATGATGATGACTTGGACAGGGCTGGTGCCATAGGGGCTATTATTCCTCCGCCCTTGGCACCCGGAGCCAAGTTCAATATCACTAGTACCATGATCCAGTTATTGCAACTCAAAGGGTTATTTGGTGGACTTACAGGCGACGATCCAAATATGCATCTGATTAATTTTATCTCAACATGCAAATCATTTGACAATCCAGGGGTTGGACAGAATGCGATCCGGCTGCGCTTATTCCCATTGTCTCTATCTGGAGAGGCAACTCTATGGTTGAACGGGCTAACTCCTGACTCTATTACCAATTGGAGGCAACTGAAAGATGCTTTCCTAGAAAGATTCTTTCCACCATCCAAAAGGGCACAATTGAGAGATAAGATAAGCAATTTCAGACAGCTTCCAACTGAAGCTCTCCACAAAACATGAGAAATTTTCAAGACGAAGCTTACGCGGTGCCCAAATCATCAGATGACCAATGTCTACTTGATGGAAATATTATATAGGACTTTGAACTCGATGACTAAGCCAGTGGTAGATAATGCTGCGGGTGGGTCATTCATGGACCTAACTTTTCTTGAGGCGTCTGACATGCTGGATCGTATGACAAAGCAGAGTAGAGCTTGACATACCAGGGATTCTGAGGTTGCAAGATCTACTGTATCTATTGGCATGACGGCAGAATAGAGGTGCAGAGAAGAGGAACGTGACCAGGATATGACTCACATAAAAACACAGATGGACCTTCTTACCAAGCATTTATTATCAGGGAAGACAGAAAAGGTCAAAGTTGTTGTATCACAGGGAAGAGACGACTCCGATTCTGAGGAGGAAGCAAATTACTTGAATAATCAGGGGGGTTTCTGAGGCAATGTCCAAGGAAACCAAGGTCGGAACTATTATGAAAAATCCGGATACAAGGACCGAGACCAAGGGAATTGGAAGAATAACAAAGATAGGAGCGGTTTGTATGTCCCCTTGGAAATCGTGAAGCTACTGCATCTAGCTCTGGGAATATGTCCATCGAGGACATGATAGCTAAGCTGTTGAAAGGAGTGGAGGTAACCAACACGGGAGTAACTGAGGTAAAAAATGATTTTTCCTCAATAAATCAATTGGTTGACTCGCATTCCACTTCAATAAAATAGCTGGAACAACAAATTAGTCAACTATCAGCGACATTCAATCAAAGAAAAACTGGCACTTTACCGAGTGACACTGTCCAAAATCCAAGAAAAGATGGATCATGTTTGGCTATTACAACTAGAAGTGGTAAAGTATTGGAGAATCCATCCAAGGGCAAGCCCGTGGTTGATAGTATAGAGGAGAACGTTATCGAAGTAGATTGTGATGATTCTGTAGAAGTTGAAGATCAGGATGAGAACGGTCATGCTACTACACCTAGAGGACAACAGTCTGAAAAGATTGATAATGGGAAGCACAATAAAAAGGAAGTGGTGGAGAAAACTCTTCCAAATCCACCACCACCTTTTCCTCAGAGACTGAAGAAGAAGGCTGATGACACCAGGTTCAGTAAAATTCATGACCATGCTGAAGCAGTTGACTATAAATGTGCCTTTGGTGGAGGCACTGGAGCAAATGCCAGAATATGCCAAATTCATGAAGGACCTTTTGACAAAGAAAAGGGCAGCGAGCTATGAACTGGTAGATAATTTTCATCATTGCAGTGCCATTTCCATGAGGTCTTTGGTACAGAAGAAGGCAGATCCAGGTGCTTTCACTATTCCTTGCACAGTTGGATCTTTAGATTTTGCCAAGGCTTTGTGTGATTTGGGGGCTAGCATTAATTTGATGCCACTAGCCAATTATAGACAGTTGGGGTTGGGCGATCCTACACCAATAAACATGCGGCTTGTAATGGCAGATAGGTCGGTAAAATGACCTGTTGGTATCTTGTATGATGTATTAGTGAAGGTTTCTACCTTCATTTTTCCTGCAGACTTTGTTATTTTGGATTCCGAGGTGGATTTTGAGGTGACCATAATCTTGGGTCGACCTTTCCTCACAACAGAAAGTGTGCATATTGATCTGCGAGCAAATGAGCTTTTATTTTGGATGAATGATGAAGTGGTACGTTTTGATGTATGCAAATCAATGAAGCAACCCAAAGATATGAATGTGTTCTCTATAGCTGATGTTTATTATAAAGATGAGAAGGAATTATCTTTAGAGAAGCAGCTTACTGTTGAACCATTGACCGCTGTGCTTTTGAACTTTGAGCGTGAGGATGTTGAAGAGTACGAAGGAACTATCTGTGCTTTGACAGGAATGGGGTCGTATTCATATGCCCCCAAGAAGCTGGAACTTAACCTTAAACATCGACCTTCACCACCGGCGAAGCCATCCATTGAAGAGCCACCGGTGCTAGCATTGAAAGAGCTACCCAGTCATCTAAGGTATGTGTTCTTGGGTAGTGGAAATACATTGCCGGTTATTGTTGTTGCTGATTTAGGTGAACAACAAGTAGAGGCTCTCATCTTTGTTCTGAAGAGGTACAAGAGTGCTATTGGTTGGACTATTGCTGATATAATTGGTATCCCTCCTGGCATATGTATGCACAAGATTTAGCTCGATGAAGATTGCGTACCCACTATCGAGCATCAGCGTCATCTGAACCCACCTATATAAGAGGTGGTGAAGAAAGAAATCATAAAGTGGTTAGATGCAGGAGTGGTGTATCCAATCTCAGACAGTAAATGGGGGAGTCTTGTATAATGTGTGCCCAAGAAAGGGGGCATGACAGAAGTGGCGAACGAAAAGAATGAGTTAATTCCACTCAGGCCTGTCACTGGGTGGAGGGTGTATATAGACTATCGGAAGCTTAACTCGTGGACGTTAAAGGACCACTTCCCAATGTCATTCATGGACCAAATGCTTGATAGATTAGCAGGAAAGGGATGGTTCTGTTTCTTGGATGGTTATTTCGGATATAATCAGATTTGCATTGCTCCTGAAGATCAGGAGAAGACCACTTTTACATGCCCATATGGTACTTTTGCATTCAAACGAATGCCATTTGGGTTATGTAATGCACCTGCCACTTTTCAGCGGTATATGATGTCCATTTTCTCTGATATGGTTGAAGAAACCTTGGAGGTGTTTATGGATGACTTTTCAGTTGTAGGTGAGTCATTTGAATCATGCTTGGCAAATCTGAGTATGGCCTTGCAGAGATGTGTTGAATTCAATCTGGTGCTAAATTTGGAGAAGTTCCATTTTATGGTTAAGGAAGGCATTGTTCTAGGGCATAAAGTCTCTGAAAAGGGAATTGAAGTTGATCGAGCCAAGATTGAAGTTATCGAGAGACTACCACCTCCAATTTCTGTGAAGGGGGTTCGTAGTTTTCTCGGTCATGCTGGTTTTTATCGGAGGTTTATTAAAGACTTCTCCAAAATTGCAAATCCATTCTTCAAACCTTTGGAGAAGGAAGCAAAGTTTCACTTTGGTGCAGACTGCTTGAAGGCATTTGAATGCCTCAAGGGGAAGATAGTTGAAGCCCCTATTATTGTAGCACTTGATTGGTCTCTACCTTTTGAAGTTATGTGTGATGCAAGTGGTGTAGCTTTGGGTGCTGTACTTGGTAAGAAAAGAGAAAAGCTATTTCATCCATTCTACTATGCGAGCAAGGCCTTGAATGGAGCACAGAAGAACTATACCGTCACTGAACAAGAGCTTTTAGCAGTTGTTTATGCCTTCAAAAAGTTCCCTGCTTACTTGTTGGGAACCAAGGTAGTGGTTCATATAGATCATGCAACTCTAAGATATCTGATGGCAAAGAAAGATGCAAAGCCAAGGCTAATTAGGTGGGTGTTACTTCTTTAAGAATTCGATTTCGAGGTAAAGGATAGAAAAGGTTGTGAAAATCAAGTAGCTAATCATCTATCCAGACTTGAGAGTGAGCACACAGTGCAGACCAACCTTGATATTGATGATGCATTCCCAGATGAAGAGATTCTAGCAAATATGGTGGAAATCTTACCGTGGTATGCAGATTATGCCAACTACGTGGTGAGGGAAGTGCTTCCTGAGCATCTCTTCTTTCATCAAAAGAAAAAGTTCATGCATGATGTGAAACATTACTTCTGGGATGAGCCTTATCTTTTTCGACGATGTGCTAATGGTATTATTAGGCGATGCATCTCAGATGTAGAGGTGCCTAGCATACTGGAAGCAAGCCATGCTTCCCAAGTTGGAGGTCACCATGCAGGTGATCGGACGGCCAAGAAAGTACTGCAAAGTGGCTACTATTGGCCTTCATTATTTAAAGATGCCTACGATTTTGTAAGAAGATGTGATCAGTGTCAGCGGTAAGATTCTATTTCAAAGCACCATGAGATGCCCAGGTCCAAAAAGCTTGAAGTAGAGTTATTCGATGTCTGGGGTATTGATTTCATGGGCCCATTTGTGAGCTCATTTGGGATGAAATATATCCTAGTTGTTGTGGATTATGTATCCAAATGGGTTGAAGCAGTCGCGCTAGCTGATAATGAAGGTAAGAGTGTTGTGGCGTTCTTAAAGAGAAATATCTTCTCTCGTTTTGGGGTACCTCATACCATCATAAGCGATGGAGGATCACATTTCTGCAACAAGCTGTTCAGAGCCGTATTGGCAAAGTATGGGGTTAAGCAACATAAGGTAGCTACACCGTACCACCCACAAACTAGTGGGCAGGTGGAGGTTTCAAATTGGGAAATTAAGCTGATCTTTGCTAAGACTATGAATGCTAGCAGGAAAGATTAGTCCAGGAAATTAGACGATGCCTTATGGGCATATAGGACCTTGTTTAAAACACCAATTGGCATGTCACCATACCAACTAGTTTATGGAAAGGCTTGTCACTTGCCAATTGAGTTAGAACATAAAACAATGTGGGCACTGAAGCAACTTAACCTGAAATGGGATGATGCCAAGATATGAGATTGGGACAGCTGAACGAGATGGATGAATTCCGTCTAAATGCATACGAAAGAGCAGATCTTTACAAGGAAAGGATGAAAAAGTACCATGATCGGAGGATTATCCAACGAAGCTTTCAGAAAGGTGATTTGGTACTCCTTTTCAACTTCAGACTGAAGCTATTTCCAGGTAAGTTGAAGTCTAAATGGTCTGAAGTTATCCAACGCACCTCGAATTATGAAGATTCGACCCAAAAAGTTTCGCGATGCGACTCTATTTTGTGACTTTCAATGAGGTCTATGGTGGTAGCGTAGGGATCGGGTCGATCCCAAAGCCCACCAACGACCTCTATGGGGGTGCGGGGGCGAAGCCCCCGCGGAATGGACCTTTTCGACCAAAAGTGCGTCATTTTTCCAATTGCCTATGCATACATAGGTAATAGGCTAGGCGCCGCTTATGCCTACATAGGCAATAGGCTAGGTGCTGCCTATGCCAACATAGGCAATAGGCTAGGCGCCGCCTATGTCATTGTCTATGCTCACTGCCTCACATAGGCGGTAGGCTAGGCGCCGCCTATGCCAATATAGGCGATAGGCTAGGCGCCGCCTATGCCAACATAGGCAATAGATTAGGCGCCGCCTACTTATGCTTAGGCAATGCTATAGGCGCCGCCTACTTATGCTTAGGCAATGCTATAGGCGCCGCCTACTTATGCTTAGGCAATGCTATAGGCGCCGCTTATCAACATAATTTTTGCCCACTAACCCGTTTGTGAATGGACCAACCCGACCCATGGCTCATCCTTTAAATATATCCTCTACCTTTGAACACCACTCAATTGTTTTTTAAACCTAGGCACCGCCCAAGCACCCTTGCCCTCTCCAAGATTTTCTCTTTTCTCATCTAATCCTGCAGGCTCACCTTCCCGATTCGTCACCAAGTAAGTTGTTCTTTCATGTTCCGTAGTTGTTTTAGTGCTACGCTTATAATGGTTAACTAGATTTTGTAGTAGTGCTTGGTGATAAGAGTATGCATTTAGTCTATAGTCATTTTGATTTAGTCGTAGTTAGTTAGTTGTAATTAGTCAGATTTTGCATAAAATTGTTCTTATAGACGGCATGACATTATAACAGGAGTTTATGCTGAATCACTACTATTGAAACATTTAGGCTCCAAGTTGTGACTCACTCTGTGATAATTGTTTGTGGTTTAATTCATTTATCTGTTGGGTCAAGAATCTATAATGCTCCCAATTAAGTTGACCATGTGCCATGTGTGTGTAAGGTTATTGTATATTCTTTGTTGTGGCTGATGCTAGAACTTGCCTAGTGTGTGTATGAAGCGAAATAAAGATTGTGAGTTTAGGAGATGATTTAGGCATTTCTTTGGCAGCCCTGATATTTTTTTTATCTTATTTTGACCTACCTTTGTACATTATCTTAGATAGCCCCGTTGAGCCTTTAGCTTGTTCTTTTGTTAGCCTCATATGTAGCCTAATCCATTCTTTAATAGACCGTAATTTGATCCAAAAAGCTCCTAGGCGCTTTAATGTAAAATCAATGTGAGTTAGGAGTTTGAGAATAAGAGGAAAAGGGTGAAATTGATGCCTCAAAGTCTAGTTATTGGCGTGAGCAATTGATGTGGTTGGGAGTAGCTAAAATTGTTGAGAAAGTTCAAAATTTTATCCCGGACATGTTACAATGAACCTGTTTTGGCCCCGGTCCTTCTTGGACATTGTGCACCTCAACTAAGGCAAAGTGCTTAAGTTGAGGGTGGCTAGTATAGGGGTGCGTAACGTGAAAAGGGTGCAAATAAAAAAAAAGAAAAAAAAGGAAATACTTGAAATGGTTGCATACTCCCACCACAGTGTTATTAATTAAGCTTAACGAGTTGGGGTGAAAAGCAAATCTGTGAAGATAGAAGAAGTGGAAATTGGTTGTTTGAGATTGATCTTAATTGCATAATGTAGTGTATTAAAGCACCTAGGGAAGATAGTCACTATTTCTGGAAAAAATAGTTCCTACCCATCCTTTAGCCGGCATTACAACCCGTAAAAGACCTATTTGATCCTAATCTTAGCATTCTGATATTAGTGGAGTATTACACTAAGGGCAATCATATGGTCATCAGTTGTAATTCTAGAATTCTTTTTGAGAGTGAGCACAACTTG
Organism: Capsicum pubescens; assembly: GCA_030864215.1. Lineage (NCBI taxonomy): Eukaryota > Viridiplantae > Streptophyta > Magnoliopsida > Solanales > Solanaceae > Capsicum > Capsicum pubescens. The sequence continues at coordinate 112,429,007 of CM061544.1, forward strand.
ATTCTTGTACCCATTTTGTTAGAAATTGCATGATTGTGAGTGATTATGAGTAACTCTTTTGTTGTGAGGGCACATGGTTGATGATTGTTGGGTAGTTTTATATGATTTTTTTTGGCTTAACTTGTGTATACGAATTAACCAACTTAATGAGTCTATGTTGGAGGGTGAGTTGTTTCTAGTAATGATCAAGAAATCTATGTTCTTCTTGACTATTGACTAATGATATCATGTAGAGTACCAGACTTATTGACTATGTTCTTATTCAGAAATGATGTTACACTACAACCGTCCTTATTGGGAAGCGCAAATACTTCCACCTATTTAGAAATATAGTCAATGGCAACCAATATATACTTCGTACCATAAAAACTCACTAATGGGCCTATGAAATCAATTCCCTATACATTAAACAACTCAAGCTCAAGAATAAGTGTCATGAAGAGCTTATGCTTTTATGAGATATTTCTTTGATACTGGCATTAGTCACAAGCACAAGCATATCATATGCATATTTATGAATAATTGGCTAATAGTAACCATACTACAAGATCTTAAGGGCCGTGGAAGTATCACCATGGTGATGCCCAACTGTGGACGAGTGACAAGGCTCAAGAATATGCATCATCTCAACTTTAGGAATACATCTCCAAATCACACCATTCGTACACATCCGAAATAATAATGGTTCATCCCATAAAAATTTCATACCATATGCATAAACCGCTTTCTTTACTGAAATGATAAGTCTTCCAAGATATGATCACTTGCGAAATAATTATTAAAATCAGGAAAACCGGCAGATTAAGTAATATGATGGTAACAAGACCCGCTCATCTGCAAAATTATCTTCAATCTCTATCTCATACCGTACTTTGATGATAGCCTCCACTTCTATATGGGATAGACTGTCTGCAACCTAATTCTGTATACCCTTATGGCCCTTGACCTTAAAATCAATTCCCTGCAATAATAGAATGCACTAGATCAACCTATGTTTCACATCTTTCTTTACCACTAGGTAACTAAAAGTTTCATGATCAGTATGGACAATGACTTTGGTCCCAATCAAATAGGACTAAAATTTCTTAAAAAAACACCACCACAAGTAGATCCTGCTCAGTCACCTTATAATTATTTTGGCTGGGGTTGAGTGTTTTGCTAGTATAATAGATGGGGTGAAGTATTTTTTCATGTCTTTGGCCTTGTACAACTCCTAGGACCACACTATTGGCATCACACATCAATTTAAATGAAAGAGACAAGTATGGAGACAAAATGATAGGGGCATAAGTCAATCTCTCTTTTAGGCACTCAAAGGCCTTGAGACAAGAATCACCAAACACAAACTTCACCTCCTTCTCTAATAACTTGCATAATGTATTTGAAATTTCAGAGTAGTCCTTTATGAATCACCTATAGAACCCTACATGACCTAAGAAACTCTAATTACCTTTGACCAAAATAGGTGGAGGCAATTTTTTAATCACCTCATTTTTTGCCCTGTGAACCTCTATACCCTTCTTCAAAATCTTATGTCCTAAAACTATTCCCTCTTTCACTATGAAGTGACACTTCTCCCAATTTAGAACCAAATTTCACTCCTTACATATCTGAAGTACATTATCAAATAGGACAAAAAATCATCAAAATGTCACCCACGATCAAGAAATCATCCACAAAGACCTCTATAGTATCTTCCAACATTTTAGAAAAAATGGACGTCATATAATACTGAAAGGTCGCAGGAGCATTACAAAGTTTGAAAGTCATTATCTTGAAAGTGAACGTAACATATGGATAGGTGAAAATGGTTTTTTATTGGTCTTCGAGGGCAGTAAAATCTAATTGTAACCCGAATAGCCATAAAGGAAAAAATATCATCCTCTACCTACAAGACGATCTTACATCTAGTCTATTAATGGAATAGAAAAGTGATCCTTCTACGTCTAACTATTCAACTTTTGATAATCCATACACACTATCCATCTCATAACTGGTCTTTAGGTCCTATCTCATTCTTGTCATTTGAGACCACAGTGATCCCACTCTTTTTAAGCACACACTAAATCGGGAATACCCATTTGCTATTGGCAATAGGGTAAACTACACATGTATATAACAACTTGATGATATCCTTCTTCACCACAACTTCCATAGACAAATTTAAATGACATTGATGCTTAATGCTAGTCATAGAATCTAGTTCAAATTAAATCTTGTGAGTACAAAATCTAGGTGAAATCCTGACAATATCAATAATGGTCCAACCAATGGACTATTTAAACCTCTACAATACTAAGATCATGGCCTCAATTTATGTCCAACAAATCTATAGAAATAATAACTGGCAAGGCATTGTTGGCCCCAAGAATGCATAATGCAAATGAGAAGGTAAAGACTTCAATTCATAGACCAGTGGCTCCTCAATAGATCAACGAACTGGTGGAGTAATTCAATTCTTAAAGTCTAAATCCAACTTCTTTGGCTCATAAGTATGGGAACCTCTACCAGTAAGAGCGTTCACAATCTCATCATACTCATCAATGCCGTCACCATCAAAGTTCATGATCACCTCCACTAGTTCCTCAACACCAAGTCTATCCTTAATGAGCACACTCACTGAATCAACCTAAACGGTGTCTATCACTAATACCACACTGATATCTTTTGGTTGTCGTATCAACTGACCCATATTGAAAGAAATATTATCATTACTGAGTCTAAATTTGATATGTCTCATCTCTATAAGAGCCAATGCCCTACCTGTGGATAGAAAGGGCCTTCCTAAGAAAATAGAAATATCAAAAATATACCTCATATTAAAGAATCAACAAATCAACTAAGAATATGAAGGAATCTACCTTTACCAAGATATCACACATAATATCAACCAATTTCTTCATAGTCCAATCATCCATCAATAATCTAATCGACGTCGACTTAGGTGACCCCAGCCCCAACTACTTGTACACAACTAGCGATAGCTCCAAAGTCACACTATGGTTATGAGAAATTCAAGGAAACAACAGTGTAAGGAATTGAGAATGCTCCAGGATCCTATTTCTTCTTAGCCAAAGATCAGGAAGCAATAACACTACAATGGTGAATATTATTAGTGGGCTCAAAACTCATTATCTGATTCTTCATCACAATGTCCTTCTTAAACTTTGCATAACCAGGAATCTGCTCTAACACTTCTACAAGAGGGATATTTATAGTCAATTCTTTAAACATAGGAAAAAATTTCTGATATTTCCCCTCTTCTTTCTTCTTCTTCAACCTTTGATGATATGTGTAGGATGTTATGGAATGGTCTTCAAAAATGGTTTGACGTCCTTACCTTTACCTTTATGGGTTACAACACTTTTCTTAACACCAGTTAACTTCAGTGATGTCTCACGATCACTTTCCAACTTCTTGACTTTAGCTTTGGGTGTCTTATCATGATTAATTATATCATTCCTCACCTCATCAACTACCAACATAGGAGGATCAATAGTATCCTTATTACTCTAAGTGGTGACGGATAAATTGTGACTATCATTCTTTAGAGTGCCCAATTGACGCTGCTTTAATGTAGCTGACATCTGACCAAATTAGTAATAAAGCTACTTAATCACAGTAGCATGTAATTATACCTTTTGGTTCAGTCCCAAATTTCTTCCTTAATCTCATTAAGGTAATTTTATTGATTCTCTACACCCTTAACCAACTTTGCAAGTAATACTTTCATCCTCAAATTAGTATCTTGGTTTTTTGATGGAAAATATCTACCACTCTTCTCCTTATAGTACTCTTTTTGCCTCCAGTCACCATCTCTCTCTCTCTCTCTATTCTGATCCTTATACCTATCACCATAATAGTTCTAATCTTCATTCTTTTGTCTCGAGTTCCAAGAGTCCTAGTAGGACCCTTGGTCCTTGGCTCAAAAAACTGCTATCTCTCTATCCAGATAATTGGCCTCCTCTTCAGAGTCAAACTAATCATGTTTAGAAGACTTAACATGCATGCCACTACATTCACTATTTTAGCATATATAGTCACAAACTGCATAGTATGTAACATAATTTTCATCCTCAACTGTGCTACCTCTTGAGATACAATATCATCTATGACTCCCTACTCACTGGAAGAACCAATAGCATAAGTATCGACTCCTTTTCTACCTCTTGTGTATACTACCCTTGATTGGTATTAGAGACTCAATCTATAATTTCCATAGCTAGCTCCCAATAAAGGTTTATGAAAGCCCCACCAGTTATAGTATCAGCAACAACTTTGGTGTTCATATTCAGGGCTCTATATAATATCTTGAGAAAGTTTCTTCTTGAAATTATGTGATTGGTCACCTTTATCAACTTTTTCTTGAACCTCAACCACGTAATGCACAATGCTTCTGAAAACAATTGCTTGAAATTGAAAATATCATCCTTTAACCATAATGTTGCTTTGCATGTAAGTGTGAACAAGAATAACCTAAGTCTCAAAGCTTCCTTACTTACCCTAAGTAAATGATACAAAGTGCATATCCCAAGGAAACTTATGATGTGTATGTTAGCATAATCAGATGATAAACCAAAAAACACACCCTTCAGATTAAGAAAATGAATCATATCACTCATAATGTCAAACTTCACAACTTGGGACAACTTAGTAGGAATGATATCTCCTATCTCGATAGTATCAACATAACACAACTCTTTCTCTAGATCATTAAACACTAGTATGTACTAAAAAAAGGGTCTTTGTCTCTATCAAGTACTGCCAGGTGCTCTTCTTCCCATCTTACTCTTTCCTCTTGAGTTGCATGCTGAGCAACGTCCCTCATTGAATTCTCTTTAGCTAGTAATTGGTAGTGGTCCGTGTGGCTATTTATCTTACATTATGTGGAGGTGAAGGAATTAAATTAGGGTCATTATGAACCCTATGTTCATGCTTTTCCATCCGACTATTCTATCATAAGGTCTACTCCAGCTCAATATCAAGTGGAATCAAGGGATTTCCTTGACTTTTAGTACTGGCCATACACCTACATATGCTCTAAAAATAGTAGAAAAACCAAAAATTAGAAACCTCAACAAGCTCAATCAACCTATAACCATATTGATAGGCAACAACATTATAATAATATGTCGCTCAAAATTACACCTCCTAGAAAGTATAACGTGGCTGCTCAAATAAAGAACACAACAAATTTTGGGGTCGAACCCCGAGGAAATAGTTAGAATCTCTATCAGAAGTTGTTAAAATTGCTAAAAAGTGTAGAAAGTAAATGGGGTAATTTTCTGAAAACAGTAAGAGTAGTAACGAATCTTGACCGCTTTATATTGAAATTAATATGATATGAATACTAGGACTATTTCCCATGACTTCCTAACTCCATAGACTTATCACTCTTTTCCAAACAATGTAAATGCTTTGCATGCAGAATCTGACAAGTTATGTATCAGTAGTCATTTGTTGTACACCTTAGGTGAATTTCACTCATCACATTTTGAGACTCAGAGTGTCACATTACTAACCCTTGCCTTGGATCCTAGATTAAATATCTCTTTTTGGGTCACAAGTTAATTACATGAAGGTTGATAACTTCAAATTTTTGTTGAGATATTCATTATAAAATCCCAATACATGCAGGAACACTAATCAAGAAAGACTTGACACTTCCTATACTTTGTTATTACATTAGGTTCCTCACAACCCAATTTAGGAGGTTTTTATCCACTCATGTTTGCCAGAACATGCATTACATTAAAGAAATAAAACATATGAATACTATCACAATGGATTAAGAATAAAAACCACAATCTATAAATAATATCCAACTGTAAAAACCAAGAACAAGGATTCCAAGATCAAAAGTGTATCCCAAAATGAATATAAATTTATAACTATAGAGAGATCATAAAATTATACAAAAGCATCCAAGGGGTATTTTTGATTAGACAACAAAACATAAAAATACTATAAAAAATGAAATAGGAAAATAAGTTCAGCAGTGGTAACACCTCGTACAACAGGTTGTCTGGAGTGATGATGGCTTGTTTTTGTCTCTGTATCCTATCTTCATTACTCTTTGGTGATGATTCATCACGTCTCGCTATAAGTCATTATCTGACCCCTTTCTTCAATTGTAACTTTTTAAGATTTCAGTTCTTTCCTCCAAGTGCTTATAACAATCCTCATGATGAGTCATATCTTGATCTTATGACTCATCACCAGCGTTCTCACCTCTATACTAAAACTTGCACTTTCTTAAGACTTTAACTCTCTTTTTCTCAGAATGACCTTCACTATGAATTGTAGTCAGATACTATGAGTCATAGTTGGTGTTGACTTTAGCATTCTTCAATTATTTCTTCATTGGTCATGTAATGACTTGGATGATAAGTAATGACATCACCTAATGACTTTTTTTCCAATAAGAAACTTAACATTGTCAAGCTTTTTCTTTCATTATTTGGTCTACTCACTCCCATCCCCTTTTTATGCAAAAAATTACAAAAACTCATCACATCTAACAGAAGGACCTAAGTACTTGCACAATTTAATTATTTTAAGCATCAAAAGTGCCATGAAACTATGACATATCACTTAGTTGCACAAAACATCAGCATGATTAAATTTGGGCCATCGTGGACCACATGACCAAGTCAGCCCATTTCTTACCAATTAAGACCTCAGATACAACTGAAGATTATGCTAAGTTGTATGTCTATGAATAAGAAAGTCACTATGAGATTCCATTATCCATCATTTTCGACTGAGGTACTTAGTTTATATTGCAGGATTATGAATTTCACCTTTGTACCGCTTTACACCCTCATACATATGTTCAGGTCGAGCGAACTATCCAAACTATATAGGATATGATGAGGGACTGTGTGATTGATTTTAAAGGAATTTGGGATGATAATCTACCTTTGGTTAAGTTTTCTTACAATAATAATTACTATGCCAATATTTAAATAAATCTTTTAAGGCCATATGTGGGCATAGGTGTAGATCACCTATAGGTTGGTTTGATGTTAGTGAAATAGCCTTAGTTGGGCCAGATTCAGTCCTCAAATCTATGGAGAAGGTTCATTTGATTCATAAGAGGTTGAAAACTACTCAAAGTCATCAGAAATCATACACAGATGTGAGAAGGAGAGAGCTAAAGTTTGATGTGGGTAACTTGGTATTTTTGAAAGTGTCACCCATAGAGGGAGTGATGAGATTTGTAAGAAAATAAAAGATCTTCCTTCGGTATATTAGTCCTTATGAAATTGCCCAAAGTGTTGAAATTTTTTCATATGAAATGTATTTTATGTCAGAATTAGTCGTCGTTCATCTAGTTTTACAAGTGTCTATGTTAAAGAAGTGCATTAAAAACTCTTCTTAGTAGTCCCTATAGAAATTATAGGAGTGAAATATAGTTTAACTCGTGAGGAGATCACAATTAAAATTCTTTATCGATAAGTTTGAAGGGTAAGGAATAGAGAAGTAGCTTTGGTGAAAGTTATTTGGTGAAATCAATCAGTTCAAGAAGCAAATTGGGAAGAAAAATCACACATGGTGAGTTGATATCCTTATTTATTCAACCCTATCATAAAATCAGCTTAAGGTAAGAAATCCCTTCTAATCTATTCTACTCACCAGCTTCCTTACTCATTTCACTGATCCTATGAAGTTCTTATATAAGAAGTAATTTCAATTGAGAGTTTATGTTTGGGGTGATTAGTCTAGTTGTAGAATAAGATAAGCTTTAGATACAATCTTATAAAGACTGTAAGATAGATCTCTCCCCATCCTAACCTTCATTTGACGAAAAATGATTCCAAGAGGGAGATAATTTTATAACGTTTTAATATGATATCTGAGTTGGATAATGATAAGGGATGTTAGCTGGACCATTAGTAAGTGTTTTGGAATTTTTGTAATGGATTTTGGGGCTTCTCAGGACCTCAACACAATAAGGATTCACGATTAGGGCATGCCATAGAGGCATGGCACAACCTAACACAAAAACCAAAAGCCTGGCATGTTAAGGGTTTGCTACACTAGCTAGGTTTTGAGATAAGGTTTTTCCATATCCGTGGTGTGGCACGATAAGGGTGGCACACGCCCAAGAGTATTGCGATTCTATTTTTAAATTATTTCTTCAAATTTAGTGGGATTTTTGGTCTTTTACATCCTAAATAATTTATTAACAATTCTAACCATTTCCCTACCTCACAAGTCAAAATAATTATTCCCTATCCTACCCAAACCCTCAAGAACACAAAAAAGGATTTTTCTCTAAAAAATTCAAGCTTTTAAAGGTGAAATTCATATTTACTCCAACAAATTCACTAAGTCTAGATATGTGGGGTATGAACAAGGATCTTCTTTCCTTCTTGTACCCAAAAGTTATGTGTTTACATGAACTTTTATGCAATTGATTTTCTAGGATTCAAACACCCTTTTATTATGTTTTAATATTCTGATGTTTCCTCCTGAGTTAAGCCTTATATACCATAATATTTCATGTTTTCTTATGTTTTTATCCATGAAAGTGATCTTATGAATTGAGTTTTAGTATTTTGACATGATGTTCCACGAGTTAATAAATGCACATAATTTTTAGCATGATTTAGTCAGTTTACATGTAAGAGTTTTTGTTTTTTCATGATTCTCTTAGTTTATAAGAAGTTAACACATCCCCCTTCCAATTTCAAATTATGTCAGCATGATCTAGATTTTAGTTTTGGTCTTCTGATCTTAGATAAGTTATGAAATTTATATAATTAATTAATAATAATATTTAGCAATAGAAGCAAAATTGATATTCAGACTTATAAATCTATATGCTTAATTTTAGGTGAATATCATACATCAAGAGAACCATGTGTATATATATAATATATAAATAAATTATATCGTATTTAAAAATGAGAAGGGAATGTGGGTTCATTGCATCTTATTTCCTAGAAACTATATACCACCTGCTCACAAGTCAAAATACTTGTTCCCTCTCCTCCCCAAACCCTTAAGAACACAAAAAAGGAATTTCTTCTAAAAAAATCAAGCTTTTAAAGATCCAATTCATGTTTCCTCCAAGAAATTTACTAAGTCTAGATATGTGGAGTATTAACAAGGATATTCTTTTCTTCTTGTACCCAAAAGTTATGTGTTTACATGAACTTTTATGCAATTGATTTTCTAGGATTCAAACACCCTTTTATTATGTTTTAATATTCTGATGTTTCCTCCTGAGTTAAGCCTTATATACCATAATATTTCATTTTTTCTTATGTTTTTATCCATGAAAGTTATCTTATGAATTGAGTTTTAGTATTTTGACATGATGTTCCACGAGTTAATAAATGCACATAATTTTTAGCATGATTTAGTTAGTTTACATGTAAGAGTTTGTGTTTTATCATGATTCTCTTAGTTTATAAGAAGTTAAGACTTACCACTTCCAATTTCAAATTAAGTCAGCATGATCTAGATTTTGGTTTTGGTCTTCTGATCTTAGATAAGTTATGAAATTCATACAATTATTTAATAATAATATTTAGCAATAGAAGCACAATTGATATTCAGACTTATAAATCTATATGCTTAATTTTAGGTGAATATCATACATCAAGAGAACCATATGTGTATACATATATATATATAAATAAATTATATAGTATTTAAAAATGAGAAGGAAATGTGGGTTTATTGCATCTTATTTCCTAGAAACTATATACCACCTTCTGACAAGTCAAAATACTTGTTCCCTCTCCTCCCCAAACCCTTAAGAACACAAAAAAGGAATTTCTCCTAAAAAATTCAAGCTTTTAAAGGTCCAATTCATGTTTCCTCCAAGAAATTTACTAAGTTTAGATATGTGGGGTATTATCAAGGATATTCTTTCCTTCTTGTACCCAAAATTTATGTGTTTACATGAACTTTTATGTAATTGATTCTCTAGGATTCAAACACCCTTTTATTATGTTTTAATATTCTGATGTTTCCTCCTGAGTTAAGCCTTATATACCATAATATTTCATGTTTTCTTATGTTTTTATCCATGAAAGTGATCTTATGAATTGAGTTTTAGTATTTTGACATGATGTTCCATAAGTTAATAAATGCACATGATTTTTAGCATGATTTAGTCTGGTTATATGTAAGAGTTTGTGTTTTATCATGATTCTCTTAGTTTATAAGAAGTTTAGACTTATCACTTCCAATTTCAAATAATGATAGTATGATCCCAATTTTAGTTTTTGTCCTATGATCTCAGATAAGTTATGAAATTGATACAATTATTTAATATCAATATTTAGCAATAAAAGCACAATTGGTATTCAGACTTATAAATCTATATACTTAATTTTAGGTGAATATAATACATCAAGAGCACCATGTGTGTATATATATAAATATATAAATTTTATAGTATTTAAAAATGAGAAGGGAATGTGGGTTCAGTCCATCTTATTTCCCAGAAACTATATACCACTTAGGTTTAAGGGGTCTCGCCAGAGAGTATCTCTCTTTCCAAATGGGCTCAATTTAGTGATCACTCTAGATTAAGTTCTATATTAATGGCAATGTATTGGATACATGCTGTCTCACATGGTTTGTGTCAGTAATAAGAATCTCCTATAGAAAAGATAAATTTTAGGAACTAAGTGTAGTTACTCATACAACTTATTAAATTATGGTTTTGTATTCATGCTTTATGATATTTCAACATTTAGTTTTATTCACCATCATGGTGAGTCTATCTACACTTAGAATGCATGTTTTAGAAGTATTGGCCACATATATGTATGTGTGGCTACATTGTTTCACAATGTAGTTCCTAGTGTTCATCCTCAATAGTATGATTGGCCACGATCACTATGTCCTACATCCCATCAGTTGGTGAGTACATATGGGTCAAGGGAAACTTTTATGGTTAATTCTTTAGATTTCTTTTAGCTCAGACATTATCTTTTAGCTTGGGTTAGCTGGGGCATGTCCCAGTGGGTTTTTAGTTCTAGTCAAAGGCTTGTCAAGACTAGTCAGATCATGTGTTTCTTTCAGTTTTTCAAGAGTTTAGGTTGGTGTTAAGTTAATAATGTTCTACTGAGATAGCTCACTAATTGAACCCAATTTATAATGTTTTAGGTTCTGCTCAAGTTTTAAGCTTATTCGATTGATATTAAGTGATAAGTAGATATCATGGATTAGCTCTAGGCTACTTGTAGTCCTAATCATTATGTGATATCCAAGGGGTAGACTCAGGTCATTACAAATGCGTCTATGATCATATACTCTTTAAACACTTTGGTATCTATGCCTCAAGGTTTTGTCAGCTTTTTTGAATCAAAAGACCCATTAGATTATTTATTAGAAATAAAAATTATGTACGGAAGACGGGTCATCCCAAAGTGTTGAACTCATATTAAAAGTCCAACAAAATAAATAAACAAAACAAAAAAAATGAAAAACTCAAAAGAAAGTATGAAGGTAATGCATTTCTTCTTTCTTTTTATGATTATTTGACTATAGTTATAACTTGGATCTAGTTTGGAATTATTACTAGAGAATTACTTGTATGAGACATACTTTTGTAAAATAGCTTATTGACTTGCCATGGTTTCATGGCACTTTTATGCTTTAAACTAGGAAATTATGCAAGAACTTAGGTAGTTTTTTGAGGTATTATGCATTTTTCTATTGATAGACTAACTAGTGTGATTCCATTTTTTTTCTTCAAAGCTTATGACTCATAACCAAATTAGTGTTGGTGATCCTGGACACTAACAAGACTATGTGTGGGACCTTACGGCTCATAAGGTGACCCTACGAGTTGCAAGGTCACTCGTAGTGACTGGGCAGTGATTTTTTAGTCTTTTCATTAAGGGCATTATGATCAATTCCCCTTTTCCCTTACATGAACCCCACGGCCATAAAACACTTTAGGGGGTTATTTCTCATTCATAACTCAATAAAAAACACTCTTAAACACTCTAAATTCTCTTAAGATACTTAGGGTTTCAAAGAAGTTCATCAATTTTAGAGATCTCAAAGGGAACTTACCTCCATAACTCATGATATTTCAGGCATGTTACTCTTCCCCAATTATTACTTTATAAAAAACATGTATTTAATTGGTTTAATTAGAGGTTTTGAATGAGGGTTTTGATGTGGTTAAGGGTTTTGGTATGATTGATTCTGAAATTGTTTTTCCATGATTTATTATGCATTGTTTATGCTTTATTGGTGGTTTTGAACTTTTAAGGTGCATGGGAAAGGTGAATAAACAAAGGGGTCATGGTTTTCTGTAGTATTGGTATTTTGATATTGGAATTGATTTTGAATAATTATGTCGTCTCAACCCACTTTTGTAAATGGATTTGGATGGTGACATTTCCAATTGGTTTAACTTACTCACCTATGATATTACATTACATTAATTATTAAATAATGAACATGGAATTTGAAAGCATTGTTAGTTGTTATTTGATTTAATAAACAAATGGAGCCGATGCATTCCCTAGGTTAATTAATTATTATGGCATAGAGACATGTATACGAGTGTAAGGGTATGATGATACCTATGTTTGGCTTAATGGTTGGTTCATTGATTAATAAATGGGTTATGTGAAACTTGTTTTAAAATTTGGCTTAATGGGGGTTAGTAGCTAAGCCGTGAAAGTGTGGGTCTTGGATTACTTGTACTAGAAACTCATGATTGCCGATATGAGGATTTGTCTTGATGAACTATTTGTCTAATTCACACTATTTATATATTTGTATCTTAGATTGATGTAGGGTCGGGGCATTCCCTTGTCTTCCTTAATACCTTCGATTCATGCGGCTAATATGCACTGGGGCCCTTTCATCAATGGAGATGAGCCCATATAGCCCGTGGGTGCCTGTTTATGATAGTTGAGCAACATAGTCCAGGATAAATTTTTAATTCTTGCTATGCCTTCTTCCCTTTCTCAACACGACACACTTATATATACATATGGTTATGTGCATTGACTTTGATTTACTTTGAAACATTGATCATGGAATAATTTTATCCCCTATACCTGAGTTATATGCTAGTTCTCAACCTACTAACCATGTCCAGATGTTGTATTTCCATGCGATGCAGGCACTGTAGATACTTCTACTTTTCTTGTGCACTGTTAGGTGGAATGGCTTGATTCGCCGATCTTCAGAGGACTTGATCATTTCATCATTTTTCTTTCATAGAATAGAATTAAAGAGTTCATATTAAACATTATCATTCTCATTGTCATGGTTCGAGTCCGTGGCATGTCCCAAGACTTTATTGATTTTGGTTTAGTTATAAGGCTTTGTCAATTATTGTGGACTTGGGTGATGTTGGTTGGTATTTTTTGGTTGATTTTTAATTAACGGTTATAGATATTTCTTAAATTCTTTGAGCTTATCTTATGCTATCTTAGTATATGTTCAAAATTAATCCATTGTTGGGGGTATTGTGTTTGTTTTGATAGGTGCAAGGGGTGGTCTCTAGTCCTTATTGGACTTGAGATACCTGTCATGGCCAGGCCCTGGTTCGAGTAATCAAAATGTTGGTATCATAGCTTAGATTTATTTCTTTGGATTTTCACAAAGTCGTGTCAAGTAGAATCTCTTTTATATGTGTGTAGCGCGACACCTTTATAATGTAATGGCTACAAGGAATTCAGGAATATTTTCCTTTATCATTGTTCTATTTTGGGCTATAGATTCTAAAACCTTGAAATCTCCTCTAATTCCCGTATGTTTTCTTATCGATTATGCCTCCAAAAAGATCTGATATTCTTGGAAACCTCTCTATCCCTCTTAAGGACAATATGGACGGGGTTCATCCTACTTAAGGATTTCAAACCCAGTCTAGGGTCATAGCATCTGATTGCCCTAGTGGATTTTCATTGGTTACCACTGATCATTCTTCTGCTTGTAACAATATTGCTCGATTATATCCAGGAGATATTAGCAACGTTGAGTTTTGCTATTCTATTTATCTATTGACCTAGTTGATTACATCTCAGTCACCTCTATTGGGTTCTACTGGTGTTGCTATGAGTTCTTCTGAGGCCACTAGAGTTGGCCAGTTTTAAAGGTTGAATCCTCCGACCTTTACTGGTTCTAAGGTTAAGGAAGATCCTCAAGGGTTCATCAATAATATGGAGAAGAATTTTCATATGATGAATGCAATATAATTCTAAGGGTATGGAATTCATTGTATACAAGCTGAAAGATGTGGGGTATCACTATTATGAGGAGTGGGACCAGTGTAGGGGAGATGAGGCAAAATTAGCTTTATGGAGGATTTCTTAGTTGTTTATTTATAGCTCCTTTCCTCAGGTGTTGAGGGAGGATAAGGCTAAGGAATTTTTTAATTCGAAGCAGGTCAAGATATATGTGAAGGAGTATGCCTTGAAGTTTCACTAGTTGTCATGTTATTCTCCTGAGCTAGTATCTAGAATGTGGTCTAAGTTGAGAAAGCTTACTTCAATTTTGTCCTGGTATTTGGTATTGGAATGTAAGGCTACCTTATTCAATAATGATATGGATATCTCTAGGCATTGGTATACATGCAATATGTGGATGATGAGAAGAAAAAATAGGTGGATTTCGGGGAGACACAGAGTAAGAGATCTCGATTTTCTGAGCAGGGTGGTGCCAAACAAAATAGTGGCAATTATCAGAAATGGTGTTTTAAAAAAGAAGTGGTAGAGTTCTGGTTTTGATTCTACAGCTAGTGCACTATTCCTTAAGCTATCTATTTATTGTCGTTTTTAGAGAAACAATGTATATAAGGCAAGAAGTGCCTAATCTTTTGTCAGTATTGCTTAGTCGGGTCTATCTTATACCCCTTGTCATTTTTGTGCTCAGGTGCATCATGGATTTTGTGATGAGGGGAGGAATAATTGTTTCAGATGTGTTCAGTCTGGCCATATTCAAAGAAACTTTTCTTCAGGTAATGTTGCTATGGGGGCTAATGAGGTCCAGGTTATTGTTTCTTCTGCTCCTCTATCAAAAGGTGTTACTTATGGCTCTGACACTAGTCAAAATCATCCATATGCTCTTGCCACTCATTAGTATTTTGAGGATCTCTTAATGTTGTTATTGGTACGTTAAAACTTTTCCCTAGTGATTGTATTGTCTGCTTGATCCTAGGTCTACACTATCTTATGCGACCCTGTATGTGGCGATTCATTTTGGTTTTGTTCCTGAGTATATTCTTGATCCCTTTTTTGTGTCTACTCTGATGGGTGACTCTAATATGGCTAGAAGAGTTTATTGGGGTTGTGTGTTATCCATTCATGGTAGGGAGATGTTGATGGACCTAAATGAATTAGACATGTATGACTTTGACATGATTTTAGGGATGGATTGGTTGCACTCTTCTATGCATCTCTTGACAGTCGAACCCAAGGGGTCAATTTCTGATTCTCAAATAAGCTGGTGGTTGAGTGGGAAGGTAGTTCCCTAGTGTCCAAGGGAAGGTTTATTTATTAACTTAGATAAAAAAAATTGGTTTCTAAGGTTTGTCTTTATGATTTAAGTTGGGTTAAGGATTCTAGATTTAAAGGTCCTTCCTTGCAATCGGTCCTTATGGTTTGTAAGTTTATCGAGGTATTTCCTTATGATCTTCCTTGTGTTCCTCGTATTAGAGATATTGATTTTGGGATTGATCTTCTACCAGAAACTCATTCTATCTCTATCCCTACCTATAGTATGGCTCTAGCTGAGTAGAAATAACACAAGGAGTAGTTGAAGGATCTTTTAGATAAGAGTTTTATTTGCCCTATTTTTTCTCATTGCGGTGCCCCATTTTTTCATGCATAAGAAAGATGGTTCCCTTAGAATGTGTATAGACTACCTCTAATTTAAAAGGGTGACTGTGAAGAATAAATATACATTTCCTAGGATTGATAATCTATTTGACCAGTTTGAGGGAGCTAAGTACTTTTCTTAGATTGATCTTTAGTTAGGATACCATCAGTTGAGGATTAGGGAAGTGGATATGCTTAAGACTGCTTTCCGAACCCAGTATTATCATCTTAAGATTTTGGTGACGTCTTTTGGAATGACTATAACCCCAATGGTATTCATGGATCATTTGAATTAGGTATTTTGTTAGTTCTTTAATTTGTTCGTAATTGTGTTTATTGTTGATATTTTGGTATATTCCAAAAGTGAGGCAGATTATGCCGATCACCTCTGTGTAGTGTTGCAAACCTTGATGGATCACCGATTGAATGCAAAGTTCTCAAAATGTGAGTTCTGGTTAAATTCTACAACCTATCTGGGTCATGTTGTTTCTAGTGAAGGGATCATGGTGGATCCATAAAAAGTTGCGGTGTTTAAGAAGCGACCTAGGCCCATAATTCCAACCAACATTCAGAACTTCTTAGATTTAGCCGATTACTATAGGATGTTTGTGGAAAGTTTCTCTTCTATTGCCACCCCATTGACTAAGTTTACTTAGAAGAAGGTGAAGTTCTTATGGTATGATGCTTGTGAATGTAGTTTTGAGAAGTTAAAAAATAATTTAACTTCAGCTTTGGTTTTGACCCAGCCCAAAGGTACTGATTGTTTTCTTTTTTATTATATGTGTCTCAAGTGGGAGTGGGTTATATTTTACTACAACATGGTAGGGTGGTTGCTTATTCTTCTAGGATAGTTGAAGGTGTATGAGAAGAACTATCTATCTCATGACTTGGAGTTATTGGATGTGGTCTTTGATTTGAAAATTTGCCAACATTATTTGTACGGGGTTCATGTTAACATCTTCTTAGAACATAAGAGTTTGAAATATGTGTTCACCCAGAAAGAGTTGAATCTCAGGAAAAGAAGATGTCTTGAGTTTCTCAAGGACTACGATATAAGTCTCCACTACAATCTAGGTAAACCTAACATAGTTGTTGATGCTTTTAGCAGGTTGTCTATCAGAAGCTTATTTCATGTGGATAAGAAAAAATGAGAGTTGGTGAAGGATATTCATTATTTGGCTAATCTTAGAGTTCCTCTCTTAGATTTTGAGGATGGTGGTGTGATGGTCCAAGAGTTGGTGAAGTCATCTTTATGCGTTCAAGTGAAAAAGAAATAGGTTTTAGATCCTATTTTGATACGGATCATGGATAATGTGGGTCATGAGAAGGTGATGGACTTTGATATTTGTAGTGATGGTATCTTGAGGTACTAAGGTAGGTTGTGTATTGTCGATGTGCTGCGAGAGAGGATTTGGGTTGAGTCTCATGAGCCGAGGTACACTGTTTATCCTAGTTTGACAAAGATGTATTATGACTTAAGAGAAATCTACTGGTGGAATAACATGAAGAAGGATGCGGCCAATTTTGTGGATAAGTGTTTAGTTTGTCAGTAAGTGAAGGTGGAACACTTGAGGCCTGGTGGCTTATTTTAAGAGATTGAGCAGCCCATGTGGAAGTGGGAAGTGGTTAATATGGATTTCATTAACTGTCTTACACGGTTTTGCCACCAGTTTGATTCCATTTGGGTCATCATGGATAGGACGACCAAGTCTGCTCACTTCTTGCTGGTGAAGACTAACTATTCAGAGAAAACTTACAATAAGATCTTCATTGAGGAGATCGTGAAAATTGATTGTGCTCCAGTTTCCATCATATCTGATCGAGGTACTAAGTGATCATCACATTTTTTGCGTTTCTTTCAAATATTTTTTGGGACTAAGGTAAACCTTAACATCAGTTCAACCCACAGACGGATGGACAAGCGAAGAGGATAATACAGACTTTGTAGGATATTCTATGGTCCTATGTGATCAATTTTTGTTGTAGTTGGGTTGACCATTTGCCTCTCGTTGTGTTTTCTTATAATAAGAGTTATCATTCTAGTTTTGGGATGACTCCATTTGAGTCTTTGTATGGTAGGAGATTTAGGTCCCCTATTGGTTGGTTTGAGGTTGGCGAGAATAGGTTGTATGGTCCGGACTTGGTTCACCAAGCTATAGAGAAGGTGAAGGTGATTCGAGATAGGCTTAAGACCACCTAAAGTTGCAAAAAGTCCTATGCGGAAATAATGTGAAGGGACTTGGAGTTTGACATAGATGGTTTAGTACTCTTAAAGGTGTCTCCCTTAAAGGTAGATACGGTTTGTAAAGAAGGGGAAACTAAGTCCTCGTTATATTGGTCCATATCATATTTTGAGTCTAGTGGGCAATGTGGCTTATGAATTGGAATTGACTTGTAGTTTGGGATTTATTGATCCGATGTTCCATGTGTCAATGTTGAGGAAATGCATAGGTGGTCCTTCCTTAGTTGTTCCTTATGAGTGTGTGGGCTTCTCGAATTCTTTATCCTATGATAAAGTCCCGATTGAGATCTTGGATCCGTAAGTTTGTAAGTTGTATGCGAAAGACGTGGTTTGGGTTAAAGTTCAATGGAGGAACCAAAAGGGTGAAAAAGCTACTTGGTAATTTAAAGAGTACATGAATTCCAAATACCCATTCTTGTTTCTCGCTCTGGATAATCATGCGAGAGGTATGTGTATTCCATAGCATCTTTGTTTGTGGACTATGTTAATTTCTTGATATCTTGTTTTCTGTCTTTGCTAAAGGTAAGAGTGGGTGTGTTTCTGTATTAAATCGTGCCAAGGGATACCTTGTCTCATTATTCGAGGATGAATTATCCTAAGGGGGGAGGATGTAACCCCCCAAATTTTTGGTCCTTGAAACTTTCAAAAATTTTATCCTCACTGCCCAGACTACGACTCACCTTACGAGCCATAGGGAGTCTTGACAGGTCTTATGGACCCAATCATAGCCTGACCAGTATGTTGTCCTGGAGTTTCTATCCTGACTACGACTTAGACCCTAGAGTCATAGGGTGTCGTAACGAGTTGTATGTTCCTTCCATAGCCTAACTAGAGTGATGCCCAATTATTTCTACTTTAACGACAACTAGACTAAGCGAGTCATCATGACTGAGTACGAGTCATAAGGTACAACTCATACCAAAGTCAGTGCTGGTGGTCCTGGACTTTTTTCTAAACTACGAGTGGGGCCTTATGAGTCATAAGGCGACCCTACGAGTCGCAAGGTCACCCGTAGTGACTAGACAGTAATTTTTTAGTTTTTTCATTAAGGGCGTTCTTGTCAATTTTGCTTTTCCCTTACATAAACCCCATGACGAGAAAGCACTTTAAGAGGTTATTTATCATTTATAACTCAATAAAAAACACTATCAAACTCTCTAAATTCTATTAAGCAAGATACTTAGGGTTTCCAAGAAGTTCATCAATTAGTGCTCTCAAGGGAAACTTTCCTACATAACTCTTAATATTTTAGGTAGTGACTATTCCTAATTATTACTTTATGAAAAGCATGTATTAAATTGATTTTGTTGGATGGTTTTGAATGTGGGTTTTGATTTTGCTGAGGATTTTTATATGGTTGATTCTTAAATTATTTTTGCATGATTTATTCTGCATATTTAAGCTTTATTGGTGGTTTTGAACTTATGGGGTGCATGAAAATCGTGAATAAACTAAGGGGTCATGGTTTTCCCCAAAATTTGTATTTTGAAATTGAAATTGGTTTTGAATAATTGTGTCCCCTCAACCCACTTTCTTATATGGCTTAGAATGGTGAAATCACCTATTGGTTTGACTTACTCACATATAATATTGCATTACATCACTGATTAAACAATGAACATGGATTTTGAAAACCTTGTTACCTATGATTTGATTTAATGAACAAAGGGGTTTGAAGCATTCCCCCCGGTTTATATGAGTTATGACTTAGAGACAAGCTTGCAAGCTTAAGTATGACGATACCCATATGTGACTTAATTGTTGGTTCATTGATTAATAAATAGGTTATGTGAAACTTGTTTTAAAATTAGGCTTAATGAGGGTTATGTATCTTAGTCGTGAGGGTGTCGGTCTTGGATGATGTGTAAAGGTAACTCGTGTTTGCCGACATGAGGTTTCATCTTAATAACCTATGTGCCTACTTCACATTGTTGATATACTTGTATCTTGGATTGACGTAGGGTCGGGTCATTCTCTGGTCTTTCTTGATACCTCTGGTTCATGCAACTAACATGCACTGGGGCCCTTTCAATTGGTGGAGCTAAACCCATATAGCAAGTCGGTGCCTATTTATGATGGTTGAGCTACATAGTCCAGGATAAAGTTTTACTTCATGATAACCCTTATCCCCTTTCCGGCTTGACACTCCCATATATATATATATATACATATGATTATGTGCATCAACTTTGATTGAATTTAAAACAATGATCATAGAATTACTTTATCCCTTGTCCCTGAGTCACATCATAGTGCTCAACCCACTAACCATCTCCGGACGCTGTATCCCCATGTGATGCAGGCACCGGAGATACTTCTACTTTTACTGTGTAGTGTTAGGTAGATCGATATGATTTGTCAGCCATTAGTAGTAAACTAGTGAGCTTCCATTGTCTGAAGACTTGGTCATTTCATCAGTTTTCTTTCATAGAGTAGAATTGAAGAGTTCACACCAAACATTATCAATGCCATTGTCTTTGTCAGAGTTGGGGGCATATCTTGACAGGTTATTGATTTTGGTTTTGTTAGATGTCTTTGTGGATTAGTATGGACTTGGGTGTTGTTGTTTGTTTGTTTTTGGTCGATTACCGATTATCGTCTATAGATATGTCTTAAATTCTTTAAGATTATCTTATGCTATCCTTTTATATGTTCATAATTCATCCGCTATTGGGGTATTGTGTTTTGTTTGTCTTGGTGTAGGAGGTGTTCTCTGTTCCTTGTTGGACTTGAGATACCTGTCAGGGCAAGTCCTTGGTTTTGGTTGTAACAGATTCATGGGTGACAATCATTAGTCAACTACCGAAGATTGAAAAAGAGCCTAATTTCTATAATTGAGACCCACGACTCGTGGTTCTTGACCCAACCCATTGCCCTACATAGTTTAGGATAGGATTTTTTTTAATCTATAAATACTCCCATGATGTTTTATGAATAGTTTGCACACTTTTACATTATTTGGGGATCTTAGATACATTATTAATCCTAGAATCATTGACATTGATTTATAATGTTTTAATCAATTTGAGATTTTAGTTTTTTATATTATTCTTGAAAGTGCAAAATTATACTTTCATCCATGAATTCTTCAAGCGTTCATACAATCATGAGTAGTTTAACCCCATAGCTAGGTTTGTGGGAAAAATGATGAATAAATAAAATGTAGTTAAGTACAAAATCATTCTAGACCAGTATTGTTGAATGTATTCATATTTCCTTTGATTTGATTTCTTTCTTGATGGTTGCAAACATATGGAATCACCTATATTCTAAACTTCCTTGAGAGAGATCTATAGATTAGGACAAGGAAATAATAATAGTAATTTGAAGCTACCAACTTTTATCTAATTAACTTGAGCTTTAGCAAAGAAAGTTAATATTAGATTACAAGACAAGGGTTAGTAATGCGATGCTCTGAGTTCGATAGGAGATAAGTGAAATTCATCTGAACCAAGGTCGAAAGATGGTTAGTTGATACATATCTTGATAGATTTTACATTCAAGGCATCGGGAGATTCTACTAGAAAGAACAACTTATTGAGTTATTAAGTCACGGGGAACACAATCCTAGTGCTAATAATATATTTATCATAGTCCAATTAACCAACAATTGTTACTATTACAATTTTCTATCACAAAAACCCCTTTTTATTTAATTAATTCCAAATTACAGTAGTAAACCCTTAATGAAATTTTGGTTCATTTCTTATGAGATAGATCCCAACCTAGTTGAGTTCTATATTTGTTCGACGACCACTTTATACTTAATCACGAGGTGTAATTTAGCCGACATCAAATTTTGGCATTATTGCAGACAATACATTTATGAAGTGATAGATTGAGTTTGTTGAAGTTGTTGGTTTTGCTCATTAATTTTTTCTTGTATATTATTTCTAAGGCAGATGCTGGTGTATACATAGTACTCAAAATCAAGGAGAACCCTATAGCGACCCGAAATTGCATCCTGGGATGTCACACAGTGCTTAAGGCTACAAGTAGCCCCAAGCTAACCCTTTGAGCATGTTTCTACTAATAACACTCATTTCAAGATTAAATAATTCAAACACTAGCATAGTCATATCATATGATGGGAGATACAGAGAAAATACTCGATCCAAATGACCACAATATTGGAATTCTCACACAATAACAATCTGATAACTAGACTGACAAAGCCTCTACTAATCCATTAACTAGAGAGCGGTCGAGACAGGTCCCCAGCTGACTCAAAATGAACAGAAAATAATAAAATAGTCTCTCAAATGCTGAAATGTCTTAAGATAGGTCCTCGAACCATGAGGACTCACCACTGTAGGAATGTAGACAGAGGTACTTAGAAGTCACTGATAAGGCTGAGACTGAGCACCTGAACCTATATTATAAGACAATGTAGCACATAGACGTTTATATGGATCAGCACTTGGGAATGTACTGAGTATGTGGGGGTGCATGCATTTATATAAAACAAAATCAATACTTTTTAATAAAATCATACATGCAATAATTAATGACTCACATGGCTCGAATAAGTATAAAATGTAAAGCTCATGAATCATGTAGAATGGAGCATGTAACACAAATCTCGTGAGTCATCATAGTTTAACTTTTAAATCGGTAATCTTCTGTTATTCTCATTACCCATAGGCTAAAGAAAACTTTAAACAATACTTTCAACTCATTCATATGTCTCATGGAGAGTAAAACTTCTTTAATGCTCAAGAACTCATCTCTTTTGAACTCAAGTACTTGGAATTCAGAATCATATAACTTTGAAACATAATTGAAGGCATTTCATTCACTTTAGGAAAATATCTCGTTTAAAGCTTTAGGGAAATCGTTCTATCTCTAAGTTTAGGGAAATAACTTATCTCATAGCTTTAGAGAAAATACTTATATCAAGGGAAAATACTTTAGTCTTAGAGAGTAAATCTGCAACTTTACTGTTAGGAAAATGACTTGTATCAAGGGAGGTTCTCTTAACCGACAAAAACCATGTGGACTACATGTAGTCCAACGTTTTGTCCTCAAAAGAAGGAGACCCCACATTGGGGAGGAGCGTCATACTCTTTCCAGGGAGTAAAACCTCAATTCAGTGATCACTTATCTTGGCCTCGGGCCCAATATCTCGGCCTTAGGACTGAAATCTCAAACCTACGGTGGTACGTAGTTCTGGGGTAAGAAAATATAGTAACTTACCCAACTTGGTGCTAAATACTACTCCCTTTAGTTTATCTTTCTCATCTCATTGAAATCCACTTTAAAATAATCTCATGGTTCATCAAGAACTCAATAATCAAATCTGTAATCTCATGTAGTAAAGTGGATTTCAAAACTCCATGACCATTAGGTCAAAACATTTCTCAATAATCTCAGAATACTAAAATCATGGGTGCTTATAGCATAAGAGTTCATAAAATTGTAAATCTCAAGTAGGGCTCAATAACCCATAATTAAATCTCAAGTTAAAACTCATCAAAAGCATAATAGATAGAATATAAATTCATAACTCATGTAGAAATCGGGAAATTTCAGCAATTTGTCTCAAAATCTCAACTTACTCACATACTTCAATATCTCAAACATTTTAACTATTAATTTCTCAAGGATTAAAATCTTGATGTATAGATCCAGTTGTAATTTCTCAAGAACACATGTGAAAATCATGCCATTAGACTCTAAATTCATGATAAACATCAAAATATTGCAATCAATAATAATGGGTGAAAAACCCTAATTCAAATTCATGTAAAATCTCATAGATTGCAGGGTACAAGGATGAAAGGATTCCCCTTGTTCAAAACCCACATATCTTAGATTATGAAATTGAATGAACGAACTTGGTCTAAACTCTTTTTCTTACTCTTGAGAGAGAGTTCTTGCAACCTTTGAACTTGAGGAACTCAAATCTCAACTCAATTTGTAGAATCCATGGTAAGTTATTGGATTTTTTGGAGAATAATTTTAGTTTTTCTCTTGAGGGAGAAACCCTAGCCATTGTATATTTTGGGAGATAATGAGGCTATGAGGTTCGTTCGGAATAAATCTGAGGGTTAAAAGGGAAAAGAACCAAAAGCCCCTTTGAAAAGGACTTAAAAATACTGAACGGGGGCTGCGATGGTCGAAATGATGGTCCTTCGCAAGTCGGATGATCCATCGGATCGTCCGTCGCACATTGGCCGTGATGAGGCCACACTGCCTGAGCGTGATGGTCCCAGCGATGGTCCGTTGCATCTTTGACAGTCCGCCATTTTGGCCACTGCACTTGGGCCAGAAAAGGTAGTTACTTACTTGGTTATGACGGGCCGAACGACGGTCTGTCGTAGACTCGATGGTCCATCGGATCCTCCGTCGCACCTGGCCGGTTCCGACAACTCTCAGTAAAACGGCCATAACTTGTCTCCCCGATACCGGATTTGGACGAAATTGGTATCGTTGGAAAGATAACTCAATTATCTACATGTCAATAACTTAAATTTAAGAAAATTCTATATGGTTTAATAAAAAATCTCTTGGGAAGTCACTTCTCAATCTTTTAGGGCCGGAATTACACTTCACTTGACATGCTCTAAGGCTCAGACTATAAGGGAACTATGCAGGGTCTTACAATATCTCCTCCTTGGAAACATTTGTCCTTGAATGTCACTAGTTAGATAAGGAACACAGGAAAATAGAGTACAAATAGCTCAAGCAATTTTCTAAACGGCTCAAAATCTCTCTAAACTCTTGAATACCTTAGAAATTGCAAGAACTCATGCAAGAATAGATACATAGCTGAACTTCATATTAGAAGGGATGAATTAAGGAAGAATAATACCTTCGGATTGATCTAAACTTGTGGAAAATAGGTGCGGGTACTTGGCTGACATGTCTGCTTCTGCTTCCCAAGTAACGCCCTCAACTGACTGGTTTCGCCACAACACTTTGACCAAGGGAACCTCTTTGTTCCTTAGTGTATGGATCTGAAAATATAGGATTTCAACAGGAATCTCATTGAATAAAAGACTATTCTAAATATCAGCACTCTATGAACGATATACCACAACGGAATCACCACTATGCTTTTTAAGAATGGAGACATGAAAACTAGGATGAACGGCTAACAACTCTGCGGGCAACTCAACCTCACAGGATACTTTCCCTACACGGCTCAAAACTCTATACGGGCCAACATAACGGGGACTAAGATTTACCTTTTTATCAAACCTCTTCACCCCTTTCATGGGTGAAATCTTCAACTACACCAAATTACCCACTTCAAACTCAAGATCTCTTCTTCTCACAATGACATATGACTTTTGATGACTCTGAGCTGTCTTTAACCCCTCTCTAATCAACTTAACTTTCTCCATAGCTTCAAACACTGCATCATACCCAATCATGGAAGCTTCACCCACTTCAAACCAACCTATGAGTGATCTACATATCCTACCATACAAGGCCTCAAATAGTGGACATCCCGATGCTAGCATTGTGACTGTTGTCATAGGCAAATTATATCAATGGCAAATACTCATCCCAACTACCTTTGAAATCAAGAGCACACACCCTCAACATGTCTTCTAGGGTCAGAATAGTCCTCTCAGCTTGACCATCTATCTGCGGATGAAAAGCGGAACTCAAAAGAACTTGCGTACCAAGACCCTACTGAAACGCCCTCCAAAACTGAGAAGTAAATTGAGTGCCCCTATCTGAAATGATGGGCGAGGGAACTCCATGCAGCTTGACTAACTCCAGGATATTTAATCTAGTATAATCCTTAGCTGTATAAGATGTGTGCATGGGCAAAAAATATAAGGACTTAGTCAGCCTATCCACAACAACCCAAATAGAATCATGATGATCACGCGAAAGAGGTAACCCGGTCACGAAGTCCATATTCATCACCTCCCACTTCTAAGTGGGTATACCAAACTCTTGAATCACATCACCAGGTATTTTGTGCTCTACCTTAACCTATTGGCATGTTTCACACTTTGCTACAAAGCCAGCTATATCCTTCTATATACCATTCCACCAATAGATTTACCGTAAGTCGCGGTACATCTTGGTAGTTTCGGGATGAATGGAATACCACGTGCCATGCACTTCAACCATAATTCTCTGCCTTAGATCGTCAACACGCAGAACACACAATCTACTCTATAATATCAATACACTATCTCCTCCTTGGAAGAAAACCTCTACCTTTTGGTCCTTAACTGGCTCCTTCAGTCTGACTAAACTAGGATTTCTGTCTTGCTTTCCCTTCACTTTCAAAAATAAAGAGGATTCGGAACTACTCTACACCAACGTACTCCCTCCAGCTGAATCAAGAAACCTAACACCTAATCTAAGAAGACAATGCACATCACGAGCTAACTCTTTTTGACCTTCCTCTACATGAGCAACACTACCCATAGACAATCTGCTAAGGGCATCCGCCACTATATTGGTCTTACCCGGGGTGATACAACACACTCATATCATAGTCTTTTAATAAATCTAACCACCTTCTCTGCCTATGATTCAACTTCTTCTGATTAAACACATATTGCAGGCTCTTATGATCAGTAAACACATCAACATGGACACCATAAAGATAGTGTCTCTAGATTTTTAAAGCAAAGACCACAATAGCTAACTCAAGATCATGGGTTGGAAAATTCTTCTCATGTGACTTTAACTATCTAGAAGTACAAGCTTTAACCTTACATTTCTGTATCAACACATAACCTAAGACAACTCTATAGGCATCGCAATACACTACAAAACCATCTTTACCAACAAGCAAAGTCAACACAGGGGATGAAGTAAGTCGAGTCTTTAACTCTTGAAAACTCTTCACACAGGAATCTGACCACTAGAACTTAACTTTCTTTTGGGTCAGCCGGGTCATGGTAGATGCAATAGAAGAGAAACCTTCAACAAAAAATCGGTAGTAGCCCGCTAGACCCAAGAAACTTCTAATGTCAGACATAGAGATAGGTATAGGCTAATTTCTTACAGTTTTTGTCTTTTGGGGATCAACTCTAATACCTTTGGCTGAAATAATATGACCCAAAAAGGCTACAGACCTTAGCCAAAATTCGTACTTACTGAACTTGGAGAACAACTGGTGATCTCTAAGAGTTTGCAAGATAACTCTAAGGTGATTCGCATGATCATTCTCATTACGGGAGTATACAAAGATGTTATCTATGAAGACTATGACAAACTTATCGAGATATCGCTTGAACACTCAATTCCTTAGGTCTATGAAATCTGCTGGGGAATCGCTTAGCCGGAAAGACATGACTATATATTCAAAGTGACCATAGCGGGTGCAGAAGGCTATCTTTGGAATATCACATTCCCTCACTTTAAGTTAATGATAGCTGGATCTAAGGTCTACTTGGAGAAATAACTTGTACCTTGCAACTGATCAAACAAGTCATCAATTCTTGGAAGAGGATATTTATTTTTGACCGTGACCTTGTTAAGTTGATGATAGTCAATACACATACGCAAAGAACCATCTTTCTTTCACACAAATAAGACAGGTGTGCCCCAAGGAGAAATACTGGGCCTAATGAAACCTTAGTGTAAAAGATCTTTGAGTTGCTCTTTTAACTCCTTAAGCTCTGCAGGTGCCATACAGTATGGTGGAATAGAAATAGGCCGAGTATAGGGAAGAAGGTCAATCTAGAATTCTATCTCTCTATCAGGATGTACCCTTGAGAGATCTTCCAGAAAAACATCTGGAAACTCATTAACAATATCAACTGATTGAATAGTTGGAGCCTCAAACTTAGTGTCTTTGACTCTAACTAGGTGATAGATGCAACCCTTGGATATTAGCTTTCTGGCTTTGAGATAGGAGGTAAAATGACTCTTGGGAGATACCGAACTCCCGGACCACTCAAAAGCTGGTTCATCAGGAAATTAAAACTTGACCACATAGGTGCGATAGTCTATAGATGTATAACAAGAATGAAGCCAATCTATACCTAGGATAAGGTCAAAATCCACCATGTCTAACATATCAAGAATAGTAACAGGACAATCTCTATACACTCGTTTAGCAACAACTGGCTCCCCTACTGGTGTAGAAACTTACAAGGGCTCAAAAATATTTTTGGGACTCATTTTGAAATTCACAGCTACAAGTGGATTCATATAAGAGAGACTTGACCCGGTGTCCAACAACACATAGAAATCAAAGCATAAGACATGGAGCATACCGGTAATAACATCGGGAGAGTCCTTCTGCTTCTTATGGGGTTGTAAGGTATAGAATTTGTTCTGGCGCTGACTGCCAGTAGTGCTAGATGAAGCGCCCTGAGCAGGGGCGGGATGGGGTACAGTGCTGGTGCACTAGTAGCCTATGCCTGAGGTCAGGCATCTTTGTTCCCCTGCTTTCCACAACCAAAAAAACCCCTTAAATCTATGAAACACTCATCGGTATGATCCCTACCACACTTATAACAAAAAGGATAATAGGGCCTGTTACCAACACTGTTCTACGACCTAGACATAAAAGACCTGCCTCATTCCTCCTGCCTGCCTCTAGGTACAGGAGCAGAAGCTGATAAAGGTGCTGGTATAAATGGACGTCTCTAAAACTGAGGACAGTTCCCTCCATTGAACCTAGGATGGCTAAACTCATGTTGTTTAGATTTAGCTCTCTTGTTACCCCTTACTCTCTCTCTCTCTCTCTCTAATCTTATCTTCCTCTATCTGCTTGGTATGCATCATCAACCTAGACATATCTATATGCCTATGCAGTATCGTAGTCCTACACTCCTTCAGTACCTACCCAAAAACACCGATCACGAACTTGCTCATACTAGCTCGGGTGTCAGAAATCAAATCAAGAACATACTTGGAAACTGGTTGAACTTTAAGAAGTACTCCTTTACAGTCATGGAGCCATGCCTCATGTTCATAAGCTCCTCAATCTTTGCCTCCCTCATCTCAAGCGGAAAGAACTTGTCCAAGAATACATCTTGGAACACCTGCCAAGTCATAAGAGCATTATCATTACCTCTACCCTTCCTCCATGATACAACCCTACCATAAATAATGTCCTTCAATCTGTAGGACGCCAACTCAACACTTTATTCCTCGAAAACTTGCATCACTCGTGTGATATTTATAACCTCCTCAAGGTACAACTGTGGGTCCTTATCTGCCTTAGACCCATAAAACTCTGGTAGATTCATCCACATAAAATCACGAATCCTAGCTGCAGCTATATCACATCCCTGCTGATTAGCAACTACAACCTGGTTATTGGCCTGAACATTGGCGGTGACTGCTTGGGATAATGCTTGAAAGGCCGCCCAAAACTCAGCATGAGACACAGTCTCATTCAAAGGATCAACAGGTGGGGGTTACTCATCATTGTTCCTGTGAGCATTCCCTCATCAGAGAGGCATTTTCTGAAATAGAAGATCACGAATTATTAGATGAGAGGGACAACTGTAGGCATGATAGAGTCCAAAAGAAAGAAACAACTTTTCCTATAATGTCTTGTAGCCCCTTTCTCATAGATATGGCACGCTACACACCGATGGTTAAGACACTACTCAACGTGGCTAGTCGAACTCCTTAGGACTCCTTAAAAATCTTAGGCTCTAATACTAAGTGTGTAACGACCCAAAATTGCCTCTCGAGATGTCATACAATGCTTAAGGCTACAAGTAATCCCAAGCTAACCCTTTGAGCCTATTTCTACTAATAACACTCATTTCAAGATGAAATAATTCAAACACTATCATAGTCATATCATATGAAGGGAGATACAGAGAAAATACTCGATCCAAATGACCATAATACTGGAATTCTCACACAATCAGAATCTGATAACTAGTCTGACAAAGCTCTACTAATCCATAAACTAGAAAGTCGTTGGGGCAGGTCCCCAACTGACTCGAAATGAACTGAAAGTAATAACATAGTCTCTTAAATACGGAAATGTCTAAAGATAGGTCCTCAAACCATGAGGACTCACCACTGTAGGAATATAGACAGAGGTACTCGACAGTCAGTGACGAGGCTGGGACTGAACACCTTAACCTACATTATAAGACAATATAACCCATAAACGTATATTTGGATCAACACTTGGGTATGTATTGAGTATGTGGGGGTGCATGAATTTATATAAAACAACATCAATACTTTTTAATAAAATCATGCATGCAATAAGTAATGACTCACATGGCTCGAATAAGTATAAATTGTAAAGCTCATGAATCATGTAGAATGGAGCATGTAACACAAATCTCGTGAGTCATCATAGTTTAACATTGAAATTGGTAATCTTCTCTTATTCTCATTACCCATAGGCTAAAGGAAACTTTAAACAATACTGTCAACTCATTCATATGTCTTATGGAGAGTAAAATTTCTTTAATGCTGAAGAACTCATAACTCTTTTGAAATCAAGTACTTGGAATTCAGAATCATATAACTTTGAAACATACTTGAAGGAATTTCATTCACTTTAGGAAAATATCTCATTTCAAGCTTTAGGGAATATCATTCTATCTCAATGGAAAGATACTCTATTTTAGGGAAATAACTTATCTCATAGCTTTAGAGAAAATACTTATATCAAGGTAAAATACTTTAGTCTTAGGGAGAAAATCTACAACTTTACTATTAGGAAAATAACTTGTATCAAGGGTGATTCTGTTAACCGACATAAACCGTACGAGCTATATGGTGTCCAATGTTTTGTCCTCCTAAGAAGGAGACGCCACTTTGGGGAGGAGCATCATACTCTTTCCAGGGAGTATAACCTTAATTCAGTGATCACTTATCTAGACCTTGGGCCCAATAACTTGGGCTTAGGTCCAAAATCTCAAACCTACGGTGGCACGTAGTTTTGGGGTAAGAATGCATAGTAACTTATCCAACTAGGTGCTAAATAATACTCCCTTTAGTTTATATTGCTCATCTCATGGAAATCCACTTTAAAATAATCTCATGGTTCATCAAGAACCCAATAATCAAATTTGTAATCTCATGTAGTGAAGTGAATTTCAAAACTCCATGACCATTAGGTCAAAACATTTCTCAATGATCTCAGAATACTCAAATCATGAGTGCGTATAGCATAAGAGTTCATAAAATTGCAAATCTCAAGTAGGGCTCAATAACCCATAATTAAATTTCAAGTTAAAACTCATCAAAAGCATATTAGATATGATATAGATACATAACTCATGTAGAAATCAGGAAATTTTAGAAATTTATCTCCAAATTCCAACATACTCACATACTTTAATATCTCAAACATTTCAACTATTAATTTCTCAAGGATTAAAATCATGGGGTATAGACCCAGCTGCAATTTCTGAAGAAAACATATGAAAATCATGCCATTAGACTCTTAATTCATAGGAAACAACAAAATATTGCAATCAATAATAATGGGTGAACAACCCTAATTCAAATTCATGTAAAATCTTATAGATTGCAGAAAATCATAGTTTAAATAAGTCTTTGGGCACTAGGGTGAAAGGATTCCCCTTGTTCAAAACCCCACATACCTTAGATTATGAAATTGTATGAACGAGCTTGCTTTAAACTCTTCTTCTTACTCTTAAGTGAGAGTTCTTGCAACCTTTGAACTTGGGGAACTCAAATATCAACTCAATTTGTAGAATCCATGGTGAATTCTTGGATTTCTTGGAGAAGGGTTTTAGATTTTCTCTTGAGGGACAAACCCTAGCCTTTGGATGTCTTGGGAGATAATGAGGATATCAAATTTGTTTGGAATATATCTGAGGGTTAAAAGGGAAAAGACCCAAAAGCTCCTTTAAAAAAGATTTAAAAATATTGAACGGAGGCTGAGACGGTCCAAGCGATGGTCCGTCATAAGTCTGACGGTCCGCCGGATCATCCGTCGCATGTTTACTAGGACGAGGCAACGGTTTCAGCAACGGTCCGTTGCATCCTTGACGGTCTGTCATTTTGGCCGTCGTACTTAGGCCTAAAAAGGGAGTTACTACCTTGGTTGCGATGGGCCAAGAGATGGTCCGTCACAGACTCGACGGTCCGTCAGACGTTCATCGTACCTGGGAAGTTCCAACAACTCTCAGTAAAACGGCTATAACTTCTCACTTCGATACCAAATTTGGATGAAATTGGTATTGTTAGAAACCTAATTCAATTATCTACATGACAGAAAGTCAAATTTAAGAACATTATATATGGATTAAACACCAATCACTTAGGAAGTCACTTTGCAATCTTTTAGGGCCAGAATTACACTTCACTTGAAACGCTTTAAGGCTTAAACTACGAGGGAACTTTGTGGGGTCTTACAATCCCTTGATTCCATTTGATCCTAAACTTGAGAGAACTCTGAGATTGAATTAAAAGATGGAGATAAAAAGAGTTAAAGATCAAGGAGACCTGACTAAAAAGTTTTATGATGATCGACAAATATTGAATTGGACACTTTATCAAGATGTTCAGGAAATTGCAGAGGAAGTTACTAACTACTTTATTGCTGTGAAAACTGCTAGACAAATAGCTACCTGATGATCAATGAGGAAATAAAGGGTTAAATAGGAAGAAAAATATCATTAGGCCACACTTGAAAGGGACGAAATAAGAATAAACAGAGGATAGCAGCCCATCCAATAGTATCTACCAGTGAAAAATCATCCAAAGAAATATTTGGTGTAAGTTGATGCAATTGAAATGGGTGTGATCATTCCCCCTAAATTTCCCTAAGGTACCAAGTTTGATATTACAAATTCTATAATCAAGTTGTTGAATTTTAAGGGGATATTTGATGACCTACCTACTAATGATGCGAACATGCATATTATGAATGTTGTAGGAATTTGTACTTCATATAATATTCTTGGAGTGGGTCAGATAGATTGACGTCTAAGGATATTCCCATTCTCTCTAATAGGGGAGGCAATATTAGGGTTAGAAGAGTTGTATCATGGATGTATAACCACTTGGAATGAGTTGAAGACACAGTTCTTTGAATTTTTTTTCCTATTCTCTAGAATGCTGCAATTGAAGAATGATATATGTAATTTTAGACAGTTATATTTGGGACAAGGTTAAGGTTCAAATGAAGCTGCAGAATATTCTAAATCATAGAATCATGGGTAGAAACATGTTTATGATATTATATAGGGCCTTGAATGATAATACTTGAGAAGCTTGCTAAATGCATTGCTTGAGAAGCTTGCTAAAGGTTTGGAGATCCAAGAGAGTTGCCTTAAGGAAATAGGTCGAGCCAAAAGGTAGAGTCACATGAAACCACTATTAAGTAGCTTGAACAACGATTTGGGTAGATGTCTGCCATATTGAACCAACATCAACCATGCACTCTTCCTAGAAACACTATTTTGAATACAAAGAATGATAGTCATTATCTATATATTACTAATCAGAGTGTTAAGGACATTATTTATCTACTTATTCCTCTATCTTCATCACCCTTTACCCAAGGATTAAAGAAGAAAGTCAAAGAAAGAAAGTATTAGAAGTTTATTTCCATGCCGAGAGAGTAGTTTGTGAACATACCTCTTATGGAAGATCTAGAGGGTATTCTTGGTTATGCAATGTTTATGAAAGATTTGGTGACCTAGAAGAGGATGGTGATTTTTGAAGTTGCGAATAATTTGTACTACTGTAGCGCCATTATCTCTTGATGTTTAGTTAAAAAGAAGAAAGATCCCGAAGAATTCGTCATTCCTTGTATTATTTGGTCTTCTAATTTTGCATGAGATTTATATGATCTTTGAGACAACATTAACTTGATGTAACCAGTCGTCTACAAGTAGTTTGGTTTGGGGTCACTAACCCAACCTCTGTGAGACTTTTGATGGTGCATCGTACTGTGAAAAAACCAATCGTTATCTTGTGTGATTTGTTGGTAAATGTGGATTCTTTCATATTTCTAGCTATATTTGTCATTCTTTATTATGAGCTTGACTTTAAGGTCCCTATCATATTAGGGAGGCCTTTACTAGCCACGAGTAAGGTATTGGTTGACATGGAGATCGGACAGATGAAGTTCAAACTTAACAATAAACGGGTTACCTTAAATGTTTTTATTAAATAAAGCATCCAAAGGATATGTGTGTGATTTTTTTGATAGATAAAGTATCCAAAGATACATTGGTCATACCTATTGAGGAGAGGCTTGGTGTCGAGGCACTTACAGTTATTATAGTAAAATTTATATTGATGGTATTGATAGGTATGTTGATATGGTTAATGCACTTACTCGAATGGATTCATAATTTTATTAACCAAATAAGTTTGACCTATATATATGAGAAATAGAGCAAAACCACCAGCCAAACCATTAATTAAGGAGCCGTCAGTTTTGGAATTGAAGGCCCTTCTCTGTTATTTGCATTAGGCATTCTTTGGGGCTAACTATACGTTGTTACTTATAATTGCAACAATTATATTAGAGTGGTATTCTAAGTCCTTGGAATTAGTTTTACGTAGTTTAAGAGGGAAATTGATTGGACTACTGCTGATATAGTCAAAATTACACCAAAAATTTGCACTCACAAAATTGATCTTGAGCCAGAATGTGTACATAGAATTGAACATCATCTTAGATTGAATCCATAGATTAAAGTGTTTGTGAAGAAAGAAATCATCAAGTGGTTAGATATAAGCATGATTTATCCAATTGCCAATTACAAATGGGTGAGCCCGGTTAAGTGAGTGACAAAGAAGGGTATGAATCATTGTAAATCCCAATGAGAAGAATGAGATAGTTCCAATGAGACTAGTCACTAAATGGATAGTATGCATAGAATACAAGAAGTTTAATACATGGACCCAGAAGGTATACTTTCCCATGCATTTCATAGATCAAATGTTAGACCGTCTTGTAGGTAGAGGATGGCATTATTTTTGTGATGGTTATTTAAGGTTCAATCAGATTTCTATTTCTCTCTAGGACCAAGATAATCACTTTCACTTGCCTATATGAGGTGTTTTAATTTAAAAGAATGCCTTTCGTTCTTTATGATGCTCCTGGAACTTTCCAGCATTGCATGATTTCAATTTTTCTGACTGATGCAGGACACTATTGAGGTTTTCATGGATGATTTTTTGTCTTTGGATGATCCCTTTGATTTTTTATTGACTCATTTGTTCAACTCCTTGCAAAGATGTTAATAGTGCAATTTGGTCCTAAATTGGAAAAAAAGTGACTTTGTGGTCAAGGAATAGTGCTTGGTCTTACAAATTCTAAGAAGGCTATAGAGGTTTACAAGGATAAGATTGAGGTAATTGAAAAATTGCATCCTCCAATTTTTGTGAAGGACCTTCGTAGTTTCTTGGGTCATGTAGGTTTCTAAAGGTGGTCCATCAAGGATTTCTATAATATTAAAAATACATTGTGCAAACTGTTAGAGAATGAGGTGAAATTTATTTGAAGATACTTTCCTTAATCGCAAAATAAAATTCTCATAGCAGAAGTACCAATATATCAACCTCGTCTTCACATCTTTCTTTGCCCTAAGGTACCTAAGAGCATCACGATGAGTGGGTACATTGAATTTGGTTCCAATCAGGTAGGACCAGAATTTTCAAAGGGAAAAAACACTACAAGCAATTCTTGTTCCATCACCGTGTAGTTTTTCAAAAGAATTGCTTACAGTGGTCTTTTCTTTTGAAAAATTTTGGTCCTACTAATTGGCACCAAAGTTGTTGTGACCACTAGTCATATTGCTCTTAGGTATTTTATTGCAAAGAATGATTCAAATCCAAGGTTGATGCACTGTGTACTTCTTCTACAAGAATGTAATTTTGAGGTTAAGGATCATAAAAGAATAGAAAACCAAGTTGCATACCATTTTTCACGCCCAGAGGAGGTAGCAATACTAAAAATAAGGGATGAGCTTCACATTAATGATACTTTTCCAGATGATCAAGTCTTGGAAACATCATAATATTTAATCCATTGGTTTGCAGACTTTGCCAATTATTTGGCAAGTGATCTTGTCCTAGAAGATATGTTAGTTCAACAAAAAAAACAAATTTTGTGGGAAAGTTCTTTTAAGATGAGCCATACTTATTTTGGGTGTGTGCTGATGGTGTAATTCAGATGTGTATTCCAGATGATAAGATGATGAGTATTTTGGAGGCATATCATTCATCCTCAGTTGGGGTTCATCACAGAGGTACTCAAACTGTGCACAAAATTTTGTAATGTGGTTACTATTTGCCTATTATCTATAAGGATGCAAATGATTATGTTAGGGCCTTGACCTATGCAAAAGAAATGAAAAAATTTCGTAAAAGCATAAACTTCTTATGACATCTATCCTTGAGTTTGAATAGTTTGATGATTGGGATATCAATTTTATGGGACCATTTCTCAGTTTGCATGGGATAAAGTATATCTTGTAGTCTGTCAAATATATCTCTATGTGAGTGGAAGAAATTGAGCTTCTAAACAATCAAGGTAACAGTGTCACACCATTTTTGAAGAAGAATATCTTCTCCAGATTTTGTACCCCTGAACAATTATTAGTGATGGTGGGTCTAATTATTGAAATCATATTTGAAAAGCCTTACTTGAGAAATATGGTGTGCAACATAAGGTGGCAACATGTTACCATCCTTAAATAAGTGGGAAAGTTGAGGTCTCTAACTGGGAGATAACATCTTTTTTCCATAGACTGTGAATACTAATAGGATTGACTAGTCTAGAAAGTTTGACAATGCATTATGGGCCTAACGGACAACATATAATACTCCTATTGGTATATATCCTACTCCTATGGGTATAAATCCATATCATCTTGTGTATGGAAAATCATGCCACTAGTTGATTGATCTTTACCATAAGGCACTATTGGCGCTGAAAAAACTAAATTTTAAGTTGAGTGATGTTGAACACTCACGACTGAAGAAGATGAATTAGATGGATGAGTTTTGCCTCTATGCCTATGATAGTTAAATCTTATACAAGGAAAAAATGAAATTGTACCGCGATAGAAGAATTTAATAGAGAAAATTCCAACTCGATGATTTAGGCTACGCTTATTTCCTGGAAATTTGAAGTCTAGATGGTCGGGATCATTCACCGTGGTGAGTGTATTTCCACATGGTGTAATCGAGATACGGTAAAATAGTGATGTCCCATTAAAGGTGAATAGATTAGGTATTAAGCACTATATGGGAAATACAGTGGAGATTCTAGTATATGGGAATGTGAGCCTAGACAAAGTCTGTGTAGTCAAGAGAGTTAGGTTATTACGTGATGTTAAATCAGAAGCTTCATGGGAGGCAACCCATAGGCTTGTTCATGAATGCTTAGTACCTCGCATAGGCATGGCGCACTAAAATATTAAATCAAGAATTTCTTGGAAGGAAACCCAAGGTTTTAGTGTTAACTTTGTTTTGTTTTTATCAGGTAAGAATGAATCTGGGAATCACTGACTTAAGAAAAATTAGAAAAATAGAGAATTCCAGTAAGTCTACTTACGAGTGGAGTCTACAGGTCATGACTTAGGTCTATAAATTAAGGACTAGACTCATGAGAATTAGAGTGGATTTCTTGCTCTCTGAACTTGACTCACGAGCCCAACCCATGGGTCATAAGTCACACCCATGACTTATGGGTCGAGTCGTGGAAATAAGAAGTAACAATTGGATTGTAGAACTTGACTCACGAACTCTCATGACCCAAAAACCAAGGGTCATGATGGCACTTGTCGTGGCAAGAATTGACAAGAAAGCCTATCACCCAAACTAATATAAAATCAGAAATGAACACCAAAACCCAGGCACGACCCCTCAAATAGAGTCGAACCACATATATAAAGTAGAACAATAATTTTACCAAGATACCAATACAATCCCCAAAACCTGGTGTCATAGTGTAAGAACATTACTAATACAACTTGAGATCAAAATACATTAGTTATCCAAAATAGGAACAAGTCTATCTCTGAATACAAATAAAAACATAGACTGAATAAGGAAAGGTAGTAGTCTACTCCGGACACATGAAATCAACCACTACCTCAAAAGATCCAAATTTCACTTGTATCAACCATCATGAGGCCCACTCGAACTTGAAACTGCACTGAAAAGGAACAAGAGGTGTGAGTATGGTCAACTTATACTCAGTAGGTATGAAGGCCGACTAAGCAAAGTAGAAAATAAAGCATATAAAATATAGACTAAGGGCACATCACCTGCAATAAAAAAATGTCCCAAACAATAGCTCACGCCATCTCCACTAATAGTTCTATAATATTCACCTACACTATAGAAATATGAGAGTTAAATAAAAGTATACAGATATCACACATACTAATACAAAGGAAGAAGTACACATAGACAAGTATCATATCAAGGAAAATAATACATCATAGAAAAGTACAAAGTAAATACAATCCAATAAAAGTGACAATGATAATGATGATATAATGATGATGATAATGATGATGATGCATGAGGCTGTCGCACAACCTCCATATACACCTACAGAGATAATGCTTCCCGACGTAGGACCCATAGAGGGTTCGTCAACCCATATACAAACAATTTCCATGTCACTTCTCCGGCACATCCTTCGTTAGTGTTTTTAAGATGTCACATTTTCTTTTAGAAAAAGCCCATGTTTCCAATATTTTTAGTATTTCCATGGTGAAACCAATGCTTCATGGATGAATATTATATAAAGATGTAAGACTGAT
This sequence comes from Capsicum pubescens, assembly GCA_030864215.1. Classification (NCBI taxonomy): domain Eukaryota; kingdom Viridiplantae; phylum Streptophyta; class Magnoliopsida; order Solanales; family Solanaceae; genus Capsicum; species Capsicum pubescens. The sequence goes on from CM061544.1 coordinate 112,467,739, forward strand.
AGTCAACAAGAATGGGAAATTTCATATCCAACAAATATACCAACAAAGTGAGCCTAAATCGACTCATTTATCCAACCATCCATGAATCCAATATAATCCATATTCTAATAAGGTGAAATACATTAAAAGTCACCATTGATACCTCATTAGATTTTTTTATGAAATAAGATTACAACTAATTTCCACCTACACAAGGCCAATAAAATCATATAGGACCCCACACAATCACACGTAGAAAATAATATTCCAAAACCATGAAATAGATCAATATATAGGCCTCCACATTGGAAAAACACAATAAAATAGCCATTTTCATGATAGTTCCCACACCCTTAAAATAATTTTTGTTGCAATATTAACAACACAACCCAATATAAAGAATATTAAGACATAACCTTGCTCGAATGTTGAAAATTAGTCTACAAGCCGTCAGTCCAAAATCTTTGTCCTATGAACGGACTAAAAAATAACTAAAAAATAGAAATATAGAATCTATGTATACAACAAAATCAACCAATACCCATATTGACTATTTTTATGTTGGGGTCAAAACGGACCCTCGAAATGGGTTTTAAAAAAAAGGATAAAATTATTCTTTTATTTTTGAAATATGTTCCCCATACTATTAAGAGTCTACAGATAAAAACTCATGTGAAAATGAGTTTGAAATGAGTCTAAATCAACGAAAAACATTTTTAAGCTTTACCCACAAAAATCCCCAAAATCCATTTTAAAATCGATAATTGGAGTTTTTTTTTATGATGAAATTGAGAGAAAAGTGATAACTATAAGATAAGAAAGTCACCCAAGTTAAAACGGGTTGAAATTGGTGTTTAAACTAGCGAAATACAATTTTTAGGCCTTCTGGGCCAAAATCACTAATTTTCCACTTTAAAATCTGCATTTAAATAAGAATTAAATGATAAAATTGGAGAAAATTAGTTCAAATAGGTCTTTTGGAGCTCACCTAGGCCTAGAGATGAAAAAAATGGTGCAAAATTATGAAACCCTAAGCTCCAAGTCTCAAAAATTGTAAAAAATGAAAAAACATGGGTATTTAAAGGACCCAGGCATCGCATATGCGATCACCAGGTTTCTTAAGAAACTACTAATTACACAAAAATTGAGGGGAGTATCACATAAGAAAAACTATTACCGCTTACACGGGGTTGATACGCCCAAAATACAAGTCTCGTTAGAAAGTGCAAGCGGTCACTATCAAATATAGAACCCAACTGGGTTGGGTGTCGAATCCCACAGGGAATACTATGATCACTAAGTATTGCGATTATTATTAGACTGTTGATCGAAGGTTCCAAAGTAAAAGGGGGGGTTTCAGTTTAAGTACGCAATAATATTATTAGTGTAACAATAAGATGATATGTGTAATAGTATTTGTTTACAGAGAAAGACAAGTTAGGGTTATTTCCACCTTGTAATTTTCAATATTTTCTAACTATAGGTATTTAGAACTCATACATGCATGCACTTATAGAGAAACACATTTAAATTCATAATCCAAGTGTTTCTCAACCAACAAGGATTAATCCACTCTAGTTCTCTCAAATCAAAAGTGTTGTTTATACTTATGTGAAATTTCGAAGTTGTTAATCCTATTAAGGCATTAACGGATAAAATAGAGGTTAGAAACCCTATTCTCTTATCACTACTCTCTTTTCCCAACATAAACTTTTCTATCGAACAAGTTATGTTTTAATGGAACATTCCCAATGTTTGCAACCATGAGAATTCAATCATAACGAAGAGAGTATAATATAAGTGCATCTACACATAATGAACTAAAAACCCATAGAAATAAATAGTATACTACAAGGTTTCCATAACCCAAATAATTAATCTTAGCTACTCATGAATAAAACGGAAATCACCATAAGAATATTCACCATACCAAAAACTAGAAGTTGATTTTGGAATCCGAAAAATAGTGAAATCAAGGAGAAACGTTTTTCTCTCTCTCTTCATACTAAGCCGCTCTTTATTGCATTCAAAAACCCCAAAACAACATAATACATAAAAATTCAGCAACAAGTCTTTTAATAGACTTCTCTCTCATAATTTCCTTCTAAGTCCTCAACTTATTATAAATGCCAAATTGGCTAGGTAGAAAGTTCCCATGCATCACATTTGGTCCAACAGCTACTTTTCCTCTTGTGTGAGTTTTCCTTTGAAATCTACAGTCCCCAAAGTGTCTTTATCTACCTCATTAGACCTGAAAATCATGCTAATCATATAGGTCAGCTCACTTAAATCAAAGTAGAGTAAAAATGTAAGAATTATGTATTTTTTTTCTCAAAATTTAGCTAAAAAATGGGTAAATTATGGTACTTAGACGTATAAATATACCTAAGATCTCCACCCAACACTTAAAGCTTTGTTCGTCCTCGAACAAATCATAAATCTATGCATATACCAAATTACAAACCTACAGAGGAAACAAACAATACTCAAATAGGCTCACACGACAATTAGGCACAAGAGTTAGATTCATGGATCATTACTAGAACAACTTGTCCTCAAGAATAGACTCACTAGTTGGAAAATTCATATATACTATTTAAGCAAAGAAATCATATAAATTACCCAACATTCATCAACCATGTGCCCTCACAACAAGAAAGTTACCCATAATCACTCATAATCATGCAATTTCTAACAACATGGGTATAAGATTCAAGTTCCACTCACTCACAAAGAATTCTCAAATTACAACTGATGACCGTATACTCACCCTTAGTGTAGTATTCCACTAATATCAGAATGCTAAGATTAGGATCAAATAGATCTTTTACGGGTTGTAATGCAGGCTAAAGGATGGGTAGGAACTATTTCGGCCAGAAATAGTGACTATCTTTCCTAAGTGCTTCAATCCATTATGTTATGCAACTAAGACCAATTGATATACTATAACGGGTGGATGCAATTTTTTTGCATTTTTTTTGCACCCATTTCACGTTACACACCCCTATGATAGCCACCCTCAATTTAAGCTATTTGTTTTAGTTAAGGTACACAATGTCCACAAAGGACCAGGGCCAAAACAGGTTCATTGTAACACGTCTGGATTAAAATTTAGAACTTTTCCAACACTTTGCAACTCCCAACCACAACACTTTCACATACCAATAACTAGACTCTAGGCCTTAATCTCACTTTTTTCCTCTTATTTGTCAAACCCCTAACTCAAATTTTTATTTTACATTAAAGCGCTTAGGAGCATTTGGATCAAATTATGGTCTGAAAAAAATGGATAAGGCTGCATATAAGGCTAACAAAAGAACAAGCTAAAGGTTCAACAAGGCTAGCAAAGATGATGCATAAAGGTGGGTAAAAAGAAAAAGGGTATAAACAATGGCTATCAAAGAAATGCCTAAATCATTTCCTAAACTCACAATCTTTATTTTGCTTTGCACACACACCAGGCAAGTTCTAGCATCAGTTGCAACAAGGAATATACAACAGCCTTACATACTCATGGGCAAGGTCAACTTACTTAGGAGCATTATAGATTCTTGACCCAACACTTAAATGAATTCCAATATAGCCAATAATCATAACCAGAGTCACAACTAGAGCCTAATGTTTTAAACGTAAAGATCCATCGCATACTCATGTTATAATGCCATGCGGTCCATAAGTAGCAATTTCATGCAACCAACAACTAATCATCCATCCATCATTGAGAAACAAATGCCTACTTATGACTAAAAATACCATATGCACAAAAACCAAACAAAACAAAAACCAAACAAAACGAACTAACATAAGCACTAAACTAGGTACACAAAAAAAAAAACAGAAAGTAACTAATACGCAATCTAGAAGCATTTCTAGTCCACCCCACACTTTCAAATAAAACACTGTCCCCAGTGTAAATGCATAAACAAAAACCTGGTTAGTCGGACTGTTCCTCTACATTAGGGGTCATGCCCCCTGCATCAGAATCATCCTCAGAGTCTTCATCACCAGATTCGGCCTCCATAGAATCTAATAGTCTGCGGTCATCATCTGTTGGTACGTCATTATCTACCGGCTCTTCAAAATTTACCCCTACTGCACACATAGATCGAGCATGATTATTAAGCGGGTAGTCATGATCCAGCTGTCGAAGCTCTGCATTAGTAGGCACACAACCTTTACTCATCATGGTAAGCTTCGTCATGCCGTAAAGGTGACAGAAAAAACTCTCATCTCGAGCATGCCTTTAGCAGTGGTAAGGTTGATGCCTTGACTAGTTTCTGGATCTTTCACTTTCGTGACATCCATCTTCTATGGGTTTTGCGGCAACATATGGTCCGCTGGCTCCTCCTCAATGTGCTCTTTCCTTAGAATGGTAGTTAATAAGTTGCCGAAACTGAAGTGTGTCCTGTTGTGCAACTTTTCTTTGCGCATAGAAGCGCGTATAACTGCACCAATGTTGATAGGAATATCCATCATTAGAGAAAATACCAAGCAGACCCGATCACGCGAAACCTTAGTGAATTGCATCCCAGGAATCAAATAGGAATTTACTATTCTTAACCATATACGAGCTTCTCTGTTTAAACACGCATATGGGTAAGTGTTGTGACAACCATTATCTTTATGACGATTCCACTGGGCCATGGACTTTGATCCACACAGCATATGTCTGATGGCTCTGTAGGGAGGTTTGCTATAGAGTTCCCTGTGTCTTGAGTGATCCACACTTAGAGTACCCAAGAAAGAGTTGAAGAAATCAGCATTCAATTGCAAGACCTTCCCTCAAATTTTTACTTCATTTGCACCAGTCTTTGGAGACCAGTTGGCATAAAACTCCCGAGTTAAATCAAGATTACACTCACCCATGTCTCGGAAGATGAAGTCAAGTTTCAGTGCCATAATCTTCGCCAAAATACGAGGGCAATGCCTCGCTAAACCTTTCTTTTAAATCAACTCAACCTGCACATATTACTTCACTTTATTTTTTTTGTACCATTCCTTTCTTTCATCCTCTAGAACCCATTTGATCCCAAAAGTGTGTCGGGGCACTTGAATAAATGAGGAATCAGCCTAGTCCTTTTTTGCTCTTTTCTGACCTTTTTGAGACGTGGATGCCTTCTCCTTCCCCTATCGTCCTTTCGGAGCCATGTCACCAGAGATCATAATAGAGTCATGTTAATCTCATTCCGTCAAATTCACTTCAATCTAAGAAGAAAATAGTGATGGCACCACCCCACACTTAATTCGTTTGCACAAACTAATTAAGTGAGTGTTTTCGAGTACTCATACTTCCTTGACATGCATTTTGATCATATGAGCCACCAACATTATTGGTGCAGTAACACTTCCGACCCCTCACTTTACAGAACAGTCTTTCGGTTTGATATACAAACGCAACACACAATGGACCTATGATTTTGACTACCCTTTCCAACTTCAGTTCATTTTAGCAGTACCATTCTGGAACAAGAATACCATATAGAAATATCATCATGTCATAGTATAGAAACAACATCACAATCTTATGCTTTTTATCAAAATCAAATTAATACAAGAATATGTAAAGTGTTGGGTTAACCATGCTCAATACAGTGAAGAACAAGTCACTCACATAATCAAGATTACAAATCACCCAATCACGCCTCAGACTTCTACAATTCAACTTATAAAAAGTCACAATAAATACCAAGCAAAACATTTCGGAGTGAAACTAAGATTATCAACAAGAGCTCTTTCATACAATGAGATTTATCTTCCCCAATAATAGCAAACTAACCATAATCTTATCTTTAAACACTATTTCAAAACCCTATTAACAACTATGAGAATAATAATAAAAGAACTATAGATAATGAAAGAGAAAAACTTACCTGATGATGGACTTTTGATGAAAAGAGAAAGGGAGCTTATAAGATTAGTAGAGTAAAGAGAAGGGTTTTGAGAGAGGGGGGGTTGGGTGGTGCTTAGGTGAAAGAAAAGTGGAATAGAATTTTAGGGTAGAGATGGTATTTAAAAGATGAGACATGGGTCGGGTTGATCAAATAAAAAAAGGGTACTTATATTTAAAAATTTGCACATCATATGCGATTAGAAATGTGGAGCATACCCTATCGCCTATATTTTCATGTGCGGCGCAAGGGTATGTCCTAGTTGAGGCAGTGGGAATAGGTGATTGGAAATGCGGTGCATACCCTATCACCAATATTTTCATGTGCGGCGCATAGGGTATCGCCTATTTGAGGCAGTGGGCATAGGCGATTGGAAATGCGGCGCATACCCTATCGCCTTTATTTACATGTGCGGCATATAGGATATCGCCTAGTTTTGGCAGTGAGCATAGGAGATTTACAATGCGGCGCATATATACCACCACAAACCTCATTGAAAGTCACAAAATAAAGCCGCACCGCGAAACTTTTTGGATCAGATTTACATAATTCGAGGTGCGACTCTAATGCAAATCATACTTGAGCCTTACACATTTGACCACTCCAACTTACCTGTAATGTTCCCATCACTCCTAAACTTGCCACCATTGACATGGCTCACTTCCAAATCAAAATTGGTACTAATATCTTCCTTAGTACTTCATGCACCTATACTAAATCAAAAACAACAAAAATGATTGGAAAGATGGGTTGCCTCCCACCAAGCGTCGTAGTTTCGGTCGTGGCTCGACTCATATTTTTTAACTTTCATTTACCATGAACAAAATCAAAGTAAAATCATGGGTTACCTCCCATGTAGCACTTGAATTACTATGGCGGCATGACTCAGCTATCTCGATTACTCAGACTTCATCAAGATATATGTTGGCTATACACTTTATCAAGGCTATTGGCCCGATATATAGCTTCACCCTTTGTCCGTTAACCTTGAAGACACTCCCGTCTTCGTTTTCTAGATCAACTACTCCAGCTGAGTAGACTTGGCTAATTTTGAATGGACCAGACCATTTAGACTTCAACTTACCTGGAAATAGCTTCAGCCTAGAGTTGAATAAGAGTACCAAATCGCCCTTTTAAAAATTTTGTTGCACAATCTTCCGATCATGGTACTTTTTCATCCTTTTCTACTAAAGGTCTGCTCTTTCATACGCATTGAGATGGAATTCATCCATACAATTCAGTTGGCCCAGTCTCATCTTTGCTGCCTCATCCCAGTTCAAGTTCAGCCTTTTGAGTGCCCATAATGCTTTATGCTCCAATTTAATAGGCAAGTGACATGCCTTTCCATACACAAGTTGGTACGATGACATGCCAATAGGTGTTTTAAAAGCTGTTTTGTAAACCCAAAGAGCATCATCCAATTTTCGTGACCAGTCTTGTTTATTAACATTCATGGTTTTAGCAAGGATGGCTTTGATTTATCTGTTCGAAACGTCCACTTGCCCACTAATTTGTGGGTGGTATAGAGTTTCCACCTTATTTTGCTTAACACCGTATTTTGCTAAAGCAACCCTGATTGTTCTTGGTACCCCAAAATGGGAGAATATGTTCTTTTTTATAAATGCTACAACTTTTTTTCCTTCATTGTCAGCCAAAGCAACAACTTCTACCCATTTCGAGACATAGTCCACAGCTACTAGGATGTATTTTAACCCATATGAGCTTACAAATGGGCCCATAAAGTTGATTCCCCATAAGTCAAACAACTCTACTTCTATCATTTTGGACATCGGCATCTCATAGCGTTTGGAGATTGATCCTTGCCTCTGACATTGATCACATCTCCGAACAAACTCATAGGCATCTCTAAATAGCGTAGGCCAATAGTATCCACTATGCAATACTTTCTGAGCAGTACGATCACCTGCATGGTGACCACCAATAGATGAAGCGTGGCATGCTTCCAAAATACTCAGCATCTCTACCTCTGGGACACAGCGCCTAATAACACCATCTGGACATCGCCAAAAAAGATAGGGCTCATCCCAGAAATACTGGGTCATATCATGAAGGAACTTTTTTCTTTGGTGAAAGGAACGATTATTTGGCATCACCTCACTTACCACGTAGATTGCGAAATCAGCATACCACGGAATCTACTCGATCTTTGCAGCTAGTATCTTCTCATCCGAAAAAGAATCATCAATATCTAACTTGTCCTTGATTGCTTATTCACATTTAAGCCTGGATAAGTGATCAGCCACCTGATTTTCACATCCCTTACGATCCTTTACCTCAAATTCAAATTCTTGAAGCAACAATACCTACCGGATCAATCTTGGCTTTGCATCTTTCTTAGACATCAAGTACCTCAGAGATGCATGATCTGTGTAGACCACAACCTTGGTCCCTAGAAAATATACTCTGAATTTCTCAAAGGCGTAAACTACAGCCAGGAGCTCTTGTTCAGTGATAGTGTAGTTCTTTTGAGCCCCATTCAGGGCTTTGCTGGCATAGTAGATTGGATGAAACATCTTATCCTTTTTCTGGCCCAACACAGCTCCAAGCGCCACCCCGCTAGCATCACACATTAGTTCAAACGGTTTTGTCCAATCAGGAGTAATAATAACTGGAGCCTCCACTAATTTCAGCTTTATGCATTTGAACGCCTGCCTGCAGTCATCATCAAAAGTGAACTTGGCCTCCTTTTCAAGAAGTTTGCATAATGGGTTTGCAACCTTCGAGAAATCTATAATAAATCTGCAATAAAACCCTGCATGACCAAGAAAGCTACGCACCTCTTTTACAGAGATGGGGGGGGTGGTTTCTCGATGACCTCAACCTTGGACCTATCTATCTCAATACCTTTCACAGAAATTTTATGACCGAGAACAATGCCTTCCTTCACCATGAAGTGGCATTTTTCCCAGTTAAGTACCAAGTTAAACTCTTCATACCGTTGTAATGCTTAACTTAAGTTCAGCAAGCACAAGTCAAACGAGTGTCCAACAACTGAAAAATCATCCATAAATACCTCCAAGGTGTCTTCAACCATATCAGAGAAGATCGACATCATGCACCTCTAGAATGTGGCCGGTGCATTATATAAACCAAAGGGCATCCTTTTAAATGTAAATGTGCCATATGGGCACGTGAACGTCATCTCCTCCTGATCTTCAGGAACAATAGAGATCTGGTTATACCCGAAATAACCATACAAGAAATAGTACCAACCTCTACCTGCCAATCGATCGAGCATCTGATCCATGAATAGCATTGGAAAGTGATCTTTTAGTGTCCACGAGTTGAGATTTCGGTAGTCCAAACACACCCTCCAACCTGTGACAGGACTGAGTGGAATTAACTCGTTCTTCTCATTGGCCACTACCGTCATGCCCCCTTTATTGGGCACACACTGTATAGGAATCACCCATTTACTGTCTGAGATTGGGTACACTACCCATGCATCAAGCGACTTGATGATTTCTTTCTTCACCACTTCTTGCATAGGTGGATTCAGGCGACGCTGATGCTCAATAGTGGGTACACAATCTTTCTCTAACTAAATCTTGTGCGTACATATACCAGGAGGGATACCAATGATATCTGCAGCAGTCCAACTAATATCTCTCTTGTATCTCTTAATAACAGAGATGAGAGCATCCACCTGTTGTTTGCCTAGATCAATAGCAATAATAACCGGAAGTGTATTTCCACTACCCAAGAACACATACCTCAGATGACTGGGTAGCTCTTTCAAGTCTAACACCGGTAGCTTTTCAATGGATGGCTTCGCCGGCGGTAAAGGTTGATTTTTAAGGTCAAGATCAAGCTTCTTGGGGTATAAGAATACTACCCCATTCCTGTCAAAGAACAGATAGTTTCTTCGTACTCCTCCATATCCTCACGATCAAAGTTCATAAGCACAACATCCCATGGCTCAACAATAAGCTTCTCCTCCAAAGATAATTCCTGCTCGTCCTCATAATACACATCAACTATACAAAACACATTCATTTCTTTGTGTTGTTTCATTGATTTGCATACATCGAAATGCACCACTTTATCATTCATACGAAGTAAAAGCTCATTTGCTCGCAAATCAATCAGCACACTTCCGGTTGTGAGAAAAGGTCGACCCAAGATTATGGGCACCTCGAAGTCCACCTCGCAATCCAAAATAACAAAATCTACAGGAAAAATGAAGGTAGCCACCTTCACTAATACATCGTACAGAATATCGACAGGCCATTTTATCGTCCTATCTGCCATCACGAGCCGTATATTGGTTGGAGTAGGATCTCCCAACCCTAACTTTTATAAATATCTAGCGGCATCAAATTAATGCTAGACCCCAAATCACACAAAGCCTTAGCAAAATCTAAAGATCCAACCGTTCAAGGAATAGTATAAGCTCCCGGATCTGCCTTCTTCTGTACTAATTACCTTGTGGCAATCACACTGCAATGATGGAAATTATCTTTCGGTTCATAGCTTGATGTCCTTTTCTTCGTCAAAAGGTCCTTCATGAATTCGGCATACCCTGGCATCTGCTCCAGTGTCTCTACCAAGGGCACATTTATAGTCAGCTACTTCAGCATGGTCATGAATTTACTAAACTTGGTGTCATCAGCCTTCTTCTTCAGTCTCTGAGGAAAAGGGGGTGGTGGCTTTGGGAGAGTTTTCTCCACCACTTCCTTTTCTTTATTCTTCTCATCTTCAATCTTTTCATACTACTGACAACTGGGTGTAGTATCATGAATGATCTCATCCTGGTTTTCAACTTCTACAGGATGATCACAATCTGCTTTATCAACACTCTTCTCCATACTATCAACCACAAGCTTACCCACAGATGGGTTTTCCAACACCTTACCACTCCTGGTAGTAATTTCCATACATGACCCATCTTTCCTTGGATTTTGCATTGTGTCACTTGGTAAAGTACCAGCCTTTCTTTGATTAAATGCCACCAATAATTGACTCATTTACTGCTCCAACTATTTTATTGAAGTGGAATGCGAGTGAACCAATTGATTCATTGAAGACAAATCATTGATCACCTCAGATACTCCCGTGTTGGTTGCCTCAACTCTTTTTAGCAGCTTAGCCATTATGTCCTCCATGGACATCTTCCCAGAGTTAGATACAACAACTTCACGATTTACAGGAGGGACATACAAACCACTCTTGTCATTCTTATTCTTCCAATTCCCTTGGTCTCGGTCCTTGTACCTAGATTTTTCATAGTAGTTTCAACCTTGGTTTCCTTGGCCACTACCTCGGAAACCCCCCTGATTATTCAAGTAATTCACTTTTTCCTCAGAATCGGAGTCAGCTCTTCCCTGTGATGCAACAACTTTAACCTTTTCTGTCTTCCCTGATAATAAATGTTTAGTAAGAAGGTCCATCTACATTTTCATGTGAGCCATATCTTGGTCACGTTCCTCTTCCCTTCGTCTCTATTCTATAGTCGTACCAATAGATACAGTAGAGTTTGCTACCTCAGAATCCCTGGTATGCCAAGCTCTACTCTACTTTTTCATATGATCCAGTATCTCAGATACCTCAAGAAAGGTGAGGTCCATGAATGACCCACCCGCAACATTATCTACCACAGGCTTGGTCACCAAATTTAAGGCCCTATATAATAGCTCCATCAAGTGGACATTGGTCATCTAATGATTTGGGCACCGCATAAGCTTCTTCTTGAACCTCTCCCAAGTTTCGTGGAGAGATTCAGTTGGAAGCTTTCTGAAATTGCTTATCTCATCTCTCAATTGTTCTCTCTTGGACAACAGAAAGAATCTTTCTAGGAAAGCGTCTTTTAGTTGCCTCCAATTGGTAATAAAGTCAGGAGTTAGCCCATTTATCTATAGAGTTGACTCTCCGGATAGAGACAATGGACATAAGCGCAGCCGAATCACATTTTTCCCAACCCCTAGATTTTCAAACGACTTGCATGTTGAGATAAAATTAATCAGATGCATATTCAGATCGTCACCTGCAAGTCCAACAAATAACCCTTTGAGTTGTAATAGCTGGATCATAGTGCAAGTAATATTAAACTTGGCTTTGGGTGCTAAAGACGGGGGAATAATAGCCCCTGTGGCACCAGCCCCATCCAATTCGTCATCATCAACGTCAATAGCAAACTGCACAGCTCTACGTTTGGGTCTCATTCTAGCCTGACGATCTCTGTTGACATTCCTGTTCACTGTTGCAGCCACATCATCTGCATGCCTTGGATTTAATAGCTCATCATCACCCAGGTCCTCCTCATTAGGATTTGGTACCCGACCTAGGTTATCAGCATTCTACTGATTTACTTGCACAACTACCAATGCAACTAAATTCTCCTTCTCCTATTGAGCAGCTATCCTTTCAAGGTCTCGTTGCACATTCATTCTACCAATAAGATGTGGTTCAGGATTTATAGGTAATAATAGCTAACCCGATCTCCGTGTACTTGGCATGCATAATAGTCAACCAGTTCAAAACAAAAACAACAAACAAAAAGTAAAGTTTGAGAATCTTTGACCAAAGGGTCTATTAACTATCACAAACTTAGTTGACAACCGTATTCCCCGGCAACGACGCCATTTTTGATAACGCTCAAATTACACCTTTCTTACGAGAGAGTAAATGGTCGTTGTCAAATATATAACCCAACTAGGTTGGGGTCAAATCCCACAGCGAATATGGTGTTAATTAAGTTGTATGTAGATTAGTTGACTTTTAATCGTTCGTTTCCATAAAATAAATAAGGGGGATTTGATTCATTTCATAAATTTATGGTTTCGATTTACCAAGATGAAATACGTGTAGTAGTATTAAAATTTAGAGAAATAGCAAGCTAGGGTTATGTTCACCTTGTAGTTTTCAATACTTTCTAACTATGGGCTTTAATAATTCATACATGCATCATGGTTACAGAGAAACATATTGTATTTAATAACATAATCCTAGTGTTTCTCAACCATCAAGGACTAATTCACTTTAGTTCTCTCAAATCAAAAGCGTTTACCAAAACACAATACGAAATCTCCAAGTAGTTAATCCTACTAAGGCATTAACTTATGAAATAGGGGTTGGTAATCCTATTTTCTTGTCACTACTCTCTTTTCCAAACATCAACTTTTCTTTCGAACAAGTTTTGTTTTAAGGCATATCCTCGATGTTTGCAACCACGAGAATTCAAGATAAGCAAAGAGAGTATGATATAAACAAGTCAATGCATAATGAATTCAAAACCCTAAGTGATAGATTGTATGCTACAAGGCTTCCATAACCCTAACTAATAAACTTAGATACTTATGAATAAAATGAAAAGCATCATAAGAATATTCACCATACCAAAAACTAGAAGTCGATTTTGGTATCCGAAAAATAGTGAAATCAAGGAGAAATGTTTTTCTCTCTCTCTCTTCATGCTAAGCCGCTCTTTCTTGCATTCAAAGACCCAAAAACAGCATAATACATAAAAATTCAGCAACAAGTCTTTTAATAGCCTTCTTTCTCAAAATTTCTTTCTAAGTCCTCAACTTATTATAAATGGAAAATTTGCCCGGGAGAAAGTTCCCATGCATCACATTTGGTCCAACAGCTACTTTTCCTCTTGTGTGAGTTTTCCTCTGAAATCTGCAGTCCCTAAAGTGTCTTTATCTACCTCATTAGACATGAAAATCATGCTAATCATATAGGTCATCTCACTTAAATCAAAGTAGAGTAAAAATGTAAGAATTATATATTTTTGCTCTCAAAATTTAGCTAAAATATGGGTAAATTTGGTACTTAGACGTATAAATACCTGTAAGATCAGGGGTCATGATAGAAATCAAGATACCGTATATGCGATACTTGGTCTGATATATTGAGTCGTGTATGTGGCCAAAGTGTTTCTTGCACGATTCTCATGATCTCAACCAAGATGTCATGTATGCGAAACTTAGTTTGATCTTCTGAATTATGTAACCAACCAAAGTGTACTTCCGTGAGTGCACCAGCTGAGGGTGAATTAGCTGGAGACTTGGCAAATCCCTCGGAATTTATTCGGAATCTTGTGAATGCAAATGAACTATGCTACCATATCAAATTTGATGCTCCAGAATTAATGGCAATATCAGATTTTTGAAAAAAAATCATTTTCATGAAGTTGACCCCCAAAACCCAATTTTACAACTTTTCAAATCGAGGGTCAATATTAGATATAAAAGCCATAAAATCAAACTAACCATGTTATCATCCTGAAATCAATGTTTTGAATCTACTGGAACAGTCCATTTTTTCATCTGATTGAAAGATCAATATATATTGCGTAAATACAACTATAAGGCTTTGCAAGCCACTAAAAACAACAATATCACATAAATTATAGTAAAATGCACCGAGAACCATGTCAATCCTCCCACACCTCAAAAATACCACAAAGCAACCACGGGGTGGAGTAAAATATTCTACTCATACAGAAATGTACATTTCACCTAAATAATAAAAAATCAAGTTGTTACACAAGCCAAACCAATGGGTTTTGAGTTAGAGTTATGAATCATAGGTCACTATATAGGTCCAGGTAAGTAAGGTTCTTCAAAGTTTAATTATTAATTTTTTGTCCCACGCGACCCAACCTAAATCTCCCAAAAAACTAATCTTTCCTTTTTTAAAACAAACAATTACCCAACTCCTATTCAAAAACAAACACTACAAATATATATACCCTCCCCCCCTAATTCAAAAAAAATTATACTATGTCAAACTAACGTGATTAGACAAGCCAATCCTTAATCCACATGCAAGAGGACCTTTAGTGTGAAATTAAGTGTTTCATATTCAATGGTTATTTGCGTAAAGGTATGATCGTTAAATATATGATTTTGTAAGTGTTTTGGGGTTAGTTATTCATCACCCCAATAAAGGCCATAATAATGATTTCTTATTCCCTAAAAATTAGACAAATATGAATTAAAGAAGTAGAATTGTGATGTGTGATCGAATTTGTACTAATTGGATGAAAAATGATCAGAAATTGGAATAAAAAATCTCAGCCAAAGTGTTTATTCTCAGGTTTGAACTCACAAGTCCAACCCATGACCCATTAATTGCATTCATGAATTTTATTTATAGGAATCAGAGCCGAGATTCTGAATCTAGAAATATTGGTCTGTCTTTCACGAGTCCAAGTCACGACTCATGAACTCATTTAATGAGTCATATATTAAACTCATGAGATAAATCTTTAGTGAACGAGCACAATCCATGAGTCATGGACTGGACCCGTGAATGGGACTTGACAAGTTCTATTACTTTTAAATGTTTGCCACTGATGTAGTTTGAGTATTTACTCTTCTCTATACAGGTACCATGATGCCAAAGGGAACACCAAATAAGGGTGACACCAGTATATTGGCCTGAGAATAGGACCCACAGTCTAGACTCTAAGATGAGTCATCTGAGCGGACTCTGAGATTAGTCACCTGAGCAGAGTGGGTCCATAGAGGAGTACTCAGTAGATGATGCCCCATTGGTACCTTGTCTGACATGACGTCAGACTCAGTGAGAAGTCAGAGCCAAGGAATCCATACAACCTGTATCTTAGCTACCACTGTAAAGTGGACCATAGTCTAGGCCTCAGTTTAGGCCACAAGCTTCACCAGCTCCTATTCCACGGGTAAACCCCAGATGAAGAATGATCAGAGATCTAATGAATGGTGATTTTACCACTCATTTGCACTAAATATTTGTGCACATTATCTTGTTTTGAATGAATAAATGAAATATAATTATGATTAAATACACTAATATCTACTCTTTGAAGGCATAGAGTTGAGGGAGTAGAACGATGTGGATTAGAGTTGAAAGTGATCAAAAGGGAGCAAGAAAGTGTAGTCAAAGACTTGGATCAGTAACTGGCCTCAGTACCGCAGTCGAGGCATTAAAAAAGAAGTCGATCAACCGCATTCGTGTAATAGAACTACAGTCTCATAGATGCAGTTGCGACCATACTCGAGCGATCACGGTTTAACAAAAAATAGCAGCCCAAAGGCAAATCTGGAAATGCACGTGACTGATCCTAAATTTTTGGGAAAAAAAATCAAACCCTAAGTGATGTATCATATTCCATCTTCCCCATTTTTTAGGTTTAACTCTTGAATTTATAGACTCTATTTTTAGAGAAGAAAATATTGTATAAAATTTGAGTGAAGAATACATTGGAAACCTTCTAAGAGGAGGAATAACTCACTTCCATTATTGATTTATGGGAGTGATAAGTTAGAACTAACATTTACTTAAGATTCAAAAAATTATTTCAATCGAGATTATGGGTATATCTTTACTTATTTATCTTATATGTAGCTAGATCATACTCTTAGGGTTATGTGTAAATAGGGGTTAAAGTGTGTGTGGGTTGTTATTGTTAGCATCTATTTAGTAGTTCGTACTTATGGATTTTATCATTGCTATGCTAACTTGGTTGGTATTTGTTGGAGAAAGCCCCAAATACTCACACTAGTTTGATGAGTGAAAGCTCAAAATTATAGAAAGCTCAAGGCTATATTCGAAAGAAGGGTTTTGGCTGAACTTTAAGAATCTACATTATCCTTGAAAGATGGATTTGGAGACCAAAGCAATGATAGATAATTATGTGTGTAGTTTGATAAATTTTCACTATCTTAGAAATAAGGGTGATTGTGAAGTTAACTATACCATGGGGATTATCCTAGAAATAGGGTTGTCTAAATTGAGGTTTTGGTTACCAAATATTAAACACACCCATTAGGTATTCGAAAGAATCAATGGGGGAAAGTTTGGTGCTTTGTTTAAGGAGTAGCACTAAAATCTATAACTGAACCTACCCATGTTTGATTTACTAAATTAACGTTGATTATTAACACCCATATGTCATTCCCTTAGTAGTGCATAATCCCAAGAACCGTGCTTAATTATTAAAAATCTAATTATTCATAACCCCAAATTTATAATAGAAAAAACCAAAAAGAAATATTAGTGTCGACACCTATCTCCCCTATTTTTATCTTTTTGTACCATTGTCTTGAATTTAACTTGTAGCTATTATTTCGAATCAACTTGATCTCCACTCACATTGTTCCTCGTGGATTGGACCCCAACTCTAAAATTGGATATATATATTGAGAAAGACTGCCTTCCACTTCAATTGACGTGTAATTTGAGCGTTATAAAAAATGGATCCGTTGATGGGGAATAAATTTGTGTATTAAATTAGTTTTGTATTTTAGCTTACTTGCTTGAATTCAAGCTTGTATATATTTGTTTATGATTATCTTTATAGGTAGATTTTATTTTTCATTTTCTCTGTAGCATCTTATGACGAGTATGATGCCGATAGTTGGGAATCCTATCAAGATAACCCATGTCTAATTTATGATGGACCATACTTCACCAGAGATTGTAACTATGCTTTTCAGAGAGAGATGGACACACCATCTTAATCATATAGGGAGTATAGGTGTTCTTTATGTAGTTGTCGAGTAGGACATTGGTATAAAATGCCCCTCCCCCTATTATGCTAATCAGGTTGTTAGTTCTTTTCATAAGCTTGATAGATCCTATGATTAAAAGAAGGAAGAGCAACATACTGAGTCCAAAATCATTGACCCAAGCCTACTAGCTATTTTGGATCGATTGGATACAATGGGGGATAATATATAAGACGTTCATTAAGAGGCATTAGGATGGAAAAGTGTTAAGATGGGGAAATGAGAAAAGAAGAAAAGCTTTAAACTATCTATACTTTTCGTATTTCCCAAGAGGAGGTTCATCAAGAAGAGAAACCAAGCTATGATGATGAGCTTGGTAGAGAAAACTCCTCGGTGACTTCCCAATCTACCAAATCAAATAAGGAAGAAGAAGCCGAAATAAAATGAATGGTGCTAGAGTCTCAAGAAGAAACAAGGCAAATCTCTTATGATGACTCTAGATCATTCCGAGGTGAAGATGCTTTGGAGGAATTTTTTTTGAAATTAGGTGTTTAACCTCATTCAACCCACTTTTCAACATTGCCTCAAGGATAAGATGATAATCCATCCACCGAGACAAATAATGGATTGTGGGGAGATGGAGTAAGATTCTTATATTGTGGAATTTGATATTTCAAATGAGTATGTGAAACCTTGTCTATCAGAAACCAAGGGACTCAAATTATGATGCACAAGGAATGGCCTATTGATGTGTTCACTTTTACCCAAGTATCAAACCCTAAAGTGCGATGTCAAGTTGGATAAAAGGTTTAAATCTTCAAAATGGTGAGATCAAAACTTGCTTTCCATTTCATCACCTCTCCCAAGCCTCATCTTGGAAGATCTGAATCTTCTGTCCCTCTGTCGCTTATTGCATATTGAATAAAACTTGGCATGGTGGTTCAAATTTTCTAAGTGGAAGCATAAAAATAAGTGGTGAAAGTGTCGTGCCACGACGTTAAAATAATCACTTGATGGGAGGCACCCCATTATGCCACAAAAAGTGGCACATATCCTTTTTAATTCAGGCATAGTATAGTAGATTTTTGTTTTGTTTATGAATTCATAATCCATGAAATTTTGGTTCTAAGAGTGATTTTAATTGAATTTGAAAAACAAACGTGTGAAATTGGCAAGTTTGGACTAAGCAGGAAATGCAGGGGACCCAATTGTTTGGTCTCAGTTTCTGCGACTATAGTCCTTTCCACTGTGATCATGTAGGCCGCTTGTCCACGATTACGGCACTAGGACAGCGATTGCGGTCAAATCAGTTTAAATGACCATCTAAATGACACTTTACCCCCATGTTCCTCTTCCATTTTCTCTCAAAATTCTGTTCAATTTATGGTATTACATTGCATATCCAAGCATAAATTCATCCCTTGCATCATCTAATTAAGTAAGTTATCTCAATTTCCTTGGTTTTGATATAATTGCATACTTAGAACTTGTAGTTTATGGAAAATCCTAAAAGATCATTTTCAATACTAAATGCATGCTTAGTTTAAATTGTAGCTATGGTTAGCTATTGTAGTTGGTGCACACATTAATGGAGAAGTCATAATTTCCTAGATTTAAGCCTTAAATGGTCAAAAAGAACGTGTGCATCATGTGTTCTATTCAATGCCCTTATAATTCCATGTTACATTTTTCAAGGTTAGGGTTATAATCATGAAGTCTAGGATTAAGTTCCTTAATCATAATGTTAAGGGGCCTAGTTGAATACAAATATGGGGATAAAATTATAATTTTGGTGAAAATTGTAGAACTATCCATATGGTCTAAGGTACCGCGATCGTAGCCACTGACCCGCGACCGCCATACCTGAGGGCAGTGTCTGCAAAAACCAAAATTTCTGCATAACTATTTCTTCCCCCAAAACCTTCTAACGCACTACCACATGAGCCTATTTGATTAATATAATGTTGTAACGACCCAAAATCGTCTATCAGGATGTCACACGGTGCCTAAGGCTACGAGTAGCCCCAGGATAACCCTTAGAGCCGGTTTCTACCAATGACACTCAATTCAAGATAAGAATGGACTAAACACTAGCATAGTCATATCACATGAAAGGAAATATGAAAAAGATACTCGGTCCGTAAGAACACAATATAAAGAAATCTCAACAAAACCACAATATCGAACCCTCGACACATCACAAGTCTGATACTAGTCTGAAAAGCCTCTACAAATCAAAATCTAGAGAGCCGTTGGGACAGGTCCCTAACTAACTCGAAATTAACTGAAGATAAAACATAGTCTCTCAACTACGGTAAATATTTGAAGATCGCTCCTTGAATCATGAGGACTCACCACTGTAGAAAACGTAGGTAAGGTACTCGAAGAATCACAGGCGAGGCTGGGAATGAGCACCTGAACCTACATTATGACACAATATAGCACATATATATATGTGTGTGGATCAGTACTTGGAATGTACTGAGTATGCGGGGGTGAATGCATATGAATAAAATAGTAAGAATATTCTTTAATCAAATCATGTATGCATTATGAGACGACATAAGTCATGTAGAATGGAGCATGTAACACAAATCTCATGAGTCATCATTGTTTAATCTTAAAATTCAAAATCTTCTCTTATTCTCAATACCCAAAGGCTAAGGGAGTTTAAACAATACTTTCAACTCATGAATAAGTCTCATGGAGAGTAAAACTTCTTCAATGCTCAACACATTTCATAACTATTTCGAACTCATATACTTTGAATTCAAAATAATATAACTTGAAAACATACTTGAAGGCATTTTATTCACTTTAGAAAAATATCTCATCTCAAGTTTTAAGAAATCACTCCATTTGAAATGGAAAGGCAATCTAGTTTATGGAAACAACTTACCTCAAGGCTTTATAAAAGTACTATTACAAGGGAAGATGCTTTCATTTACTAAATAACTCACATCAAGAAGATACTTTAGTTGGGGAAACATCTTTGCAATTCAACCATTTAGGAAAATAGCTTATAGGGAAGGAAAAATAGTTATTTGATCTCGAACTCTAAATGTCAAGGGAGGTTCTCGTAATCGACATAAACCATGCGAGCTACATGGAGTCCAATGTTTTGTCCTCCTAAAGAAGAGACCCCACATTGGGGAGGAGTGTCATACGCTTACAAGGGAGTATAACCTAGGTCTAGTGATTACTAAACAAAACTCGGCCTCGGGATGAGTCATAATCATCATAAACTCGACCTCAGGCCCAACCTACGGTGGCATGTAGTTTTAGGGTAAGAAACCGTAGTAACTTACCCACTTGGTGCTAAATACTATTCCCTTTAGATTATTTGCGCTCATCTAATAAAAAAAATCAACTTTTAGAATAATCACATTGTTCACCACAAACCCAATAATCAAATTGATAATCTCATACAGTGAAGTGGATTTCAAAGCTCAAGGACCATTAGGTCAATTCATTTCTCAATCATCTAAAAATACTCAAAACATGGGTGCTCATAGAACAAGAGTTCATAATTTCACAAGTCTTAAATAGGGCTTATATGAAAAGCCTAATATATAGCATATAGATTCATAAATCATGTGGAAATCTGGAAATTTCAGCAAGTTACCTCAAAATCTCAATATAGCCATATGCTTCAATATCTCAACAATGCAAATATTAGCTTATCAAGGAGTAAAATCACGGGTTTTATACCTAGCTGTAAATACTCAAGAAAACATATAGAAATCATGTCATTTGAATCTTAATTCATGGGAAATACCAATATAATGCATTGAATAATAATGGGTAAAAAACCCAATTCAAATTCATGTAAAAAAACCTCATATATTTCAAGAATTTCATGATGTAAATAGCCTTTTGGGAACAAGGGTGAAAGGGTTACCCTTGTTCAAAAACCCCACATACCTTGAATTAGAAGATTTTGATGAACTCTTACTTTTGAAACTCTATTCGTGCTCTAGAATAAGGGTTCTTGAGGCCCTTGACTTGGGAACCTGAATCTTGACTCAATTTAGGAAATCCATGGTGGATTCTTGAGGTTCTTGGAAGTGGTTTTGGATACTTAGGGTTTATGTTGTGAGAAAACTTTAGAAAAACCTCATAATATGCTTGTAAATGACTTTGATTTAGTGTTTCCATGCTTTTATAGGCTTGGAAAAGGTCCAAAGTGCCCTTTCTAACATCTGTGTGAAACTGGAAAAATTGAATTGGAACCTGATTTCATTGGCCTCCGTGACGCGCCACTTATCGCGGTGGCTCATTGGAATTTGACAATTGGGAAATTGGCAGCCTCCGCGATGCGGAGAAATCGTGTTTTCCCATTGGTTGGTACCTGGGACTCCTCCGCGATGCCCCACTATCGTGGGGTTCCACTGGAAATTGGCAATTTCCAAATCAACCCTCTCCTCGACATGCCAGGCAGTTAAATGATGCAGTTTTATGACTAATGGTTAAATTAGCCATAACTTCTTACCCGAGTGTCGAATTTGGGCAAATCTTATATCGATGAAAAGCTTATCAGATATCCCACGTGTCAAAAGTAGAAATTAGGGAAATTCTATATGGTTAACATGTTACTCACTTAGGAAGCAACTTCTCAATATTTTAGGGCTAGAATCACGCCTCACTTGACACGCCCTATGGCTTAAACTACGAGGGAACTTTGCGGGGCCTTACAATATCTCCCCCTTGGGAACATTCGTCCTCGAATATTGCTAGTTAGGCTCGGAATACAGGAAAAACTGAGTACACACAGCCGAAACAATTACTAAACAGTTCAAGATCTTCCTAAACTCATGACCACTCCGGATATCGCAAGAACTCATACAAAGATAGATACATAGCTGAACTTTAGATTAGAAAAGCTGAATCAAGAAAGTATGGTACCTTCGGATTGATCTAAACTTGTGGAAAAGATGTTCGGGTATTTGTCTCGCATGTCTACTTCTGCCTCCCAAGTAGCACTCTCAACAGATTGGTTCCGCCATAAAACTTTGACCAAGGGAACTTCTTTGTTCCTTAGTCTACGGATCTAAAAATCAAGGATCTCCACGGAAATCTCATCGAAGGAAAGGCTATCCTGAATATCAACACTCTCTGAAGGATCAACCACAACGTAATCACCACTATGATTCTTAAGCATGAAGACATGAAAGATAGGATGAACGGAGGACAACTACGAGGGAAACTCAACCACATAAGTCACTTTACCAACACGGCTCAAGACTCTATACGCGATAACATAACGGGGACTAAGCTTTCCCTTCCTACCAAACCTTTTCACCCTTTTCATGGGTGAAATCTTCAAGTACACCAAATCACCTACCTTAAACTGAAGATCTCTCCTCCTCACATCTGTATAAGACTTTTGATGACTCTGAGCGGTCTTCAACCTTTCTCTAATCAAATTAACTTTCTCCATAGCTTCGAACACTGCATCAGGACCACACGCGGCAGCTTCGCCCACTTTAATACAACCTATGGGTGGTCTACACCTTCTACCATACAAAGACTCAAATATTGCCATCTAAATTCTAGCATGGAAATTATTGTTATAGGCAAACTCTATTAATGGGAAATGCTCATCCCAACCTCCTTTGAAATCAAGAGTGCACGCCCTCAACAGATCCTCTAGGGTCTGAATGGTTCTCTCAGCCTGACCATTTTTATGCGGGTGAAAAGCTGAACTCAAAAGAACTTGGGTGCCAAGAACTTGCTAAAATGCCCTCCAAAACTGAGAAGTAAATTAAGTACCCCTATCCGAAATGAAAGACAAGGGAACTCCATGTAGTCTGACCAACTCCCGAATATACAATGTAGCATAATCCTCATCCGTATAAGATGTATGAACGGGCAAAAAATGTGCGGACTTAGTCAACCTATCAACAACAACCCAAATAGATCATGATGATGATGCGAAAGAGGCAACCCGGTCACGAAGTCCATATTCACCATCTCCCACTTCCAAGTGGGTATATTAAACTCTTGCATCACACCACCCGGTCTTTGGTGCTCCACCTTAACCTGTTGACGCGTCGCATACTTTGCTACAAATTCGGCAATGTCCTTCTTCATGCCGTTCCACCAATAGATTTCCCGCAAGTCGCGATACATCTTGGTAGTACCGGGATGAATGAAATAACGCGCGCCAGGTGCTTCATCCCTAATCCTCTGCCTCAAATCATCAACACACGGAACACACAACCTACCATGCACCCTCAACACACCATCTCCCCCTTGGGAGAAAACCTCGACATTTTGGTCCTTAACTGAGTCCTTCAGTTTGACCAAACTAGGATCCCTATCCTGCTTCTCCTTCAATTCCAATGCTAAAGAGGATTCAAAACTACTCTGCACCAATGTACTCCCCTCCGCTGAATCAAGCAATCTAACACCCAACCTAGCCAGACAATGAACATCATGAGATAACTCTCTCTTACCTTTCTTAATATGCGCAACACTACCCATGGACAATCTGCTAAGGGCATCCGCCACTACATTGTCCTTGCTCGGGTGATACAACACACTCATATCATAATCTTTCAACAACTCTAACCACCTCCTCTGCCTAAGATTCAACTTTTTCTGGGTAAACACATACTGTAGGCTTTTATGATTTGTAAGTATATCAACATGGACACCATAAAGATAGTGCCTCCAAATTTTGAAAGAAAAAACCACAGCAGCTAACTCAAGATCATGGGTCGGGTACTTCTTTTCATGCGGTTTTGACTGTCTAGAGGCATAGGCTATAACCTTACCCTTTTGCATCAACACACATCCCAAACCAAATCTAGGGCATCATAATACACCATAAAACCATCAGTACCATTAGGGAAAGTCAACACAGGGGCTGAAGTGAGTCGAGTCTTCAACTCCTGAAAACTCTTCTCTCAGGAATCGGACCACTGGAATTTAACCTTCTTTTGGATCAAACGGGTCATAGGAGATGCAATGGAAGAGAAACCCTTAACAAAACAATGGTAAAAACCCGCTAGACCTCAGAAACTCCTAATGTCAGATGCAGAGATGGGTCTAGGCCAGTTTCTCACAGCATCTGTCTTTTGGGGATCAACTCTAATACCCTCGGCTGAAACAACATGACCCAAGAAGACTACAAACCTTAGCCAAAATTTACACTTACTAAATTTGGCAAACAACAGGTGATCTCTAAGAGATTACAAGACAATTCTAAGATGGACTGCATGGTCATTCTCATCACGGGAGTACACAAGGATGTCATCTATGAAGACAATGACGAACGTATCAAGGTGTTGCTTGAACACTCAATTTATGAGGTCCATGAAGGATGCTAGGGCATTGGTTAGACCAAAAGGCATGACTAGAAACTCAAAGTGACAATAACGAGTTCGGAAGGCTGTCTTTGGAATATCACATTCCCTCACTTTATGTTGATGATAGCCGGATCTAAGGTCTATCTTGGAAAAATAACTTGCACCTTGTAACTGATCAAATAGGTCATCAATTCTTGGAAGAGGATACTTATTTTTCACCGTGACCTTGTTCAGTTGATGGTAGTCAATTCACATACGCAAAGATCCGTCTTTCGTCTGCACAAACAAAATAGGTGCGCCCCAGGGAGAAATACTGGGTCTAATGAAACCTTTGTCTAAGAGATCTTTGAGTTGCTCCTTCAACTCCTTAAGATCGGTAGGTTCCATACGATATGGAGGAATAGAAATAGGCTGAGTGTTGGGAAGAAGGTCAATTCCAAACTCTATATCTCTATTAGGAGGTACCCCTGGGAGATCTTTCAGAAAGACATCGGGGAACTCATTAACAACATCAACTGACTGGATGGTTGGAGTCTCGGACTTAGTGTCCTTGACCCTAACTAGGTGGTAGATGCAACC
Organism: Capsicum pubescens; assembly: GCA_030864215.1. Taxonomy (NCBI): domain Eukaryota; kingdom Viridiplantae; phylum Streptophyta; class Magnoliopsida; order Solanales; family Solanaceae; genus Capsicum; species Capsicum pubescens. The sequence goes on from CM061544.1 coordinate 112,492,954, forward strand.
TTTGGATATAAGCTTTCTAACTTTGATATAGGAGATTAAATGACTCTTGGGAGATAATGAACTCCCGGACCACTCAAACACTGGTTTATCAGGAAATTAAAACTTGACCACACGGGTATGACAATCTATAGATGCATAAAAAGAATGAAGCCAATCCATACCCAGAATAAGGTCAAAATCTATCATGTCTAACTCTATCAAATATGTAAGTATGACTCTATAAAGCACAGTAACAGGTCAATTTCTATACACTTGTTTCACAATAATTGACTCTCCGACTGGTGTAGAAACTAGGAAAGGCTCAGGAATTTTTTAGGACTCATTTCAAAATTCACCACCATAAGTGGGGTCACATAAGAGAGATTTGACCCGGGGTCCAACAACACATAAACATCAAGAAAAAAGACATGGAGAATACCAGTAATAACATCAGGAGAGTCCTCCTGCTCTCGATGGGGTGGCAAAGAATAGAACATGTTCTGGCACTGACCGCCAGCGGTGCTAGAAGAAGCACCCTGATCAGGGTCAGGACGGAGTACCAGAGCTGGTGCACTAGCAACCTGTGCCTGAGGTCGGGCATCTCTATTCCCCTGTCTAGCATAGGGACAATCTCTAAGTCTGTGGCCCTACTTTCCATATCCAAAATAACTCCTCACATCTCCAAAACACTCCCCAAGGTGATTACTACCATATTTAGCACAAGAAGGATAATGGGGCCTGTTACCAACACTGTTCTGCGGCCCAGACATAAAAGAACAACTCTCTTGCTCCGGCCTACCTCTAGGCATGGGAGCACTAGCTGAAGAAGTAACTGGAATAGACGAACATCTTTATTCCAGGGGGCAGTTCCCTCCATAGAACCTAGGCCGGCTAAACTCATGTTGATCAGATCTCACCCTCTTATTACACCTCATTCTATCTCTTTGTCTAATCTTATCCACCTCTATCTATTGGGCATGCATCATCAACCTAGACAGATCCATATTTTTATGCAATATCGTGGCCCTACACTCCTTCAGTACCATCTCAAAAACACCGGTCACAAATTTACTCATACTAGCCCAGGTGTCAGAAATTAAATTAGGAGCGTACTTGGCCAACTGATTGAACTTCAAACAGTACTCCTTAACAGTTATGGAGCCTTGTATCAAGTTCATGAACTCCTCAATATTTGCCTCCCTTATCTCAAGTGGAAGAAACTGATCTAAGAAGGCATCTTGGAAAACTTGCCAAGTCATAGGAGGGGAATTCTCACCTCTACCCCTTCTCCATGACACAGCCGAATCATAAGCAATGTCCTTCAGTCTGTAGGATGCCAACTCAACACTTTATTCTTTTGAAATATGCATCACGTCTGTGATCTTCCTCACTTCCCCCAAGTACAACTGTGGGTCTTCATCTATCTTTGACCCATAGAACTCAGGTGGGTTCATCTGCATAAAGTAATGAATCCTAGTCGCGGCTACATCACCACCCTACTGGTTAGCAACTAGGGCCTGGTCTCCCTAAACATTTGCGGTGACCACTTGGGCTAATGCCTGAAAGGCCTCCCTAAATTCAGTATGGGACACCGTCTTATTCAAAGGATCAATAGGTGGGGGTTGCTCATCATTGTTTCTCTGGACATTCATTCTTTGAGGAGGAATTTTCTAAAAATAAAAGAGCATAGATCATTAGATAAGAGGGACAACTGTAGGAACGATAGAATTTGAAAAAAAAATACCTTTTTCCTAAAATGTCTCATAGCCTTTTTCTCATAGGTGTGGTGTGGTACACACCGATGATCAAGATTCTACTCAACGCAGCTTGTCAGACTCCCTAGGACTCCTTAGAAATGTTAGGCTCTGATACCAATTTTGTAATGACCCAAAATCATCTCCCGGGACGTCACGCGGCGCCTAAGGCTACGAGTAGCCCCAATCTAACCCTTAGAGATGGTTTCTACCAATGACACTCAATTAAAGATAAGAATGGACTCAACACTAGCATAGTCATATCACATGAAAGGAAATATGGAAAAGATACTCGGTCCATAAGACCACAATATAGAGAAATCTCAACAAAACCACAATATTGAACCCTCGACACATCACAAGTATGACACTAGTCTAACAAGCCTCTACAAATCAAAATCTAGAGAGTCATTAGGACAGGTCCCCAACTGACTCAAAATGAACTGAAGATAAAACATTGTCTCTCAAGTATGGTAAATATCTGAAGATCGGACCTTGAATCATGAGGAATCACCACTGTAGAAAACGTTGACAAGGTACTCGAAGAATCACGGGCGAGGCTAGGAATGAGTACCTAAACCTACATTATGACACAATGTAGCACCTAGACATATATGTGGATCAGTACTTAGAATATACTGAGTATGCGAGGGTGAATGTATATGAATAAAGTAGTAACAGTATTCTTTAATCAAATCATGTATAAAATATAAAGTTCATAAGTCATGTAGAATGGAGCATGTAACACAAATCTCGTGAGTCATCATTCTTTAATCTTAAAATTCAAAATCTTCTCTTATTCTCAATACCCAAAGGCTAAGGGAGTTTAAACAATACTTTCAACTCATGAATAAGTCTCATGGAGAGTAAAACTTCTTCAATGCTCAACACATTTCATAACTATTTCGAACTCATATACTTGGAATTCAAAATAATATAACTTGAAAACATACTTGAAGGCATTTTATTCACTTTAGAAAAATATCTCATCTCAAGTTTTAAGAAATCACTCCATTTGAAATGGAAAGGCAATCTAGTTTATGGAAACAACTTACCTCAAGGCTTTATAAAAGTACTATAACAAGGGAATATGCTTTCATTTAGGAAATAACTCACATCAAGAAGATACTTTAGTTGGGGAAACATCTTTGCAATTCAACCATTTAGGAAAATAGCTTATAGGGAAGAAAATATAGGTATTTGAGATCAAAGTCTAAATGTCAAGGGAGGTTCTCATAACCGACATAAACCATGCAAGCTACATGGATTCCAATGTTTTGTCCTCTTAAAGGAAGAGACCCCATGTTGGGGAGGAGCGTAATACTCTTGCCAGGGAGTCTAACCTAGGTCTAGTGATCACTAAATGAAACTCAGCCTCAGGCCCAATCATAATCATCATAAACTTGGCCTCAGGCCCAACCTACTGTGGCACATAGTTTTGGGGTAAGAAACCGTAGTAACTTACCCACTCGGTGATAAGTACTACTCCCTTTAGATTATCTGCACTCATCTCATAAAAAAATCCACTTTTAGAATAATCACATGGTTCACCACGAAGCCAATAATCAAATCGATAATCTCATATAGTGAAGTGGATTTCAAAGCTCAAGGACCATTAGGTCAATTCATTTCTCAAACATCTCAAAATACTCAAAATATGGGTGCTCATAGCACAAGAGTTCATAATTTCACAAGTCTCAAATAGGGCTTACTAACCCATATTTAAATCTCAAGTTAAAGCTTATCAAAAGCATAAAATAAAGCATATAGATTCATAAATCATGTGGAAATCTGGAAATTTCAGCAAGTTACCTCAAAATCTCAATATAGCCATATGCTTCAATATCTCAACAATGCAAATATTAGCTTATCAAGGAGTAAAATCATGGGGTTTATACCCAGCTGTAAATACTCAAGAAAACATGTAGAAATGATGCCATTTGACTCTTATTAATGGAAAATATCAATATAATGCATTCAATAATTATGGGTGAAAAACCCAATTCAAATTCATGTAAAAAAACCTAATATATTTCAAGAATTTCATGATGTAAATAGCCTTTTGGGAACAAGGGTGAACGGGTTACCCTTGTTCAAAACCCCCACATACCTTGAATTAGAAGCTTTTGATGAACTCTCACTTTTGGAACTCTATTCGTGCTCTAGAATGAGGGTTCTTGAGGTCCTTGATTTGGGAACCTTGAATCTTGACTCAATTTAGGAAATCCATGGTGGATTCTTGAGGTTCTTGGAATAGGTTTTGGATACTTGGGGTTTATGTTGAGAGAAAACTTGAGAAATACCTCATAAGATGCTTGTAAATTGCTTTTATTTAGTGTTTCCCCAATTTTATAGGCTTGGAAAAGGTCCAAAAGTGCCCTTTTAAAAATTTGTGCGAAACTAGAAAAATTGAACTGGAACCCGATTTCATTGGCCTCAGCGATGCACCACTTATTGCGGTGGCTCATTGGAATTTGACAATTGGGAAATTGGTAGCCTCTACGATGCGGAGCCATCGTGTTTTCCCACTGTTTAGGACCTGGGACTCCTCCGCAATGCGCCACTATCATGGGGTTCCACTGGAAATTGACAATTGCCAAATCAACACTCTCCTCTATGCGCCAGGCATTTAAATGATGCAGTTTTACGACTAAGGCTTAAATTAGCCATAACTTCTTACCCGAGTGTCAGATTTGGGAAAATCTTATATCGATGGAAATCTTATTAGATTTCCCACATCAAAAAAGTAGAAAGTAGGGAAATTCTATATGGTTAACATATTAATCACTTAGGAAGAAACTTCTTAATCTTTTAGGGCCGAAATCATTCCTCACTTGACACGCCCTATAGCTCAAACTATGAGGGAACTTTGCGGGTACTTACAAACACCTCGAATCTGTTACCCAGAATGCTACACGATGCTCATGACCCCAAAGGACCACAAGCTAACCCATGACTGATATTTGTACCTGTATACTGCATAAAATACTGAATAATGCGAAAACATAAACTGAAAAAACATAAGGTTCACATAACTGAAGTAAAATATAACATATAAATGGGGTATGAAATACCCAAAAAAAAAACTAAAAATACTGAAGTTTGAAAGATGGTAGTCTAGAAAGCCTCTAACTAACTGAACTGTCTGAGTAAGGAGTTGATGGGAAATGTCCCAAACTAACTCCAACTAATAAACTAATTAATGAGAGAATAAAGAAATAATCAAATCCTCAAATGATGAGGACTCACTTCTAACTCTGATAATAGAAACTGGAATCTACTACTGATCTGGAGCTCATGTCTCTAAACCTATGTTATAAGACACCATAGCGCAAATTCGTCAATACTTTGAATGTACTGGTATGCATATGGGGTAGGCTGAATGCATGGGGTTCATATGCATGAACAATACTGGCTAACTGACTAATAAGAACATGAGACTACATGCATGCATACATAGTAACTATATCTGAAATCGTTATAACATGAGTACTGAATCTGAATACTGATAACATGACATACTGATAACTAATATAACTGATAACCTATGTGACTGTATCTGACATTCCTGAATCTGGTGGAACTATCTAAGTTCCGTTCTATATCTGAGTTGACTATATTTGACAGTCTTGGATTCTAATAAACTATCTGAGTTCTTTTACTGAGACTGATACTAAGACTGTGGGAGGTAGTTATCTAACCGACATGCCCCAAATGATACATTACAGCTAAATTGGGGTCCAATCTATGCCCTGATAGGAAGGGTGTGAATACCATGCCACTAGTAAGGACAATATGTGAGTGACCCTAATATAATAGGTAACTCTAATGAGAATAGTGGGAACGCTCATATAGAAGGTTAAGCCACCTCATCTACCCTTATATAGTAGGAAATGATGTCTCAACCTATGTTGGCTACATAGTTCTGGAATGCATGGATTGCTTCTAAGAATCACACCCTCATATAACAGGTGAGTTCCCACCCTTGGGTTCGCTCGGTGCTAATTTATACTCTAATCTGAATAGATACTAAACATGATTTACTGAACTACACATGGACTAAGTTACTGACTTCCATTGACTGATAGAATACTTCTAACATCTGATAACTGACTGAGTTCATGAGATCATGGAGATTTCCTGAGTCATAAGACTGTCTGAAGTCTAAGGATCATGGCTTGATTGATTGTATCGTTAAAACATGACATGGCTCTAAGCACAAAACTAATATTTCGGGTACAAGTACCCGTAGGACTCGATGGAAGCAAACTGACCAACCATAACTTACTTGAACATATAACTAACATCATAATCCATAATACATTTATAGATGTATTCCATCAGAACATATGATAGGCATAACTTGTACATACATGAGGATTTCATGATATCATACTAGTTGAGCATTGCTCCTTCATCTAGGAATTTAATCAAACAAATGGTAGGCATAGCACATGTAGACAACATTATACAATAATTAATCATCATGATTCATCTGTAATTTCATCATCCTAGGGTTTATTCATAGTTTCACATGAATATACATCTATACAAATCAATTCCACATAAAATTAATCACCCAACATGGATTTCAATTCAATTGATCATTCTCAACATAAACAGAACGAACCCAACATGAAAATTATAAAGATACCCATAAACTTAAACTTAGAAAAGAGATTCTTGGGCTTCATGGATGAAAGGATTCCATGAATGAACACTACACATACCTTAGTTCATGATTTCGTGAAGATTAATGGAGAAACTTTCTTGAATTGGATCTTCTATGAAAACCCTAGGTTGTTCTTGAGAGGTTTTTGAGAGAAGAGAGTGTATTTTCAATGAAAAATGGCTGAATCACGTGTTAAAGGTCTTAGATAGGGGTGGGAAGTTGACCCTTTTAAACCTGGATACGTCATTTAATTTCAGAAAATTTTTCTTGAACTGGGCCCCTGGTCCAACGCGGCGCGATAACAATTGGGAAATTGAGGGATGGTGTGACGCAGAGCCATCGTGTTTCCCCTTCTTTTGTGACTTAGAACTTTGGCGCGACACAGAGGAAATCATGCTAAGACACTAGAAAAGGACAATTCTGAATTTGGTCCTTGGCGTGATGCACCATAATCGTGGACACTTAGTGAAATTTGCCAAATGCCATTTCCTCTTGTTGCGCAGCGTGCCACTGACTAATATGGCACTATTTTACATCGGGAACTTAAAATAGTCGTAACTTCTGACTCGGTTATAAAATTTGGGAGAATCTTATATCGATGGAAAACTTATTGAATAACCATGGAATAACCATCATTTCATTTAGAAGCTAATACTAGACATTCTTGAGATGAAATTAGCTAGGAAAAAGTATGGGGTATTACACTATCTCTACCTTAATAATATTAGTCCTCGAATGAGACTAACTGATAGGGAAGAACATATAACTGACATACATACTAAACATGAATAACCGGAACATGATTTCATGACTGACATGACTGACAAGATGAACGTATAATATTGAACATGCATATCTGATATATGAGTAACTGATTCATGAATGCATGACTGAGTATGCAATGGTACTTGATACCAAGTTTATAATGGGAACATGAGCATGAAACTGCATACCAAGTTTGTGATGAACACTGACATAAAACTGAGTAAGCTTTATCTGAGTTGGAGAAGAAGAGGTGAGGATACTTGGTATGCATGTCTGCCTCTTCTTCCCAAGTAGCTCCCTCGATGGACTAATTTTTCCAAAGAACCTTAACTTGAGGGATATTTTTGTTCCTCAATCTACGAGTCTGATAGTCTAAGATTTCGACTGGAATCTCTTCACAAGAGAGAGTTTTCTAAATATCAATGCTCTGAATAGGGACTATAACCGATGGGTCACCTAATCACTTCTTGAGCAAAGAGACATGAAAGAATAGATGAATTGAGGCTAGATCTTTAGGTAGTTCAAGCTCATAGGATACCTTGCCAAAGCGACTGTGAATCTTGAAGGGATCGATATATCGGGGACTAAGCTTTCCCTTCTTCTAGAATCTTTTCACTTTGTTCATGGGAGAGATATTTAGATATACATAGTCACCAATCTCAAACTGGAGATCTTTTCTACGAATATCTGCGTAAGACTTCTGTCAGCTCTGAGCAGCTCTGAGTCTTTCTCTGATCAACTGGACTTTTTCTAAGGCGTCGAATACTAAGTTATGCCCTATGACTAAGGACTCACTAACTTTGAACCAAAAAATTAGAGATATACATCTCCTACCATAGAGAGCTTCGAATGGAGCCATCCGAATACTGGAATAATAGTTGTTGTTGTATGCAAACTCAATCAAAGGTAAGTGGTCATCCCAAATTCCCTTGAAATTGATTTCACACGCCCTTAGCATATCTTGTAATGTTTAAATGGTCCTTTCTTCTTGACTATCTGTCTGAGGATTAAAGGTTGTACTGAGATGAACTTGGGTACCAAGACCCTTTTGGAATGCTTTCCAGAAATAAGAGGTGAACTGGGTACCTCTGTTTGAGATAATAGATAGAGAAACACCATGCAATCTGAACAACTGCTTGATGTAGAGTTTGGCATAATCTTTGGCTGAATAAAAGGTATGAACTGGAATAAAATGAGTTGATTTGGTCATTCTACCTACAATGACCCAGACTGAATCATGCTGATGACGAGTTGGAGGCAAACCCATCACGAAGTCCATGTTAACAATTTCCCACTTCCAAGTAGGAATACTGAACTCCTGCATGGACCCACTAGGCTTCTAATGCTCTATTTTTACTTGCTGACATATAGAGTACTTATCCACAAACTTTGCAATGTCTCTCTTCATCCCACTCCACCAATAGATTTCTCGCAAGTCGCAGTACATCTTTGTGGCCCTTGGATGAATAGAGTAGCGTGCACCATGCGTTTCTGCAAGAATTCGCTGCCTTAAGTCATCTACACCTGTAACTCAGAGATGACCCTGACAATGCAAAACACCATCTCCCACTTAGGATAAAACCTCTACTTTTTAATCCTGAACTGACCCTTTCAACTTGACAAGGCTAGGATCTCTATCTTGCTTTTCTCTTACCTCAGAAACTAGAAATGATTCTGAACTACTCTGAACCCATATATCACCCTCATCTGTATCGACTAAGCTAACGCCTAGTCTGGCAAGCTGATGGACTTCCTAAGATAACTTCTTCTTACTATCCTCAACAAGAGAAACACTACCCAGGGATAGTCTACTGAGAGCATCAGCCACTACATTGCCCTTGCACGGATGATAGAGGACACTCATGTCATAATATTTCAAGAGCTCTAACTACCTTCTCTAACAAAGATTGAGATCTTTCTGAGACAATACATACTGAAGAATCTTATGATCTGTGAACACATCTACATGAACACCATTTAGATAATGCCTCCAAATCTTTAAGGAAAATACTACGACTACTAACTCAACATCATGAGTAGGGTAATTCTTCTCATGGGGCTTAAGCTTCCTGGATGCGTAGTCTATGACCCTACCATGATGCATGAGGACACAACCCAAACCTACTCTGGATGCATCACAATACACTACGAACCCATTTGGACCATCTAGAAGAGCTAAAACTGGAGCTGAGGTGAGTCGAGTTTTCAACTCCTGAAAAATCTTCTTGCAAGGATATGACCACTGAAACTTGACTTTCTTCGTAGTCAATATGGACATAGGGGATGCAATAGAAGAAAATCCCTCAACAAACCATCTGTAATAGCTAGCCAAACCCAAGAAACTTCTAATATCTGATGGAGAGATAGGACTGGTCCAATTTCTTAATGCTTCGATCTTTTGAGGATCAACTCTAATGCCATCACCAGAAACGATGTGACCAAGGAATGCTATTGACCTTAGCCAAAATTTGCACTTATTGAATTTGGTAAATAGCTGATAATCTCTGAGAGCCTGAAGTACTATCCTGAGATGGTCTTCATGATCATGCTCACTGCGGGAATAGACTAGAATATCATCTATGAAGACTATAACGAACATGTCCAAGTATTGCGTAAACGCATGGTTCATCAAATCCATGAAAATAGCTGGGGCTTTGGTAAGACCAAATGACATGACTAGAAATTTGAAGTTAGCATACCGAGTTCAAAAAGCTATTTTTGGAATGTCACATTCTTTAACTCTGAGTTGATGATAGCCGGATCTGAGGTGTATTTTAGAGAAATAACTGGCACCCTAAAGGTAGTCAAACAAGTCATTGATTCTAGGAAGAGGATACTTTCTCTTGACCGTGACCTTATTAAGTTGATGGTAGTCTACACATATACTTAGAGAACCGTCTTTCTTGCACACGAATAATACTGGAGTGTCCCACAGGGAAATGCTGGGTCTGATAAATCCCTTATCTAAAAGATACTTCAATTGTTCTTTCAGTTCTCTGAGTTCTGTTTGTGCCATTCGGTATGGAAGAATAGAGATAGGCTGAGTATTTGGAAGAAGATCAATGCCGAAGTCTATTTCCCTTTTGGGAGGAATTCCTGGAAGATCTTTGGGAAAGACATCTGAATATTCATTTACTACTAGGACTTATTCAAGGCTGGGTGTTTTGAAACTAATATCCTTAACTCAAACAAGATGATTGACACATCATTTAGATATCCTTTTTCTTGCCCGAAGGTAGGAAACAAGTTGACCCCTGAAAGCAGATACACTATCCTTCCACTCAAGGATGGGTTCATTTGGAAACTGAAACTGGACTATTGTGTTTCTTTAGTCGATGGTGGCATAGCAGGAATGAAGCCAATCCATACTGAGAATGCCATAAAAATCAGTCATCTCTAATTCGACTAAGTCTACTAAAGTGACTTTATGAAATATCATAACCGAGAAGTTCCTGTATACCCACCGTGCTATGATGGTTTTAACTACTGGGGTAGAGACTGAAAAGGGATCTACTAGGATTTCAGGACTGATTCCAAAATCGCCTGCTATATAGGGAGTAGCAAAAGATAAAGAAGCTCCTGGATCTAGCAAAGAGTAAACATGTACATGAAAGATCTCTAACGTACCAGTAACTACATCAGGAGAATTTTCCGGATCTTGTCGAGACTTAAGAGCATAGACACAATTTGGGCGTTACCCACTAGTAGCACTGTAGGTTGCACCCTGCTGATTTGGGTGACCGGACTGAGATGAGGAGTGATTATGTTGACCCTGAGGACCTATTTGAGGACAGTCTCTGACTCCATGGCCTAGCTTGCCATATTCTAAACATCTACCATTTCCAGCTCTGCAAATACCCTGATGGTTCTTCCCACAAGTATGGAAAAGAGAATAGGTGCGGGCACTGCTAACACTGCCCTGGGACTTAGAGCCTAGTTCTCTATCTTTGTTACCCTCTCTAAACTTAGGAACTGGAGAACTGGATAAAAAAGGAGCTGGAACTGATGACTTAGGAAGAAATTGAGAATGGTTTCCTCCTTCTGACTTAGGCTGAGCAAAGTTAAAACTACCTGTCTTCGCTCTCTTATTCTTCTTCTCCCTCATCTTAGTGTTTTACTCCTCTATCTTTTGAGCATGATTCATGAGCCTAGCTAAGGTCATGTCACTATTCAGCATGGCAGATCTACACTCATTAACCACGCTATCATTCACCCTTGTAACAAAGTTACTCATCCTTGCCCTTTTATCTGCAACCACATGAGGGGTATATCTGGCTAATTGAGTATACTTAAGAGAATACTCTTTCACTTTCATATTGAACTACCTGAGGTTGATGAATTCTAACACCATAGCTTTCATAAGCTCTAGGAGAAAGAATCTATTGAGGAAAGTAGGCGCAAACTCCTCTCACTCAAGTGGCCCTGCATCATCTGCCCTCTCTGACTTCTACTACTTAAACCAAGTGTGAGAAACATCCTGCAACTGATATACAGCTAGCTTAGCACTCTTAATATTAGTCACCCCCATGATGTCTGTCACCTTCTGCACATGATCTAGGAATTTATGAGGGTCCTCATCTATTTTAGACCCATGAAAGAATAGAGGATTGATTCGGGTGAAATGCCGAATCCTGGCTACAACTGAATTGGCCAGAACGATAGTTGGTCGTTCATTCTGAGCAGCAATTGAGCTAGCAAAAGTAGTGAATGTAGCCCTTAACTCTACATGAGAAACATGATCGCCTAAAGGATCTTTGGGCTGGGGGACTGACTGATTTTTGTTTCTTCTTTTAGGAGGCATGTTTTGTAGAAAAAAGGGAGAAATAGATTAGACTTAGAGATTGACTTGAGATTATGCTCACTAGCATGAAATAAATACTGAAAGAGGGGAAACTGTTCCTAAAACATCTTATAGCCTCCTATACATAAATGTGGCGTGCAACATAGCCATGTACAAGACTCTACTAGATGAGGCTTTCAGACTTCCTAGGACTCTATTGAACCTTAGGCTCTGATACCAAGTTTGTAATACCCCAAATCTGGTACCCAAAATGCTACACGGTTCTCATGACCCCGAAGGACCATAAGCTAACCCATGACTGATATCTGTACCTATATACTGCATAAAATACTGAATAATGAAGAAATATGAACTGAAAGGCCATAAGGTTCACATAACTGAAGTAAAATAAAACATCTAAATGGGGTATAAAATACCCAAAAAAAATTAAAAATACTGAAGTCTGAAACATGATAGTCTAGAAATCCTCTAACTGACTGAATTGTCTGAGTAAAGAGTTGATAGGACATGTCCCCAACTAACTCCAACTAAAAAACTAATTAATGAGATAATAGAGAAATAATCATGTCCTAAAATGATGAGGACTCACTTCTAACTCGGACTACTGAAACTGGAATCTACTACTGATTTGGAGCTCGTGTCTCTAAACCTATAGTATAAGAGACCATAGCGCAAATGCGTCAGAACTTTGAATGTACTGATATGCATGTGGGGTATGCTGAATGCATGGGGTTCATATGCATGAACAATACTGGCTAACTAACTAATATGAATGTGAGAATACATGCATACATAGTAACTATATCTAAAATCGTGATAACATGAGTACTGAATCTGAATAATGATAACATGACATAATGATAACATGAGTGACTGTATCTGATAGTCCCGAATCTAGTGAAACTATCTGAGTTCCATTCTGTATCTGAGTTGACTATATCAGACAGTCCTGGATTCTAAAGAACTATCTGAGTTCTTTTACTAAGAATGATACTGAGACTGTGGGAGGTAGTCATCTAACTAACATGCCCCAAATGATACATTATAGCTGAATTGGGGTCCAATCTATGCCCTAATTGGAAGGGTGTTAATACTGCGCCACTGGTAAGGACAACATGTGAGTAACCCTAATATAACAGGTAACTCTAATGAGAACGGTGGGAACACTCATATAGCGGGTTAATCCACCTCATCTAGCCTCATATAGCAGGCTATGATGTCCCAACCTATACTGGCTACATAGTTCTAGAATGCAAGGATTGCTTCTAAGAATCACACCCTCATATAAAAGGTGAGTTCCCACCCTTAGGTTCGCTCGGTGCTAATTTCTACTCCCATATGAATAAACATTGAACATGATTTACTGAACTGAACATGGACTGAGTTACTAACTTTTGTTCACTGATGGAATACTTCTGACATCTGACAATTGACTGAGCTCTTAAGATCATGGAGATTTTCTGAGTCATAAGACTGTCTGAAGTCAAAGGATCATGGATTGACTAAGAGTATGGTAAAAATATGACATGGCTCTAAGCACACAACATTGTTTTGGGTACAAGTACCCCCAGGACTCGATGGAAGAAAACTGACCAAGCATAACTTACTTAAACATATAACTAACATCATAATCTATAATACATTTATAGAAGCATTCCATCAAAACATGTTATAGGTATAACTTGTACATACATGGGGATTTCATGATATCATACTAGTTGGGCTTTGTTCCTTTACCTAGGCATTTAATCAAACACATGGTAGGACTAGCACATGTAGAAAATATTATACAACAATTAATCATCATGATTCATCTCTAGTTTCATCATCCTAGGGTTTATTCATAGCTTTACATGAATATATCATCTATACAAATCAATTCAACATAAAATTGATCACCTAACATGGATTTGAATTCAATTGATCATTCTAAACATAAACAAAATGAACCCAACATGAAATTCTTATAGAAATCCATAAACTTAAACTTAGAAAAGAGATTCTTGGTCTTCATGGATGAAAGGAGTCCATGAATGAACACTACACATACCTTAGTTCATGATTTCATGAAGATTGACGAAGAAACTTTCATGGAATTGGATCTTCTATGAAAACCCTAGGTTGTTTTTGTGAGGTTTTTGAGAGAAGAGAGTGTATTTTTGGTGAAAAGTGGCTGAATCACATGTTAATGGGCTTAAATAGGGGTGGGAATTTGAACCTTTTAATCCTGGATGCGTTATTTATATTCAGTAAATTTTTCTTGAACTAAGCCCTTGGCGCGATGCGGAGCTATCACGCCGTATCACTAGAATTTGACAATTGGGAAACTGAGGGATGGCGTGACACGGAGCCATCGCGTTGCCCCTTTTTTGTGACTTGAATCTTTGGCGCAAGAGGAGGAAATCGTGCTAAGACACCGAAAATGGACAATTCTGAAATTAGGCCCTGGTGAGACGCGCCATAATCGTGGACCCCTACTGGAATTGGACAAATGGCATTCCTCTTGTGGCGTAGTGTACCACTGACTAATATGGAATTATTTTACGATGGGAACTTAAAGTAGACGTAACTTCTAACTCAGTTATTAGATTTGGACGAATCTTATATCGATGAAAAGCTTATTGAATTTCCCATATGAAAAAAGTGAAAATATTAAAGATTCCTCATGGAATAACCATCATTAAATTTAGAAGCTAATACTAGACATTCTTGAGATGAAATTAGCTAGGAGAAAGTACGGGGTATTACAATTAATTTAGCATATTTGAATTTGTGATAATGATAATGATGGTCTGGAATGTATTGTTTATAGGTACTAAGCCACCTCAAAGAAGGAAGAGTTTGACAACAACAGATTTATGACCACACAATGCCAAAACTACTCCATTGTGGACTTGTACAGAACTAAGTTGCTCCCTAAAAGGAGTATCAACTTAGATAAATTAAAGGAAAAGTTCCCAAGTTTTCATGTCAGACTTGAGAAAATCGGGTGGATGTGTTTTGCCCCGAACCCCTGTGTTGCCAATGAACACTGGGTACGTGAATTCTACGCTAACCTAAGTGAAGCTTCTTTCACAAACCCAGCAATAAATAGCAGGAAAAGGTAAGTGAACTTTAGTACAGAGTAGATTATTGAGGTATATGGGCTCCCGAATTCTAACATGGAGTAGTTTCATGCAAAATCATGTGCGCCAGGGACTTGGATGAAGGATAGTTTATACGATGACAAAGAGGTTCCTTGGGCCACCACCACGAGAGATATTTTGATAAATAATTTCACAGCTGAGGCAAGGTTTTGGCTGAATATCATCTATAGCTGATTATCACCGTGCACTCATATGACCTTTGTCACAAACATGCAAGCATAGATCGTGGCCTGTCTTCTCTTTGGTATCGACCTGAATGTGGGTGAGATTATGCATTAAGAATGGAAGTACTTTAGAAATCATGGAGGTACACATCTTCTTCTTTCTTTCCTTATCACAGAGCTATGCAGGAGGGCACAGGTGGAGAAGTATGCTATATAAACCTAGGTTCACCCAGGCCCCTGTATCTTTCCACTTAAATTTATAGGTGAGGGTGCACCAAGTCAAAGAAAAAAGAGGAAGACGAACTCGAGCAAATCAGTCGAAGAGGATACAGACTATTGCAGACACCCATCAACCCAACCTTCGATGATATCTCTAGTCAGATACAGTTGGTGAGAGAACTATTGTTTAGACTGACTCAGGTACAAGGAGATTCCTCCACCGCTAGCCACTCGTATGTAGCTCAATTAGACTATGAGAAATACAAAGAGGAGTAGGAGAAGCAGAGAGACATTGTATCCTATTAGGAAAGATCTTATTCAACCTTGGATGCATCACACAGGGACCACAGGGATTCACATTTGAAAATAGTAAAGAGAGAGAAGAAGCGAGATAAATTCTTCAAGAAGCTGTGGAAGGGGGTAAAGGGCATCTTCAATGTACTCAAGCCCAACCATCGACTACCTTCACCTAGGATGGATAGTGAGTTAAAGTCCCATGCTTATTGGTCTACTAATGATGTTGAGGGTGATACTGCAGAGTCAGCGGGAGAGGATAGCTCTTGATGTATATTCAGGGAGACCCCTTTTACTCTTGCTTGCTTTCACATGCAGTGAGGACACTACATTCTTTTAGTTGGGGTGCCCTAGGACTTGTATTATTTTGTTGTTGTGTGTCGACTATTTTTGTTGATGATATTTTGGGATGATATTTTGGATGCTATTTTTATTTTGTTTTTAAATTCTATATTTTTTGGGTAACCGATTGGTGCCTACATTTTATGGATTATCATGTTCTTATCTCAGTTTTAGTTTTCCTTTTTACTTAGATTTTATTTTTATTTTGATGATGCATAACAAACTTTGAACTATGATATATTGACTGACAACATTCTTAAGGGTAAAGCATCGTGATTGGGTTTTGAGACATAGATGTTAGGGAAGTCTGAGTACCAATAGCATTGTTGATTTTGGATAAAGTTATACACCTTAGGCCAAGTATGAGTAGCCATATGGTTAGTTTGCTCATTTTGAGCCAAAATGTGAGGCTAAGGCTTTAGTTGTTGCCATAATTTAGCAAATTATGTGTGGTGTTGATGTAAAATGAATAATCCTTTATCCAAAATTTTTGAAAATCAATGGTACGGATGTGAGCAATGTTGTAACAAATCTTTTTCTCTTTTTGTGGCTTCATAAATTTTTGACTTGTGAATAGAAATAGATACTCCAATGTTGTCTCTAGCGAGAGGGCCATTTGATCTCCCAAGGAAAATTTTGCCTTTCATGTATGGTGAGCTATTCGCATTCATGTCTTGTAATCTTGTGTTATCGAAAACTTGCCCCTTAGTCTTTCAAAGTTAATTTTGATTGAATTTAGTTGGAGAAATGATATTAGGCCATCTTTGTGATTTTGGAAGCCACTTTATCCTAAAAAGACTACCTAAGCATGAATGTTATCCCCATATACCACTTTGAGACTTTGGACCTTTCTTTTTCAAATACATTACAAACCGTGAACCATTCTTTTATCCCTCTTTTGAACCATATCCTCCGTTAACTTGAAAATACACTTTGAGTCTAAAATCCTAAGTTGGGGGCAGTAAAGATTGATGAAAGTATGTTTGGATCCATAAAGTTTTAAGTGAAATGCCTAGTTTCCTTGGCATTAAAACCAAATGATTAGATAAAGAGAGGATCTGATAAATGAATGAGTTGCAAGAAAAAAGAATGAAAGAAAAGTGGCAAACAAAGGAAACGAAATATAGGCATATGAAAAGAGAGAAACAAAGAAGAGAGTTCCATAGTCAAAAAGGAGGATTAAATAGTGTGATTTAGAAGTTCAAGGAAGGGTGTAGCCATGTTAGTCCCAATGATATCCTACCCTAACCTTAACCTATGTTACAAGCTTAGAAAATCCTTTGATATCTCCAACCATTTACTTTTTTTACAGTGGCGATCGAAAATAGGGGTAAGCCTATGGTATGACCCTTGTTGAATAGAGATTTCTTTTGTGAGGGAAAGAGTTTTTGCACTTATAATTCCTTGTTGCATATTTGGTAGGTTGATGTGTGGAATTCTCTTTCTTGTGAGGTTGGCATGTGAATATTTTGAGGTGGGTTATTACGTCACATCCCAAACAATGAGACAAAATAGAGTATAGATTAGTTTTAGTCAAAGAGCGAGTCACTTCAAGAGCATTAGTTGATGTTGCATGATTTCTCATTGAATTTTTGTGTATCCTTTGATAGCATGTCTTATGATGAGGGGAGTAGTGAAAATTATCTTAGACCATGTGCAATGAGATAAGAAAGGTAGTGACTAAGTTTGAAGTCATTGTGATCTTTAAGACATAAAGTTTGTGCATAAATAATGATGTCTTACGGTAAGGGGTAGTGTTGCTTGAGGACAAGAAAAAGCTTTAAGTTGGGGGTGTTGATTTTACCACTCATTTTCACTTCATATCGTGCACATTACCTTGTTTTGAATGAATAAATGAGATATAATTATGATTAAATGCACTATTATCCACTCTTTATAGGCATAGAGTTGAGGGAGTGGAACGATATGGATTAGAGCTGAATATGATCAAAAGGGAGCAAGAAAGTGCAGTCTAAGACTTGTAGCAGAAAATAACCTCAGTTATCATGGTCACAGTCTGGTGACTGATATCACAACAGTCAAGCAGAAGTCAATCAACTATGGTCACAAAATATAACCACGGTCGCATAGACTCGATCACAGCCATAACCGCGCGATTGTAGTTTAGAGAAAAATGGCAGCCTAAGGGAAAATTTTGAAATGCACGTGGCTGATTTCAATTTTTTGGAAAAAAGACTCAAACCCTAAGTGATGTATCATATTACATCTTCCCCATTTCTTAGGTTTAGATCTTTAATCCATAGCCTCCAAATTTTGGAGAAGAAAATATTGTATAAATTTTAGATGACGAATACATTGGAAACCTTCTAAGATAAGGAATATATCACTTCCATTTTTTATTTCTGGGAGTGCTAAGATTAAGTAACATTCAATTGAGCTTTATTAAATTATTTCAATGGAGATTATGGGTATATCTTTACTTTATTATCTTATGTGTATCTAGATCACCCTCTTGGAGTTATGTGTGAACAGGGTTTAAATTATGTGTGGGTTGTTATTGTTAGTATTTATTTAGTTATTCATACTTTTGGGTTTTATCACTGCTATAGTACTTTGGTTTGTATTTTTGGGTGAAAGCCCCAAATACCCACACGGGTTTGATGAATGAAAGATCCAAATTCTAAAAAGCTCAAGGCCATATTCGAAAGAAGGGTTTTGAGTGAATTTTAGGAATCCACTCATCCTTGAAAGAAGGATGTGGAGACCATATCAATGATAGACAATTATGTGTGTAGTTTGCTAAATTTTCACTATCTTAGAAATAAGGGTGATTATGAAGTTAACTAGACCTTGGGCAATAACCTAGAAATAGGGAGGTCTTAATTTAGGTTTTGGTTACCAAATGTTAAGCACACCCGTTAGGTATTAGAAAGAATCAATGGGTGAAAGTTTGGTATTTTGTTGAAAGACTAGCATCAAAATCTATAACCGAACCTACCAATATTTTATCTACTAAATTGACGTTGATTATTAACATCCACATGTCATTTCCCTAGTAGTGCAAAATCCCAAGATCCTTGCTTAATTGTTAAGACTCTAATTATTTGTAACCCCAATTTTATACTAGAAAACCCCGAAAAGAAATATTAGTGTAGACACTTATCTCCCCCATTTTTATCTTTTTGTACCATTGGTTTGAATTTAACTTGTAGATATTATTTCGAATCAAATTTATTGCCACTCACATTGTTCCTCATGGATTAGACCCCGACTCTAAAGTTGGGTAAATATATTTATGATGACTGTCTTGCACTTCAATTGACGTGTATGTTGAGCGTTATCAAGATCACCACCTCATACTCCTACCTCTCCCTAGTTTGATAAGGGGGATAAAGCATGTATATTTGACAATAGTAAGGAAGATTCACCCTATCCCTATTCTAAGGAGGCGGTGGAGTCAGTTAATCAGGTAACAATAATAGAAAGGTAGATGCTCCTCAGTCTGAGGAGGGATAAATGTCCTTAGAGGCTACTGAGGATGCAACATCATTAGGTTTAGCAACAGAGGTATCGGGGTCCACACATACCTTAATTATGATAAAAACTCTAGAGATTCAAAGGTTGTGTGTACAGGACATGTAGGACATTTACGACCTTGATATTGAGCCGGATGAACATGGTCGGCTTAGATAAAACATAGATGTGGAGTCACAAATCAAGACATGAGACTTGGTAGGGATACCTAATATTAAGGTCACTTTACATAGATACAAACTTTGATAGATGGGTGAGCCTTCCAAATCTTATAGCCCAGAGCTAGTCCGCAAGTTTTATGCTCTTTATATTCCATGTACATAGACCTGATTACACCAGTGGGACAAAGATCTAGGGACACCTAACTTGGGGCGAGTCTACATTCGATGGCTAGAGCATCGCAGTTATGTCTTCACTCCCATGTTTTACTTGTTTTCATATTTATGAACTGAGAACAGTGTATCAACTTTTTATATGGGTGGTGTGTACCACTACTCAAGGTTTTTATTATCGTGTTCCATAGAGTGTGCTATTATAGTAGAGCTGGAATGTCTAGTATATTGTGTTTTTTTCATTATATGTGTTATGTTTGTTGTGTTTTATTAGGAGAAAAATAAGGAACCTTGGTACAGTTAACTTTTTGTTTTTATGATGATTAATATTATACACCTCCTATTTTTTTGTTTTGAACTACGTTTTGTGAAGATCTGTGATTGTGACCATTATTGGATCTTGTTATGGCATTGGTATTAGGGATAAAATAACCATAGCTTATCATTTTAGTAAATGAATAGGTAGTATTTGAAAATATAAACATGTACTATATGAGTGTGAGGTCTTTACATAGTTCACTTTGTGTTTGCATTTTAAAACCTATCCGGTTAGTCTTGTCTAGGTTGTAGGATAGTAGGCTGGGACAAGATTATAGGCCACTCTTGAATATGTTCACTTTTCGCCAAAATAACCAACCAAATGGAAATAAGTATCCTTTGATACTTAATTTGAGCCTAAAGAGACCTATTTTTTGTTTTATCCCATTAACCTTCAAATTTTATTTACAATGAACCTGTATTGGCCTGGTCCCTTCGTGGACATAGTGTACCTCAACTCAGAAAAATTGCTAAGTTAAAAGTGGATATTATAGGGGTGTGTGGTTGTATAAGGGTATGAAGAACATGTGGAGAAATGAAAAGAAGGTAGGGATGGGTGTGGTAGAAAAAGAAAACAAAAAAAGAGAAGAAAAAAATATAAATATAAAGAATAAAGTAAAACCACACCTAATCGGAAAACAAAAAAACCGAAATAAAAGGATATAAAAGGAGAATAATTGAATAGTGGAGCCAAAAATGTAAGTGTAGTGTTAAGGAGGGTTCAGTCACTACTATCCATATGTACTATACCTACCCGAAACCTACATTAAAAGCCAAGAAAAATCCTATAGTAATCCTAGGCCAATTGTTTGAAAAACTAAGGCGTAGAAAATAAGGGGAAGACTATGGTATTTCATGCACATTGCTTGAACTTCTTTATGAGCGTGAGTGCTTTAATTCTTGAACTTTTTTTTAGCATAAGTTCTTTGATGTAATATCTGTTTTTATATTCATTATGATACGTGAGAGTATGAGACTTCTTTGTTACAGGGATACATGGATTGCATTATTAGTTGCTTATTTGTAAAAGGGACTATCATTTGCATATTTGTTGTGTTGTTTGTTTGTAATTTGATGCTATCACCTGATTCCTTTTGTGTCATGATATTGTATTAAATATATACAATCATTGGTTTTAGAAGTTGTGCATATGAAAGGGTTGAAAGTTTGTACCGAACAAAATGAATTGACAGTCATAGGTGCCTTACGTTTCTCTTAGTTAAGAATCATGGGTGTTTATTGTTTTTATTTGCCAGAGGACATGCAAATGTTCAAAGTTGAGAGTATTGATGTGTTATGGTTTCAGGGAACTTTCTATGCTTAAACAAGAACATTATGCAAGAACTTAGGTATTTATGTTGGGTATGATATGTTTTTGTGTTGATTGTGCAGGAAAAAGGTTTCGTAGGAAAATCTAAGAAAGAAGGATGAAAAGTTGTTAAGTTGGTGACCCACGTGGTTGACCCACAACTCGTGGGGGGCCTACAACTCATCAGTTTCCATGTGACTTAAGTTGTGAAGTTGAAAAGCAAAGTCTTATTCCTATGAGATGAGCCATGAATCGGGACTCCAACTCATGACTCGTGAGTGGCAATCATAAGTCATGTACTGAAGACTGAACGAGAACCTAATTTTCACGATTGAGATCCATGACTCGTGGGGTTTAATCCATTACCCAATCCATGAGTTGTAAGGTGTTGTCGACCTGCTTTTCCTATATAGTTTAGGATAGGATTCATTTTGTATCTATAAATACTCTCATGATGTTTTATGATTAGTTTACACAGTTTTACATTATTTTGAGGTTCTTAGATACATTACTGACATTGGTTTTTATGAGTTTTAATCAATTTGAGATGTTGATTTTTCATCTTATTCCTTTAAGTGCAAAATTATGCTATCATCCATGAATTCTTCTAGCGTGTTTATGATCATGAGTAGCTAAATCCCATAACTAAAAATACGGTAACTATGATGAATTAACAAAATAAGGTTAAGTGTGTAGTCATTCTAGATTTTTGTTATTCGATATATTGGTATTTCCTTCGATTTGATTGCTTTCTTGACAGTTGCAAACATAAGGAACTCATTTGTATTCTAAACTTTCTCGAGAGAGGTATAAATTGGAAAAAGGAAATAAAAACAGTAATTTAAAGCTACCAAACTTTATCTAATTAACTTGGACATAACTGGGATAGTTAATCAGAGATCACAAAAAAGGGCTAGTATTGCAACACTCTATGTCTGAGAAAAGATGAGTGAAATTAGTCTAAATCAAGGTCGAGAGATATCTAGGTGATACATATCTAGCAAGATTTTCCATGTAAGGCATCAGGATAGTTTGCTAGAATGAACAGACCGTGGAGTTATGAAATTATGGAGAACAAATCCTAGAGATCATCTCATATTGATCACAATCCAATCAACCAAAAACTATTACTCTTACAATTTAATTTCACAACACGTCCCTTTTATTTACTTAATTCCCAATTACATCAACAAACTCTTGAGAAAATTTTGGCCTATATTCATTGTTGGATAGACCCATCCTTGTTGGGTTCTATAGCTGTTCGACGATCATTATATACTTTATTGTGAACTGCAACTTGGGCGACATCACTTTTCAAAAGAGTACTTTTTCTAAAAAGCAATATGTGTTTGGTCATTTTATTTGAAAAGTGCTTTTGATAAACATATTTGTTTAGATATTTTTTTCAAGAAGTGATTTTGAGAGGCATATGACAAAAAAGGCATGTCTAAGCTATTTAAATCCACTTTTTGATGTTAACTAAGCTACAATTAATGCTAACTTAGATATTTTACCTAAAGCATGAGAAACTCAACCAGTTACGCCTAAATTACAGTTCTCGAATAGCGTAAATTGTCCAACTAACACAAGCATTGCCAATCATATTATCAACACTGAAAACTCATCCAAAATCTAACAAAATATCATAAACATACTATGCATTAGTTCAATCTACAAGGAGGTAAATCCTAGCCTACGCAGATGTTGAAGAACACTTGAAGAATCTACTGAATCATCGATTTTCTTATCTGAGAAGCTTTAGTAAGGAGCCATGCTATCAAAACCACGATCTACTCATCAATGCAACAAAAATGACACCAAATTATAATATTGTGCTTCGGGTCTAAATTTACACAAAAATCCCATGGGGAATGTCCTGTTTACAAAAATTACATTTTTGAAACTAGCTCAGTGGCCCAATATGTTCAAGGAGTATTTACCCTCAAGTATGAGTGAATTTTGAGCTATATTTGTGCTAAAATTAAGTCACCAAGGTTTAGAAATTTATGAAAAGAAAAGGGAAAATCAACAAAGAAAATGGAGGAATCTTACCTCAACTCTGAAGGAAAAACATGTAATTGGTCTTTACCCAAGTTGCCAAAAGCATCAATAATGTTATTCCTAAATTATTCCACTCCTTATAGTTTAAGTCTCTTCAGAATGGATGAGGAGTAGGAAAAACAAGTTGAAATGAGGTATTTATACCCATCCCTGGTATTCGGGAGTCGCTTTTGCGACACTAGTATCATCATTGGAATACCCGCCCACTAGTAAACATATCGCTTATGCAATGACTAGAAGACACATTCGCGACTCTGGTGCTGATGCCAGAGGAGTTGCTTTTGTAGATTCCAACGTTGCTTATGTAGCTTCCACTATTTCCTGCCAGACTGCGATCGAGATTCATGACTAGCGATAAGTAGGTACACCAGCATCAACTAAGACTTGGAATTTTTCAAGTCTCCACCAATCCTTCAAGATTTATCTGAAATCTTGTATACGTAAAAAAAATTATGCTACGCTATCAAACTCAACGTTCTAGACTCAATGGCGCAGTTAAAATTTGCATCTGAGGTTTTTCAACTAAAAGTGGGTCCCATAACTAACTTGTCATTTTCTTAACTTCCAAACAATAGCTCCAAATGAGCTCAGGTGACTCGAGACTTGAACCAAAGGTCCACCTAGCCTAAAATTGACATTCTAGAGTTGTTGAAACAATCAAATTAATCATACGGATTGTTTGACTGAATTTTTTGCCCAGTGGCTATTTTTAACCAGTGAAGACTTCAAAACAAAAAATTGGCTCTAAAAACTAAACACACCGGCCCGGTAACCAAACTGTCAGTCGCAGTAAGTCATAAATGACTTGGGGCAGTTGTAGGAATTCTCTAATGGACAAAATAATCGGAAATTACCTATTTCTCTATATTGTCCCTTGGTAGAGAATATTTTTGCAAGGATAACTTCATGGTCTACTAGCCTCTTAACCGATTTAGGCAGACTTCTATTAATCCAGGTTGTAGTTTTTGGAATGCAATGATACACAACACTGGTTTTCTTGATTCTAAAGAAGGTACTGAAATGTATTAAAGCTATGTGCAGATTCTACTTGTGGACTAGTCAATCTGAGATCTCCAAAAAAGTACTTGTCTCTTGGGAAAAAGTATGCCTACCACAGGTTACAGGTGGTCAAAATGTAATCAACTTATTTCTATGGAATAAGGTAGCCATCACAAAGCAACTATCAGCTCTTGCAATGAAAAAGGACTACTTATGGATTAAATGGCTATGCCATTTTTATATAAAGCAACAAGACCTTGAACATATTCCCCTACCTAAGAATGTCCCTTAGGTAGTTAGGGAAATTTTGAATACCAAGAAGTTGTAACTGATTTAAAGCAAATGTAGGGGCACATGCTAGATATGTTGAAGCAACTGGAGTAAGGAGATAAATTTTTCATTAAAAAGATATACTTATTGTGAATACCTCAGCATCCAAAAGTATCATGGAAGAAGTTGATGTTGCAACCTCATATTCAGCCTAGTCATAAATTTTACTTATGGCTAGCTTTAAGACAAACATTGGCAACTGTGGACAGACTAATGATGATTAGCATCCAGGTCCCTAAAACCTATGTGTCCTATAGGTCAGCTGATGAAATATTTGATCACTTATTATTAGTGTGGTATTACAAAGGGTATTTGGAACAAGATAATTAGATGGATGGGCAAAGATACAAGAATTGGAAGCTAGAATGCAGAGGTGGTCTGGATATTTATAGGGATGAAGCATGCTTCAGGATTCTATGAATTTGTTGCGGTTGTGTTCAGCATGATGATCTACTCAATCTGGAGAGCCCGGAACACCCTCAGATTTCATAAAGGAACCTACTCTAGTGATAGAATCCATAAAGAAAATGCATTACATATAAATACTAAGGGAAATTTTGTAACTAGATGGCATAAACACCTAAAGCTCTAAATTCATGTACTTGATGTATAAAAATATAGTAGTTGCCGGATTTATTTTAATGAGGTATGTATATGAGTAGGATTTAGGAGATGGGAGGTGATTGGTCAGCAATCATCAAGGTTTTTAATGAATATTTTAGTGAAATGAAACATTGTTTACCAAAACATAAATATATAAAATAACCACAACTAAAAGGACTTTCATCCCCGAAAGTAAAGGATTAGGATGTACTTGAAGTCTCGAACAAGTGAGGATACTGGGTCCACATCTCGCTCTTGATCTCCCAAGTAGCCCTTCCACTGGGTGGTGCCTCCACTGAACCTTTACTACATGAATCTCCTTATTGCGCAACTGCCTAACATCACTAGCCAAAATGAGCACAAGATCTTCTACAAAGGTTAACCGCTTATCCAACTAGATTGAATCCCATATGAACATATGTGATAGATCAAGATTGTATCGCCTCAACATAGAAATATGGAAAACCAAATGAACAACAACAAAATCTAGGGATAAGGATAACTCATAATCCACCTCACCAATGGTACGAAGAATATCAAAGGGGCCAATATATCTAGGACTAAGATTTCCCTTCATCCCAAACTTCATCATAACCTTCAAGAGAAACACATGGAAGAATACCCAAACACCAACACCAAATATCAAGGCATGAAGCTTATAGTTCACTTAAGCCTTCTACCTACTCTGAGTTATCCTTAGCCTGTCCTGAATCATTATGACTCTATCCAATGACTTCTTAAGAGAATCAATACCACGTGGTCTAACCTTGGAAGTCTCAAACCATCAAATGTAGGAACGACACCGCCTATCATACAAAGCCTAATAAGGTGGCATCTCAATACTAAAATGATAATTGTTATTATATGCAAACTCTGTCAAGGCTAAGTGCAACTTCCACTAACCTCCAAAATCCATAAAATAGGATCAAAACATATCCTTGAGAACCTGAATAGTCTACTCCAACTGGCTATTTGTCGGCGTATAGAAATTTGTACTAATGTCCACCTAAGTACCCAACACCTCCTGGAAAGCTCTCAAAAATCTAAAAGAAAATGCAGAACCTCAGTCTAAAATCATAGATACATGCATACCATGAAAATAGACTAAGTCAGGCACATAGATGTGGGCTAACCTCTCGGCACTGAAGGACATCTTAATAGGGATAAAATGTTCCGACTTGGTTAACCGATCAAATATATCCCAAATACCATCATAACCACGAGAAGTGCGAGGAAAATACTAACAAAGTATATGGTGATATTCTCTCATTTCCACTCGAGAATGGCAATCTCTGAATCAATCCACAAGGTCGCTGATGCTCGGCATTCACCTATTGATAACATAGGCAATGAGCTACAAAGTCATCCATATCTCTCTGCATGCCACGCCACTAATAATGTTGCTTAAAGTCTTTATACATCTTAGCTATACCCGGATGAATAAAATACTTAAAAGTGTAAGCTTCATGCAAAATCAACTAAATCAAGTCATCAATCCTTCGAACATAAATGCGGCTATCAAATTGCAAGACACCATCAGAATCTATGGTAGCCCTCGAGGACTCACAACTTATCACTTGATCAAGAAGGATGCAAAGTCTATTATCCTCAAACTTGTGATCCCAAATGTGCTTTCCATAGACACCACATGCCTAAGGAATGTCACCAACTCAAGCTGAAACTCACACTTAGAGAACTTGGCTAAGAGTACATGATCTTTTAAAGTAAAGAGCATAATTCTCTAATGTTGCATATGCTCTTCTCGACTCCTCGAATATATAAGGATGTCATCTATGAAAATAATCAAGATGGAATCCAATAAGTCCAAACCACTTGGTTCATCAAATCCATGTTCGCAGCTGGGGTTTTAGTCAACCCAAAGGACATCACTAGGAACTCATAATGACTATAACGAGTCCTAAAGTCAATATTTAGGATATAGTTAGCCCGAATCCTCAACTATTTATAACCAGACCTCAAATAAATCTTACAAAACACTGCTGCACCCAAAAGATGATCAAACAAGTAATTAATACGAGGCATAGGATAATGGTTCTTCACCGTCACCTTATTAAACTTCCTATAATCAATACACATACACATAAAGCTATTTTTCTTCTTCAAAAATAACACATGATCTCACCAAGGGTACGCACTTGGTCTAGTGAAACCCCGTATAAATAAGAGACTGAAGTGGAGAATTTAACTCTTTAAGCTTGGCAGAAGCCATATGGTAAAGTGCCATAAAATAGGTTGGGTGCTAGACTCAAGATCAATAACAATTTTAATCTCATGGGCAGAAGGTATGCAAGGTGGATAAGTAGTGAAAATATCAAGAAACACATGGACTATCGAAACATAGTCAAGCAATGGACTCTCAGCACTAACATCATGAATATATGTGAGATAAGACTTGCAACCACTCAAGATAAGTCTCCTAGACAACATAGAGTAAGTGAATCTCAGATTAAATAAAGGAAAGGCCTATTAACCGCACACGAGAATCGTACCTATAAAAATAGCATCCAAAGACTCAGCCTGAGCTCTAGTAGGTACTACATACAAATAACTATGACTTCCACTTGGATGGGCTCTCGACTAATATCTTGTCCTACCCGAATGGGGACCTTCTTAAGAACCCTATGAACCACCCCTACGACCTAGTGAACCGCCTCTAGATGAGGGATGAACTCCTTTAATAAAGGGAACACTCTGAGCTGCAGTAACAATCACCCGATAACTAAGTCACTCTCATGATTAATGCTAAAAGCTCTACATCCATAGCATGTCACATGAGCTGAACTAGAACCAAATGATCAAATAGATCCAAAATAACCACTACAACTAAAATAATTAGAAGACGAGCCCCTCGATGAATAACCACCACCTTGACTAGGGCGATCACTAAAATAAGACTGACCTTCGTCAGTAATCTGGAGCACATCCTGACCGAGTCTACTAGGATGACTTCGAGGCTGATACCACTAACCTAGAGGGAATATACCCCAAGAACTACTACCTCTGAATTAGGGGCTACTACAACTTCAACTAAAACTACCTTGATACCGAGGACCTCTTATAGCTATCCTATTGGACCTCATGATAAATATCCTCTATTACCAAAGCATGGTCAAACACCTTAGAAAAACACCTAGCCATAGAAACCAAACTCTAAGTGGACATGGAAAGAGGAAGTCTCAATCCTCAAACAAAATAATGAACCCTCCCATACTCAGTAGATAAAATTAAAGTAGCATGTCTAGCCAACTCATGAAAATGATCCACATACTCCAAAATAGACATGAAGACCTTTTCCAACCTCAGAACTAATACTATAAACATTCCCTATAATTGTGAGGCATGTATTTCTACAAGAAAATCTCGAAGAACAGAGCCCAAGTCAAAGGAGAAGATCAAGTTAGCCTGGAATCCGGATGATATATCCACCAATGTTGATCTATAAAGTCCAACTAAAAGGTACTGTATTACATACCAGTAGTCTCAACTAGGCCTAAATTACGGAGCCTATCTCACAAGCAATCCAAAAACTCATATGTATCCTCGCTTGGGGTACCATAAATCAAAGATGAAGCCAATCTCAAGAACCTTCCCAACATCTTATGCTTCTCAATAGACATAGCAGGGTGGGCAACAACTATTAAGGAACTACTGATGTAGAAG
Source organism: Capsicum pubescens (assembly GCA_030864215.1). NCBI lineage: Eukaryota > Viridiplantae > Streptophyta > Magnoliopsida > Solanales > Solanaceae > Capsicum > Capsicum pubescens. Next base: position 112,522,218 of record CM061544.1, read on the forward strand.
GGACCTCAACTCTGGAAGCTATCGCTACGGGCTGCGCCCCTACCTTAATGTGCACCATCAGATGGTGCACCACCAACTATCCCTGAGTTTTAAACCAAAGCATCCCTGAGTACTGAAGAAGAAATAAATCCTGGTGAAGCCTGCGCTAGTCCTTGGTGCAATGCTGGCTGGGGCAGAAGAACCTCTATCTCAGGAACAGGAATTAGGTCTGGTAAAAGCCCCCTATCTTGGACCATAGAAAGGAACACATCTCAAGGTTTTCCACAACCTATGGGTCATCCATGAACAACGATAGGATACCTAGACCCTATGTCGGGACCTTTATCTCATAAAGAAATTACATGTGTCCTAGTCATCTGTGAAAGGGTGAAACAAAAGAAATGTCTTATAAACCAACTCAAACACTTCGAAATGAGTGAAAGAAGTGAAGAGCACCTAAAAATATCCTATGGTCTCCCAAATATAAGAAAATAATGTCATTATTTTGATCCGCAGGACTCTTCTAGACACTTACTCTTGTACCAACAACATAGATGAAACCTAGGTTTTGATACCAATTTGTTACGACCCGATTTATGATTCATGATGTTACCTACTAAATCTCGCTAGTAGGTATGTCGAATAGTTGGCTGGAGATTTTTGTAATGGGATAACTTGGGGAAAAATGCCCTAGAAAGTGCAAAATAGATAATAAAATTCATAAATAAGCAAGGCAATAGAATAGTTAAAAGGTAGTCATAAATAGAATATCAACCCATGACCTGGAAGAGTCAGAACAAGAGCTACTAAAACACACCATAAGTTCTAGAGTATTTAATACAATTTAGCTTAAAAAAAGGACTAGACAATGATAAATAGAAGGAAAGGGGGTAACTCCAACTTTAAAAACTCACCCTATCTCTGGAATCCACCATAATATAATCCTTTAATCAACTGCAGGAACTAGTACTAGGATCTGCACGAAAAAGGTACGAAAGAGTAGTACGACTGGCAAAACCATGGGTACTCAGTAGGCATCATCGGTTGATTGAGAAAAACCATGATATAAATATGATAAAATGAAAGATATCATAACTTAGTCAAGGAAAATAGGCAAACCTAAGAATAACTCCTACATCATTGTACACAAAAAATAAATAAATTAGAATAATATAATAAGGAACATGCGATTATAACTACAAGATTGGCCCCCATAAGCCAAAAAGTGAAAAAAGTAATAACCAAACGAAGGCCCCCATAAGCCTGGAGGTTAAAATCAAGTAAAGTATGGCCTGAATCACCATCATTTACAAACTTTCATGATCAAACTAGAATTCATTCATTCCATGCCACACTATAAAATTTTCCCCATATTCAAATGTGAACCAACATCCATATTATTAGTATCATACTCTTTTTTCAGACTCGAACCGGTACATATATCATCATAGTCATAATCAATATCTTGAGTCGTATCGATAATTATATAATCAACATTATAATCAATACCTGGACATGAAACTATAAATATATCATCAATATTATAATTAATAGCCAAACTTAAACCGATAATCACATAAACATTATCATGGCCAATATTCCAACTCGAACCGGTATAAATATATAATCAGTATCATAAACTATACTAGGACTCAAACCAGTAAATATATACATATATATATGTATATATATATATGTAAATATATGTATATATCACTATCATAATACCCATAAGTATCAACTCCCAATACAAACCCATCATAACCATTAAGTTCCACATCTCCTCAATATTACCCTAGTAAGCATTTTAAGGTTTATAACAAGCGTATAAAAGGTTACAATGATTAACACGAATCATGTCCAAAGGTGGGTCGAAAAGCATACTTCTAAATTCCCGGAATCCATTAAAAAGAAAATCCATCCCATACTAGACTAAGGTCTCTAAATCTATTTTTAGATGTTAACTAAGACCAAATCAATCCTAAGATAATATTTTACCTTAAGCATGAACAACTTAGCCAATTATACCTAAATTATGATTCTCGAATAGCCTAAATGATCCAACTAACCAAGCATTGTCAATCACATTACCAATACCTTAAACTCATTCCAAATCTAACACAATATCATAAACATAAAATAAATCAGCTCAATAAATAAGGAGGGAAAACATAGCCTACCCAGACGCCAAAGAAATCTCAAAGAATCTGCTAAATCATAGATTTTGCCTTTCGAGAAGTTTTTGTATGGTGTCATGCTATCAAAACAAAAATCTACTCATCAATATGAGAATAATGATACACATATTTCATCATTGTGCTTCAAGTCCAAAATTATTCAAAATCCCATACAGGGCCCATTTATGGAAATTACATTTTTGAAACTATCTCAATGTCTCCATATGCTCAAGGAGTAATTGCTCTTAAGAATGGGTGAATTTTGATGTATATTGGTGCAAAAATCAAGTTACCAAGGTTTAGGGATTTAAGAGACAAAAAGGGGAAATCAATCAAGGAAATAGAGGAATCTTACCTCAAATTTGAAGGAAAAATATGTTATCGATCTTTACCCATGCTCCCAAAAGTACACAAAATACTATTCCTATGTTATTACACTCCTTAGGGTTATTGTCTCTTGAGAATGGATGAGGAATGGGCAAAACTCAGGCTGAAATTTGGTATTATACCCTTCCCAGGTATCCGTGAATCACATTCGCGACACTAGTATCACCATCGCGATACCCTCCCTCCGGTAGCTATATCTCTTTTGAAGTAACCAGCAATCGCGTTTGAAACTCTTATGTTGTTGCCAGAGGTGTTGCTTTAATGAATTCCAACATGGCTTATGCAGTTTCCACCAATTTCTACCAGCGCAAGATCGCGATTCATGCCTCGCAATTATTGTTTGCACTAGCACCAGTTGAGACTTAGACACTAACCCTTCGAGAATCATTTGGAATCCCATATATGAAAATGGACTATGTTATTCTATCAAATTTTATTTTCCAGAATCGTTGTCGCAGAAAAAATTTACCTCTGAGGTTTTTTCGATGAAGATTGGGTCACACACCCAACTTGCCATTTTATAAACTTCTAACCAAAAGCTTTAAATGAGCCCCAATTTATCTGTACAAAGACCAAGGTCCACCTAGCCTAAAATTGATATTTTGGAGTTGTTCGAACGACAGATTTAGCATACGAGATCGTTTGACTGAAGTTTCTTTTCGGTGGCTAATTTTAACTAGTGAAGACTTCAAATAAGGAAATTGGATCTAAGAACCATGCAAACTATCCGATAACAGAATTCTCAGGTCAAACAAGTCATAAATGAATTGGGGCAGCTATAAGAAAGCTCTAACATTAGAAATAAGTGGAAATACTAATACTGACGAAAAGGGTCAATATAATACCAACTACTAAAAGGACTTTCGTGTGTGAAAGTAATGGATTAGGATGTACCTGAAGGATCGAATAGGTGAGGATACTGGGTTCGCACCTCACCTTTGACCTCCCAAGTAGCCTCCTCAACTTGGTAGTGCCTTCACTGAAACTTAACTATAAGAATTCCCCTAATGCGCAACCTCCTAACATCACTTCCTAAAATTAGCACAGTTTCCTTCACAAAGGTCAACCACTCATTCAACTAGACTGAATCCCATATGAGTATATGAGATGAATCAAGATTGTATCCTCGCAACATAGAGACATAGAAAATTAGATGAATGATATTAATATTTGGGGATAAGGCTAACTCATAAGCCATCTCAACAACAGTATGAAGAATCTTGAAGGGCCTAAAAAATCTGGGGTTGAGCTTTCCCTTCCTCCCAAACCGCATCACACCCTTCATTGGTGACACATGGAGGAATACCAAATCAAAAACTCCAAATCATAAGGCACGAAGCCTACAATCTATATAAAACTTCTTCCTACTCTAAGATACCCTCAACCTATCCTGAATAACCCTAACTCAATCCAACGAATCCTAAATCAAGTTAGCACTATAGGGTATAACCTCAGAAGTCTCAAACCATCCAATCAGAGAACAACATCATCTACCGTAAAAAACCTCAAAAGTCAACATCTCAATACTCAAATGGAAACTATTAATATATGTGAACTCTTATAATTCTAAGTGTTACTGTCAATGACCTCCAAAATCTATAACACGGGCTTGAAGAATATCCTCAAGAACCTAAATAGTCTACTCCAATTGGCCCTTTGATTGCAGATGGAATATTGTACTAAGGTCCACCTGAGTACCCAACTCTTCTTGGAAAGCTCTACAAAATCTAGAAGTAAACACAAAACCTCTGTCAAAAATTATATATATAGGCATTCCATGTAAATGGTCTAACTCATGCACATAGATATGTGTTAACCTCTTAACACTAAAGGACATTTGAATAGGGATAATATATGCTAACTTGGTCAACAAATCCATAATGACCCAAATACTATCAGAACCATGGGAAGTGTGAGGCACTAACAACAGAAGTAATGAGTTAAAAAGTCCATCATATGTTTCTTCATGCCTCTCCACCAATACTATTGTGTCAATTTTGTATCCATCTTAGTTGTACCCGAATGAATAGAATACCTAGAGTTGTGAGATTCATGCAAAATAAACTAAATCAAGTCATTAATTCAATGAACTTACATGTAGGTATCAAATCATAAAACACCCTCAGAATCTACGGTAGCCCTCTGGACTCAACACTCAACTCTAGATCATGAAGGATACAAAATCTATTATCCTTAAAATAACCCAATCTTTTCATATAACAAAGACCTAGTCCTAACATTAGCAAGAATCATTATAGGGTCTGAAATGTCAAGTCACACCATTAATTTGGCAAAAGACCAAATGTCCCATGTCAATGGCCTTTGAGAAATAGAAATAATAGCCAAGCTATCTATAATCACTGCCTTTCGGTTCAAGGCATCTGCAACCACATTAACCTTGCCTGAATGATACAAGATAGAAATATCATAATCCTTAAGAAACTCTATCCATCTATGTTACCTTGTATTAAGATCTCTCTGGGATATAAGATATTGAAGACTACGGTGATAGTTGAAAATATCATAATGCACCCCGTAAAGATAGTGCCTCCTAGTTTTATGTTCAAAAACTATCCCTGTTAACTCCAAATTATGATTGGGGTAGTTGCGCTCGTGCACCATAAGTTGCCTCAAACCATAAGTAATGACATGGCCCCGTTACATCAATAAACAACCCAAACCAACACCAGAAGCATCATAATACATGGTGAATCCCTCACCCTCACTGGGAAAAGCCAAAATAAGTCGATATAGGAAACTCCTTGAGTTTCCTAATGTTTGATTCATACTTCTTGGACCATCGAAATGGAACCTCTTTCTGAGTCAGTTTGGTCATCGATGCTGAAATAGTAGCAAAATCCTCGATGAAACGTCTATAATAACTAGCCAAGATAATAAAGCTATGAACCTTTTATTGGAACAAGATATAAAGAAAATATAGTATGCAAATTAGTCCATAGTCTTCTGAGAAACTCTCAATCCTATGTTTGATACTTTTCCTATAATTGCCCTTGGCTTGCTTGATCAAGAATTCTTTGAGGTGCTCGTCCTTGAGAATCTTGACAATTACATCTAGAAGGTGGTGAAAGTCTCCAATGTTGTGTCAATTTATCCCATGGAACTCACACCAGAAACTCTTATCCCTAATATTCAATTTTTTTAGAGAGGCCTTTGAAACTTAGTTTCGTGAATGCCCCGATGTAACGCCCTGAGTCTGTACCCTGGACGCTACATGGTGCTCATGATCCTAAAGGACCACATGTAAATCCATGACTGGTACCTTCTACAATAATAGAATAACTATAATACTAAAATATGTGGAAATTAGGCAAAAAACTAGCCATAAGGTTCAATATGTAAATAATACTGAATATGGTACCACAATACCAAAACTAAACATCAAAATTGAAAACTGAATAACCGTATAAAAATACTCTAGACTGGAAATCCTCTAAACTGTCTAAACTGTTGAGTTGATGGGACAAGTCGCCAACAAACTTTGACTACTAAAAATTAACTGAAATGATGAAATAAATAATCACGTCCTCAAACAATAAGGACTCACCACTAGCTATGTAAGTTGAGAATCTGAACTGCTAAGGGTACTTGGAAGCCCATGCGTCTGAACCTATGATATAAGACATCATAGAACAAAAAAAAAATGTGTTAATGCTTTAAATGTACTACTATGCTCAGTGAGGTAGGATGAAATGCATGGGTTCATATGCATGAAAAATACTAACTGAATATCATGAGTATGAGTGAATGAGAGTACATGCATAAATATGTATACTGTAACTGAAGTCATGATAACACTGGATACTAAGTCTGAATACTGATTAACTGATATCTGAGTATACTGATACTGAATTACTAAAAACTTAATGACTGTATCTGACAGTACTAAATCTGTGGAACTGTACTAAGTCCCAAACTGAGCTGAGTGACTGTATTTGACAGTCCTGAACCTGTAGAACCAAACTGAGTTCTATATTGAGACTGAATCTGAACTGAGACTATGGGATGTAATCATCTAACTGACATGCACCTTCTCTAACTGATTTGGGGTCCAACCTATAACCCAATTGGAAGGGTGTCAATACCGTGTCACGGGTAAGGACAAGCTGTAAGTTAACTTTATCTGATAGGAAGCTCTTTCGTCAACCCTCACTGGTAGGAAAACTCAAATGAGATATATCAACCCTAGTTTTTTAGGATGATGTCTCAACCTACGCTGGCTATGTAGTTCTTGAATAAAAGGATTGCTCCTAAGGATTTCACCCTCTATTGGCAGGTGAGTCCCCTTTCTTGGATTCCCTTGGTGCTGAGTCCTGCTCCCAACAGAATAAACACTAGACTAAATTCTAAACTGTACTAGGCTGGACTGAACTATTTACTAATCGTACAGAATAACTGAACTGAACTAATTTTACTAAATAGAACTGGACTAATTTTGAGTTCTTTGAGTACTGAATTGATTACTGACTGAATTCTAAACTGAATACTGAATTGAGACTGATTACTGAGTACTACTAAATTTTCCTGAGTCTTGTAACTGATAGAGAGTACTACTGATCATTACATGACTTGGATTATTCTGTAACTGACACTGGCTCTAGGTAAACTGCTAAATTGTCTGGTATGAATACCCTAGGACTCGATAGCATGAAAAGTAAATCATAGCATAATCTTGAAAAGCATAATCATGTGCACTTGTTCACAACTCATTCATGGAAACATTTTATCAAACACTTGTATAATACAACTTGCACATAAGCTAACATGATATAATCTCTTTCCCTTACTAGTTCGCATGAGTAATTCATCAAACACTTGGTGATCATACATATGCACATAACACTAAACAACAAGTAGACATCATAATTAAAATCCTCATTGAAAATTTCAAGGGTTTTACATGGATCCTCATGATATTACATACATATCAATTAACCTCACATGAAACGTATCATAAAACATTGATTAGGATACCAATTAATCACTATAAATATGTACATAATCAAACCCAACATGGAATTTATAAAATCCATAAACTTAAAGTTTAAAAATAGTTTCTTAGTGTCCAAGGGTGGAAGGGACCGTTGGATGAACACTGCACATACCTTAGTTGATAAATTTCTGAAAGTTAATGGTGAGTTCTTGAGTTCTTAATTTGAAATTTGAACACCTAAGGTTCTTGTTCTTGGGAAATTTGTGAAAGAATGAATATAATTGATCTCCAAAGGGTTTAATTTCGTGTTATAAGGGGTGAAGGGCATGGGAAAAAGACCTAATTAGCGCTGAGAATGTGGCCGTTTAATGCCTATAAACTATGTTACCGACGCGCAGGCTGACGCACCGCATCATTGGCATCGATGCGATAGCCAATGTGCCGCATTGAGTCCGCATCAGTTCACTGTAATTTGCACTAAAGCTAGGGAAAAACTATCTTATCAATGCGATGGTTGACATGAAGCATCAAGATCTCGTCGACCAACTATTTTAGGAACTCAAACATGGTCTAAACGAGGTCTGAAAAATCCAAAACTTGTCCGAGAACCTCTATAACATTCCTAAGAATGAATTAGCTCAAATATCAATATTTAAAGTATATAAAGGTCATGAAATAAGATGAAAAACTTTCAAAGACTAAAATAACACTAAGTCTGGACACTTAGATAGAACAAGCTTAAAGGAATGAATTAAGCTAAGAATTTTTTACGGGGTCTCACAATATCTCTTCCTTGGGATCATTCGCCCTCGAATGAGACTGACTAAGCTGAGAGGACTGGTAGACTGATCCTACTTACTGAACATGAACATCTTAAATATGATTATCTAACTGACATTACTGAGATACTAAATTTTATACTGAACATGCATATCTGATGCATGAGTACATGACTAAGATGATTCATGAATGCATGACTGGGATTTTTGATAAGCTGAATTTTGTCAAACTGAATATGTATATCTGATGGATGAATACATCACTAGACCAACTTATGAATGCATGACTAAATATGCAACGATGACTAATACCAAGTTTGTAAAGGTAATCTGAACATGGAACTGAGTAAGTTCAAGGAAAAAGTATTACTTAAAATGAAAAAATACTAATGAACCCAAGATCATTTTTGGAGTATGCATGAACGAGAACATAAGAACAGGAATGAGACTAGAATGTGATACATGAACTGAATATTGTGAACTGAACTGAGCCCCTTGAATACATGGCTTACGGCTGAGATTGGAACTTAATGTCAACTTCTAAGTACCCAATACTTAAAATTAGATTCATCACGTGAAAGAAACTTGGAGGTTTATGACATGAAATCTTGGGGGTTATAGTGAATCTCCCCCTTAGGACACTATGTCCCTCGAAGAATGTTGACTTGGCTGAGATACTGAGGAAAACTGGGGCACTGCATAAGGCACCTACGAACTGAGTTGTAACTGAACATCTTGGATTTAAAACTAAGACATGATACATGAACTGAGCTGAACATGCAACTACCTAGTTGGTCAATCATAGAACAGTTACATTCATGAGGCTTCAGATAGTCCAACTAGATGGAAATGTGGAAAACCACACCACACTAATTTATCTGTGTGACTGCTAAACTGAATTACTGGATTTATGGACTAACTCATACTAAAAAATTATTCTCAACTGGAGATTTTCTTTGGCACTCTTTCAACTACACTCTCTACCTCATTACAACACTTCACCTGAGACTACTGAAAGCATTCCCATGGGCGTTGAGCACCAATGTAAAAATATACTAACTTATTTGATTAACTAAATGACTGATAGAAGAATACTGGATCTGCAAGACCGAACTGTACTTAATCTGAATGACTGGACTGAAATTGTAGTGTATCATACATATGAGGAAGGGACTAACTGAGTAACATAATATAACTAAGCATGAATTCATGAAATCTGTATTATTTGACAATGCAAGACCAAGCATATAACACAGTTCTAAAATATTCTGTAATCTGAGGTACTAAAATAAAAATAACTGAGTAACTGATAACTGTACGTTATGGTCGACCAAACCTAAAACTAAACTGAGTTTCTGATTTGATCACTATAACTAAGACTATAACTGAGACTATGATTCAGACGGTAACTGGGACTAAAAACACTGTAAGGCATGACTGCAGAAGTCATGAGCTGCATGACCTGAGTTTGGAGTTTTCGTGTTCATGGAACATGATTTGTACTACTGAGTGAACTGGAACTCCTCATACTAAGAACTGGAAATGCAGACGATTCTATGGAAAGTGCATATATATAAGTTGTGTTCATGGAGATGAGATATAAAATATGCGTAGGTATCATGATGACTGAAGTACAAAGCCTTAAACTGAGGTAAAGACGGGTTGGACATCATTCCCGCCCATTATTTTTCTACACATACTAATATTACTACTAAAATCTGGAAGCCTGACTTCCTGATATATCATAACTGGACAGTTCATGTATACCCGCTGGGCTAGGATAGACTGACCCACTGGGGTGGAGGCTGAGAAAGGTTTTGTTAAAATTTGGTCTGAGTTTAAAGTTAACTGCTATACAAAGAGTTACAAGAGATAGAGAAGTTCCTGGATCTGATGAGATATAAATATGTAAATTATAGGTCTATAATTTACCAGTGACCACATCAAGGGAACTAGTGCATAAAGCCTATTTAGGCGTTTCCCACTAGCGGTACTGGAAGTGGCACGCTGCTGATTCAGGCATCGGACTGCGTTGAAGGATGACTGTGCTGACTTCGTAGACCATCCTTAGGACAGTCTAAGACTCTGTGACCTGACTCGCCACATCTAAAATACACATCACTGCCGACTCTACACATACCCTTATGATTCTTACCATATTCTTTACAAAGTAGATTAGTATGAACACCGCTTGCACTACTGTGGGTGTTGGATCTTGGCGCCCTATCATGACTGTCATTCCTAAACCTTGGTACTGGTGTACTAGCTAAATATGGAACTGGGTCTGAAAACTTCTGACTAAATAGAAAATAGTTACCATCCTCTGACCTTGACTGGGCAAAACAAAAGCTACCCATTTTGGCTCTCTTATTTTATCTTTCATTCTTCTTAAGTTTCTGTTCCTCAATCTGTTGAGCATGGACTATAAGACTAGATATGTACATATCCCTAATCAATATCGCAGTCCTGCACTTCTTAATCAATCTACCCAATACCCTAGACACAAACTTGCTCATTCTGGATCAATTATCTGCTACTACATGGGGAGCATACCTGGATAACTGAGTAAACTTGAGGGAATACTCTTTCACACTCATACTTCCTTGCTTGAGATTAATGAACTCTAAAACTTTGGGTTCTTTCAGCTCTAATGGAAAGAATCTATCTAAGAAGGTCGTAACAAACTCTTCCCATTCTATGGGCTCTACATGTGCACCCCTGTCTACCTTCCACTACTTAAACCACGTATGGGATACATCTTGTAGCTGATAGGCAGCTAACTTATCACTCCATTGAAAGTCACTTCTATGATATCTGCGACTTTCTAAACCCAATTGAGGAACACCTATGGATCTTCTTCAAACCTAGAACCTGAGAATAAGGCAGGATTTATTTGAGTGAAGTCCCAAATCCTAGCTACAACAGTATTATCCACTAGGTTGGCTGAAATAGTAGTTGGTCGTTCATTCTGAGTTGCGACTGAATTGGCTAGAGTAGTGAATGCAGCCCTGAATTCTGCATGAGAGACATGCATGTTCAGGGGATCTTCTTGAATGGGTTGAGGTTCTGACTGGCCTCCCGTTCCTCTTTCCTTAGTCCACTTTGGAGGCATATTCTGTAAAAGGAAGAGAAAATATTAGACTGAGAATTTAACTAGAGATCATGCTCACTCGCAAGACATGAATACTGAAAGATGTGGATTTTAGACTTCCTAGTACACTGTTGAACCTTAGGATCTGATACCATATTTGTAACACACCAAGTCTGTACCTCAGACGCTACACGGTGTTCATGATCCCGAAGGACCTCAAGCTAACCCATGACTGGTACCTGCTACAATAATTGATAATAATAATGCTAAAATATTCATAAATTAGGTGGAAAAATGGACATAAGGTTCAATACTATAAATAATACATAATATTGTATCACAATACCAAAATTGAACATTAATACTGAAAACTGAACAAGTGCCTAAAAATACTCTAGTCTCGAAAGCCTCTAAACTGTCTGAACTGTAGAGTTGATGGGACAAGTCCCTAACTAACTCTGACTACTAAAAATGAATTGAAATAATAAAATAAATAATCACATCCTCGAACTATGAGGACTCACCACTAGATCTGTATGCTGACAATCTAAACTACTAAGGGTGCTCAGGAGCCCGTGTGTCTGAACCTATAATATAATACATCATAGTGCAATAGAAAACCATGAATTAGTACTTTTAATATACTGGTATGCTCAGTGAGGTAGGCTGAAATGCATGGGTTCATATGCATGAACAATACTAATTAAATATCATGAGTATGACTGAATGAAAGTACATGCATAAATATGTTTACTGTAACTAAAATTATGAAAACATTGGATATTAAGTTTGAATACTGATTAATTGATATTTGAGAATACTAATACTGAATTACTGATAACTGAATAACTGTATTTGACAGTTGTAAATTTGTGGAACTGTACCGAGTCCCGAACTAAGATAAGTGATTGTATCTAAAAGTCCTGAATCTATAGAATCGAACTAAGTTCTATACTGAGACTAAATCTAAAATTGACACTATGGGATGTAATCATCTAACCGACATGCCCCTTCTCTAACTGATTTAGGGTCTAACCTGTAACCCCAGTTAGAAGGGTGTCAATACTGTGTCATGGGTAAGGACAACCTATGAGTTAACCGTCTCTGATAGGAAGCTCTTTCGTCAATCCTCGCTGGTAGAAAAACTCAAAAGAGATATATCAACCCTAGTTTTATAGGATGATGTCTTAACCTACACTGTCTATGTAGTTCTGGAATGCAAGGATTGCTCCTAAGAATTTCACCCTCTACTGGCAGGTTAGTCCCCATCCTTAGGTTCACTCAGTGCTGAATCTTATTCCCAACTGAATAGACACTAGACTAAATTCTAAACTGTACTAGCCTGGAATGAACAATTTATTGATCGTACTGTATAACTAAACTGAACTTATTTTACTAAGCTGAACTGGACTGATTTTGAGTTCTCTGAGTACTGAACTAATTACTAACTAAATTCTGAACTTAATACTGAATTAAGACTGATTATTGAGTACTACTGAATTTTCCTGAGTCTTGTAACTAACTGAGTGTACTACTGATCATAACATGACTTAGATTATTCTGTAACTGGCATTGGCTCTAGGTAAATAGCTAAATTGTTGGGTATGAATACCTCAGGACTCGATAGCATGAAAAGTAAATCATAGCATAAGATTGAAAAGCATAATCATGTGCACTTGTTCACAACTCATTCATGCAAACATTTTATCAAACACTTGCATAATACAACTTGCTCATAAGCTAACATGACATAATCTCTTTCCCTTACTAGTTCACATAAGTAATTCATCAAACACTAGGTGAGCATACATATGCACATAATACTAAACAACAAGTAGACATCATAATTCAAATTCCCATTGACAATTTCAAGGGTTTTACATGAATCCTCATGATATTACATACATATCAATTTATGTCACATGAAACGTATCATAAAACATGGATTAGGATCCCAATTAATTATTATAAATATGAACATAATCAAACCCAACATGGAATTCATGAAATCCATAAACTTGAAGTTTAAAAATAGTTTCTTGGAATCCAAGAATGGAAGGGACCCTTTGATGAACACTTCACATACCTTAGTTGATGAATTTCTGAAAGTTAATAGTGAGCTCTTCATTTGAAATTTGTACACCTAGGGTTCTTGTTCTTGGAAAAATTGTGAAAGAATGAATATAATTTCTCTCCAAAGAGTTTAATTTCATTTTTTAGGGGATGAAGGGAATGGAAAAAAGACCTAATTAACCCTCAGGACACGACCTTTTAATGCCTGTAAACTGTGTTACTGATGCGCAGGCCAACGAGCTGCGTCGTTGGCTTTGATGCGATAGCTAATGCACCGCATTGAGTCCGCATCGGTTCCATAGAATTTGCACTGAATCTGGGGAAAAACAATCTTAACAACGCTATGGTCGATGCGACACGTCAAGATCACATCGACCCACTGTTTTGGGTACTCAAACATCGTCTAAATGAGGTCCAAAAAATCCTAAACTTGTCCAGGAACCTCTACAACATTCCTGATCATCAATTAGCTCGAATATCAATATTTAAAGGACGTAAAGGTCACAAAATAAGATGGCCAACTTTCGAAGGCTAAAATAACACTAAGTCTGAATACTTAGCTAGAATTTTCTAAGTCTAAGACCCCTTAACAAACTTAAAGGACTGAATTAAGCTAACAATTTTTGGTGGGGTCTTACACTCGAATTACTAAGACTAGCCTCTCCGATCTAACATTGAATAGTGTGTACTATAGGGTTTTACGCCTAGAAAGACTTTAAAATCCCTCCACGAGATCTCCTTTTCTACCCTTAATTCATATTTAGCCAATCTAAAGTCTAAAATCCACGGCCTCCTCTACTGTTATCCTTTAAATGCACTTAATAAGGGGTGTGGCAGCCTTGAGTCAACTCTTTCGAGTCATTCCAACATCTAGGGTTCCTAAAAAAATTGTTTGTCGAGTACTACAAGCTCTTTCGATGTCTCAAGTCAGACTATGTTTGTAGGGTCATCCCAATAAATCTCCTTAAAATTTATTCAATCTAAATTTTTGACTCGTATTACTATGAAAAACTTTCTAGGTCATCACATCGAACTCGATCAAGCTCTTTTAAGCTTTAAAGAGGCAATCAAGCTTTCTGAGTATAGATCTTTGGTGAAGAAGGATTTTACTACCAGTAATCTGACACCAACGGTAGCTGCGTCCTTCTCTTATAGAAATAGGCCATAAACTTTTGAAGAAACTCCCAATCCCCTGTTTTATCTTGAAAATATCCATTCATTGGTGTCGCACCTTCTTGGCCCCAACATAGACCCTTATGAAACTATCTGACAACATGTTAAACGAGTTGATAGAGTTTTTAGAAAGAAGAAAGTACTATACCAGGGCTCCTCCAAAGAGTATTTCTATGAATATCTTCACAATAATAGAGTCGAGTTCCTCCTTGAGTAGATCTTTGTCATTGACTGTTGCGATAGAAATAACAAATGCTCCTTGGGGATCTGAGTTTTTCGTATACTTTGGGATGTTTGACATTTTAAAACTCTTTGGGATTGGTCATTGTAGAGGACATGTAAGGCACACTAGCAGAACTTTAGAGTATGGTCCTTTTACCATCTATGGGAATCATGGAATGCGGTTCATATACGAGTTGATCTCAAAATACTATTCCTTTATCTCCTTTGTCAGCAACTCCAACATATTCATTGTATGGGCTATATCTTTAGACCTAGTTTCATAGTTCAACATAGTTTTCCATCATTTAGTCATCTTGCTCGTGGTCATTGAGAACCTCTTAGTTTTTCTTCCTCTAAGTGATGGAGTTCCTTGAGCATCTCATACCTATGATTCATCCATCCTTCTATCTCACTCCTCCATTCATGCCATCAGTTCATTATTGGACATAGTAAAACCCCTTAAGAAATCCAGAAAACCCTGCAAGGAAGGCTCTACATCCTCAATATCAAGATAGGTCTTTTCTTTCTTTTCTCTATTATTACGATTATTGCGCTTACATTAAGAAGATCTTTTCATCCAGGGGAGTGGATTTCTCCTCCAGAACCCATAAGTGTAATGTTAGTGGATGTAGGGGTTCTAGGGGAATTGACCTCCAAGCGATCATCATTGTCATTTGCCATGACCTACTTTACTTTATGAAAAGACATAAAAGGAAGTTAAAAAATAGGAATGAAGTTGAAAACCTATCCCATTTCTTTAGCCACACACTAAGCATCAAACTATTTACTATCGATTTAGTATAGTTAGATTTATTTGTGAGTCGACAACATGCATTATGGTCTTAGCTTTGGATTAGTCGTAAACATTTGGAAAAAGATAAAATAACATAAAAGAAAGACCAAATAAGTTGAACAAGACAAATGTTCATGAACAAATCCGTAATATTAATCAAGTATTAAGTCTATCTAGCTATAGGCATGATGTGACTGAGCTCGAATTCACTTATAACAAAGTGGTAAAGAAGCTTAGGGAAATAGAGATTTCTTAGGAACCAAGCTAAAGATACTTCATTGCATCTAGGAATAAGAATAAGCAAAAATTAGATTCTTTACAATGGGGAAAAGGTGTCGATTTTATAGGGTACAAAAGTTTACCCAAGACCAATGGGCTAACTCTATTTGCTGAACCCATAGTTTCATATCCAATGATTGCCAGCCACTTATCCTCACGTAGTTGGGGGGTAACATTCCAATATTGCGTGTTTAATGTAATTCAATCGAGGGTCCTCTGCACATCCAAATAATCTGCCACATCATCCTTTTGTCAGTCCTTTATATGCAGTTGCCATTATTGATCCTCTTCGGTCATTCCATTGTTACCCAAGAGGGCATCCTCTTATATAGAACTCACTCTCGAGATGATGTCATTACAGGATGGTTCATGTCATACCCAACCCGAAATAGCCCCGTCATAGTCAAAGTTATTTTACCCCGTATATATATATACATATACATACCTACATACATACATACATACACTCTCCATTATTATTCTAAATGAATTAATATCCATTTTCATATTTACTAATTACTTAACTATAATTAATTACTCCAACCATTCCAATTTATGTGGAACTATAATACCCCGTATATTTCTAAACTAGAAAATGAATCGTTGTTCCTACACATGAAACCTCCAATAATGTGATTCATATTGGAGTACATGAATTAGGATGAGTATCCTAGTGATAATAGAGCTTATTATGTGTTAATCATGTTCATAAGAGTCACTTAGAGTAAGCCAAGCTAAGAACTTTTGAATTCACCAAGTTTTCGTGTGTGATTTCACATAGTTCATCTTTGAAAGAGAATAACATGGTTTATATGTGGTATTTTGGAAGATTTATACCCTCAAAATTGTATAGAATTGAATAAGCTTTCCATCGATACCAAATTTACCTAAAATAGACACCCGGTGAAGAAGTTATGGCAATTTAAAGTTTTAGCAGCGTCATTTCAGTCAGTGGCGCGTCGCGCCGTAAGCCAAAATGACGTTTGTCAATTTCCAGTGTTTCTCCATGATTCCACCGTGTTGCAGTGAGTTTCTAGGTCAGAAATGGGGGGCAACATGATATCTCCGCATCGCGCTGGGGGCCCAAATCGGGTAATTTTCACAGAAAGTAAATGACACATCTAGAAGGGTATTTGGGTCATCTTTCCACCACTATATATTTTCCATAAACACGGAATTAAGCCCTTATTTCACAAAAACATACTCTTTCTCTAAAAATCCTCTCAAGAACAAATTAGGGTTTTCAATTGGGGATTCAAGTTCAAGCAAATTTCTCCATCAATTATCAAGAATCTTCCGTCTAAGGTATGCGTAGCGTTCATCTATGGATCTATTTCATTCATAGAGCTCAAGAACCATGTTTTAAATATTATATTGTGATTGTCTTGTTATGACATGACCATGTACATGTTGATGATTGTTGTTTAGGTTTTAAGATGATATCTAAAGGTGGTTACATGAAGTATATGTGTTTGTTAGTTGAAATACATGAACTTTATGTGGTATTAAATGGGGAAATTTAGGAAAACACACCTAAGCTAAAAGAATGCATGCAAAGTGTTTGATAAAATGCTTAAGGTGATAAGATTCGTGTCCCATGATTTAATAGTGCTTAAATGACAAGTCCATGCTCTATGCTTTATGATTTCACATAAATTCCACGTGATTGCTATGCGTCATTGTTATGATATGGATTGAGCATGATATTGAAGCTATGAAAGTGTACACATATTGTATGAATTTTCCTTCTATACGTAAGATGTTGAGAACTATGCTTAGTGTGAAATACCCTACTTATGATATGGTGAATTATGGACTCCATTTTTATGATCAAGTCAGTTATGTGTGTCAATTTCCTTCCATTGAGTCCTGGGGGTACTAGTACCTAAAAAATATAGTTGAGTGCCTAGAGTTATGTCACATAATCACGATAATCTCAGTCAAGCCATGATTTATAGAACTCAGTTAGTCATGTGACTCAAGAAAATCTCAGAAATGTCATGATCTCAATAAACTCTCAGATAGTAGTACTGTTCTGCCAGTCAACAGAAGTTAGTTACTCAGTCCATGTATAGCCAGTTAAATCATGTCCAGTCTCTTCATATGGGAGTAGAAGTTAGCACCGAGTGAACCCAATGATGGGAACTCACCTGCCAGTTTAGGGTGTGATTCTTAGTAGTCATACTTGTGTTCCAGAACTACGTAGCCAGCATAGGTTGAGACATCTTAACCTGCCAGATTAGGGTTGATGAGTTGGATTAACCTGTCGGTTTAGGGTTCCCACCATTCACATTTGAGTGCCTGCCAGCTAAGCGTCACTCACAGCTGTCCTGACCAGTGGTGCGGTATTGACACCCTTCAAATCGGGGAAGAGATTGGACCCCAACCTAGCTATATGTGTTATTGGGGTATATCGATTAAGCAACTACCTCCCATAGTTTCATTCCTAGTCTCAGTAAAAGAACTCAGATAGTTCTTTAGATTTCAGTATACTAGGACAGTCAGTTACAGTCAATTAAGTTATAGTACGGAACTCAGGTAGTTCCATCAGATTCAAGAATATCAGACACAGTGATCCATCTTATCAAAATATCAGTATCAGTCGTGTTAGATAACAGTAAACCATGTGTTAGCATACAAATCCAGATATCATGTATTCACAATTTTTAGTTACTATGTATGCATGTTTGTACTCTTACGTTCATATCAGTCAATCAGTTAGCATTGTTTATGCATGTAAACCCCTTTGGATTTATCCTACCTCACTCGTATACTCAGTACTCCTAGTCGTACAGATGCATTTATGCTATGGTGCTTTCTTTCATGTTACACCATAGGTTTAGAGACACGAGTTCCAGATCAGCAATAACATTCCAGTCGCAGAGTCACAGTGAGTCCTCATCCATTCGAGGATGATATAATTTTATTTCATTCATTATTTCAGTTCAGTTTTGCTAAACGGAGTTAGTTGGAGACTTTTTCCTTCAACTCCTTATTTCAGATAGTATTTAGAGGCTTTCCAATTTAGTTCAGATTTTAGATTCAACTTTCAATTGTTTTGTGTATTTATTACCCTATATGGATGTTATTATTTATTAGATATTCTATTTAGTTGAACCTTATGGCATATTGTTCATGTTTTCTGCATTCTACAAGTATATTATGCAGAGTATAGGTACAGATATCAGTCATGGGTTAGCTTGTGGTCCCTCGGGGTCATAAGCATCGTGTAGCATTTTGGTTCAGCAAATCGGGGTGTTACAAACTTGGTATCAGAGCCTAAGGTTCAATAAAGTCCTAGAAAGTCTGAAAGCCACATCTAGTAGAGTCTTGTGCATGGGTGTGTTGCGCGCCACATTTATGTGCAAGAGGCTATGAGATGTTTTAGGAACAGTTTCCCCTCTTTCAATATTCATGTCGTGCTAGTGAGAATAATCTCAAGTTAAACTCTCAGTCTAATCAGTTCTTCTCTTATTTCAGAATATTCCTCCAAAGAGAAGAAACCAGCCCGTTCCTCAACCCGAAGATCCTTTGGGCGAACATGTTTCTCATGTGGAGTTAAGGGCCGCATTCACCACACTTGATCAGTCTGTGGCTGCCCAAAATGAATGGCCACCAGTTATTCCGACCAATCTAGTGGCTAACTCAGCCGCAACTAGGATTTGGGACTTCACTGGAATGAACCCTCCTTTTTTCTTCAGGTCTAAGTCTGATGATGACCCTCAAGAATTCATTGACCAAGTATAGAAGGTCATAGACATCATGGGAGTTACTTCTTATCAGGGTGCCAATTTAGCCATGTACCAGTTGCAAGATGTGGCTCATACTTGGTACAAGCAGTGGAAGTCTGAGAGGTTAGAGGATGTAGGTCCCATTGATTGGGAGGAATTTGTCACGGCTTTCTTAGACAGATTCTTTCCCCAAGAGCTGAGGGAGGTAAAATTTCTTGAGTTCATCAACCTTAGGCAGGGAAATAAGACGGTTAAAGAGTATTCTCTATGATTTACTCAGCTAGATAGATATTCCCCTTATATGATTGCAGACAATAGGGCTAAGATGAGCAAGTTCGTGTCAGGAGTGAATGATAACGTGGTAAATGAGTATAGGTCTGCGATACTGAATAGTTATATGAATTTATCCAGGCTCATGACCCATGCTGATCAAATAGAGGAGCAGAAGATTAGGACTAGGGAGAGGCAGAACAAAAGAGCAAGATTAGGCAATTTTAGTTTTCTCAACCCAAATCAGAAGGAGGAAACCATTCACAGTTTCATCCCAAGCCAACAGTTCCAGCTCCTTCCTCCGCCAGTGCCCCAGTGGAAAAATTTAGAGATGGCAATAGAGATCGAGCACCAGGCTCTAAGTCTTAGGGCAGTGTCAGCAGTGCCCAAACTAATCCCTTGTTTCAGACTTGTGGTAAGAACCACAAGGGTACCTATAAAGCTGGTAGCGATATTTGTTTTGGTTATGGTAATCTAGGCCACATGATTATAGAGTGTCTGCATTCTGGTCTAAAAGGTCAACAGAATCGTTCCACAGCCCATTCCGGTCGCCTAAATCAGCAGGGTGCCACTTCCAGTGCTACTAGTAGGCAACGCCCAAACTGACTTTATATTCTTCAGACCCGCCAGGATCAGGAAAATTCTCCTGATGTCGTTACTGGTATGTTGCAGATTTTCCATGTTCATTTTTACGCTTTGCTAGATCCAGGTGCATCCTTGTCTTTTGTTATTCTTTATATAGCAGGCGTTTTCGGAATCAGTCCCAAAATTTTAGCAGAGCCCTTTTCAGTATCTACCCCAGTGGGTAAAACCATCATAGCTTGGTGGGTATACAGGAACTGCCCGATTATGATATTTCAGAAAGCCACATCAGCAGATTTAGTCGAGTTAGAGATGACTGATTTTGATGTCGTTCTCAGCATGGATTGGCTTCATCCTTCTATGCCACAGTCGACTACAAAAATAGGATAGTTCGGTTTTAGTTCCTGAATGAGCCCATCCTAGAGTGGAAGGGTAGTACTTCATCTTTCAGGGGTCATCTTGTTTCCTACCTTCGGGCAAGGAAACTGATTTCTAAGGGATGTGTTTATCATCTCGTTCATGTTAAAGACTCTGGTTCTAAATATCCTTGCTTTGAATCAGTCCCAGTGGTTAATGAATATTCAGATGTCTTTCTCGAAGATCTTTCAAGTATTCCTCTCGAAAGGGAAATAGACTTTGGCATTGATCTTAATCCAGATACTCATCCTATTTTTACCTTACCATATAGAATGGCACCAGCAGAACTCAAAGAACAGAAAGATTAGTTGAAGGATATATTAGATAAGGGATTCATTAGACCCAGCATTTCCCCGTGGGGTGTACCATTCTTATTCGTGCGTAAGAAAGATGGTTCTCTCAGGATGTGTATTGATTATCGTCAGCTCAACAAAGTCACAGTCAAGAACAAGTATCCTCTTCCTAAAATAGATGAAATTTTTTACCAACTTTAGGGTGCCAGTTATTTCTCCAAGATAGACCTCAGATCAGGCTATCATCATCTCAGAGTTAGAGAATATGACATCCCAAAGACAGCTTTCCATACTTGGTATGGTCACTTCGAATTTCTAGTTATGTCCTTTTGTATTACCAATGCCCCAGCTGTTTTCATTGACTTGATGAACCGTGTGTTCAAGCAGTACTTGTATATGTTTTTCATAGTCTTCATAGATGATATCCTGGTCTATTCCCACGCATAGCGTGATCATTCAGACCATCTCAAAATTATTCTTCAGACTCTCAGAGATCACCAGCTATTCGCCAAATTCAGTAAGTGAGAGTTTTGGCTAAGGTTAGTAGCATTCCTTGGCCATATTGTTTCCAGTGATGGCATTAGAGTAGATCCTCAGAAAACCAAAGCAGTAAGAAACTGACCTCGCCCTGTCTCTCCATCAGATATCAAGAGTTTCTTGGGTTTGGCTAGCTATTACAGGCGTTTTGTTGAGGGATTTTATTCTATTGCATCCCCCATGTCCAGATTGACTCAGAAGAAGGTCAAGTTTCAGTGGTCAGATCCTTGCGAGAAGAGTTTTCAGGAATTAAAGACTCGACTTACCTCAGCTCCAGTCTTAGCTCTTCCAGATGGTTCAGATGGGTTCGTAGTATACTATGATGCATCCAGAGTAGGTTTGGGTTGTGTCCTCATGCAGTATGGTCAGGTCATAGCCTATGCCTCGAGGCAGTTAAAGACCAATGAGAAGAATTATCCTACTCATGATCTTGAGTTAGCAGCCATAGTATTCGCCTTGAAGATTTAGAGGCATTATATATACGGAGTTCATGTAGATGTATTCACAGATCATAAGAGTCTCCAATATGTCTTTTCTCAAGAAGATCTCAATTTTCATCAGAGAAGGTGGTTAGATCTCTTAAAATATTATGACATGAGTGTCATTTATCATCCAGGCAAGGCCAACGTTGTGGATGATGCTCTCAGTAGACACTCCATGGGTAGTTTTTCTCACGCTGTGGATAGCAGGAAGAAAATAGCTCAGGAAATCCATCAGCTTGCCAGACTAGGTGTTCACTTAGTCGATTCTTCAGAGGGTGGTGTATGTGTTCAGGATAGTTCAGAGTCATCTCTAGTTTCCGAGGTGAAAGAAAAATAACACAAGGATCCTAGCCTTGTCAAGCTATAAGAGTCAGTTTAGAATAAAAAAGTAGAGGTTTTCTCCCAAGGGGGAGATGGTGTCATTCGTTGTCAGGGTCATCTCTGTGTTCTAGGTGTAGATGATTTAAAGAAAAAAATTCTTACAGAAGTGCATGGTACGCGATACTCTATTCACCCAGGGGCCACTAAGATGTACCGCGACCTACGGGAGATCTATTAGTAGAGTGGGATGAAGAGAAATATTGCAAAATTTGTGGCTAAGTGCCCTACATGTCAACAGGTTAAGATAGAGCATCAGAAACCTAGTGGTTCCATACAGGAGTTCACCATTCCTACTTGGAAGTGGGAAGAAGTGAACATGGACTTCGTGATGGGTTTGCCTCAAACTCGTCATCAACATAATTCAGTTTGGGTTATTGTAGATAGAATGACCAAGTCAGCCCATTTCCTTCTAGTCCATACCTCTTATTCAGTCGAGTATTACGCCAAACTCTATATTAGGGAGTTGGTCAGATTACACGGTGTTCCATTATGTATCATCTCAGTAGAGGTAAATTCACCTCACACTTCTGGAAAGCATTCTTAAAGGGTCTTGGTACCCAAGTTCATCTCAATACAGTTTTTTATCCTCAAGAAGATGGTCAAGCAGAAAGGACCATTTAGACTCTTGAAGATATACTAAGGGCATGAGCAATTGATTTCAAGGGAAGTTGGGATGACCACTAGCCTTTGATTGAGTTTGCATACAACAATAGCTATCATTCCAGTATTAAAATGGCTCCGTTCGAAGCTCTCTATGGTAGGAGGTGAAGATCTCCAATCGGGTGGTTCAAAGTGAGTAAGGCCTCAGTGATAAGGCCTGACTTAGTATTTGACGCCTTAGAGAAAGTCCAATTAATCAGAGAAAGACTCTGGGCTTCTCAGAGCCAACAGAAGTCGTATGCTAACGTTCGTAGAAAGGATCTCGAGTTCGAGGTCGATGACTATGTCTATCTAAAGATCTATCCCATGAAAAGAGTGAAGTGGTTCGGAAAGAAGGGAAAGCTCTGTCCCCGATATGTCGGTCCCTTCAAGATTCTCATTCCCTTAGGCAAGGTAGCTTATGAGCTCGAATTGCCTTCAGATCTAGCCTCAGTTCATCCAGTCTTTCATGTATCTTTGCTTAAGAAGTGTATAGGTGATCCATCAGTCGTATTCCCTATTCATAGCATTGACAGTCAGAACATTCTCTTCTATGAGGAAATTCCGGTCAAAATTCTAGACTATCAGACTCGTAGACTAAGGAACAAAGAAATCCCTCTAGTCAAAGTTCTTTGGAAAAATCAGTCCATTGAGGGAGCTACTTGGGAAGCAAAAGAAGAAATGCATACCAAGTATCCTCACCTCTGCCAATCCAGATCAAGCTCAAGGTAATAGTTTTTCTTAAGGTTATTTAGTTTCCCATTCAGTATTCTATATAACTTGGTATTCAGTTCATGCCCACGTTTTATCACAAATCTGGTATCAAGCACCATTGCATATTCAGTCATGCATTCATGTATCAGTCTAGTGTATAATCATGGATCAAATATGCATTCTCATTGGGAGAACTCAATTATCAGAAATCTCAGTTATGCATTCATGAATCAGTTACTCATACATCAGATATGCATGTCCAGCATGATATGTTTAGATTATCAGTCATGTCCATCATAAGATCATGTTCCAGTAGTGTATGTCTTGCATGTACTCTAATTTATCGCCTATCCCCATTTCAGTCAGTCTCATTCGAGGACGAATGTTTCCAAAGAGGAGATATTGTAATACCCCATATATTTCTAAGCTAGAAATGAACTGTTGTTCTTACACATGAAACCTCTTATACTGTGATTCATATTGGAGTACATGAATTAGAATGAGTATACTAGTGATAATAGAGCTTATGATGTGTTAAGCATGTTCATAAGAGTCACTTAGAGTAAGCTAAGATAAGAACTTTTGAATCCACTAAGTTTTCGTGTGTGATTTAACATAGGTCATCTTTGAAGGATAATAACTTGGTTTATAGGTGGTATTTTTGAATATTTATACCCTCCAAATTGTATATAATTGAATAAGCTTTCCATCAATACCAAATTCGCCTAAAAGGGACACCCGGTGAAGAAGTTATGGTGATTTAAAGTTTCAGCAGCGTCATTTCAGTCAGTGACGCGTTGCGCCATAAGCCAAAATGACGTTTGTCAATTTCCAGTGTCTCTCCGTGATTCCACCACATCACTATGAGTTTCCAGGTCACAAATGGGAGGCAACGTGATATCTTCACATTGCACTGGGGGCCCAAATCGGGTAATTTTCACAGAAAGTAAATGACGCATCTAGAGGGATATTTGGGTCATCTTTCCAACCCTATATTTATTCCATAAATACGGAATTAAGCCTTTATTTCACCATAACATACTCTTTCTCTCAATATCCTCTCAAGAACACATTAGGGTTTTCAATTGGGGATTCAAGTTCAAGCAAATTTCTCCATCAAACATCAAGAATCTTCAATCCAAGGTATGCGTAGTGTTCATCTATGGATCCATTTCGTTCATAAAGCTCAAGAACCATGTTTTAAATATTATACTGTGATATGACAATGTACACATTGATGATTATTGTTTAGGTTTCAAGATGATATCTAAAGGTGTTTTCATGAAGTATATGTGTTCGTTAGTTGAAATCCATGAACTTTATGTTGTTTAAAATGGGGAAATTCATGAAAACACACCTAAGCTAAAAGAATTCATGAAAAGTGTTTGATAAAATGCTTAAGGTGATAAGATTCGTGCCCCATGATTTAATAGTGCTTAAATGACAAGTCCATGCTCCATGCTTTATGATTTCACATGAATTCCATGTGATTGATATGCGTTATTGTTGTGATATGGATTGAACATGATATTGAAGCTATGCAAGTGTACACATGTTGTATGAATTTCTCTTCCATACGTAAGATATTGAGAACTATGCTTAGTGTGAAATCCCCTACTTATGATATGGTGAATTGTGGACTCCATTTTTATGATCAAGTCAGTTCTGTGTGTAAGTTTTCTTCTATCGAGTCCTGGGGGTACTAGTATCCGAAAAATATATTTTTGTGCCTAGAGTCATGTCACGTCATCACGATAATCTCTGTCAATCCATGATCTATAGAAATCAGTCAGTCATGTGACTCAGGAAATCTCATGATCTCAAAAAATTCTCAGATAGTAGTACTATTCTGCCAGTCAACAGAAGTTAGTTACTGAGTCCATGTACATCCATTTAAATCATGTTCAGTCTCTTCAGATAGGAGTAGAAGTTAGCACCGAGTGAACCCAAGGATGGGAATTCACCTGCCAGTTTAGGGTATGATTCTTAGTAGTCATCCTTGTGTTCCAGAACTACGTAGCCATCGTAGGTTGAGACATCTTAACCTGCCAGATTAGGGTTGATGAGGTGGCTTAACCTGTCAGTTTAGGGTTCCCACCATTTTTATTTGAGTACCTGCCAGCTAAGGGTCACTCTTATCTATTCTTACCAGTGGCGCGGTATTGACACCCTTCCAGTCGGGGCAGAAATTTGATCCCTACCTAGATATATGCGTTATTGGGGTATGTGGGTTAAGAAACTACCTCCCACAGTTTGAGTCCCAGTCTCAGTAAAAGAACTCAGATAGGTCTTCAGATTTCAGTATACCAAGACTGTTAGTTACAGTCAATTCAGTTACAGTACAAAACTCAGGTAGTTCCATCAAATTCAGGACTGTCAGACACAGTCTTCCATGTTATTAAAATATCAGTATCAGTCATGTTAGATAACAGTAAACCATGTATTAGCGTACAGATCCAGATATCGTGTATTCATAATTTTTAGTTACTATGTATGCATGTTTGTACTCTTACGTTTATATCAATCAGTCAGTTAGCATTGTTCATGCATGTAAACCCTTTTACATTTAGCCTGCCTCACTCGTATACTCAGTACTCCCGGTCGTACTGACGCATTTTTGCTATGGTTTTTTCTTTCATGTTACACTGTAGGTTCAAAAATACAAGTTCCAGATCAGCAGTAGCATTCCAGTCACAGAGTCGCAGTAAGTCCTCATCCATTTGAGGACGATATAATTTTATTTCGTTCATTATACTAGTTTAATTTTTCTAAACGGAGTTAGTTGGAGATATGTTCCTTTAACTCCTTATTTCAGATAGTATTTAGAGGCTTTCAAATTTAGTTCAGATTTTAGATTCAGCTTTCAGTTGTTTTGGGTATTTGTTACCTTATATGGATGTTATTATTTATCAGAAATTCTATTCAATTGAACATTATGGCCTATTGAACATGTTTTCTGCATTCTACAAGTATATTATGCAGAGTACAGGTACAGATATCAGCCATGGGTTAGTTTGTGGTCCTTCGGGGTCATAAGCACCGTGTAGCATTTCGGTTCAGCAAATCGGAGTGTTACAGGAACGTTTTTTTTCTATTCAGCCTAAAAAGAGTGATATTTTTTATCGCATATTTTAAATCTTAAATTTCAATATGTCTTTCTTATTCTCTTAAAATTCATGCAAAGTAAACATTTTTATATAAATTAAAATATATGAAGTTAAACTATTTGGTATAAATTTTGAGTATGCTTAAATTGTCTCCAAGATTAATATATGAATATTAGCGGAGGATTTTCAATTCTTTTCCTTTTATTTTTTCAAATATATTACTATCAAATATAATTTTTTGTTCTATTTCTTCTTTATTTAAATATTCTTTCTTTTTTATTATTTGTATACTTTCTTCAGTCATTTAATTCATCTAATTCGCTATCTATTTCGTTATCTATTTCATTTTCTGAGATTTCATATATACTATCTTTTACTTTCTAATTCATAATCTATATAATTTATTTGCATATATTCTGAATTTTCTATCGTTATTTCTGATATTTGTTTCTTTTTGGATCTTTGGGTACTTTACAATCTTTAGCTAGGTGTCCTAATTTTCCACAATTATAACATTTACATTCTTTTATAGATTTCTTCTTTCTATATGGTCTTTTATGTTTATAGTCTTTTACGTA
Source organism: Capsicum pubescens (assembly GCA_030864215.1). NCBI lineage: Eukaryota > Viridiplantae > Streptophyta > Magnoliopsida > Solanales > Solanaceae > Capsicum > Capsicum pubescens. The sequence goes on from CM061544.1 coordinate 112,549,853, forward strand.
ATATCTTTCTCTTGAGTTTTTATATTTATATTGGGATTTCTTAAATTTATTATATTTTTTATGTCGTTTTCTTTTCTTGTAGTATTTTTCTTTACATCCAAATTGGGTGCTATTTTATCTTTGCAACATGCTAAATCTTTATTAATGGTTTTTTCATTTTTAATTCTTTCCTGTATTTTTCACATATATTCCTATACCATTGTTGTAAAAATTTTATCCTTGCTCCTAGAGTATCTACTATTTTTGCTTCATCCCAACTTTTTATTATTTTTGAACTAAATGGTTCAGGTAGTTTGCTAAAATATAATCTCCTTATTTCCTTACTTTCTTCTACATTATATTTTTCCTTATAATAATATTCTTTGAATGCACATGTATATTCATCTATGTATCACATATTACATATTGCTAATTTCATCATTAAATTCCTATTTTTATCCTATTCTATATTTTGTTCTTCTTCTTCTGTTTCTATACTACTAAATTCATTTCTTATAGCCGTTTTAGATTTTTTAAATATTTCTATGGTGATGCATTAGTTGTCCTTCTTTAGTTGTTCCTTCTGTATTTTTGTCAGATCTTAGTACCTTTTTACTTTCTTCAGTTAAATTTGATAGTCATAATTTTACTGTTCCTATTAGTGTTTTTCTATATATTTTTGTGTATTTGATGTGTCTATGCTATTATCTAGTAATTATTTTGATATATATCCTCCCCATAGTTGTATCATCTTATTTGTGTCTATTACACAATCTAAATCTAAGAAGTTATAATTTTTATTAACTATTTATTTTGGTGTCCATTTATATTCATTTTTTGGGTTGTACTTATTTTTGTAATTATATTTTGGCTTTCTTATTTCTGATGTACTAGGTATTATGTTTTCGTCATCTTTTTTATCAAGAGTATTTATTTCTTCTATATTTTCTTTATTAACTGCTTCTTCTTTTTCCTTAATTTCTAGATCTTCTATTCTTTCTAAAATTTTTGTATATGTTTCACTATCTTCTGAATCATAATCATTTATTTTTTCAGTATCTATTGTATTTATTTCTAATTCGTTGGTATTTAATTCTTCATTTTTTGTTTGTAATTTTTTTTAAATTGGTTTATTTCATCAAGTAGTTTCTGTTCTTTATCCTTTTCGTCTTTTTCTCTTTGTCTTTTTTCATATAGATCTTTTAGTATTTGTAATTCTTTTTCTAACTCAGTAATCCTATTATGTTTTATATCTTCTATTTTTCGTATTTCATCTGTAGTTTGCTGTTTTATTTTTCTATTTCTTTTTTCCTGTCTCTTTCTTCATTTTCTTTTGCTATTCTTACCATAGCTGTTAGTTTATCTTCTAATTTTAATTATTCTTTTTATAACATTAAATATAAATGTTCACCTATTTTATTATATCTTCTTCCTAAATTAGAAAATATTATTCTTATTTTTAACCCTTTGTGATTCTCATATGTTTTTTCATTTATTATGAGTTCTTCTTTATTCATTTTATCTATTTGATTGTATATAAGTCATGTTGATGTATGTATTCTAGGTTATCTATTAGAGCTTCTAAATATGATATTTTTTCTTTCTGTGTTTTTATTGATTTTTGACATACTGCAACAATTAAATTATACTGTAGTCTTTCTTTTCTTATTTTTAAATAACATAGCTCTGATACCAAAGTTGAGGGGGGTACTCGTAGTACTTGATCAATTTATCATATTTGTTGAAATGTTATGTCATAGCATTCCTTAGTTATTTGTTTTAACCTTATTAATTCTTCTATATCATTTTTAAGGTATACTATATGCTCCATATTTCTAGTTTTTATGTAGTCGAGTAGATTCTCTTTCATAAGTATTTCTATCAATCTTATTTGTTCCATATCTTTTCTCCAATATTCTATGTATTCGTAATTTATCATTTTAATCTGATTAATACAAATCTGAATAATTATATCTGCCATCAAAATCTATATTTTCTAATTCTTGTTCTATCCATTAATTTAAATTTAAGGAAAAATGTTTGATTAACATGCTAACTTTAAACAACCTTCTCTTTCCTTTGCACAATTGCAAAACGTCTCCAATTTGTTACTTGGTCATTTGATTTAATTTGTTACAAACTTCACTTTTTATTTTCTCTTTGTATATATCTCATGAATTCGAGTTAGGAGAATATTTAAGAATTTTAAATTGTCTAGCATTTATTCCAAAAAAATAAAAAAAGTTATATACTGTTAGAGTTTTCATTACTCATGCAAACGCAAAATCACACAAATAGTTTAGTATATAAAATAATTATTATAATACGTTCATAAAGTGGTAAAGCTAAACTTGGACAAAATTAGCAGAATTAGGAGAACAATGAGTATTTAGATTGAACCCCAATAACAGTAGGGGCACCTTTGACCATGATTTCAAATTATAATTAAAAATTATTGATTTGAAATTGAGATAATATTTGAACATGTAAGCTGGATCTTAAAAGTTGACAGCATTGAATTAGAACGCAAAACAAAATCTTTAAAACTACTTACTTGAAAGCTAAGGGCTCTAAAGAGAGCATGAACGGAGGTGGCCTGAGGATTAAGAGCGAAGACGATCCAGAGGAGAACCAGAGTTGGGTTGATTTCGATGGCACACATCCAAAAATATTTTCAAACAAATTTTGAGTTGAGAAGAAGCAGAAAATTTCTATTTTTCAAAAAAAAATAAAAATAACAGAAGCAGAAAATTATTTTTTTCATTGCAAAAGTATCCCTATCACTTATACACTCCCCACCAATATATATATATATATATGTATATATATATACATACATATTCAACGAATTTTGAGTTGAGAAGAAGCAGAAAATTTCTATTTTTCAGAAAAAAAAAGAACAGAAGCAGAAAATTATTTTTTTCATTACAAAAGTATCCCTATCACTTATACACTCCCCACCCATATATATATATACATATATATGTATGTACATACATACATACATACATACATACATAGAACAACAACAACAACAACATAACCAATGTATTCCTACAAAGGGGGATCTGAGAAGGGTAAAGTGTACACAGTCCATACTACCACCTCAGATGAAGTAAATAGGTTGTTTTCGATAGACCCTCGACTCAGCATATGTACATACATACATACATACATACATACATACATACATAGAACAACAACATCAACAAAATACCCAATGTATTCCTACAAAGGAGGAGCTGAGAAGGGTAAAGTGTACACAGTCATACCACTACCTCAGATGAAGTAAAGAGATTAATTTTGATAGACCCTCGGCTCAGGATACATAATAGTATAACCAACAAAAAAACAAAAAACATTAAAGCAAGCAACAAAAATGGGATAACACACCGCTTGATAATAATGAAAACAAGGCACTCAAAAGGTAATACTATAAACTCTATATTTCAAATCGAAGATAGCACCGAAACACCACAAACAAGAAACTACATGTGTAGATATAAACAAAAGCACTCTTACCTACTAATATGGATGAAATCCTATCCACTAACTATCTACTATAATTTGCGTCCTCCACACTTTCATATTAAGGATCATATTCTCCGTAAGTTGTAACTGCTCCATCTCATGTCTAATCACCTCCCTTCAATATTTCTTCGGTCGAGCTCTACCCCACCTAAAATCATCCATAGCTAGCCTCTCACACCTCCATACTGGGATATTCGTGTTCCTCCTCATCACATGTTTGAACCATCGCAAACTCACATTTTCCATCTTGTTCTCTACCGAAGTCACTCCCATCTTTTCCCGAATAAACTCATTTCTAACCCTATAACTCTTGGTAAGACCACAAATCCATCGCAAAATCCTCATTTCCATCACCTTAAACTTCTGGATGTGGGATTTATTAACTAGCAAACACTCCACACCATACAACATAGCTAGTCGGAATGTCACTCTATTAAACTTACCTTTTAAGATTAGAAGGCCTCTTCTTATCAAAAAAGACCCCTAAAGTAAGCCTCAATTTCAACCACATTGCACTAATACAGAGCGTCACATCCTCATCAATCTCGACATTCCCCTGAATCATAGACCCAAGATACTTGAAACTCTCCTTCTTTTGAACGGCCTGAGAATCTAGTTTTACTACCACGCCAGCCTCATGCAACAAATCACTAAACATATATTTCAAGTACTCCTTCTTGGACCTGCTCAACCTAAATCTTTTTGTAAGGCCTCACCAAGTTTCCTCGTAGTTTGAGACGTAGGGCGTGTCGAGTGAGGTGTGATTCTTGCCCTAAAAGATTCAGAAGTTTCTTCCTAAGTGAGTAACGTGTTAACCATATAGAATTTTCCTAATTTCTACTTTTTTTCATGTGGGAAATATGATAATCTTTCCATCGATATAATATCTTTCCAAATCCGACACTCAGGTAAAAATTATGGCTAATTTAAGCCTTAGTCATAAAACTGCATCATTTAACTGCCTGGCGCATCGCAGAGAGGGTTGACTTGGCAATTGTCAATTTCCAGTAGAACCCCAAGATAGTGGCACATCGCGGAGGAGTCCCAAGTCCTAACAAATGGGAAAACATGATGGCTCTGCATCGTGGAGGCTACCAATTTCCCAATTGTCAAATTCCAGTGAGCCACCGCGATAAGTGGCGCGTTGCGGTGGCCAATGAAATCAGATTCTAGTTCAGTTTTTCCAGTTTCGAACAGATGTTTAAAAGGGCACTTTGGACCTTTTCCAAGCCTATAAAATCGTGGAAACACTAAATCAAAGCCATTCACAAGCATCTTATGACATTTTTTTCAAGTTTTCTCTCAACATAAACCCTAAGTATCAAAAACCTCTTCTAATAACCTCAAGAATCCACCATGGATTTCCTAAATTGAGTCAATATTCAAGGTTCAAAAGTCAAGGACCTCAAGAACCCTCATTCTAGAGCACGAATAGAGTTCCAAAAGTGATAGCTCATCAAAAGCTTCTTATTCAAAGTATGTCCGATTTTTCAACAAGGGTAATCCTTTCACCCTTGTTCCCAAAAGGCTATTTACATCATGAAATTCTTGAAATATATGAGATTTTTTTACATGAATTTGAATTGGGTTTTTCACCCATTATTATTGAATGCATTATATTGATATTTCCCATGAATTAAGAGTCAAATGACATGATTTCTACATGTTTTCTCGAGTATTTACAGCTGGGTATAAACTCCATGATTTTACTCCTTGATAAGCTAATATTTGCATTGTTGAGATATTGAAGCATATGGCTATATTGAGATTTTGAGGTAGCTTGCTGAAATTTCCAGATTTCCACATGATTTATGAATCTATATGCTTTATATTATGCTTTTGATAAGCTTTAACTTGAGATTTAATTATGGGTTAGTAAGCCCTATTTGAGACTTGTGAAATTATAAACTCTTGTGCTATGAGCACCCATGTTATCAGTATTTTGAGATGATTGAGAAATGAATTGACCTAATGTTCCTTGAGCTTTGAAATCTACTTCACTATATGAGATTATTGATTTGATTATTGGGTTCGTGGTGAACCATGTGATTATTCTAAAAGTGGATTTTTTTTATGAGATGAGCGCATATAATCTAAAGAGAGTAGTATTTAGCACCGAGTGGGTAAGTTACTATGGTTTCTTACCCCAAAACTATGTGCCACCGTAGGTTGGGCCTGAGGCCGAGTTTATGATGATTATGACTGGGCCCGAGGCTGAGTTTTGTTTAGTGATCACTAGACCTAGGTTATACTCCCTGGCAAGAGTATGCCACTCCTCCCCAACGTGGGGTCTCTTCCTTAGGAGGACTAAATGTTGGACTCCATGTAGCTCACATGGTTTATGTCTGTTACGATAACCTCCATTGACATTTAGACTTCGAGATCAAATACCTATTTTTCCTTTCCTATAAGCTATTTTCCTAAATAGTTAAATTACAAAGGTGTTTCCCCAACTAAAGTATCTTCTTGATGTGAGTTATTTCCTAAATCAAAGCATCTTCCCTTGTTATATTACTTTTATAAAGCCTTGAGGTAAGTTATTTCCATAAACTAGAATGCCTTTCCATTTGAAATGGAGTGATTTCCCTAAAGCTTTTGATGAGATATTTTTCTAAAGTGAATAAAATGCCTTCAAGTATGTTTTCAAGTTATATGATTCCGAATTCCAAGTATATGAGTTCTAAATAGTTATGAAATATTGAGCATTGAAGAAGTTTTACTCTCGATGAGACTTATGCATAAGTTGAAAGTATTGTTTAAAGTCCCTTAGCCTTTGGGTATTGAGAATAAGAGAAGATTTTGAATTTTGAGATTAAACAATGATGACTCACGAGATTTGTGTTGCATGCTCTATTCTATATGACTTATGATCTTCATATTTTATACTTGTTCAAGCCATGTGAGTTATCTCATAATGCATACATGATTTGATTAAAGAATACTGTTAATATTTTATTCATATGCATTCACCCTCGCATACTCAGTACATTCCAAGTACTGATCCATATATATGTCTATGTGCTATATTGTGTCATAATGTAGGTTTAGGTGCTCAGTCCCAGCCTCGCCCGTGATTCTTCGAGTACTTTGCCTACATTTTCTACAGTGGTGAGTCCTCATGATTCGAGGATCTTCAGATATTTACCGTACTTGAGAGACTATGTTTTATCTTCAGTTCATTTCGAGTCAGTTGGGGACCTTTCCTAACGTATCTCTAGATTTTGATTTGTAGAGGCTTGTCAGACTAGTGTCAGACTTGTGATGTGTTTAGGGTTCGATATTGTGGTTTTGTTAAGATTTCTGTATATTGTGGTCTTATGGACCGAGTATCTTTTCCATATTTCCTTTCATGTGATATTACTATGCTAGTGTTGAGTCCATTCATATCTTGAATTGAGTTTCATTGGTAGAAACCGGCTCTAAGGGTTAGCTTGGGGCTACTCGTAGCCTTAGGCACCGTGTGACATCCTAGGAGATGATTTTGGGTTGTTACACCTTTTGAATCAAGGGTGTGTCTCCAAACCTCCAATTTATCATTAACATCTTCTCACATCTGATCAATCAATACAACATCATTAGCAAAAAAATATACACCAAGGGACCTCCCCTTGAATATTCCGCATCAAAGTATCCATCAACAAGGAAAATAAAAATGAGCTCAAAGTCTATCCCTGGTGCAACCCTGTCAAAATTGGAAAGTGCTCTGAATTTTCTCTTATCATCCTCACTAGAGTCTTCGTGCCATCGTACATGTCCTGAATCAACCTAGTGTACGCCACGGGCATGACTTTAGCCTCCAAACATATCCACAGAATCTCCCTAGGTACTTTGCCATACATCTTCTCAAGATCAATGAACACCATGTACAATTCCTTCTTCTTTTCCTTAAATTTATGCACTTATCTCGTCATAAGGTGAATAGCTTCAGTAGTTGAGTGACTTGACATGACAAAAATAGATTCTCAAAAATAGTCATGACCTTCCTTAGCCTCACTTCTACCCCTCTTTCTCATACCTTTATAGTAGGACTCAATAGCTTGATACTCCTATAGCTGTTGTAACTCTAATGTCCCTCTTATTCTTATACAATAGAATCCCCGTACACTATCTCCAAGATTCTAACATCTTTGTCTCCCTAAAAATGATGTTAAACAACCTTGTCAGCCACTTTAAACCTGCCCCGACAGTGATTTTTAAAAAATCTACCATAATCTTATCTAGCCTAGTCGCCCTACCCTTACGCATCCTATGAATGATTGCTTAACCTCCTTTACCTTAATATGCTTAGAATAATCATATCATATATCCCTTATTAATTAATTATCATATCATATATGTTTGATTTTAAAAATTTTTGTCTCATATTTGCATCATAATTCTTTATTTCATTCTATGATTAATATATTATTACTTTATTCTTCACTCATTTTCTTTAAATAAAATTGAAAATATCATTGATGATGATGATCGAAGAATATATAACTCTTTATTTTTTATTATTAATGACAACAATTGATAGACAAATGACGGTGCAAGATTAAATGATATTTTGACAACACTTGTAACTTTTTTGGTGGTGAAATTTTCATATATAGTAATTTAATTTTTGGAATAATTTTCAAATATTTTTTGTTATATTTTTTAAAGTAATATTTCAATTACTTTAGTAATATTATATTATTATTTAATTTTTTAATGTATCTATGTGTATAAATATTTTTTGAGAATTTTATAGTACACAACTTTTAATTAATGAAAAATTAAAAATATTTTAATAGATAAATAAAATAATTTTTTTCTATAAAATGAATTAGTAGTAAAAGTGTAATGAGACTTCAAGTCATTTTCTATATTTCCACTTATTTTCATCATTAAAGCTTTTCTATAGCTGCCCCAAGTCATTTATGACTTGATGGAACTTATATTTCGATTACCAAGCAGTTCTTTTGGTTTTTAGAGCCAAATCTCTATTCAAAGTCTTATCTAGTTCATATTAGCCACCAGGCAAACACATCAGTCAAACAACCTCTTATACTAAATTAGACTATTCCAACTCCATTGGAATAGATTTAGTCTAGGTGGATCTTTGGTTTGGGTCCTGAGACACCCAGGCTTATTTTGAGCTACTAGTCGGAAGTTAAGAAAATAGAAAGTTGGATGTGGGACCCACTTTTTAGTGAAACAACCTCAGAAGAAAATGTCAACTGTGTTATTTAGTCCTGAACGTCAAATTTAATGGGGTAGAATAGTTCATTTGCATATATGAGATTCTTGATGAATATTGAGAGATTGGAGAAGACAGCTAGTGTTGGTGCACCCGCTCGCGAGTCATAAATCACGATCACAGTCTGGCAGGCATTGGTGGAAGCTATTATCAATGTTGGCAACCATGAAACTAATAGCCCTAGCAATGGCACCAGAGTCGCGAATGCAACTCCGGGTAATCATGAAAGAAATATTATAATACCCTAGGTTTTGAACTCTGAATTTTTCTCAGTAATTGTGCTTACTGCTCAGGGTAAGACTCAGGTGAAAAGTTGTAAAGATTCATCACGAGTCATGTAGAGCTAATCATTGTCTAACTTGTAAGGTTTCCTTGAATTTGTATCATAGTCATGACTAGGACCATACAAGTCGTAAGGTAATGTCATGAGTTGTGGTGAGGGACTCGTTGCTTTGGTAGTGAGATAACCCAAGGTTGTTGTCTTAGTAATGAATAGACTCCACGAGTCATAGAGTAAGGTCAAGAATCGTAGGGTGGGACTCATGACCAAACCTTTAAGAAGGACCTGTGTTTCTTCCCAAGCTACGAGTATTGAAGATGACTAGTTATTAGTGATAACAAGTAGTTACATGACCCGTATCGACTGGGAGTTAAAATTCTTGCATGATTTCCATAAGGTCATGGTGGTCTTTTTCTCCTATCCTACTACTATTCAACGATATAAAATATTCCCTTAGCCCTATTTCCATCCATTAAACATAACATAAACACTCTCTTCTCTCTCAAATTCCTAAGTCAGAACAAAGTTTGGGTTTATAAGGGTTGGTCATCTAGGGCTCAAACTGTAGTTTCTTCTCCAAATTCTTTGTATTTTTAGGCTTGTATCTCTTTCCTTAAATTATATTTCTATCTTGGAATGCCATGGTTTTTTATTCATATAGTTTTAATCTTTGGTTTTGGAATTTGGGTTGAGGTTCTTGGATGATCATTGTTTAATTGGTATTCTAATGGTTTACATGCATTTGCTTATGCTTTATTAATGGATTTTAGATCTCATTGAGTGCATGGGTATGGATAATGGAATAGGGGTCATGGGTACTTCAAAAATTATGGTTTTGGGTTTGGAATTTATATTAACCTTAACCCACTTGTATAATTGGTTATGAAATATGGATAATTTTATAGATTTTCCTACTTTTTCTAAACTAATGCATTACATTAATGGTTAAACGAATAAAAATAGTTTTGGAAAGACCTTGGTGGCCATGGATTGGCTTCTAATTGAAACTTTAGAGTCTAAATGGCTAATTGGTTTGGCATAATGGAATTGGCCTACAAGCATAATTAATTGGTATGCCTATATTATTTGGTAAATGCCTTAATACATGTATCCTTGCTTAATTAGATGGGTTTTGCATAAATGATTTAATTTTGGCCTAAATAGTGGTCATGTGCAAAGTTCACACTTTATGTATAATTTTCTTTAAAATTGTTGGGGTCGTGGATTCCCTGGCCATTCCTTGGATTTCTTTAGCTCGTGCGGCTAACACGCATTAGGGACCTTCTGATGGGGGGAGCTAGACCCATATATCTCGAGGGTGTTTTTAGGACGGTTAGAGAAACACAGTCTAGGTTATAGTTTTAAATTTTATGCTAAACCTTGTTCCCTATCCCAACATCATATATATGTATGTATGTATGTATGTGAAAAAGTATATTGACTTTGCAATCAATTTTGAAATGATATTATTTTAGCCCTATCCTAAGTTACATGTTAGAGCTCACTCAACTAACCTTCTTAGGACGCTACATTGTTTCATAATTTGTGGTCTGAAGACACTTCTTTTACCTTGCCCAGCATTAGGTGATTCAATTAGTCGATTGGTTTATGGTGAAGTGGTGATATTTCATCCTATTGAAGTATTATTCATTTCATTGATTTCTTTCCATACTTCAGAATTAAAGATTTCATATTAACATTATCATTGTCATTGTCACTATTATGGAAGGAGGAATATCCTGATTTAGTTTTCTATTCAGTTTGGTTTAAAGGCTTTTGTGGACGTGTGTGGGTTGGATGATGTTGTTGACTCTTAAATATTATTCTTGAGTTTCATTAATTATTATATCTTTATTCTCAGGTTGTCTTCTAATTTGTTATTATTTTGTTTTTTCTCGATTGAAAAAGCTATAGGGGTGGTCATAAAATCTTGGTGTCAAAGCATAGATTCAAGGTTGTTGTGTGTCCACGAAGTCGTGATAAGTCGAGTCCTTTTTATGAGTGTGTAGTATGCCACACTTATAAGGGGAAGGCTACAAGAAAGTTAGGAATATTTCCCTTTTTTGTGTTCTATTTCAGGCTATAGAGTCTAGGGTTATGTCTTTCTATAACTCCTAGTTTTCTCTCCTTTCAGACCATACCTCCTAGAAGATATGATGCTCGCAGAAACTCTGCTGGAACCTCTGACCCACCCGAGGGGTATATGTAGGGGACTCTCCCTGTTTAAAGAGTATATACCTGATCTAGGGTCCCTGCTTCTGATTGTGCTGCTCCACCTTGGGTTCAACCAGCCCCCAGTAGTCCATATCTTATTGGTGACACTCATGCTCTGTAACCACAAGGGGATATTTCTATTGCATAGTTTTGTCAGTTCATTCATCTTCTTACCCAATTAGTGGCTCCCCAGTCTCATCAGTTTATTTTTGTTGATTCTATTATTTTTTCATTAGAGGTTATATGAGTTGGTCAGTGTATGATGCTGAATACCCACTTTTACTAGCTCTAAGATTGAGAAGGATCCTCAAGGGATTATTGATGAGATGAAAATGATCTTTAAGGTGATGTATGTTACTGATGTAAAGGGTATGGAGTTTTCTGTAAATCAACTGAAGGACGTGGCATATTAATGTATATAGAATTGGAGAAATCAACGAGATATGATATTCAGTTGGCAATATGAGAGGAGTTCTCTGGTGTTTTTCTTGATCATTTATTTCCTCTGGAGTTGATGGAAGATAAGGTTGAAAATTTTGTGAGATTGAGGCAAGGTAGGATGAGTGTTAAGTAGTATGCCCTGAAGTTCTATCATTTACCTCGCTATGATTTAGAGATAGTGTCTAGTATGAGGGTGTAACCACCCAAGGATACTCTCTAGTTGTCACACGGTGCTTATGACCACAAGTTATCCCAAGCTAACCCTTGTAATCGCTTAACTCGTGAGCAACCGGATAAAATACCTAAGTCTGAAATAAGTAAGCGGAAAATCTGTCTCTACTGAATATCTTCAAAATAAAACTATAAAAAAGAAGACAACTCTGCTTATACAAAATCAAACTAAAATCAAATACATCAACTCTACTATCTCTCTATAAAGCCTCTACTAGTATTGACGATAGGTAGTCGGGACATGACCCCTAACTATCCTAAACCAATACGAGTGAATAAAGAAAATAAAATTCTACTCAAATTATGACTGACTCTAACCCTTGAATCAAAAGGGCTCATTGTCGGCTGACTGAAAGCTGCAACTATTTGATTATGATGTGCATGCTACACTTGTACCTATATTATTAAACAATGTAGCACATAAACATATATATGGATCAGTACTTTTGGAATGTACTGAGTATGTGGAGGTGAATGCATAAGTAAAAATAGTAACTAACTGTTCATATAACTGGTAAATAATGCATACTAAGTGTAAATGACTTACGTTTACAAGAGTACTCTAAAGACTACAAAATATAAGCATACTATAGAAAAGCATAAAGACAATCTTTGTGAGTCATCACACTTAGTTCTAAAAGTTGTACTTTTACTCTTTCGGTTTATGGAATAAGTAGGACTTAATTTATTTCTATTTTCAAATCATGCATGCTAAGTGGAAAATGGACTCACCTTTATATCTGTAAACTAAAAGCTGAAATCTCATAGATAATGTCTTAGGTAAAACAATATCAGAAATAAATTGTTATCCTTTACACTTAGTTTCTAAAAGCTGTTCTGTTATTCCGTTTTAGGACATAAGGATTTTCTTTTAAAAAAATTATGTTATTCTTTTCTGTTAGGGAGGTTCTTCTAACCGTCATACACTATGTGAGTTGTCATAGTGTCCAACGTCTAGTTCCCCTAAGGGGAAAACCTCACGTTAGGGAGAGGTGTCATACGCTTGCCAAGGAGTATAACCTGAGCCAAGTGATCATAATCTGTATTTGCATCCATATAAATGGGTATAATCTGATAATCTGAACCTACATTGGCTCGTAGTTCTAGGGCATGTAAACTAGGACACATACCCAACTCGGTTCAAAATCCCACTCCCTTTAATATGTATGCTCATTTTGTAGGAACTCCACTTGAAGACTAGCATTAGGGTTTATAATGAAAAACCAGCTATGCAACTATCTTTTTTAAACTATATTCAAAACTAATTTGTGCTGATTTGATAACTTAGCTAAGGATCAAAAGATGAAATCTTGCTTAAAATATGAATACATGCTTTTCAAAGAATGCTTAAACATTGTCTTTCTTGAAATATCAAAACTAAAACTTAGGGATTGAAAACCCCTTTCTTGAACTCATGTCAAATCATCAGAATATATGTTCAATAATGAAAATCTTCAAATGCTTTAACAATTCTAGTCAATATAACGAAATTCAATGCACAGTATACAAAATCAAGTCACACGCATAGGTATGCGAAAATACTCATGCAATTCAACATTTAAATCACTTGTAACCTCATAATAATCAAACAATGATATTTGGGTATAAACCCTAAATTGTAAATCATGTAAATTCATGTAAACTCAACTGTAAAAACTAGTTTTGGGCATAAGAATGAAAGGAGTATCCTTTTTTATAACCCCACATACCTTAATAGACATTATTTGATGGATGAAAGCTTGACCTTGTAAGCCATGGATATGATCTTGAAAGCTTTCTTGATATTATTGGATTAGGGAATTTAAAACATTGATCTTTCTTGAATAGAAGATGATGGAATGGATAATCTTTGGAAGGGATGATTATGGTTTTTTCTTTTAGAGAAAAAAATGAGAATGAGGTCAAATAATGCCTTAATAGAATCCTTAGATCGTATTTTTAAGACTTGGGTTGACATGGGAAAAGACCGCATTGCCACTCCATCATTTAAACAAAAAATTCATAACCCGGATTGCATTTTGAAGGCTCACCGAGATGCGGTGTAATCATGGGGCCTTACTTCCTCACATGAAAATTGCCATAACTTTTCGCTCGGGTATCAAATTAAGGAGAAATTGGTATGTTGGAAAGCTAACTCAATTATCTACAATTTGGTGGATCTTAAGTCGAAAAATTATACATGCATAAAAAGTTATACACTTTCAAATTTGACCCTTGTAGAATTGAACATCAAACTTTGGACGAATCTAAGGTTCTTATCTCCACTTGGCTCTAAGCAATTTCTATGAACACTTTTCACCTAATAAGTACTTCACACTCTAGGATAAAGGTCATGACACATGTATTCATTTTATGGATCAAGAACATGACAAATACACCTTCACCGCAATGCGACACAGTTGAATTGCATTGAATGCTAGAATTGAAATCCAAACAAGGTCCAAACCCCATCTGAAAAATCAAAAACTTACCCGAGACATGCTACCTACACCCCTAATCATTAATCAACTCAAAAACCATTATCTCAAAGCCTGGAAGGTCAACCTAAAAATCCTCGAAGTTACAAAGACAAAAATTAAGACTAAGTCTTCAACACTAAGCTAAGATTTTTAGGTTCTAAGCCCCTTAAGCATGCATTATAAGCTTAACTGAACTAAGAAATGTTCAGGGTATTACAATATCTCCCCCTTAGAAATATTCATCCTCAAATGATGGACAAGTACTTATGAAGTCTTAAAAGTATGGAATAATGTAGATACAATATGTCTACTAAGAAAGGATATAATTGAGCTAAAACATTAAAACATTCATCAGTAAACAGATTTCTGAGCTTACTTGGCTTTACTTACTATAAGGAGTTGATTCATGTTAATAGTTTAGAACTCGCTTGAGGTGTTCATGATACAATCATACATATAGAGTTGCGAAGTGATGACTCATGAAAGCAGGAAATATGAGACATCGAGACTAAGATATTACAACGGGTATTACACAATCTGTGCTGGAATACTTGGAAAACTGAGGTTATACTCGAAACCCTTATGAACTGAGTCATCACTAAATAGCTGAATCCAAAATATGATGCTTGGACTAAACTGAATTTGCAATTTGCATGGATGTGAATGAATTACTTCAGGAATCGAAAAGATGGAAAACCATGGGAACTTGTCTGTCCGATTACTAAACTAAATTGTTGTCTATACGGACTAAATTTTACTGAAAGCTTATACTCAACTGGAATATTTCTTCAGCACTCTTTGCAAGAAGTTCTAATAACATTAGGGAAAAAGAATCTTGGGTATGATCTTAGTGAGATATTTGAGGAAGGAATTCTCAATATAGCTATAACTTTGTAACATGGAACATCGGCCTGTTAAACATAAACTAGTTTAGAATTACTAGGCCTTAGACAATGAAACTACTAATTTTTCATGCTTAGAAACACTTCTCAAATACTCTCTTCAACTATGCTTTCTCCTCTTGAATACCTTACTCACACGGGTACATATAACTTTATAAACTAATGTCTTATTTGAACTAAATTCTCTCACCATGTTCAAGCCTAACTTGCATCACAACGTACTACATATAACATTAAAACACTTTTCCGGACCATGAATTCAATACCACAAGCATTTTCACAACTTCTCCTCTCCAATATAATTATTCTTAACACTTCAACAACACAATTCAACATCTTACTAGGAAATCTTTAGCGCACAACACACCCATCCACTTATATACCAACATAATATTCAAGCCTATCATTTAACCACATAAGAACTTATAGTCAAATACCCATAAAAACCTCTTCCTCATAATCTCTAAACCTCTATCTTTAATAATTTTCTTGCATTATTTTTAGGAAGACATACAGAAAATCTCAACAAACCATGACGCATACCAAAAGCTTAGTCTCGATCTTACTTCACATTGATAGCCTCATATATAACAAACATTCAACAAGAAGACAACAATCTTTCCTCAACAAGAAAAAAAATTACTCTCATCTATCTCAATAGTTGTTTATCACTACTATCATCTCCCCCTTAGATTAAAGCCATTATTCTAAGTCTGTGGAACCCTTTACTAAACTCTAATCTAAATAGCAATCACTTTACTCTAGAGTTTGGGGTATAAAAATATACATAAATAATAAACTTACCTTGAAAGACTACACCTGAAAGTGTAAAACATATTACTAATACTTCATTCTAAGATACAACTCTATCTTTCTATGGCCCCAATAGTCATCATTTAATAACTTTAACACTTACTAACTTAAAATCTTCATGAGTATCACCACACCCGATGTTCACACCATCTAGAGCTTCAACTATTATTTCTATTAGCTCAATCTTCAAAGATTCAAGCTTAGATTCAAACACTTACTATAGATATCCCCAAACCTTTGATGAGCTATACTAACTTCATTCCTGGTCACTCTCTTAGTACATACCATCCGTAACTTCCTTTATCTTCAATAATCATCATCAGAGACTTACACTCTATTAACTCAACAAACATACTTGCCTCACTAAACATGTAATAATAGCCTACCCAAATTGCATCTCAACGTTATAATTTTCCCAAACCATCAGAATTAAAATGACATTTAAAAGACTCACCACCAATTATCCCTAACTCCTCAACTTATCTACTACAAACACCATGCACAATATAGTAAGCATTCTTCCACTTAACAACTCAAGGGTACTATTAACAACACACAATACTTAATAAACTTTTAAAATAATGAAGCCCCATATCACCTTAGGCACACCTCTACATCCTACACACAACATCATACTTAATTATGAATACATGAACTTAAACTCTTGTGTACATTGTTAAATCCTACTAGATCACTTCCATATAACTAGCATAACCAACCAAGAAATCATTATCTCTACTTTAAAACTTAGTGTCTAGTGCTAGATATGATTAACAACCCAACCTCATGTACTATTCTAACTTGGAAGCTATAAAATCAGAAATCAAGAAACATTATTCCATAAAATCCTCAAAATAATAATAATTGATCATAATCCTATGGTATACCATATTAAAATACGTTAGCATAACCTCCTTCTACACATTACAACTATTTACCCATCTATACACCTATATTACTTTCATAGCTCTATAAGTTTCAATTAAACTCCTTTTCTACTTCAAGCTAGCAACAATTCACCTTAATTAATAACTCTTTATCTACCCTTTACCAAGGAACTTGTACCATACTCATTACCCTTAAGATGACACACAAGGACCTATCACCTTAACACAAACTCAAAAACATGCATAAGTTTGTCTCTATACTTTCTGACAATTATCCTTCCCACTTTTCTTATCACTACACTTCTATACCCATACTTCCAACTACAAGAAGTTTCTACCACTTATGAATCATAACACTCCAGGTTGTAATATCTCTCGAATGAAAACTCTATTCAATACTCTAGGTTCATACTATCTCTTCTAATGAACACTCTCTGTACTAAATGGTTAATGAGGAATCTGAATACAAATCTTACTCTATCTTAATTGGATAAATCTTATGGATGAGGACAAAAAATTCAACTTGAGTAACTTATAACACAATAGCGAGCTCCTCTCAAGCCCCTTTTGTGATTTTCGAAGTTATTGATAATAAATCTGAGAGCATCATCTTGGGTGGAATTAGAATTTGCAAATCATGTTATCTCAAGAATATAATATAGATGGATAATTATGTAGTAACACATAAATTAATAGATGTTTCAGATATACGAACTTTACAGCACGCTCTAGAGTATGAAAGAAGGAGATATTTCTTAAATGCCCTGTAACCTCACAAAGAAAAGTATAAACATCTCTATATAATTTTCCAAGACTCTAGTAGACACGGCTTCATAGACACCCTAGGACACATTAAATCTATGCTCTGATACTACATATGTAACGACCGGAGGCTACCCCATAGTCGTCACACGGTACTTAGGACCAAAAGTGATCCCAAGATAACCCGTGTACTAGCATAACTCATGAGCAACTAGATAAAATACATAGGTCTGAAAAAAGTAAGCAGAAAATATGTATCTACTGAATATCTTCAAAAAAAACTATAAAAATGAATACAACTCTGCCTATACAAAATAAAACTAAAATCAAATACATCAACTCTACTATTTGTCCATGAAGCCTCTACTAGTATTGTCTATAGGTAGTCAGGATATGACCCCCAACTATACTAAATAAATATGACTAAATAAAGAAAAAAAATGCTACTCGAACCCTTGAATCAAAAGGGCTCATCACCTGCTAACTAGTAGCTGCGACTATCTGATTATGATGTGCATGTTATTAAAAAATGTAGCACATAGATGTATATATGGATTAGTACATTTGGAATGTACTGAGCATGTAGGGGTGAAAGCATAAGTAAAAGTAGTAACTAACTGTGCATATAATTGGTAAAGAATGCATGCTAAGTGTAAATGACTCATTTTGGCTAGAGTACTCTAAAAACTACCAAATATAAGCATACTGTAGTAAAGCATAAAAACAATCTCTATGATCCATCACACTTAGTTCTAAAAGCTATACTTTTACACTTTTTTTTCGTGGAATAAGTCGGACTAAAGTTAGGTTTGTTTTCAAATCATGCAGGCTAAGTGCAAAAAAGACTCACCTTTATATCTATAAATGAAAGCTAAAATCTCATAGATAATGTATTATGTGGATCAATATCTAAAATAAATTGTGAGCCTTTACACTTAGTTTCTAAAAGTTGTTCTATTATTCTGTTTTAGGACTTAAGTAGTTTTTTTAAAAGATTTTCTATTATTCTTTTCTATCAGGGAGGTTCTTCTAACCAACATACACTATGTGAGTTGTTATAGTGTCCAACGTCTAGTTCCCCTAAGGGGAAAACCTCACGTTGGTTAGAGGTGTCATACTCTTGCCAAGGAGTATAACCTGAGCTGAGTGATCACAATCTGTATCTGCATCCATATAAATGGGTATAATTTGATAATATAAACCTATGTTAGATCATAGTTCTGGGGTATGTGAACTATGACACATACTTAACTCAGTACTAAATGCTACTCCCTTTAATCTGTATGCTCATTCTATAGGAAAACTTTTTAAGTCTAGCATAAGGGTTTATAATGAAAAACTAGTAATGCAACTATCTATTTTAAACTGTATTCAAAACTAATATGTGTGGATTTCATATCTTAGCTGTGGATCAAAAGATCAAAACTTTCTTAAAATTTGAATACATACTTTTTAAGGAATGCTTAAACATTATATTTCTTTAAATATCAAGACTAAAACTTGGGGCTTGACAAACCCTTTCTTATACTAATGTCAAATCATCATAATTCATGTTCAATAATGAAAATCTTGAAATTCTTTAACAATTCTAGTTAAGATAATGAAATTCAATGCTTCATATACAAAATCAAGTCACATGCATAAGTATGTGAAAATAGTCATGTCATTCAATACTTAAATCACTTGTAACCTCATAAGGATCAAATAATGATATTTGGGTATGAACCCTAAATATTAAATCATGTAAATTCATGTAAACTTAACTTTAAAAACTAGTTTTGGGCACAGAGATGAAAGGAGTATCCTTGTTCATAACCTCACATACCTTAATAGACTTGATTTGATGGATAAATGCTTGACCTTGAAAGCTTTCTTGAGATTATTGCATTAGGGAACTTAAAATATTGATCTTTCTTGAAGAGAATATGATTGAATGGATGATCTTTGGGGGGGATTATTAGGATTTTTTCTTTGAGAGAAAAATTAGAGAATGAGGGAAAATAATGCCACAATTAAAGCCTCAGATCGTGTTTTTATGACTTGGGTTGAGGTGGGAAAAGACCCCATTGCCCCTTCATCATTTAAACCTAAAATATATAACTCGAATTATTTTTTGAAAGTACACCATGATGCAGTGTAATCACGGTGGCTTACTGCCTCGCACAAAAAAATGCCATAACATTTCACTTGAGTATCGGATTAAGGCGAAATTGATATAGTTGGAAAGCTATCTCATTATCTAAAATTTTGTGGGTCTTGAGATGAAAAATCCTACATACATCAAAACTTATACACTTTAAAAGTTGACCCCTGTAGAATCGAACATTAAAATTTAGATGAATCTAAGGTTCTTAGCTCAACTTGGTACTTGGTGATTTCTATGAACACTCTTTACATAATAAGTACTTCACATACTAGGATAAAGGTCATGAAATATGAATTAAATTTATGGATCAAGAACATGACAAATACACCTTCACCGCGATGTGATGAGTATCTCATAGCTACCCCTAGCGTGACGTGGTGGAGTCGCGTTGAGTTTCTGGAATTGAAATCCAAACATGGTAAAAAAACTCATCCAAAAAATCTATAACTTACCTGAGACATGCTACCTATACCCTTGTACATGAATCAACTCAAAAACAATCGTCTCGGAGCCCAAAAGTTCAACTTAAAAATCCTCAAAGTTACGTAGCTAAAAAAATAAGTATAAGACTTCAACAATTATCTAAGATTTTTAGGTTCTAATACCCTTAATCATGCACTATAAGCTTAACTGAACTAAGAAAAATTTGGGGTATTACCGAGGGATAAAATGAGGAAGTTTGCTTCGGGTTTGTCTCATGACTTGGTATTGATGCGATATTGAACATTGATATGGATATCTCCAGGCTTGTGGTTTATATTCAGAAAGTTGAGAATGGGAAAAAAGTAGACAGAGATGGGAGAAAGGTTGAACAAGAAGTTCAGATACTCAAAGCAGGGTGGGTGAGAGTAGAATAGTTGAAGGGGTGGTAGAAAGTGGAGCAAGAAGAAGACTTGGGAAAGTTCTATTTCATATTCTTTGGCTAGTGCTTGTTATTTAAAGTCATTGAGTGATCATCAATTTCAGACTAGTAGTGGTCCTAAATCATACGATGCCAATTCTCAGGCGAGTGGAACTTATTCAAACCTGCCATATCCTCCTTATAAATTGTGTAGTTAGTATCATTGGGTTATTATGATGAAGAAAGGAATCAGTGCTTTAAGTATGGTCATCTTGGTCACATGTAGTGGGATTACCCTGCGGTTAAGGTAACTACTGGGCTAATAAAGTTTCGATCGCTATATTTTCTGCTTCTACACGAAAGAATGCTACTTCTAGTATCGATACTGGGGCAGAATCATCTTTATGCTCTGCCATTCATCAGGAGTCTGAGGCATCTCCTGACATTGTTACTTGTATTTTACACTTTATCTCATAAGATGTGTATTATTTGCTAAATACAGGGTCTACTCTTTCTTATGTGACCCCTTATGTGGTTGTTCATTTTGGTTTTTACCCTAAAAATATTTCCAACCCTTTTTATATGTCTACTCCAATGAGTGATTCTATAGTTTCTAGAAGGATCTACAGGGGCTATGTGGTTTTTATCTTTCATACAGAGGCATTGATAGATTTGGTAAATCTTGATATGGTAGATTTTTATGTGATATTTGGGATGGGTTGGCTTCATTAGTGCTATGCTTTTTTGGACTGTAGGATTCGAAAGAATAGTTTCCAATTACCTAAGGAACCTTAGTCGAATAGGAGGGAAACTTCTTATTGCCAAAAAAGGTGGTTTAATTCTTATCTTAGAGCTCGAAAGTTGATTTCCAAAGGGTGCCTTTATCATCTTATTTGGGTTAAAGATTCTAGTTTTGAGGTTCCCTCTTATCAATCTTTCCCCATGGTGAATAAATTTCTGAAAGTGCTTCTTGAAGATCTTCCTGGTATTTCTCTCGATAGGGAAATAGACTTTTGGATTCATCCTCTATCAGATACCCATCCTATCTCTATTCCTCTGTATAAAATGGCTTTGACTTAGTTAAAGGAGATGAAAGAGCACTTAAAGAATCTCCATGATAATTTCCCTAGTGTTTCTCCATGGGGTGCTCCATTTCTTTTCGTGCATAAGAAAGATAAGTCTGTTCAGATGCGTATAGATTGTCGGCAGTTAAATATGGTTACAGTGAAGAACAAATATCCTCTTCCTAGGATTGATTATCATTACAACCAGCTTCAGGGTGCTAGATATTTTTCTAAGTTTAATATCAGTTCATGCTATCATCAATTGAAAATTAGGGAGGGTGATATATCAAAAACCACTTTTCGAACACAGTATGGTCACTATGAGTTATTGGTTATGTCATTAGGTTTGACTAATGCTCTGGATGCTTTCATGGATCTTATGAATTAGGTGTTCATATAGTTTTTAGACTGGTTTATTATTGTCTTTATTAATGATATTTTTGTATATTCTAAGAGCGAGTAGAATCATGCCAATAACCTCCAAATTATGTTGAAGACTCTTAAGTATTAGTAGTTGTATGCTAAATTTTCTAAGTATGAATTCTGGCTGAATGCTTTGAATTTTCTAGGGCATGTTGTTTCTACAGAGGGGATCAAGGTGGATCCACAGAAAGTTGAGGCGGTTAAGAGGTAGCCTAGACACACGACTCCAATCGATATTTGGAGCTTCTTGGGCTTGGCTAGGCATTATAGGTATTTTTTAGGGAGCTTTTCTTCTGTTACTATTCTAGTGACTAGATTGACGCAAAAAAGGTAAAGTTTTTGTAGTCCGATGCTTAAGAGGATAATATTAAGAAATTGAAATATAAGTTGACTTCTGCACTAGTTCTGACCTTGCCCGAAGGTACTAATGGATTCATGGTGTATGGTTATTTATGCAATGTAGGACTAGGTTGTTTTTTGATGTTGCATAGTAAGGTTGTGGCCTATGATTCAAGGAAACTAAAGGTTCATGAAAGAAATTATCCGACTCATGATTTAGAGTTGGCAACTGTGTTTTTTCTATGAAGATTTGTCTCTATTATTTGCATGGGGTTCTTATAGACATCTATTCAGATAATCAAAGCCTGCAATATATGTTTACTTAGAAGAAGTTGAATCTTTGGTAGAGGTGACGACTTAAGTTTCTAAAGGACTACAATATGAGTCTTCACTACCCCCAAGGTAAAGCTAATGTGGTTTTTGATGCTATTAGTAGGTTGTCTATGGGGAACTTATCCCATGTTGATAAAGAAAAAAGAAGATTAGGGAAGGACATTCATGGATTAGTTAACTTGGGAGTTCATGTTTTGGACTTCTAAGATGGAAGAGTTATTCATTAGGAAGTGGTCAAATTACCTCTTGGTGCTGAGGTGAAAGAGAACCGGGTTCGTATCCCATTCATAAGAAGATCAAGGATGATGTGGGTCAGCAAAAAGTTATGGGTTTTGAGATAGGGAAGATGTTATTCTGAGGTATCAAAGAAGGTTGTGTGTTCCTGATATTGATGGGCTACAAAAGAGGATTTTGAATGAGGCTCATGAGTTGAGGTATATATTCCATCCAGGTTTGAAAAAGATTTATCATGATTTGAAGGAAATCTATTAGTGGAAAAATATAAATTAGGATGTGGCTAACTTCGTGGCTAAGAGTATGGTTTATTTGCAAGTGAAGGTTGATCACTCGAGGCTGGATGACATATTTCAAGAGATTGAGTTACCCATGTCGAAGTGGGAGATGATCAATATGAATATTTTTATAGGTCTTGATCGGTCTCATAATCAATATGATTTGATTTGGATTATTGTGGATAATATTACTAAGTATGCTCACTTCTTACCAGTAAGGACTACTTCCTCTAGAGTAGATTATGCTATGTTGTTCGTTTATAAGATAGTCATATTGCATGGAGAGCCGGTGTCTATCATTTTGGATCGAGTTACAGAATTTTCTTCTCAGTTTTGGCATTTATTATAGAAATGCTTGGGCACCATGGTGAACATTAGGAATGCTTTCAACCCTCAAGTAGACGGACAAGTGAAAAGGACTATTTAGATATTGGAGAAAATTTTATGGGCCAATGTTATTAATTTTGGAGGAAGATCAGTTGCTCACTTACCCCTAATTGAGTTCGTGTATAGTACCAATTATCACATGAGTATTAAGATGGTCCTTTTGAGGCCCTTTATGGTAGTAGGTGTAGGTATCCTATATGGTCCATTTGACGCCCTTTATAGTAGGAGGT
Organism: Capsicum pubescens; assembly: GCA_030864215.1. Lineage (NCBI taxonomy): Eukaryota > Viridiplantae > Streptophyta > Magnoliopsida > Solanales > Solanaceae > Capsicum > Capsicum pubescens. The sequence continues at coordinate 112,573,851 of CM061544.1, forward strand.
ATAGGTCTCCTATTGGGTGGTTTGAGGTTGGTGATACTTTATTGTTTGATCCTGAATTGGTTCACCAAGCCATAGAGAAGGTGAAGGTTATTAGGAAGATACTTAAGATTGCAAAAAGTTGACAAAAGTCTTATATGGATGTATGGCGAAGGGAGTTGGAGTTTGATATAGGCGATTGGGTGTTTTAGAAAGTTTCTCCTATGAAAGGAGTGATGAGATTTGGGGAGAAGTTGAAGCTCAGTCTTTATTAAGTTAGTCTGTACCTGATTTTGAGAAAAATGGGGAGGTTGCATATGAGTTAGATTTGCATGTGGGTCTAGGTTCTATTCATCCATTTTTCCATGTGTCGATATTGAAGAATTGTATGGGTGATCCTTCTATGTTGTGCCTATTGAGAAAATTGGTATTTTAGATTACGTATCTTATGAGAAAGCTTCAGTTAAGATTTTGGATAGGTAAGTTGGTCGATTTAGGACAAAGGATATTTTTTCTGTAAAAGTTCTTGGGAAGAATCAGAAGGTGGAGGAAGCTACTTGGAAAGCTAAAGAGGACATGAAGGACAAGTACCCATTTTTGTTCTCTGAGTTGGTTGATCATCCTTAAGTTATACACTTCTCTTATTCTAATCAGTTTTTAGGTGTTGTTCTTATTTTTGTGGTCATTTTCTATCTTGTATTCATGCTTAAGATATGCACTTCTCTTATTCTATTCGTTTTTCCGGTGTTGTCCTTGTTTTTGTTGTTGTTTTCTGTCTAGTATTCGTGGGAAAGGGTGCCATGCCAAGGAAAAAATATACAATATCAATAAGTGAAAGAAGAGAGGGATAGGCGACAATACCATATTACATATAGATAGATAGACATGTCTATAACCAAGGTTAACTCAAGATATGGCCTAAGTCATCGCACTATCAACTCTAAGTAAACTGGACATGGTAGGAATAAGTTCTAAAATAATCAAGGTCTCTAATCCATACATCTAAACAAAAGATTGTTATGTATAATAAAGCAAGCATAAATAAAGGGATTAGAGTACTAGAGTCTAAACTGATAATACCCAACCAATGAATAACCATGAATACTAATGTGGCTATAATGTAAAAGAATCAGAATCATACCTCAAATCGTAGTACTAGACCAATAATCAATCTATTAAAAATGAACCATTATAGAAATAACAATAACAATATAAGGAAATTGGCTAGTCCTGACAAATAATACCTAACTATCACTTTCATAAGCCCTCACTCCCTACCATAGTCCCAAAGGTCCAATCCATACACAACATACCACATGTCATACTCATCACCTATACCTATGCAACACCCTAAAAGGATTATAGATATAGGTGCATACTGGTGATAGGTGATGTGTATGCAAGACTGAATGCTAGGATATATGAAATACCTAGACTTTGATCTATTGAAAAACAACTTCATTTTTGTGTCTCTGAGTTGGGTACGACAAGAGACTTGAGTCGCACCCACCTTGCCCTCCCTCATATACTAGCAAGTATAGTGAGGGTAACTCATTATCCTAGGTATGAGTGACCCCTCCTCTAAAGTAGCCTATGTATATGATTCATATCTAGGGAAATTGTAAGAGTGATACTTGAGCTTGAGGTAAACTTTTTTGCATACGGTTGAAGCTTACAACTACGGGATGAATTGTACCCTTTGGATACAACACATAGGTGTGTTGTCACACCCTTAATAGTGTGTGTCACCTAGGAGAAGACTAGGGTATGAGTTAGGGTAATATTCATACCCTAGGGTATGAGCACTAAGGTAATTATATGGGGGAGACATACCCCTGCACGAGCTTACTTTTCTACTTTTAACTAAGGACCTTTTGGTCATTAACATTTCCTAAAACCTGAACCCCTCTCATTATATAAGGAATTGTTTCCTTATAAGTCTTTATTCTACAAGATTCAAACACTCCTAAACACTCTAAAGGATTCTTGAAGCAAGATTAGAGGCTAGGATTTTGAGGGTGATCATCTAGTGGAAAGAGGGAGTCAACATTCTTGGTGATTCAAGTTGTTTTAGGCATGTATCTCTTTCCCTTATTAAATAACTATAAAAACCATGTATTTCACACATTAATTAGTAAGTGTACATGGTTTTTTTGAAATAAAATAAAAAGGGTTTTGTTTCTAAATGATGAACAATGATGATTCCTACTTAGACTTGTGTTTATTTATTTTATTGATGCTGAATTGAATATGTGGATGCTTGTTGTATGTGGTATCACATGTGGCTCATGGGTAAACCTAATCTTGATGAATTCCACCATAAAAATGACCTTGTTGAAGTTAAGCACATAAGGTATTTGTGAAAATATCTAAGTAAATTGTCTAGTCACATGTTGGTATTGTTTTAAAATAGGGCAATGGTCCAATATATATGAAAGAGTAGTAAATGATTTTGTAAGGTAATTATAAGCCCATGAATTAATGAATTGATAACCTTGTTAGTTTTTGGCTAAGAAGAGGGTAAAACCCTAGGGATAAAGATGAACTCAATTATGTATTGAACCAAGTGTGGTGAAAATGGCATATAATATTCTTAATGAAATTTGAATGTTTGTCTGGGTCTTGAGGACCACAAATTAAATTGTATGATAATGGAATAAATGCATTGGCCTATTCAGGTGGTTGAGAAATGAAGGCTCCCATAAGCACCATGTGGTCATGTGTAATGTTGAATTGGATAAATGTGCCAAAGCCCTTAAATGTGATATAAAATATATGAGTGTATATACATGAACTAATGGGTCAATATGTCAAATAGCGACTAATAATGATGGTCAATTCGAGTTCCTCATCTAATAATATTACAAGTGATTCGAGTTTCTAGTCCCATGAAATTATGGGTGATTCGAGCTCCTTGTCCAATGATGCAGCTAGTGATTCGAGCTTCTAGACCGGTGATATGACCAGTGATTTGAGTTCTAAGTTCAAAGAGATTTCTTGAGGTTAGAATACCTCGTCAAATGACACGGCTAGTGAGTCGAGTTCCTAGACTGGTGATACGACTAGTGATTCAAGTTTCTACTCTAATAAAATAAAATAACGAGTCATTCGAGTTCCTAGACCAGTGATACGACTAGTGATTCGAGTTTCTAGTCCATTGAAATAAAACGGTTAGTGATTTGTGTTCCTAGACCGGTGAAATGACTATTGATTTGAGTTCCTAGTCCAATGAAATAGCAATGAAATTGGTCAAATGAGCTAACTTGGTTGAAAGTTCTTCACTCCAAATCTCAAGAATGAATGATTTGAGAATGCATACTAAATCATTTTTCTATGTGACATAATATGATCATGTTGTGTATATCCATATGTATATAAAAGTATGTTCAAGAATGGTGTTGTGTCTTGGTCTCTTGATTAGCATGTAAAATTCCTATGAGCAAGGACACGTGTACCAATATGAACGGTGATAATATATTGACTTTTTTTAAAATTATGATGTTATTTTATCCCTAACGTTAAGTTACACGCTAGTGTTCCTACCGCTAACCGTATCTGGATGTTATTTCCCCATACGACATAGGGGCCGAAGCATCATCTTTTTTTTTGTGCACTTATTAGTGGATCAAAGTTGTTCGTGCATTGACTTTAGAGTGGTGAGCTTCCTTACTTCAGAAGACATTCATCCTTTGTCTTCTATCTTTAGGCTTAGTTTATTTTGACCTTGTTTAGCTATCGTTAGGTGCTTGTCCCGATGTATATATTTCTAAACTTTAGTTTTTATAGACGTTTTGTAGATGACTGTGGACTTGGGCATATTGGGCTAGTGTGTTGATAATTGTTAAAATATTGGTATTGTTAAGCCTTGACACAGAGTCACATTTCTGCTATCTTATTATTATGGTTGGATAGTATTCGACCCTAATGGATTGTTGTTGATATATAGGTTGGGTTACAGGGAGACCTCTGGTATGTGTACTTGAGGTGCCCATATGATATGACTCAATTTTGGTTCATTCCAAATTAGTATTAGAGCCAGGTTTAATGGTTAGTTGGGAGTCCATAACACCATGTTAAGTAGAGTCTCTTTTATAGGTGTGAAGTGCGCCACACCTATAAAAGAGGCGGTATGAGATATTTTAGGAAATGTTTCCCTTTCTTGTATTTCTATCTCAAGCTATAGAGTCAAATGTCTTGGATTCCTCTTATTTCTATTTGCTATCATTGAGATCATGCCTCTAAGGAGGAGGCTCAGGCAAACCCTTCATAGGGCCATATGGATAAAGCTCATCCAACTCCTGGAGTTTGGAATCGATCTAAGGTTATGGTACCCAACCATCTTAATGGGGTTCCACCTGCCCCCACCAACCCTATCTATGATAGTGACCCTCCTTCTCAGTCTTCTCTAAAGAAATCTACTAATACGTGAAGTTTTGTCACTCTATCAACCTATTGAATCAATTGGTAGCTTCTCATGTCGAGTGTGGTTCTCCAACTACTGTTTCTTCTGAGGCCACAAGAGTTGGCTAATTTATGAGGTTGAGCCCTCCTATGTTATCCAGTATAAAGTTTGAGGAAGATCCTCAAGGCTTCATTGATGAAATAGTGAAGATTTTTGAATCATGCATGCTTTGGAGGTTGAGTCCATTGAGTTTGGTTTCTAGCAGGTGAAAGATATAGCGTACAAGTGGTACATTGGGTGGGCGTTGTCTAGGGGTATTGATGCTATCCCTTCCATGTAGGAGGATTTCTCTTAGACTTGCTTTGTCTGCTTCTTTTCTCTAGAGTTGAGGGAGGCAAAGAAATAAGAGTTTGTGAACTTGAAATAAGAAAGGATGTTTGTTCAAGAGTATGCCTTGAAATTCCATCAATTTTCAAGGTGTTCTCTCGAGATGGTTTCTAGCATGAAGGCTAGAATATGTAAGTTTATCTCGGGATTGTCCCCTGAGCTAGTTCTTGAAAGCAAGGCGACCTTGTTGATTGAGAACATAGATATCTCAAGGTTGGTTATGTCTATGCAACTAATGGAAGATGAGAACAATAACAAAGTTGATCTTAATGAGAGGCAACGGAAAAAGTTTAGGCCTTTCGAGCATAGTGGTGGAGATAGTGGCATGTGGCAACGAAAGAAGTAGAGGAGTTCGAGTTCATTCTCCTTGGATAGTGTTTTCTCTCTTTACTTAAAGTTTTTGGGTGGTCGTCGCTCCTAGTTTAGTGGTGGGTCCCAGACATAGGGTGCCCAATTTTAGACTAGTGGTGCCTAGTCGGCTCTACCCCACCCTCCTTGCAGATTCTGCAGTTAAAGTCACCGTGATCAATGTGAGAAAGGGAGAGACAGTTGTTTTTATTACGGTCAGGTTGGGCACATATATCAAGAGTGCCTCTCTTAGATGAATGCTTTGGACAACAGAGCCCCTATTGCTACTCCATCTACTCCCACACAAAAGGTTGCTATGTTTGCTTCTGCTTTTGGCACCGGCGCTAGCCGAAACCGCTTGTATGCACTTACTACTCGCCAGGATTCTGAAGCATCTCCCGATGTTTTCATGGTTATGTTGAGACTTTTCTCCCATGATTTACATTGTTTACTTGATCCAGGGTCTACTCTTTTTTATGTGACCACGTATATGGCTGTGCATCTTGAGTATGGTCCCGAGAGTTTGTTGTTCACTTTTTTATTTCTACCCCTGTAAGGGACTCGGTGGTCGTTAAAAGGATCTATTAGAGAAGTGTGGTATCTATTAGTGATAGAGATACTTTTGTTGACCTGATAGAGTTGGACATGATTGATTTTGATGTCATTCTGCGGATGGATTGGTTGCATTCTTTTTATGCTTTCTTAGATTGTCGGACCCGTAGGGTCATGTTCAAATTCCCTAATGAGCCGGTCATTGTATGGGAAGGTGATTCCTTAGTGCCTAAGGAAAGGTTTATTTCTTATCTAAAGGCCCAAAAGTTGATTTCAAAGGGTTGTTTGTATTATTTGGTCCGAGTTAAAGATTCTAACTCAGAAGAACCTTCTCTAGGCTCTGTCCTCGTGGTTAAGGAGTTTCCCAAGGTATTTCTCAATGATATTCCGAGTGTTCCTCCCGATAGGGAAATTCATTTTGGGATTGATCTTGTTCCAGACACTCGTCCAATCTCTATTCCTCCTTATAGAACGTCTTTGGCGAAGTTGAAAAAACTTAAGGAGCAATTGAAGGACCTCTTAGATAAAGGTTTTATGCATTCTAGCATGTCTCCTTGGGGTGATCCAGTGTTTTTCGTGTGCAAGAAGGATGGTTCCCTTCGTATGTGCATTTATTGTCGTCAGTTGAAAAAAGTGACCATAAGGAACAAATATCCTCTTTCTAGGATTGATGATTTGTTTGATCAACTTCAGCGTGCAAAGTGTTTCTCTAAGATTGATCTTTGATCAGGTTATCATCAGCTTAAGATTAGGAGAGTGGATATCCCTAAGAGTACCTTTAGAACCTGGGATGGTCACTATGAGTTTCTTGTCATGTCTTTTGGGTTGACCAATGCCCCGGAGGTATTCATGGATTTGATGAATAGGGTCTTTGTAAAACCCCGCACTTTTCCTAGCTTAAATTCATCCCTAGAATGTTAAGGGATAGATTCCAAAATGAATACTATTTATTTCACGTAGAATTCCTTAGATTTGGACTTTTCATTGCGTAGGAAATTAAATTAGCATTCCATCGATATATGATTCGCCTAAATCTTATAACCGAGTAAGAAGTTATGGCTATTTTAAGTTCTTGTCGCAAAACACCATCATTGGGACCCTTAGCGCATCACGGATAAGTGTAAATTTCCAATTGTCCCATTCTATATCGACGCGTCACAGAGAGGGTCAATTTCTCGTTTGTCAATTTCCAGAGGTTCATCACGATAATGGCGTGTCGCGCCATGTTCTAAAATGGCATTCCAAAGGGGAACTACGATGTCCCCACATCACAGAGTCTGCCCAGTTTCCATTCGTTGATTTTTAGTGAGCCACCGCGATAGTGGCGCATCGCGGTAGCCACCCAGATCGGGAAAATATATGTTTTCCAGTTTTGTATAAAATTTTAAATGGGGTATTTTGGTAATTCTCCAACCCCCAATCCGTCCAAAGACAAAAGATTAATCATATTTGAGGGCACTTTATCTTTTATTCATCATTCTCTCTTAAACAAAACCCTAAGGCTCATACTTCCTCTCCAAGAACCCTAAAATTTCCTCCATCAATTCTCCAAGATAATACAAGATTGAGAATCCCCAATTCAAGAACTCTAAGAAGTCATCTCCAAAACATCAATTGAGATCCAAGATTCAAGTTCTAGCATCTAGATAATCAAATTAAGGTATGTGGGGTTTGAACAAGGATATTCTTTCATCCTTATGCCCAAAACTTTATTTTAGTTACAAATTGACTGCAATTTATGAGATTTCCCATGAAATTTAAGTTAGGGCTTAAACCCATTATCATTATTTGCAAGATCATGAAATTTCTCATGATTTAAAAGTTGAATTACTTGACTTTATTCATATTTCTATGCATTGTGCAGTAATTTCCAGATTTTATGATGAATTATAAGTGTTTGCATTATCAAACATGAATTTTTAGATGTTTTAACATGAGATTGATGCATGGGTCGTTAACCCCAATTTAAGATTGTTATTTCGAGATTATTTGTGCCATGAGCACCCTCAGATAAGATCATTCTCAAATTTTGATAAAGATTTAACCTTTTGGTCCTAAGTTAAGATAAGAATCCACTTTGTTCAGATAACTTGAGATTTAAAGAAAGAAAAGCATAATTGGTTTTCTTGTGAATCCTTGTGCTATTTCTTTTTAAGTGGTTTTCTTAAGACTTTGAGCATAAGAATGGGAGTAGTATTTATCACCAAGATGGGTAGGTTACTATGGTTTCAGACCCCAAAAGTACGTGCCAACATAGGATTCAGATTTATTCCCACTTCTATGTAAATGACTCAGATTGTGATCACTAAGATAGATGTTCTATTCCAATGACAAGTGTAGAACAGCCCTACCTAACTGGGCCCAGACGTGGGACTCCATGGATGCTCACATGGTGTATGTCGGTTAGGAAAACCTCCAAAAAAGATATCCCCTAATGTTTAACAGTCTATTGATTTAAAATCTTTAAGATAAAAGCATATGTTTTAGAAGTTATGGTTTTAAGATTCTTAAGCTTTAAGATAAAGTATTTTACAGATCTCAGAACTAAGTGTAATGAATCACCAGATTTACGTTATATGTTTTATCATTTATGATTTATGATCTTCAGATTTCAGATTACTCAAGCCTGTGTGAGTCATTTACATTTAGCATGCATGATTTTATAAATTGTGATGATATTGTTTACATATTGCATGCACCTCCATATACTTAGTACATCCTTAAAGTACTGATCCACATATATGTCTTTGTGCTACATTCTCTCGTAATTTAGGTCCAGGAGCTCAGTCTCAGCAGCGTGAGTGATTCCTGAGCATCTCATCTACATCCCTGCAGTTGGTGAGTCCTCATAGTTCGGGGACTTAGTTATTAATACTTTCAGTTTATTAGTAGATGTTCCTTTATTCATTTTAGACAGTTTAAGTCAGCTGGGGGCCTGTCCCAGTGACTCTCTAGATTCAGATAGTAGAGGCTTTTCGGACTACTAGATTCTATTTTAGACATTTGATTCAGAATTCAGATTTTTTAGTATTGTTTTACCAAGACTTCTAGCATATTTCAGATAAGATTTTCTGCATTATTATGATTTCATATTCATATTTCCCTTATGTTGATATCTTGACTTAGTAGAAAGCAGTCAGGGTTAGCTCAGGACTACTTGTAGTTCGAAGCACCGTGTGGCATCCCAGGAACTAGATTTTGGGGTGTTACAGTCTTCTATCTATTCTTGGACATGTTTTTCATTGTTTTCATTGTTGATATCTTAGTGCATTACAAGAGCGAGCCAGATCATGTAGATCACCTCCATGTCGTGTTAAAACTTTAAAGGATCATCGTTTGTATGCCAAGTTCTCCAAGTATGAGTTTTGGTTGAAAGTCATGGCTTTTCTTGGTCATGTCATCTCTAGTGAAGGGATCATGATGGATGCCCAAAAGGTTACGACAGTTAAGAAGTGGCCTAGACCTACAACTCCGACCTATATTCGGAGCTTCTTGGGTATAGCCGATTTCTCAACCGACCATAGAGGAGAAATTCCCAGTTGAAAACACTAGCAATCAACTTCATATCTATTGGAGGGCATGAACAAAAAAAACATACTCAAGAAATCACCAAGGCTACAAATCGTACTAGTAATAGAAAAACACTAGCAACTCGGAGAAATGCAAATTTAGCCATAAATAATCAATCCAATACTCCATCTCAGCAAAAATTATCCATAGGCACATATAATCAAGGATAAGCACTCCACCAAGTCTGAGTATGCCGAACAAATTCTAAAATGAGGATTTCCTGATTACACCCAAGTAGAACAATCATAACTCAATTAAACCATGAATTGCATTGCCAATCGTGAAAGTACCAATATCAACGTCAATTCTAATGTCAAGACCACTACCGAAAATGAACCAAACAACTCAAGATAAAGAATTTCTGATTTGCCAACTTACGAAGCGGTCACAGGAAAGATCACTTATCTCTAACTCTCTAACTCTACTTAGACAATGACCATATCGTGACAATAATAAAGTATCCAACTCCACCTTAGTACCAAGAGAAAACCACCACCAAGAGACGAGCCCAAAAAACTAGAAAGATAAATCTAACACTTCTCAACATCAACAACAAAACAACTATTGGGCGATGAACTGGCCAAAAAAAAAATAACAGACCCCAAATTGATCAACTATTGAAATAGGCTACATAGAGGGGGATAGACAATGAAGAAAACATTCGCAACCTAGGAGGCAAGTCTAAGAATTTCAAACTCAAGATCCGTCAATATTACCAAAGTGCTAACTCTAGAACCATAATAGAACAACGAAAGGTCAACATAAACTTAGTACCATAATTCACTCAACAACAAGTCTAGCATTCCTATAAGAAGAGGAAAACAACCAACCTCACCTTGCTACAAGAGAGAAAATATCCAACCAAGCTAGCTGCCTAAGCCAATAATTAATAATTGCATTGAATGAAAATTTCTAACTAGATGCTAACAGGCTATCCATCTACCAAGCGATGATCAATTTCTCAAACAAGGACAACGATAACAATATAAACATCTATATAAGGAATAAGCGGTACCAAAAATGAAAATCAATAGAAAGTACCACTCTAGGGCCATAATAAGGCTAACATGACAAGGTAAATAGGATTTGAACCCAAATGCAACACCTAAAATAGAAAAATATCAATACAGATCAAGTTCATCCACTACTAGAAGAAATAATCTAGGAGGGTAGCCATATAATTGTGAACTCTATAACAAGGCACATAACAACAAATATAAAACTACCCAAGGCAATAATCATCTATGGGTACGAGAACCCCAATACATATAAATAAAGAGGTAAAACTAGGAAATAAAAGCGCAACTATCACAAAAAAATTTGAAGCCACATGCCTAATGTGCCCGATGAAAAATGAATCTGGATAAGTCCAAACTCAGACTAATCATTTGAATCAACAAATGAGGCACTAAGCACACTGCCTCTTTAGAAGGCATCACATCTCTATGGGACTGATCTAAATGAGTTGAATGACAAATAATCCCATATCGGGGACACTCTCTAAACCAGTAACTGATCACTTCACAATCATAAAAATCTCTAAATCTCTAGCCTAGCATAAAACACGAGCTGGCCCCAACTGGCTGACCAACTGACATAGAAGTCACTACTGTAATGACCATCCTTACCATAATTATAAGATAATTCAGGAGCTCTAAGATGGTAGCGAACATATGCTAACTATGTTTGAGTAACCATCTCACATTTGGGGCTATCTCTATACCGATGACCAATCTTACCAAAACTGTGGCAAGCTCCTAAATTTCTCCAAGGTGATATCCCTCCTAATCCACAATGGCCAATATGACTTGAATGCTTACACCAAATACTCTTCAAGGTACAATGAGAACTTTGCCAACTTTGATCGCCACGACTAACCTGAGAGCCACCCAAAGTCGGAAACTCTACCTTATAGGATTGATAGGCTGCAAGTGAAGTTTACATCTACCAGAAGGATCCTCACTTCCAGAAGGAAAAATAATAGTACTACACTGATGGCATGTCCTCTTATCTCCACCTCCATAATTCTCAATAAATTATATCTTTTCGGCCCTTGCGTGATCACAACCTGAGAAAATCAATACTCAGTTATTATCAATTGCTTCATCACCAAATAGAGTGGAAATGTTAATCCTCCAGTAAATCCATTCTCCATATCATGCTCCCAATGATATAGTATAGGAATATGTTTGGCCCACTCAAGGAATGTAATCTCGTACTCTAAAACCAAAAAGTAAACCTGCTAAACACCAACAAAACCAACTCTATCCTTAGAATTACTCGATAAACCAGATGTCATCCCTAACTATAAGGTATCTAAAAGAAGACTTGGGATCCCCAATATTGAAACTTAAAGGGATGAATTAATAGTAAACTATACCAGATCTTGGGCTATCCCAAATCCTCTGACTGGCGCTAAAGATCTTCGACATCTATCCCTGAGTCCCTGGTCGATACTTCATTGGAGCTATGGAAATGAATGCCAAAGTCTTGTCCCTATTTATCAACAACCTCTGTAATACGCCGAAAAATCCTAACCAATATTAGAGCCATGTACAAAGATCATACATATTACATCAAGGTTCTTTTATAGTTTTATGAGTATGTTAGATGTATATTAAGTCTTCAAATAACTCGCAGCTATCAGACGAATCAAAACATTCCTTACCGATTGAATTCTTGAGAAGGATATTGGTATTGTCAGATTCAAATGAGGATATCTCTCATTATACTTGAAATTTTTGAGATCATGACCTATCAAAGATAGATAATTGAATTATATTTCCAACGATACCAATTTCATCTAAATCCGATATCGGAGAAAAGAGTTATTCCTATTTTACTCCAGCATGTCACACTGGAAACTTTGTGACGACATTCGTGGTAGCTTACCACATTTGTGACGCCCTACCGCGAAGGTCGTCATCCGTAGACAGAAACCAGATCCTGTGTGATGACATTCGTGGTAGCTTACCAAATTTGTGACACCCTACCACGAAGGTCATCAGCCTTAGCTAGAAACCAGCTCTTGTGTGATGACATTCGTGGCAGTTTACCACATTTGTGATGACCTACCACGAAGGTCGTCAGCCTTAGGAAGAAACCAGCTCCTGTGTGATGACATTCGTGGTATCTTACCACATTTATGATGCCCTACCACGAAGGTCGTCAGACTTAGGCAAAAACCATCAATTCCAGCTCCTGTGTGACGACATTTTTGATGGCTTACCACACTTTTGACGCCTTGTCACAAATGTCGTCAGCTATGATTTTCAGCAACTGGGAATTTATTTTAGTAAGGGTATTTTGGTCTTTTTACTTCACTTCCCCCAACTTATAACCCTCAAGGAGTGTATTATCTTCCATTCTCTTTAGTTAAACATCTCAAAAAGCTCTCTCATACACTCTCAACCACAAGATTAGGGTTTTCTCTCAGGATCAAAACTCTCAAGTTATTATTCACTTTTGGATGTCTTGGAGTTTTAAGGAGGCTACCATAACTTCATTTTAGGGTTTATATCTCTTTAATTTTGGTTTTTTTCATGGTTTGTATCATTATTCCAAGGGATTGGAAGATGAATATTTCCATTAAAGGCTCAAATTCCCTTTCTGGGGTTAAGGCCAAGATCATGAATACTTTTATTTTGAATTAAATTTGTTGATTTGCTTATCATTATTGGTTGCTTATTTATTATTGTTTTAATTTTATAAGGAGTAGTGACCTTTATAATACATCAATTGTCAACCTTATGAACTCAGGAGAGGGAATAGGGTGATAAAATATGGGAATAAGCAAAGTATGGTTTGTGTTTCTTCATGAAATAAGGAATTCAAATTAGTATCTAGGATAGAGATGTACTTAGATGACTTAATTGATTCATATGTAGGATGATAGCTTCAAGAACTTAAGTGGACCATTACATCCCTGCTCAATGATGTAGTTGTAAGGTTCAACTTATGTAAAGGATTAGAGGTTGTTAAACCATAATCATGCAATTAGCCCTACTAATCAACAACCACGATAAACAATTTAATTAATGCAGTTCAATAACGTATTATGATTGATCATAAGCCTTAACCCTATATCTCTAGGATTTGATTTTCTAAAGTCATTTACTTTCCTATATTTGTTTAGTTTATTTTTTAGTTTACATTCTAAAACTCTATTTGTAAGTTTCCTCAATTGGTTAAACTAGAATTAGATAGGAAGTGAACGTAGGTCCCTAAGAGATCGATACTAGGGCTTCCTTGAAGCCACTTTAATACTTGATAATACCACGTACAGTTGCGTGTGCGCTTGGGCGCTGTCAAGTTTTGGGCGCCATTGTCGGGGACTTGTAATTAGGAAACTATCTTATTTTTAGTTTTTCTATATTGAGTTGTAAATATTTTTTTCTTTTTTAGTATCTTTTTATTTTATTTTATTTTTCTTTTTATCACACTTCTTTACATGGAAGCCAAGAATAGATTATTTTTGAGAGATAAAAACTCTATATGGTGTATGGTTTATGGTAATAGTGGTCATTCTGAAGATATGTGTGTTGTCACCCCTGATTCAGTAATTTTTATGGGTTATGATCAAAGGCAATACTATGTGAACGCCTACAATTAGTAGCAGCAGTTTCAACTGCCACTAGTTCAGAATGACTAGGCCCCGATTCAAACGAGCAATATGAAAGAAATGCTAAAACAACTTCTAACTAATCAAGCACAACTGTTAGTAGATATGAAGAGTAATACGACTATTTTAGAGCATCAAAAAATTGTCATGAGTAACTTGGTGATGCAGGTAGGGCAAGTGCAACAGCTATATAATACCAGACTTCAAGGTGATTTGTCAAGTAACAGTGAACAAATAAGTGAAATCACTTTGAGGAATGGTACGAAGCTCAATGAAGAATCTTTAAAGATAACTAAGGAGGTAGATGCAGAGTTGACTTCCCAACCTATTGAAAACAAAGTTGCTGATAATTCGAGGAAGTTTGAGTACTTGAAAATTGAAATTGTTGAAATTGTTGAAATTGTTAAGGAGATACCACCACCACCATATGAATCGCAGCTACTAGATTATCATTTTTCTTTTGAGACTAAAATTAAGAAGGTGAATAAAAGTGAGGGTGTTGAAGATAGTGTAAATTTTGAAGTAGGATTGGTTGGGCCTCATTCAAAGCACTTTTCTACATTATGTTTACATGATGTATTGTCTGTGGAATCATTTAAAGTAGTGGAAGAGTGTGAAGATAGGGAACAAGAATCTTATATTCTTGATTTTACACCGAATAAGCAAAATAAAAATACACCTCACTTCAAGGCCGAGTGGTTTACCATGCATATTCCATTACCCGACTCATAAATCTTTGTACCACCACCCAATGAGTGAGGTAAAAAGATGGATGGAAAATTGGGGGTGAAATTCATATCCTTAAGGTGGAGAAAAAGTTGAGTTGGGTCGTGCTGCGACACTAAATCAAGCACAGCTTGGGAGGAAACCCAAGTTAATTAGGTATGTTTTCTTTTCAATTTTTTTTATATTTCTTATTTCATGTATTTTTTGTTTTTCATTGAGTCACAGGTTAATGGGAAGTCTGAGTACCATAAACATAAGCTTGAAGCATGGCAAAGACTGAGTGTGGGGTTCCATGGATCCCCTTGATGCAAAAAGATATTACTAGCTAGGACTAGAGGCCTCAAGGAGTATTTCTATCTCTTACTTTTAAATCAAGTTTGGGGACAAAGTAGATTTTTGTGTGGGGTGGGGAAATTCTTAATTTTTTGCTCAATTTAAAAAATTTTAGGATAAGAATAAGTGAAATATTCTTGTTGGTGCTATTTTTGAGTACATGACGCAAGTGTTTTGTTTGGAAAAAGCATGTTGAATGAGTAAACTGCTATTTTTAAGATTCTTAGGCTCATGTTTTGACTCTTGAACTTGTTGGCTTAATTTTGAATTTATGCTATTGTTTGGTCGGGAGGCTATGATGATCCTATATGAGTTGTGCATGTGCCATGTGCGTGTGAGAATTTTTGTATATTCCTTGTTACATGTGATGTCTAGAGAATACCCGATGTGTGTCTGAATCGAAATAAAGAATATGGCTTTAGGAGATGATTTAGGCATTTCTTTGATAACCTTGTTTTATACATCCTATTTGTCCTACCGTTGTTCTTAATCTTAGTTAACCCCCACTGAGACTTTAGCCTTTTCTTTGGTAGCCTCATAAGTAGCCTAATCACTTCTTAGATAGACCATAATTTGATCCACAAATCTCCTAAGTGCTTTAATGAACAATTGATTTAGTAAGGAGTTTGAGAAATTGAAGAAGAAAAGGGTGAAATTGATATCCCAAGGTAATAGTTATTGGTGTTTATAATTGATTTGTGGTTTATTGGTGTGATGTAAATTATGATAAAAATATTTCCATGATTGTGAAAAAAGAGAAAAAATTGATTCTTGTGGTAGTAAACTATGCGTCCACCAAGTGTTTGTGAAAATGCTTAAAATCGATGGGGCAAAAACAAAAGGTATGGATGGATTAAAAAGTGTAAATTGGTTATTAGATATGGTTTTAATTGTATGAATTAGTATATTAAAGTGATTAGAGAGGCCAGTCACTATTCATAAATAGTACATACCCGTCCCTTAGCCTATATTATGATCCAAAAAAGACCTTATTGATCCTACGCTTTACATTCGACAATTAGAGGAACATTACACTAAGGGAAAGCATAAGGTTCATTATGTATAACTTGTGAATTCTTTGTGAGAGTAAGTGCAATTTGATTTGTGTACCCATCATTGTTATGAATTGCTTAAATGTGAGTGACTATAGGTAACTCTCTTGTTGTGAGGGGCACACATTTGATGAATATGGATGATTTGTATGTTTTCTTTAATTTAATGATGATCATGAGTTTTCCAACTAGGAGAGTCAATTCTTGAGTCTAGGATGTTTTGGAGTAGGATTTTTGAACTTTCAATTGTGTATAACATGCTTAGTGTAGTAACTTGCATTCCGTGTAGTCATTGTAGTACTAGCTTGAGTGTATTGCATGTAGCAGAAGTCTGTAGTCTCTTCAGCTCTTGATTCTTATAATTAAGAATTATTTGAGGATGAACAAGGCTTTAAGTGTGGGGTGGTGATGTTGGGTGTATTTATGCACTCCTGCCTTACTGTTCTAGCCTTTTTAACCTTGTTTTGAGGATGATTCATGTGATTAATGTGTTAATAATGAAATAAATGTGCATTTAAGTATCCATGTATGTTTTTACAATGTTAAATGGTGTTCTCACACAAGTTTTGATTCAAATTGATCATTTAGAGTTCAACCGAGAGAACTAGTGTTACTAGCTTGAGCTACGTGCTTGTCTAGACTATTGTGTTGGGTTATAATGTATTTTAATAAGTTAATAAGGTT
This sequence comes from Capsicum pubescens, assembly GCA_030864215.1. Lineage (NCBI taxonomy): Eukaryota > Viridiplantae > Streptophyta > Magnoliopsida > Solanales > Solanaceae > Capsicum > Capsicum pubescens. The sequence continues at coordinate 112,590,502 of CM061544.1, forward strand.
GTTATTGTGTATTTATATGTGAAACAACTTGTTTGTAATTTTAAAGGTTCAATTGGATCAAGACAAGAGTCGAAACAATGAGTTAAAGATAAAAGTGAAATTTGCCTATGCTTAGCTCGTGTTTCTAGTTCGTCGTTTTGGATGTTGAGTTGTTTGGAGCACTAAATTGTTGTGTTTAATGCTATAAAATACTTTTTTAATGTATTATGATGATATATTAAGGATATACAAACTTCAAATAAAGTGGAAACAACACAAAAAGTCTTGGAATGGATCACAGAAGCATAATACACAACTTGATGCAAATTTTCACACCTGAAATGTCTTGGCCAATTAAGGGAGCTTGTGAAGTAAAATTGGCATGGGATATGGACCAGAAGCTTCATAGGGGACCCAAAACAGTCACCCCTCTCGATGACGATGCGTGGCAAACTTTACCATTTTTAGGTCTCGCAATGCTTCCTCTATTTCCATTTCCAGCCTGCGCATCGTGACATTCGTTACCATTTGCACAACTCGCGATGTGAGGTCCACTTTGTCCAAGAATCCTAATTGAGTCCTACACGTCTTAGGACTACTTGTACATTATAAATATATCTTTGTACTTGTTATTATTCACTTTTGGACGTCTTGGAAGATTAGGGAGGCTACCACAACTTCTTTTTAGCATTTATATCTCCTTAATTTTACTTTCTTTCATGGTTAGTGTCATCATTCCAAGGGATTGGATGATGAATATTTTCATTAAAGGTTAAAACTCCCTTTCCGGGGTTAAGGCCAAGATCATGAATACTTTTGTTTTGAATTAAGTTTGTTGATTTACTTATCATTATTGGTTGCTTGTTTATTCTTGTTTAAACTATTTTAAGGATTCACAACCCTTATAATACACCAATCGTCAACCTTATTAACTCTGAAGATGGAATAGGGCGATAGAACATGGGAATAAGAAAAGTATAGTTTGTGTTTCTTCATGAAATAAGGAATTCAAATTAGTATCTATGATAAGGATGTACTTAGATGCGTTACTTGATTCATATGTAGGATGATAGCTTAAAGAACTTAAGTGGACCATTACATCCCCGCTCAATGATGTAGTTGTAAGGTTCAACTTAGGTAAAGGATTAGAGGTTGGTAAACCATAATCATGCGACTAACCCTACTAATCAATAACCACGATAAGAAATTTAACGAATACAGTTCAATAACGTAGTATGATTGATCATAAGCCTTAAACCTGGATTTCTATCCTTTGATTGTCCAAAGTCATTTACTTTCCCGCATTTGCTTTGTTTATTTTTTAGTTTACATTATAAAACTCTATTAGCTAGTTTACTTAATTGGTTAAACAAGAATTATATAGGCAGTGAACACAAGTCCCTAAGATATCGATACTTGGGCTTTATTTAAGCCACTTTAATACTTGATAATACCACGTACATTTACGTGTGCGCTTGGGCGCTGTCAAATTTTTGGCGCCATTGTCGGGGACTTATAACTAGGCAACTATCTTATTTTTTGTTTTTTTATATTGAGTTGTAAATAGTTTTGTCTTTTTTAGTCTCTTTTTATTTTATTTTATTTTATTTTTCTTTTTATCACTCTTCTTGACATGGCAGCCTGGGATAGATGGTTTTTGAGAGATGAAGATTCTATATGGTGTATGGTTTATGGTAATAGTGGTCATCTGAAGATATGTGTGTTGTCAACCCTGATTCAGTAATGTTTATAGGATATGATCAAAGGCAATACTATGTGAACGCCTGCAATCAGCAGCGGCAGTTTCAACAACCACTAGTTCAGAATGACTAGGCCCCAATTCAAACGAGCAATATAGAAGAAATGCTGAAACAACTTCTAGCTAATCAAGAACAGTTTTCAGTAGATATGAAGAGTAATGCGGCTATTTTAGAGCATCAAAAAATTGTCATGAGGAACTTGGTTATGCAGGTAGGGGAAGTACAACAACTATATAATACCAGACTTCAAGGTGATTTGTCAAGTAACAATGAACAAATAAGTGAAATCACTGTGAGGAATGGTATGAATCTTAACGAAGAACCTTTAAATTTAATTAAGGAGGTAGATGTAGATTTGAATTCCCAACCTATTGAAAACAAAGTTGCTGACAATTCGAGGAAGTTTGAGTACTCGAAAACTAAAATTGTTAAAATTGTTAAGGAGATGCCACCACCACCATATGAATCGCAGCTACTAGATTGTCATTTTTCTTTTGAGACTGAAATTAAGAAGGTGAATAAAAGTGAGGGTGGTGAATATAGTATAAATTTTGAAGTAGGATTGGTTGGGCCTTATTCAAAGAACTTTTCTACATTATGTTTAGATGATGTCTTGTCTATGGAATCACTTAAAGTAGTGGAGGAGTGTTAAGATGAGGAACAAGAATCTTATATTCTTGATTTTACACCGAATAAGAAATATAAGAATACACCTCACTTCAAGTCCAAGTGGTTTACCATGCATATTCCATTACTCAGTTCATTAATCTTTGTACCACCACCCTATGAGTGAGGTAAAAAGATAGATGGAAAATTGGGGGTGATATTCATATCGATAAGGTGGAGGAAAAAGTTGAGTTGGGTCGTACCGCTATACAAAATCAGGCGCTTCTTGGGAGGTAACCCAAGTTAATTAGGTATGTTTTCTTTTCAGTTCTTTTTTTAGTTTTTATTTCATGTATTTTTTGTTTTTGGTTGAGCTTCAAGTTAATGAAAAGTATGAGTACCATTAACTTGAGATTGAAGAATGGAAAAGACTTAGTGTAGGGTTCCATGGATCTCCTTGATGCAAAAAGATGTTAGTAGCTACGCCTAGAGGCCTCTGGAGTATTTCTATCTCTTACATTTAAATCCACTTTGGGGACATAGTAGATTAAGTGTGGGTGGGGAAATTCTCAATATTTGGCTCAATTTAAAATTTTTTAGGATAAGAATAAGTGAGATATTCTTGTTGGTGCTATTTTTGAGTACATGATGCAAGTGTTTTGTTTGGAAAAAACATGTTGAATGAGTGAATTGCTATTTTTAAGACTCTTTGGCTCGTGTTTATGACTCTTGTACTTGTTGGATTAATTTTGAATTTATGCTATTGTTTGGTCAGGAGGCTATGATGATCCAATATGAGTTGTGCATGTGCCATGTGTGTGTGAGAAATTTTGTATATTCCTTGTTATATTTGATGTCTAGAACTTTCCCGGTGTGTGTGTGAAGCGAAATAAAGAATATGGGTTTAGGAAATGATTTAGGCATTTCTTTGATAGGCTTGTTTTATACAGCCTATTTGTCCTACTTTTGTGCTTAACCCTAGTTAACCCCCATTGAGTCTTTAGCCTTTTCTTTGATTTCCCCATAAGTAGACTAATCCCTTCTTTGATAGACCATAATTTGATCCACAAATCTCCTAAGTGCTTTAATGAACAATTGATTTAGTAAGGAGTTTGAGAAATTAAAGAAGAAAAAGGTGAAATTGATGTCCCAAGGTAATAGTTATTGGTATTTATAATTGATTTGTGGTGTATTGGTGTGATGTAATTTATGATAAAAAAATTTCCATGATTATGAAAAAAGAGAAAAAACTGATTGTTATGGTAGTAAACTATGCGTCTACCTAGACCATGTGAAAATGCTTAAAAAAGATGGGGCAAAAACAAAAGGTATGGATGGATGTAAAAGTGTAAATTGGTTGTTGGATATGGTTTTAATTCTCTAATGTAGTGTATTAAAGTTCTTAGAGAGATCAGTCAATATTCCTAAATAGTTCATACCCGTCCCTTAGCCGATATTACAAACTAGAAAAGACCTCATTGATCCTAAGCTTTACATTCGACTATTAGTGGAACATTACACTAAGGGAAAGACTAAGGTTCATTATGTGTAACTTGTGAATTCTTTGTGAGAGTGAGCGTAATTTGATTCTTGTACCCATCATTTTTATGAATTCCTTAAATGTGAGTGACTATGGGTATCTCTTTTGTTGTAAGGGGAAAACGTTGGATGAATGTGGGTGATTTGTATGATGACTTTGATTGAATAATGAGCATGAGTTTTCCAACTAGAAGAGTCAATTATTGAGGCTAGGATGTTTTTGAGTAGGATTCTTGAACTTTCAATTGTGTATAACATGCTTAGGGTAGTAACTTGCATTCCATGTAGTCATTGTAGTACTATATTGAGTGTCTTGAATGTATTATAAGTGTGTATTCTCTTCAGCTTATGATTCTTATATTAATAATTGTTCGAGGACGAACAAGGCTTTAAGTGTGGGGTGGTGATGTTAGGTGTATTTATGCACTCTAGCCTTACTGTTCTAGCCTTTTTAGCCTTGTTTTTAGGATGATTCGTGTGATTAATATGTTAATAATGAAATAAATGTGCATTTAAGTGTCCATGTATGTGTTTATAATGTTTAATGGTGTTCTCACACAAATTTTGATTCAAATTGATCAGTTAGAGTTCAACCAAGAAAACTAGTGTTACTAGCTTGAGCTAGGTGCTTGTCTAGTATATTATATTGGGTTCTAATGTGTTTTAATGAGTTACTAAGGTTTTTATTGTGTATTTATATGTGAAAAAACTTGTTTGTAATGTTCAAAGTTCAATTGGATCAAGACAAGAGTCGAAACAATGAGTTAAAGATCAAAGTAAAATTTGCCTATGCTTAGCTCGTGTTTCTAGTTCGTCATTTTGGATGTTGTGTTGCTAGGAGATCTAAATTGTTGTGTTTAATTCTATAGTATGATTTAATGGATTATGATGATATATTAAGTATATACAAGCTTAAAATCAAGTGGAAACAACTTAAAAGGCTTGGAATGGATCACGGAAGCATAATACTTAACTTGATGCAAATTTTGACACCTGAAATGTCTTGGGCAAGTGAGGGAGCGAGTGAAGTCCAATTGGCGCGTTCTATGGACCAAAATCTTCATAAGGGACTCAAAACAGTTACCCCTCTTGATTATGACATGTTACGATATTAAAAACCCATTTTCAGGCCTCGCGACCTAACCCCTACCCCCGTTATCAGCCTGTTTCAGTTTGCACAACTCGCGCCGTGAGGTCCACTTTAGACACGGCCAAGAATGCTAGTAGAGTCCTACACGTCTTTGGACTACTTGGACACTATAAGTACATCTTTTTACTTGTTATTATTCACCTTTGGACGTCTTGGAGGATTAAGGAGGCCACCACAACTTATTTTTAGGGTTTTAATCTCTTTAATTTTAGTTTCTTTCATGGTTTGTGTCATCATTCCAAAAGATTGGATGATGAATATTTCAATTAAAGGCTAAAACTCCCTTTCCGGGGTTAAGGCCAAGATCATGAATACTTTTATTTTGAATTAAATTTGTTGATTTGCTTATTATCATTGGTTTCTTGTTTATTCTTGTTTTAACTATTTTAAAGATTCGCGACCCTTAGAATACATCAATTGTAAACCTTGTGAACTCGTAAGAGGGAATAGGTCGATAGATCATGAGAATAAGCAAAGTATTGTTTGTGTTTCTTCATGAAATAAGGAATTCAAATTAGTATCTAGGACAGGGATGTACTTAGATGACTTACTTGATTCACATGTAGGATGATAGCTTCAAGAACTTAAGTGGACCATTACATCCCCGCTCAACGATGTAGTTGTAAAGTTCAACTTAGGTAAAGGATTAGAGGTTTGGAAACCATAATCATGCGATTAACCCTACGAATCAACAACCACGATTAGCAATTTAACGAATGTAGTTCAATAACGTAGTATGATTGATCAAAAGACTTAACCCTGGATCTCTATCCTTTTATTGTCCAAAGTCATTTACTTTCCCGCATTTGTTTAGTTTATTTTTTAGTTTACATTCTAAAACTCTATTTTCTACTTTCCTGAATTGGTTAAACTAGATTTAGATAGGTGGCAAACGCAAGTCCCTGAAAGATTGATACTTGGGCTTCCTTGAAGCCACTTTACTACTTGATCATACCACGTACACATGCGTGTGCTCTTGGGCGATGTCATAAACTCCGGGACTAAATCATCATAGGAGTTTAGAAAGGAGACGGAATCTCTCACGACAGGGATAAATAGTGGTGGTTAAATTTTGTACCTGAATCTATCTCATTCAAATCTTTAAGATTATAATTATTAATCTCGAAGGCTCATATGTATTTCATTAAGATTGTACGATTCCCACTATGAAGAAATCTATTTTAAAAGTAAAAAGTGAGAATAAACCATTTTATAGTAAGAGAATAATAAAACCCATACTTTAGTTTGTATCATATTTTATACTGTCCAGGTGATCATGATTATACTGAATCTATGCTTGTCATCACCATTGTTCAAACAATACGGTTATAATCATCAATATATCTATAAACTATGATCATTTCCTTTGCAAAGATGGATTACTTCCAAAAACCTAACCAATTAATATCATAAATAGCTTGAGCCAAATAATTTGTTCAGAATAACTACAACATCACAATCACGAACATAAGCCCAAATATATATATATCCGACATAACCATTACATCAAGACCCGAGGAATACCATCACAATCCACTGAGTAATATATTAAAAATTAGACTAGAGGTTCATTAATCTCAACTATGCCTAACACTCTAACATGTGTATAAGGCTATAAGATCCTACACAGGTCTTGGCTTAAGGTGAGCCAAAAGGTCCAACTCCAAATCATTGAAATTTGTATATCCACCTAGAACTAGGCTAAGGTATCCACATCAAATTCTAGATGATAAATAAGACACTATTAGACCTCTGATAGCATTTTCTCCAAGAACATGAGAAACTAAGGCAATTTCCTAGAAATAATAGAAGTTATGGCATTTCTATTCCAAACATAAGCCTGGATGCCAAAGTCACCTCAGAGATAGGTAACTAAGCCAATTACTGCTAATTTAAGGTTTCATGATAGCCTAAATGGTCCAAATAATACCAATCACACTAATCATGCTTGAAAAACCTAAATCTAATTCCATATCTAGAATAATATCATAATCGTGCTACAAATTAGCTCTATCTCTAAGGAAGGTACTAAGATTATCAAATTATAATATGTATTTCAAGTTAAGGGTCAAAAAACCTTTTAGCCTCAAAACTCACAATTTAGGCTAAGTCACGGTGTTAAACACACAATCATATCCTAATATCCTTATTTAACACACAACATATATAAAACACCATCTCAAGAGAATAGTAGATAGAAGCCTACCTCGTGTCGAACCGTAAGTCCTTGAATCATCAACAAAACATTCGTCTTTAATTGATAATCGTAAAATGTCACCACGCTATCAAAATCATAATCAACACTTCATTAGGAGTCAAAAGAACCCATATTGCTATATAATTGGTTGGGTTAAATTTTGGGCCAAGAATGGGCCCACAAACAAAATCCAAAATTGAACCAATCACGAGGACCTCAAAGGAAAGAAAGTTGTGCTCAAAAGTTGAGCACAAATTGGGTCTCAACTCAACCCTCAAAATTTAGAATGTAAAGCTCTAATTTCTAAGAATTTTCCCATGAATTGGGATGGAAATTGAAGGGAAATTGAATTGAAAATTACCAAGATAAGTTAGGTTATCTTACCTTAACCTATGTGGATGATTTCCCAATTTTTCCTCTTTTTGAGCTCTCAATTTGGTGCAAAATGGTGGAAAAGTGATAGGAAATCAGGTGGAAGAAGAGGGTCAAATAGTACCAGGAGTCTCTTAAGCAACACCACTATCGCTTATGTGACTCTGGTATCTCCCACGCGATCTAGCAGAGGAAGTAATTACTTACGTGACTCTGATTATTGCATACGCAATAACTGACAAGTATGGCAGTTCCTCTTAAACGACAAAATGTTATGTAAGAGATGATCACAAAAGCGATCAGACTGTAGCTTATGCGGTCATATTAGTGACCTGGTGCACAATATTTTCCTATGTCTGAAATGGAATTCAATAGAGTGTTTGGGATTCATTCGAAACCCCGTGACCGCAAACAATATATACTTCCATGCAAAATTCCAAATTTCAGACTCAATGGAACCATAAAAACTTAAATTTGAGATCTTATCGATTAAACATGGGGCCCTCACCTCTAGTTCAATTTTCATATAATTTTCTTAATTGTCCAAAACGAGTCCAGAATCGGGACATGAATCAAGGGTCCCATAGCCAAAAATTAATATTGTAGAGCTGATCACGCTGTTGGAATTCTCATTTGAGGTCATCTACTAGGAGTTTTTTTATGAGACCAAATCCTAAATAGCAAAAGATCCAAAAAAGAGAAATGACATAAAATCCAAATGAACTTTCCAATTGTTGAACGGTAGTTCTAGAAAGTCATAAATGACATGTAGCCAAGATGGGAAGCTCAAAATGCTGAAAATGCACGAAAATCATAGAATGAACCTAGAGGCTCATTAAAATATATACCACTAAAAAGACTTTTGTCCGCGAAAGTCAATGGATAGAAAGATCAAAAAGGCTTGGAGATATGAGGTACTAGCCCCGTATGCTCCGAGAATGACTTCCTAGATAACCTACACAAAGAAATAACATATTCAAGGGATTTTCTCCATTGGTATGCCTTTATCAACCAACTTCCTTTCTTTACTCTTCAACGACAAAACTTAACTTCTGTTATCAACTGTCTTACAACTGAACCGAGGAAGTCTTATGCATGCTAATTCAAACCATGACACACTAATACCCCACTTGTACCAGCATAATCAAATGAAAACTCATCAAAGCCAAAGGCAAATTGAGGCATAAGTCATGAAACCAACTCCAAATCTAAGTATAACCTTCTTTTGCCATTATAACCCTAATATCAACACAAAACCAAAATGAAAATCACTCGAGACTTACCCGCACACTCTCATCACACTAACCTCGAAAAGCTAAAGTTGATCAAATGAAAATCCATGATGGAAATTATGAGAAAAAGTTAATAAGGTACAACCTGGGCACACAAATGGAGATAACTAAGGTCTACAATCTATGGCAATGCTACAATTGGTCTGGATGACAACCAAAGCTGAAATCCAAGAGTCCAAAGCACAACTACTCAATACTAAATGACCTGATCTAGGATGTCCCATCATCCGAGAATGAAGTCATGTTGATTCCAACTCAAGCATACTATTCTAGATGAGTATGTCATCCAAAAATCTAAATGAATACTAAAAACCCAAGTTCAAGACTAAAGGAACCAATACAATGTCAATGGACTATCATCTAAACACCTATCAACCATAATCCATTTGAACTCAAGAAGACAAAATGGGTAACCACGGAGTAGGCTCAACCAGCCAAAAGATGAAATTTGAACTGTAGCACATCTGAAAAATGAATATTGCACCTAACCTCTACAACTTCAAGCTATATCTCAACTCCAAGGCTAAGATAGGTAAGAATCGACACTCAAAAACTTGCAAAACTTCCAAATCACCATTCCAAGGTGACAAATCAAAAATTAAGCCAATAATCCTAAGCTAAGGCCAAATACTCAAATTGACATTAGTATTCAAATCAGATATATCCTTACTGAATCAAGCTGGAACAAAAACAAAAACATAACTAAAGAAAATATCACCACGAAGGACAAATCACCTGCTGAAAACATAAGCAATTAACTCGATATTTGTTGAAAAGAATGAACCACCAAATATACTCAAGAAATCACCAAGGCCACTAACCATTTTAGTAATAGCAAAACTTTAACAACTCGGAGAAATGCAACTTTTGCTGGAAACTAATCAATCTAATTCTCTATCTCATCAAGAAAATATCCATAGGTACATATCACCAAGGAGAATCACTCCACCAAGTCTTAGTAGACTGAACAAATTCTAAAGTGATTATTTTCTTAATCCACCCAAGTAGGACAATAAAAACTCAATCAACCCATGAATCACATTGACGAGGAAGAAAGTAATAATCTCAAGACAAATGCAAGGTAAAGAACACTACCAAAAATGAACCAAGCAACTCAAGATAAAAAATTTCCAATTTGCCAACTTAAGAAGCGATCACAGGAAAGATAACTTGTCTCCAACTCTCTAACTCATCTAAGACAAGGACCATATCATGCAACAAAGGAGAATCCAACTACACCCCAGTACCAAGAGCAAACCACCACTAGGAGACGAGCCCAACAAACCAAAAAAATAAATCCAAGACTTCTCAACATCAACATCAAAACCACTATCAGGCAATGAACTAGCCAAATAAAAATAACACACCCAAAATTGGTCAACCTCAAAAATGGGCTACAAAGAAAGGGATAGCCAATGAAAAAAACCTTCACAACCTAAGAGGCAAGTCTATGAATTTCAAACTCAAGATCGGGAAATTTTACCAAAGTGCTAACTCTAGAATCATAACAGAACCACGAAAGGTCAACACATATTTAGTACAATAATTTACTCAACAATTGTCTGGCATTCCCATCAGAAGAGGAAAACAACCTATCTCACCATGTTACAAGAGAGAAAACATCCAACCAAGCTAGTTGCCAAAGCTAATGATTACGAAACACATAGAATAGAAAATTTTATTTAGATTCTAATAGTCTACACATCTTCCAAGCAAGGAATAATTATATCAAATAAGGACAATAATAATAATAGCAATATAAAAATAATATAAGGAATAGGTGGTACCAAAAATTAAAATCAATAGCAAGTACAACTCTAGGGTGATAGTAAAGCCAACATACTAAGGTAAATGGGACTCAAATCCAAATGTTATGCCTAGAAGGAAAAAATATCAATATTGATCCACTCTATCTAATACTAAAAGAAATAATCTATGAGGGAAACCATGTAATCTTGAACTCTATATCAAGGCACATAACAACCAATATAATCCTACCGAAGGCATATAATCATTGATGGGTACGAGAACCCTAATACAAAAAAATAAATAGATAAAAGCAAAAAATAAAAGTGCACCTATCACTATAAAATCTAAAGAAACATGTTTGACGTTCCTGAGGGCAAACAAATCTAAATAGGTCCAAACTCGGACTGATCATCTAAATCATCAGCTGAGGCGCTGAGCGTACTGCCATTGACAGAAGGCATCATATCTCTATGGGACTAATATGAATGAGCTGAATGGCCAATCTCCCATATCAGGGACACTCTCTTGACCATTGACTGATCTCTTTACAGTTGTAAAAAAACCCTGAAGCTCTAACCTAGCATAAAATACGAGTTGGCCCCAACTGGCTGACCAACTAACATCAAAGGCACTCTCTACTATGATGACCATACTTTCTACAATTATAACACAACTCAGGAGCTCTAATCTAGTGGGGAACATATGTTTACTCTATATAAGTAACCAACTCATGTCTCGAGCACTCTCTACACAAATGGCCAATCTTTCCATAATTGTGGAAAGCTCCTAAAATACTCTGAGTTGTTATCCCTCCTGATCCACAATGGCCACTAAATCCTAAAGTCTCATACTGAAGACTCCGCAAGGTTTGATAAGATCTATTCACACTAAAATTGTTATAACTAACTTGATAGCCCCATAATGTCTTAAGCACTACTTGCATAGAACCGATAAGCTGCAAGTGAAGTTGACCTCTGCCTAGACGATCCTCACTCTCAAATGGAATACTAATAGTATTTTACTAATGACATGGACTCTTATCGCCTCCTCCATGAGTATCAATACATTCTATCTCTGTAGCCCTCACGTGATCAACAACCTAAGAGAAGGTAGATCAACTATTAACAAATACTCTATTAGAGTGGCAATACTAATCCACTAATAAATCCATGCTCCATATCATGCTCCGAATGATATAGCACAAAAATATGCTTAGCACACTCAAGGATCCCAATGTCGTTCTCTGAAATCGATAAGGAACCCTACTGAACACCAAACAACCCAACTCTTTCCTGACAATTGCTTGATAAACTGGATATCATCCCTTGCTATGATCTATCCCTAAAAAAACTTGGGATCCCCAATGCTTAACCTTAAAGGGTTGAAGTGATGGTAATCTCTATCGAAGCCTAGGATGGCCCCAAATCCTCTGACAGATGATGAAGATCTTTGGCATCCATCCCTGACTCCCTGGTCCGATGTTGCACTGGAGCTTTTGAAACGCGTACCAAAGGTCATGATGGTGCCTACCATAACCCACAAGTATTCAAGACAACCCATAGTATAAAACTACTAGTAACAGACTACCAAGAGAAATAAAGGAAAGAATGCAGAAAAAAATGAAAAAAAGTTTGAAATACATAATATAGTCAAAATATTTGGTAGAATCAGTACAAGAGCTTCTAATATAATAAGATATAACAAAATGAAGTGCAACATAAATATACTGATACAACTCATCTATGAATACAATATAGAGACTAGTCTAGTACATAAGAAAGAGAATAGTAATACTCTACATGCTAAGAGCTCACCCTATGTCTCTGAACCATAACTTCTCTACAGGATGCATACAATAATTGTGATAACTCATACAATGATTTGTAGGATATAGAGGTGTAGTATGAGTACCAACACATGGTACTTAGTAGGCAATTTCCAAATGAAATTCAAAGATAATACAAATATAAATTGCATGTAAGCAAAAATGTAAGCTATTGCCAAATATTTATTAAACTACAACATCAGGCTAATGAGACCATAAGGATATCTATTATATTCAAATCCAAGCATGTAACATAATGATCTAATGGAATAATAAGGATAAATAACCATATTCTGAACATACTCTAAGACCCTAACACTATGTCGTATATTACTGGCCAATAAATGAATAAAGAATAAAAGAAGGATATATATATATATAGCAGTATATAAGGCCAAGGAATAGATATACAACATGAAGAAGTAAAAGAAGAGAGGGATATATGGAAATACCATAGCTACATATAGATAGATAGATATGTCTATAAATAAGGTTAACTCAAGGTACAACCTATGTCATCACACTAGCATCTCCAAGCCAACTAGTCAAGGTAGGAATTAGTGTTAAAATAATCAGGGTCTCTAATTCATACATCTTAACATGAGATAATAAACCATAATAAAGAAACCATAAAGAAAGGGATCAGAGTACCAGGGTCAAAAACCATAATACCCAACCAATGGATAACCATGTATAATAGTATAACTGTAGTGTAAAAGAACCAGAATCATACCTCAAATCTCAATACTTGAAAAATAATAAACCTATTGCAAACTAACTTTAGTAGCACTAATAATAAAAATACAAGCTAACCAGCTAGTTCGGTCAACAAACAACACACCATAAGCCATACTTATCACATATACCTATGAATCCCCTCCCCCTATAAGGCTGATAAATATTGGCGCATACTGGTGATAGGTGATGCATATGAAAGAATGAATGCTAGGATATAATCAATAAAATTATATCCAATCCAAATGCCAATAAGTAACCCAGTGTATAAACTCATCCCACCAATATCATCATCAATCATTGGTCTTGACCTGGAACTCATATCATCACTATCATCATCAATCATCTATTTATTAAATACCAGAGATATATGTATGTATAGATATGTACATAAGTGCATGGATAGAACCATAGTTATAATAGTATAAAGAAGTAAATCCATTACCTGAGGTAAATTCTGGGACAAAGTCATCATAGAAGTGTAGAAAGGGATCAAAATATATCACACCGGGGTAAATAGTGGTGGTAAAACTATGGACCAGAATCTATCTCAGTTAAATATTTAAGATCATCATTATTAATATCGTAGGATCATAAGTTATTCCTTAAGATGGTACGATTCTCATTATGAAGAAATCCATTTTAAATGTGAAAGTGGGCCTAAACCACTATTTTGGAAAAGAGTAATTTAATACATATTTTAGTTGGGATCGTACCATTTACCGTATATGTGATCATTATTGTACTGAATCTATGCAAACCATCACCAATATTCTAACAAATATGATTATAAACATCAATATGTCTATAAACTATTGCCATTTGCTTTACAAGGATGGAATTTTTCCCAAAACCTAACCAGTTAATATCATAAATAAGGCCTTAGGCCGAATAATATATCTTGAATAACTACAACATCATAATCACGGCCTTAGGAATATATATATATATATATATATATATATATATATCAAGAATAATCATAACATTATGATTCGAGGAACACCATCACAATCCACCGAGTAACATATTTAACATTAGACTATAGGTTCATTAATCTCAACTATGCCTAACATGCTAAAATATATATAAACCTACAAGAGCCAACATAGGTCATGGCCTAAGGTGATCCGAAAAGGCCTACTCTAAATCCTCAAAATCCATATTTAGGCAATTTCCACCTAGTACTAGGCTAGGGTATTCACATCAACTTCTAGATAGTAAATAAGCCACGACTACCCCTAAGATAGCATTTTCTCCTAGATCATGAGCAACTATGGCAATTTCATCGAAATAATAGCAACTAAAGTATTTACATTCAAAATATGATTCATGATGCCAAATTCATCTAAGACATAGGTAACTGAGTCAATTACTCCTAATTTACGATTTCATGATAGCCTAAACGGACCAAATAAGACCAATCATACAAATCATGCTTCTCATACCTAAATCTAATTCCATATCTAGAATAATATCATCATTATGCTATGAATTAGCTCTATCTATAAAGAAGGTACTAGGATCATCGAAGTATAATAAGTATTTCAACTTAAGGGTCAAATAACCTTCTAGCCCCCAAACTTACAATTTGGGCTAAGTCATGGTGTTCTACGAATAATCAAATACTAACATCCCTATGTAACATACAATATATATAAAATACCATCTCAAGAGCAGAGTAGACAGGAGCCTACCTCATGCCAAAATGTAAGTCCTTAAATCATCTACAAAATGTTTGTCTTCACTCTACGATCTCAAAATGTTGTCATACTATTAAAATCATAATACATATATCATTAGGAGTCAAATGAGACTTATATTTCTATATAAAGGCTTGGGATAAATTTTGAGCCATGAACGGCCCCACGTGGCTCACAAATAGAATCCAAATTTGAACTAATCACGAGGTCCCTCAAATATTAAGGAGGTTGTTCTTAAAGGTTCCGCACAAATAGAGCAAAAATTGGGTCTCAAATCTTCCCTTAAAGTTTTTGAATTAAGACACTAATTTCTAAGAATTTTCCCATAAACTAGGATAAAAATTTATAGGAAAATGACCAAGAGGAGTTAGGTTAGCTTACCTTAACTTATGTGGATGATTTCCCACTTTTTCCACTCTTTGAGTTCTCTATGTGGTGTAAAAATAGTGGAAGAAGTGTTAGGAAATAAGGTGGAAGAAGAGGGTTAAATAGTGCTAAATGTCTCTTAAGCGACACCCTTGTCGCTTACGCAATTTGGCAGAGGAGGGGCGAAAATTACTTACGCCACTCTTACTAAGGCGTACGTAATAACTAACCAATATGGCCAGTTTTCTTAAGAAACATATTGTTGCATAAGCGATGATTGCAGAAGCGATCAGACCATCGCTTATGCAGTCATATTAGTGACTTGGTGAACCAAATTTTGCTAAGTTTGGAATGGACTCCGATCGGGTGTTCAATATTCATTCAGAACCCTGTGAGTGCAAATAAAATATTATACCCTAACAAATTATAACATTTTGAACACAATGAAACCATCAAAACTTACATCTAGAATCATTTCAATTAAAGGTGGGGCCCACACCTATAGTTTTATTTTCACATAATCTGCCCAATAGCCCAAAATGAGTCCAGAAGCCTTGGAACCTGAACCAAGGGTCTCCTAGCCTATAATCAATGTTCCGAAGTTGATGGATCTATCATAATTCTCATCCGAGGTCATGTACTAGGATTTTTGGTCCAAGACCAATTCCAAAACAGATAAATGAACCTAAAATCTAAACGAACTATCCGATCACTGGACTAATGGTTCTAGCAAGTCATAAATGACCTGTAGGCATTGTGGGTAGTCTCACAATTCTATAAATAAATGCAAATTAAGAAAATAACCTGGAAGGTCATTACTTATCAACCTGGTCATCAAATTATTTCAATGGATCTTATGGACTTTTGAATTTTTGACATCAATTATGGTGTCCATTTTCACACATATGTCCATCCCTATTCAGAGTGTTGGTTTCAATGGCAGCCTATTAAACCAAAAGTTTCAAGTCAATAAAATTGTAACTAATAAAAAAATATTAAATTTGAAACCTAATTACCTTCTCTTAAACACGGTTCTTCAGCTTCAAAGCTTTCATACCCTCAACATAGAAAATTTGCATATCCTCAGGAAACAAAAACACAATAGAACATAACACAATGCTTAACTAAGAGAAACTTAAGGTACCTATGGTAGTCAATCTCAATTTCAGTTCAAAACACATCACTCCCTTCTATTTAACTTTCTAAAACCAACTATGTGGATCTATACAGTCCAATAATTTGACATCAAGGAATCAAGCTATGGAATTACATTAACAATGAAATCACGCATATATAGAAATTACACTACAAGAACAGATAAGCATCCCGCAATGCAACCCCTATACCCTCACAATAAAGAAGTCCCACTCACTCAATTTAATCATGCATGTCAACACATGGACTATAAAAAATAGTTAAACTCTCTAAAAGAGTTCAAATAATATGCATAAAATACAATAATCCTGCCCTTATTTTCATTTTCTTAGTTTTCTAGACAGTTGAATTAGGATCACTATAGGGTTTATTCAGTCTATAATGTAGGCTTGGGGGATAGTACGGTATATTTAGGACCTTTTTAGTGAATAACCCTCCTTGACATTGGAATTATAGAAAAGAAAATCCAATTAGAGATAAGCTCGCCTATACCAGAGTAAACCCCACTAGTGGTCCACTTCTCAACCTACTTTTCATTCATTTTTTCCTTATTCCTCCTTTTTTCTTTCATTTCTTATTCATCTTTGGTGCAGTTTATTTTATTCTTTTTTTTTTTTTTCAAAACTATTTTTTTTACCACACCCAGCCCTACTTCCTTTTCTCTTATTTACACCCTTCTCTATACACAGTTCTAATCACACAGCCCTATGATTTCCACTCTTAACTTAGGAAATTTTCCTGAGTTTAGGTGTACAATGTCCAAGGAGGACCAACACCAAAATAGGTTCATCGTACTTAAGCTAGGAAGGTGAAAGGTGAAAACAAGAAACGTAGTCTATGTAGGCTCAAAATAGGGATCAAGGGATATTTATTTTAAAATGGAAGGTCATTTAGGATAAAAAGTGGACTAATTAAAGAATGAACTATGATCCCTTCCTAACCGACTACCCTACAACCTAGGCACGAGTAACTAGGAAAGTTCTTGATTCAATACACAAGGGGAATTAAGTAAGCATCTCATGCACACACGAAACAGGGTTGTATCACAAACTATATATGGTTCATGCAAATGCTAGCTATGTCTATTATGTCCCTAATCATAATTCCATAACAATAGTCACAGTGGTCGCAAACATAAGCACATCACACAGTTCAAAACTAATTTCTTAGGGGTATCATTATTCTCAAAAACAAAATCCGTCACATGCCCTTAGGTGCTTATTTTTTCTAGTAAAACAAAAACAACACAATCAAACATAAAACAAAACACAATACAACCTGAATATGTTGCCTCTACTAAGAACAAACTCTAGGGAAAAGAGACACAGCGACAAAAACCTCAAAAGGACATCTAGACACATAAGTATCCCCACCCACATCAAATAGACATGCATCATCCCTAATGTATTAGGCCTCCATAAAGCAAGAGAGTTAGGATCATACCTGTGGCACCTTAGGTATATAGATCTGACGTCAATCACACTAAAGCGAATTAACACAAATGCGAAATAAAAAGATACCTTGGTTAGCCTCTTAAGCTTTAACGCCCCAAAATCTTATCCCGAAGCGTCACATAATGCTCAAGGCTACAAGTAGCCTCAAGATAACCCTTTGAGCCTGCTACTAAATCTCATACTTACTCCAGGGATTAAAAATCAGATAATAAGAATAAATCTCATCAAATCTCAACTGAAAATACTGAAAATATAATGTCTGAAACATGAAATACTGAAAATATCTGACAAACATCTTAAACTCTAGTCTGACAAAGCCTCTACTACTCAAGATCTAGAGATCAATTGGGACAAATCCCCAATTGACTCATACTCAACTGGAAAGACATAACCACTGATATCAAATCTGAAGGTCTGGGAAATAGGTCCTCGAACCATGAGGACTCACCAACTGTAGAGGGTATATCAGGGTACTCAGAGATCACTGACGATGTTGAGACTGAGCACTTGAACCTACATTATAAGACAATATAGCACATAGACGTAAATGAGGATCAGCACTTTGAGGATGTACTGAGTATATGGGGGTGTATACATTCACATAAACAATATCATTACTCTTTATAAAATCTAGCATGTAAATATGAATGACTCACATAGCTTGAATAAGTCTGAAACATAAATCTCACAAATCAGGAATAATGAAACATGTAGTATAAATCTCGTGAGTCATTATACTTAACTCAAAAATCTGTATTCTCCTCTCATTCTCAAAACTCGTAAGCTAAAGGAATCTTTAAACTATGCTTTCTAAACTAATTCTTTCATCTTGAGGAGAATGGAACTTCATTGAATCTCAAGGACTTAGAACTTTAGAAACGTTAAGACATAGGAAAAACTCTAGACTCTTATGAACTTGGGAGTTTCTTCTAACTGACATAAACCATGTGAGCTACATGGAGTCCAACGTCTCAGCCACGTTAGGGAGAACTGCTCTACCCTTGCCATTGGAATAGAACCTCAACTCTAGTGATCACTATCTCGGCCCCAGGTCCATAAATCTCAATCCTATGGGGAAACGTAGTTCGGGGGAAGTAAGATGCACTAAAACCACACTTCCCGCTCGGTCCTAAATTCTACTCCCGTACTCAAGCTCAGAATTTTTAGAAAATTTACCTCAAAATAACTCAAGGGTCTGTAGTGAAGACCAAATTATAATTCTTTTAGCTTTAAATCATACAGGCTGAATAATGTGGATTCCTGTCTTAACTCAAGCTCAAAACTAATCTTTATTTAAAATCAAAGTATTGGTTGATTGAATCATACTAAACAACATACTCTTCAAGAAATATCAAAACTCATACTTGGTTTAAAACTTATACTCATGTTCAAATAATCTTTGAGTTTTAATAAAGCTTAAATCAGGACATCAATCTTGGAAACATCAAATCAATACGAGGATGTGCAACTTATAGCATAATTTATCAACTCATGTCATAAAATAGTGAATTAATCATGCAAATCAAGACTTGAACAACTCGTAATCTCATAATCTCAAAATAAAGTAATTTGGGTATAAAACCGCTTGCAAAAATATAAAATTCTTTAATAAAAATCAATAATTTAGGCACAAGAATGAAAGGAGTTTTCTTGTTCAAACCCAGCTTACCTTGAATTAGAAGCTTTGGATGAACTCTCGCTTTTGGGACTTTTTCGTACTCTTGAATGAGGGTTCTTAAAGCCTTTAACTTGAGAATCTTAAATCTTGACTCAATTTAGAAAATTTATGGTGAACCCTTGAGATTCTTAGAAGAGGATTTGGATACTTAGGGTCTTTGGTTGAGGGAAATTTTGAGAAAATCTCATATGATGCTTGTAGTGGCCCTAAATTCTGATGTTTGTACGGTTTAAGAGGCTTGGAAAAAGTCCAAAGTGCCCTTTTTAACTTTTGTACGAAGATGGAAATATTAAACTGGAAACCCGATTTTATGGGCCATTGCGACGCACCACTATCCCGGTGGCTCACTGGAAATTGACAAATGGGAATCTGTGAGTCACCGCCATGCGGAGCCATCGCGTTGTCCCACTTGGTAGGGCCTAGAAATTCAGTGCGACGCGTCACGATCACGCTAGGCCATTGGAAATTGACTTTCGAGAAATTGGGGTACTCCGCTATGTGCCACTATCGCAGAGTTCCTCTGAAATTTGTCAATTGTTAAATAGACCCTCTTCGCGACGCGCCAAACACTAAAATGGTGGTGTTTTACGACTAGAACTTAGATTAGCCATAACTTCTTTCCCGACTATCAGATTTTGGCGGATCTTATATTGTTGGAAAGATAATTAAATTTCTCACATGATAAAAAGTCGAAATTAGGGAAACTCCATATGGTTTAAACACTAATCACTTAGGAAGTCATTCCTTAACCCTCTAGAGATGAAATTAGGCTTAAGGAAAAGTTTGGGGTATTACAATATATCCCCCTTGGAAACATTCGTCCTCAAATGTCGCTAGCTAGCCTAAGGATACGGAAAAAACTGAGTATGCACAGCTGAAAAAACTTGCTAAACTGACTCCATATTATTCTAAACTCTTGAATACCTCGGAGAATGCATGAACTTATATTAAGGATAGCTATATATAGCTGAAACTTTAATTGGAAAAAGGGTCTGAATTAAGGAAGAATTGTACCTTTGGCTTGATCTGAACTCGCAGAGAAGAGATGCAGGTACTTGGATCGTATATTCGCCTCGACTTCCCAAGTAGCATCCTCGACTGACTGGTTTCGCCACAACACTTTGACCTGGGGAACCTCTTTGTTCCTCAGTCTACGTATTTGGTGGTCTAGAATCTCTCATCAAATGAAAGACTAGTCGACATATCAGGGCTCTCTAAAGGATCCACTACAACAGTATCACCAATGTGCTTCTTAAGCATTGAGACATGAAAGATAGGATGCACAGATGACAACTCTGCAGGTAACTCCATCTTATAGTTTACTCTCCCCACACGACTTAGGATTCTATAGGGGCCGACATACCAGGGACTATGCTTCTTCTTCTTGCCAAACTTTTTCACCCTTTTCATGGGCAAAAATTTCAGATACACCAAATCATTAACTTCAAACTCAAGGTCTCTTCTTCTCACATCTGCATATGACTTTTGATGACTCTGAGTTGTCTTCGACCTTTCTCTAATCAACTTCAATTTCTCCATAACCTCAAACACTGCATCAGTTCCAACCAAAGCAGATTCACCTACTTCAGACCAACCTATAGGTGATCTATACCTCCTCTCATACAACACCTCAAATGGTGCCATCTTTCTGCTATCAAGGTAACCATTGTTATAGGCAAACTCAATTAATGGCAAATGATCATCCCAACTACCCTTGAAATCAAGAGCACATGCCCTCAACATATCCTCCAAGTTTTAGATGGTCCTCTCAGCCTGACCATCTATCTATGGATGAAAAGAAAAACTAAGTTATGCTTGGATACCAAGACCTCTCTGAAATGCTTTCCAAAACTAGGAGGTGAACTGAGTACCACTATCTGAGATGATGGACAAGGGGACTCTATCCAATTTGACTAACTCCTGAATATAAATTCTAGCATAATCCTCAGCTGTATAAGATGTATGCAAAGGCAAGAAATGTACTATCTTAGTCAGCCTATCTACCACAACCCAGATAGAATCATGATGATGACACGAAAGAGGTAAAATAGTCACGAAAACCATGTTCACCTCTTCCCACTTCCAAGTGGGTATACTAAATTCTTGCATTACACCACCAGGTCTTTGGTACTCTACCTTAACCTGTTGGCAAGTTGAAGACTTCACCATAAACTCTGCTATATCTTTCTTCATGCCACTCCACCAATAGATTTCCCGCAAGTCGCGATACAACTTGGTGGCGCTGGGATGAATGGAATATCGCACGCCATGCACTTCATCCATAATTCTCTACCTCAGATCATCAACATAAGGTACACACAATCTACCCTGTAATAGCAACACACCATCTCCCCCTTAGGAGAAAACCTCTACCTTTTGGTCCCTAACTTACTTCTTCAGTCTGACCAAACTAGGATCCCTGTCTTGCTTCTCCTTCACTTCTGAAACTAAAGTGGATTCGGAACTACTCTGAACCAAAATATTCCCCTCTGTGGAGCCAAGCAACCTAACGCCCAATCTAGCCAAACGATTCACCTTATGAGATAACTCTTTTTTGTCTTCCTCTATATGTGTAACACTACTTATAGACATCCTACTAAGGGCATTCACCACTATATTAGCCTTACTTGGGTGATATAACAGACTCATATCATAATCTTTTAGCAACTCTAACCATCTTCTTTGTCAAATATTTAACTCCTTCTGAGTAAAAATATAATGTAGGCTTTTGTGATCAGTAAACACATCCACGTGAATACCATAAAGATAGTGTCTCCATATTTTCAAAGAAAAACCACAGAAGCTAACTTAAGATTGTGGGTTGGGTAATTCTTTTCATGCGGTTTAAACTGTCTAGAGGCGTAGGCTATAACCTTACCCCTATGAATCAACACACAACCCAAGAAAACTCTAGAAGTATCGCAATACACCACAAAACCATCTATACCATCAGGCAAAGTCAACACCGAGGCTAAAGTGAGTCGAGTCTTCAACTCCCGAAAACTCTTCTCACAGGAATCTGACCAAAGGAACTTAACTTTCTTTTGGGTCAATCGGGTCATGGGAAATGCAATAGATGACAAATCTTCAAAAAAATGGCGGTAATAGCTATCTAGACTAAAAAACCTCATAATGTAGGATAGAGAGATAATTCTAGGCCAATTTCTCACAGCTTCTATATTTTAGGGATAGACTCTAATGCCTTCGGCTGAAATAATATGACCCAGAAAAGCAATGGACCTTAGAAATAACTCACACTTGCTGAATTTGGTGAACAACTAATGATCTCTAAGAGTTTGCAAAACATCTGAGAGATGGTCTGCATGGTCATCCTCACAACGAGAGTAAAAAAGGATATCATCTATGAATACTATGATGAACATATCGAGATAATGTTTGAACAGTCTATTCATGAGGTCCATGAAGGCTGCTGAAGCATTGGTTGGCCCGAAAGACATGACAAGAAACTCAAAATGACCATAACAGGTTTGGAAGGCTATCTTCGGGATATCACACTCCCTTACTTTAAGTTGATGATAGCCGAATCTAAGGTCTATCTTGGAGAAATAACTTCCACCTTGCAATTGATCCAACAGGGCATCTATTCTCAGAAGAGGGTACTTATTCTTGACTGCAACTTTATTAAGCTGACAATAGTCAATGCACATACGCAAAGAACCATCCATCTTTCTCACAAACAGGATAGGTGCGCCCCATGGAGAAACATTTGGCCTTATAAAACCTTTATCTAGAAGATCTTTGAGTTGTAATTCCTTAAGATTTGAGGGTACCATATAGTACGAAGGAATAGAAATAGGTTATGTATCGGGAAGAAGGTCAATCCCGAATTCTATCTCTCTATTAGGAGGTACCCTTCAGAGATCTTCCAGAAAAACATCAGGATACTCATTAACTATACTGACTGACTGAATAGTTGGTGTTTTAGACCTAGTATCCTTAACCCAAACTAGATGATAGATGCAACCTTTGGATATTAATTTTTTAGCTTTAAGATAGGATATGAAATGACTTTTGGGGGATATAGAACCACTTGACCACTCAAAAATTGGCTCATCTAGAAACTGAAACTTAACCACATGGGTACGACAGTCTATAGATGAATAACAAGAGTGAAGCCAATCCATACCCAGAATAAGGTCAAAATTGACTATGTCTAACTCTATCAAATCAGCAAACATGACTTTATGAAGAACAATAATGGGATACGTTTTGTACACTTTCTTAGCAACAACTGACTCACCTACTGGGGTAGATAATAGGATAGGCTCAAGGATCTTTTCAGATTTTATCTAAAAATTCACAGCAACCAATGGTGTCATATAAGAAAAACTTGACCCAGGGTCCAACAATACATACATGTCAAAATGAAAGACACGAAGCATACCAGTAACAGCATCTGGTGAATGCTCATGTTCCTGATGGGATGGAAAAGCATAGAATCGGTTCTGGCGCTGACCGCCACAAATTTTAGATGAAGCGACCTGAGGGGGAGCGAGATGGGCTAAAGGAGTTGGTGCACTGGTAGCCAGCGTCTGGGGGCGAACATCATGGTTCCCCTTCCGATTATACAAACACTCTCTAAGTCTGTGGACCAACTTTCCATAACCAAAACAACCCCTCTGTTCAGCTAAGCACTCACCGGGATGGTCTCTACCACACTTAGTACATGGAGGACCATGAGGTCTGTTACTCACACTGTTCTAGGATCTAGACATTGAAGTTCTTTCCCCCTGCTCCTTCCTACCTCTAGGTGTGGGAGCACTAGCTAATGATGGTTTAGTCATAAATGAACGGTTGTGAAACTGTGGACGGTTCCCTCCATGGGATCTAGTCTTGCCGTACTCGTGCTGCTCTGATTTATCCCTCTTGTTTCCCCTTACCCTATATCTCTCCCTAATTTTATCAATCTTAATCTTCTGAGCATGTGTCATCAATCGAGAAAGATCTATATCTATATTTAGCATACCAGTCCTGCACTCCTTCTACACTAACTCGGATACACCAATCACGAACTTACTCATACTAGATCAGGTGTCAGCTATTAACTCAGAGAATACTTGGCCAACTGGTTGAACTAAGGCAGTACTCCTTTACAGTCATGGATCCTTACCTCAAGTTCATAAACTTCTCTACCTTTTTCTCTCTCATCTCTAATGGAAAGAACTTATCCAGGAATGCATCCAGGAACACCTGCTAAGTTATAGGAGCAACATTCTCCCCTCTATTTTTCCTCCATGCGACAACCCAGTCATAAGC
Source organism: Capsicum pubescens (assembly GCA_030864215.1). Lineage (NCBI taxonomy): Eukaryota > Viridiplantae > Streptophyta > Magnoliopsida > Solanales > Solanaceae > Capsicum > Capsicum pubescens. Next base: position 112,615,339 of record CM061544.1, read on the forward strand.
AATATCTTTTAAATAATAAGAGGCCAGTTCTACACTATCTTCCTCATTACTATGCATAACCTGTGTGATTTCTTCACCCCCTCAAGATACAACTGTGGGTCTTCACCTACCTTTAACCCAAAGAGCTCGGGTGGGTTCATCCTCATAAAGTCATAAAGTCTGGTTGCGGCTGCATCACCCCCTTGCTGAAGCAAAGCAGTAGCCTAATTATTTGCTTGTGCAGTAGCAGTTACCGCTTGGGCTAAAGTCTGGAAAGCAGCCCAAACTTTGGCATAGGTCACATTCTCATTCAGGGGATCAATAGGTTGAGGCGACTCATTATTCCTAAGGGCATTTGCTCTTTGGGGAGATATTTTTTGTCATAAAAGGGCACAAATTAATAGAAGATAGAGACAATTTTAGGTACAATAGACTCTGCAAGAAAGAGATGACTTTTTCTAAAATATCTTCTATCCTCTTGAACATAGATGTGGTGTGCTTCAACCAATAGTCAAGACACTACGTAACGCGGCTTGTCAGACTCCCTAGGACTCCTTTAACCTTAGGCTCTGATACAAAGTTTGTAACACCCCAAAATCTCATCCCAAAGCATCACACGGTGCTCAAGGCTACAAGTAGCCTCAAGCTAACTCTTTGAACCTACTACTAAATCTCATACTTACTCCAGGAATTCAAAATCAGATAATAAGAATAAATCTTATCAAATCTCAACTGAAAAGACTAAAAATATAATATATGAAACACGAAATACTAAAAATATCTTACAAACATCTGAAACTCTAGTCCAACAAAGTCTCTACTACTCAAGATCTAGAGAGCCATTGGGACAAAGCCCCAACTAACTCATACTCAACTGAAAGAAATAACCACTGATATCAAATCTGAAGGTCAGAGAAATAGGTCCTTGAACCATGAGGACTCACCAACTGCTGAGGGTAGATTAAGGTACTCAAAAATCAATGACGATGCTAAGACTGAGAACTTGGACCTACATTATAAGATAATGTAGCACATAGACATCTATGTGGATTAGCACTTTGAAGAAGTATTGAGTATATGGGGGTCTATACATTTACATAAATAATATCATTACTCTTTATAAAATCTAGCATGCAAATGTGAATGACTCACATGGCTTAAATAAGTCTAAAAAATAAATCTCATAAATTAGGAATAATGAAACATGTAGTATAAATCTCGTGAGTCATTATACTTAACTCAAAAATCTGTATTCTCCTCTTATTCTCAAAACTTGTAAGAAAAAAGATTCTTTAAACTCATGCTTTCATCTTGAGGAGAATGGAACTTCTTTGAAACTCAATTACTTAGAACTTTAGAAACTTCAAGACATGGGAAAAATTCTAGACTCTTATGAATCTTGGAGTTTCTTCTAAACGACATAAACCATGTGAGCTACATGGAGTCCAACGTCTAGCCCACGTTGGAGAGAGATGTTCTACCCTTGCCATCAGAATAGAACCTCAACTCTAGTGATCACTATCTAGGCCTCAGGCCCATAAATATCAATTCTATGGGGAAAAGTAGTTCTGGGGAAGTAGGATGCGCTAAACCCATACTTCCCGCCTGGTGCTAAATACTACTCCCGTACTCAAACTCAAAATTTTTAGGAAATCCACATCAAAATAACTATAGGTTCTATAGTGAAGACCAAATTATAATTCTCTTAACTTTAAATGATAAAGACTGAATAATGTGGATTCTTGTCTTAACTCAGGCTCAAAAGTAATCTTTCTTTAAAATAAAAGTACTTGTTAATTGAATCATACAAAATAGCATACTCTTCAAGAAACATCAAAACTCATACTTGGTTTAAAACTTATACTCATGCTCAAATAATCTCAGTTTCATAATAATGCTTAAATCATAACATCAATCTGGGAAACATCAAATCCATACGATGATGTGCAACTCATAGAATAATTTCTCAACTCATGTCATAAAATAGTGAAATAATCATGCAAATCAAGACTTGAACAACTAGTAATCTCATAATTTCAAAAAAAAGTAATTTGGGTATAAAAACTCTTGCAAAAATATAAAATTCTCTAATAAAAACAATAATTTGGTCACAAGAACGAAAGGACTGTTCTTCTTCAAACCCCACATACCTAGAATTAGAATCTTTGGATGAACTCTCTCTTTAGGGAATCTATTCATACTCTTGAATGAGGGTTCCTGAAGCCTTTGACTTGAGAACCTTGAATCTTGACTCAATTTAGAAAATCTATGGTGAACCCTTGAGATTCTTAGAATAGGATTTGGATACTTAGGGTTTTTGGTTGAGGGAAATTTTGAGAAAATCTCATATGATGCTTGTAGTTGCCCAAAATTCTGATGTTTGCATGGTTTAAGAGGCTTGGAAAAACTCCAAAGTTCCCTTTTTAACTTCTGTACGAAGCTGGAAAAATTAAACTAGAAACCCAATTTTATGGGCCACCACGACATGCCACTATCGCGGTGGCTCACTAGAAATTGACAAATGGGAATCTGGGAGTCACCACGATGAGGAGCCATCGTGTTGTCCCATTGATTGGGACCTAGAACTTCAGCACGACACGTTATGATCGTGCTAGGCCACTGGAAATTGACTATTGGGAAATTGGGGTCATCCGCGATGTGCCACTATTGTAGAGTTCCTCTAAAATTTGACAATTGTTAAATAGACCCTCTCTGCGACGTGCCAAACACTAAAATGATGGTGTTTTATGAATAGAACTTAGATTAGCCTTAACTTTTTGCCCGGTTATCAGATTTGGGCTGATCTTATATCATTGGAAAGCTAATTAAATTTCTCACATGATAAAAATTTTAAATTAGGGAAACTCTATATGATTTAAATGTTAATCACTTAGTAAGTTATTCATTAACCCTCTAGAGATTAAATTAGGCTTAAAGAAAAGTTTGGTGTATTACATATGTAATTTTTAATTTAATGTTGTCGCATGAAATGGGTACCTTGATTACAAAAATTCATCAAGGCATCCAAAGGGTTGGCCTCCAGGTTCATTAATAAAAATTCACTGAAACCACCCTCATGTCAGTCGGTTGCTTCATGGATTTGAGAACATTAAACGTGACCTCATCATCCTTTAGCCTGAACTTAAGTTCACCTTTTTCCATATCCATCAATGCTCTTACTATGTCCAAAAATAGTTTCCCTAAAATTATGGAATATAAAAGTCAATTTCACAATCCAGGACAATGAAATCATCTAGAAAGATAAAGTTTCCCACCTTTACAAAAATATCAAACGATATACTCACAAGATTTTTCACTGTACAATCTACCATCAACAATCCTATCGTCGTTAGGTCAAATGGTTTCAAGCAAAACTATTGAACACTGCTAGTAGTATCAAGTTAATATTGGAACCCAAGTCATATAAAGCTCAAGAAAATCTAGATTTCCCAATGGTGTGAGGAATCGTGAATGCTCTAGGATCACTTTTTTGTGCTAGATACCGAGATGTAATTTCACTACAATAATGCATCCCACTAATATCCTCATAACTTACAGCTCTATTCTTTGTCACCAAATCCTTCATAAATTTTGCATAGATAGGCATCTTCTTGAGATCATCAAGAATAAAGATAGTCAAACTCAACTCTTTTATCATAGAAATAAACTTTATATAATTCTCTTCTTCTTTCTTCTGCTTTAACCTTTGAGGAAAAGATGGGGGAGGTCATTGAATGGTCTTCATTATAATCTCGACTTTCTTCCCTGTTCCTTTATCCTTCTCGATATGCTTATCAACACCCTTAAATTTTTATGATAACTCACCAATAGTCACTAAATTCTCATATTCTACTTTAGGTGTCTTATCAATATAAAACACATCATTCCTTGGCTCATCAACCTCAGGAGAAGGGTGATCAATAGTAGCCTTACCACTCAGAGTGGTGATGTCTAGTCACTGACTATTATTCTTTGAATTTTCACAGTTTTTCTTAGAAGAGTGCCAGTTTGATGTTGATTCAACATGGCTAACATTTCAAAAAAAAATTATTGCTCAAGTTGCTTAATCGCAGTATGATGTGATTCTACCTTTTGGTTGAGTATGGAAATATCTTCCTTAATCTCCTTAAGGAAACTTTCTTGACTTTCCTGACCCTTTACCAGCTTTGGCAACATAGCCTCTATTCAAGAATCAACATCTTTGTTCCCTGGCAAAATGTAAGCACCATTCTTCTCCTTATAGTCAATCTTTCAGCTCAAATCACCATCTCTCACTTCTGTGATCCCAATATTGGTCCCTATAGTAGTTTCGACGTTGGTTTCCTTACCTTAAGTTCCGAGAGACTTAAGTAGAACCTTGGCCCTTATCTCAAAAAACCATAATCTTTTTATCGAGATACTTTACCTCTTCATCAATATCATAATTATATGACCTATGAGCTTTACCTTATGAACTAAAAGCATTCACTTTTTCAGCATTCATCATGGCAAATTTCTTTGTTATCATCCCAATCTTTATCCTTAGCTATGCAATATCTTGTTCTACTGTATCATCTATGATTCTTTGCTTGCTGAAAGCACCAATAGCATAACTGTCAACATCTCTATCTGCCTCTCGAGTATGCCACCCTCGATTGGTAGTAGAGACCCGATCTAAGATTTTTAATGCTTCCCTCAATGTAAGATCATGAACACACCACCAATAATAGTTTCCTCAATAGCTTTGGAACTGACAATCATGGCTTGATAGAATATTTCAAGCAAATTTTGCCTTAAAATCCTATTATTGGGTAATGCCCCTTCTGGTCATTTTCATTATTTCAACTTATCTTTACTTTTAGGGATTATCTATAGCTTTCCCAAGTAATATATGGCTTGTTGGGACTAACGATTCAATTATCGGGTACTTCGTTTAGATTTTAGGACGAATTTATTGTTTAGAAGTCTTCACTGGTTCCAAATGGACACCGAGTAAAAACTTCAGTAAAATGATATCAAATTCAAATTCCAACTCTTTCATCTGCTCCAGAATATTAATTTTAGGCTAGGTAAACCTTTGGTTTGAGTCCCAATGCACTCGAGCTCATTTTGACCTATTGGCCGTGAAGTTGGAAAATTATAAATTATGGGTGTGGTACCTATATTTGGACTAAACGATCTCCAATAGAAAATTTGACTTCACCTATACATCTGGAATGTTGAATTTAGTAGGGTTACATAGTTTATTTGCAAAAATCAAAGTCCAAATAATATTTTATGGTCAAAAATAGGTTATGACTTTGTTGGTGTTGTTGCATGGCAATCGAGATAAGGCTTGTGGAAATTTTCCAAGTGCAATTGCAACCCTTGGAATCGTGATAGTGATATCTTATTGCCTTTAGGGGCTATATATAGACCCCAAGATGCATTTGGGGCATTTTTCCTTTATCTTTGAGACCTAGAAACCTCAAGATCAGTGTGGTAACTCAATTGATCATTATGGGTGACTTGGGAGCTTTATTAACATCTTTTATCATGGTTATCATCCGAATTAAGGTAATATTTCATCAGTGTCTTTGTGAATTTCTTAGTTCTTGACCCAAAACCCCAACTAAGCTTAGGGCTTGATTTTAGCTCAAAACTAGCTTTATTTTCACCCAATTCTTGAGGTTTATGATTCCTTGTTCATGTATGAACATTGGATTGACCTAAAAAATGCATTTTCCATAAGTGGGATCCACTTGGGGGTTTTGGTGTCATTTTTGGACCCAAAGCACAATAATGTAATGTGGGTATCACTAGACTCATATTGATAAGTAGATTATTATTTTGATAGTGTGATGGCATTTTGTGGATTGTGAAGTAAAGATGAGCACGTAATAAATGGTGTAAGTTCTTGCAATTTAACTTTGAGGTAGGCGTCTACCCACTCTTTTTCAAAGATGATGTGTGATATATATTACGTGTGAATATGAATGTTAGGATTGATTTTGATTAGAATAACTTAGCCCTGATTTTTGATATTTAGGGATTAGATAAGGATTTTGGAGCTGTAAGATGGTATGTTTATGAATCTTTTAAAATCCTATTGTCTTCTCCCTAGATTGGACTAACTTGTAGCATGGATATGATATATGCTAGGTTTGGGATATGGTTTAAGTGTGGAATCATGGGCTAGTGTGATTACCCTTGGTCAGGCTAGTCTAGAAGTCTTAAAACCATACTTTGGGTAGAGCTGACTTAAATGCCCATATTTCTAGTTGAAGTTCCTATCCTAGGTTTTTTTATATCTTATTTGACATCTATAAGTTGAACTAGCTACCTTGTCCTAGTTTGGCACATAGACTACCTAAATATGGAAATTAAGGATTAGAAGTGGGTTGTCCAGTGCACTTAGGCCAAGACTTGTGATAGCTATAGTGGACTTGGTTGTGGATATTAGGCCTTGTTGGGACTAATGAGCCTTATTTATGGAATTATCTTGGTGAATTAATGTGTAATAATGTATTTTTCCCCGAATAGTGACTAATGGCTTATGGCCATGATGTTGTGCCTATAGAGATGTGATTTCCTCTTAGATATGATGTTGGGCCCTTAGAGATGTTACTCCTCTTAGATATGTTATTTGGCTATAGATATTATATCCCTCTTAGATGTAACATATGGCCTATAAAGATGATATTTCCTTGGGATGCGATAATTATCCTAGATATGTGACATTCCTCATAGTCATGATACCTGACCAATAGATATGAGATGCCTCATAGGTGTGATATGTCTTGTAGTTATGAGCTATGCTTATTGATGCATTATGCCTCTTAGAAATGAGATGCTTCCTATATGTGAGATCATTATAGATATACTTTATAGCTTATAGAGATGGTATGCCTCATGAATATACTATGGCCTCTAGTTATGAGATGATTTATATATATACATGAGTATCGATATGAGTTTTAGATCTGTATATGGGCCTAAGGTTATGATTATGATGTTGTGATTGTTTCGGACACATTATGTGGTCAAAGGTTGTGTTATGATATGATTTTGATATCACAAAAGTAATTATCCTTGTAAAGGATACGGTTGTAGTTATATATATTTGTGTGTGTGTGTGTGTGTGTCTATATGCAGATCTCTCCGGTATAGGATGGAGGAAGATGTGGTATGATGGTTATGATTTCATTGACTGAATATTGGTGATAGCATGCATAGATTCAGTACATTCATGATTATTACATCTGTAAATATTGTTATACTAGATAAAACATGATTTTATGACTGTTCTTCCTAAATAAAAGATTAAAAACCACTTTTGATCTTAACAATAGAATTCTTTACTATAATAAATGCTTTACTAAATAGATAAATTATATACATAAAAGAGGCTAATGATGATGTTTTAAGGAATTGACCGAGACAGATTCTGGTCCATAATTTGAAACTATTATTTTCTATGGTTGTTAGAGATTCCAAATCTTTCTATACTTTATAATGGTTTAGTCCCGAAGATAATGTTGGGCAATGGATTTATGAACATAAACTCATTTTAGCCAAGGCTTCAGTCTGTGCACCTATTGTATATATACTTTATTAATAAAGTGACACTGATGGAGTACGGTGAATTATGGAAATATACTCTACCTTGCTTCTCTTTTCATATCTATTTAATTTAGCAGTCGTAGGGCTTGCCATTTACTTTAGCCCTCGTAGGGCTTGCACTTTACTTTAGCCTTTGTGGGACTTTCTCTCTATTATGTGATATTGATTTGGATATTATGTTGATGTGATAATTCCCGGCAAGGCCAAAGAATATTATGATGATGTGATGATACCCATCAAGGTCGGGAGATATTATAATAATTTGATGATACTCGGCAAAGCTGAAGGATATTATGATGATGATATTGATACCCAGCAATGCCGAAGGACATTGTGATGATGATATTGATACCCAGCATGGTCAGAGGTTGTTTTGATGACTATATACCCGACAAGGCTGGAGGTTGATTACGATGATGATGGTTATGATGATGACTATAGTATTGTGGATTCTGTTGCATTCATTTTTGCATGTGTATTACCTATCACTAGTATTTTCCTATGTCTATCAACTTGTATGGTACGGTTGCACAGATATGAGTGATGACTATGCCTTGTGTTGTTATATGCTGATTCAACCTTTTGAGCCTAGGGCAGTGGGGGTACTCATAGGCTCGGTTAGTTTTTGGTTTTCTGGAACAGCATGTTACTCGTATTGTTATTGATATTGTTATTATTATTTCTATGAACATTATTATTGCTAGTTTATGATAGATTGGTGATGAGTGGTGAATTTACCACTCATTCGCACTCAACATTCATGCACATTAACATGTTTTGAATGAGTAAATGAGACATATTTATGATTAAATGCAGTAATATCCACATTATGAGGGAACAAAGGAAATAAGATAAAAATATATGGATGCGAGCTGAAAAGGGTCAAAAGAAGCAAACAAGAGCAGTTTGAAGACCTGGAGAAGAGCATAGCCTCAGTTACCGCGATCACGGTCAGTGGACTACGATCTCAATCAATCAAGTAGGTCAACAAAAATCACATGGCTCTGACCGCAATTGCAGTATCCATAAACGTGGACAAGCTCCCGTGATCGTGGCCTAGTGGGATTTTAGCCTAGGGTCAAAGATGTAAATGCGCACAGTTGATCCTAATATTTCCTTAAGAGACTCAAACCCTATTTCTTAGAAAAGAGTAGAATCCATTCCCAATTATTGGAACTTTGTCTACTCCCTCGTGTCCATTTTTAAAGAAAAATTATTATAATAATTTTGGGTAAATAATAAATTAGAGTAGCTTCCAAGAAAAGGACTAGAAAACTCCCATTGAAGATTTGTTGAAGTTTAAAGTTTGAAGTAACATTTACTTAGACTTTCATAAATCAAATCAATGGAGATTTTTGGGTATATCTTGCTTATCATTCTTATGTGTATCTAGTTATTCCACTTAGGATTATGCTAGAATAGGGTGAAACTATGTGTGGGTAGTCATTCATTTGTGCATATGATATCTTGTTGATGATAGGTTCTACTATTGCTTCACTAAATTAGTTGGGATTTTTGGGTGAAGCCCCTAACACCTAAATGGGTTTGTGGTTGAAAATCCCAAGCTCTAGAAAGCTCAAACCATCCTTGAAAGAGGGGTTTGGGTTAGTATTTGGAACCCACATCATCCTTGAAAGAAGGATATGCTGACCAAGGAAATAGTAGATAATTTAAGGGCATAGTTTGCTAATTTTAACAATCTTAGACATAAGAGTGATAGTGAGGTTGATTATACCTTGGATTCCAACCTAGAAATAGGGGTGCCTAATTGAGGTATTAGGTGTCTTTAGTTGACACACTCGTTAGGTACTTAAGAGGGTCAATAAGTGACATATTTGAGACTATGTTGGAAAACTAGTCTTAAGGACTTTCAAACTAGCCTACCACATTATCAACGATTAGAATCTGCACTGAATCATCACATTCTCATGCATAACTTGCCTCTAGGAAATCATAATCCCAATATCTATGCTTAATTAATTATACTCTTATTATTCATAGCCCTAAATTAGTCCGTTAAAAGTCAGTAAATAACCATTAGTTTTGATACTCTCTCAACACCCCCCCCCCCCAGTCGTTACAAACTTGTATTCTAGGTTCGAATTTAGCAAGTTTTCTTTATTTTGAGCTAATTCAATTGCCACTTGCATTGTTCCTCATGAATTCGACCTCGAGTCAAGGTTGGGTAAATATATTGACGATGACTGTCTTTCACTTAAATTGACTTATAAGTTGAGCATTGTCAAAAATGGCACCGTTACCGGGGAATAATTTGGCGTATTGAGTTAGTTTGAAATTTTAGATTACTTGCTTAGACTTAAACTTGTAAATAAGTGTTTGTGATGTTCTTTTGTTTCTTATGTTTGGTAGATTTTTGTTTTTCTTTATTTTTCTCTATGGCATCGTGGAATAAACATGATTTTGATAGTTGGAAATCCTATATTAACGATCCATGTCCATATTGTGATGGACCTAACTTTTGGAAAGATCATAGATATGATCCTCGGATAGAGATAGAAATACCATCTCAGTCCTATTAGGAGTATGATTGTTTTTATATGGTGGTCTAGATGGACATTGGAGTGACTGTCCAAATGCTCCCTCCCTCAAGTATGCTAACCTAATTTCTAGTTCTTCTTATGAGTTTGATAAGTCTTATGATTAGTGTAACGCCCCAATTTTTCTGAACCGGAATGCTACACGGTGCTCATAACCCCAAAGGACCACAAGCTAGCCCATGACTGATATATGTACCTGAATACTGCATAAAAGACTGGAAAATATGGAAATATGAACTAAAAGGCCATAAGGTTCAAACTGGATAAACATCTGATAAGAGCAATTTCTGAAAATGGAATAACAATACCAGAACAATTGAGATAACTGTCTGAACATACTATAGTCTGAAAGCCTCTAAACTGGCTGAATAAGGAGTTGATGGGACATATCTCCAACTAACTCCGACTACTGAAATAAACTGAAAACTTAAATAGTAATTTGATCATCATGACCTCGAAGGATGAGGACTCACTGCTAACTCTAATCATTGAACTGGGATGCTACTAGTTCTCTGGAGCTCGTACTTCTAAACCTATGGTATAAGACACCATAGCTCAAATGCATCAGTACTTTGAATGTACTAGTATGAAAGTGAGGTAGGCTGAATAAAAATGGTTCATATGCATGAACAATACTAACTAACTAAATAATAATGTGAGAATACATACATGACTACGTAACTGTAACTAAGATCGTGAAAGGATTGAATACTAAGTTCTGACTACTGAGTTTACTGATATAGACATCTGAGTCACTGATGAGAGAGAAAGACTGATACTATATTACTGAACACTGAGGGACTGATACTATGTTACTGATACACGAATAACTATATCTGATAGTTCTAATTATGAAGAACTGGTCTGGTTGACTATATCAAACAGTCCTGAAGTTGAATACTGATAACATAAGTTCTGATAACTGATATGACAGATAACATGAGTTCTGAGAACTGATATAACTGATAACATGAGTGACTGTATCTGAAAGTCTTGAGTCTTATGGAACTATCTGAGTTCTTTTACTGAAACTGAGACTGAGATTGAGACTATAACCGTGAGAGGTAATCATCTAACCGACATGCCCCGAAACTGAACTGGTGGCGTCCAACCTATAACCCCAGCTGGAAGGGTGACAATATCGTGCCACGAGTAAATACCTGTTGTGAGTATACCCTCGCTGACAGAAAGCTCTTTCATCAACCCTTACTAGCAAGTAACCCAAATGAGATGTATAGATATATATCCCTAAGCGCGTAGGGTGAATCTCAAACTATGCTTAACACGTAGTTTTGGAATACAAGGATTTCTTCTAAGGATCACATCCTCCACTGAATAACAGGTGAGTCCCCATCCTTGGGTTCACTCGGTGCTAAATCCTACTCCCAACTGAATAGACACTGAACTGATTAACTAAATTGAACTGATTAACTGATGGTATTGTTTTGTGGAGTTAAAATTGAATTTACTGAGTACTGTTGACTGACGGAACATACTGAGTTCTGAGGCCTGCCTGAGAATACTGAAGTTACTGAGATTGGCTGGGAATACTGAAATTACTGAGATTTCTGAGATTTCCTGAGTCACATGACTGACTGAGTTCTATGGATCATAGATTGACTTAGGAGATCATGAAAACATGACATGGCTCTAGGCACACAGCTAAATATTTTGGGTACAAGTACCCCCAGGACTCGATGAGAAGAAACTGACATAGCATGGCTTACTTGAACACATGACCAACAAGACAATTCATAATTCTTATATTGAAGCACTTCATCAAACACGTGATATGCATAAGCTTATACATACATGGGGATTTCATGATATCATACTAGTTGGGCATTGTTCCTTCATCTAGGAATTTAATCAAACACATGGTAGGCATAGCACATGTAGACAACTTTATACAATAATTAATCATCATGATTCATCTGTAATTTCATCATCTAGGGTTTATTCATAGGTTCACATGAATATACATCTATAGAAATCAATTCCACATAAATTGATCACCCAACATGGATTTGAATTCAATTAATCATTCTTAACATAAAAAAAGCAAACCCAACATGAAATTCATAAAGAAATCCATAGAATTAAACTTAGAAAAGAAATTCTTGAGCTTCATGGACGAAAGGAGTCCATGAATGAACACTACGCATACCTTAGTTCGTGATTCTACAAAGATTGACGAAGACATTTTTGAAATTTGATGGTGAATTCCATTGGAATTGAACCTTCTATGAAAACCCTAGGGCTTGTTCTTGAGAGTTTTTTAGAGTAATTGAGTATAGGCTGCTGAATTATGGGCAAATCTCATGTTATAAGGCTTATATAGGGTGAGAAATTGACCCTTTTAACCCTAGGACACGTATTTAATTTCTAAGAAAATTTCCCAATTTTCATCCTTGGCTCGATCGCCACTATCGCGCCAAGTCACTGGAATTGGACAATTGGGAATCTGCATGGTGGCGCGACGTGGACCTATCGCGTTGCCACCTTTTTTGCGACCTGTAAGTTTGGCGAGATGTGCCACTATCGCAGAGAAACTCTAGAAATTGTCAACTTCCATTTGATCTATCTCCGCGATGCGCTGAAGGCTCAGGTGATACACTATCTCACTAAAAGGGCTCTAACTCTTCGCCAGGGTGTCGGATTTGGGCGAATTTGGTATCAATGGAAAGCTTATTGAATTTCCCAGATGAGAAAAAGTGAAAATATTGAAAAATACCACATATATAAAAGTGGATTCATCATTCAAAGAAAGATTCTAACATTCTTGGGAAAAAATTTCAAGCTAGAAAAAGTACGGTTATTACAATATCTACCCCTTGAAAACTTTCGTCCTCAAATGAGACTGACTGATAGAGGGGAGAACATAAACTGGCATACATACTAAGAATGAATAACTGAAACATGATCTCTTGACTGACATAACTGAAGATCTGAACATAACATACTAAACATGTATATCTGATGCATGACTAACAAGCTGAATTCATGCATATCTGATGCATGACTGATAATTGAATTATGAATACATGACTGAATATTCTAAGGAACTAAATTTCTTACAGTGAGAAGGCATGTCTGATACATCATTACATAAATAAACTGATATATAAATGCATGACTGTATATGTAAGAGTACTTAGTACCAAGTTTGTAATGGGGATCTGAGCATGAACTGAATACCAAGTTTGTAATGGTAGTTTGAACATAGAACTGAGTAAGTTTAAGAAAACTATTATGTAAACTGAGAAATACTGATGAAACCATGATTATGCTAGAAATATGCATGAACGGGAACATGAGAACATAACTGAGTCTGGTCTGATACGTGACATACGAACTGAACATCAAGAACGGAACTAAGCCTCTGAATACTTGGCCCAAACCTGAGGTTGGGACTTTGAGGGTCAACTTATGAGTACCTTCTAATCTAAACTAAATTCTTTTCGAGAAGAACGAATGAGATATTCTTTTCATGAAAGTTTTAGGGTTTATAGCGTATCTCCCCCTTGGGACACTAGGTTTCTTGATGAATATTAGCTCAGCTGACCTGCTGAGGAAAACTCAAGCGATGCACAAGGCACCTAAGAACTGAGTCGTAACTAAGTATCTGATATCTAAGACTAAGGCATGATACATGAACTGAGATGAGCTTACACCTATCTGATTGGTTCATCTTAGAATGATTACATCCTTTCATAAGATTTTGGCTAGAGCACATAGCTGGTGATATGGAAACCAAACTGTATGAATTTATCTGTATAAGATAGCTGAGTAAGAAGATCTTAACTTGATTGAGATTTAGTAACATGCATTGAGGCCTACTAATACCATTTAAGATGAAATGACTAAGCCTCTTGCACTGCAGCTAAGACTACTGAAAAGATTCAAGAGGTGCTGAGCACGAATACGTAAACATACTGACTTATCTGATTAACTGGATAACTGATACCTGAATACTGGGTATGAGAGACTGGTCTGTCCTTAGTCCGAATAACTGTACTAAGGCTGTAAAACATTATGTATAGGAGATAATGATTGATAGGATAATATGAGGTAACTGGGCATTGATTTATGAAAACTATTTTACCTTAAGAATGCAAGGCTAGATGTATATCATGGTTTGGAAACATTCTGTAGTCTAAAGTACTAAAACACTACTAACTGAGTGACTGATAGCTGTAGCATTGGTCAAGCAAGCCTAGAACTGAACTGAGTTTCTGATCTGATTACTGAACTAAAGTTGGTATTATAACTAAAACTGAATTGAGATTCTTACTGGAACTGAATACTGGGTTCTAATAATTGAGGTTTAGACTGATATTGAAGTAATAAGACTGGATACTAATAACTACTTGGGGAAATATTGGCATAGGAAAGGATCCGATGCTCAAATAAATACTATATCAACCTAAACAGTTGACTAAGGCCTGAGGAACAGAGTACCAATATTATGGATTTATCAAGAGATTTAAACTGGAGGTATACATGATGTAATCTGAGATTGACTGATCAATAAGAGAAGAGCATAAGTCATGTGGACTGAACATATGGTAAAACATCACATGAGTGCCTAAGTCATGAGCTGCATAACTTAAGTCTAAAATTTCTGTGTTCATGGAACATGGCTCATACTACTGAGGGTGTTGGAACTCGTCCTGCTAGGAATTCAACACGTACACAATCCTATGGGAAGTGTGTGAAATATGCGTAGGTAAGGTTATGACTGTGGTATAAAATAATTACACTGAGATTAGAGTAGGTCGGGAATCAACTTCCTTTAGTAATTACCTACACATAATGGAACTATAACTAGAATCTGAAGGCTTGACTTTCTGACCCCATGGTTTAACTGCTATTCAAGGTTTCAAAAGAAAAAGGAACTCATGAATATAAAGAAGTGTGAACATGTAAATGAGAGATCTATAACATACCCGTGACTGTATCAGGAGGATTTTCCTAATTCTGCCAGGACCGAAGTGCATAGAGTCTACTTGGACGTTGCCCACTGATAGTACTGGAATTGGCACCCTTCTGATTTGGGCGACCAGACTAAAATAATGAGCGGAGAGGACTCTGATAACCTGACTGGGGGCAGTCTCTAACCTTGTGACATAACTTACCACATCCGAAACACACACCATTGCTGACTCTACACACACCCTTATGATACTTAACACACTCTGCGCAAAATGGATGAGTAAGAATCCTTCTCTCATTATTCTGAGCCTTATGTCCCATTTATACAATCATTTCTAAACTTTGGTATTGAGGCACTAGCTGAAGAGTGAACTGGGGCTGAACATTTCTTACACAACTAAGAACGATTACCACCTTGTGACCCATGTTGTGCAAAACTATAACTACCTGTTCTAGTTCTCTTATTTTCTCTCTCTTTCTTCTTAAGCTTCTGCTCTTCCATATGTTGGGCATATATCATAAGCCTAGATATGACCATGTCACCAATCAACATCGCAGTCCTGCACTCCTTAACCACTCTACCTGATACCCCTGACACAAACTTACTCATTCTAGATCTGTTATCTGCTACTACATGGGGAGCGTACCTAGATAACTGAATAAACTTGAGGGAGTATTCTTTTACGCTCATTGTACCTTGTCTAAGAATGATAAAATCTAACACTTTATCCTCTTTCTGCTTTATAGGAAAGAACTGATCTAAGAAAGTTGTAGCGAACTCTTCCCACTCTATGGACTCTATATATGTACCCCTGTCTACCTTCCACTATTTATACCATGTATGGGCTACATCTTGTAGATGATAGGTGGCTAACTCTACACTCTCACTAGAAGTCCCTTATATGATGTCTTTGACTTTCTGAACCTGATCGAGCAACTCCTGTAGATCCTCTTTAGACTTGGAATCGGTGGATAGAGAAGAATTCATTTGGGCGAAGACCTGAATCCTGACTGCCATAGAATTTTCCACTGGATTGGCTGGAACAGAAGCTGACCGTTCATTCTGGGCTACGACTTAACTGGCTAGAGTAGTGAATGCAGTCCTAAATTCTGCATGAGAGATATGCTTATCCAGAGGATCTGGATGGACGGGATGAGGTGTTGACTGATTTCCATTCCCCCCTTTGCTAGCCTTTTTGGAAGGCATGATCTATAAATGAAGGGAAGAAGCAGATTAGACTGAGAGTTTAACTTTGATCCGATGCTCACTGGCATGACATGAATACTAAAAGAAGGGAAACTGTTCCTAAAACATCTCATAGCCTCCTGCACATAAGTGTGGTGCACGACACACGCATGTACAAGACTCTACTAGATGCGTCTTTTCAGACCTCCTAGGATACTATTGAACCTTAGTCTTTGATACCAAGTTTGTAACGCCTCGATTTTTCTAAACCAGAATGCTACATGGTGCTCAAGACCCCGAAGGACCACAAGCTAACCCATGACTAATATCTGTACCTGTATACTATATAAAAGACTAAAAAATACGGAAACATGAACTAAAAGGACATAAGGTTCAAACTGGATAAACATCTGATAAGAGCAATGTCTAAAAATTGTACAATAATACCAGAAAAACTGAGATAACTGTCTGAACATACTATAGTCTGAAAGCCTCTAAAATGTCTGAATAAGGAGTTGATGGGATATGTCCCCAACTAACTCCGACTACTGAAATAAACTGAAAACAAAAATTGTAATGTTATCATCATGTACTCGAAGGATGAGGACTCACTGCTAACTCTGATCGCTGAACTGGGATACTATTGGTTCTTTGGAGCTCGTTCTTCTAAACCTATGGTATAAGACATCATTGCGCAAATTTGTCACTATTTTGAATGTACTGGTATGCAAGTGAGGTAGACTGAATGCAAATGGTTCATATCCATGAACAATACTAACTAACTAACATGGACGTGAAAATACATACATGACTATGTAACTATAACTGAGATCGTGATAGGACTGAATACTGAGTTCTGACTACTAAGTTTACTAATATAGACATCTGATTCACTGATGAGTGAGAAAGACTAATACTTTATTATTGAATAATGAGGGACTGATACTATGTTACTGATACTGAATAACTATGTCCGACAGTTCTGATTATGAAGAACTGGTCTGGTTGACTGTATCTAATAGTCCTAAAGTTTAATACTGATAACATAAGTTCTGATAACTAATATGACTGATAACATGAGTTCTGAGAACTGATATAACTGATAACATGAGTGAATATATCTAACAGTCCTAGGTCTGATGGAACTATCTGAGTTCTTTTACTGAGACTGAGACTGAGACTGTGACCGTGGGAGGTAATCATCTAACCAACATTCCCCGAAACTAAACTGGTGACGTCCAACCTATAACCCCAGCTGGAAGGGTGTCAATACCATGCCATGGGTAAAGACCTATTGTGAGTATACCCTTGCTGACAAGGAGCTCTTTTGTTAACCTCTCCTAGTAGGTAACCCAAATGAGATGTATATATATATATCCCTAAATACGTAGGGTGCATATCAACCTATGCTGGACACGTTGTTCTGGAACACAAGGATTGATTCTAAGGATCACACCCTCCGCTGAATAACAGGTGAGTCCCCATCCTTGGGTTCACTCGATGCTGAATCTACTCCCAACTGAATAGACACTGAACTGATTAACTAAACTAAACTGATTAACTGATGGTATCATTTAGCGGAGCTAAAACTGAATTTACTGAGTTCCATTGACTGAAGAAATATACTGAGTTACGAGGACTGACTGAGAATACTGAAGTTACTGAGATTGACTGGGAATAATGAAATTACTGAGATTTTTGAGATTTCCTGAGTCACATGACTGACTGAGTTCTATGGATCATAGCTTGACTAAGGAGATCGTGAAAACACGACATGGCTCTAGGAACATAGCTAAATGTTTTGGGTACAAGTACACCCAAGACTTGATGAGAAGAAACTGACATAGCATGGCTTACTTGAACACATAACCAACAATACAATTCATAATTCATTTATTGAAGCACTTCATCAAACATGTGATATGCATAAGCTTGTACATACATGGGGATTTCATGATATCATACTAGTTGGGCATTGTTCTTTCATCTTGGCATTTAATCAAATGCATGGTAGGCATAGCACATGTAGACAACATTATACATTAATTAATCATCATGATTCATCTCTAATTTCATCATTTAGGGTTTATTCATAGGTTCACATGAATATACATCTATACAAATCAATTCCACATAAATTGATCACCCAACATAGATTTGAATTCAATTATCATTCTCAACATAAACTAAACAAACCCAACATGAAATTCATAAGGAAATCCATAAACTTAAACTTAGAAAAGAGATTCTTGGGCTTCATGGACGAAACGAGTCCACGAATGAACACTACACATACCTTAGTTTGAGATTCTATGAAGATTGACGGAGAGATTCTTGAAATTTGACGGTGAATTCCATTGGAATTAAACCTTGTATGATAACCCTAGGGCTTGTTTTTAAGAGTTTTTTTAGAGTAATTGAGTATATGGTACTGAATTATGGACAAATATCATGTTATAGGGCTTATATAGGGTGGCAAATTGACCCTTTTAACCCTAGGACACGTATTTAATTTCTGAGAAAACTTCTCAATTTTCATCCTTGGCGCAAAGAATCACTATCACACTAAGTCTCTGGAATTGGACAATTAGGAATTTGCATGGTGGTGCGACACGGAGCTATCGCGTTACCACCTTGTCTACGACCTGGACGTTTGGCATGATGTGCCACTATCGAGGAGAAATACTGGAAATTGACAATTGTCATTTGAGCTATCTCCTCGACGCGCTAAAGGCTTGGATGAAACACTTTCTCACTAAAAAGGCTCTAATTCTTCGCCAGGATGTCGGATTTAGGCGAATTTGGTATCGATGGAAATCTTATTAAATTTCCCACATGACTAAAAGTGAAAAAATTGAAAATAACACATATTTAAAAGTGGATTCATCTTCCAAAGAAAGCTTCTAACATTATTGGGAAAAAAATTTAAGCTAGAAAAAGTATAGGTATTACAATTAGATAAAGGAAGAACAACATGGCGGGTACAATAGTTTTGAAGTAATGCTTAAAAATATTTTGCATCGGTTAACTACAATAGCAGTGAATGTGCACCACATGCATCAATCCAATAAAATATTTGAAAGGGCGATTGCCAAGATAGAGGAAATGGGCAAAGAAACATATCTATTAAATACCATTACCTTGCCCACTTTCCAAGAAGGTGTTTCTCAAGAAGAGAAACCAATCTAAGTGGTTGATGATGTTCTTGGTAGTGAATAATCTTTGGTTATTTCCCGACCAGCCGAACAAAATATTATTGAAGATGCCAAAATCAAAGAAATTATACTAGAGTCAAAAGAAGACGACAAGCAAATTCCTTATTAAGACTCTAGATCATTATGGGGTGAAGATGATATTAAGGATGAAACTCCGGAACAAGAGACTGACCTCATTCAAACCATTTTTTAACATTGTGCTTAGAGGATGTTATGAAAGTCCATCTACCTAAGACAAATAAAGTATTATGGAGAGAGGGAGCACCTCCACCATAATTTGGAGTTTGATATTTCAAAAGAGAAAATAGGATCCCCACACTTGAAGGCCAAGGAGCTCAACTTATGATGTTAAACTGGTGGCCTATTGATGTTCCCACCATTAACGAAGAAGATAAATTGGAAATATGATGTGAAATTGGGTAAAGGTTCAAGTCTTCCAAGTGTCGAGATAGAATTTTCCTTGTCTTGTACTCATCTCTAACGTGTTTCATCTTGGAAGATCTTAATCTGTTTTCCCTCTGCCGCTTAATGCATTGTGAGCAAAAGTTGGGACGGAGATTTAAATCTTCTAAGTTGAAGCACAAAAAGGTAGTTGAAGAGGTGTCATGCCACTACATTAAACTAAGTGCTTGATAGGAGGCACTCCATCACACCACGAAAAGTGGCCTGTATCCTATCTTTTTAAATTTGATAGTGTAGATTTTATGTTTGACATTGATTAAACCATGAATTGGTGGAACATTGGTGAATAAAAAAGGGAAAATGTTACCTATTTGCATGATTGACTAATCAGGGGTGACTGGGATGAAGAAATGCCCTCTCTTATCGTGATCGCGAACATTGAGCCGAGATCGCGGTAACCCACATATCCTCAAATAAGGACACTTGGCTGCGATTGTGGTCAGACCAGTATTAAAATACCATCGGTCTTCTATTTCCCTATACTTTCCCTCCAACTTTTCTCTAAAAAATTCACCTATTTGTGGCCATCTTTAAAGCATTTCAATGACATATTTGCATCCTCTCTTCATCACTCATCTGGTAAGTAATTCAATCTCATGTTCTTAATTATTATGAAAAGGCCCTTGGGTGCATGAACTAGCTATGGCCTAAAATTGATTTTTTTATTATTTGATAGTTGAGGAAGCATGCTTATGTGGGAGATTAGCCATTAGATATGGTGTGCTCGCATGTGAGGAAGTCTAGAGTACCCAAGTTGTGTAAAATTTAGCAAAATATAGGGTGCACAACTCTTGCCCATTCAATTACCCAAATCAGTTATCAACTAAGTACGTTCACATTAAGGGGGCATGATCAAGCACTTAGAACACATCTTTTAGGTTTTTAATGACTGATTCTTATTTTGGAACGTATTTTGACCCCGATAATTTGACTTTTGAACTGGTAAAAAACTGGGATGATCTGGTTTGATGTACCGCAATCGCGGCAGTCGCGACTGATGTCTATGATCGTGGTAGCCGCGATCGCAAATAAGTTATCTCCATCTCTATAACTAAGACCCAATTTTAACTTGGGCCAAAATTCCTTCAGTTTAATTTTTATTTACACACCACCAAGTACTCATCCCATGACCTTTAGTGGATAATGTAGTGAGGTTTAATCTTGAAAATATTGGTGGTGAATGATTTTCTATTATCTTTATATTTTGTACATTTCCAGCATGGAGAACTATGATCAAGTATGGTTCATGACCCTCTAGTGCCACAACCAATAATATGACGATCTCCCAAGGACTAAGCTGCTCTCAGAATGGGGTATATGCTTAGAGAAAGTATCAGCAAAATTTTTGGCATTTCATACTAGACTCATGGCCACCGAATGGAGTTCTTTAGCCCCGAATCCTTGCATGGAAAATGATCAGTGGTATGCGAGTTCTACGTTAATCTTAGCATAGTATCATTCGTAAACCCAGTTATCGGGATTCGGGGGGTAAATATGCATTTTAGGATAGAGAAGATAAATTATCTATATGGGCTACCAGATACAGACATAGCTGATTTTAAAGTAAAGGGTTGTGAGATGGACAGTTGGATGGCAGAGACGATGTTCCCGAGCAAGGAGGTCTCTTGGGCGGCTACAGAAAAAGGCTTCTCTATGAATGACTTCACAATCGAGGACCAAACATGGATGAACATCATTTGCACCAAAATCTCTCTTTTCACACACTTGACTTCAGTTACTGATATGCATGCCCGCATGGTTCCCTGCATACTGGAAAATATTTCTCTGAATATTGGTTGTCTTGTGATTTCTTATATAAATTTCTACAGGAACCATGGTGGTACGCATCTTTTATTCCATTCTCTTATTCCTGAGTTGTCCAGGAGAGAAGGGGTGGTGGAATACCCATATGACACATTGGTGCACCCTAGAACCCTAATTTACCCAACTATAATCCGAGGCTAGGGTTCACCCGGTAAGATAAAAAAAAAGATCAACTTGGGAAAGTCGATAGTTGAGGAGT
Source organism: Capsicum pubescens (assembly GCA_030864215.1). Classification (NCBI taxonomy): domain Eukaryota; kingdom Viridiplantae; phylum Streptophyta; class Magnoliopsida; order Solanales; family Solanaceae; genus Capsicum; species Capsicum pubescens. The sequence continues at coordinate 112,637,278 of CM061544.1, forward strand.
CAAATTCATATAGACCATCTACCACCGGTCCTTTGAAAGATATTGGCATTGCTATTCGAGTTATCAAGGAGATGGTATCATGACTGCCTCAAGGGTTGGGAGAGCTCTCTACTAGGCGTCACTCTTATGTGTCCTTCTTAGACTGTGAGAAGTACAAGGAGGAGGAGCAGAATCAGGAAGCAACAGTTGCTAGGATCGAAAAGGCATACTCAGCATTAGAAGAGTCTCACAAAGAGCTTCAGGACTCTTGTGAGAAGATAAATAAGAGGGAGAAGAAGAGACACAAGTTCTTCAGCAAGATGTGGAAGGGGGTCAAGGGCTTATGGAAGGTCGTAAAACTCTATGACAGACTACCTTCTCTTAGTTTAGAGAGTTATAATGAGGCCTCTACTGACTGGTCAGATTCTGATACTGGTGGTGATGGTATAGAGTCAACAGGAGAGAGTAGCTCTCAATGTAGATTCAGGGAGCATCCTTTACTCTTACTATATTGATCATGTAATGGGGACACTACTAGAGTCTTAGTTGGGGGTGTCAGTTCCTAAATGTGTATTATTGTGGTATTTATGGATCTTTGATGACATTTTGGATGATTTTTTATTTTTTTTGGATTGTTAAATTTTGGCACTCTAATAGTGCCCGCATTTCATAGATTAGTCATTTTGTTTTTTATTTTTGATTTTCTATTTTACTTTAGTTTTATTTTGATTATGGTGATGTTCGATGAGCTTTTCCCTATGATAGATTGGTTGATGACATTCTTAAGGAAAATGCATCGTGATAAGATTTTGAGCCATGGATACAAGGGAAGTTTGAGTACCCATGGCATCAAAATCACAAATCCATGAAAAGTCTAAGTACCTGTGGCATTGTGGATCTAAGATCGTACATATGTTATTGTCAAAGTCTGAGTAGCCATATTGTTGGTTTGCTCATATGAAGCCAAAAAATGAGCCAAAGGCTGGGATGTTTCCATATTTAGAAAATTGTGTGTCGTGCAAATGCAAAGCAACACCCCATTTCTATTTAAAAAATTTCAAAAATCAAGGGCATGGACGTGAGCATTCTTGTAACAAAACTTTTTCTCTTTATGTTACTAAAATTTTTGGCTTGTAAATATTGATAGGTACTCCATTTTTATCTCTAACGTGAGGGAAAATTGATCCTCCATGGTGAGTCCGCATGCCATGTGCAGTGAGCTAAAATATTTATATCTCATGTATACTTATGTCATCTAGAACTTGCCCTATTAGTCTCTCAAGGCTAAATTTGTATTGTATTTGTTTGGTGAGATGATCTTAGGCCATCTTTATGACATTGTAAGCCTACTTTGCCTAAAAAGTCTACTTGTTCATAGATGTTATCCCTAGTCACCCACTTTGAGCCTTTAGACCTTTCTTTGGCAAACGTATTGCAATCCGTGATCCATTCAATAGTTACCTTTATTTTGAACCCTTACCTTCTTGAACTTAAAGTTGTAAGTTGGGGTTAAAAGCCTGAGTTGGGGTTATGAAGATTGAAGGAAGTAACTTTGGGCCAAGAAGTTATAAGTGAATGTCTATGAGCTTAAGCATTAAGGGCAAATAAGTAATAAAAAAGAAGACCCAACAAAGTAATGAATTGTATGGGTGAACAAGGTAATAAAAGTAGGTATTTATAAAAGAAAAAGAAGTGGTCCATATTCAAGAGTTGGATTAAATAGTGTGATGTAGATGTTCAAGAAGGGTATAGCCTTGTTGTTCCTAAATGATATCCTACGCTATCCTAAACCTATGTTACAAGCTCAAAAACCCCTTAGAGATCTCCAACCATTTACTTTCATTACAGTGGCGATTAAAAATAGATGCAATCCTATGGTATGATACTTGTTAGCATAGAGAGTTCTTATGAGGGAGAGATTTTTTCACTTAAATTCCTTGATGCATATTTGGTAACTTGTTATGTGGGATTTTCTTTCTTGAGAGGTGGAATGTGAACAAGTTGAGGTGGGTGATTTTGTCATCTTTTGAGAAAAGAGGCAAAAAGAGTATAGTGTAGTTGAGGTAAAAAAAAAGTGAGTCTCTTCTAGAGTACCAGTGATTCTTGAATTATTGCTTTTTGAAGTCTTTTGCATCCTTACTTATCACATTTTATGTTGAGGGGTGTCAGGAGAATAGCTTTCCCCATGTTAGAAGATCTACTTGAAGCAGTAACTATACTTGATGTCATTGTGATCATTTGTTCATGTTATGTGGGTATAAATTGTATTGTCTCATTGTAAGAGGTAGAGTTTCTTGAGGACAAGCAAAGCTTTAAGATGGGGTGTTGATGAGTGGAGAATTTACCACTCATTCGCACTCAACATTCATGTACATTAATATGCTTTAAATGGTTAAATAAGATACATGTGGATGCAAACTCAAAAAGATCAAAAGAAGGAAAAAAGTGCAGTTTGAAGACCTGGCGCAGAGCATAGTCTCAGTGACTGTGATCTCGGTCAGTCAAGCAGGTCAACATACTACGATCTCATGGCTATGACCACGAACACAGTAGCCATGAATGTATACAAGCTCCCACGATCGCGGTATAGAGATATTTCATCCCAGGGTCAAAGATGTAAATGCGCACAGCTAATCCCAAAATTGCCTTAAGAGACTCAAACCATATCTCTTAGAAAAGAGGAGAATCCATTCCCAATTATTGAAACTTTGTGTACTCCTTCGTTTCAATTTTCAGAGAAAAATTATTGTAATAATTTTGGGTGAAGAATACATTGGAGTAGCTTTCAAGAAAAGGACTAGAAAACTCCCATTGAAGATTTTTTGAAGTTAAAAGTTTGAAGTAACATTCACTTAGACTTTCATAAATCAAATCAATGGAGATTTTTGGGTATATCTTTCTTATTATTCTTATGTGTAGCTAGTTCTTCCTCTTAGAATTATGCTAGAATAGCATGAAATTGTGTGTGGGTTGTGATTCATTTGTGCATATGATAGCTTATTGATGGTGGGTTCTACTATTTCTTGACTAAATTGGTTGGGATTTGTGGGTGAAAGATCCAAACACCTGAATGTTTTTGTGGGTGAAAATCCCATGCACTTGAAAGCTCAAATCATCCTGGAGAGTGGGGTTTGGGTGTACTTTTGAAACCCACATCATCCTTGAAAAAGGGATGTGGGACCAAGACAATAGGAGATAATTTATGGGCATAGTTTGCTAATTTTGACTATACTAGTTTCTCGATACGTGTGTTGCACGTGTATATCGTGACAGATAATACGCTATTTTATAGAATAATATTATTGTTATTATAACCAAATTGAGCAAATAATTATACGTAAGAAAATAAATATAAATTTATATGAATAATCAATGATAGATAAGGTGATTTAAATTAGTGAAAGCATTGAACTCGTAATAAATTTAATCTTTATTAGATAATCATCTTTATATTGTGTAAGTATGCGTTTGAAATAAATTCAGTGGTACTTTAAGTTCATGAGATGCTATAGCAATATTATTAAATTATTAGAATAGTTTATATTTTTATCGCTATATCTAATAAATTCCTATTTAAATTTCCTATATAAATCATGAGTTCAATCCACATTACGTTGAGTTTAATTCGTCATGGAATTTCACACACAAGTCAATCATCTTAGCATCATTAATAATCACAAACTCCGAATTTAATGACTTTTATTTTCGATGTTAGATAAATTCTTAAGAGAATCAACATACTTCTTACCTGACATATAATAAATTCGATAGTAGAAATTGAAAGTTTAAGCGGCTTACTCTTATACGATAATTGCAACCAAATTTTAGCGCAATTATGCTTGAAAGTAGATTTAGTTCATAATTATTTTAATATTATCTAAATCTATACCTTGTTTCAATAAAATTTAGTATATTTAAATAAGAAAATTCTTAAAATAATAAATTGTTATACTTAAATTTCCTTGTTTCATTTGGATGCTGAAATCCTTGTTTCATTTAGATGCTCAAAAGTTATCTCTTAATGTAAGGAAAATATATTAAAAGAAAAAACAATAAACATTTTATTAATTTAACCAATTACCATCACACTGAAGATATTAAGAAGCATAATAAATTTTTACGTAATATGTGGTATAAAATTATAAAGATAAAATTAGAACTTACTGGTGGATAGGTTAGCACAAAACTGTTATGAATGTAGGGATAAATAACCTAGTAAAAACTTATCCGTTAGGTCCTCCATTGTGACAATAACAAAATGACCAATAACTAGCATATATATATATATATATATATATATATATAGAGAGAGAGAGAGAGAGAGAGAGAACTTAGAAATACGTTGCATTTTCTCTATGATTTATTCATATATATATATATATATATATATATATATATATATATATATATATATATATATATATATATATGAATAAATCATAGAGAAAATGCAACGTATTTCTAAGTTCTAAATAAAAATAAGCAACCTCTTTTCCCCTCTCCCCCAAAAAAAAGAAATAGAAAAAGGTAAAAGATAAATACCCCATCCATCAACTGTGTGGAAAAATGAAAAAAATAAAAAAAGAAGTTCTTTTTACAATTAAAGTTCAAATATAAACAGTAAAATTTATCGAGTAAAATGATAATAATACAAAATAAATAAAACGTAAATAAATTATGAAAACCATATGAATCTATCATGAATCTGTGGGATAGAGGTCATTTTTCTTAAAAGATATCTTTCGGTATTTATTTGTTGAGTAAACCAAACATTATCCATTAAGAAACGAAGAATCAAACATATATCTTTTTAAATTTTTCAATAGATATTTGATATCCTTGTTGGAGTCCAACTAATTCGAATATGTGCTGACTAAAATCCATTTAAAAAATGTTTCGTACTAAGGATTTTAACCCAAAATCAAGACTTTTTCTTCAGACAGGAGCAACCTCATCTGATGTCCACATCCTTTGGTGGTAAAAATTAAACCCACTTATATATATAAATCAACATACATATAAATTGGAGGAGGAAATGGAAGAAAATCAAAATAAGAACATTTAAAAATATGACGGAAGATTATAAATCAATATGATGGCGGAAATATATTATGAGAAGTATTACTATAGTGAATGTCGTATATGACAAATGCATACTTATCTTTTCTCTTCTTTTCTTGATTTCATATTTGGGGTAATTTATATTAAAATTTGATTTATTTAAAATTTTGATAGAGAATGGAGACATACTTACCTCTTCGGTACGAACAATATACAAAGGTCAATAGCCAATGAAATACTCTATATGGACGGTAAGCCATGGTTGAGAAGCGAAACTAAATATATAATGCATAAATAATATTTGAAGTTTGTTTACTGTTGAGGAATCCACAAAAGAAAATTTTGAATGGAGAATTTTGGATTCTAATGTAGTTCATCCGGTTTTCAAATAAGTAAATTGGATCATTCAATATTTATAAGGAGGTCGACATCAGATTCAATAGGTCAGGTCCACTTCCTTTTTCTTTTGTTGATTTTTCGTTTTAGAATAGAGAAAGAGTTACTAATAGTGACTTTTAGAATTCATTAATGAGGTACTTACTGAAATTCTAAAAGAATCATCACAACTCTTCATAATAAAAAGGACACACCCTTTGGTTTCAAAGCGTGTGTTTGTTTGTTTGTTTGTTTTAAATTGTAGAATAATTAGATTTTTAAAAGAGTATTTAGAAAATTTAATTTTTTGCTTGATTTTTTATAATTGGGGGTATTTTAGTATTTCACATAGAGTTTTTGAATTTATACTTTTAAGGTAATATGATAGATATCGGTATTAAGGGCATATAAACGTAAGTATTTTTTTGGTAATGTTAATATTGAAAGTTGGCTAATTTATATACCAAAAGATATCGTAGAGGGAATTTTTGGTTAAAATTGGCCTGCAATTACATTATACTATTAAGATCCTACTTAGATATTTTTACTATTTTATATGTTTATGATATATGCAGCTATAAATTACTGAGGACATGATATTATACAGAAAGGTGTGGAGGGAGCGGATTAGAGTAGTGGGTTAGTGGATAGGAGTATGTCTTGGCTAGTAGAAAGGTGTGCATTGTTTGCTTCTGTGCATGTAGTCGTAGTATTATTTGCGTGTCTTGTAGTTCCTCATTCGTGGTGTTTTGGTGATGTTTGGAGTTTCTGGATAGATAATGTATCAGATTATTCAATGTGTGTTCTATTTCTTTAATTTTTTTTGCTGTGTTATCCCTTTTTGTTTGTTGTTTTTATATTTTTCTTATACTTTTATTTTTTCTGAGCCGGGGGTCTATTGGAAATCACATTTTTCTACTTCATTCGAGATAGTGGTGTGCACTGTGTACATCTTACCTTCCCCAGATCCCACTTTGTGGGAATACACTAAATATATTGTTGTTATTGTTGTTGAATTATTGTTAAAGAAAATGACACATGTCATTTAGTAAGCTTTTTACCTTATTCTTACCCTCTTCAAATACTGTCGTCTTTTTCTTACTCTTTTTGTGTGTTTAATCATTACTTTTGGGGCAATATATAACAAGTGATTTTGCGTTGGTTAACTATTGGGAATACTAACTAAAATATTGGTGGAACATATAGTGTACAATATGTATAAAATTTATCTTTATATTCACAATAAGATAAACTACTAAATGAATAGACTGCATAAGAATAAAATAAATTAAGAGGCCTTAATTTGCTTAATCTATTTTTAGTTAGTATTATCCGTTTAAAACGAATGATTTTTCTATGTTCTTTTAAGTTTTATAAAAAGTTTTTTTTCCAGCGATCTATTATGATTCACTAATACGTCAAGATAAGTTGGTATCTTATCTACTCATCTCAAATACTAAGCGTATCCATGGGCGGAGCTAGTTAGGATCGAGAGATCATTAGATTCTTTTTCGATAGTAAATTACATTATTTATACATGGTTGTAGATGTTGCACCTCCTATGACTTCTTCTTGTGTTTACTTCTTTAAAATTTGAACCTCTCAATATAAATTTTGCCTCCACCACTTTGTATGTCAGACGATTACTTTAACATTCTTGTGCACTTTATGCTATGTAAAGTTCTTAGTTTCTTTTTTGTTTTTAATTATATTATTTTCATTTTGTGAATTATTTTTGTTCTGAACTACAAAATGGCACAACGAAGAACATGGTAACTATTATTCCTCTACAGATATGAACACTTTCTATAGATATAAAATATGAGTGAACTTACAAACAATTTCGCTTCAAATAGTTATAGACAGAGGCTTAGCAGGAGATAATTTGATGTGTGAAATAGCAACAACATCTAAAGTGAGAGAATCAAATGTAAAATGAAAATTTGTCAAAAAGAGATATGAGGAAAGAGATGGCAGTTTAATTTTGAAATAGTAAAATACAGAATCTTATAACAAAGAAGATAGATGATTGAAGAGAAAATTCATGGGGTATTTGATTTTCTGAAACTAATACTCCCTCCATTTCGGAATAAGTGAATTGTTGGGGTATTTATTGATGATTTAAAATAAGTGAATCGTTGAATTTTTTTCCAAATTTACCCTTACGATTTGACAACCAATTAACTTTTGAAAAGGTATTACCAAGGTCATCTTTTTCTTTTTTTGGGTAAAAATAGAAAATTATATTAAATTTATGTCTTTAATGTTTTTTCCTTAATCTGTGTGCCAAAATCCAACAATTCATTTATTATGAAACGGAAGGAGTATCGGGTAACTTTTGGAAGGAGAAAAATTCTCTTTGCTACATTGACAGTAAGAATAGGATTGTTCAAGACAATATGAAAGTCCCATCGCTTTGACGGGTTTTGTTTATTTTTCTTTTTTTCTTTTTATTTTTTTGAAAATAATAATAAGGGTAATTTAGTGATTTCACTTTAAGATTTTTGAGTTGGTGTTTTTAAGATAGCATAGATTAGACATAAGAGTGATTGTGAGGTTGACTATACCTTGGGTACTATCCTAGAAATAACAGTGCCTAATTGAGGTATTGGGTGGCTTTAATTGACACTCTCGTTATGTACTCGAGAGGGTCAATGAGTGACATCTTTGAGACTATGTTGGGGAACTAGTCTTAAAGACTTTAAACCTAGCCTACCATATCATCAATGATTAGAATCTACACTGAATCATCATATTCTCATGCATATCTTGCCCCTAGGAAAGCATAATCCCAAGATCCGAGCTTAATTGATTGTACTCTAATTATTCGTACCCCCGAATTAGTCCATTAAAAATCCGTAAATAACCATTGGTTTTTATACACTCTCAAACCCCCAATCTTTACATACTTGTATTCTAGGTTTGAATTGATCAAGTTTCCTTAATTTTGAGCTAATTCGATTTCCACTCACATTGTTTCTCTTGGATTCGACCCTGACTTAAGGTTGGGAAAATATATTGACGACGACTGCCTTGCACTTAAATTGACATGTAAGTTGAGTACCTACCAATATTTACAATCTAAAAATTTTGGAGTCACAAAAAGAGAAAAAGTTTTGTTACAAGGTTACTCACGTCCATGCCCTTGATTTTTGAAAAATTTTGAACAAAAGTAGGGTGTTTTCTTTGCATTTGCACCACACATAATTTCCTAACTATGGAAACAACCCCAGCCTTTTTCTCATATTTTTGCTTCATATAGTCAATCTAATCATCTGGCTACTCAGACTTCGCCAATGGAATGAGCGCGACCCCAAATCCACAATGCCATAGGTACTTAGACTTCCCTGGAATTTGTGATTTTGATGCCACAGGTACTCAGACTTCCCCTGCATCCATGGCTTAAAACCCAATCACGATGCTTTTCCCTTAAAAATATCATTAATCAGTCTATCATAGGGAAAAGCTTGTTAGACATCACCATAATCAAAATAAAACTGAAGTAAAATAGAAAATCTAAATAAAAAACAAATGACTAATCCATGAAATGTGGGCACCATCAAAGTGCCCAAATGTATCCATCTAAGAATAAATTAAAATTATCCAAAATGTCATTAAAGCATCCATAACTACCACAACAATACACATTTAGGGACTGGCACCCCAACTAAGACTCTAGTAGCATCCCTACTGCATAATCAATATAGAAATAGTAAAGTTTTCTCCCTATATCTGCATCAAAAGTTGTTCTCTCCTTCTGGCTCTCGACCATTACCACCAGCATCAGAACCTTACTACTTAATAGGGGCCTCATCATCACTCTCTACTCTGGGAGAAGGTAGTATGTCACATGGTTTTAGGTCCTTGATCCCCTTACAAATCTTTTTGAAAAGCTTGTCTCTCTCTTCTCCCTCTACTTTATCTTCTCGCAGGAGTCACAAAGCTCCTATTGAGACTCTGCCAATGCTGAGTATGCCCTCTCGGGCCTAGAAATTGAGGCTTCCTGCTTTTTCTACTCCTTCTTGTACTTCTCATAGTCTGAGTGGGACACATAAGAGTGACACCTGGTTGAGGGCTCTCCCGAACCCTGAGAAAATCCTGATACCTGCTCCTTGATAACTCGAATATCAACACAAATATCTTCCAATGCCCCAGCGGTGGATAGTCTACCTGACTCAAACTTTTCAACTGTCGACTTGCCTAAGTTAATCTTTCTCTTTTTTCTCTTACCGAGTGCACCCTCACCTTGAATTTTGTATGGTTAAATTGGGGTTCTAGGATGCACCAATGTGTTATCTGGGTATTCCCCAACCCCTACTCTCTTGCACAGCTCAGTAATAAGAGAAGGGAATAAAAGATGTGTACCACCATATTTCTTATAAAACTTCATGTCAAAAATCACAAGACGACCAATATTTAGAAGAATGTTGTCAAGTATGCAGTCAACCATGTGGGTATACATATCAGTAATTGTAGTCAAGTGTGTGTATGGAGAGATTTGGGTGCAAATGAAGTTCATCCATATTTGGACCTAGGCTGTGAAGTCATCCATAGAGATGTCCTTTTTTGCAGACTCCCAAGAGACCTCCTTGCCCAGGCACAACTTCTCTAACATCCAGATACCTGACTCACAACACTTTGCTTCAAAATAAGCTATGTCTGCATCTAGAAGCCTATATAGATCATTTATCTGCTCTGCCCCAAAATGTACATTTACCCCCAAATAGCATAGAACTCATTCACCTACTGCTCATTTTCCATGCAGGGATATGGGGCAAGCCAAATCAATATGGTGGCCACGAGTCTAGCATGAAATGCCAAAAACTTTTCTGGCACTTTCTCTAAGCATGTACCTAATGTTGGGTGCAATTATGCACTTTAGTATCACTGTTCTAGCTTATTTAGCCTTGTTTTGACGAGAATTATTGTGATTTATGTTTTAATACTATATAAATGATCATATAAGTGTCCAAGTTCATGATTACAATGGTTCAAAGTGTTTTCAAATAGGTTTGTACTTAATAGAGTCATTTAGAGTTCAACCGAGAAAACTAGTTTTACTAGCTTGAGCTAGGTTTGCGTATAGTTGGTTTCATTGGATTCTATTATGTTTAAAGGGTTCCAAATGTTTTTAATGGTGTGATTATATGTGTAAAAACTTGTTTGTGATGTGGAAATTTCAAGTGAGTCAACTCATAAGTCGGAACAATAAGTGAAGATCATTGCGAATTACCCTTATCTTAACTCTTGTTTTGATTGGTCGTTGAGAATATTCTATTGTTATGATCTCTAATATGATGTGTGATATTATGTAGTAAGATTTCTGATCTGAATATGTTGAATTAAAGATGATATAAAGGGTGGAAATCCATGGTAAATACTCCAAGATACAAGGGATGAACGATGGGATGATAAAGACTTAACCAAAAATTTTGACGCAACTTCCAGTGTGTGAGCACGATAAGCGTGGGACGCATGCTATAGATCAGGGCTCCACTGTCGTAGAAAATTAAAGAATACACCATTCCAGTGGGTGCATGGGATGAGCGTGCATCAAACCCTCCATTTCTGTGCACTACTGCATGCGACGCATGCTGCACTTCACTGCTCCAATTTTGGTCAACTTCCACATATACACGATTTGGTATATACTACAAATGGAATATATTGTGATGAAGCACGTGAATGGGTATGTGGGGATCTTTTTTCATCACATCCCTTAATCCTATAGGAATTAGGATTATTATAATATATATATACCCACGCGTTACACACTTTAAAGAGATATCTTGGAATCTTTTGGGATAATTCTTGAGTCGATTTGGACGTCTTTGGATCATTGTGGGATCTTCTGCATGTAATTTAGTATTTTTTATTGTTTATTTTGCTTTTAAATATATCATAACATGTATTCAATTATATGGTTCATGATTGTGAATATTATTGGCTAAACGCCATCTTTCTGGGGTTAAAGCCAAGAACATGAGTACTATTGTTTTGGATTAAGTTCGTTTAATTTTTCTTACCATTATCATTCATTATTTATTTTTGTTTTAATTATTTTAAGAATTATCTACCCTTAGAATATATTTATTGTCAACCTTGTGATCTCAGGAGAACGAATAGGAAGATAGAACATGGAGATAAACAAAGTAGGGTTTGTTTTCTTTTATAACATAAGGAATTCAAATTAGTGTCTAGGAAAAGGATGTACTTAGATTCCCTACTTGATTCAAACGTAGGATGATATCTTTAAAATACTTAATTGGATTATTACATCACCGCTCAATGATGTAGTTGTAAGGTTCAAATTAGGTAACTGATTAGAGGTCTAGAGACCATGATCATGAAATTAACCCTACGAACCAACAACCAAGATAACCAAGTTAACGAATGAATTTAAATAACATAATATGATTTTTCAAAGTTCTTTAACCCTGGGTTTTCTCTTATTGATTGTTTCATGATCTTTACTTTACGCATTGTTTACTTTTCTTTAGTTGTAAATTACAAACTATCATTTTGGTTACGTTTGCGTCAACTGAATTTAAATTGTGAACTAAAATAGAATTGTTGTTGAATCAAGTCTTTGTGGGATCGATACTTGGCTTTCATTATGCCACTTTACTACTTGATTAGACCACTTGTATGTGCGCTTGGGCGCTGTTATGTTTTTGGCGCCATTGTCGAGGACTTGAAACAGAAAACAATTTATTTTAGTTTTACTTTTAGATTTATTTGATGATTTTACGCTTGGTCTTGGTTGTGTTTTTGCAGGAAATAAGTTACAAAAGTAGGCAAGGAATAAGTACTTGGTTGAACCAAGCGCTAAACCTGAGCAATGTTTCCATCATCGTGGGAGAGAAGCAAACCTTCTCCCCCAAATTATGCAAATCCAAGAAAACCAAGGAAATCCTGTCATCATGGATGATGAACAAACAGCCCGCAGGATAGTCAGAGAAGTGGAAATCCCACTTCAAAGCAATTTGACGTCGCCGTTTTAGAAGCCGACAGCTGGAGGCAATTTCGAGCTCAAACAAAATATGGTTCAGCTTATGATAAGAAGTGGACAGTTCACTGGGTTTTCACATGAAGATCTATAGGTCCACCTGCAGAATTTTTTGGATATTAGTGATACATTCATCCCAACAGGCATAAATCAAAATTATGTGAGGATGACGTTGTTCCCTTTTACTCAGTTGGGGGAAGTAAAAAAGTGGTTGGCTGCGGAATTGGAAAATTCAATACTTCATGGGATGATTTGGCCAGAAAATTACTTATTCAGTTTTTCCCGTCTGGTTAGACTGTGAGACTTCATAGTAAGATAGTGTGCTCAAACAAAATCCAGATGAGAGCCTCGATAATGTTTGAGAATGCTTCAAGGCTCTTCTTTGAGATTGTCCACATCACCAACTGTCTAATGAGGTACTTGCTCATACTTTTGTAGAAGCACTTGATCACAATACGAAGATTTTGCTAGATTCAGTTGCAGGTGGTCAAGCGCTGGATTTAATTTATGATGAGTTGTACATATTGTTTAACCACATAGCATAAGGAAATCCTGAGTGGCATTTAGATTCTAGAAGTACCACAAAAACATTTTTGGGTGTATTGGAGGTGGACCAGTTCGCTGCCTTATCAACTCAGGTTGCGGCATTACAAAATATGATAAACACTCAGTTATCAACCTGAAATTGGGAGTTCCACAGCCTACAGCAGTAGTCTATGCAGTTCAGCAAACTAGTGTTGGTGTGAGGTCTACAGAAATAGTGGTCATTCTATGGCCATGTGTGCTTCAAATCCAGAATCAGTAATTTATATAGGCAACTCTCAAAGGCTAAATTATGATAATGCCTACAATATAAAGTGGAAGACTCATCTATGCAATGCACAACAACAACAAATTCAATAACCACATGCTTCACCAAATCAGTCAACGAGAAATATGAAGGAGATGATGAAACAAATCTTAGCTGGTCAAGCTCAAATAGTTGTGAATATGAAAAATTAACAAGCAGAATTAACAAATTAGAAAGCGGCCCCGAGAAGCTTAGAGTTGCTGTTTGGGAAGTTACAACAAGCATTGAATACTACGCCTCAAGGTGGTATTCTAGCAGATATAGAAAATCCAAAACAAGTTATGGCAATCACTTTGAGGAGTGGTAAAGAGCTTCAAGGAGAACCTCCAAAGGTAACTACGAAGGTAGATGTAGATTTAAATCCTCCATAGGTAAATGATAAAGTTGCAAAAAAATCGAGGAAGTCTGAGTACTCAAAAGAAAAAGTTGCTGAAGAAGTGAAGAAGATTTCACCACTTTTTTTCCCTCAGAGTCAAATAAAAGCGAAGGAGGATTCCATGTTTAAGAATTTCCTTGACACGTTCAGTGAGCATCATATTAACTTACCTTTGTAATATGTTTTCTGAGGTATGCCCAAGTATTCTAAGTACTTGAGGGATATAGTTGCTAATAAGGTAAATTTGCAGGATGTAGAGGCAATAACACTCACTTAGTAGTGTAGTTCTGTAGTCACTCAAAAGATACCGAAAAAGTTGAAGGACCCAGGTAAGTTTAATCTTCCCATTAGATTGGCAACAGTGAGGTGGTGCAGGAACTTAGTGATTTAGGGGAAAGTATCAACTTGATGCCCCTATCTTTGTTAAACACATTGGGTTTGGGGAATCCTAGACCAAGCTCTGTACTATTACAGCTGGCAAACGGAACCATAGCCCATCCCAAAGGACTGATTGAGGATTTTCTCCTAAAGGTTGGTATATTTATTTTTTCTGCTGACTTTATTGTTCGAGATTTTTGGGAAGATGAACAGGTACCAATCATCATGGGAAGTCCATTTTTAGCGATGGGTGGAGATTTAATTAATGTAAGAGAAGGTGTGCTAAAATAAGGTTGGAGGATGAAGAGGAAGTTTTTAATGTTTAAAAACCGCTAAACACGCTATCCCACAATAAGGATTTCTGCATGATTACTGTTGCTAAAGGGTATGAGTGTGGGGTGGTTATCCCACCAAAGTACTCTTCTGACACCCTTATTGAGCAGCTCTAGCCTCTAATACCATTGTTTCCCAACATGATGAAGGTTGAAATTGAGACATATGTTGAACTTGATAGTGCAAACTCAAAAGGTCAGAAATGAAAAATAAAATGGCTACCAAAGGTGGGTAAAAATATGAATTTGTGTTGATGTTGGGTGTATTTATGCACTTTACTGTTACTATTCTAGCTTATTTAACCTTTTTGGGGGGAGATTTGTGTTATTTATATGTTAATACTATATAAATGATCATATAAGTGTCCAAGTGCGTGATTACAATGGTTCAAAGTGTTTCCAAATAGGTTTGTACTTAATTAAGTCATTTAGAGTTCAACCGAGATAACAAGTTTTACTAGCTTGAGCTAGGTGTGTGTCTAGTTGGTTTCGTTTGATTCTATTGTGTTTAAAGGGTTACAAATGGTTTTAATAGTGTAATTATATGTGTAACAAATTATTTGTGATGGGCAAAGTTCAAGTGAGTCAAGTCTTAAGTCGGAACAATAAGTTAAGATCATTGCGAATTAGCCTTATCTTAGCTCTTGTTTTCATGAGAATATTGTGTTGTTATGATCTCTAATATGTAGTGTATTATTATGTAGGAAGATTTTTCTTCTTAATAAGGTGAATTAAATATGATATAAAGGGTGGAAATCTATGATAAATACACCACGATACAAGGGATGAAAGATGGGATGATAAAGACTTAACAAAAATTTTGGATGCAACTTCCAGTGTGTGCACGCGTGAGTATTTGAGCATGCTACATATCAGTGCTACACTGCCTTAGAAAATTAAATAAGATGCAATTCTAGAGGTTTTTGTCAATAATCATGCATTGTACCCTTCATTTTTGTGAACTACTGCATGCGACGCATACTGCACTTCACCGCTCCTATTTTGGTCAACTTCCACATATACACGATTTGGTAAATACTACCAATAGAATATATTGTGATGATGCATATGATTCGGTATGTAGGAATATTGGTGGGAATATTTTTTCATCACATCCCTTAATCCTAGAGGGATATACCCACGCCTTACACACTTTAAAGAGATATCTTAGAATATTTTGGGACAATTCTTGAGTCGGTTTGGACGTCTTTGGAGCATTTTGGGAGCTGCAGTAGGTAATTTAGTATTTTTTATTCTTTATTTATATTTTAAATAGATCATAACATGTATTCAATTATTTGGATCGTGATTATGAATATTATTGGCTAAACGCCCTTTTTCGGGGTTAAAGCCAAGACCATGAGTACTATTATTTTGGATTAAGTTCGTTTAATTTTGCTTACCATTATGGTTCATTATTTATCTTTGTTTTAATTATTTTAAGAATTACATACCCTTAGAATATATTCATTTTCAACCTTGTGATCTCGGGAGAGAGAATAGGGAGATAGAACATGGAGATAAACAAAGTGGGGTTTATTTTCTTTTATAACATAAGGAATTCAAATTAGTGTCTAGGACAGGGATGTACTTAGATTCCCTACTTGATTCAAATGTAGGATGATAGCTTTAAAACACTTAATTGGATTATTACATCACTGCTCAACGATGTAGTTGTAAGGTTCAAATTGGGTAACCGATTTGAGGTCCAAAGACCATGATCATGAAATTAACCCTACGAACCAACAACCAAGATAAGAAAGTTAACGAATGAATTTCATTAACATAATATGATTTTTCAAAGTGCTTTAACCCTGGGTTTTCTCCTATTTATTGTTTAATGGTCTTTACTTTACGCATTGTTTACTTTTCTTTAGTTGTAAATTCCAATCTCTCATTTTGGTTACGTTTGCTTCAACTGAATTTAAATTGTGAACTAAAATAGAATTATTGTTGAATCAAGTCTTTGTGGAATCGATACTTGGCTTTCATTATGACACTTTAATACTTGATAAGACCACATACACTTGTATGTGTTCTAGGGTGGTGTTAAGTTTTTGGCGCCGTTGTCAGGAACTTGAAATTCGGAAACTATTTATTTTAGTTTTACTTTTAGATTTATTTGATGTTTTTACACTTGGTCTTGGTTGTGCTTTTTCCGAAAATAGGTTACAAAAGCTAGAAAGGAATAAGTACTTGGTTGAACCCAGCGTTGAACTTGAGCAATGTTTCCATCAACGTGGGAGAGAAGCAAACCTTCTCCCCTAAATTGTGCAAATCCAAGAAAACCAAGAGAATCATGTCATCATGTGTGATGAACAAGCTACACGCAGGACAGTCAGAGAAGTGGAAATCCCACTTCAAACCAATTTGACGTTGCCGTTTCAGAAGCCTACAGCTAGAGGCAATTTTGAGCTCAAACAAAATATAGTTCAGCTTATGATAAGAAGTGGACAGGTCACTGGGCTTTCACATGAAGATCCACAGGTCCACCTGTGGAATTTTCTTGATATTAGTGATACATTCATCCCGACAGTCATAAATCAAGATTATGTGAGGATGAAATTATTCCCTTTTTCTCAGTCGAGGGAAGCAAAAAAGTGGTTTGCTGCGGAATCAGAAAATTCAATCACTTCATGGGATGATTTGGCCAAAATATTCCTTATTCGGTTCTTCCTATCTGGTAAGACTGCGAGACTTTGCAGTAAGATAGTGTGCTTCAAACAAAAGCTAGACGAGAGCCTCTATCATGCTTGGGAATAATTCAAGGCTCTTCTTTGAGACTGTCCACATCACCAACTGTCCAATGAGGTACTTGCTCATACTTTTGTAGAAGCACTTGATCACAATACAAAGATTTTGCTAGATTCATCCATAGGTGTTCAAGCGTTGTAATTAACTTATGATAAGTTGTACACATTGTTGAACCGCATAGCATAAGGAAATCCCAAGTGGAATTTAGATTATAGAAATACCACAAAAAGAATTCTGGGTGTATTGGAAGTGGACCAGTTCACTACCTTATCAGCCCAGGTTGCGGCATTACGAAATATGATAAACACTCAGTTAGCAGCCTAAAATTAGGAGCTCCACAACCTACAGCAGCAGTTAATGCAGTTCAGCAAACTAGTGTTGGTATGAGGTCTGCAGAAATAGTGGCCATTCTACGGCCATGTGTGCTTTAAATACAGAATCAGTAATGTATGTAGGCAACTCTCAAAGGCTAAATTATGGTAATACCTACAATATGGAGTGGCAAACTCAACCATGCAATGCACAACATCAACAAATTCAATAACCACAGGCTTCACCAAATCAGTCAACGAACAATATGGAAGAGATAATGAAATAAATCTTAGGTGGTCAAGCTCAAATGGCTGCGGATATGAAAAATCAACGAGAAGAATTAACAAATAAGAAAGCATCCCAGAGAAGCTTAGAGTTACAGTTGGGGTAGTTACAACAAGCATTGAATACTATGCCTCAAGGTGGACTGCCAGCAGATACAAAAAATCTATAATAAGTTATGGTAATCACTTTTAGGAGTGGTAAAGAGCTTCAAGGAGAACCTCTAAAGGTAACTAAGGAGGTAGATGCAGATTTGAATCCCCCATAGGTAAAAGATAAAGTGGTAGAAAAATTGAGAGAGTCTGAGTACTCAAAAAAAAAGTTGTTGAAGAAGTGAAAAAGATTCCACCACTTCTTTTCCCTCAGATTCAAATAAAATTGAATGAGGATGCTATGTTTAAGAATTTCGTTGACATATTTAGTGAGCATCATATTAACTTACCTTTGTAATATGTTTTGCAGGGTATGCCTGAGTACGCTAAGTGCTTGAGGGATATGGTTGCTAATAAGTTAAAATTGCAGGATGTGGAGGCAGCAACACTCACTTAGTAGTGTAGTTCTGTAGTCACTCAAAAGATGCCAAAAAAGCTAAAGGACCCAGGTAAGTTTACTCTTCCCACTCAGATTAGTAATAGTGAGGTGGTGCAGGCACTTAGTGATTTAGGGGCAAGTATCAACTTGATGCCCCTAGCTTTGTTAAAAACATTAGGTTTGGGGAAGAGTATACTGAGCTCTTTACTACTGCAGCTGGCAAACGGAAACATATCCCATCCCAAAGGACTGATTGAGGATTTGCTCATAAAGGTTGGTATATTTATTTTTTCTGCTGACTTTATTGTTTGAGATTTTTAAGTTGACAATCAAGTACCAATCATCTTGGGACGTCCATTTTTAGTGATGGGTGAAGATTTAATTAATGTAAGAGAAGTCACGCTAAAAATAAGGTTGGAGGATAAAGATTTTTGCATGATTACTGTTGTTGAAGGGGATGAGTATGGGGTGGTTATCCTTTCAAAGTACTCTCCTGACACCCTTATTGAGCGGCTCGAGCCTCTAATACCATTGTTTCCCAACAAGATAATGGTTGAAATTGAGATATATGTTGACCTTGATAGTCCGAACTTAAAAAGTCAGAAATGAAAAATAAAATGGCTACTAAAGGGGGGTAAAAAGATGAATTTGTGTTGATGTTGGGTGTATTTATGCACTTTAGTGTTACTATTCTAGCTTATTTATACATGTTTTGGGGAGAATTTGTGTGATTTATGTGTTAATATTATATAAATGATCATATAAGTATCCAAGTGTGTGATTACAATGGTTCAAAGTGTTTCGAAACAGGTTTGTACTTTAGAGTTCAACCTAGAAAACTAGTTTTACTATCTTGAGCTAGGTGTGTGTCTAGTTGGTTTCATTAGATTCTATTGAGTTTAAAGGATTCCAAATGGTTTTAATAGTGTAATTATACATGGAACAACTTATTTGTGATGTGCAAAGTTCAAGTAAGTCAAGTTTTAAGTCTGAACAATAAGTTAAGATCATTACGAATTAGCCTTATCTTATCTCTTATTTTGATTCGTCTTTGAGAATATTGTGTTGTTATGATCTCTAATATGTGGTGTGTGATTATATAGGAAGATTTGTGATCTTAATAAGGTGAATTAAATATGATATAAAGGGTGGAAATCTTTGATAAATACACCACGATACAAGGTATGAAAGATGGGATGATAAAGACTTAACCAAAATTTTGGATGCAACTTCCAGTGTGTGCGCGCAATAAGTGTGTGAGCATGCTACAGATTTGTTTTCCACTTCCTTAGAAAATTAAATAAGATGCAATTCGACAGGGTGCGTGCAATGAGCGTTCGTCGTACCCTTTATTTTTGTGCACTACTGCATATGACGCATGTTGTACTTCACTGCTCCTATTTTGGTCAACTTCAACATATACACAGTTTTGCATAAACTACTAAAAAAAAAAAATTGTGATGATGCATGTGATTGGGTATGTGGGAATCTGGGTGGTAATTATTTTTTATCACATCCCTTAATCCTAGAGGGATATACCCACACCTTACACATTTTAAAGAGATATCTTGGAATCTTTTGGGATAATTCTTTAGTCGGTTTGGATGTCTTTGGAGCATTGTGGGAGCTGCGATACATAATTTAGTATTTTTTATTCTTTATTTATATTTTAAATAGATCATAGCATGTATTCAATTATTTGGATCATGATTATTAATATTATTCGCTAAACGCCCTCTTTTCGGGGTTAAAGTCAAGAACATGAGTACTATTGTTTTAGATTAAGTTCGTTTAATTTTTCTTACCATTATGGTTTATTATTTATCTATGTTTTAATTATTTTAATAATTAGCTACCCTTATAATATATTCATTGTCAACCTTGTGATCTCGGGAGAGCGAATAGGGAGATAAAACATGGAGATAATCAAAGTAGGGTTTGTTTTCTTTTATAACATAAGGAATTCAAATTAGTGTCTATGACAGGGATGTACTTAGATTCCCTACTTGATTGAAACTTAGGATGATATCTTTAAAATACTTAATTGGATTATTACATCACCGCTCAACGATGTAGTTGTAAGGTTCTAATTGGGTAACTGATTAGAGATCCAGAGACCATGATCATAAAATTAACCCTACGAATCAACAACCAAGATAAGTAAGTTAACGAATGAATTTCAATAACATAATAATATTGTTCCAAGTTATTTAACCTTGGGTTTTCTCCTATTGATTGTTTCGTGATCTTTACTTTATGCATTGTTTACTTTTCTTTAGTTGTAAATTACAAACTCTCATTTTTGTTACGTTTGCTTCAACTGAATTTGCCACTCTATTGTGAACTAAAATAGAATTTTTTTTGAATCAAGTCTTTGTGGGATCGATACTTGGCTTTCATTATGCCACTTTACTATTTGATAAGACCACGTAATCTTGAATGTGCGCTTGGGCGCTGTCAATACCCTTTTTCTAGAGAAGTTTAGTCCTTCAGATCTCGTTGAAGTATTGGTTGTGGCACTCGGGGGTCATGAATAAGACTTGTGCATAGTTCTAAATGATGGAAATCTACAAAATATGAGGACAATACAAAATCATTCGTTACCAACATTTTCATGATTAAACTTCATTACATTGTCCATTAAAGGTCATGGGATGAGTACCTGGTGGTGTGTGAGCAAAACTTTGAACTACAAGAATTTTGGCCCTAGTTAAAATTAGGTCTTAGTAATAGAAATCACGGAAACTTATCCGCAATCGCGACTTCCACGATCGTGACTGTCGCAATTGTTCTCTCGATGAATGCGATCACAGTACCTGAGACCAGATCATGGCAATTTTTTACAAGTTCAAAAAGCCCTATTTGAGGAAAAAATACATTCCAAAATAAGAATCAATCATTAGAAACCTGAAACATGAGTTCTAAGTGCTTGATCAGTGAAGCATTCTGTGTTTGGGCCCTTAGATAATTTCTTGGAATCCCATTTTTCAGACCCAATATAACTCATGGTATGAGTCGTATGTTAGGATACGAGTGGTGAAGTTCTATTATAAGATGACCAATGTTAGTAGGTGGGATGGTTTTGGTCACAAGAATGGATACGACTTAGGGGTGAGTGTCATATGGTTGGGTATGAGTCGTATAGGGGACTCATAAAGTGGATAGTGTTTGATCCTCCTGGTGTTACATTCTTCCAGGAATACGAATCATGGGTATGGATCGTATGCTCAGGTTACAACCTATATGGATGAGTCTGTAACGATCAGAGATTACCCCCTAGTCGTTATACGGTGCTCATGACCCCGAAGGACCACAAGCTAAACCTTTCCTGATATCTACCATGAAAACTACATAATATCTAAAAATAAATGCGAAAAAACAGGCAAAAACAAGCCATAAAGTTCAACATATCTATAAATACTCAAAACTAAAAACTGATTACTAATGCACCCGTCCGAAAAGCCTCTAACTGTCTAAACTGTGGAGTTGATGGGACATATCCCAAACTAACTCCGTCAACTAAAAATAAACAAAGTCCGATGCAATAATAATACAAGGATCATCCTCGAATGAAGAGGACTCACTTATACGTCTAATGTTGCTGACTAGGACTGAACTGCTGAGGGAACTCTAGATCACGTGCCTCTGGACCTATCTTGTCAAATAAAACACCATAGTGCAAATGCGTAAATACGGGTGTATATTGAGTATGCAGATGAGGTAAGGCTAAATTCAAGGGCTCATGCATGAACAGTTACATAACTGAATAATCATGAGAGTACCGAACGAGAACACATATAGGAATGCACAAACCATAATCACAATCATCACAACCCTAGATACTGAAACTCGGATACCGCTTTACTGTCATCTGAACTCACTACTAACACTGAGATATTGAATCACTGAATCATCTGATACTGATAATTGATTAACTGAATATACTCACATAAATGACTGAATTCTGAGCTCACTTCTCTCGACTGATGGAATCGGAGATCAACCTCTCTCTAACGGATGACTCCGAAATCTATTATCAATGATAAGAAATTGATCATTTCTGAATCTGACAATAAGAATACTCAACAAAATCTGAGACTGAGATCAAGCCTATCTATCAGGAGATCTCTGGATTTGATAACAACTAACTGTATATGAGACCAAGCCTATCTAACGGATGGTCATGAATAAATGGAACTATCTGAGATCCTCACTGAGATAGATGATTGTACCTCACAGTCCTAATTTTTGAAGATTGATACTGTAACTGCAACTATGGTAAGTATTCACTTAACCAACATGCCCCGAATCTCAACTGGTGGGGTCCAACCTATAACCCTAGCTGGAAGGGTGTCAATACCGTACCATGGGTAAAGACCTCTCTGGTCAAGCCTCTCTAATGGATGACCCTTGTAGAAAGTCAACCTAAGGTAATATAATAGTCAAACCTCTCTAACAGTGACAGCCTCTACTGACGAGGACTCCTGCATCCTACGCTGGCTACGCAGTTTTAGAGTTCAGGGCTTGGTCTTAGCGACTCGGCCTCTCTCTGACGGGGAGTTTCCAACCCTTCCCTCATTCGGTGCTAGCTCCTACTCCCAACTGAAAGACTCTGAACTGAATTTTCAACTGAACACAAACTGAACTAAATCTAATACTGATCACGTTTCTCAATTGATCTGACTTAGTTAAGCTGAATTCACATCATTTCATATCTGATGGAATACTAATGAATCAAGGTATCTGACTGATAATAAAAAGTTTGAATAGATTACTCGGTCACTACCGAGGTCAGAATTGAACACTTGAATACAACTAGATCTGAGATGAGTATAGTGCTGAGGCTAAATTACTAGTGATACGGGGATTATGAAGATTACTGATATTACTGAGATTTCTTAAGTTCTGTATTTGTATGAGGATACAGAGTTCTATAATTATTCATTGAGTTTTGAGAATCATGGCCCGACTGGGATTATCGTAAAAACTGACACAATCTCTAGACAACAGTTAAATTGTCAGGTATAAATACCCCCAGGACTCGATAACACAAAAGTAAGACATAACCATTCTTGACTAGTAATAACCACGGTCATTCATTCATCATCACAATCACCAAATCATCTCTTCAAGCATTTAGGAATCATAACCATATGTTCACATCACAATCACTAAGGCACCACTTCAAGCATTTAGGAATCACAACCATATATCACTATCACAATCACTAAGGCATCACTTCAAGCATTTAGGAATCACAACTATATATTCACTATCACAATCACTAAGGCATCACTTCAAGCATTTAGGAATCATAACCATATATTCACTATCACAATCACTAAGGCATCACTTCAAGCATTTAGGAATCACAACCATATATTCACCATAACAATCACTAAGGCATCACTTCAAGCAGTTAGGAATCATAGACATATAATAGCATAGGGGAAACATGTTATTAGATCATACTCTATTCAACAAGGTCTTGCATCAAGTACTTCGTACGTATATCAGTCTTGGCATGTATTGGATAGCACATGATTGGGGAAACATCATACTACCATATCACAATTTACTCGTCAAGCACTTGGCATGTATTAAAGGCTTAGCATGTATCAAAGAGCACGTAATTGGGTAATTTCCAACTATCATGTCTCAACTTGTTCACTAAGGCCTTTCAATAAACACTAGGCATGCATGGGTCTACACCTATTTGGGGATTCCATGCTATCATGGCACAATTCATTCACTAAGGCATTCATCAAACACTAGGCATGCATGGGTTGCACCTAATTGGGGATTTCATGCTATCATACCACAATTCATTCGTTAAGGCATTTCAACAAATACTTGGCATGCATGAAATTGCACACAATTGGGGTTTCCTAATCAACATGCTATAATGGCCTTAATTCTTCACATAAGCATTTTATTAAACATATGGGGAGTATGCTTTGCTTATTCAATCATTTCTACACTTAATTGGAATGAACACATCATCTAACAAGAAACTTAAAGAGGATTTATCATGAACATCACTTAAATTCCACATACTAGGGTCAAAGCTTGAAAACCTTGTAAACAAGCATGAATCACAACTCAATAATAGCTGGAACATCAATTTCATTTCACATGAATCATAAACAACTCATAAACATAAAATATTTGAGATTTAGAAAAGGGTACTTGAGCTTTTTGGATGAAAGAGACCCAAGAATCAAAATCTACATACCTTGGGGAAACTCTTTTCATGAAAGTTCTTAAAGATATTCTTAATTCCTCTTGATTTCTCTTGATCTATATTGATTTTTCTTGAAGAAAAAATAAGGGTCTTGATTTTTTAAGACCCTAGTTTTGAAGTTGAAGATGGGAAATGAGGCTGAGAGCAATTTATCGGGTATATATAGGGGCTGAAAAAGAGTGGGAAAAGACTAAAAAGCCCTTGGAATTAAACTAAAGAATCTTTATATTACATGCTAGTGAGAGGTGCCAAAATCACGCTAGCTTGATAGAAATTGGACAATTGGGAAGCTGCATGACGGCGCGATGCAGTGAAAATCGCGTTGCCACCTTAGTTGCGAGCTGAAAAGGCACCGCGACGTGGTGGAATCGTGTTGGTGCACTAGAATTTGACAATTCTGAAATTAAGCCTTGGCGCGATGTGACATAATCGCGGAGGCTCACTGGATTTTGACGATTGTCATTTTGGATGGTTCCTCAATGCGCTAAAGTGTCAGGTGGCACACTGTCTCACTAAAATAGCTCTAACTCTTTTCTCGAGTATCGTATTTGGGCGAATTTGATATCGACAGAAAGCTTATTCAATACTATACCTGACAAAAATTCGATATTGGGGAAATTCTATATGGTTTAAAGTATTTCAGACTAGGTAAGACACATCTCAAACTTTTGGGATCGGATTTTTATTTCACTAAACATGCTCTAAGGCTCAGACTAGGAGAGAATTTTGCGGGGTTTTACAAATTCATAACTGGACAGTGTTTGATCCATGTTTTAAGCTTGGTTACGATTGGGTGGGTGTCAACCATAAGGGAGGTTATGACTCGTAAGGGGGTCAATCGTGACCCTATGTCGGGTTTTTATTGGATTTAAGTAGGGTTATTCTGGACAATTCCCTACTAACCCTAATAAGGACCAATGACTTCTAATATACTTAGGAGTTTATTTACCCTATTATTTTTCTCCTAAACACTTATAAACTCTTCCTAAACATATCATAATTCTCTTAAGAGCTTCTGGGACAAGAGCTAAGGTTCCAACTAAGGGATTACCTTGGGGCTTGTCTTGGTGAATTATTTCCATCAATCTTCTTAGTTTAAGGCATGATTCTCTTCCCTGATTGTAATTTCAATTAAAGGCATGGTTATATGGTTGATGTAATGGTTTTTCTCTTGCATGATTATGGCTTTCAACTATTTATTTGGAGGGTTTGATTTGAATGCTTGGTTATGATTTCCTATGGTTTTAATTATATATTTTTATGCCTTAATGGTTTTTTGAAAAATTGAATTGCATGGTAATGGTTTGATTGTAATGGAACTTGGTTTTAGTTATATTATGCCCCCAAGGTGTTTGATAAAATACTTATAAGGATATGTTCATTGAATTGTCTTATTTTAATGGAACTCTTGCTTATTTTTGGCTTATGCACGACACGTTAAATGTTTTTAAATGGTTTACAAAGTCTTAAGGATAATTTGTTGCTCTTGTTGAGAACATGGTAGTCTCCTAAGAGGTTAAATACGACTAATGATAGGGCACTTGAATGTCCCCTTAATCTAAATGGTTTGGCTATGTATAATGATTGCAAGTATGGTGGTATGACGATACCCCTGGTTTATTAAATAGACTTGGTTAATAAAAGGATAAATTGGGTTGTTTGGACTTGGTTTTAATTGGGCATTAATGGCAAGAAGTGTAAGCTAAGCCATGGAAAGTGGCGGTACCGGGGGATCAAAATTGGAAAATCATATTTGTCGATATGAGAGGCCTTCGATGGACATATGTGAGTGTCATATTTATATTAGAGGGATGCACTAGTCATCCCAGCGATATTGCCTGATATTGGTTTTGGCCATGGTTCAAGGCATATCCCAACCGGATATTTGTATTCGTTTGGATATAGGCTTTGTGGTACTTCTAGGGGTTGGCATAAGAAGGATTGGTATTAGTGTCGGCCTTAGTATTGGTATTGGTATTTGTGTTGGGGATAACATCATTGGACGATATTGTTAGTCATTCCATCATCTTGCATTTTGGGTTTGATTATCATATTATGTTTTGATACTTTTTAAATGGTTGGGTATGGTATGGATGGTTGGTTTGGTATGGTTAAACTAGGTTGGGTCGGTCATGATTATGACCCTATCTTTGAGTCTTCATGAAAGCATTATGCAATCTTATTATATTCTCAAAATTCATCTCATCCAAGGTTGTATTCGGTGATTGGGTTGGGTTAAGGGGCGGTCCGTGATCCTGGTTGGACTTAGGATGGATATTTCAACAAGTCCTTGGTTCAGGATATGTCATGTTTGTATAAGAGCCTAGGTTCTTTGTCAATTGGGAGTCCACAAAGTCGTGTTGAGTAGAGTCTCTTTTAGGAGTGTGTAGCATGCCACACTCATAAGGGAGAGGCTGCAAGACATTTAGGAATATTTCACTTTCTTGGTATTCTTTCTTCAAACTTGACTTCTCAATCCTGGAATCTCCTCTAATCCTTGTTTGTTCATATTTTAAATCATGTCTTCTAGACCTGGAACACAAGAAAATTCTTCTACTCCATCTGGAAGTGATGCTGAGGGAGCACGTTCTACCTCTGGGGTTTTTCTTTAATTTCATGGTCTTATTTCTGATTGTACTGGATTTCCTTCTATTCCTCCTACTGCTCCTCAGGTCTCTCAGGGAAATGTGACAAATGTAAAGTTTCATCAGAATATGCATGTTATTGCCCAATTAGTTGTTGCTTAGGCCGAGCGGGGAACAGCTGGCGTTGTGTCTGCTGAGGCCACTAGGCTTGGAAATTTTATCAAGATGGGCCCTCTAACGTTTATGCGAGTGGAGGTGAAAGAAGACCTATAGTGCTTTCTTGATGAGATGGAGAAGATCTTTTGGGTAATTAGGGCTACTAATGTGGAAGGAGTAAACTTTGCAGATTATTAGCTCAATGAGGTTACTTATCTATGGTATGATCAGTGGGACAGAGATAAGGGTGATATAGAGGAAGATTGTTTATGGGAGGCCTTTTCTAATGCCTTTGTGAATCTGTTCTTTCCTCAAAAGTTGAGGGAATCTAAGATGGAGGAGTTTGTGAACCTCAAGCAAGGGAGAATTGTAATACCCCATACTTTCGTAACTTAACTCAGCCCATAGTGCGTGCTTAAGACAATTAGAAACTGAAATAAAACTAAGTGTAGGAGACTTAGTCTCATTTTGACCCCTTAAACTTTGATGATTTTATTTCTGACCTTTCCGAGATTGTATGGTTTATTTTAAAGTTGATTCTTGATTAGGGTAGTAAGTAGTACATCTCAGGTGAGTTTTAGAACTTTTAGACAAGCGTAAGGCCATGTTTTGAAGTCCAAACTAGTAGTTCTATGCGAATAGTGTGCGACGCACGCTCTAGTCCACCCCTAGGGAGCATGTGATAGATCGTTCGGTGCACACTCTATTCCGTAGCTCCAGAGCATGTGACGTACGCCCCACATCACGCTCTTGCATTTTTTTTAGGTTTTGACTCCGCGTGTTGGAGGACAATAAGGTCTTTTTCCCACATCAAAACCATTCTAAACACATAATTTCAGCCCCAAATAGCCTAGATACAACATTCTTCATCTTCTTCCTCTCTAAGAAAAACCCTAGCTCTAAGAAATCAAGAACAAATTACTTCTTCAAGAAAGTCAATAATCCAAGCTTCTGGGTTCAAGAACTTCAAGAAGAATTTTCTAGAACACCATTAGAGATTCAAAAGTTTAAGCTTTGACATTCATTTATTCCAACAAGGTATGCGGGTTTTCAATAAGGATAATTCTTTCATCCTTGTGCCCAAAATGAGTTTTAAAGTTGAATTTGAAATGAAATTATATGAATTTCAGTTTAGGTTCTATACCCACTTATTACTATTTGAAAAATTATGAGATATTGAGAGATTTAGATGTTGAATTACTTGTCGACTTTCGTATTTTTATGCACATTGCAGTAATTTCCATATTTAGGATTGAATTATCCATATTTTCATTATCAAGCGTGAACTTTATAATGATTTGACATGAAATAGATTGATGGGTTACTATCCCTAGTTTGAATGTTGTTATTTTAAGAAGATTATGCTTTTAAGAATCCCATGATTTGTTATATTCAGATTTTGAACAAAGATTTGATCTTTTGATCTCAGCTTAGATATGGAATCCACTTTACAGATTAAACTATAGTTATAGTAAACAAATTCACGAGAGGTTTTCATTGTAAACCTTTATACTAGTTTTAAAAGTGGATTTCCTACAGAATAAGCATACAGATTAAAGGGAGTAGTATTTAGCACCGAGTTGGGTATGTTTACATGCCCCAAACCTATGAACCAACATACATACAGATTATTCCCATTTTTATATGGATGATAGTTACAGATATGATCTCTTAGATTAGGATATACTCCTTGAAAAGAGTATGACACCTCTCCCCAATGTGAGGTTTTCCCATAAGGGAACTAGACGTTGACACTATGATAGCTCACATAGTGTATGCCAGTTAGAAGAACCTCCCTAATAGAAAAAACTACAGAAAAGAATAACAGAACAACTTTTAGAAAATAAGTGTAAAGGCTCACAATTTTATTCACATATTACTTTATATAAGACATTGGCTATCAGATTTTAGCTTTCAGTTGACTGATATAAAAGTGAGTCCTTTCTATACTTAGACAGTATGATTTCAAGATAGAATACAAGTACCACTTTTAGAACTAAGTGTTGTGACTCACTAGATTTATAAAGCATGCTTTATTATTCATTATCATGATTCTCAATTTTAGTTATTCAAGCTGTTGTGAGTCATCTTGAAGTGTGAGCAGACGCTAACACATTTAAGGCTTTTAACTGAGAATAATTGTGAAGTCTTAAGAAACTTTTTTATTTTTTGATTATTTTACTTTGATATTGCAGTAAAAGTCATGATGCAATGGAAATTTAAGGAAATGGAAGTAAAAGAGCTGAAAACTGGTGCAAAAGAAATGGAAGTGTGGTTGACGACATTCCTGATAAGTCGTCAGCCCTGTGATAAGTTATCAGAAATCATGCCAGATGTTGCAGTGTTAAAAGGATTAAAGTGAAACTATGACGACATTTCTGACATGTCCTCACAACTGTGATAAGGCGTCAGAGTTTCCGTCAAGTGCAGGCAGAGAAACAAATTTTGAATGAAGAAGTGACGACATTTCTGATATGTCGTCACGTATCTGGTAAGTCATCAATCTTTGTCGTCAGTTAAGGAAGAAGATTCCAAGAATGCTAGAGGGCCTGACGATATTCCTAATAAGTCGTCAGGACCCTGACACATCATCACAAATATCGTCACCTATTCCGAAGGATTTTTTGAACATTGTGATTTTATTTCCTTATTTATGATTAACTATAAAAAGAATTGTTTAGGGTTTTCTAGTTGTTGGTACTTGAGTTTTAAGAGACATATTTTGATATTTTCTCTCTTTACTTCTTAACTTTAACAACAACTATTTCTTGAGAGATTTTTATTAGTATTTTGGGATTTTTTCTTTGTGATCTAATTTGTGATTCACTAGTTATTATTCATCTGTGTAAGTTTATATTTCAAATCATGAATTCAATTATGTTTTTCGTTCGTTATATCATGAGTGGATAAACTCTATTAACCAGAGTTATGGGATCTAGGGTTAGGTCTTGAAGAGGTGCTAAGTATTTAAAATTCGAAAGGTGGTAGGATTTCTTGATAATTCTGAAGTTTTAATTAACATTTGTTGGTTGCAAACAGTAGACACACCTGCTTTGATTTTCTTAAGAAAGAAATCAAATATAGTAGGAAGTGAATTATCAACAGGGACTCAAAAATACTTCATTTAATAATCAGCATTGTAACAAGGTTGGTTAACCTGAGGTAAAATCTGGGCAGTAAATAGAATTTTCCTAAGTCCGAGAGGATTAGGGAATTAAACGCTTAAGTAGGTCGAGAGACATTTAATCATAACATCAAAAAAGATAGCTTGTTATCATACCCACCATGAGAATCTTGAACCACTTTTAGCATTTGTCATGTACCAGAAGCCCTAGTGAACATAATTCTGGTTATTTCATAAACTCTTGATTTACAAACACCGAAATGAAAGTGACCAACAATTATTTTTTGATCATCAAAAACCCCCATTTTATCTTTTCGTATCATTTGTTTGAATTTAACTTGTAGCTTTAGTTTCAAACTAGTTTAATCGCCAATCATATTGTTCCGTGTAGATTTGACCCCGACTCCAAAGTTGGATAAATATATTGATGACGACCGCCTTGCACTAGATTGACGTGCACGTTGAGCGTTATCAAAAATGGCACCATTGTCGTGGAACAATTTGGTGTATTGAGTTGGTTTGGTATTTTAGCCTACTTTCTTGAATTCAAACTTGTAAATATTTGTTTTTAGTTTTCTTTTATTTCTTGTGTTAGGTAGATTTTTATTTTAGTTCAATGATTAGTATGGCATCATGGAATGAACATGAGCTTGGTGTATGGAAATCTTATCTTGATGATCTATGTCCATATGGTGATGGACCTCAGTTTTGGAAAAATTGTAGCTATGCTCTCCGGAGAGAGATGTGTGCACCATCTCCATCCTACCGGGTGTATGATTGTTCGTTATGTGGTGGTCAAGAAGGATATTGGAGTGATTTCCCAAATTCCCCCTCCCCCCGGTATGCTAACCAAATTCTAGTTCTTCTTATAATTTTGATAGGTCTTATGGTCAAGAACAGGAAGAACAAAGCACCGGAAAGAGTGGCATTGAAGCTATGCTTCAACTAATGTTGGAGTATGCGTACACAACGAATGATATCATACGTGATATACATCAAGACATAAGGGAAAATAACGAGGAAAGAAGAATGATTGAGGATATGGATATAGAGGTCAAGCATTCAAAGAACTTTTCCACATTATGTTTAGATGATATCTTGTCTGTGGAATTATTTAACATAATGGACGAGTGTGAAGAAGAGGAGGAAGAATCCAATGTTGATGATTATCTTGATGTTAAGCAACCCTCGGTGATTTTTCAACCAACCGAACCATTTATGAATGAAGATGCCAAAGATGAGGAAATGGTACTAGAGTCAAAACAAGAAATCAAGCACAATCCTTGTGAAGACTCTAGTCCATTTCGGGGTAAAAATACTAATAGGGATGCTACTCCAAAATTAAGAGTTAGTCCTCATTCGAACCACTTTTCAACATTATGCTTGGTGGATGTGATGAAAGTCGAATCACCCAAGCAAATGATGAATTTTGAAAATGAGGAGGAAGATTCTTACATTTTGGAGTTTGTCCTTCCAAAAGGGTATACTACAACCCCAATCTTGAAGGCCAAGAAGCTTAAAGATCGATGTCCAATTAATGGTTGTTTAAGATTCTCACCGTTGTCAAATGAGCCCACACGAAAGTTCGATGAAAAATTAGGAAAGCAGTTTAAGTCTTCGAAGTGGCATGATAGAACGTTCCTCATCATGCCCTCACATTTTCCCAACACACCCCAAAGATGTATTGATAAAAAGTTGGGTCGACATATCAAATCCTCCAAGTGGAGACATAAATAATTAGCAACAAGGTCTCTTGACAAAGTCTGAGTAGTCAAGATAACTGAGTCGTGCCGCGACATTAAACCAGGCGCTGCTTGGGAGGCAACCCAAGGTGTTTTATTGTTTGTATTCGTATTATGTGATTGACATGAGATCTTTGCACCCATGGTGCCACAGGTATGTTTCTAACTCTCACATTTTGGTTTAACGCATTAGGGGAATTGCATGATTTTAAGTTGAGGGTGGAGCTACTTGTGGATGTTGATGTCTTCTTGGGGTTTTTATTGTCGTGCCTCTTTTCCCCGAAGTCTTGTTCCTAGTAGAGATGGCATGTTCAGGTTTATTATGTTTTTTTGTGATGTTTTGTGGTTAACTAGGGTAAAAATAGGTATCTAGGACAGTTGACATATTTTTCTTAATTTTTCTTGGAATGATGAATATCTCTCCAATTATCTATCTGGTAGCTATGTGATGTGCATCTATAAGTGACTATTGTGAATATTTTTATGGCATTAGTAATAGGGACATAATAATCACTGTTAATAATTGCATGAATCGAATGGATAGTATCTTGAGATGTACCTTTATGTCATGTGTGTGTGAGATGCTATCTAGTTTTCGTTGTGTGTTAAATCCAGAACTTGCCCGGTTGGTCTTGCCTTGGTTGTAGGATAGCGGTTAGGAAAGGATCATAGGCCGTTGTTGATATTAGTCCACTTTTAGCCTAAATGACCTTCTATATGTGAATAATATCCCTTGATCTTGATTTTGAGACGGAATGCCTATTTTTTTTATTATACCTATCACCTTCCCATTTGTATCACAATGAAACTATTTTGGCCCTGGTCCTCCTTGGACCTTGTGCACTTTGACTGAGGCAAATCGCCTAAGTTGAGGGTGGCTACCATAGGGTGTGTGACGTAAAATGAGTATGAAGAAAGGTAGAATGAAAGAAAAGAATAAAAAGCTGGGAGCGGTGGAAAAGAATAAGAAAAGAAAAGTTGTGAAAAAAAAGAAATGATTTTCAAAAATACCGCACCCATTCGGAGTATGTGTGATCAAGAAAGTAAAGAATTAAGTAAAGGTTGATAAGTGAGACCCAAAAAAAATAGTGTAGTGCCATGGAGGCTTAGTCAATTTAAATATCTGTGTGTATCATACCAGCTCCAAGCGTACGTTACAAAGTCAAAGAAAAGACCTATAGTGATCCTAACTTAACTATCTCAAAACATAGGCAATGAAAATAAGGGCAAACATATGGTATTTGACATGCATTGATTGGAATTTCTTTCTGAGAATGAGTATCTCTTGACCGTCCCTGCATTTACATGCTTGATTTCATATATGAGTGAGGAGGGACTTCGTTGTTGTAAGGGTACATCGGTTGTATTGCTAGTTGCCTACATGTTTGGGTAGTGTAATTTGTATATATGCATAGTTATTGTTGCTAAGTTGATGCCATATATTAATTCCTTTCTTTCACATTGTTGATCTTCATAGATATACACAGCTGGGTTTAAAGTGATTGAAAATGGAGAGAGTAATATGTTTTGAACTAAAATTGATGATCAACTATCATAGGTATCTTATGTGTCTCTTGGTTAAGCATCGTAGTGTTGTGTTTTAGTTGCTTGAGGACAAGCAATTGTTTTAAGTTGAGAGTGTTGATGTGTGAGCAGAAGCTAACACATTTAAGGCTTTTAACTGAGAATAATTGCGAAGTCTTAATCAACTTTTATCATTTTTGATTATTTTACTTTAATATTGTAGTAAAAGTCATAATGCAAGGGAAATTGAAGAAAATGGAAGCAAAAGAGCTGAAAACTGATGCAAAAGAACTGGAAGTGTAGCTGAAGACATTCCTGATAAGTCGTCAGCCCTGTGATAAGTTATCAAAAATCACGTCAGGTGTTGCAGTGTTAGAAGGATTAAAGTGAAACTGTGATGACATTTTTGACATGTTGTCACAACTGTGATAAGACGTCAGAGTTGCCATCAAGTGTAGGCAGAGAATCAAACTTTGAATGAAGAAGTGATGACATTTCTGATATGTCATCACGTATCTGATAAGTCATCAAGCTTTGTCGTTAGTTACAGTAGAATATGACAAGAATGTTGGAGGGCCTGACGACATTCCTGATAAGTCGTCAGGACCCTTACACGTCGTCACAAATATCGTCACCTATTCTGAAGGATTTTCTGAACATTGTGATTTTATTTCCTTATTTAGTATTAACTATAAAAAAACATTGTATAGGGTTTTTCTAGTGGTTGGCACTTGCATTTTAAGAGATATATTTTGATATTTTCTCTCTTTACTTCTTGACTTTAACAACACAACTATTTTTTGAGAGATTATTATCAGTATTTTGGGATTTTTCCTTTGTGATCTAATCTGTGATTCACTAGTTATTAATCATCTCTGTAAGTTTATCTTTCAAATCATGAATTCAATTATGTGTTTCGTTCATTACATCATGAGACTCTAAACTCCATTAACCTGAGTAATGGGATCTAGGGTTAGGTCTTAATGAGGTGCTAAGTATTCAAAATTTGAAATGTGGTAGGATTTCTTGATAATTCTAACTTTTTAATTAACGTCTGTTGGTTGCAAACAGTAGATACACCTGCTTTGATTTGCTTGAGAAAGAAATCAAATATAGTAGGAATTGAATTATCAACAGGGACTCAGAAATACTTCGTTTAATAATCAGCTCTGTAATAAGGTTGGTTAACCTAAGGTAAAATCTAGGCAGTAAATAGAAATTCCCTAAGTTCGAGAGGATTAGGGAATTAAACGCTTAAGTAGGTTGAGAGACATTTAAGCATAACATCGATAAAGATAGCTTGTTATCCTACCCACCGTAAGAATCTTGAACCACTTTTAGCATCTGTCATGTACCGGAAGCCCTAGTGAACATAATTCTGGTTATTTCATAAACTCTTGATTTACAAACACTGAAAGTAAAGTGATCAACAATTATTTGTTGATCATAAAAAAAAACCCATTTTATCTTTTTGTATCATTTGTTTGAAGTTAACTTGTAGCTTTAGTTTCAAACTAGTTTAATCACCACACACATTGTTCCCTGTGGATTCGACCCCGACTCCAAGGTTGGGAAAATATATTGACGAAGACCTCCTTGCACTAAATTGACGTGTAATTTGAGCTTTATTATATCTAGTCTTAGCATGTTTTTTTTGCAAATTTACACTAATCTTGAGATATTGTTTTACTTATTCATTCACAACCATATACTCAGTACATTCCAAAAGTACTGATCCACATACACGTCTATGTACTTCATAATGTTGGTTCAGATACTCAGTTTTAGCAGAGTGAGTGATTTTGAGCATCTCCATCTATATCCCGGTAGTTGGTGAGTCCTCATACTTTGGGGACCTAGTTATTAAGCTTTTCTCTAGCTTATTATAGTAGTTGGTTCTTTATTTTCAGTCAGTTCGAGTCAGTTGGGGGCTTGTCTTAGTAGCTCTCTAGTTATTAGTAGTAGAGGCTTGTCAGACTGCTAGTTATGATTCAGATTTCCAGTGTTGAATGTCCAGACTTTTAAGTCTAATATTTTTAGATATCATGTTTAGATTATTTCAGCTCAGCTCAGATAGAGTTCTGCATTTTAGCTTTGATTATATATCTATATTCCTTTATTATGAGCTTCAGTTTGAGTAGAAGGAATACAGGGTTAGCTTAAAGCTACTTGTAGTATTGAGCATCGTGTGACATCTCAGGACGCATTTTTAGGGTATTACAAACTTGGTATCAGAGCCTTAGGTTCAAAGAGTCCTGAGTTAGACAAGTCGCGTTACATGGAGTCTTGATCATGGGTATGAAGTGCACCACACTTATGAGAAAGAGGCTATGGGATATTTTTAGGAAATCATCTCTTTTATTCATGATCTATCACGCTTACAGTGTCTCTATCTTCTATTAACTCATGCTCTTACGTGATAGTTAAATATGCCTCCTCACCGAGCTAATGCAAACAAAAATAATAACCATCCACCCCAGCCTGCTGATCTTCTGAATGAGAATATATCCCTTGCTGAGTTTCAGGATGCCTTTCAGGCATTAGCCCAAGCTATGACTGCCAATGTTCAGGTCAAGCCATTAGTCAACATTCCTACTTTAGCAAAATGGGGATTTAGAAGCAACCAGAATTCGTGACTTTATGAGAATGAATCCACCTGAGTTCTTTGGGTTAAAAGCAGGTGAGGACCCACAACTTTACTTAGATAAGATAAGAAAGATCACCCAAATTATGCATGTTACTAAGGAGAAGAGTGTAGATTTAGAATCCTATAGTCTAAAGTATGTGGCCTATGATTGGGTGGTTTTGTGAAAGAATGGTAGAGGTGAGAATTCAGCTCCTATGAGTTGGCAGGTGTTTCAGGATGCATTTCTGAACAGATTTTTTTCCATGTGAAATGAGAGAAGCTAAGGTAAAGGAGTTTGTAAACCTGAGGCAAGGCTCGATAACAGTAAAGAAATATTGTCTTAAGTTCAACTAGCTGTCTAAATATTCCCCTGATATGATGGATGACCCTAGGGAAAGTATGAGTAAGTTTGTTACTAGAGTATCTGGTTTGGTAGTCAAGGAGTGTAGGACTTTCATGCTTATTGGGGCTATGGATCCTGCTAGTTTGATGCATCATGCTCGATAGATTTAGGTAGAAAATTTGAAGGGGGAGAGAGGGGAAATAAGAAGGCTAGAATTAGGCAATTTGAGTATAGCCAGACAAAGTTTGGAGAGGGAAATTGCTCACAGTTTCAGAGTCGTTCATCAATTCCAGTTCTATCTTCATCTAGTGCTCCTGCCCCCAGAGCTACACAAAACCAGTGGGGTAAGACTACTATGTCCAGATCTTAGAATAACATGAGTGGGAAACCCAGTTATCCTCCATATGCTAATTGTGGTAAGCATCATCTTGGTGAGTTTTTTTTGGGATAAAAAGGTTGTTATGGTTATGGTAAATTGGGACATATAATAAAAGAGTTTCCTCATGCTAGGCAGGGAAATAGGGATGTTCATCCCCAGACTCAGACTACTAGCACACCAGCTCCTCTAGGTCGCCTAGTCCCTCCTCAGGGCGCATCATCCAGTACCGGTGGCGGTCAGTGCCAGAATCGGTTATATTCTTTACTATCTCATCAAGAACAGGAGAGTTCACCAAATGTTGTCACTGGTATACTTCGTTTATTTCATCTTTATGTTTATGTGTTGTTAGACCCTGGGTTGAATTTCTCTTATGTGACCACACTAGTTGCAGCAAATTTTGAGATAGGTCCTAAAAAGATCCCTAAGCCCTTCTTGGTTTCTACACCAGTGGGTGAGTCAGTTGTTTTCAAATGAGTTTATTGAAAGTGTCCTATCACTTTCCTTCATAAAATCATGTTAGCAGATTTAATAGAGATAGATATGGTTGACTTTGACCTTATTCTGGGCATGGATTGGATCCATTCCTGTTATGTATCCATAGATTGTTGCATCCGAGTGGTGAATTTTTAGTTTCCAGATGAGCCAGTCTTTAAGTGGGAAGGTAATTCAGTGTCTCTCAAGGGTCATTTTATATCCTATCTTAAAGCGAAAAAGTTGATATCAAAATGGTGTATCTATCATCTAGTTTAAATCAAAGAAACTAAGTCTGAGACTCCAACAATTTATTCAATTCGTGTAGTCAATGAGTTTCCTAAAGTTTTTCCCGAGGATTTTCTAGAGGTACCTCCCGATAGGGAAATAGAATTCAGTAGTGACCTTCTCCCAGATACTCAGCCCATCTTCATTTCTCCATATCAAATGATCCAGCCGAGCTTAAGAAGTTAAAAGAGCAGCTTAAAGACCACTTAGATAAAGGTTTCATAAGGCTCAGTGTCTCTCTATGGGTCACTCCCATACTATTCGTGCGAAAAAATGATGGTTCTTTGCGAATGTGCATTGACTATCGCCAGCTGAATAAAGTCACAATCAAAAACAAATATCTTCTTCTTAGGATTAATGACTTATTCAACTATCTCTAAGGTGAAAGTTATTTCTCCAAGGTAGACCTTAGATCTAGCTATCATCAGCTTAGAGTATGGGAATGTGATATTCTAAAGACAACTTTCAGAACCCAGTATGGTCATTTCAAGTTTTTGGTCATGTCCTTTGGGTTGACAAATGCCCCAACAGTCTTCATGGACTTGATGAACCGAGTATTCAAACAATATTAGGACATGTTTGTCATAGTCTTTATTGATGATATTCTTGTCTATTCTCATATTGAGGATGACCATGCTGACTATCTTAGAATTGTGTTGCAAACTCTTAAAGATCACCAGTTGTTCGCCAAATTTAGCATATATGAATTTTGGCAAAGATTAGTAGCTTTCCTTGGTCGTATTATTTCCAGTGATGGAATTAGTGTTGATCCCCAAAAGACAGAAGCAGTAAGAAATTGGCCTAGACCTATCTCTCTGTTAGACATCCAAATGTTCTTGGGTTTAGCTGGCTATTATAGATGTTTTGTTGAAGGTTTTTTTTTCTATTGCATCCCCTATGTCTAGATTAACTCAGAAGAAAGTTAAGTTTTAGTGATCAAATTCCTGTGAGAAGAGTGTTCAGGAGTTGAAGACTCGACTCACTTCATCCCCAATTTTAGCCCTACCTGATGATACAGATGGATTCATTGTCTATTGTGATATAGAGAGGTAAGGTTATACACTATGCCTCTAGAAAACTTAAGCCTCACAAAAAGAACTACCTTACCCATGACCTTGAGCTAGCTGTTATGGTGTTTGCATTGAAAATTTGGAGTCACTATCTTTATAGGGTATATGTTGATATGTTTACGGATTAGAAAATCTTGCAATATGTGTTAACTCGGAGGGAGTTGAACCTTCGTCAGAGAAGGTGGTTAAAATTGTTGAAGGATTATGATATGAGTGTGTTATTTCATTCGGGCAAGGCCAATGTAGTGGCAGATACCCTTAGTAGATTGTCTATAGGTAGTATTGCTCATGTGGAGAATGATAAGAGAGAGTTAGTTCAGGAAGTTCACTGGTTAGATAGATTGGGTGTGAGGTTGGTTGACACAGCTGAAGAAAATGTTTGGGTTCAAAGTAGTTCAGAATCTTCTATAGTTTCTAAAGTGAAAGAGAAACAGGATAAGGATTCCAGTTTGGTCAAACTGAAGGGTTCAATTAAAGAGCAAAAGGTAGAGGTTTTCTTCTAGGGGGAGATGGTGTGTTGAGATACCAGAGTAGATTATGTGTGCCATGTGTTGAAAATTTGAGGCAGCGGATTATGGCAAAAGAACATAGTGAGCATTACTCCATTCATCCAGGAGCCACCAAGATGTACCACGGTCTGCGAAAAGACTATTGGTGGAGTGGTATGAAGAAAGATATCGCATTTGTAGCCGAGTGTGCAACTTGTCAATAGGTTAAGGTAGAGCACCAAAGACCTGGTGGCACTTTGTAGGAGTTTGGTATTCCCACTTAGAAGTAGGAAGAGGTGAATAAGGACTTTGTGACTAGATTACCCCATTCGCATCGCCAGCATGATTCGATTTGGATTATTGTAGATAGATTGACCAAATCAGCCCATTTCTTTCCAGTTCACACGTCGTACACAACTGAAGATTATGCTAAGTTGTATATCAGAGAGTTGGTTAGATTGCATGGAGTTCCTTTGTCTATCATCTCAGATAGGGGTACTCAGTTTACCTCTCAGTTTTGGAAATCCTTTTAGAAGGATCTTGGTACCCAAGTTCATCTCAATTTAGCTTTTCATCCGCAGACAGATGGTCAGGTAGAGAGGACCATTAGACCATAGAGGATATGTTGAGGGCATGTGTTCTTGATTTCAAAGGCATTTGGGATGACCACTTGTCATTGATCAAGTTTGCCTATAATAACAGTTTCCATTCTAGCATTCAGATGGTCCCGTTTTAGGCTCTAAATGGGCTAATATATAGATCACCAGTTGGTAGGTTTGAAGTGGGTGAGGCCATTTTGGTTGGGCCATATATGGTGTTTGAAGCCATGGAGAAAGTTCAGTTGATTCGAGAGATATTGAAAGCAGCTTAGAGTCGTCAGATATTTTATGCAAATGTAAGAAGGAGAGATCTTGAGTTTGAAGTAGATAATCTTGTGTATTTGAAAGTTTCACCCATGAAGGGGGTGAAGAGATCTGGCAGAAAAGGGAAACTTAGTCCTTGATATGTAGGTCCCTACAGGATTTTGAGTCATGTGGGGAAGGTAGCGTATGAGCTAGAGATACCTGCAGACTTGTCATCAGTTCATCCAGTGTTCCATGTATCCTTATTGAAGAAGTGTATGGGCGATTCATCTATTGTAGTCCCTCTAGAAATCACAGATATTCAGAATAGCCTTACATATAAAGAAGTTCCAGTAGAGATTCTTGATCATCATACCCGTAGACTAAGAAACAAAGAAGTTACCTTCGTGAAAGTTCTATGGAGAAATCAATCTGTTGAGGGTGCTACTTGGGAAGCAGAAGCAGAAATGCGTACCAAGTATCCTCGCCTTTTCTCCACAAATGCAGATTCAGTTCAAGGTAACAAATTTCTTCAGATCATCTCTTTTCATTCAAAGTTTCATCTTTATATCGTCACTCTCTTGATAATTCATGCATATGTAAATCAGTTTAGTTATGCTTCAGTTGTGCATGTCAGTCATAGTTTCAGTTTCTCAGTATCCTTAGCTTAATTAGTATTGTTCGAGGATGAATGATCCAAAGGGGGAGATATTGTAATACCCCATACTTTCGTAATTCAACTCAGCCCATAGTGCGTGCTTAAGACACTTAGAACCTGAAATAAAACTAAGTGTTGGAGAAATAGTATCCTTTTGACCCCTTAAACTTTGATGAGATTATTTTTGATCTTTTCGAGATCATATGATTGATTTTAAAGTTGATTCTTGATCGGGGTAATAAGTAGTACATCTCGGGTGAGTTTTGGATCTTTTAGACAAGCATAAGGCCATGTTTGGAAGTCCAGAATAGTAGCTGTGTGTGAATAGCATGTGACGCATGCTCTAGTCCACCCCTAGCGAGCATGCGATAGAGCATGTGTCGAACACTCCATTCCATAGCTCCAGAGCATGCGGCACACGCTCCACAGCACGCTCCTGAATTTTTTCAGCTTTTGACT
Organism: Capsicum pubescens; assembly: GCA_030864215.1. Classification (NCBI taxonomy): domain Eukaryota; kingdom Viridiplantae; phylum Streptophyta; class Magnoliopsida; order Solanales; family Solanaceae; genus Capsicum; species Capsicum pubescens. The sequence continues at coordinate 112,678,516 of CM061544.1, forward strand.
CCGTGTGTTGGAGGATAATAAGGTCTTCTGTCCCATATCAAAACCGTCCTAAACACATAATTTCATCCCCAAATAGCCTAAATTCATCATTATTCATATTCTTCCTCTCTAAGAAAAGTCCTAGCTCTAAGAAATCAAGAACAACCTATTACTCCTTCTTAAAGAAAGTTAATAATTGAAGCATCTGGGTTCATGAACTTCAATAAGAAGCTTCGAGAACACCATTAGAGATTCAAAGTTAAAGCTTTGACTTTCAATTATTCCAACAAGGTATGTGGCATTTTCAAAAAGGATAATTTTTTCATCCATGTTCCCAAAATTAGTGAACTAGACGTTGGACAAGGGTTTCAACAAGGGTTTTCCCATAAGGGAACTAGACGTTGGATACTATGATAGCTCACATAGTGTATGTCGATTAGAAGAACCTTCTTTATAGAAAAGACTACAGAAAGGAATAACAGAATAGCTTTTAGAAACTAAATGTAAAGGCTCATAGTTTTATTCAGATATTGCTATATATAAGACATTGGCTATAAGATTTCAACTTTCAGTTGACAAATATAAAAGTGAGTCCTTTCTATACTTAGATAGGATGATTTCAAGATAGAATACAAGTACAAATTTTAGAACTAAGTGTTGCGACTCACTAAATTTATACAACATGCTTTATTATTCATGAACATGACTCTCAGTTTTCAGTTATTCAAGCTATTGTGAGTCATCTACACTTATCATGCATTCTTTTGCAAATATACACTAATGTTTAGATATTGTTTTACTTATGCATTCACCCTCATATACTCAGTACATTCTAGAAGTATTGATCCACACCTAAGTCTATGTGCTACATTGTCTAATAATGTAGGTCCAGGTGCTCAGTAATGATTTCGAGCATCTCCATCTAAATCTCGATAGTTGGTGAGTCATCATAGTTTGAGGACCTAGTTATTCTTTAATGCCCCGAATCTAGTACCCGAAATGCTACACGATGCTCATGAACTCGAAGGACCACAATCTAACCCATGAATGATATTTGTAACTAGGCACTACATAATATACTATATAAATACGGAAAATGGCTGAAAATCCATAAGGTTCAAATATCTGATAAAAACATAACATCTGGAAATACGGTATATCAATCTCAAAACAAAACTAAAATAAATTTCTGATCATGCTATAGTCTGGAACCCTCAAAACTATCTAAAAAATGTGGAGTTGATGAGACATGTCCCCAACTAACTCCGGACTACTGGAATAATAAAGAAATAAAATAATCATGCTATCCTCAAATAATGAGGACTCACTGCTAGTCTGGTTGCTGAACGTCTGATCTACTAAGGATGATCTGGAGCTTCTGCTTCTGAACCTAAGGTATAAAACACCATAGCGCAAAAGAAAAGTATGCGTCAGTACGATTAAATATACTGGTATGCAAGTGAGGTAGGTTGAATGCAATGGTTCATATGTATGAACAATACTAAATGAGTGAGTAACATGAACTTGGAAATACATGCATGAATACATAACTGTAAATGAGATTGTGAAAACACTAATTACTAAATCTGAATACTGATAACATATATTTCCGATAACAAATATAACTGAAACTAAGCGACTGAGTCTGACAGTCTAGGTTCTGATGGAACTAGCTGAGTTCAGTACTGAGTTAAGTGACTGTATCTGACAATCTTGAATTTTTTAGAACTATCTGAGTTCTATTACTGAGACTGACACTGACACTGTAATTGTGGGAAGTAGTCATCTAACCGACATGCCCCAAATAAGCTAGTATAGCTGAGTTGGGGTCCAATCTGTAACCCTAATTGGAAAATTATCAATACCACACCACTGGTAAGGACAAGCTGTGAGTAATACATCATCTAATAGGTAATCTAAGGAGAACGATGGTACCCTCATATAATAGGTTAAGCCACCTCATCTACCCTTAACTATCAGGTTTGATATCTCAACCTATGCTGGCTACGTAGTTCTAGAGCGCATGGATTGCTTCCAAGAATCACACCCTCTAATAACAGGTGAGTTCCCATCCTTGGTCTCACTTGATTCTGAATCCTACTCCCATATGAATAGATATTTAACATGATTAACTGAACTAAACTGGACTACGTTAATTGAGTTTTGTTGACTGATAAAACACTACTGAGATAACTGATTTTCTGAGATTTCTGAGTTTACTGAGTTTTCCTGAGTCATATGACTGACTGAGTTCTATGAGTCATGGCTTGACTGAGAGTATCTAGAAAATATGACACTGGCTCTAGGCACACAACTAAATTGTCGGGTATAAGTACCCCCAGGACTCGATAGTATGAAACTGACAAGACATGACACTTCATGACACATGACCATAGTCAACAATTCATAGTACAATCATTGGGGATTTTCATGAAGTATTCTCATGCTATAAGCTTACACATGAATAGGAATGCATGTAAACATATCATAATTTCATAAGCCTAATCTCATGAGCGAGTCATATTAACATAAGGGAGAAACATGGATTCGTCATTTTTGTCACAAATGAGTCATAAGGCATAATTCATATTCTCTTAGGCATTTTATCAAACACCTTGCATGCATATCTTTAGGCTTAGTAATGAATATTGAAATAATACATCATGGCAACATTTTACACTTCCAATGTAAGAATTTCAACCACATACTAACATATTTTCATGATAGTTATTAAAGACTTCAACTTAGAAATCAAACAACAACATAAACATGGATATATTCAATTCATATCATGGAATCCAAAGTTTATATTTCAAATAGGGTTTCTTGAGCTTCATGGGTGAAAGGAACCCATGAATCAACACTTGAAATACCTGGGTGTATGATTTCTTGAAGATTGGTGGAGGAAAGATTGAATTCTTACCTTGGGATTAGACACCTAGGGTTTCTTGTTCTTGGGGATTGATCTTTGAGAGCAAACCTAATTTGGTGTTGTAGATGAATAAAGAAGTTATGAGCTCTGATCTGGTATAATTAGGGGTCAAAATGGGCCTAAAAAAACACAAATACCCTTTTAAAATGGCTTAAAATCACTGATCGAAAGTGATGATGCTTTGGGCGACGGTCTATCGGTCCATCCCATCGTACTTGGCCAGAACCTGAACTTTCTGCCTCATCTGCGATAGTTTATGCGATGGTCCATCGCTATCTTAACTGTGCATCGGTTATGACAATCGCACTTGGCTAGAAGATGGGTTTACTACCTTAGTCACATGGCTTGGACAACGATTCATCGCTAGCTCGACGGTCCGTCGGCCTGACTATCGCTTCTGGGAAGTTGCGACAGTCCTTTGTAAAACAGCCATAACTTTTTACTCCGATATCAGATTTGGATGAAATTGGTATCGTTGGAAAGCTAATTCAATTTCCCACATGATAAAAGGTCGAAAGGAAAATTATATCTGGTTTAAACATTAATCATTTAAGAATTCATCACTAACTCTTTTGGAGACTAGATTTGACTTAAAGAAAGTTTGGGGTATTGCATATTTAGTTTTACTCTAGCTTATTATAGTAGTTGATCTAGTATTTTCAGTCATTTTGAGTCATTTGGGGGCTTTTCCTAGTTGCTCTGTAGTTATTAGTAGTAGAGTCTTGTCAGACTGCTAGTTATGATTTAGATTTCCTATGTTAAATGTCCAAACTTTTAAGTCTAATATTTTTAGATATTATGTTCAGTTAATTTCAGCTTATCTCTAATAGAGTTCCATATTTTATCTTTGATTGTATATCTATATTCCTTTATTATGAGCTTCAAATTAAGTAGAAGGCTTACAGGGTTAGCTTAAGGCTACTTGTAGACTTGAGCACCATTTGACGTCTTGGGACCTATTTTGGGGCATTATAACAATATCTATGAAGGAGTATTCTTTGAAGTTCTATCATTTCATGAGGTATGGTCCTGATTTGGTGGCTGATACGAGGTCAAAAATAAGGAAGTTTTCTTCTAGGATGAACAGAGATCTAATTCTGGAGAGCAAAACTATTTTGCTCATAAAGTATATGGGCATGTCGAGGCTGACTATTCATATGGAGCAAGTTGTGGATGATAAGAGAAGGCAGGTAGAATAAAGAGACTAGCAGGGTAAGTGTGGTAAGTTTTCTGATCAGGGAGGTACCCAATCTAAGGATGGTCGAGACGATGGGAAGTGGCAAAAAAAATGGGGGATTTTTATTTCCTTCTATACTTCCAGTGCTTCGTACCCCTAGTAGTTGGGCGACAAGCGTCATCATGGTGGTGATAATTCTCGAGCGCAGGGATCCTAGTCTCAGGAAAGTGGAGGTCAGTTTTTTTCTTTATGTCCTCCTTGTCGATATTGTGATCGTCCTTATCAGGGATTCTTTGAAGAGGGAAGGGTTAAGTGTTTTAAGTGTGGCCAAGTAGGACATCAGCTCAGGTATTATCCATCTAGCAAGGTTACCATTTGGGTGATAAGATTCTGGTGGTTTCATCTTCCATTCCTACTCTCGGTGGTGTGGCATCTACTTCTGTTACTGCTCCTGGTTATAGAGTTGGTTGAAACAGGTTGTATGCTTTCGTATCCCTTTAGGAATTCGAGGCATCGCTTGATGGTTTTACTGGTACTTTACAACTTTTCTCTCGTGACATATATTATTTGCTTGATCTGGGTTCTACCCTTTTCCTAAAGGACTCCTTATATAGTTGTGTATTTTGGTTTTGATCCAGAGATTATTTCAGATACATTTTCTATTTCTACTATGGTAGGAGATACGATCATTGTTGAACGGTTCTATAGGGGGTGTGAGGTATCTGTGAGTGGTACACAAACTTTGCCAGATCTATTTGAGTTTGGTATGGTCGATTTTGATATAATCTTGGGCATGGATTGGCTACATTCTTGTTATACAAAATTTTGATTGTCAAACCCGTAAGTTCATCTTTAGGTTCCCTGGCTAGCCAGAAATAGAATGGGAAGGTTGTTCCTTAGCACCAAAGGGTAAGTTTATTTCTTATCTTAGAGCTTGAAGGTTAATCTCTAAGGGTTGTCTTTATCACTTGGTATGGGTTAAAGATTCCAACTCGGAAGGTCCTTCATTATAGTCAGTTCTGGTAGTTAATGAGTTTCTAGAGGTCTTTGCGGATGATATTCCAAGTGTTCCTCCAAATAGAGAAATAGAGTTTGGTATTTATTTGCTTTCGAAAACTTTTCCAATTTCTATTCCTCCATATAGAATGGCTTTGGATGAGTTAAGGGAACTTAAGGATCAAAATAAGTATCTTTAAGACAAAGGGTTTATTCATCATAGCATTTCTCCATGGGGTGCACCCATGTTGTTGGTGCGCAAGAAGGATTGCTCTCTTTGTATATGCATCGACTACAAATAGTTGAATAAGGTAGTGGTCAAGAACAAATATCCTAATTCTCGGATAGATGATCTGTTTGACCAGTTGTTGGGTGCCAAGTTATTTTCCAAGAAAAATCTTTCGTCTGGGTACCATCAATTGGAGATTAGGGAGGTGGATATCCCTGAGATAGTTTTTGTTCTCGGTTTGGGCATTATGAGTTTTTAGTAATGTCATTTGGATCGACAAATGCCCTAGCAGTATTTATGGATTTGATGAATAGGATATTTTGGTAGTATTTGGATCTCTTTTCCATTGTGTTTATTAATGATATTCTGGTGTATTCGAAGAGTAAGGTGGATTATGCTAATCATCTTCGTGTGGTGTTATAGACCTTAAGGAAACATCAGTTGTTTGCTAAGTATTCTAAATGTGAGTTTTGGTTGGATATTGTAACTTTCTTGGGTCATATCATTTCTAGTGAAGGGATCATGGTAGATCCGCAGAAGGGGGTTATGGAGAAGAAGTGTCCTAGACCTACAACTCCATCTGATATTAGGAGCTTCTTAGGTTTAGCCGGGCATTATAGGCGGTTTGTGGAGAGTTTTTGGTTGATAGCTACTCCTTAGACTAAGTTAACTTAGAAAAAGGTTAAGTTTTCTTGGTTGGATGCATGTAAGGGGAGTTAAGAGAAGTTGAAGGATAAGGTGACTTCGGCTCCAATTCTGACCATGCCGAAAGGCAATGATGGGTTAGTGGTTTATTGTGATGCATCCCGGGTTGGTCTTAGTTGTGTGTTGATATAGCTTAGGAAGGTGATTGTAATACCCCAAACCTTTTTTTTGAACTCTAATTTAGTCTCTAAAAGATTTAGGGATGACTTCCTAAGTGAATGATGTTTAAATCAGATAGAATTTCCCTAATTTTGACTTTTTATCATGTGGGAAATTCAATTAGCTTTCCAACGATACCAATTTCGATTAAAAAATCTGGTATTGGGGTAAAAAGATATGGACATTTTATAGTGAGCTGTCTGAACTGCCTAGGAGCGACGGAGGGCGCGACGAACTGTCGAGCTAGAGACGAACCGTCGCCCAGACCATCGTAACTGAGGTAGTAAGACTACCTTTTAGTCAAACTACGATGGAAAGAGCGACGAACCGTCAAGTCAGTGATGGACCATCACCCAGACCGTCGCTAATATGGCAATAACCAATTTTCTGGCTAGACTGTGACAGACAGAGTGACGAACCATCGAGCCAGCGATGGACCGTCTCCCAAGCCATCATAGATCCCATTCAATAATTTAAAGCCATTTTTAAAAGGGTGTTTGGATCTTTTTCCACCCTTTTTTACACCTAATTATACTAGGCCAGAGCTCATAACTTCAATATTCACCTACAATACCAAATTAGGGTTCCTCTCAAAGATCAATCCCTAAGAACAAGATCTAAACCCTTCTTCAAGAAACTAAGAAATTCAAGTTCTTCAAGTTCAAGAACCATCAAGAAAACATCAAGATCTGTGTTTCCCAATCCAAGAACGTTCAAGAAATGTTAGTTATCTTTCAAGATCCAAGGTTTTGAGGTATGTCAAGTGTTGATTCATGGGTCCCTTTCATCCATGAAGCTCAAGAATCTCTTTTCAAATTCCAAAGATCGTGTATTTATGAATGTTCATGATTTAGTTGAACTGAAATTCATGTCCATGTTGTTGTTGGGTTTTGATTCTTGTTTTAAATTACATGTTCCAATGATTGATCATAGTATGTGATGATTTGCATAATATTAATGATAAACCCTTCAAATTGCAAATTTATTTATGCAACCATGATAATTAGATGCATTGATGATGGTATAACCAAAGTATGCTCCCCATTTGTTTGATTAAATGCCTATGTGAAGGAAAAAGTGCCATTATAGTATAATAGTATGAAATCCCCATTCATGTACAAGTTAATGCATGTCAAGTATTTGATGAAATGTCTTAGTCACTGAATTATGGATATATGTGTAGCCATTGTTGTGCTTTCGAACTTGTGCCATGAATTACTTTTATGCTATCGAGTCCTAGGGGTATTTACACCTGATAATTTAGTTGTGTGCCTAGAGCTAGTGTTAGTTTCATAATAATCTCACTCATGCCATGATCAGTAGAATTCAGTCAGATACATGAATCAGGAAATCTTAGAAATCTTATGAACTCAATTAGTTAACAGAATTCAGTAACATTCTGCCAGTCCAAGAAACTCAATGAACTCAGTCCAGTTCATCTCAGTATAATTAGTTCAGTGTCCATTCAATTGGGAGTACGATTCAGCACCGAGCGATCCTAAGGATGAGGGCATACACTGACCGTTGAGGTTGTGGCCCTTAGAAATAATCCCTCCATTCCAGAACTATGTAGACAGCATAGGTTGATACATCAACACTGTCAGTTGAGGGTTAATAAGGTGGATCAACACTTCCAGACAAGGGTCCCACCATTCTCCTTTCTGGACACTGCCATATGAGGGTCACTCATAGCTTATCCTTACCAATGGGGCGATATTGACACCCTTCCAATTGGGGTTACAGCTTAGACCCCAACTCTTTACAGAAAAGGGGCATGTCTATTAGATGACTACTTCCCACAGTTACAGTCTCAGTCTCAGTCTCAGTAATAGAACTAAGATAGTTTTACAGAATCTAGACTGTCAGATACAGTCACCCTGTACAATACAAAACTCAGTTAGTTTCATCAGAATCTAGACTGCTAGATATTGTCACTCTGTATCAGTTACATCAATTATCAGTAACTCATGATATCAGTATTCAGACTCAGTAGTCATTATCATCACAAATTCAGTTACAGTTACTTATTCATGCATGTATTCTTACGTTCATGTTATACATTCAGTTAGTATTATTCATGCATATAAACCCTTTGCATTTAGTACTTCACTAGCATACCAGAACATTCAATCGTGCTAACGCATTTGCGCTATGGTGTTTTATACCATAGGTTTAGAGGTACGAGCTCCAGAGCATAAGTAGCATTCCAGTTTCAGCAGTCAAAGTCAGCAGTGAGTCCTCATCGTTTGATGATATTATGATTTGATTACTTCACTTCTACAGTACATAGTTTATTTCAGTAGTTGGAGTTAGTTGGGGATATGTCCCATCAACTCCTTATTCAGACAGTACAGTGTTAGAGGCCTTCAGACTATAGTATATTCAGAATGTTATTTCAGTTGTTTTGGTATTGATATATCATATTTTTAGACGTTGTGTTTTATCAGATATCTAAACTTTATGGACTTTCATCCTTTTATTCCGTATTTATGCAGTATATTATGCAATGTTTAGGTACAGATATCATTCATGGGTTAATTTGTGGTCCTTCAGGGTCACGAGCACTGTGTAACATTTAGGGTGCCAGATTTGGGGTGTTACAGTGATAGCCTTTACCTCTAGGCAGTTGAAGGTGAATGAGAGGAACTATGTTGCGTATGATTAGGAGTTGTTGGTCGTTGTGTTTGATTTGAAGGTATGGTGGCATTATTTGTATGGTGCTCACATGGATATCCTTTTTTATCACAAGAGTTTGTAGTATGTGTTCTCATAGAAAAAGCTTAATCTCATGCAAAGAAGATGGCTTGAGCTTCTTAAGGACTATGATATAATTCCTCACTACTACCTTGGTAAAGTTAACATGGTTGTTAATGCTCTTAGCAGGTTTTCCATGGGTAGTTTTGCTTATGTTGAAGAAGGGAAACGATTACTGGTAAAGGATATTCACCGTCTGAAAAATCTTGGAGTTCATCTCTTGGACTCCAAGGATGGTGGTGTGGTGGTGCAAGAAGTAGTTAGATCGTCTCTCGGTGCAGTGATTAAGGATAAGCAAGTGTTGGATTCTGCCTTGATAAAAATCAAGGGTAGCGTTGGTGGGCAAAAAGTGGTTGATTTTGAGATTAGTGGTGATAGTACTTTGCAGTACCAAGGGAGGTTGTGTATTCCTAATATAGACAGTTTGCGGTAAAGGATCTTGGCTGAGGCGCACGAGTCGCGCTATGTTGTTCATCTTGGTTCTACTAAGATATACCATGATCTTAAGGAGATCTATTGGTGGAGTGGTATGAAGCGGGACGTGATTGATTTTATCTCCAAGTGCATAGTGTATCAAAAATTTAAGGTTGAGCACACATGAGTCCTTGTGGGTTGTTTCAAGAAATTAGGTTGCCTAAATGGAAGTGGGAGGACATCAATATGGATTTCATTACCAGTCTTCCTCGGTCCAATTTGATTAAATTTGGGTCATCATGGATGGATGACATAGTCTACACGTTTTTTCCCTGTGCGGACTAACTTTTTCGGCAGAGAATTATGCGAAGCTTTATCTTCCATAGATTGTAAAACTGCATAGGGTGCCTATTTTAATTATTTTCGATCGTGGTAGGCATTTTACGCCCCACTTCTAGAGGTTTTTCTAGAAAGGGTAGGGGACTAAGGTGAGTCTGAGTACTACTTTCCATCAGTAGTCGGATGGGTAGGCAGAGAAAGCTATTCAAACTTGGGAATATATGTTTCAAGACTGTGTGATTGATTATGGTGGCAGTTGCAGGGAGTATCTACATTTGGTAGAGTTTTCTTACAACAATACCTATCATAAGAGTATGGGTATGGCTCCTTTTGAGGCGTTGTATGGTAGGAGGTGTAGATCTCCTATTGGTTTGTTTGAACTCGGTGAGGCTGATTTGTTTGGTCTAGATTTGGTTCGTCCAACTATGGAAAATGTGAAGGTGAATCAAGATAAGCTCAAGGCTGCCAGAGTCTATGAATATTTTATGACAATACTTTATCATAAATTTCACTCCATGCACTTATTAGTGAAAGTAAAGTTGCAAATGATATAGCATTTATTGTATGACATGAAAAGGTTCTGAGTTTGATAGGAAAAAAAGGATTACTATATTTGTCTTATTTAAAATCAATTTTTTTTAGTATTGAATATTACAAGCAATGATTATAGATGAATTTTGAATTAATAGAAAGATCTAGAGATGATAATCAGAGGTCTCTGAGAATAGATCACGAAATGGTCTTCAGCTTCAGGTGTTCGATCATTTGGCCAATAAAACCACTTTAACTAAGACAAACATTGCAGCCTCACTCATAGGCAGTAAGGAATCTGTTGTCCTTCAATATATGAGTTTTAATATATTCATGTCATATATGTGTAGTTTCAATATACTCATGTCATTTATGATTATGTAGGGACATACATTATTTGAAGATGCGGTAAAGTTGAAAACTCAGGAGGAAGGTATTCTGAAAGATTATTATTGTCGATAAGCCTGTCGACAGATAAAAAGTATCATCACAAAAACATTACTCCATTAGTTTACAAGTATCAGCAGAGATAAAGTTCATTTTAGAGTTACAAAAATATTTTCCACCCTAGCCTCTATTGAGATTACGCATGTCTATTGAAAAAAAGAAACTAAGAAGAATTAATTCTAGCGGTCTTTCAAGAAAAGTAAGGTGCCTATTTCAATTATTTTCGATCGTAGTACGTAGTTTATCTCAATTATTTCAATTATTTCTAGAAAAGAGAAGGGGACTAAGGTAAGTCTGAGTACTTCTTTCCATCCGTAGTCAGATGGGCAAGCGGAGAGAGTTATTCAAACTTGGGAAAATATGCTTCGAGATTGTGTGATTGATTATGGTGGCAGTTGCATGGAGTATCTACCTTTGGTAGAGTTTGCTTACAACAATAGCTATCATAAGAGTATTAGTATGGCTCCTTTTGAGCCGTTGTATGGTAGGATGTGTAGATCTCCTATTGGTTTGTTTGAGCTCGGCGAGGCTGATTTGTTTGGTCTAGAATTGGTTCGTCCAGCTATGGAAAATGTGAAGGTGATTCAAGATAAGATCAAGGCTGCCCAGAGTCATCAAAATTCCTATACAAACATTAGGCGTAGAGAGACTTGGAGTTTGCAGTTAGGGATAAGGTTTTCCTTAAGGTGTCTCTTATGAAGGGAGTAGTATGGTTTTGCAAAAAGGGAAAGCTTAGTCCTCAGTACATTGGTCCTTATGAGATTTTGCGGAGAGTGGGCAATGTTACATATTAGTTGGAGTTTCCATCTAGCTTGAGGTTGGTTCATCCGATATTCCATGATTTTATGTTGAGAAGGTGCGTTGGTGATCCGTCTTTGATTGTTTCTTTGGAGGGGATCTCGAATTCTCTGTCTTATGCAGAAGTCCCAATTGAAATATTGCATAGGCAGGTTCGTCAGATGCAAACCATGGATGTGTCTCTGGTTAAGGTTCTATGGAGAAACCACAAGGTGGAAGAGGCCATGTGGGAAGCGAAAGAGGACATGAAGTCCAGGTATCCACATTTATTTTCTGCTCCTGGGATTCGTACGGAAGGTGTGTGTCTAGAACACATCTTTATTTTCTGTGTTTGTCAAACAAAATATTAACATCTTTGCCTCTTTGTTTTTTAACTTTGTTAAAGGTATGTTTGATAATGCAAATGACTCTATGTGTGTTTACTTCTAACTTATCCGTCATTTGTGGATGAATGTTCCTAGTGGGGGAGACTGAAGCATCCCGGGTTTGGACCCTTAGAAAATTTCCTGGAATCCCGTTCTGCACACCCAATATGACTCATGGTATGAGCTGTATGCTAGGGTACGAGTGGTAAAGTCCTATCGTAAGCTAACAAGTGTTAGCTGGTGGGATAGTTTTAGGCATTGGAATGGATACAACTTAGGGGTGAGTGTCATATGGTTGGGTACGAGACTATAGGTGACTCGTAAAGTGGACAGTGTTTAATCCTCCTTGTGTTACATTCTACCAGGAATATGGATCATGGGTATGGATCATATGCTAAGGTTATAACTTGGGTGGATGAGACGTATACTGGACAGTGTCTGATCCATGGTTTAGGGTTAGTTACGATTGGGTGGGTGTCAATTGTAAGGGAGGTTATGACTCGTAAGGGGGTCAGTCGTGACCCTGTGTCATGTTTTTATCAGATTTAAGTGGAGGTATTCTGGACATCTCCCTACTTACCCTAATAAGGACCCACGACTTCTAATACTTTTAAAAGGTTATTTACCTTATTATTTTACTCTTAAACTCTTATAAACTCTTCCTAAGCATATTATAATTCTCTCAAGATCTTTTGGGACATCAATCTTCTTGGTTTAAGGCATGATTCTCATCCCTAATTGTAATTAGGCATGGTTACATAGTTGATTTCATGGTTCTTCTCTTGTATGAGTATGGCTTTCAACTATTGATTTGGGGATTTTGATGTTAAATGCTTGGTTTTGATTTTCTATGGTTTTAATTATATTTTCTATGCATTAAAGGTGGTTATGGACAATTGAATTGCATGGTAATGGTTTAATGCTAATGGAATTTGGTTTTGGTTATATTATGCCGCGAAGGTGTTAGATAAAATGCTTATAAAGATATGTTCATTGAATTGGCTTTTTTTAATGGAAATCTTGCTTGTTTTCGGCTTATGGATGAAACCTTGAATGATTTTAAATAGTTTACAAAGGCTTAAGGATAATTGGTTATTCTTGTGGAGAACATGGTAGTATCTTAAGAGGTTTAATATAGCTAATGATAGGGCACTTGAATGTCCCCTTAATCTAAATGGTTTGGCTATGGATAATGCATGCAAGTATGGTGGTATGACTATACCACTGGTTTATTGAATAGCCTTGGTTAATAAAAAGATAAATTGGATTGTTTGGACTTGGTTTAAATTGGGTATTAATGGCGGAAAGTGAAAGCAAAGTCGTGGAAGATGGCGATCCTGGGGGGATCAAAATCGAAAACTCATATTTGCCGATTTGAGGGGTCTTCGATGGACACATGCGAGTTTCATATTAATATATAAAGGATGTTCTAGTCATCCTTGGGATATTTCCTGGTCGTGTGGCTACACACACTGAGACCCGTTCAGCAGGGAGAGCTAAACCCATATGGCCTGTGGGTGGTATGACGGGTAAGCTACTCAACCCAGGTAAATGTTTTAATGGCATGCTAAACCTGGTCCCTTTTCCCATCACTTATATATATATATATATATATATATATATGTATGGCTATTTGCATTGGATGGTTTTCACTTGGTTTTGATAACTGGCATTACTTTATCCTTACCTCGAGTTTCATGCTTGTGTTCACCAACTAACCCATCTACTGGCGGTTGTATACCCATGCTATGAAGAAACCATCATTTGACTCGTCTTTTATATTACTTGATTGGGGGATAGCTTATTAGACTGAAGTGGTGAGCTTCGATCCTTTTGAAAGACATTATTTCATGTTGGACATTCTTAGAAATTTTACTTTCTTTTTGGATATTGGTTTTGGCCATGGTTGGGGGCATATCCCAACCTGATATTTGTATTCTCTTGGGCAGAGGCTTTATGGTACTTCTGGAGGTTGGTATGTGTAGGATCAGTATCGGTGTCATCCTTAGTATTTGCATTGGTGTTGGGGCTAGGGGTGGGTATAGTATGGTATGGTATGGTACGGTATTTGAAACTTCGGTACGGTAATTTCGGTATTCGTTTATTAAAAATATTATATCATTACCATACCATATTAATTCGGTATGGTTCGGTATTTTGACATTTGGTTTTGGTATTTTGTGGTATGGTAATCGGTAATCATAGTTTGTTTAACTTTGACAATATATACTCGTATACTAGAGTATTATTACTTCGACTTTTCAAAAGCATATCTTAATTATTTTATAAAAATGCATTACACATGCAGAAATATTGAAAAAGAAGTGCAAACAATTCCTTTTATTCGTCAATTACACCATAAAGACATTTCTATCAAGATAGTGTAGCGAAAGTTTCAAAGTCTAAACATTTTTATACTAATACTAAGTATTTTTTTTTGTGTATATATATATATATATATATATAAGTTACTTATGTAACTATATATACTTCGGTATGGTATTCAGTATTTCGGTATGTCGTTTGTAAATAGTGTATACCATACCATATACCATAAAAAATTAAAATATATACCATATACCATACCAAATACCATAAAAACAAAAATCACGGTATCAAAAATTTTGATTCGGTATGGTAATTAGGTATATACCATACCACGCCCACCCCTAGTTGGGGCTGACATCATTGGATGATATTGTTAGTTGTTCCATCATATTACATTTTGGGTATGATTATCATATTATGCTTTGATGTTTTCTAAATGGTTTGGTATAGTATGGATGGTTGGTTTGGTATGGTTAGACTCGGTTTGGTCGGTCATGATTATAACCTATCCCAGTGTCTTCATAAGAGCATTACACAATATTATTATATGCTCGAAACTTAGCTCATCCAAGGCTGTATACGGTGGTTGGGTTGGGTTAAGGGGCGATCCCCGGTCTTGTTGGACTTGGGATGCTCATCACGACAAGGCCCCATTTTGGGTTGCGTGAATCATGCCCCCTTAATGTGAACATACATAGTTAATAACTCATTTGAGAAATTGAACAGGCATGAGTTGTAGTAACGACCCAAGACTACCCCCTAGTCGTTACACGGTGCTTACGGTCCCGAGGGACCATAAGCTAACCCATGAGCTAGTACCTGTTGTGAGCACTGAATAATATAATCATGAATACGGAAGAATAACTGAAATGCCATAAGGTTTTAATAATGAAATAACTACTGAATTATGAATCTGATAAAAATACTGAAATCTGAATAGCTAACTGTAGTGTCTGAAAAGCCTCTAAACTGGATACTGTGATTTGATGGGACAGGCCCCAATTAACACTACCAACTACTGAGATAAAGATATGAAGTAATATAATTTATCCTCAGATGATGAGGACTCACAACTGCTACTGTACTACTGATGATCTGAGGGACTAAGTGTGATCCGAGAACTGAGCATCAGTACCTATGATATGATACATCATAGCACAAAAGAAAGGTATGCGATCAGTACTTTGAATGTACTGGTATTCTAAATGAGGTAGGCTGGTATTAAAGGTTTCATGAACAAAAATAATAATTAACTGGATATGCATTTAAAGCATAGAGTACTGAGTAGAGAGCATAGAATCTGTAGATACTTAAAAGGCATGGAAATCTGCACATACTGAGGATGATGACTAAGCATATAACATAATTGAGTAAAATCTATAAACTAAACTACTAAAAATACCAAAATTTGTATGCTTTGGTCAAACAACACTAAGATTGAATAACTGAGCTGGGACTGTAACTGAGACTATATCTGAGACTGTGGGAGGTATCATCTAACCAATATTCCCCAATTTGAGCTAATCGGGGTCCAACCTATAAACCCATTTGGAAGAGTGTCAATATCGTGCCACGGGTACTAACAATGGTTGTGTGGATCCACTAAACTTATATAATGTCCAAATGACTAAGGGTGTCAAGCCTGAACTGACGGGTGACCCTTGCGAGATAGTCAAGCCTAATCTGACGGGTGACTACTCATGTCCTATGCTGGATACGTAGTTTTAGAGTATAAGGACTGATACTAATGACTCTTCCTGTCTAACGAGGAAGCCGCCATCCCTACACTCGCTCGGTGCTAAATCCTACTCCTAACTGAAAGACACTCAGATACTAGACTATTCTGAGTTAAATAACTGATATCTGACTATTCTGATAATGCCCATAATATAATCTGAAGACTATTCTGTAATGTACTAAGGCTAGACTAAATAAACAGCTATGGTTTTCGGGTATTCAATACCCCTAGGACTCAAAACAACAATACTAAAAAGACACTAAATCTTGAAGGCCAAAACATGAAGTCTCTTATTAAATAAATCACTTTTGTAGGCATTTTATCAAACACTTGCAGTTCATGGTTTAAAACAATCATTGGAATGTCTTGGAAATTGTAGGAATAGCATGAATTCATCATAATAGCATTAAATCATGGTCTAATTCAATAAATAATAATATTAAAACATGGAGGATTGAATAATAACAATAATTTCATGGTAACATTGTATAAAATCAATAGTACATTGAGATTCATGGATGAAATAATAATTTAAAACATAATAACTTGAAAAATGATAACTTGGTGCTTTAAAATAGGTTACTTGGGCTCCATGGATGAAAGGTATCCATGGATAAACATCTAACATACTTGGGATGATGAATTTGGAAGGATTGATGGAGAGTTCGTGAGATTTGACCTTGATTCTTGAAGGTTAGGGTTTTGCTACTTGAGAGAATTTTCTTGATTTTTGTGGAAAAAATAATTAGAATGATGCCCAATTTGGCTGTTAGGGACTTAATTTCGTGTTTGGGGCTGACTGAGACAAGGGAAAAGTACTTAAAAGCCCTTGAAAATTAAACTCAGAACTGATTGAAAATCCCAATTTTCTAGGCTGGCGCGTCATGGCGCTATCGCACCATTTCACTAGAATAGGACAACTAGGAAACTGGTCTGTGGCGTGATGCAGGGAAATCATAGTCCTTCACTGATTAGGACCTGGAAGTTCACCGCGACGTAGTGGTATCGTGCTTCGACACTGGAAATTGACAAATGACAAATTGACCTATGGCGCGACGCGCCAGGATCATGGACCCTCACTGGAATTTGCCAAATGGGATACTGGCCTGCTCCACGATGGGATAAAGGTTAAAATGATGGGTTTTTGCGACTAAAACTTAAAATTGCAATAACTTCTTACCCGATTATTGGATTTGGGAGAATTTATATCGTTGGAATGCTAATTGAATTTTCTACGTAATGGAAGGCTCTAAACTAAAAATTAATGATTGTTTCAAAAATTTCATATACGAATACTGATGCATTGGGACTTAGATTATGCTAGGGAAATACGAGGTGTTATAATATCTCCCCCTTGGGATCATTCATTCCCGAATGAAACTGGTTAAAATGAGAAAACCGATGGACTGAGCTTACACACTGAATATGCATGTCTGATGCATGGAATGTATGACTGAACTGATTCATGAATGCACGACTGATATGAACATGATGTGATGTTGGAACTGAGCGTGACAGAGAAAAAGGAAAAACTTAAGAAGATTGGTACCTAATACTAAATCTGGACTTGCGGAGAAAAGATGAGGGTACTTGGTCCACATATATGCTTCTGCTTCCCAAGTGGCTCCCTCAACGGACTGATTCCACCAAAGAACTTTGACTAGTGGAACTTCTTTGTTCCTTAGTCTGCGAACTTGATGATCAAGAATTTCGACTGAACTTTCTCAAAGGAAAGACTATTTTGAATATCTACACTCTCTAAGGGAACAACTACATCTGGATCACCAATACACTTTTTAACAAAGAGATATGGAATACTGGGTGTACTGAGGATTCTAAAGGGACCAACATATCAGGGAATGAGTTTCCCTTTCTTACGGAATCTTTTCACTCCCTTCATGGGAGAGATTTTCAAGTACACAAAACCACCGACCTCAAACTCGAGATCCTTTCTCCTCATATCTACATACAATTTTTGTCATCGCTGGGCAGCCCTAAGCCTTTCTCTGATCAACTGAACCTTTTCTAATGCATCAAACACCAAATTAGGACCTACTACTGCAGCCTCACCTACTTCAAACCAACCAATTAGATATCTACATCTCCTACCATAGAAAGCCTAAAATGGAGCCATACAGATACTGGAAGGATAGTTGTTATTGTATGCAAACTCAATCAAAGGCAAATGGTTATCCCAACTACCCTTGAAATCAACAACGCATGATCTCAGCATATCCTTAAGAGTCTGAATGGTCCATTCTGCTTGTCCATCATTCTGAGGGAGGAAGGTTGTAATGAGGTGGACTTGGGTACCAAGACCTTTTTGGAATGCTTTCCAGAAATGAGAGGTAAACTGGGTACCTCTATGTGAGATGATAGATAAGGGAACATTGTGCAACCTAACCAACTCTCTGAGATAGAGATTTGCATAGTCCTTAGTTGAATAAGAGGTATGGACTGGAAAGAAATGAGTTGATTTAGCCATCCTATCTACGATAACCCAAATAGAATTATGTTGATGACGGGTACGAGGCAAACCTATCACAAAGTCCATGTTCACTTTCTCCCATTTCCACATGGGACTATTGAACTCCTGCATGGATCCACTAGGCTTTTGGTGCTCAATCTTAACTTGCTGACATAAAGAGTACTTAGATACAAACTCTGCAATATCTCTCTTCATCCCACTCTACCAATAGATCTCCCGCAAATTGCAGTATATCTTAGTGGCCCCTAGATGAATATAGTAACGTGCTCCATGTGCTTCTATAAGAATTTGTTGCCTCAAATCATCTACACCAAGCATACACAATCTACCCTGACAACGTAAAACACCATCTACCCCTTGGGAGAAAAGTTTTACTTTCTGATCTTTGACTGATTCTTTCAACTGAACTAGACTGGGATCTCTATCCTACTTTTCCTTCACCTAGAAAACTAGAGATGATTCTGAGCTACTCTGCATCCATACACTACCTCCTGGTGAATCAACTAAGCGGACACCTAGTCGGGAAAGCTGATGAACTTCCTGAGCTAACTTATTTTTACAATCCTCAACATGAGCTACACTACCCATGGACAATCTCTAAGACCATCAGTCACTAAATTAGCCTTTTTTTGATGATACAGAACACTCATGTCATAATCCTTCAATAACTCTAACCACCTTCTCTGATGCAAATTTAAATCTTTCTGAGAGAACACATACTGAAGGCTTTTGTGATCTATGAACATATCTAAATTCACCCCATACAAGTAATGCCTCCAAATCTATAAGGCAAACACTACAGTTGCTAACTCAAGATCATGAGTAGGGTAATTCATCCCATGGGGCGTAAGCTGTCTGGAGGCTTAGGCTATGACCTTAACTCTCTACATGAGGACACAACGTAAACCTACCCTGGATTCATCACAATACACAACAAAACCATCTAAACCATCTGGTAAAGTCAAGACTGGGGTTGAAGTGAGTCGAGTCTTTAACTCTTAAAAACTCTTCTCGTAGGAATCTGACCACTGAAACTTAACTTTCTTATGAGTCAATCTGGACATGGGGGATACAATAGAAGAAAACCCTTCAACAAACTAATGTTAATAGCCAGTTAAACCCAAGAAACTCCTGATATCTGATGGAGAGATGGGTCTAGGCCAGTTTCTCACCGCTTCAGTCTTTTGAGGATCGACTTTAATGCCATCACCGGAAATGATATGGCCAAGGAAAGATACTGATCTTAGCTATAATTCACACTTACTGAATTTAATTAAGAACTTATGAACTCTAAGATCCTGAAGCACTACTCTAAGGTGGTCTGCATGCTCATTTTTTCTATGGGAGTAAACAAGGATGTCATCAATGAAGTCTATGATGAACATATCCAAGTACTGCTTGAACACTCAGTTCATCAAGTCTATGAAGGCTGAAGTAACATTTGTAAGACCAAAGAACATTACTAGAAATTTGAAGTGACCATACCAAGTTTGGAAAGCTATTTTTGAAATGTCACATTCTCTGACTCTAAGCTGATGATAGCCTGATCTGAGGTCTATCTTGGAAAAGTAGCTGGCACCCTAAAGTTGGTTGAACAAGTCATTGATTCTAGGAATTGGATATTTATTCTTAACTGTGACCTTGTTCAACTGATGGTAGTCTATGCACATTATGAGAGAATCGTCTTTCTTATGCATGAATAGAACAGGTGCGTCCCATGGAGAGAAGTTCTTCCTGATGAATCCCTTATCTAAGAGATCCTTCAATAGTTCTTTTAGTTTTTTGAGTTCAGTTGGAGCCATTCTGTATGGAGGAATAGATATAGGCTGAGTATCTGGGAGAAGGTTTATCCCGTAGTCGATTTCCCTTTCGGGAGAAACTCCAGGAAGATCTTCAGGAAATATATCTGAGAATTTATTTACTACTTGGACTAACTCAAGAGTAGGAGTTTCTGAGTTAGAGTCTTTGACTCAAACAAGATGATAGACACATCCCTTGGATATCATCTTTCTTGCTCTAAGGTACGAGATCAACTGACCCCTAAAAGCTATAGTACTACCCCTTCATTCAAGGACTGGTTCATTTGGGAACTAAAAATGAACTATTCTATTTTTACAATCAACTGAGTCATAGCATGAGTGGAGCCAATCCATGCCGAGAATGACATCAAAATCCGTCATATAAAACACCACGAGATCAACTGAAGTAACTTTTTGAGATATTGTGATCGGACAGTTCCTGTATACCTGTCTGGCTACAATATAAATGCCTACTAGGGTAGACACTAAAAAGGGCTCTGCTAGATTTTTAGGACTAACTTCAAAATTGATGGCTATATATAAAGTTACAAAAGAAAGAGAAGCTCCGAGGTCTAGTAAAGTATAAATATATAAGTGAAAGACCTACAACTACATCAAGAGAATTTTCCTAATCTTGGTAGGACTGAAGAGCATATAATCTATTCATATACTGACCACTGGTAGCACTAGAAATGGCACCCTACTGAGTTGGGCGGCCGGATGGAACTGACCACTGATGGGACTGGCCCTGTTGGCGTGCATCCCTACCTTTCTGAGAAACTAGTCAACACTCCCGAATCTAATGGCCTATCTTGCCACACCCAAAGCACATATCACTACCTTCTCTACACTCACCCTAATGGTGCCTGCCATACTTCTGACATAAAGGATTGGTACGAGCACTGCTAACACTGACCTAGGACTTAGAGCCTAGTACCCTATCCCTATTGTCTTTTCTGAATTTAGGTACTGGGGCACTGGCTAACGAAGGTAATGGGACTGAAAACCTTTGATGAAACTGATGACGTTTACCACATTCTAACTTTGGCTGATTGAAATTAAAACTATCCGTCCTAGATCTCTTGTTTCCTCTCTCCCTCTCCTTAATATTTTGCTCCTCTATCTGTTGAGCATAGACCATCAGCCTAGAAAAATCCATCTCACTAATCAGTATTGTGATCCTACACTCCTTGACCATACTATCATACATGCCAGACACAAACTTACTCATCTTCGACCTACTGTCAGCTACCACATAAGGAGCATATCTATCTAACTGAGTGAACTTAAGAGAATACTCCCTCACACTCATGTTGACTTACCTTAAATTAATAAATTCTAACACCTTGGCCTCCCTTAACTATAATGAAAAGAATATATCCAAGAAAGTTGTGGCAAACTTTTCCCATTCTATAGGACTTGCATCAACACCTCTATCTACTTTCCACTGCTTAAACAAAGTATGGTCTACATCCTGTAATTGATATGTAGCCAACTCGGTACTCTGACTAGACATCACCCCATAGCATTCGTTACCTTCTGAACTATATCTAAGAATTCTTGTGGATCCTCAATAGACTTGGACCATGTGAAGGAAGGAGGATTCATCACGTTGAAGTCCCGAATTCTAGTTACAACAGTATTGGCCACTGGGTTAGACAAAATAGCAACTGATCGTTCATTCTATGCTACTACAGAGTTTGCTAAAGTAGTAAACGTAGCCCTGAATTTTTCATGAGAGACATGCTCGTCCAGAGGATCTACTTGGACGGGCTGAGGGGATGGCTGAGTTTCTTTTCTTCTTCTGTTCTTCTTGGGAGGCATGTTCTATAAATAGGAGGTGTAAACAGATTAGACTGGGGGTTTAACTTAAGCTTATGCTCAATCGCATGACATGAATACTTGAAAGAAGGGAAACTTTTTCCTAAATACCTTGAAGCCTCTCGTCCATAAGTGTGGCGTGCTACACACCCATGCACAAGACTCTACTCGATATGGCTTTCATACTTCCTAGGACACTTTAAAACCTTAGGCTCTAATACCAAGTTTGTAACGACCCAATACTACCCCCAAGTCATTACACGGTGCTTACGCTCCCGAGGGACCATAAACTAACCCAGGAGCTGGTACCTGTTGTGAGAACTGAATAATATAATCATGAATATGAAAGAATAACTGAAATGACATAAGGTTTTAATAATGACATAACTGCTGAATTATGAATCTAATAAAAATACTGAAATTTGAATAGTCTGAATAGCTAACTGTAGTGTCTGAAAAACCTCTAAACTGGATACTGTGAGTTGATGGTATAGGCCCCAACTAACTTTACTAACTACTGAGATAAAGACATGAAGTAATATAATTTTTCCTCGGATGATGAGGACTCACTACTGCTACTATACTGCTGATGATTTGAGGGACTAAGTGCGATCCAAGAACTGAGCGTCAGCACCTATGATATGATACATCATAGCACAAAAGAAAGGTATACAATAAGTACTTTAAATTTACTAGTATGCTAGTTGAGGTAGGCTAGTATGCATGGTTTTACAAACAGAACTAATAATTAATTGGATATGAATGTAAAGCATGGAGTACTGAATAGAGAGCATGGAATCTATAGATATTGAAAATGCATGGAAATCTATAAATACTGAGGATGCATGACCAAGCATATAACATACCTGAGTAAAATCTATAAACTTAAATACTGAAATAACTTAAATCGGTATGCTTTGGTCAAACAACACTAAGACTGAATAACTAAGAAGACTGAATAACTGAGCTGGGACTATAACTGAGACTATATCTGAGACTGTGGGAGGTATCATCTAACCGACATTCCCCAATTTGAGCTAATCGGGTTCCAACCAGTAACCTTAGTTGGAAAGGTGTTAATACCATGCCACGGGTACTAACAATGGTTTTGTAGATTTACTAAACTGATATAATGTCCAAAGAACTAAGGGTGTCAAGCTTGAACTTACGGGTGAACCCTGTGAGATAGTTAAGCCTAATCTGATTGGTGACTACTCATATCCTATACTGGCTATGTAGTTCTAGATTATAGGGATTGCTACTAACGACTTCGCCTATCTGATGGGAAAGATGCCATCCCTACACTTTCTCGGTGCTAAATCCTACTCCCAACTGAAAGACACTGAGATACTAGACTGTTCTGAGTTGAATAACTGATATCTGACTATTCTGATAATGCTCATAATATAATCTGAAGACTATTATGTAATGTACTAAGGCTAGACTAAATAAACAGCTATGGTTTTTGGGTATTCAATACTCCCAGGACTCAAAATAACAATACTGAAAAGACGCTAAAGCTTGAAGGCCAAAACATGAAGGCTCTTATTAAATAAATCACTCTTGTAGGCATTTTATCAAACACTTGTAGTTCATGGTTTAAAACAATTATAGGAATGTCATGGAATTTGTTGGAATAGCATGAATTCATCATAATAGCATTAAATCATGGTTTAATTCATTAAATAATAATATTAAAACATGAAGGATTAAATAATAACAATAATTTTATGGTTACATCGTATAAAATCAATAGTACATGGAGATTCATGGATGAAATCATAATTCAAAACATAATAACTTGAAAGATTATAGCTTGGTAATTTAAAATAGGTTACTTGGGATCCATGGATGAAAGGGATCCATGGATGAACATCTAACATACTTGGGATGATGAATTTAGAAGGATTGATAGAGAGTTCTTGAGATTTGACCCTGATTCTTAAAGGTTAGGTTTTTTCTACTTGAGAGAATGTTCTTGATTTTTGGGGAAATTTTGATTAGAATAATACCCAATTAGGGACTTAATTTCGTGTTTGGGGCTGATTGGGACAAGGGAAAACTACTTAAAAGCCCATGGAATTAAAACTCGAAACTGATTGAAAATCCTATTTTTCCGGGCTGGCGCAATGCGGTGCTATCATGTCATGTCATTGGAATCGAACAACTGGGAAACTGGTCTATGGTGCAATGCGGGGAAATCGTGGTCCTTCATTGATTGGGACCTGGAAGTTCACCGCTATGCGGTGGTATCACGCTTCTACATTGGAAATGGATAAATATCAAATTGACTTATGGAGAGATGCACTAGGATTACATACCCTCACTGGAATTTGTTAAATGGGAGATTGTCCTGCTCCGCGATGCGCTAAAGGTTAAAATGATGGGGTTTTGTGACTGAAACTTAAAATCGCCATAACATCTTACCCGGTTATCAAATTTGGGAAAATTTTATATCATTGGAAAGCTAATTGAATTTCCTACTCAATGACAGGCTCTAAATCAAAAAATAATAAATGTTTCAAAATTTTCATATATGAATACTCAAGTATTGGGACTTAGATTATGCTAGGGAAATATGGGGTGTTACGGTTGTGCACCCTGTATTTTTCTAAATTTCACACAACTTTGGGTACTCTATACTTCATCACATGCGAGCACACCATATCTAATAGCTAATTTCCCACACAAGCATGCTTCATGAATCAATAAACAATGAATAACTCAATTTTAGGCCACACTTAGTTCACCCACCCTAAGGCCTTTTCATAACAATTAAGAACATGAACTTGAAGCACTTATCAGATGAGTGATCCAGAGAAGATGTAAATATGTGTTTGAAATTCTCCAAATATTGCCATAAATTGGTAAAATTTTGAGAGAAAAGTTGAAGGGGAAGTGTGGGGGGAATGAGAGACCCATGGACTTTTAAAACTGGTCCAACCACAATTGCGGTCAAGTGTTCGTGATCGTGGATGCACTAGACACAGCGATCATGGCTCAGTGCTTGCAATTTCGGTAACAGAGGGCATTTCTGCCTCTTGGTCTCCCCTGATCAGTCCAACATGCAAACATCTTACATTTTCCTTTTTCAATTTATTATGAACTAAAGTGCCACAAGTTCATGGTTTAATCAATGTCAAAGTTAAAATCTACACTATCAAATTAAAAATAAAGGATATAGGCCACTTTTTATGGTGTGATGGGGTGCCTCCCATCAAGCGTTTAGTTTAACGTCATGGCACGACACCTCTTCAACTATATTTATGTGCTTCCACTTAGAAGATTTGAATCTTTGATTTTGGCATCTTCAATAATATTTGGTTTGGTTTGTTGGGAAGTCATTGAGGACTCTTCACTACCAAGCTCATCATGAACCACGTATCTTGGTTTATCTTCTTGATTAATCTCGTCTTGGGACGTGGACAAGGTAATGGTATGTACGAAATTTATTTCTTTGCCTATATTCTCTATCTTAGCAATCTCCCTTCCAAATGCTTCATTGGATTAATGCATGTGGTGCACATTCTCTGCTATTGTAGTTACTTGATCCCAAATAGTTTGAAGCATTGCTTCAAAACTATTGTACCCAGCATATTGTTATTCATTTATCTTATCATAAGACCTATTAAACTCTTAAGAAGAACTAGAAATTGGGTTCGTATAATTTGGGGAGGGAATATTTGGACAATCACTCCAATGTCCATCTTGACCACCACATAAAGAACAATCATACTTCCAATAGGATCGAGATGGTATTTCTATCTCTCTTCGGGGAGCATATCTACAATCTTGCTGAAGGTGAGGTCTGTCACAATATGGACATGGATCGTCAAGATAGGATTTCCAACTACCAAAATCATATTTATTCCATGATTCTATAGAGAAAAGTAAACAAAAACAAATGTCTACCTAACACAAGAAACAAAAGAACATCATAAACACTTATGTACTAGTTTGAATCTAAGAAAGTAAGTTAAAATTTAAAACTAACACAATATGCCAAATTGTTCCCCAGCAACGATGCCATTTTTTATAATGCTCAACTTACACGTCAATTTAAGTGCAAGGCGGCCATTGTCAATATATTTAACCACTATTGATTTGGGGTGGAATCCACGAGAAATAATGTGACTGGCAATCAAATTATCTCAAAATAAAGAAAACTTGATAAATTCAAACCTAGAATACAAAGTTTAAAGATTGGGGGTTTGAGAGAGTATCAAAACTAATGGTTATTTATGAACTTTTAAAGGATTAATTTGGGGCTACGAATAATTAAACTATAATCAATTAATCACGGATCTTGGTATTATGCTTTCTTAGGTGCAAGATATGCATGATAAAAAGATGATTTGGTCCAGATTCTAATCGTTGATAATGTTGTAGGCTAGTTTTAAAGTCCTTAAGAATAGTTTTCCAACATAGTCTCAAAGATGTCACTCATTGATCCTCTCAAGTACCTAATGAGTGTGTCAATTAAGGCCATCAAATACCTCAATTAGGCACCCATATTCCTAGGATGGTACCCAAGGTATAATCAACCTCACTATCACTCTTATGTCTAAGATAGTGAAAATTAGTAAACTATGCCCATAAATTATCTGTTATTGCCTTGGTTCCTAGATCCCACTTTCAAGAATGATGTGGGTTCCAAAAGTTCACTCAAACCCATCTTTCAAGGAGGGTTTAAGCTTTCAAGAGCTTGGAATTTTCACCCACAAACCCATTTGGGTGTTTGGGGCTTTCACACATAAATCCCAACTAATTTAGTCAAGCAATAGTAGAACCATCCTCAATAAGCTATCATATGCACAAATGAATCACAACCCCCACACAATTTCACCCTATTCTAGCATAATCCTAAGAGGAAGAACTAGCTACACATAAGAATAATAAACAAGATATACCTCAAAATCTCCATTAATTTGATTTATGAAAGTCTAAGTGAATTTTACTTCAATCTTTGAACTTCAATAAATCTTCAATGGGAGTTAGCTAGTCCTTTACTTGATGTCTACTCCAATTATTCTTCACACAAAATTATTACAATAATTGTCCTCCAAAAATGGAAACTAAGGAGTAGAAAAAGTTCCAATAATTGGGAATGGATTCTCCTCTTATCCAAGAGATAGGATTTTAGTCTCATAAGGAATTTTTGGGATCAGCTATGCACATTTACATCTTTGACCCTGGGATGAAATCTTGCTAGGCTGCGATCGCAGGAGCTTATCTGCGTTCGCGGCTACTGTGACCGCAGTTTGAGCCATTCAATCGCAATATGTTCAACTACTTGCTAACCGCATTTGCGGTCCACTAACTGCGATCACTGTAATAGAGGCTATGCTCTGCTCCATCTCGCATCCATATATTTTTATTTCATCACCCCCGTGCCTAGATAATGTGGATATTAGTCTATTTAATCACAAATATGTCTTATTTACTCATTCAAAACTTGGTAATGTGAACAAATGTTGAGTGAAAATAAGTGGTAAATTCACCACTCATCAATTGGTCATTAATTTGGTATCAAGATTTAAGGAATATTTTTAGCCTCTTCTTTCTTATGATTGCATTATTATGCATGATTATTTTATGCCTAGCCATGAGGATTAGAACCCTTAGTATGATAGTATTAAATCCGGATAGAATTATAATGAGGTCTTAAAGTGATGACATAATGATTTTGGTTAGGATTAAAATTGACTTTAATGTTGGACATTTGAGTGTAGTTTTACATTCTATTTATTTGCTATATATATCTCCTTTATCTTTGGAGCTCAGTTGGCAGTTGCCTACTTAGTACCATTCATTTGGTACTCATACTACACTTCTGCAGCCTACAGATCATAGTTGGGTTATCGTTGTTGATGTGTGCTTCATGTGAAGCATCCATGATACGGAGACATAGAGTGAGCTCCTAACATTCGAAGTATTACTTATCTCTCCCTTAAGTATTGGACTAGTCTCTATGTTGTATTCGAAGATAAGTTTTTTTTGTATATTCATTTGTATTTCACTCTTGTACTCCTTTTATATTAGAAGATATTGTCCTGATACCCCCAGGTCTTGGGATTTGTCTATGCATTTGATTTTTTGTTACAACTATTCCTCATATTTTTCTTATTTTATTTGGTAGTTCGTTACTAGCCATTTCGGACTATGAGTTTATCTTGCCTATTGGTGGGTTATAGTAGGCGTCATCATGACCTAAGAAATTGGGTAGTCACAGATTGTGCACCACCAATAACTTCTTCTTGAACCTTAACCATGCCTCATACATTGGTTCAGACTGCAGTTGCCTAAAATTATATTCACATCCTTTAATTGCAGCATCCTTAAAGGTGAAAAGATTTAGTTCAACCAATATTTTTGCAACTTGTTCAATGTAGTGATGGACCTATGAGGTAATTCCCTAGCCATAATATTTCTTCACTAGATAGAGAGAATGGGAAAATCCTGAGTTTCAGTGCTTCCTGTCATACCTAAGGAAAATTATATAAAGTGCAGATACCCACAAAATTCATAATGTATATGTTGACGTCATCAGATGGTAAGTCATCAAACACATCTTTCACATTGAACAACTGGATTATAGCACTAGTAATATCAAACTTTTTCCCCCAGGACAACTCAGGAGGAATGATGGCTCATGTGTTGATAGGCTTAATATACCCCAGGTCATTCTCCAGATCATCATAACCTAGGAAATATTGATAAGGTAAGAGCACTTGATCTCTATCTCTCCTACCCCTGTCATGTTCTACATGATAATGTGCTTCTTACCTCTATCTCTTCTTTTAAGCTACATGATAGGAAGCCTCATTATCCCTCATTCATTTTTCTACTAGCAGTAACCGCACAGTAGTTTTCACAGCTTTCTCCTAAACACTATGTGGAGATGGGGGAGGTAAGTCATACGGATTATCTTGTATCCCCTTATTATGATCTTTATAATAGTGTTCTCACATTATATGATTCTATTATAGGATACTTTTCTTCCTCTATATCAAATGGGATCAAGGGATTGACTTGACTCCTAGTAATTATAACACCCCACATTTTGGGCTAGAACGCAAACCATCATTTCTACGTGTAGATGTTTCAAAATTCATAAATACTATGAAAATTTGGTATGTAGTGTGGTAACCTATTTTGGAATGAATTGAGATCATAGAGATCCCCTAACTCAAGGTCAAGTTGAAAGTTTTCCTATTTTTCGAGTTTTAGTGAGCGTCAAAACTTGAGTTGACTTCAATCGACCATAACTCCTTGTATATGACGAACTTGGTGTCCTACAAAACATAAAATGAAATATCTTTAAATTATCTTTCCAACGATACCAATTTTGCCAAAATTCGTTATCGGAGCAAAGAATTATGCCCATTTTACTCCAGCGTATCAGCCTGGAAATTTCGTGACGGCATTTTGTGATGACTTGTCACAAGCCTGACGGCTTGTCACAAAATGTCGTCACCATAAGCAGAAAGTCACAAAATCCAACATTTTGTGACGACATTTTGTGACGACTTGTCACAAGTTTGACGGCTTGTCACAAAATGTCGTCAACCTTAAGCCAAAAATCATAAAATCCACCCTTTTGTGATGACATTTCGTAACGACTTGTCACAAGTATGACGACTTGTCACGAATGTCGTCAGCTATTTTTTTCAGCAATTTAATGACGTTTTGGCAAGGGTATTTTGGTCTTTTTCCTGCACTTCCCACGACTTATAACCCTCATAGAACGTATTTTGTTCTATTTATATTTAGTTAAACATCTCAAAATTATCTGCACACCTTCAACCACAAGGTTAGGATTTCAACATAAAAACCCAATTATCTAGAGATTTAACCGTGAGAATTCAATAATTCTTGCATATTTGAATTCCCCGTTAAGATGGCTTCAAAGGACACCCAATAGTTCGTGAATAACCTTTCAAAAATTTTGAAGTCATCCAAAAGCTCCAAGTTTCAGGTATGTGATTTTGAACAACAACACCCTTTCGTTCTTGTGCCAAAAAAATTTAGTTTTTCTTAAAGAATTTTGTATTTCCAAGAAGAATTCATATTATTTTGCTATAGTTAAAGTTTATGAGATTATGGAATTGTCCAAGTCTTGAATTGCATGATTATCTTGTTTAATTATGATATAAATTTATAGTTCATGATATAAATTGCACATGCCTATATTGATATCCTATTTTCAAGAATTTTCAAGATTTGTTGTCATGAATTGAGGCTTATTGTGAAATTGCGAGTCTTTGAGAATGTCTTATTGATACTTTTAAAAGTGTTTCAAGAAGAGTACATATATTTCCATGTTATTGATACTTTAAAACTTATTCATGATAAGTCTATCAAGATTTCAAGAAAAAAGTGAGTTTTGATCCTAAGTTAAGAAAGAAACACACATCTTTGATTTTGAGATAAACGGGATGCATTTTGGATCCCATTGCATATTGTTGAAATATTTTAAGGTGGATTTTCTTAAGTTCCGAGTTAAGTAAGGGAGTAGTATTTAGCACCGAGTTGGGCTTAATTCCGAGGTCTCATGCCCCAGAACTACGTGCCCCTGTAGGTTTCTGATTTACCCCAAGTGGGTTAAGACAGTGATCACTAAAGTTAAGGTTCTATCCGATGGCAAGGATAGAACAGCTCTCCCAACGTGAGTAAGACGTTGGACTCCATGTAGCTCACATGGTTTATGTTGGTTAGAAAAAACTCCCAAAGTTGTCCCCCACTCTATCTAAGATACAAGTATATGTATTTTTAAAGCTATGAGTCCAAGATTTCTAAGGCTCTCAAGTGTCAAAATCTTTAAGATTCCAAAGAAGTCCCTAGTTTTCATGAGATTAAAGTTTATGCTCTAAAAGATATTGTTTTAAGACTTTATCTATCTTACAAGTTTGAGAATAAAGAAAGAATGCAGATTTAGAATGAAATGCAATGACTCATGTGATTTACATTACCTGTTTTCTTATTCATGATTATGATGGGTTTAATTCAAGCTATGTGATTCATCTATACTAGCATGCATGTTTTCTATAAGGATTTATGATATTGATTATTTAATTACATACACCCCCATATACTCAGTACATTCCCAAAGTGTTGATCCATATATACGTCTATGTGCTACATTATCTCATAATGTAGGTAAAAGACTTTGTATGCACATTCAAATTCAGTCAGCTCGCAGCTTCTATTCAACAGGTGATGAATCCTTTTAATTCAAGGGTTTGAGCCAGATAGACGATTTGAGCAGTTCTTTATTTTCCTATTTCTGTCGTATTGAGTTGGGATAGTTAGGAGTCATGATCCGTCTATCTAAAGTCAGTACTAGTAGAGGCTTCATAGAAAGTCAGTAGAGTTAATGTACTCAGTTTTAGTTTTATTTTGGTAAAAGCAGAGTTGTAATCTTGTAAAGTTCAG
Source organism: Capsicum pubescens (assembly GCA_030864215.1). NCBI lineage: Eukaryota > Viridiplantae > Streptophyta > Magnoliopsida > Solanales > Solanaceae > Capsicum > Capsicum pubescens. Next base: position 112,709,950 of record CM061544.1, read on the forward strand.
ATTCGTATTGATCAAGTTCAGAAAAGTTTTATGTTCTTGCTGATTTTATACAAATTTAAGCATTTTATTCAGTTGCTTATGATTTATGCCAGTAGAAGGGTTAGCTTGGGGTCACTTGTGACCCTAAGCAACGTGTGATGTCTCGGAACCTATTTTTGGGGCGTTATAAACTAAGTATCAGAGCATAGAGTTCAAAAGTCCTAGGGTGTCTATAAAGTCGTGTCTAGTAGAGTCTTGCGGAATGGTGCGGAGACGTCTGTACTTTTCTTCGAGAGGCTAGAAGGCATTTAGGAAATGTCTCCATTATTTTAAGTCTTAGATTGTGCTATAGAAATATTCTTTAAGAAACTTATACAGATTCTCATTTTACTCTATCCGAGCCATCTCTGCCTTATTTTCAAGGTATCAAAAATAGTCAAGCTTAAATCCTTATAGATAGTGTTTTCTCAGATAGTCTCCACAAATATTTATCGGATTGTAAGCGAGCTAGAAAGTATCCCATCAGTGCTTTTGAGTTCCAATGATTGAAGTTGTCTATTCATGATTCATAAAAGTCGTGCACTAAGCCCAAGTCAGATGTACTTCCAGATTCCTCCTCACAATCTATAATGTAAAGCTATACTTCCCTATCCATGTATTATTCTTGACATAACATGATTAGTAAGTTCCAGTTCCTCCCCAGATAATGCTCTCAAATTGGCTAGCAAGAAACTTCATAAGTCGCACAAAGCAGCTTGAGAGGAGCCTTTTAGTGTGTTATAAGTCCCTCAAATTTAAAGTTATACCCTCATTCTTTTGAGTCATTTCATTAAGACAAAGCAAGATGTGTATTCTTAGATCATTGAATATGATGTGTCAAGTTTCTATATCTTGTAATATGTAATCTTGTTATCATGGTGTTTTTGAAACTCAAAGTCTAGTAAAGCTTTGTGGGGCTCTTTCGATTCACTAGCAATTTGTTGTGCATCTTGTTGTTTTTGTGTAGGTTGAAACTTATAGAGCTACGAAATAATTTTAGGTGTATAGATAGGTGGATAGTAATGATGTATAGAAGGAGGATACATTAGTAGATATAAATAAGATAGGCCATATAACTTTGCTCAATTATTGTTCTTATGAAGTTCTACTGGACTAGTGTTTTTTTATGCTTTATTTTATAGTTTCCAAGTGAGATAGTTTATGAGGTTTTATTGTTAATCATGTTTAGCACTAGACATTAAGTTTGATCAGTTTATGGTTATCAAGGTGATGTAATAATTGTCTGGTAAGTGGTGCTAGTTATAGGGAAGTGATATAATAGGCTTGAACAGTGTATGCAAGAGCATAAGTTTACTTGATTCGTAATCAAGTTTGACGTTGTATGTATGATGTAGAAGTACGCCCAAGGTGCGATGAGGTTGCATTATTTTTTTTGAGAATTATTGCATGTTGTGGGGTCGGTAGTACCATTGAAATATTAGGTGGAGAAAGACTAGTTAGATAATGAGTAATGTTCTTGATAGCTAAGTTAAGGAGTTTGATTGAAGTTGTTGAGCCTTTTTAAATATAAATTTGATTCTCATGGTTTAGAAACATAAGTTTACAAGCGTGATATTGGTAGGCTATGACAGAAATTGTAAGGTCCATCAAAGGTTTGGAGATACCCATGTTAAGCGTTAGAATCTAAGTTTGAAATTTCGAAGATTTAGCTAATAGGAATAAGAGTTGAAGCACTAGATGGTGTGTACTCCAACTATGGGGATACTCGTGCAGATTCAAATTTAGTAAGTGTTCAAGTGTTATATGATGTTTATTGGGGCTATAGAAAGATAGGGTGTAGCTCAGAAGTGAGTATTAGAAGTTAGTTTTATGTTTTCAGGTGTAGTCATTTGGGTTAAGTTCTTTTGTTCATGTGTGTTTCTATATCCCAGACTCTAGAGTAAAGTGATTGTAGTTAGACTAGAGTTTATATAGTGGTTCACAGCCTCAGAGTGATGTCTTACATCTAAGAGGGAGATGATAGAACAAGTAACCAAGTCAAGCCTTCAGATTCCAGTAAATGTACCAGTAAGTTGTAGAATAGCTGTAAGAAAGATTAATGCTTGACCCAATCTTATTTCAGTATTTTTAGTTTTCCCAATACCTACTCATGCCTTACGTTCAGTTCTATTATCTTAATTCGTGTTCATACATATGATGGAGAATAATGTAGTCTCCTAGTTCCTAAAAATGAGGAGTTTCAGTTCTTTCAGCAGTTAGAATCACATTCCATAAGTTATGAACTCCTAATTCAAGTCATGCAGCTCATGACGTATGTACTCAAGCTTTACAGTATGATCAGTCCAAGTACTCAAGAAATACTTTTAATGATCAGAGAAATTTGGATTTATATCTTGCATGTCCTTAGGTCAGACTTCTTTGATAAGTCCATGATGCTATATATTCTATTCCTCAAGCCTCAGTTAAGTGTGAAGTTATTCATAGTATCCCCTCATATTTTTGGCCCTCATGTTCTAACCTTCTATTACCTTTCCTTCGGTCAAGATAGTGATGATAATCAATTGTCTGGATGGGAGAGATTAAACATTTCTTGTTACTGGAAGATCGTTATATGCTTATTTTATCTAAGGCAGTAAAGTGTCAAGTAAGATTGAAGCCAAATCTTTAATATCCATCATGGTTAGTCAAAGTTTTATATAAGATGTTTGGGTAGTTGAAATCTTATGTATGTCTTCTTAGGAGTAGTGCATGGAAGTTGTTCTTGATAGAGGTTTGTAAGTTGTGACACAGTTATTATAGGGGAGTGTGTTTAGAAGTGCATATGTGGTTATAGAAGTGAGGCTTGAACATCACGTTTGTATATTTAGATGAATCCATTGCATATTAGTAAATTGTCTAGTACAAGGTTGAATGTAGTTGTTAGAGTAGTAATGAGGATTTTCATGAGATAAGAAGTTATGAAGTGCAGGGTGTGTTTAATTATGGTTCAGACTAGTAGTACAGTGTTATGTGGTGTACCCTATGATTGTGGGTTAGGCTTGAAGATGGTGAGGGAATTTAGTTCAATTTACACATGAGTAGAAGGAAATATCAACGGCCTTGTTAGGATTAGAAGATGAATCAATAAGTATGGTTTTTAAGGTAAAGGATTAGCTGACAGAATATGTTAGAAGTGTGTCTAAGTTTTAAGTAAGGTGTTGCATTGCCTAAAGCCTAGTAAATTCTACCCCAGTCTACGATTCAAAGGTCTATGATTCCAAGCTATGGAATTGTAGCAATATTGTAATCCCTTATTCAGATGTCTTGTTCAAATCTTTACCAAAAATTCTTGGCTCCTTCAAATCGTTAGAACTCTCTAGAGGGGTGTTGAAGAAACCCTCCACTTGAGCATGAGTATCCAGTATGATTCAGTTTGGATAGACAGCAGTTCAATTTAATGATCAGGCACATAGATTTCGATGGATTTCTATTTTTTGAACTAGCATAGTTTTACTACCTGAAGTTTCATAAGTACGATCATTCCGAAATAGTTTTACAATTGCAAATTCAGCTCAGTATATGTATAAGGCATCAGTTTCCAAATTCGAATATCTAGTCATGATTATGTTCATAAGTATTCACTGAACGACCTTTGTTTTCCAAGTATTCCAGATCAATCACTTTGATACCCATTGTGGGATCTTAACCTTGTTTTCTCATGATTTTTGCCTGCATGAACTATCACCTCGCAGTCTATAAGTACGATCGTACCATGACCATATCAAGCAAATTCTAAACTCTCAGCATGAGTCAACTCTTCATAAATAAGTAAAAAGGGCAAGTTAGCTCAGATTCTGACGAAGGTAGCGGCCTTCCGTCATTCAACTCCTCTCTAATCAAAGATTCAGTTAGATAGCTATTCTTCTCATGAGTATATGCATTAATCGAAGTATGCCAAAGATAAGAAAGATATTGATTTAGTTTAATAAGTTATTTCAACTGTGTATCCTCAATTTTCTCTATATTCTTAACCTAAAGAGCATCATTCGGGGACAAATGATCCCAAGGGAAAGATAATGTAACACCCCGCATTTCGGGCTAGAACGTAAACCATCATTTCTATGTGTAGATGTTCGAAAATCCATAAATCTTATGCAAATTTGGTATGTTAATAAATTATGTAGTGTGGGAATCTATTTTGGCATGAAGTGAGATCATAGAGATCCCCTAACTCAAGGTCAACTTGAAAGCTTTCCTATCGTTCAAATTTTAGTGAGCGTCAAAACTTCAGTTGACTTCAATCAACTATAACTCCTTTTATATAACTAAATGGGTATCCAACTAAATATCAAATGAAATATCTTCAAATTATCTTTCCAACGATACCAATTTCTCCAAAATCCGTTATCGGAGCAAAGAGTTATGCCCATTTTACTCCAGCGTATCAGCCTGGAAATTTCGTGACGACATTTTATGAGAACTTGTCACAAGCCTGACGGCTTGTCACAAAATGTCGTCACCATAAGCAGAAAGTCACAAAATCCAACATTTTGTGACGACATTTTGTGACGACTAGTCACAATTTTGACGGCTTGTCACAAAATGTCGTCAACCTTAAGCCAAAAATCATAAAATCCACCCTTTTGTGATGACATTTCGTGACGACTTGTCATGAATGTCGTCAGCTATTTTTTTCAGCAATTTAATGATGATTTTGCAAGGGTATTTTGGTCTTTTTCCAGCACTTCCCACGACTTATAACCCTCAGAGAACGTATTTTCTTCAATTTCTCTTTAGTGAAACATCTAAAAATTCTCTGCACACCTTCAACCACAAGGTTAGGGTTTCAACGTAAAAATCCAATTATCTAGAGATTCAACCGTGAGAATTCAATAATTCTAGCATATTTGAATTCCCCGTTAAGAGGGCTACGAGGGACACCTAATAGTTTGTGAATAACCTTCCAAAATTTTTGAAGTCATCCAAAATCTCCAAGTTTCAAGTATGTGGTTTTGAACAAGAACACCCTTTCGTTCTTGGGCCCAAAAGTTTTAGTTTTTCTTAAAGAATTTCGTATTTCCAAGATGAATTCATATTATTTTGCTATATTTCAAGTTTATTAGATTATGGAATTGTCCAAGTCCAGAATTGCATGATTATTTTTTTAATTATGATCTAAATTGAGAGTTCATGATATAAATTGTACATGCCTTTATTGATATCCTATTTTCAAGAATTTTCAAGATTTGTTGTCGTGAATTGAGCCTTATTGTGAAATTGTGAGTCTTTGAGAATGACTTATTGATACTTTTTAAAGTGTTTCAAGAAGAGTACATATATTTCCATGTTATTGAGACTTTAAAACTTATTCATGATAAGTCTATCAAGATTTCAAGAAAGAAGTGAGTTTTGATCCTAAGTTAAGAAACAAATCCACATCTTTGATTTTGAGATAAAGGGGATGCATTTTGGCTCCCATTACATATTATCGAAATATTTTAAGGTGGATTTACTTAAGTTCCGAGTTAAGTAAGGGAGTAGTATTTAGCACCGAGTTGGGCTTGATTCTAAGGTCTCATGCCCCAGAACTACGTGCCCCCGTAGGTTTCTGATTTATCCCAAGTGGTTTAAGACAGTGATCACTAAAGTTAAGGTTCTATCCGATGGAAAGGATAGAGCAGCTCTCCCCAAAGTGGGTAAGACGTTAGACTCCATGTTCCTCACAGGTTTATGTCAGTTAGAAGAAACTCCAAAAGTAGTCCCCCACTCTATCTAAGATTCAAGTATACATATTTTGAAAGCTATGAGTCCAAGATTTCTAAGGCTCTCAAGTGTCAAAATTTTTAACTTTCCAAAGAAGTCCCTAGTTTTCATGAGATTAAAGTGTATGCTCTAAAAGATTTTGTTTTAAGACTTTATCTATCTTACAAGTTTGAGAATAAAGAAAGAATGCCGATTTAGAATGAAGTGCAATGACTTACGTGATTTACATTACCTATTTTCTTATTCATGATTATGATGGTTTTAATTCATGATATGTGCGTCATCTATACTAGAATGCATGTTTTCTATAAGGATTTATGATATTGATTATTTAATTACATACACCCCCATATACTCAGTACATTCCCAATGTGCTGATCCATATATACGTCTATATGCTAAATTGTCTCATAATGTAGGTACAAGACTTAGTATGCACATTCAGATTCAGTCAGCTCGCAGCTTTCAGTCAGCAGGTGATGAATCCTTTTAATTCAAGGGTTTGAGCCAGATAGACGATTTGAGCAGTTCTTTATTTTCCTATTTCAGTCGTATTGAGTTGGGATAGCTGGGAGTCATGATTCTGCTATCTAAAGTCAGTACTAGTAGAGGTTTCATAGATAGTCAGTAGAGTTAATGTATTCAGTTTCAATTTTATTTTGGTAAAAGCAGAGTTGTAATCTTATAAAGTTCATATTTGTATTGATTAAGTTAAGAAAAGTTTTATGTTCTCGCTGATTTTATACAGATTTAAGCATTTTATTCAGTTACTTATGAGTTATGACAGTAGAAGTGTTAGCTTGGGTTCACTTGTGACCCTAAGCACCGTGTGACGTCTCAAGACCCGTTTCTGGGGCATTACAATAATAGGCATACACTAGAGTACAACCTAAGAAAAATTAAAAAGTTAAACCCAACAACCTAAACAACTTCAGTCAATTAATTCGTAACTGTATTCCCCGAAAACGGTGCCAAAATTTGATGTCGCCTAAACTATACCCTCCAATAAAATATAATACAGTCACTATAAAATTAAATTAACACAACTATGTTGGGGTCGAAGCCACAAGGAATACGTCAAAGATATCTCACAAACTTGTTGAAGTAGCAGAAATTGTAGGAAAGTAAATGGGGGAATTTGTTGTAAACAATAAATAGTAACAAGTGTTGATTGATTTTATGCATATTCAATATGAGATGAACACTAGGACTTCATTCCCCATGGCTTCATAACTCTATAGCTTATCGTGATCAATTTGACTATCTCAATGCCACATATGCAGAACCTGGATAGATAGGTATGACCATCCGTCTTGTGAATGCCTTGGTAAATTTCACTCTTCACCTTGTGAGTCACAAAGTGTCGCCTTGCAAATCCTTGTGTTCGATATCAGTTTAACTATTACCTTGTGAGTGTCAATTTAATTAAACAACGGTTGGTAGCCTCTAATCACTATTGTAATATTCTTTTAACAATCACAATCTCTCCTATAAAGATGATCTCGAATACATCCAAGTCCTTAACTGCTGCAGTAGTTAATGTAGCAAACAATCCGAAGAATATCACATGTAATGCATAAAAAATTATTTAGAAGAACCTAACACTTCCCCTACTTCATTATTCTTCTAGAGTTCCCATAATCCTAGCTATGGGATTTAGCCACTCACAGTTGCAAGACACTCCGTGGAATTCATAAAAGAAAGCATAGAAATATCTTCACAACAAGGAAGAACGTAACCCACAGTCTCAAATTAATAATCAAACTAAAAACAAAGAACAAAGAGATTAAAAGATCAAAAGTCAATCTTAGAATCAAATTTAGGATTTTGAATATAATGAGTGCGTAAAGTTTCATAAATTAACTACAAAAACATCAAAAGAATACTTATAGATTACATAAAAACCCATAGAATATAAACCAAAAAGAACAGGGAAACTTGCATCGGTGGCCACTTATGATCCCACTTACGGTTCATAAGTGGCACCCATTCCATATGGGTGGTGTCGTGGGTAGTAGAGAAACCTCAGAGATCTTGATAAGATTTAGTAGGTGACTTACGATGTCACTTACATGGCGCAAGTTCCATCCACACCCTGTAAGTTCCTCCATCGTGATGTTAAAGAAAATTTCAACTTTTAAGATCTCTGATTCTCCACTTTTTGAGAACCACAAAGCAACCCATGCCACGTTTGTAGTACCCACCCAATGTGGGTAGGCTTGTAGGTTGGGCTTCTTACTCAACTTCAACTTTTTTTCTCTATTTGAGCTCCAAAACCTAGTTTCCTACAGCATGAACACAAAAGCACATCATATCTAAAAAAACACACCTAATGCATGAATATTTTCTAGTTCTAAGCTTCAAAAGTTTCATGAAACATTAAAAATAATAAAATTCAATAGACACTTACTGTAACGCCCCAATTTAGGGACTAAAGTATCTAGGTGGAAGAATTTTTTATCAACCTAAAAACATTAAAAAATATGTACTAAGTTTGAATCTTACATTATGGATTTAAAATAATAAAAGTCAATAGACACTTACTGTAACGCCCCAATTTTCTGAACCAAAAAGCTACACGGTGCTCATGACCCCGAAGGACCACAAGCTAACCCATGACTTATATTTGTACCTGTAAACTGCATAGTATCCATAAAATATGCGGAAACATGAACTGTAAGGCCATAAGGTTCAATACTGATACATATTCGAAAAACATGGTATAACAATACCAAAAAGGAACATAAATACTGAAGTCTGAACATCTAATCTGACATCTAGTCTGAAAGCCTCTAACTGAACTGAATAAGGAGTTGATGGGACATGTCCCCAACTAACTCCAACTACAGAAATAAACTGAAAACTGAAACAGAAATGAAATCATCATTTCCTCGAAGGATGAGGACTCACGTATAACTCTGACTGCTGATCCTGGAATCTACTGCTGATTTGGAGATCATGCCTCTGAACCTATGGTGTACCATAAGAGAAAGAACCATAGCGCAAATATGTCAGTACGTCTGAATATACTGAGTATACGAGTGAGGTAGGCTAAATACAAAGGGTTTTATATACATGAACAATGCTGACTGATATAAACGTGAGAATACATAAATACATATGTAACTGCAACTAAACTCTTAGTGATACTGACTACTGAGTCTGAATACTAACAACATGAGCTTATTGATGCTGAAATACTGAATGACTGAGTTTACTGATATTGATATGTAATTCACTAATAAGTGAGGAACTAATACTGTATTATTGAATACTGGGAGACTGATACTATATTACTGATAAAGGAATGATTGTTTCTGATAGTTTTGATTATGAAGAACTGATTTGATTGACTGTATATAACAGTCCTGAAAATGAGCTCGTGATAACATGACTACTGAGTATGAATACTGATGGCATGTATTTACTGATAACATATCATAAATGATAACTGAATTCTAATAACTGATATATCTGATAACATGAGTTCTGATAACTGATAGCATGAATGATTGTATCTGACAATCCTAAATCTGATGGAACTAGCTGAGTTCCATACTGTATCTGACAGTCCTGATATCTTGAAGAACTATCTGAGTTTTTTTACTAAGACTGATACTAAAACTATGGGAAGTAGTTATCTAACCGACATGCCCCAAATACGCTATAATAGCTAAGCTGGGGTCCAATCTCTGCCCCGACTGGAGAGGTGTCAATACCGCGCCACTGGTAAGGACAGCTGTGAGAACCCTATACTGGAAGGTACTTAAATAAGAACGGTGGGAACCCTAAACTGACAGGTTAAGCCACCTCATCAACCTTAATATGAAAAGTTAAGAGGTCTCAACCTACGCTGGCTACGTAGTTCTGAAACACAAGGATGACTGCTAAGAATCACACCCTGAACTGGCAGGTGAGTTCCCATCCTTGGGTTCACTCGGTGCTAATTTCTACTCCCATCTGAAGGACAATGAACTGAATAACTAAGCTGAACTGAATAACTGAACTGAACTGATTAGCTGAATTGATACTGATTAACTAGACTGATACAAGTGGTATTATTTAGCGGAGATAAACTAAGTTTACTGGATTCTGATGACTGATGGAATGTATTGAGTTTTGAGGACTGGTTGAGAGTACTAAAGTTACTGAGATTGACTGTGAATACTAAGGTTGCTGAGGTTACTGAGCACTGAGATTACTAAGATTACTGGACTACTGAGATTACTGAGATTTCTGAGTTTTCTTGAGTCACATGACTGACTGAATTCTATAGATCATGGCTTGACTGAGAGTATCATGAAAACATGACATGGCACTAGGAACATAGCTATATTTCTTGGGTACAAGTACCCCCAAGACTTGATGGAAGGAAACTGACACAACTTGAATTTCTTGAGTACACGACCATCAATAAATCTCCATAATACATGAGTGGGGGATTTCATGAAGTACATGGTCATCATAATATCTATCATGAATAGGAATGCTTATAATCAGTCATAAATCTCATATTCTAATATCATGGGCATTCCGACAACATATACTATTCATAGCAATGGCATGGAAACCATTCAAGCATAAGGGAACGGCAACATGTAACATTTAGTTCATATTGTAATGATTTGGGGATATTATACTTCATGTATTTATTCAACATCTCAAACATGATAGTAAAAGTATGGATATATTTTGTGTACATAATTTATATCTCCATTATCATACATGCTTTGTACCACAACAATAACAACACATAATTTGCATGGAAATTCATATTGGAGTGTATGACTAACATGAACTCATTATTTAGATATCATGAAATCATGTAAATATGAAGTTCTAACATACTAGGCATTTTATCGAACATCTTGCATGCATTCTTTAAGGCATAGGTGGATTTCATACTTGCATTCTATCAACCCATCTAAAGATCATGTTTTTCAACTAACAACATAAATTTCATGAGATATACAGTCACGATACTATTATATAGCAAAACAAACAAGCATCAACATGGGTATGATCATATCACCACAACCAACCAAGCTTTTGTATTTTAAAGATTGATTCTTTAACTCCACGAATGAAAGGAATCCGTGGATGAACACTACACATACCTTGGAAGGGAGGTTCTTGATGATTGACGGAGGAATTTCCTTGAAATTTGATCTTCAAGCTTGATTGTGCAACCCTAGTTGTTTTTATCCTATGGTGCTCTTGGATAATGAGCTTTGAGATGTTAATAGGGTTGTAATGTGTTTAGAAGCTATATATTTCATAGGGTTAAGTTTAGGGACGTGTAAGGAGTGTTAAAAGACTTAATTACCCTCAAAATAACTCAAAACGGAGTGTTGTTGGCACTTTGAACTGACTTAGGTGGCTCCTAACCAATCGCCTAAGTTTGGTTGGGCGGCGCCTAACCAATCGCATACCCTTACTATCTCTCACGAAAATGGGTATAACTTTTCGCTCGGGTATTGGATTAAGGCGAAATTGGTATCCTTGGAAAGCTAATTCAATTCTCTATAATTTTGTGGGTAGAAATATGAAGAAATACCACATTAACATCGAGTTATACTCATTCAAATATGACCCTTACCAAATCAAACACTAAAACTTGATGGATTCAAAAACTCTTAGCTTGTATTACCTTAAATGACTCATATGAACATGATTAATGCATCATAAGTTATCTTATTGCTAGGATACTCATTGTAAGTCATGTACTCAAGTATTAATCACAGGATAGGAGATTTCATATGTAGGAAAAATGGTTGGTCTCCTAGCTTAGAAACATGCGGGGTATTACAATATCTCTCCCTTAGGAACATTCATCCTCGAATGGAAATTTACTGATGTGGGAGAGATGATAATATGAAGTACGTACAAGAAATACACTACTGAAACATGGGTTCATGACTGACATGACTGAAAGCTAAGCACAACATACTGAACATGCATATCTGATGCATGGGAAGCTGATTCATGAATATAAGACTGAGGATTCTAATAAAGTGTGTTTTCTCATAATGAGAATGCATATCTGATGCACAACTGAAAGGCTGAATCCATGCATATCTGATGCATGATTATATGACTGACATGATACATGAATGTATGACTGAAAGTACTGATGAGCTGATCACACATATCTGATGCGTGAATTCATGACTAAACTTACTCATGAACATGCAATGGTAAAGGTATCAAGTTTGAAATAAACACTGAGCATGGAACTCAATACCAAGTTTGGTACTGAAATACAAACATGAGAATGAGTAAGTTTAAGGAAAACTGTTACCTTGAACTGAAAATACCGATAAGTTTGAGATTAATTACTCCATATGCATGATCGGAAACATGAGAACATAAATGATTCTAGGACGTGGTAGATATACTGAATATCATGATCTGAACTAAATCTTGAAAACATGGCATACGACTGAAGTTAGAGTTTGAGGGTTAACTTATTAGTACCCCTTCTCCAAACTAGATTCATCAAAAGAAAAGAGAGCAGCATGTTTATGTCATGAAATTTTAGAGGTATGATGTATCTCCCCCTTGGGACACTATGTCCCTCAAAGAATACTAACTTGGCCGAACTACTGAGGGGAATTGAGGCGATGCGCAAGACACCTAGGAACTGAGTCATGACTGAAAAGCTAGGATCTGAAACTGAGACATGATACATGAACTGAGATGAACACGAGTGAATAAATAGACTAACTTATCTAATTAACTGAATAACTGATAGCTGAATACTGGATCTGCAAAGCTAAACTATACTTAGTCTAAATAGCTGGGCTAAGATTTTTGAGTTTTATGCATAGGAGATAAGGCTAATTAAGTAGAATGAGGTATCTGAGCATGGATTCATGAAGTCTGTATTATTTGTGAATACGAGACCAAGTGTATGACATGGCTCTGTGGTATTCTATAAACTGGGGTACTGAAACACTGATAACTGAGTACTGACAACCTAAATGCTATGGTCAAGCATGTATGGAAATGAACTGAGTTTCAAATCTGGTTACTGAACTCAAGATGACATTATAACTAAGCCTATAACTAGTATAGAAGCACTGAATTCTGAGGCTAAGTAACTGGTAACTGAATCCATGGTTCTGTAGGACTATCTGAGTCCTTTACTGAATATTAATTTCTGAACTATCGTTGTAACTAAGTTTTAGACTGATACTGATGTGCTGAATTCAAGTACTGAACACTGATCACTGAGTGCTGGATACTGAAAGTATAATTGAGTTGGCAACTGAGTTGTTGATGGCTACATGCTGGGGACTGACATAAGTCAACGATCTAAATGTACACTTACACTTTGTACTTTCCAAACTTCTAAATACAACCCCTTGCTAGACGTTTACTTGCACATTTATCATGACATTCAAGCCTATCTTCGCAACTACACCCTCGTGCAAAGTAAGCATGCAACAATCTTCTCTTATCTAAACAACTTCTCATCACTACACTGTTCCATAAGGAGAGCTAACTGGAGGAGTATATCAGGAGGACCTGAAGCATGAATGGAATTGACTGAACTTGAAACATGATTGAAACTTTGAGGAATAGAATATCAACATCATGGATTTACCACGAAGGTTTGAACTGAGAATATACATGATGTGGTATGAATTTATCTGATCTATAGGGGCATAGCATGAGTCATGGAAGCTAAGTATACTGGAAAGCATGATATGCGTACATAAGTCATGAGCTTCATGACCTGAGTCTAGAGTTTATGTACTCGTGGGACATGATTCGTAATACTGAGGGAGCTGGAACTTAACCCCTTATAATGGGAACGAAAATCATACATGATTTATGGGAAAAAGAAATGCATGAGTCTAGTTTTGTGATAGCTGAAGTGAAAAACTCTGTACTGAGATGAGAATGGGTATGGAATTGTCTTCCCTTACAGCTTTCTATACATATTGGCTTTACTACTGAAATCTGAGGGTCTGGCTTAGGTACTTGAGCTACCATCACATACCTACATTCTGTTCAACACCTGCCTATCTTACTAAACACATCATCTAATTCTGTTTCCTCATATACTGCTAATATCACATTCACACCTTCATGCTTAATTTTGAGTCAATAAACTTGAATTTTTAGCTCGTACTATTCAAGACTACTGATTTAATCCCCATGAATACATAATCTGATCAAATAGAATAATACTATCCCAACTCTACTACTGCTATACTTCTAGGTTTAAGAATGAGTTCTCATGATCATGAATAAAATTAGTACGACCTTGGAACAGTAATGAACTGATAGGATACTATTTGAGTCTATAGCTAATCCCATAACTGACTGTAGGGACTTTCTTAGAAAGCCCTATCTTTAGGACTTTGAACTTCACTGTTTCAGTTACCTTGAAAGTAAGGAAAAGTTGACATGAGGGGAGCCTGATGTGAATCTACATTAGTTCCTTGGAGAACCTTGATATAGCATGATCTTGAGATATGAAAGAAGGGAAACTGTTCCTAAAACATCTCATAGCCTCCTGCACAAAAGTGTGGTGCACAACACGCCCATGTACAAGACTCTACTTGATGCAGCTTTCAGACTTCCTAGGACACTATTGAACCTTAGGCTCGGATACCAAGTTTGTAACGCCTCGATTTTCTGAACCGAAATGCTACACGGTTCTCATAACCCTGAGGGACCACAAGCTAACCCATGACTGATATCTGTACCTGTAAACTGCATAATATCTCATAAAATATGCCAAAAACATGAACTGTAAGGCCATAAGGTTCAATACTGATACATATTCTAAAAACATGGTATAACAATACCAAAAAGGAACATAAATACTGAAGTCTGAACATCTAATATGACATCTAGTCCGAAAGCCTCTAACTGAACTGAATAAGAAGTTGATGGGACATGTCCCCAACTAACTCCAACTACTGAAATAAACTGAAAACTGAAATAGAAATAAAATCATCATATCCTCGAAGGATGAAGACTCACGTCTAACGCTGACTACTGATCCTAGAATCTACTGCTGATTTGGAGATCATGCATCTGAACCTATGGTGTAACATAAGAGAAAGCACCATAGCACAAATGCATCAGTACGTCTGAATGTACTGAGTATACGAATGAGTTAGGCTAAATGCAAAGGGTTTTATATGCATGAACAATGCTGACGAATATGAATATGAGAATACATACATATATACGTAACTGTAACAAAACTCATAATGATACTGACTATTGAGCCTGAATACTAACAATATGAGCTTACTGATGCTGAGATACTGAATGACTGAGTTTACTGATATTAATATGTAATTCACTAATAAGTGAGGAACAGATACTGTATTACTGGATACTGGGAGACTGATACTATATTACTGATAAAGGAATGATTGTTTCTGATAATTCTGATTATGAAGAACTGATTTGATTGATCGTATATAGTAGTCCTAAAACTGAGTTCGTGATGACATGACTACTGAGTATGAATACTGATGACATGTATTTACTGACAACATATCATAGATGATAACTAAATTCTTATGACTGATATATCTGATAACATAAGTTCTGATAACTGATAGAACGAATGACTGTATCTGACAGTCCTAAATCTGATGGAACTAGCTGAGTTTCGTACTGTACCTGACAGTCCTGATATCCTGAAGAACTATCTGAGTTCTTTTACTGAGACTGATACTGAAACTGTGGGAAGTAGTTATCTAACCGACATGCCCTAAATATGCTATAATAGCTAAGCTGGGGTCCAATCTCTGCCTCGACTGGAAGGGTGTCAATACCGCGCTACTGGTAAGGACAGCTGTGAGAACCCTCTACTGGCAGGTACTCAAATGAGAACGGTGGGAACCCTAAACTGATAGGTTAAGCCACCTCATCAACCCTAATCTGACAGGTTAAGATGTCTCAACCTATGCTGGCTACGTAGTTCTGGAACACAAGAATGACTACTAAGAATCACACCCTGAACTGGCAGGTGAGTTTCCATCTTTGGGTTCACTCGGTGCTAACTTCTACTCCCATCTGAAGGAAACTGAAATGAATAACTAAGATGAACTAAATAACTGAACTGAACTGATTAGCTGAACTGATACTGATTAACTGGACTGATACTAGTGGTATTATTTAGCGGAGCTAAACTAAGTTTACTGGATTTCGATGACTGATGAAATGTACTGAGTTCTTAGGACTGGTTGAGATTACTGAAGTTACTGAGATTGACTGTGAATACTGAGGTTGCTGAAGTTACTGAGATTACTGAGACGATTGGACTATTGAGATTACTGAGATTTCTGAGTTTTCCTGAGTCACATGACTGAATGAATTCTATAGATCATGGCTTGACTGAGAGTATCGTGAAAACATGACATGGCTCTAGGCACACAACTATATTTTTCAGGTACAAGTACCTCCAGGACTTGATGGAAGGAAACTGACACAACTTGAATTTCTTGAGTACACGACCATCAATTACAATCCATAATACATGAGTGGGGGATTTCTAAAGTACATGGTCATCATAATATCTATCATGAATAGGAATGCTTATAATCAAGTCATAAATCTCATATTCTAATATCCTGGGCATTCCGACAACATATACTATTCATAGCAATGGCATGGAAACCATTCAAGCATAAGGGAACGGCAACATGTAACATTTAGTTGATATTGTAATGATTTGAGGATATTATACTTCATGTATTTATTCAACATCTCAAACATGATAGGAAAAGCATGGATATATTTTGTGTACATAATTTATATCTCCATTATCATACATGCTTTGTACCACAACAATAACAAAACATAATTTGCATGGAAATTCATATTGGAGCATATGACTAACATGAACTTGTTATTTAGATATCATGAAATCATGTAAATATGAAGTTCTAACATACTAGGCATTTTATCGAACACCTTGCATGAATTCTTTAAGGCATAAGTGGATTTAATACTTGCATTCTATCAATCCATCTAAAGATCATGTTTTTCAACTAACAACATAACTTTCATGAGATATACAGTCACAATACTATTATATAGAAAAACAAACAAGCATCAACATGGGTATGATCATATCACCACAACCAACCAAGCTTTTGTATTTTAAAGATTGATTCTTCAACTCCACGAATAAAAGGAATTCGTGGATCAACGCTACGCATACCTTGGAAGGGAGGTTCTTGATGATTGACGGAGGAATTTCCTTGAAATTTGATCTTCAAGCTTGATTGTGCAACCCTAGTTGTTTTTATCCTATGGTGCTCTTGGATAATGAGCTTTGAGATGTTAATAGGGTTGTAATGTGTTTAGAAGCTATATATTTCGTAGGGTTAAGTTTAAGGACATGTATGGAGTGTTAAAAGACTTAATTACCCTTAAAATAACTCAAAACGGAGTGTTTTTGGCACTTGGAACTGATTTAGGCGGCGCCTAACCAATCGCCTAAGTTTGGATTGGCGGCGCCTAACCAATCGCATACCCTTACTGTCTCTCACAAAAATGGGCATAATTTTTCGCTCGGGTATTAGATTAAGGTGAAATTGGTATTGTTGGAAAGCTAATTCAATTATATATAATTTGGTGGGTAGAAATATGCAGAAATACCACATTAACATCTAGTTATACTCATTCAAATATGACCCTTACGAAATTGAACACTAAAACTTGATGGATTCAAAAACTCTTAGGTTGTATTACCTTAAGTGACTCATATGAACATGATTAACGCATCATAAGCTATATTATAGCTAGGATACTCATTGTAAGTCATGTGCTCAAGTATGAATCACAGAATAGGATATTTCATATGTAGGTAAAATGGTTCGTCTCCTAGCTTAGAAACATGCGGGGTATTACACTTACATAGGGATTTAATGTATCGATAACTATTTTTACCAAGTATTGATCATGACTGTTGAAAGTAGTATCATATGGATTTTTGAGCATGCATGACTGTGAACCTCCTCCTTATGCTTGAAACTGAACACTTGGAAAATCAAGGGATGTAACGCCACTAATAAAGGCCACTTTAGCTTGAACAACCCCAAGTGGTGTGTCAATAGGAAAATCAGCAATGTGAAAATGAGGACCTTTTAAACTACCTGTGATATGTTTTTATTTGGTAGAATCTATTGTTGTCTTACTTATTTGTCATTGAATAACATTTTTTTGGTAGTGGATCAGTCTTTCTTCTCTTTAGCGGTAGAGCCAAATTTGTACTAGAAGCTACCTTGTTTAGCAAATCAGCAGGTGGTTTTTTACTAATTTCTTCAAAATCATAATCTTCCAATGCAACAGAAATACCCGTATCTTTAGTAATGATTTTTTCACGCATAGCAACAAAAGATATAGGTATAAATAATGTTGCATGATCAAACGACAGAATAGCAGTAGGGGTTGGCAAGTCCAGATTGGTAATTTTTTCTTCTGTAGGAATTAAGTTGGTGTGCACAGAGTGTAAAGTATGTTTTAAAAAAATCATAAAAAATAGATTTTATAATACAATAACACTATGTATTAGCAAATAATCTGATAAAAAATTAATTCAACAATTTAAAATATATGACGTATGTGTTTTTTTATGGTGTTAAAAGTTTATGTATCTTTTGTCGATCAAAATATGCTAAACTATTAGTTTATTATGTGTGATGTACTAATGTAAAAAAAATACTTTAAAGAAAAAGAATACGAGATATATCTTGCTAAATATTCTCCCATAAAATATTCATATTGCAGTGGACTTCAATAACTTTTCAATTAAGCATCCTTGGAATAATGTCACTCTAACGGACACCAACCTTTCCCTCAACTATAGAGCAACATTCATGCATCTGTAAAAAAAAATTGTGTGGCATGTCTCCTAATCGATAAATTTTTTTACAACATTCACATCTTGTCTAAGTGTATGCATCAATTTGTTAAAAGCAATCTTTTTTTATGAACAATCTCTATATCTCCCGTCTTCAATCATCTTAAAGTCTACAACACTCATAGGTGAATCATTCATTTGGGAGAGAATAAAAGTATGAATAAAGTACAAGATACCCATCTTGAGCGCATCTTGATCATTGTCAAAATTACCAAACTTGAAATGTTCAACAAAATCTGTCCTTACTAACTACATCTTTTTCAGGAAAATACATTCCCATCAACATACTCGAAGGCAAATTTAGGTACTCAAAATTTGATGTATTATCAGTGCCTTTCAAGTCGATAATAATAGCAAATTTAAATATGGAAAATTTGAGAATATTATATTTGACCCATACATGAACATCATCAAGATTATCCTGTTATAAATAGCATTAAATGCATTTGGTTATCTGATCGGTGAACTTATAATTTGGTTTATTCAAATAAATACCAAAACATGTTTCTCAAAATAAATCAATGATCTCTTTTCTCGAAATATGAACAAAATAAGTTAGAAAATGTTGGTTGCATGAGCTGTCAAATCTCAAAGGATGAGGTGGAATATGTTTAACAACATATTTCATGCCTGGCAAAAACAAATAAATTAAAAAAAATATTATGTATCCTTTACACATTGTAAAACTTAATATATAACACGTGATAACACATACTATGTATGTTTCCTTAGATTATTTATCTGCTGAAAATATGGGTTTACCTGCTATATAAATGTTATGTATATTTTCATCAATTATGTATTTGATAGGCAAAAATGAAATTTGATACATAAATATTATGTATCTTTTACACGTGCATATCAATCTGTAAGGGTAGGATGTGATCTGATATATGAATATTATGTATCAAATTACACAAATAAGTAGTAGATACATAATAATGTAGAGATTCAGAAGCACAATACTACTGATGATACATAATGGCATCCCTTCGGTAGAGGCCATTTTGATGTTTCTTCTTTAGCTTTTATTCTTTAAGATGATGTCACTGATATTTTTAATGTTGCAGGTAATTTCTCCCATAACTTCTTCATCATCGTATGATTGTTGTGAGCTTAGATATATTTCACAAAATATTTATCTTTTGAATCAAAATGACTCGTAACAAAATTGCACTTTTGTCGGTGGATTAGTATCATCTACGGTAGGCATTGCACTTTTTATAACTAATTTATCTATTAAAGTTTTCTCATATAATGGGTTATACCAAGACTAAACGATAGTGCTAATTCCTTTAACTAACTAAAGTATGTTTGATAAAATTTAATTTAAAATATACTGAACTTGAAAAAATTTGAAAACAAACTAACCTCTTTAAAGATTTGAGGGAGAAGTTTAGATGAGATTGAAAACAGTAGAAACTTTTTAAATTGTAGATGAAGAAGAAAATGACGTCAATCAAAAAATCCTCAAAACTGCCATTGCATGCCTTTAATTCAGCCCACTTTTTAGCTCATTATCTATAAGTGTCAGATTTGATGGGTTGTGCCACTATTGTAGCCGAAAATTGTGGGTTAGGCAATGTATCAACATTGTATTAGATTTTTAGAGAGAGAAAGTGCTTTCAAGAATTTTTGTAATTATTTTGTAAGGGGGAGAATTTGTGTAAATAATCCCAAAAAATACCACTCATTGACAACTAGTTCTAGCAAATGGCCAAGGGATTAGATTTACCATTTCCTAGCCATTTAATTGGCCTTCTCCTTTTGTTAGAAGTTGCTTCTTCTTTTTGTTTTTCTAATTTTTTTCATTTCTTATTTTTTGGCTCCATTTTTTAAAAAAGATCTATTCTTTTAGTTGTTAATCCTTTTTAAATCTACAAATATAATTTTGTTGCATTGTAATTAGTGTTTTTTAATAATCAATTATAAAGAATATATTTTTTTTTCAAATACAACCTAGAAAGAACGTATCAATATATATTTGATAGAAATACATGTATATTTCATACCTTAAATAGATGCATATTTTACACAATAATTATACATACACATTATATACAAATACATATTTTATACCATATGATACATTTTTTATACACATCATATATAAATACATATTATATAAAATAATTATACAAATTCTTTTAAATACATTTCTATACAATAATTATATAATTTTTATTCACAGAGTATGCAGAAACTATGCAAATCTTATACATAGACATAGTCCATACAATAATTATAAATTTTCTATATACACCCTATACAATTTTTATAAAAATTTTATACAGATACATATTTTATATAATAATTATACATTTTTTATACACATCCTATACAATCTTTAGTTGTAATACGGGGGAAGAATTAAAAAAAATGTATAGTAGAAAAAGAAAAGTAGCAAAAGCAACCCAATGTTGGAACCAAAATATCTTCATTAGTTTTTTCGTTTTTGAGATTCAATAATTTAAGGTAAAATGATCTACTATACACTTGTACTTGTCCGAGTTTGTAATGCAGACACCTCTACTTAGACCTTTGTCATATGAACCCCTCAACCCATCAAAACACAAAATTTTAAACACTTTATTTTTACTTGGCATCTTATGTGACATAAATTGCAAATGAGTGTGTCATACAAACAAAAAGGGAGTGTGAGACCTTGTAAAAGAGGGTCTAATGGTCACATTAGGATTTATATTAGCCATCATGTTAGCCATTTGCTTCTAAGACCATTGTTAGACAAATTTGAGCTTTTTTATGCCTTTTTCTCAATCTTCTCTCTCTCCGATTTCTTCTCTATTAATTTTTTGTGGCTATCATTATACTCCTCTATTTTCATGCATTTCTAGTTCAACTTAACCCCATTTCTTATCTTTGTATTTTTTTTACCATGTTAGTTCATATTTGTTATTCTGGACTTTACGCTGAACTTTTAACATGCCAAGAACACCAACTAATCTTGCAATAATGTTTGTGTTCTCAAAAATATGTAACTGGTAATAGTTGTGGATTCTCTTGATGGGATGATGCAAATGATTCAACAAGCCTACAACAATACTACATGAAGAACCCATCAACAAATTTAGAACAAAAAAGAAAAGCAAGAGATAGAGGGCAAGGAAGTCATGGAAAGTAGGGGAGAACAAATGCTAGTATTGATGTCACTATTATTATGATTGTGTGATTTTAGTATTGATGTCACTATTATTTTGATTGTGTGATTTGGTTTCTAACTGTTGTATTTAAGATGTTTTGATTTTTAGTTGCAATGTACAATGCTAATGAAATTTAAGGACAAATACCATTTTTGCCAAAATACAAATCCTCAAATTATGTCTTATAATTACTGAGAAATGCATCACAAATTTATAAATTAAAAAAAAATATTTATAATAGCATCTTAACAACAGTTGGAAATAAAGTAACCAAAATAGTTGGGATCAAGTCAATAAAACAATAAGTAATTAAGCTAAACAAAGAGAAATCTACTATGTGCCTTGAGTGCTTAGTATGAATAGAGTCTTGTTGGCATGAGTGTTTGTTGTGGCTTGAGTAGTTGTAGAAGAGTTTGATCTTCTATAACTCTCTTCTTGTAGATGTCTTTGAGTGAATGTAGCTCTATCCTTCCATTTTAGTCCTTTAGGTTCGTAACCAAAATATGCCTCAGAAGTTCTGACTAATAGTTAACAAACACTATCTGGTGCATTATAGAGGAATTGGTATTTTAAACTGTTATTTTTCTCCGTATTTTTCTGATTCGTCCTCCAAATGGTATCAGAGCCAAGTTGTTCGGGAGGGAGTGTGAGTATAAGTAGGAGCATCTAGAGAGTTATGTTGTCCTAAAGCTGGTCGAAATTAGTGTTACTCTTGGAATAATCATTTTTCTAGTTAGTAATTATTGTTGTTCTTCCTTTATGTTCTTAGTTTTATTCCTTAAGTTGGATAGCCGTTTAATAGCGATTTAGATGTTGGTAAACCTGGAATTTTCCATTGGATTAGCTCTGAGTGTGTGAAAAATAGAGCCAGACCCGGAGGGTGTCCCGTCACCAAGCCTATAGGAATAAAATAAAAGAATTTTGGCAGAAGAAATTTAGTAATTACTGCACTAAAAAATAACTATTTTAGAAGTAACATCTAAAGTAGATTTTTGTTCTAGGATAGTTTTTTCTCTTTAATCTACAAAAATCCTCATGGATACTCAAACCAACCCAAACGTAATAAATAGTGTTAATATTTATGCTATCTCTAATAAAATAGCTAAAATAAAAAGTGATTTACAAAATTAGAATATTCCAAAAGAAAGTTTTAATAGAGTCTATAAAACTGGACCCTTTGACTTTGTTAAAAATTATAATATTAAAACTTCGGAATCTACTATTGCAATTAATAGAAATATTGAGACTATTAAATTATTAGCAGTTGAAGATATTAATAGATATAGAAAAATTATAATTTCCTTCACATAGGTCTTGTTCAAGTAGCAGTTAAACCAGTATATAGATTAGGTTTAGATGTACCTATGTGTCTACTTTTAAGAGATAATAGGTTATTAGATTTTGATTATTCATTATTAGCAGTATTACAAAGTAACCTGGGGGTTTGGGCCACAGGTGATAAAAAAGTTTTAAAATAAGGTGTAGGTGACACAAGTCTTAATTATTAGATGGAGGTGACAATTACTTTATTATGGATTAAGAAAGTTGGGAAAGTTTGAAAATAACCAACAAGTTTTTAAATTTACACTTTGATCCAAATGATGGTTAATATATAACGGGGAACGAAGGGAAAAAAGGCATATTTTTGTCTCTCCTCATCCATTGTTATTTTCTCTCTTCGCAATATTTGTTGTTCGTTGTTGCTGTTGCTTTATTCATCATCTTTTGATTCATTATCATCATCTTATACTTCATTATCATCTTCATATTCTTCTTGTTGACCATTGTTGTTGTTGTTGTTGTTGTTAACCCAACTGCTGCTCTTTGACCAAATTCTTATGTCAAAGTTTATTTCGTAAATCACTTTCAACTTTGGAATTTACTTGAGAGGAGACTTTGGTAAGTCATATTATGCTTTTTAGTTGAATCTGGGTAACTGATAGTGTGTTGTTTTTTCAACAATAGCTTGCACGTGAACATGAATGCAATACAAGAGCAATATGTTTAAACAGTTCCATTATCTGCAGCAACAGATAAATGTTCTGTTGTAACAGTAGACTCATGTTAGATGGATTCATGTTTAAGGGTTTTAGGTGCACGTAATATGAATCGAATAGATGGGTATTCTGTCACACCAGATTAGTAATCTGTTTCAACAGATAATAATCTGTTTCATCAGATTACTAATATGTTTCGAACAATAAAATTCAGATACAGCTCCTGTCACACACAAAAACTAAACTAACAGATAACTCATATGTTCTTCATATTGATACTGGAGTCAAATTATTCCTTAATTGTAGACATGTCATTCGTTAAGAAATAGAAAAGGACAGCACGAAAATTAAATAAAAAATAAAAAGTCGTGCATCAAACATAATTTTTTTATAAAACAAACAAAAAAAATACATAGATAATAGAAAAAAGCTTAATTATTATTATCATCATTATTATTTGTATGGCCAGCCGGCCAATCTTCAAAAGGCAGCAGCAGCGCCCTCCAGAGCCTGCGGATCTCCCGCAGCATCCTTACTCTGACGGCGGCCAACTCCCAATGCAAGTCATGAACCTCCTTCTGCAGTTCCCTTATGGCATCTCGTAAAATAGCGACATCTCACACAGGATCATCCATAGCTAAAAAATGCATAAATTGACAAATCACACACGTAAACACAAAAGTAAAGAAAAGAAAGAATTTGAATGTAATGTAATACAACGTATATTTACACAAAAATCAGAAAAAAACTTACCAAAGACAAGAAAAAACTATCAAGTCCTTGAAGAGAAAGTAGTTGAAGGTGTAACAAGAGCGAGGAATAAATAGTGTGTAGTAGAACGAAAGATTGAGTAAGGAGGGACCTATTTATAGAGGATTGAACTTGAATGAGTTAGGCAAAAAATAGCAACTGTTCACCTCCATTTATTAATGACATTCTAGATTAATGTAAAAAGTTATAACTTAATTAAATTAATCAATATTATAATAAGTCATGACTTTTCAGCTTTATTATTATTAATAATTAGTTATTTTCAGGAACCATTTTTTTACACTATTTTGGACAACAGATAATATATTTGTTGCATCAGATAAATCATCTGTTACAACAGATATATCATGATTTGCAACAAATAGATAACATGTTGCATCAGATAATATATCTGTTGCAACATATAATATATATATTTTTTTAAATAAATAAATTATCTTCATGACATCCAAATTTTCTGACTTTTTAATTATATAAATTAATAAAGCAGATTTAAAGGCCCAACTATTCACCTCCATTTATTAATGACATTCTTGATTACTGTAAAGAATTTTGGCTTAATTAAATTAATCAATATTATGATAAGTCATGACTTTTCAGCTTTATTATTATTAATAATTAGTTCTTTCCAGGAACTGTTTTCTTTTACATCGAGTTGGACAACAGATAATATATCTGTTGCATCAGATAAATCATGTGTTACAACAGATATGTCATGATTTGTAACAAATAGATAACCTGTTGCATAAGATAATATATTTGTTGCAACATATAATATATATATTTTTAAAGGAAAATATATTATCTTCATGACATCCAAATTTCCTGACTTTTTAATTATATAAATTAATAAAGAAGATTTAAAGGCACAACTGTTCACCTCCATTTATTAATGACATTGTTGATTACAGTAAAAAGTTATGACTTAATTAAATTAATTAATATTATGATAAGTCATGACTTTTCAGCTTTATTATTATTAATAATTAGTTCTTTCCAGGAACCATTTTTTTTATACTAAGTTGGACAACAGATAATATATCTGTTGCATCAGATAAATCATCTGTTACAACAGATAAGTCATGATTTGCAACAAATAGATAACATGTTGCATAAGATAATATATTTGTTGTTGTTGCAACATATAATATATATATTTTTTAAAAAAAATATATTATCTTTATGACATCCAAATTTTCTGACTTTTTAATTATATAAATTAATAAAGCAAATTTAAAGGCACAACTGTTCACCTCCATTTATTAATGACATTCTTGATTACTGTAAAAAGTTATGACTTAATTAAATTAATTAATATTATGATAAGTCATGACTTTTCAGCTTTATTATTAATAATAAATAGTTCTTTCCAGGAACCTTTTTTTTTAAACTGAGTTGGACAACAGATAATATATTTGTTGCATCAGATAAATCATCTGTTACAACAGATATGTCATGATTTGAAACAAATAGATAACTTGTTGCATAAGATAATATATCTGTTGCAACATATAATATTTATATTTTAAAAAAAAAATATATTATCTTCATGACATCCAAATTTTCTGACTTTTTAATTATATAAATTAATAAAGTAGATTTAAAGGCACAACTATTCACCTCCATTTATTAATGACATTCTTGATTACTGTAAAAAGTTATGACTTAATTAAATTAGTTAATATTATGATAAGTCATGACTTTTCAGCTTTATTATTATTAATAATTAGTTCTTTCCAGGAACCGTTTTTTTAAACTGAGTTGGACAACAGATAATATATTTGTTGCATCAGATAAATCATCTATTACAACAGATATGTCATGATTTGCAACAAATAGATAACTTGTTGTATAAGATAATATATCTGTTGCAACATATAATATATATATTTTTCAAAAAAAATATATTATCTTCATGACATCCAAATTTTCTGACTTTTTAATTATATAAATTAATAAAGAAGATTTAAAGGCACAACTATTCACCTCCATTTATTAATGACATTCTTGATTACTGTAAAAAGTTATGACTTAATTAAATTAATTAATATTATGATAAGTCATGACTTTTCAGCTTTATTATTATTAATAATTAGTTCTTTTCAGGAACCATTTTTTTACACTGAGTTGGACAACAGATAATATACCTGTTGCATCAGATAAACCATCTGTTACAATAGATATGTCATGATTTGCAACAAATAGATAACATGTTGCATAAGATAATATATCTGTTGCAACATATAATATATATATATTTTTAAAAAATATATATTATCTTCATGACATCCAAATTTTCTGACTTTTTAATTATATAAATTAATAAAGCATAATTAAAGGCACAACTGTTCACCTCCATTTATTAATGACATTCTTGATTACTGTAAAAAGTTATGACTTAATTAAATTAATCAATATTGTGATAAGTCATGACTTTTCAGCTTGAAGCTTAGCTTTATAATTATTAAAATAATTAGTTCTTTCCAGCAACCATTTATTTTTTACACTGAGTTGCACAAAAGATTATATATTTTTTCCATCAGATAAATCATCTGTTACAACAGATATATCATCAGTTGCAACAAATAGTTAACCTGTTGCATCAGATAATATATCTTTTGCAACATATAATATATATATATATCTTTTAGAAAAAAAAATTATTTTCACGACATCCAAATTTTCTGACTTTTTAATTATATAAATTAATAAAGAAGATTTAAAAACAAGAATATTTCTGGTGAGTTTTTTACGGTTTAATTTGTGTTTATCATTTATTTCCTTACTCTTTTTTGTGAAAAGAAATAACTTAATTAAATCAAACTGGTGGTGACTTAATCTTTACGTTTCTTTAATAACCATTTTTATTAATTTAGTTATGGCAACAGATTGTATATATGTTACATGAGATAACCCATCTATTTCAACAGATATACCATCTGTTTCTATAAATCGACCATCTGTTTAAGGAGCTTTTTTGATTTCTTCTAACTGATTCATAAGTCGCAACAGATGAGGAATTTGATGCATCAGAAGCATTTTTTGTTTTTGTTTGTTTGTTGAATGTGTTTAGACAAAAGTCACAGTCACGACTATTCATTAACTTTTTCCTTAAAAATCATATCATCATATATATATCTTAATTAAATTAATCCAATGTTGTGACTTTTTTTAAATTAAATAATCTTTGTTTTACGATTATAATATCATTTAGTTCCTTATTATTTATTAACGAACCATTTTTAGGAGAATTTCTCATCATGACTGTATCCCTAACTCCAACCGCCGGCATGTTTTGAATAGGGAATAAATAGAATGATAATTAAATATTGAATAAGAATTAAAAATTTAAAATTGACCAAACCAAACCAAATCAAATATATACATGGATTTTTTTGAATCCCTTATAAGTAGATCGGATATAAAAAAGAGAAATACATATGCTAAAAGAAAGAAAAAATGTAACCTAATTATTATTATTATTATTATTATTATTATTATTATTATTATTGTTGTTGTTGTTGTTGTTGTCAACCTGACAATTTTCATCCGGCAGCAGCAGGGCCCTCCCCAGCCTTGCTCGGAAGTCGGCCAAATCCCTCTGGAGTTCATCAAACTGCCTTTGAAGTTCCTGCAAGGACTCGATATGAACCTTCTTGTACGAATCTGGATCTGACATATTAGTATTACAAGTATAGTAGAATGAACGAGAGTGAGTGAGAGTGAGTGAGGAGGCCGGAGGGACCTATTTATAAAATGATTAAGAATTGGAAGGGTCTGGACTTAGTCAAACCAAAAGCCACGACTGTTCATATCCCTTAAAAGGAAAAATTACACAAATCCCATATTTAAGACACCATATTACACAATATCCCTTAATGTTTTAAAAAATTACATAAAATCTCGGATTCATATTTACTACTGATACATATGCTCTAT
Source organism: Capsicum pubescens (assembly GCA_030864215.1). NCBI lineage: Eukaryota > Viridiplantae > Streptophyta > Magnoliopsida > Solanales > Solanaceae > Capsicum > Capsicum pubescens. Next base: position 112,738,443 of record CM061544.1, read on the forward strand.
GTATCACTATTGTATACATATGTATATACTAGTGATACATATACATATGTATCACTAGTCCATATATGTATCACAATTCAAAATTTTGGGATAAGATGTAATTAGCAAACTATCCGGGATTTAATGTAATATTGCTGAAACTATCCGGAATTTATGTGTTGTGTGTGTTAGTGTTACTTAAATAATACTGGTGACTTTATTAATAAGTAAATTAGAAAAAATGGATCTAAATACAACATTTTATCTTTTTGTTGTATTTCTGAAAGAGAAAAATTGGTAATCTGTTGCAAAATATATTCCACCTGTCAGTTAACTTACAACATATGGACAATCTGTTGCAACAAATTGATATATCAATTTGCTTTTCCATCAGTTGTGGCGTCTGTTGCAACTTGCTAGTCATCTGTTTATTCAATTTCATCGAGAGCAATTGATTTTTCTAAACACTTCTTGGCCAAATTTAATTTTTGCTCTTGGATTGCTTCTCTTTTTTACCTTGCATCCTTCAACTAAACTGAATTTTTGCTATTGGATTGAGGGCAAGAATTGAATTTGGAGGCCAACTTGAAGGATGTAAAGAAAAAAACAGAAGCAATCCAAGAGCGAAAATTGAGTTTGGCCAAGAAGTGTTTAGAAAAATCTATTGCACTCGATGAAATTGAATAAACAGATGACTAGCAAGTTCCAACAGACGCCACAGATGATGGAAAAGCAAAGTGATATATCCATCTGTTGCAACAGATTATCCGTATATTGTAAGTTATCTGACAGGTGGAACATATTTTGCAACAGATTACCAATCTGTCTCTTTCGAAAATACAACAAAAAGATAAAATGTTGTATTTAGATCCATTTTTTTTAATTTACATATTAATAAAGTCACCAGTTTTATTTAAGTAACACTAATACACACAACACATAAATCCCATATAGTTTGCGTCAGATAGGGAGTCTGTTGCGTCAGATATAGAGTCTGATGCAACAGATATAGAGTCTGTTGGAATACATAGCAGCCTTGCTGGTGGTTTGATTTGTTCCATCAGTTGCTCCGTCTGATGCAACATCAACAACAGCATAAACTACAAACAACAAATAAAAAACATCAACAACAAAGAAAACAACAACATTTATTCCAAAAACATCATCAACAACAAAAAAGCATACATCCTATGTTCCAACACCATCAACAACAAGGGACGGACCCACGTGGAATCCTCCGAGTGCACGAGCACAGACTGAACTCGTATCGAACTTTATATATGTATGTAGAAATAAAGAAAAAAATGTATATAATCTAATAAGTGAGAACCCATAGTAAGAGTTGTTTGGTTAGCCTAGTTGTTGTTTATAGGTGCTTAAGGCTATTTATTTCTTTTGGTCTTGAGTTCAATTCCCATTCAGCATATTTTTTTTAATTTTGGTAACCAACTCTTCTCTTCTTATTCACTTTAAACTTTTTATTTTTTTTCTCCCTTACTCCTTGTGTTGATTGTTCGGACTCCACTATTTTTAAGCTAAGAAGCACCCACCGTCTAAACCACACCACACCATAAGTTCCAACAATGTCAACCCCACCAACAACACCACACCACAAGTTCCAACAATGTCAACCCCACCAATAACATCAATAACAGCATCAACAATAAAGAAACAAACAAAATACATAAAAGAAATGATACTGCCAATAAGGCTTTTAAACTTCTCCCAACAGATGAATTTTTTTCATATCTTATAATTAAAATTCTCGGTATGTTTATTCAACAATTAAAAGTTCCTTCAAATTTTTTAAATAAATATGATATGGGGAAATGGTAATTAAATAAATAAAAAGATGTAAATAAAGTTGCAAGAAGAAGACGAGAATGAAAGAGCAATAGTGAATCATACCATACCTTATTGTCAAAAGAGGGTAAAAACAGTAATTTCAGTTGAGGAATCTAAGATATGGATATCGATCGATTTAGATCCGAACGAAAAAAATTTAGAAAGAGGAGAGAAAAAAAACGTTGTGATAACCCTAAAAAGGATAGAAAGAAAAAAGATGAGAGATTTAGGGATGAAGGAGAGGAAGGGAGAGATGAGATAATTCTAATTTCTAGATGTACTACCCTTAATATTAAATGACTAAACAAAGTGTATTTATTCAAATTTATATTTTCAAAGCATAATTAATAAGGCTAATTTGGTAGTAAAATAAACCCCTAATTAATATTTTCTTGGTGGGAGTGCCAAGTCAATATGAAACGGAAGAAGTATTAGGGGTTTCAATATTCATTAATTAATATTCACTAATAATTTGAGGGGCGCGAGGAAGAAAACGGGTGACATTGAAAAGACAGGACAAGACTACTCAATGAGATTTTTGAGTTATCCAAGAAATATTTTTTACCGCCTTTAGTAGTACTATTACTTTATCTACTCGGACAGTAGCTTGCTTTAAAATTAAAAGAAAATAAAAAGATTTTCAAACAGATATGTCGTCTATTGCAACAGATTTAGATATTTGTTTGAGAAATCCCAACAGCTCAGTCATCTGTGACAATAGATGGAAATGTCATTTGATAACTAAATAAAAAACGTCATCTGTTACAACAGATATCAATATCTGTTTGAAAATTTCCAACACCTCAGTCATCCGTCATAACAGATGCAAATGTCTATTTGATAGTTAAATAAGAAATGTCATCTGTTGCATTAGATATTGTTATCTGTTTGAAATTCTCCAACAACTCAGTTGTTTGTTGCAACAATTTTTATTGCAATTGATTTAGGATGAACTAGAGATAAAAGAATGAGATCCTCATTAACTTAATGTTAAGATTAATAATAGTACCTACATCGATCTAGGTGGAATGAGGGATGAATAAATGAGCTCACAGGGTCAACTATAAATCCAATTGAGTCGTTGCATTTGCATGGTGTTAGTATTACGTTCATCTCGACCCGAGTCGTCGATCGATCACTCTGAGTTGAAATGTGGTCTCATTAACTTAATGTTAAGATTAATAATAGTACCTACATTGATCTAGTTGGAATTAGGGATGGATGTATGAGCACAAAGGGTCAACTACAACTTCAATTGAGTTTTTTGGCAATTGTATGATGAGACGATACTGCATTCCTCCCGACAAGAGTCATCGATCGATCACTCTAATACGAACCGATTCTTACTACCTCGTATGTTTAACGAATACCTTAATTGAATAATCTGGGACTAGGGGTGAGTTCTCATAGGGTAAAATACAACTTTAATTGAGTCTTTAGGAAAATGCATGATGAGACGGGACTGCGTTCCTCTCGACAAGAGTCTTCGATCGATTACTTTGAGCCAAACCAATTCTTACTACCTCATATGTTCAACTTATACCTTAAGTGATTAATCTAGGACTAGGGGTGAGTTTTCATAATGTCAACTACAATAGATGACAATGCCTATTTGATAATTTACAACAGATGGGTAATCTGTCGCAACAGATGACTTAATCTGTTTGATAGTTTACAATAGATTCGTGATCTGTCGCAATAAATGACTTAATCTGTTTGATAGTTTACAACAAATGGATAATATGTTGCAACAGGTTGAACATTTGTTTATATATAATTCAATTGAGTTCATATGTTAGACTAATACCTTAATTGAATGTGAGTTCTCATAGGGTCAATTACAACTTCAATTTAGTCTTTTGGCAATTACATGATGAGACGGTACTTCGTTTCTCCTGACCAGGGTCGGCGATCGATCACTCTGATCCGAACCAATTCTTACTACCTCATATGTTAGACTAATACCTTAATTGATAAATATAGGACTAGGGTACTAATACCTTAATTGAATAGTCTGGGACTAGGGGTGAGTTCTCATAGGGTCAACTACAACTTTAATTGAGTTTTTGGCAATTGCATAATGAGACGGTACTGCATTCCTCCCAATAGAGTCGTCGATCGATCACTCTAAGCCGAATCGATTCTTACTACCTCATATGTTAGACTAATACCTTAATTGAGTAATCTAGGACTAGGGTACTAATACCTTAATTGAATAGTTTGGGACTAGGGGTGAGTTCTCATAGGGTCAACTACAACTTTAATTGAGTCTTTTGGAAATTTCATAATGAGACGGTACTGTGTTCCTCCCGACAGAGTCATCGATCGATCACTCTGAGCCGAATCGATTCTTACTACCTCATATGTTAGACTAATACCTTAATTGATTAATTTAGGACTAGGGTACTAATACCTTAATTGAATCTGGGACTAGGGGTGAGTTCTCATAGGGTCAACTACAACTTCAATTGAGTCTTCTGTCAATTGCATAATGAGACGGTACTGAGTTTCTCCCGACAGGATCATCGATCGATCACTCTGAGCTGAACCGATTCTTACTACCACATATGTTAGAATAATATCTTAATTTATTAATCTAGTACTAGGGTACTAATACCTTAATTAAAAAATCTAGGACTAGGGGTGAGTTCTCATAGGGTAAACTATCGATTAATCTAGGACTAGGGGTGAGTTCTCATAGGGTCAGCCACAACAGATGGCAGTGCCTATTTGATAATTTACAATATATGGGTAATCTTTTGCGACATATGACAATCCATTTGATAATTTACAACAGATGGGTAATCTGTAGCAACAGATGACTTAATCTGTTTGATAATTTAAATCAGATTCGTCATCTATTGTTACCTAATCTGATTGATAATTTACAACAAATGAGAAATCTAACGCAACATGTTGAACATTTGTTTTTTACAATTTTAATTGAGTTCATATGTTAGACTAATAGTACCTAAATTGATTAATCTAGGACCAGGGGTGAGTTTTCTCAGGGTCACTTCCTAGAGTACTCGATCAACTACAACTTCAATTGTTTTTATACAATTTCAATTGAATTACTCTTTTGGCAATTGTATGATGAGAGGGTTAAAAATCACGCATATATTTTATGATTTTAAAAGTAATTAAGATCATTTCGGACCAAATTAACATTTTCAAAACTACTTGTCATTCTTTTCCAAAATACAAATCAACCCATACAAAACGTTTCATCATTTTAAATCTTGAGGTATGGCTCTTTCTCTCTTATTCTCACTCAACAATACAGTACAGACAACAACTACTCAACAAATTTGCTTAACCCTCCACAACAGATCGCTTTTCTTCTTATTTTCGACCATATAGGTGTTATTTTTTACTTCATTCTTGCTTGTATCAGTCGTTTTCTTTGTCTTCATAGGCAACAAAGTTTAAGAAGAGCTCTATATTTGTTTTTTTTCTAAAAAATAAGGGATTTTAAGTTAATGATGAAAAATAAAACTTTTAGTTGAATTATCTTTGAGAATGGGTTTACAATTTTGAGTTTTGATAGTAAAAACGTAGGAAGAACTCGAGAAATCCCTAGTTTCCGTCGCACTGTTCCTTTGACTGTCGTGGTATAGTTGGATGTTGTTGTTGTTGTTGTTGGTGGTGGTGGTGGTGGTGTTTGTTATCGTTGTGGTGGCACCAGTGATGGCATTGGTTGGTGGTGTTTGTGGTAGTGTCGGTATTCGTGGTGTTTATTTGTTTGTTGGCATTGGTTGGTGGTGTTTGTGGTGGTGGCTGTTGGTGTGTCGGTATTTGTGGTATTTGTAATGTATTTTTTAAAATCTATGCATACATCAACTGTAATATAATTTTTTTTCTTTGTCTGTAGGTAAAACATGTCTCCCCAAATAAAAGAAAGTGAAAGTGGATCAACGTCTGACCACTAAAAAAAAGGCTACAGTACAGAGGGATTCGGAGGAACTTCTTGAACAATATCAGTCAGGGAAAAGTGAAGCTGAGGAGAGATGTGAAAACAATGTTGAGGGAGGTGGACAAGGGTCCTTAGATGGTGATAAAGAAAATAAAAGTGAGAAAGAGGAGGAATTGGAGAGTCAGAAAGAGAAAGAGGATGATAATCAACATGATGATAATGGATCAGCGATGGGGCGTGAGTTAATATCGACATCCTAGCATGATCCTGTCAAAACTTTTAGTATTGACAGGTTTCAAGTTGCGATACCGATAAATTACCCAGAAGGAAAACAACTAACTGGTCAAATTGTACTTAAATGTCAGATGGGGAAAAATTTTGAACATTTTATGAAAATTATGAAGAACGAAAACATAGGCGAACTTTTTAAGAAGAGCTGCTTTGGACCCTTTCTTGAGCTGCCTGAGGACCCCTCTGCCCGTATCTGTTTCCCTATGACGATGGTATATGGTCTTCTCAAGCGCAGGATCAAGTACGCGAGGGATGATAAAGATCCGGAGGAGGGGGGCAAAAGAAAGATGGATGAAATCTGGATCAACTACTGTGGCATGCCTGTTTGTTTTGGCTTGCAAGAGTTTGCCATAGTGACGGGACTGAGATGCCATCGTCCAGAAGGACCACCACCCCACAAAATATTCAAGGCAAGAAAATCCAAGGGATAAATAGATGGGTAGTTTGATATTGCTTGACGTGGCTACAAAGCATCGGATTTGTTGCCAGGTCTCGAGGATAAAACCATACCAGAGCAGTACAAGGAGCAATTGTTCTTAGTTTAGTTTGGTTTGCCCATTCAGTTATATTGGCAAGAGACGTCAACAAGGTCATAGAAGATGATTTGTTGGAGCGTGCTGAGGATTTTCATAAATTCAACAATTGTCCCTGGGGATATGACAGCTTCTACTTGACTGTCGAATATTTATTGACAAAGCTATCCTCAGGGACGACCACATTATACGACTTTCCTTGGGCTTTCATGGTAAAATTAATCACTAATTTTACTCATCCATTAATTTATATTGAATATAGTTATTATGATTTTTTTTGCTTGCTTCCTGTTTACATTTTTTAGGCTTGGGCATTTGAAGTCATTCCTTCCCTCCGAAAGCAGTTAATGGATTACCCGAATGAGGTTTCTCATCCAAGGATGTTTAGGTGGTTGACTGCAAAGAGCAACACCAATATTAAGGAGGCTGATCTCTTTAACCCTCTAGATGATGCAGTACGTCTTCTTCAAGAAAAATAATTCTACTCAAAGATAAGAAACATATTGAACATATGTTATATCTGGTGCAACAGATGTTATATCTGATTCACCAGATGGAACATCTGTTGCGACGGGGTATATCTTGCATCAGATTACCCATCTGTTGCTTTGGTTCTCTGAACCCGACTCCTAAAAGATTAACCATCTACCGCAAATTATGCAACAGATGGGTAATCTGATAACATATCATTCATCTGTTACAACATACAGATCATCTGTTGCGTAATAGATTACCCGTCTTGTGCAGCTGTTGCAACATATGATTGATATTTTGCATCATATTATTCATATGTTGCTCTGTTTCTCTGAACCAGACTCAAACAGATTTTAACCATATACTGCAAACTATGCAACAAATGGGTCTTTTTTTTAAAATGTAGCCCAACTGTGAAAATTATTATATTATATGATTTAAATGCATCTGTCTTTTTTTTTCTTTTTTATAGGTTGTGCATCCATGGATCGTGCCTACTGAGGAGGAGTCGGTGATGACTTCTTATATTACTCTAGGTCATGTTGATACTATTGTAGACCTAATGGTGGAGTTAATAAAGAAGTAATTGGCTGGAGCAATAGCCATAAGAAGAGTAGTTAGGCAAGGTCAGACTAATGTTGAGGCTCTTCATGACCAACCTTTTACTAAGGCAGATCCGGGTGCTTCTTCTGGTGGAGTTGTTGGTGTTGGTGACAGGCATACTGATGCTGCTACCACTCGTGATGATGAGCATGTTGATGCTCAAGAAAGAATAAATATGTTTGAAAACACCCTTTTTCTCCCTTACATAGGTCCCTCCACCCCTCTTCACCCTCGTGTTCTTGTTGCGAATGCGATGAGTGCAAGGACAGACAGGATAAACTCTTTGAAAAAGTAGAGGCTATCTCTAAATCTATCGAGGAATTCAAATCCAAGAGGTGTGTCATACCATCCAAGAAGGTAAGGGAGCCACACACTCCTACAGCGTTGGTTAGGAGAAAGAAAAGAGCAATTAGACACGTACTCTCCTCTTGAAAATCAAAAGAAATTGTAATTCCGCCCTCTCCAAAAGCTGTTGAAGTTCAGGGTCCAGTTAAGAAGGTGGATATATACGCGAAACTTAGAACTGAAGAGAAGAGGGATCTGCGATAGGCTAAGAATGCCAAGCCGGGCGCACCAGATTACCCCAGGCCTCTCTTTCCCCCCTCAAAACTTCCAGACTATGACTGATATGCGTATGCCGTACGAGGACAAGGCAAGTTTACTTTTCCTAACCTAGCCCTTCTAATAAAATCTCATAAAGAAGAAACTACGCAACAGATTTCACATCTGTTGTAACAGCTGGGTATACTGGTGCAACTGGTTGTGGTTCTGTTGCAACTTATTATCCATTTGTTGCATAAGTTGTGTTGGATTATTGATTCAGAGAACCCTATGAAACATATGGTCCATCCGTTGCATATTTACAATTACTAACCTATTTAAAAATTGACTTCATATCTCACAATATTTTGACATAATTTTCTGCCTCATGAGAAAAAGACAATTAACGTACCGGAAAGCTTATGACGTTGCCGATAGGATAATGGACCTCGACTTCTGCATGAAGCTCAAGGATAGGTACGATCAACTCAATGGAGAGGCGTCAGCCCTTGGCATGGGACTTTATTTACTAGTTCCTACGTTGGTCTTGGATGAAGAAGAAACGTTAAGATATGTTAGAGGGGACAGGCCAAATCCACACGGCAAGAGCTGGACCGAGGCAAAAAGGAATCTTGCAGTCATTAGCGTGAGCGGCATGCATTATCGGGCTGTTGAGATACTAATCGAGGAGGGAAATATCAATGTTTATGACTCCAATGTACCTCTCGTTGACGATTTCGATCTTTTTCTCCTTGTGGAGCCACTAATGGTGTTGTTGCCCATCTTGTTGAGGGAGAGTAAACTGATGAATCATTTGCCAAAGGAAGTGTTGATGAAGAAATCATGGGATTTTAAAGGTCAAAATAGGGGAATGATCCTTCGAAAATATGATGCCGCTAAAGCGAGCGGCTCGCACGCTCTTGCACACATCGAATGTTTGCTGACCGGCACAGAAATGGACGAGCCAACGACTTTTCTGTGCGACAATGTTATGGAAAACCTGCAAGAGGTCTGGGCTTATGGGGTACTAACTGGACGCTTGAAGCCTGTGTATATAGAAGAGTCTGTGAAAGAGAAATTTTTAATTTCAAGTCACCCTTCACTTTATTACATATACATGTAGTGGCAATAATTTTTTTCTGATGAAAGTTGAGTTTTTTATAATGCAATAGATAAGATTGTCAATATGTTGTAAAATATCTTTATTTCGGTCTGGCAGATAGTTTATCTGTTGTAATAGGTTGGTCATCTGTTGCATTACGCCGATGTTATTTCTATGAATAATCTAATAATCTAAAGTCTAATCTGTTGCAATAGTGAGAAGACCTGTTTGATAATTTCCAACAGATGGCCTAAATTTTACAACATATGCCTAAATCTTTTTGATATTTTCCAACAATTATGCTTGAATATCCATGTTCCCGTCGACAACAAACCAGTAGAAAATACACACACCACCATAAAAATTTCAGTAATTAGGCTTCAATATCCGTGTGCCCAACAACACCAAACCAGTAGCAATAACGGCAATAATGTAGTATCTTCTTGCTCGATTTTGTTTCTCTTCAGAAGCCTTGACTTTGTTCAACAAACCCTAGATTACACGATTTGCTTGTGATGGGTGTCCTTCTTCATACCAATCAAAGTAATCACATCCATCCAATTTCTATAAAAAAGAGAACACAATTACAAAATAATTACAAGTCAATAATTAATCAACTAATTAAATAAAAAAAATATTACCTTTGAAATCTTACAAGTAAAAAAACTACGACCCAGATTTTGTTGAGTCTAAGAAGTCTTTAACAGAGCTTCATGACCGTACTTACAATATCAAAAATCTTTAGCACAAAAAATAGTGGAAGATGCACTCGACATTGTAATGGTCAGTTGGAAAAAATGAAATTAATAATTTGAAGAACTTGGATAGATAAAAGAAGATGATGATGAAGAAGAAAATTTGCAAATTTAGGGTTAAATTTTAGGAGGAAGATGAATATATAAGACAATGAGGGGAAAAAATGACCGTTGGTGGCCAAGTGACGGCAAGTCAGCGAAATGTGCCAGACTGACACTGACACATTTGATGCCTATTTTATTTTACGTGTTTAAAATGAACATGTCTACTTGATGCCTATTTTATTTTAGGTGTTTGAACTGAACACCGTCGATGGGTTGCACCTTTTTTATTTCAATTTAATTCACTTTAACCTTTTTACACGTAGTGGCAATTTTTATGTCCAACGAAAGTTGAATTTTAATAATGCAATAGATTCTCCGTCCGTTGTAACAGTTATCCTAACTGTTGTGACATATAGTTTATCTGTTGCAATAGGTTGGTCATCTGTTGTATTATCTCAATGTTTTTATCTAAAGTCCATTTGTTCCAATAGTGGGAAGACCTGTTTGATAAATTCCAACAGATAACCTACTTGTTGCAACATACGTATAAATCTGTTCGATTATTCCAATAGATATGTCGTCTGTTGCAACAGATAAAGTCCATTTGTTGTAACATATGTCTAAATCTGTTCTTTTTTTCCCAATAGATGTGTCATCTATTGCATTATCTCGATGTTTTTATCTAAAGTCCATCTATTGCAACAGTGGGAAGACCTGTTTGATAAATTCCAACAGATTACCTACCTATTGCAACATATGTCTAAATCCGTTTGATTTTTCCAATAGATGTGTCTTCTGTTGCAACAGATACATTATCTGTTGCAATATTTAAAACTAGTATTCCTTTTCAATTAATAAGTTCAAATCTAAGGAATAAATAAAATTCGTAGACAAAATAAAATAAATCGAAGCCTTCATAAATTAGCTGAAATAAGTCAGCAAATAAATGAAATGTAAGAAAATTGTTATGGGTACAGATATCAATAAATACATCAACAACAATTTAAGTATATGCCAAGGATTTCTTTGATAGGCTCAATCTATAAAGATCTACTCAGTATGGGCAAGTTGTTCTTCATCCGATGCTATGGAATTCGACTTTGCTCATCGTGGATCTTTATTGTCGCTTGCGTACGGTTTCTGCGCTTTCTGTTCTCTGTATTTCCATAAAAAGAGTAGTATATTGTCAATGTTGTTCAGTAGTAGCTTCTTCTACATCCACCTGGAAAGCCAGAATTGGTCAATGCTAATCACGGAGATACAACAAAACAAAAAAAGGATAACTCATCCCTTCTAGCAAATCAAATAGGTCTTCCTCCCCTTTTAAATTGTCCCAAACATATTATATTTATGTTGAACCAATGAATCAACTGTTGGGACAAATTTCTACACGAGGAAGACCCTGTGTGATAATTTTCAACAGATGAACCATCTGTTGCAACATATGAATCATCTGTTGCAGCAGATAGGTCATCTGTTGGTACAAATAAAAGCGGTACGAAGAGCTGTTTCATTTTCTAAAATAGACGAGACATTTATTGCACCAAATAAAGTATCTGGTGCAACAGGTTAGTCAACTGTTGCAACAGATGTATATATTTGTTTGATAATTTTCAGCAAATGTGTCATCTGTTGAAACAGATATGTGTCTGTTTGTTTTGTCAGTTGGAAGACATATAATATATTCACCTTCTTCAGCTTGTGCTTCTCTCATTTGGACATTGTACGTTGCTCAGTGCAACACACAGACAGAGGAGTTGCAATTTTGCTTTTTTGGATGCCTGATAATGTCCTGGAGATCACTCTCCTTCTCTTAGACCTAATCTCTAATAGAGCGGATGGAAATAAAACCCTCTTTGATGGAATGAGACCCCTCTTAGATGTCAATTCCTTTACAGAAGTAGTTAATGCATTAATAGCATTAATCACTACATCATGTTTCGACCTGCAGTCTTGACATTTGCATGTAGAACATTCGCTGGGAGAGGCAAAATCTGTATAACCAGTATGATCATACTCATAATGGTTTGCATTAAATATTGTAATAGGAGCATTATTAGCACCAACAGCAGCACCACTACCACCAAAATTGTTTTTCTTGTAATGGTTGTTGCTCCAAATAATTCTATTTTTATTTTGTCGATGACCTTAGGGTCTGATAAAGTTTGCACAGACCATAAAGTAAGAAAAAATGGCATCTTCAACTCTCATTGGTCGGAACTAGCGATGGATGCACATTCTAACATAAATCATTACATATATTAGAATTATGATTCGATCATTCAAAAAAAAACATTAATTAAAAGAAAAAATTAATTATAATTATACTTACTGCATCCTTCAGGGGGTTGAAAAGATCAACAAATTTTACATTTTTATCTGTTTTGGCCAACAACCATCTAAAGATTCTTGGACAAGAAACTCCTTCCTGGTAGTTCACTTGTTGTCTCAAATAAGGAATGGTTTCAAACGCCCAAGCCTATAAAATAACGCCAATAAATCAAAACCATTATTGAGCGAAAAAAATAAATGATATCATAATAGAAGAAAGAAACATTTACCATGAAAGCCCATGGGAAGCCATATAAGTTGACTGTCTTTGGTGCTAACGGAGTCAACAAATATTTGACAGTCATTTTGAAGCTTTCATACCCCCATGGATAGCTGTTAAATGCCTCAAGATCTTCGGAGAGCTTTATTAAACCGAGGCATATGTTGTTAACGTCTCTCACCCAAAGAATATTATGTACAAACCAAACCAAGCACAATGACTGCTTGTGCTTCTTTGAAAGTCTTTTACCTTTCAATGCTTCTATCAAATTTTTGTTTTTGAAGCTTGGACCAACAATGGACACCAGGTCATCATGAACACACGACTTGCCTTTGCCTTTTTTGGGTGTGCGGGGTGCTTATTTTTGGGTTAGAATTGGTATAACTTGAGAAGGAGGATAACATTTTAGTCCAGTAACTATGGCAAACTCCTTCCAACCAAAACAAACAGGCATGCCACAGTAATTTATCCACACCTCATCCATCTTATCTTTGTTTTCATACATAAACCTACGCTTGAGAAGTTCATATACTATTTTCATTTGGAAACGAGAATTGTTGTCCTCCGGCAAATCAAGATATTTCCCAAAGCAACTTTCCCTGAAATAAGCATCCAATTTTTGTTCTCGAAGTATTTTTCTAAAGGCGTCGAAAGATTTTCCCATGGCTGACTTAACCACAAAATCACCCATTAAATTTGCGGCACCATCGCACTGCATTCTCACAGGATAATAATCAATGCTGAAGGCTTTGACCAGATCTTCTATGGAAGGGCTACTAGCATTTGCATCATCTCTTTTGAAATATTTCTCCTCCCCGTGTTCATCATATTCTTCTCCCGATTGAGATAACGTTTGTAAAGCAAACTTATAAAGTGGTGGATGTAGCCTAGCTGTTTCACTTATTCCTTTACTTAGACTTGATTCGATTTATGTTCTTTTGGGAACCATATTATCTAAAATTAACAGGAACATAAAATAATATATTATTGTTGATTAATGCATCGTTAAAAAGGGTTAACAATAAATCAAACAAGCAAAACAGTAAAATAACAATTGCAATAGATCACCGATCTATTGCACCAGGTAGTATATCTATTGCAGCATATAACCAAACTGTTGCAGCAGATGAGTAATCTGTTGCAACAATACAAAACATATCACTCATCTTTTAAGACAGATGAATGGTCTGTTCAACAGATCACACAACTGTTGTGACATCATCTGTTGTAACATATGAGTTATCTGTTGGAACAGTTAAATAATCCGTACCAATGGCTGAGTAATCTGTTGCGACAATACAAAACATATCACTCATCTGTTGAGAAAGATGAATGGTCTGTGCAACAGGTCACACATCTGTTGCAACACATGAGTGATCTGTTGGAACAGTTATCAACGGTCAATATTGTTCAGATTTCTTCCAACATAGGGTCATCTATCATGGCAGATGAATGATCAGTTGGAAAATCAAGTCTTACTTTTCCTGTAGGAAGAGTTGGTTGGATTTTATCAAACAGGAGGTTCATCTGTTGCGTCAGATCATTAATCTGATGGTTCTTCCATTGCCCCAGATGGTTAATTAGTTGCATCATATTTTTTATCTAATACTTAATCTATTGAAACATATGGTAAAGCTATTACATCAGATATTTAATCTGTTGCATCAGATTATTAATCTGTTGCATTAGAATTGTAATTTGATGGTTCATCTGGTGCATCAAATGGTTGATCTGTTGCATCATATGATAAATCTGTTGCATCAGATGGTTAATATGTTGCACTATATGGGTAATCTGTCGGAGAAAACAGTAGCACAATTTTGTTAAACAAAAAACAACAATTTCACCATTTTTACCAAGAACAAAAACAGAACAAATCAAACCAAATTGTATTTTTTGTTTTTATAAACACAAACAATAAAAATCAAACTTCAAAAAAAATGCAACAAACAACAAATAATCTTATTTCACTTCGAAAAAAGAAGAGAAAAAATACCAGAAATTAGGATTTTATTCAGACCACATTTTAAATTAGTGCAATGAATATTGAAATTGTTAACCAATACTATAAGAGAATTTGGCTCAAGTTCCTCATTTTCTTCAAAACTAAAAAGACCATAAATTTTTACCTGTGAAAAAAGAAAAGGACCGATGAAGAATTCAAAGCTGTTGTGGTCGGAGAGCAAGGATGTCACATCGGTTGAAGTTGAAAAGGAACTCGAAGACCGACTATTTATAGTTGGATGTTGAAGTCACCGAGGATTGAAATGAGAAATTTGTAGAATAGTTGGTTGGGAGAGAGTTGAGAGAAGCTGTCGAGAGAAGGATGAGAGACAGGTTGATTGAATTGAAGAGGGGAGCTCGAAGCCCAACTATTTGTCGTCAGAGTAGAAGTCGTCGGGGGTTGAAGGGAGAAATTTTGTAGAAATGTTGGTTGGGAGAGATTTGAGAGAAGTTGTCGAGAGAGAGGAGAGAGTGGTTGATTTGGATTGAAGAGGGTGTGGGTTGGGCTGATTTGTATTTTTGAAAAGATTAGAAAGTTTTAAAAATATTAATCAAGTCCAAAATTAACTTGATCTAGTTTCCTCATAATGATTGACCCTATTTGTTGGTCAATATCACCAATCCTTCATTCAAGACTTAAAAGACACCTTTCCTTCAATTTTCTCAAGTAACCTTGCTAATGGCCCGGTATACTTTAATTGTTATCCTAATTTTTCTATAGATAATAATGATCAAAATGTTATGGATACATTAACATTAAATGTTAAAACAAAAAACATGAATAGTAAGGTAAATACAAGAGAAATAACAATAATATATAGAGTATATTACAAATTAATGAAAACAACCTTAGCCCCTTAGGCTAAAATAATTAGTAATAATGGAGCTACCATGCTTATGAAAGCTAACCTTAATCATGATAATACCTTTATCCCAAAAATGATAAAATGGGATGATGTATTAAAAAGGGATAATTGGCATTTCGACTCCATAACGGAGCCAGAGATAGAAGAAGAAAATTCAATTATTGAACAAGTAGTACAATATCCAGATGGATCTATAGATTTAAAATTTCTAAGATCACAATATTTTATCAAGCATCTTCCAGTAGAAAAAATGTCCTTTTCTAGACGTCCAGTCTCTAAGTCTCTAGAAGAAAAGGAAGTAACATTAGAAGATATTGAAAGAAAATTAAAAGGATTTGATTTCTCAAAAATAATTCCAAATGACTATGAATCTACAAATTTAAAAGCTAAAATGTCAATAAGTCCCACTGCTAGTGAAATGCTAGGAGTAAGAAATTCTCTATGCATGATTAGGTCAGATGTAATATTTGAACCTGACTTTGAATATTTAGATAAATTATGGAATAGAAAATTTTATTAAAAAGGAATGGTATAAACAAAAATATTCATTAAAAGAAAGATATTCTTTTAGAGAAAAATGGTGCAATGATATGAAAAAATTAAGCTGTAATATTGAAGTTTTTAAATGGTTCAAAATTATAGGAAAATTAGATGATCAAAAGGATTCATTAAACATGATTGTTAATAAATGGTATACTACTAGTAATAAAATGGTAGAATCAACAATTCCTCCGTTAGAAGAAACTAGTCTACCAGTAGAAGGCAGAGTTGTTACTGCCTCACCTTTTAAATTAGATACAGTAAATACTAAAGGTAATCCTACAAATAAGGATATAAATAAAATACTCCAACAAAATAATTATATCAATCAATTATTACATGCGGTATCTAATCAGATTCTCAAAGCCGAGAATAAATAAACTTTTAAAGATAAATCGAGTTCTTCTCATTATGATAAAAAATTAGAAACTCATCCAATTTTTAAATTACCAAAATTCTCTAAAGATAAATTTCCTAAATTTGAAGAAAAGTTTGAAGTAACCGATGATATTTTAGGAAAAATTAAAGAAAGATTAAATCCAAATTAAAAGTCACAAATGACAAGGTTATAAGAACTTTATCAGAAAAAATGATAACGAAATAAACAAACTAGGCTCTAAATATTCAGTAAAAAAGAATTGTTATAAAAAGCCCACATTTTTGGATATGCAGTATGAAGAAAATAAATTTTTATCTCATACTTCACATTCTAGAAAAGAGTCGCGAAATAGAATATTGATGGATTAGCAGAACATCAAATATATAATAAACTACATAAAATGGGAATGACCATTACGACATATAAAATTGCCAGAATGTCAAATAATCAAGTAGTGTTTATGATTATATCAGGTTTTACAGGTACTATAAAATATTGGTGGGATAATTACCTCACAGATAATAATAGACAAAGCATTTTAAATGCTACAACTATTACTCAAACTATTAAAACTGAGTCAACAGGGCAAACAGTTGAAAATCAAGTCTTAGAAGATGCCACCGCCACTTTGATTTATAGTATAGCTAAACATTTTATAGGAGAACCTCATCTTTTCCAAGATAGAAGTTTAGAGATATTATCAAATTTATCATGTCCAAAGTTAGATGATTTTTGATGGTATAAAGATTTTTTCCTCAACAAAGTCATGATTAGAGAATATTGTAATAATGATTATTGGAAAGAAAAATTTATAAGTGGCTTACCAACATTATTTGCAGAAAAGGTTAGAACAAAACTAAAAGATAGGTTTGAGAGAAAAATTCCTTATAGTAATTTAACCTATGGTGATATTATAAGTTTTATAAATGTCACAGGACTAGAATTATGTACAAATATTAAGCTTAAAAATCAACAAAAAAGAGATAATAAAATAACTCGCAATGAGCTAGGAAGTTTTTACGAAGACTTTAATTATATAAAATTATCAGCCTCTTCAATGGAAGCTACCAAAAAGATTAAAAAATAACATAAAAATTATAAAGATAAATCTGAAAAATCTCATTATTATAAAAGACGATTTTAAAAATATAAAAAGTCTTCTAAGGGAAAAAATAAAATCAATAATGAAACATGTTGGAACTGCGGTAAAACTAGACATAGTGCTAAAGATTGTCGGGTTCCAAATAAAAACAAAGACAAGATAAATATGTTAGAATTAGGAAATAAAGTTAAAGATAAATTATATTCAATACTTGATGAAAATGAAAATAGTTCTTCTAGTGACGAAAGTCTTAGAGATGACAATCGACTTAATGCTTCATACAGTTCAGATAGTAGTGAATTAACAGACCATTGTAATTGTAGTGGTGCAATTTGCACTTGGATAGTCATTCTACAAATGTTATCTCCAATAATAATCAAGAAAAAAAAGTCTTATTTGGCATGATAGATAATTTAGAAGACCCAATTCTTAGGAGAAAATATTTAATAGCCTTAAAAGATATTGTTCTTGAACAACAAGTTGATAATAAAGAAATTATTGAACCCTTTACTATGAAAAATGTACTAAATAAATTTAAAGAACATAAGTATGAAATAACAATACAAGATCTTCAAACGGAATTATTATACCAAAAGAAGAACTTAAGAAAGTTAAGCAAAGACTTAACAATCTAGAAACAGAGTCACTTGCTAATAAAATATTGAAGGATTTAACTTCAAACCAAGACCCGAAATCACACTAGTTTGAGCTTGGTGAAACATCAGGAGTAAATAATGACAATAAAGAAATAGAGTCTCTAGAAATAAAATCTATAGAAAAGCTTCCCATAAACAAATCAGAAATTAATAGAATTACTATAGTTAAACCACAAAGTTACTATATACTAATTACTATAGTTATCAATAAAGATTATAAAATTCATAAGATTGCATTACTTGATACATGTGCTGATGAAAACTACATTATAGAGGGATTAATTCCTATAAAGTACCTAGAAAAAGGTACTATATGCTTTTTTTATTAAATCAACTTTTTGGTGGCATGTACAGGCCTTTTATTATGAATCAAATTTGGCCAAAGGCCCAAATAAATCTCAACAATGTGACAACATTACAAACTAATGAATTAGGCCCAAAATAAAAACCCGGCCATTTATGTCTGTCTTATTTTACACTCTTTGCCTAGTTTCCAAAAACAAATCTCTTAGACTACCCAAATGCTTCTTCCAAGTAAATCCCTCATCAATCGCCATTACCGTCACCCCGTTCTTTGGATGATAAATCGAGTGGATGATGATACCGTTGTTGTGATGCTCGCACAAGAAGAAAGATATATCCGTCTGGAGCTTGCAAATCTTTTTAGTGTAAGTGTGATGCCCTTCATAAGTGTGATGCCCTTCATACCTTTGTCTTGACATCTTGAACTGAATTTGACAGAACCCCCATGATTTTATTTCAGATATGCTTGTATCTGTTGATGTAGTACTATGGTTGACCTCCGATTCCTCAAGTTAGATCTGACACTGTACACCTCTACTATTGATGCGTGATTTTGTGTGCTAATATGAATTAGCCTAGCTAGCTTAGCATCTTCATATTCCTTGTGCAAAACCATGATGTAAATATTTTTGTTGCTACCTTTGTTAATCTTATCTTCTTTGCTCTTGTGATTGCCTTATGATTCTTCTTGTTTTAATTCTCATAACTAGTATTTAATCTTTTTTGTGTTAATTATCCTTCTCCCTATTATTGGCACTTCATTTAAACCATTGTAAGTGATTCGTTGTTGATCAATTGCTTGATTAGCTATGAAATTTCCTATCTGGTTCCCTTCTCTGAAAATATGTTGAATTGGTGCCCCTTGTAGTTGCATGTTTTCCTTTATGTTCTCAATAATTTCAACTATTTCCCAAGGTACTTTCCATACATTAGTAATAAACTTGACCATAGATAAGGAATTTTTTTCAATTATACATTCTCTTATGCCCTTGCTATTACTGTGTAACAATGCCTGCTAGATTTCTCTTGCTTCTGCTTCAAAATTTGTTGTATTATCAATTTGTGCATCTTCAACATACTCTACATGCCCATTGTGATTTCTTAGTACAAAACCATAAGCACTTAAGACTGGATTTCCTCTACTAACTCCATCAGTGTTGTATTTAAGTCTTTCTTTTCCCTGGGTCTTCCAAATCACCAACAGAAGATACAACTTATTCTTGTACCCTCCAATGTAATGTATTACATCTCTCCTGTCTCTACTAGTTCTTTTGATTCTTGGATACAAAATCTGCACCATTTGATCAATTTCCAATAAGACATGTTGAACTATATAAATAAATTCAACTGCCTTGCCATGTCTTATAGCATTTCTTCTCTTACATAGATCCCATATAATTAATGCAGGAAATGAATTATAAAGCCTCCTTATTTTGGTACTCCCCTCTTTATACCACCATTCCATGATTATTTGATGTAGTTGTAGGCCTTCCACCTTAATACCTATAAAATGAGCAAAGAACTTCCATAGCCTTTGGGTTATGGGAGCAGTTAGAAAAAGATGATTCATAGTCTCCTCCTTCCCATCCATACAACAACAATATCTTGAAACAATTGGTATTCTCATTCTCTTCAAGTTATCATCAGTATCAACTCTGCCTTTATACACCCTCCATAAAAAGAAATTAACCTTAAAAGGATTTGCTTTCCCCCATAAGTGATCATACTCTTCCTTCTTGTTTCTGATCAGATTCCATGCAGACTGTACAGAGAACTTTCCACTTGTTGTACCCATCCACCATGGCTTATCATTTTTATCTTCACTGACTCTTAGACTAATTGTTTCTATTATATGATCCACCATATCTTCTGAAAGCAATTCCTTAAGCTTCTCCACATTCCATCTGTCAGCAATAATAAAATCCTTTACCTCTAACTCCTTATCACCTTATTTTTCCTGCTCAATATAATATAAAGCACCCTATTTAGTCCAATTGTCAAACCAAAAGCTAAAATTACCTCCCTTAATCTGCCACCATATTTGATGCTCCACCTCATCTCTTATTTTCATCATTTGCTTCCATATATGTGATGCACCAGAACCTTGAGCCAAAATAGGATGCAACTTTTTGCAATATTTATTCCACGTGAAATTTCTCCATAAAGAGTTGGTAGAGGTTCTAAAACTCCACCATAATTTAGCAAACAGTGCCTCACTAACATGATGTAAATATCTAAAACCCAATCCTTCCCGTTTTATTGGATGGCATAAAGTATCCCAGGCTACCCAATGTTTCTCTCTAAGAGCACCTATACTTCCCCAAAAAAATCTTGCCATTATTTTATGAATCTGATCTATAATTCCTTTTGAAGGGTACATAGTAGACATAAGATAGATGGGCGAAGACTACAAAACATGCTTTATCAAGGTGTGCCTCCCTCCAAAAGTAAGTAAATTATTCTGTCACTACATGATCTTGGTCATAAACTTCTTTACTAAGCACTCAAAATGCATCTTTTTTCCTACCATAAAAAATAGGACACCCCAAATATATGAAAGGAAATTTACCTTGCCCTATGCCAGTCCATATTCTTATTTTATGACAAATACTTATAGGAACTTTTTCATGCAAATATAAAAAACTCTTATCCAGATTAATCAACTGACCTGATATAGTCTCATACTCCCTAAGTACTGTCATCATATTTTTCACTAAATTCTTCTGACCTAAGCAGAATAGAATAGTATCATCAGCATAAGATAAATGATTTATTCTTTCACTCAATTTCGGCATACCATACCCTATGTATTCATTACTTCCCACAAGTTTGAGCCCGCTTGCCAGTACTTCAGAAGCTATAATGAATAATGTTGGAGACAAAGGATCACCTTGTTTCAGACCTGATAACGCCCAAACTACAGCTCTCGTAAGAGTGTAAGCGGTCGCTGTCAAATATAGAACCCAACTGGGTTGGGTGTCGAATCCCACAGGGAATACTTGGTCACTAAGTGTTGCAATTATTAGTAGACTGTTGATCGAAAATTCCACGGAAAAGGGGGGATTGAATTGTGGCGTGAATTAATGCTATCAAAGTAACAACAGAATGCTTTGTTTAGTAAGATTTAATCACAGAGAAAAATAAGTTAGGGTTATGTCCACCTTATGAGTTCTACGTATCTATTAACTATGAGTAATGCGGAATTCAGACATGCATGCACTTATAGAGATTCGTATTCTAATGGTAAATCCTAGTGTTTCTCAACCATCAAGGATTATTTCACTTTAACTCTCTCGAGCTTAAAGCGTATAACTAATGGTACAAACTCTCCAAGAGATTAATCCGGTTAAGGCATTAATGTGTAAATAGGGGTTGGTAGCCCTATTTCCATGTCACACTCTCTTTTCCAAACATGTAACTTTTCTCTTGAACAAGTTAATGCTATAATGGCATATTCTATATGTTTACAACCACAAGAATTTAATTAAAACGAAGAGAGTAATGATATAAGTAGCATACGCATCAAGAATTCACAAACTCATAGTAATAGATAGTTTATCAAAAGGTTTCCATAACCCTAACAGAGAAGTTTAGCTACTCATGATTGTAAAGGAAAACAACGAAGACATCATCATCATCATCATACCAAAACGATAACAATCTCACGATGGGTATGTATTGGCGTCACTATGAGAATGACGTGATTTCCTCTCTAGCCGTTCTTGTAGCGTTTTTTCTCTCTAAAGTTACAGAAATTGTAAAGTGAATAATACTAAAAGTGTCGACTGAATTATGGAAAAGCAATAATGAATGAATGAATGCTGAAAAATTCAGCAAATAAGGTTTTTATAACATCCTTGTCCTAGTCCTATTAAGTTACTGCTGCACCCCTAAGCATTTAAAAATACTGCTTTTTCCCGGGATAATTTCTCCATGCGTCACATTCAGTCCATAAGCTTCCAAAAGCTGCCTTCCCTCTTCTGTGAAGTTTTCCTTTGCTGCCCAAAGGTCCACAAAGTGCTGAAATCTTCATCATTAATACCTGAAAATATGCTAATCACGTAGGTTAGCTCACTTACAGGAAAATGGACTAAAAGTGCAGGAATTATATATTTTATCCTTAAAACTTAGCTATAACATGGGTAAATTATGGTGTTTAGGCGTGTAAATACACCCAACATCAAGACCCCAAGAATATTTTAAAAAACCATAACTCTTTACTCTTTCCATTAATCAACACAGAGTACCAATTATTTGAAACTAGTCTCCATATCATGTCAATGATCCTCTCATGAAATCCAAAGCTTCTCATCACTTTAGTCAGAAACACCCATGAAACTCTATCATATGCCTTTTCCATGTTCAGCTTAACAACCACATTCTAAAACTTTTTCCTTCTATTAATATCTCTTACAATCTCTTAAGCCAACAACACATTCTCTGCAATACTTCTACCCTTCATGAATCTTGACTGATTTCTTGATATAATATATAGCAAAACATGAACCAACCTTTCATGAAATACTCTTGAAATAAACTTATTCATGTATGTACTAAGCCTAATTAGCCTCAAGTCATTAAATCTGGACACTTTCTCTATTTTAGGAAGCAATACCAAGTCTGTATGAGTCACATACCTAGATAATTCACTTCCACAGTAAAAATCCATCACCACCCTAAACACATCATCCCCAATAATACCCCTACAGTGCTAAAAAAACTCACCAGAGAGCCCATCAAGACCACTAGCACTATCTTTACTCAGTCCAAAAACTGCCTCCTTAACCTCCTACTTAGTAGGCATCTCAATCATTCTATTATTTTGTTCTTGAGTAATGAGTTTGGGAATCACCTGCAACATAGAATAATCTTCTACATTGCCCTCTTTTTTAAATTGCTTCTAAAACACTCTCTCAACTTCCATCCCTATTTCATCATTTGTTTCCAGCACCTGTCCCTGTTCTACTTCTATTTTTTGAATCTGCAATCTTTTTCTCATTCCCTTCACATATGCATGAAAGAACTTGGTATTTCTATCTCCTTCAACAAACCATTTCATACTTTCTTTTTGTTGCCAATAATCTTATTCCACTTTTTGCATCTTTATTAAATCAACTTCAACTTTAATTAGATCAGCCATGTTCTCTTCAGAGGGATTGACCTCCAGTTGCATTTATTTCATCCTCACCAGGTCTTCTTGAGTATCTATCTTCTAAAATATATCCCCAAAAGCTTCCCTACTCCACTTCCTCAATGCTTGCCTCATCCTTTTCATCTTTCTATGTAAAATTTGAAATGGACTCACTCCAGTCCCTTCCTGCTTCATCTTCCAGTTTTCTTAAACCATTCTTTTAAAGTCCTTGTGCTTGAACCAAAAGTTAAGGAATCTGAAATATCTGGGCACTGACTTTTGAGTAGAACAATAAATTAATTGCAATGGAACATGATCTGATCCTTGTTGAATTAAATGTTATACTTCTGAAGAGGCAAATTCATTCATGAACTCCCGATTACCAAATATATGATCCAGCCTTTTAAATATGTATGCCTTCTCAATCCTACCATTCCACCATGTATATACACTTCTAGTAAACTTGATTTCCCTTAAGGCACACACATTAATGCATTGTACAAAATCTACTGTCTTATTTTGTGTAACTGGCAACCCCCCAAGTTTCTTTGCATCATTCACATTGAAATCACATCCAACTATCCATGGATTATCTATATCCTCAGCAGCATCACCCAAATCTTCCCATAACTCTAGCCTTTCTATAGCACTGCATCTTGCATACACTGCAGTGATAACCATTTCTTTCCCACAGGTCTTGTGCTTAAACCTGATAGTAACTTTTTGATGAGTGTCTGATTTAATCTCTCCCTCCCACTCTGAATTCTAGAACACCCAAATCTTTGCTACTCTATTTACATAAACATTCTACATCCCTAATCTTTTTTTGTAAATTTCTACTTCTTTAAACCCTTGGAATGGTTCCAAAAGGGAAATATAAGAATAATGATTCTTCTCTTTAAAATCAATTAATCTTTCAAAAGAGTCTTGAGTGTTAACTGATCTTATGTTCCAGTATAATATTTTTTGTATCATCATTAACTCTTTATGGGTTTGCAGAACTACTCCTTGTATGCCTTTGTTTTATTTGTGTCTTGTTTTTCCCCTTGCGCTCCTTCTACATTTCTTTTGTGTGTCTTGGTGATAAATCCCCTTGCTTGCTTACTTTATGTATATTATTCTAAAAATCTTCTTCTTCTTCAGATTATTCTCCATTATCATCTTGTATCACATGTTCTATTTCCCCAACTGCGGATGTGATTGAAAATAAGGTTTCCTTACCAAAAAAAGTTTGGAGGAAGTGATGGGAGTGAAATCTATGTAATTGCTACTGATGTTTCTTTATTAGGATTAAATAATGGATCCCACTTCAATGTCCTCATTGGATAGTTCTAATTTTAATGTGCAATATAAAAAATTGGTTTTGACAAGAGATGCACATAATCCTCAATCCTTGATGCTTTAATCAAACCATAACAATTGCTAAGAACTCCTATATTGACATCACCTTTTAATTTGCATTGTTTTGGAATCAACTTCCTCAGATCTTGGATGTCAATCCATCCATAAGAGAACTTCCCAACCACCACAGATTCCAAATCTTCATTCACAATCATCTGTGTTACCTCCGCTTCTTCCCTTACGACCTTTGGTTTGCCATACAGATGCGTTATAGGCTTAAAAGGAGGTGGTATGACTTTAGACATTATTGGCTTGAGAGTAGCAGCATATGTCATACCCTTCCCATGTTGAGACTCTGAATTATTCTGTTGAGCAACCTCTGATGAAGGCTACTTAACGGCCATGGTGGCCATGAGTAAATCAATGAAGAAAAATTTGGGTTTCAGTGTATGCTAGGCTAGAGAGCATTTTCGTTTCGCTCAGACAAGAATTAATTAATCAAAAGGTACTACACGCTTATTCTCCGCAATAGGGGGAAAATTAAAAATAAATTATAGACTCCCCAAAGCCCGTATTTGCAATGATAGAGTTTATTTTATTAATAATTTTGTAATCACTAGAGATACCAATGAAGAGATAATATTAGGTCTTCCTTTTATCACTCAAATAAAACCTTATATTGCCGAGCTAGATGGCATCCACACCATTATTTTAAGAAAAGGATTATTTTCCCCTATCTAAACAGTATATCAAAAGAAGAAAGCGATTTTATAAAAAAAAAACTATTTTTAGACAAAATTCAGTCCAATAGGGATTAGAGCAAAACTAATCCACTATTAAAGGAAAATTTTATAGTATTATGAGTTATCAAATTTTGAAATTCTTTTTAAACTGTTTTATAAACATGCCAACAAATTCGATTTTTAAAGTAAGGTATTCTCTCCCAAAAATTTTAATAAAATTTTTCTACAGGAAAATTATGAGACCTGAAACTCCAGGATCAAGGTTAAGGCCTCCATTCCAGCCTTTTCGACCAGAGGAAAAAATGTAAAGACCCTTTACTAAAGAAGATAAAAAGTCAAAAAATAGGTTTTTAGTCCTTGCAGAATTTCCATCCCTGCCAAAACCTACCGTTCTGTTATCGTCAAAAGAGTCCATTACCAGTGTACCCAGAAAGTAGCCACTTACAGATATTTAAGGAAGAATACTCATCAAAATAAAAATATTGCCATCCAAACTAAAGATAGTTATGCGATAAAACCACTGGAGACCTACACACAAGTAGTCTCCCCAGCCACTCCGCAAAGGAAAGAAGAGCAGAGTATTCCTGATAAAATGAAAAATTGAGATAGTAGATTTGCAAGTACTGCCGATAATGGCACATGATAAGAAGTACAAAAAATTTTTAGTACCAAAATTGTTAAAACCTTGTTATACAGATTGGGACTATGTGGAAACAGATGATCCCCTCAAGACTCAAAGGTAATATGAGTTCATATTAATAGATACGGATTCATTACAAATCGAGCATAAATTAGCAGATATAAGTGATCCCTATAGTATTCAATATTCAAAGTTTACAATCAAAAGGATATCAAGACTATTTGAATGGTATGTAGATTACCTACATACACCCATTCCTCTATCAATAAATCACCGACCTCAGACCCATAATTGGTATGATTATAAGGCAGCCTGGTATAAGTTTATGTATGTTAGGTCCAACACTTACTCTTGGTTCATGAAATATTCATAGCAGATGAAGACTGCTGTAATTCCCCGACGATTCTATGACTGGTGGAATCAGTATGGAGAAAATGAACAAGTATTGTTTACACAGTTGAAAAAGCAATTTGAAAAGTTCTAGGTAGAGTAGAATATTTCTACACTATCGAAAAATGTTAAATGGTGTAAAATTTTTATCGCTAAAAGAATTTCATATATTATCTATTGGTCCTTTGATATTCATGAAATCTAAAGGATCAAATACTTAAGTAAAACCATCAAGATTAACGGTTGGAGTCCAATGGAGAAGCCAACAACAAGCTCATCCTCACAAAAGGAAGCACACCTCTCCAAGGAGGAATTATAAAGAAGGCACAAAGCAGCCTTGTCAAATCTAGATAATGAGAATCATTCAGAATAGATTATGGAGTTATTGGATACTGCATCCTCTCATTTTAGCAAACCTATCAAAGGGGATATGCTGGACCCATAAGGAATAGTGCAGGCGTACCTTCTCAATTGAAAGAAAGGTGCCCACACCTCTTCGAAGTTTGAAAAGCTACTTAATGGAACCCATAAATAAAACGACAACTAGAAGACAAATGACATCAATCTTCAAGGAAGAAAAAGCCAAAATCTTCTCAAAATCATCAAAAGACAAGTTCAAGATAAGGATGAAAAGATAGTCAGAGACACGTGTAGAACAAGTGAATAGTCATCAGCTACTCCTAGATAGGCATAAAATAAATAGCTTGTATTAAAGTATGGACAGATGTAAAATAAATAGAGTTTATTAAATATTAGTCAGCATTTTTTAGGCCTATTTAAGGATTTCAACTTGTAATAGGAGAGAGCATTCTGAAATTTCCCAACTCATAAATCTTTCTACCATCTCTCATATTTCTCATCTCCCTCTGTAAAGTTATCTTATTTCCCATATCAATAAAAAGTTTTTGTAAGTATAAATATCACTATTTCCCTGTTAATTAATTAATTTTACTTTGCTTTTATTTTGTTATTAAAAAATTAATTTTAAAGTTTAAACTACTTTTAATGTAGTAATTATTTTAAACTGTTATTTTGCCTCCCGTTTTTCCGATCCGTCCCCCAAATGGTATCAGAGCCAAGTTGCCCGGGAGGGAGTATGAGTATGAGTTGGAGTGGCTAAAGCGTTACGCTGTCCTAGAGTCGGTCAAAGTTCTGGAAAAAGTCGCATCTCTGCCAAAGAATACCACTCCCCTACCATCAAAAGTATCCATGAAACAATCGAAGGCATGCACACAAGCAGTTTCCCCAATCACACCACAGAAGAAGGATGAACAGAGTATCCTTGATAAAAGGAAATTTGAGATAATGGATCTACAGGTACTACCAATAAGAGCACTTCATAAAAATTACGAAAGTGTGAGAATGGTTAAAGCCTTAATGTACAAAGTGAGGAAAATAATCCCCTCGAAACACGAAAAAGTTAGTGAGTTTATTTTAATAGAGTATTTCTACTCTACTGGAGAATATTGAGTACTAATTACTATTTTTATCAATAGAAATGTTTTAAACAAGAAGCATATTTTGCAAAATTAATAGCTTCGCCAAATTATGGCACTTAATAAAGATGCATAGCAAGGTTACAAACATTTTGGGTCCTTTACTGTATTTTGTAAATAAAAAGATTTGATAAATATTTTTGCATAAAATGCAAAATATTAGGTAAAATATCTCTACATATTAAAAGGTTTTAATATATTATTAGTCTTTTTAAAATTTAAATATCTATGGTAAACCCCATCAAATAATTCTACATCTGGTTCTTTCTCACGGACCGAATCCTGCCTTCAAAGACAGAAAATGAAGCTAAATAGATACTGCAATATCTATTCAAAAGGGAAGACCTAACCTCTGTTCTACATTCAATTAAGGACAAACACCATATAAAAATAGGTCACTACAAGACGAACAACACAAGACACAACAAATAGTGAACCCCATGGAATCCAACCAAAAACCCATGTCACATTAAGACAAAACAACATAAGTCTTCATTTCACAAAGGACAAAAGACAAAAATCCCTTCAAAAATATATAAAATGCACATCTCTTCAAAAGGTCATCAAAAGCAAGAATCAACGGATATATATTCATCAGCTACCGAACAGGTGGAAAGCAAATAGCATGTATTAGTGTACAGATAGATACACAGATGTAAAATAGACAGAGTGGGGAAAATATTAGTCAGCATATTTTGAGGCCTATTTAGCCTTTCAACTTGTAATAGCGGAGGGCATTCTGAAATTTCCGAACTCAAAAATCTCTCTACCATCTCCCATATATTCCATCCCCCTCTGTAAAGTTCTCTCATTTTCCCTAATCAATAAAAAGTTTTTGTAAGTACAAATTTCTCTATTTCTCTAATGTTTTGATTAATTTTTCTTTAGATTATTTTATTCTTATGTTAAGTTTAATTTTTTTTAAAGTTATTTTGAAAGATTAAATTACTTTCAAAATAGTAATTATTTTATAATTTTAATTAATTTAAACTGTTATTTTGCTGCCCATTATCCCGATTCATCCCCCAAATGGGAGTGTGAGTATGAGTAGGAGCAGCTAGAGCGTTACGTTGTCCTAGAATCGGTCAAAATTAGTGTTACTCTTGGAATAAACATTTTTCTAGTTAGTAATTATTGTTGTTCTTCCTCTATTTGGAAGAAGAAAATTAGTAATTACTGCACTCACAAGTAATTATTGTAGAAGTAACATCTAAAGTAGATTTTGGTCCTAGGATAGCGTTTTCTCTCTCATCTACAAAAATCCTAATTAATACTCCAACCAACCAAAATATAATAAATAGTCTTAATACATCTACTATCCCTAGTAAAATTGCTAAAATAGAAAGTGATTTATAGAATTGAAATATTCCGAAAGAAAGTTTTAATGGAGTCTATAAAACTAGACACTTTGATTTTGTTAAAAAGTATAATATTAAAACTTTCGAATCCACTGTTGCAATTAATAGAAATATCGAGACTATTAAATTATCATCAGTTGAAGATATTAAAGATATAGAAAAAATTACAAGTTTCCTTACATAGGTCTTGTTCAAGTAGTAGTTAAACCATTATATAGATTAGGTTTAGATGTACCTGTATGTCTACTTTTAAGAGATAATAGGTTATTAAAATTTGATGATTGATCATTAGCAGTATTACAAAGTAACCTCGCTAATGGCCCGATATACTTTAATTGTTATCCTAATTTTTTTATAGAAATTAATGATCAAAATATTTTGGATACATTAACATTAAATGTTAAAACAAAAAACATGAATAGTAAGGTAAATACAAAAGAAATAGCAATAATATATAAAGTTTATTACAGATTAATGAAAACAACCTTTTAGCTTGGATGACAATATTTTTATTGGCTGATGAGTATTCTTCCTTAAATATTTCTTTAAGTGCTACATTATAGTTACACTAGTAATGGACTCTTTTGATGATAGTGGAACGATAGGTTTTGGCAGGGATGGAAATGCATGGTGGTGTACTACTGGCAGCTCTGGTGGTACCGGCCCGAGCGCCGAACCGAAGATTGAAGAAGTTGAATAGATATTATAGATTAATGAAAACAACCATATTCCCTTAGGCTAAAATAGTTAGTAATAAAGGAGCTACGATGCTTATGGAAGATAATCATAATTATAATTTAATAACCTATTATCTCTTAAAAGTAGACATATAGGTACATCTAAACCTAATATATATAATGATTTAACTGCATCTTGAACAAATCCGATGTGAAGGAACTTGTAATTTTTTTTATATCTATTAATATCTTCAATTGCTAATAATTTAATAGTCTCAATATTTCTATTAATAGCAACAGTAGATTATAAAGTTTTTTAATATTATAATTTTTAACAAAATCAAAGTGTCTAGTTTTATAAACTCTATTAAAACTTTCTTTTGAAATATTTCAATTTTGTAAATCACTTTCTACTTTAGTAATTTTACTAGAGATAGCAGAAATATTAACACTATTTATTACATTTTGGTTGGTTTGAGTATTCATGAGGATTTTTGCAGATGAGAGAGAAAACACTATCCTAGGACCAAAATCTAATTTAGATGTTACTTCTACAATAATTATTTTTGAGTGCAATAATTACTAATTTTCTTCTCTTAAAATTGTTTTATTTTATTCCTATACGCTTGTTGACGGGAACACCCTTCGAGTCTGGCTCTATTTTTCAAAAACTCAGAGCTAATCCAACGAAAAAATCCAGGTTTGCCAACATCTAAACCGCTATTAAATGGTTACCCAACTTAAGGAATAAAACTAAGAATATAGAGGAAGAACAACAATAATTACTAACCAGAAAAATGATCATTCCAAGAGTAACACTAATTTCGACTGGTTATAGGACAGTGTAATGCTCTAGCCCTCCAGAAACCAAATCCAACCCACTAAAATACTGGTCGGCATACAACTAACCCATACTACTCGTATCCCAGTGTACGAGTCGTTTTCCCTAGTCGTATCCTATCAAGAGACCAGAAATCTAGAAAATTTTCTAAGGGACAAAAATCTAGGAAATTTTCTAAGGGACAGAAACCTAGGGTTTTCACTTTGCCTCCCTCAACTCGAGTGGAAATAAATTGTCCATAAAAGCAGTAGTAAATTCATCTCACTTTACAGACCCTGCATCGGTACCTTTGTCCTCCTTTCACTACTTAACCCAAGTATGAGCTACCCTTTGTAACTAGTAAGCAGTTAAGTTTGTACTTTCTCTGGAAGTGGCACCCATAATATCTGTCACCTTTTGCACACAATGTAATAACTCATGTAGATCTTTCTTAGACATGGATCCAGATAATACTGGAGGATTTATCTGAGTAAAGTCTCGGATCCTAGAAGCTATCGTGCTCAATACTAGGTTGACCGGGGAAACAACCTGCTAATTATTTTGAGCATCCGTAGACTGGGACAAAACTGTAAAAGTGGTCCTTAATTTATTATGGGTGTCTTAATCATTAAAGGGGTTTCTAGGGATAGGTGATGGTGCAGACTGGTCCTCATTTCTTCTTTTGTTAGCCTTTCTGGGAGGCATTTTCTATAAAAAGTAGAGAATGAGTTAGAAGGAGAAGTTTTAACAGAGCTCATACCCCATCGCAAGACATGAATACTGAAAAAAGGGAAAATTTCCTAAAATTTCTCATAGCCTCTCTCCCATAAGTGTGGCTCAATTCACACCCATGCACAGACTCTACTTATCACGACCCGAGGCTACCCCTAGTTGTAATACGGTGCTTAAGGCCACAGTGGCCCTAGCTAACCCATGATTTGGCATCTCTTGTGACCGCTGAATATGATAATAATAAAACATCATATGCGAAAGCCAAACTAATGAAAACTCTGATAACATATAACATTCAAAATATCTGAATATCCGATAGAAACTAGAAACAAGTCTGACTAACTAAAAGCCTCTAAAAAATATGGAGTTGATAGGACAAACCCCCAACTAACTTTTCCTGACTTAAATAAAAGGAATACAGAAAGTAACTACGGATAACATGTCCTCGAAGGATAAGGACTCAACATAACTGTTGTTGAATGATACACAAAGTGTCTAAGCACGGTTTTTGAACTAGGCATCCAAACCTATATTATCAAATAAATATAGTACAAAAGAGAGTATGCGGTTAGTACATTGAATGTATTGGTACTTGAGATAGGGACAAACTAAAAAACATATTAATACTTAGCATGAATACATAAACATATAAAATAAATCCAGACCAAGAAAGCATATGCTGAAATAATCTTCAAAGTTGAATCACTGAATAACTGATAAAATAAACTCTTAGTCATGCAAACCTATTCTGAATATCATCTGAATACTGAACTAGGACTGTGGGAGTTAACTTTTAATCGGCATGCCCCAATCTGAGCAAATAGGAGCTCAACCTGTAACCCCTGTTAGAAGGGTGTCTGTATGTTATGCCTCGAATTTTTGGTCCTTGAAAATTTTTCTAAGTTTTGAGATCCTTTCCTTGACTATGACTCTCCCTACGAGTCATAGGGTGTCTTAATGGGTCATGTGACCCTAGTCGTAAGGTGTCTATAAAGTGGTGTTGAAATTACTTTCCTGGGTTTGACTTGAGGTTACTGGTCGTAAAGACTCAAGATGAGTCATTGGGATGGGTCATAACTAAATCATATAAGTTTGTGGCTTGATTCTACTCTAAGTATGTGAAACACCCTGGTTTCTGGACCTTCAAAAATTTCTTGGAATTCTGATCTCTGGACCCAATACGACTTATGGGTACAATCCATATATTGAGGTATGAATGGTATGGTCCAGTTGTATGCTGACCATGTTAGTTGGTAGAATGGATTTTGGTCACTGGAATTGGTACGAGTCGTATTATTGGATATGGATCGTTTGATTTGGGTTTTCCATAGCATAGTATAAGACTTGATAACTTAAGCTTGATTTGAGTACGAGTGGCTCACCATGAGCCATGAGCCAGGGTATGAGTCGTACCCAGGACTCGTATAGTGATCAGTGTGCAAACCTCTTATGGATTCTATTCTGCCAGAGATATGGGTGAAGGGTACGAATCGTATGTTGTCAATATGACTTAAGTAG
Source organism: Capsicum pubescens (assembly GCA_030864215.1). NCBI lineage: Eukaryota > Viridiplantae > Streptophyta > Magnoliopsida > Solanales > Solanaceae > Capsicum > Capsicum pubescens. Next base: position 112,771,773 of record CM061544.1, read on the forward strand.
GATGAGTCATACATAATACAACGGTGGGTCCAGTGGTTGAGGCTTAAGATACGAGTGGTGGTTACCACTTGTATCGAAGGGTACAACTCGTAAGGGTCAGTCGTACCCCTGTGATGGGATTTTTATGCAGCTTAATTGTAGGTATTCTGGATATTTCCCCACTTACATTAATAAGTCCCTATGACTTATAACTCACTTGGAAGATTATTTACTCTATTATTCTATTCATTAACACTTAGAAACTCTTCCTAAACACTCTATAATTCTCTCAAGAGCTTTTGGGCAAGAAAGCTAGGGTTTCAACTAGAGGACTAAATTGGGGATCTTGTTGGTGGTTTCTCTCCGTCTACTTGGTCAATTAAGGCATGTTCTCTTCCCTCACAGTTATTTCCAACTAAAGGCATTTTTTTTATGATTTGTTTTCATGATTTCATCATTGTATGATTTTGAGTTTAAAACTATGATTTGGGGGTTTTGATTTTAAATGAATGGTTATGGTTTCCCGTGGTTTTAATTATGTATTTACATTCTTAATTGGTGGTTTTGGATAATTGGATTGCATGGGAATGGTTAAATGGTAATTGGAATTCATTAGTTATAGTATGCCCCCAATGTGTTTGATAAAATGCCTATAAGGATGTTTTCATTGCATTTACTATTTTTAATGGAACTCTTGTTTGTTTTAAACTTAGTAAAGAAATTATTCATAGTTTAAATTGTTTGAAAAGGTAAAAGGGGTAAATGGTTATATGGGAATCCCCAAAGTGGTTTAATATGGTTAATGAAAAAGTACATGGAATCCCTTAAACCTATATATGGTTTGATATGGACAAAACTTGCAAGTATAGTCGGTATGACGATACCACTACTAATGGCCTTGGTTAATAAAAGGTCAATAGATTGGATAGTTTCTTGGTAATGGTTTTAATTGGGAAATAATGGCGGGGTGTGTAGCAAAGCCATGGAAGGTGGAGGTCCCAGAGGGACCAAAACTAGAAACTCATATTTGCTGATGTGAGGTTTGGTCCAAGTGACCATGTGCATAATGTCACACTTCATATTTGGGGGATGTACTAGTCATCCCAAGTTTTCTTCCTTGGTCGTACAACTTCACGCACTGGGTCCCTTTTAGCGGAGAGAGCTAAACCCATATAGCCCATGGGTGGTTTAGGACGACAAAGCTACATAGCCCAGGTAAAGGTTTTAAAGGCATGCTAAACCCGGTCCCCTTTCCCGGCATATATATATATGGTTTGTATGCATTATGGATGGTTTTACTTGGTTTTATAATTGGCATTATTTTATCCTTATCCTGAGTTCATGCTAGTGTTCACCCGCTAAACCATCTTCGGGAAGATGTATACCCACTCTATGTTAGAACCGGCCGTTCTACTCCTCCTACATAGTGATTGACTTAGGGACAGTTTTTGGATTAAAGTGGTAAGCTTTAATCTTTCTGAAAGGCTACATTTCATGTTATGGGTATTTTTAGACATTTTAATTTATTTCTAGATATTGGTTTTTGCTATAGTTGGGAGCATGTCCCAACTTGATATTCTTACTCTTTTTGTTAGAGGCTTTATGGTACTGTTATTGGTTGGTATGGGCGGGATTGGTATGGGTGTCAACCTTAATATTGGCATTGGTTTTGGGGCCGACATCATTGGAAATAATTTTTTACTATTCCATTATATTCCATTTTGGGATTAATCATGTTATGTTTTTTAACTCATTTGGTTATGGACCTTGATTTGATATTGGTTTGGCTTTGTGGTTTGGTTGGTACAGTTTAGAGGACGGGATGACTTAGTAGGGTTGGTTTTGGAATAGACCTATCCCAAAGTTAGTCTTTGTCTAGTTACGTTATCTTCTTATATGTTCAAAATTCAGCCAACTCAGGGCAGGTGGCTGGATGTTAGGTTGGGTAATGGGGGTGGTCTCCCATCCCGGTCGGCCTTGGGATACCCATTACGACAGTTGGTTCATGTAAAATTAGTATTAGAGCTTTAGGTTCACGATAAATTGGGAGTCCATAATGACATGTCTAGTAGAGTCTCTTCAAGGGGTTTTTAGCACACCACACTCATATGAGAGAGGCTACAAGGCATTTAGGAATGTTTCACTTTCTTGGTATTCTATTATCAAGCTTAGAGTCTAAGTCATGGAATTCTTCTCTAATCCTTCATTTTTTAGTTTTCAAATAAAGCCTCAATGATCTGGAACATAAGAAAACTCTTCAGTCCCATCTGGAGATAATGTTTATCGGGTACGTCCTACTTCTGGAGTTCATCTTCGATCTCAGGTTCCTATCCTTAATTATTCTAGAGTTCCTACGATTGCTACAACTCCTCCTTAGGGTGAGGTGACTAATGAGGAATTTTACTAGTCTATTTATACTATTGCTTAATTGGTTTTTGCTCAGGCTGTGAAAGATGTGTTTGGTGGGTTGTCTGCTAAGGTCACAAGGGTTGGTCAGATTATGAAACTGAATCCTCCTACTTTTACTGGTGTAAAGGTGGAGTAGGATCCTCAAGGTTTCATAGATGAAATAGAGAAGATTTTTAGGGTGATATAGGCCACAAATATGGAAGGTGTAAACTTTGCAGCTTATAAGCTCAAAGATGTTGTGTACCAATAGTACGAAGAGTGGTATAAAGATAGAGGTGATGTGGAGGAGTCACCCTTATGGTATGCTTTTTCTGGTGCTTTTCTAGATCATTTCTTTCCTCAAAAGTTAAGAGAACCAAAGATGGAGGAGTTTATGAATCTCAGGCAGGGGAGGATGTCTGTCAAGGAATATGCCTTGAAGTGTCATCAACTATCAAGGTATGCTCCTAATTTGGTGGCTAACATGAGAGTAAGGATGAGAAAGTTCGCTTATGGGTTGAATCATAATTTGATCTTGGAAAGAAAGACTGCTTTGCTGATCAAGGATGTGGACATTTCCAGGTTGACTGTTCATATACAATAGGTGGATAATGAGAACAGAAAATTGACAAAGTTCCGAGATTACAGGGTAAGAGAAAAAGGTTTTCTGATTAGGGAGGTGCGCAGTCTCAGGGGTGGTCGGGATGGCGGCAAATGGCAGAAAAGAGGTGGGGTAGTTTTGGTTCCTTCTTTACTACTAGCGTTCCTTACCCAAGGCATTCAGATGATAGGCATCACCAAGGTGGTGATAATTTTCGGACACCGAATGCCCAATCTCAGGTGAGTGAGTGTCAGTTGGTTTCTTCATGCCCTCTTTGTCAGTTTTGTAGTCGTCCTCATTGAGGTTATTAAGATGAAAGGAGGGACAAATGCTTCAAGTGTGGCCAAGCAGGACAACGGCTTAGGGATTTTCCAGTTAATAAGATTGCTATGCAAATAAGGTATTGGTGGCTTCATTTTTTGCTCCTGCAACCGGTGGTATCGCATATAATTCTGTTACTGCTCCTAGTTCTAGTATTGGTTAGAACAGGTTGTATGCTCTTGTATCTTGGTAGGAATCTGAGGCATCACCTGATGTCATTATTGGCACGTTACCACTCTTTTCTCGTGATGTGTATTGTCTGTTTGATCCCAGGTCAACTCTTTCCTATACTACCCCATATATGGTTGTATGTATTGGTTTTAATCCTGAGGTTGTTTCTGATCCTTTTTATGTTTCTACCCCAGTAGGTGACTCGGTTATTGCTAAGAGAGTCTATAGGGAGGGTGTGGTATCTTTTAGTCGTAGGTAGACCTTGGTGGATTTATTTGAACTTGATATGGTGAATTTTGATGTTATTCTAGGGATGGATTGATTACACTCTTTTTACACGTCCTTCGATTTCCCGTAAGGTTGTCTGTAGTTTCCCTGGTGAACCAGTTATAGAGTGGGAGGGTGGTTCCCTATCTCCTTGTATTGATTCTAACTCAGAACGTCCTTCTTTACAATTAGTCCTGGTGGAAAATGTGTTTCCTAAGGTTTTTCTTAATGATCTTCCTGGTGTTACTTTGGATAGGGAAATAGAGTTAGGTATTGATTTGGTTTTGGACACTCGTCCAATATCTATTCCTCCATATAGAATGGTTCTGGATGAGTTGAGGCAACTCAAGGAGCAACTTAAAGATCTTCTAGATAAGGGGTTTATTCGTCCTAGTGTATCCTCATAGGGTGCACCAATTTTGTTTGTGCACAAGATGGATGGTTCCCTTTGGATATGCATTGACTATTGGCAGTTGAATAAGGTAACAGTCAAGAACAAGTATCCTCTTCGAAGGATATATGACTTATTTGATCAGTTGTAAGGTGCCAAGTTCTTTTCTAAGATAGATCTTCGATCTGGGTATCATTAGCTAAAGATTAGGGTGGAGGATATCCCAAAGATGGCTTTTTACACTTAGTATGGGCACTTTGAATTCTTGGTGATTGTCATTTGGTTTGACTAATGTCGCAGCAGAATTTATGGATCTGATGAACAAGGTTTTCAGGCAAGTCATGGATCTCTTTGTCATTATGTTTATTGATGATATTCTAGTTTATTCTAAAAGTGAGGTGGGTTATGTTAATCATCTCTGTGTGGTATTGCAGACCTTGTAGGAATAACATTTTTCATGCCAAGTTCTCCAAGCATGATTTTTGGTTGAACGTTGTAACTTTTCTTAGTCATATGATATCTTGAAAGGGGATCATGATGGATCAGCAAAAGGTGGTTGTGGTTAAAAGGTGGCCTAGACCCACGACTCCAATCGACATTCTGAGCATTTTGGGTTTTGCTGGGTATTATCGGCAGTTTGTGGAGAGCTTTTCGATGATATCTTCTCCTTTGACTAAGTTGACTAAAAAAAGGTGAAGTTTTCTTGGTCGGATGCTTATGAGGGGAGTTTTGACAAGTTGAAAGATAAGCTAACTTTGGCTCTTATTTTAACTTTGTCGGAAGGCAATGATGGGTTCGTGGTCTATTGTGATGCATCTAGGGTGGGACTTAGTTGTGTCCTGATGCATCATAGGAAGGTGATTGCATATACTTCTAAGCAGTTGAAGGTACATGAGAAGAACTATCATACTCATGATTTGGGGTTGTTGGTGGTGTTTTTTCTTTGAAAATCTAGCGGCATTATTTGTATGATGTACACGTAGACATCTTTGTCCACAGTATGTATTCACTCAGAAGGAGTTAAATCTCAGGCAATGAAGATGGTTAGAGCTTCTCAAAGACTATGATAGGAGTCTTCACTACCACCCAGGTAAGGATAACATGATTGTTGATGCTCTTAGCAAGTTGTACATGGGGAGTTTGGCTCCTGTGGAGAAAGAAAAGTAGGAATTGGTGAAGGATATTCACTGCTTGGATAATCTTAGATTTTATCGCTTAAACTCCAAAGATAGAGGTGTAATGGTACAATAAGTGGTTTGATCATCTCTTGGTGCAGAGATTAAGAAGAAGCAAGTGTTGGATCCTGTCTTGATAAAAATCAAGGGTGATGTTGGTGGGCAAAAGGTTATGGTGTTTGAAATTAGTGGTGACGATACTTTATGGTACAAAGAGAGGTTGTGTGTTCCCGATGTTGACAATTTTCGTCAAAGGATCTTGGCTGAGGTATATGAATTGTGCTACGTTGTAAATCCTGGCTCGATAAAGATCTATCATGACCTTAAGGAGATGTGTTGATGGAATGGTATGAAAAGGGATGTGGCTGACGATTTTGTGGCCAAGTTCTTGGTGTCTCAATAAGTTAAAGTTGAGCACATGAGAACTGGTGGGTTGTATCAAGACAGTTTTTTGCCCGAATGGAAATGGGAGGTAATCAATATGGATTTCGTTACCGGTATTCCTTGGTCTCGGAATCAATATGATTCATTTTGGGTCTTTGTGGATATAATGACAAAGTCTACACACTTCTTTCCAGTAAGGATTACCTTTTTGGCAGAGAATTATGCAAAGCTATATCTTCAGGAGATTGTGAAGCTGCATGGGGTACCTATTTTGATTTTCTCTGATCGTGGTGCGCAGTTTTCAACTTATTTCTAGCGATCTTAATAAAGAGGATTAGGAACAAAGGTGAGTCTGAGAACTGCTTTTCATCCCCAAACGGATAGAGAAGAAGAAAGAACTATTCAGACATTGGAGAATATGCTTCGGGCATGTGTGGTTGATTATGGTTGCAGTTGGTTTGAGCATCTACCTTTGGTAGAGTTTACTTACAATAATAACTATCATTCTAGTATTGGTATAGCCCCTTTTAAGGAACTATATGGTGGGAGGTGTAGATCTCCTATTGGTAGGTTTGAGCTAAGTGAGGCGAGTATGTTCGGTCCGAATTTGATCTATAAGGCTATGGAAAAGGTAAAGATAATTTGGGATAGGATTAAGTCTACCCAAAGTCGCCAAAAGTCCTATGCAGATGTTAAGTGTAGAGACTTAGAGTTTGAGGTAGGGGATAAGATGTTTCTCAAGGTATCTCCCAAGAAGGGAGTAGTGCGGTTTGGCAAAAGAGGGAAGCTCAGTCCCAGTATATTGGTCCATATATGGTTTTGCAGAGGGTTGGAAATGTTGCTTATGAATTGGAGTTGCCTTCAATCTTGAGCTTGGTTCATTAGGTATTTCATGTGTCCGTATTGAGGAAGTATCTTAGTGATATTTCTTCTATTGTTCCTTTGGAGGGCTTGGGTATCTCGGACTCTCTGTCTTATAAGAAGTTCTTGGTTGAGATCTTAGATAGACAGGTACGTCAGTTGCGAACAAAGGTTGTGGCTTTGGTTAAGGTTCTATGGCGGAACTATAATGTGGAAGAAGCTATATGGGAAGCAGAGGAGGACATGAAGTCCAAATATTTGCATCTGTTTTCTGCTCCTGGTATTTTTTTGGAAGGTATGTGTCTTCAACACATCTTTATTTTCTGTGTTTGTTAATGGCAATATTAATATCTTTGCCTCTTTGTTTTCAAACTTTGTTAAAGATTAGAAATATATTTGATAATGCAAATGACTTATACGTGTGGTTACCCCTACCTTGTCCATCATTAGGGGATGAATATTCCAAGTGAAGTAGACTAAAACACCCTAGTTTTTGGACATTAGAAAATTTACTGGAATTTTGATCTCTAGACCGAATACGACTCATGGGTATGAGATGTATTTTGGGGTAAGAATGGTATGGTCCAATCGTATGCTGACAAGTGTTAGTTGGTGGGATGGATTTTGGTCAATGGAGTGGGTAAGACTTGAATGGTACGAGACGTATGATTGGATACAGATCATTTGGTTTAGGTTTCCTTAGCTTAATCTTAGACTTGGTAATGTAAGTTGGATTTGAGTATGATTAGCTCACCATGAGTCGTAAGTCATGGTACAAATTGTACCCAAGACTCGTATTGTGTTCAGTGTTCACAACCCCTGTGGATTCTATTCTGCTAGGGATGCGGGTGAAGGGTATAGATCGTATGCTGTCAATATAACTTGGGTAGGATGAGTCGTACATGGGACAGTGTTGGGTCTAAGGGTTGAGGCTTTGGATACGAGTGGTGAGTACCACTCGTATCAAATGGTACGACTCGTGAGGGTCAGTCGTACCCTTATGATGGGATTTTTATGCAACTAAAGTGGGGGTATTCTGGGCATTTCCCCACTTACCCTAATAAGTCCCAACGACTTCTAACTCACTTGGGAGGTTATTTATCCTATTATTCTATTCATTAACGCTTAGAAACTCTTCCTAAACACTATAATTCTCCCAAGAGCTTTTGGGAAAGAAAGCTAAGGTTTCAACTAGAGGACTAAATTGGGGATCTTGTTGGTGGTTTCTCTCTATCTACTTTGTCAATTAAGGCATTTTCTCTTCCCTCACTATTACTTCCAAATAAAGGCATGATTTTATAAATGGTTTTCATGATTTCATTGTTGTATAATTGTGAAGTTGTATGGGGTACCATTTCAATTATCTTGGATTGTTGTATGCAGTTTTGATCTTATTTTTGGTGGTCTTTATAGAGAGGGTTGGGGATTAAGGTGAGTCTGAGTACTGCTTCTCATCCTCAGACGGATAGACAAGCAGAAAGAACTATTCAGACATTGGAGGATATTCTTCAGGCATGTGTGGTTGATTATGGTTGCAGTGGGGTTAAGCATCTACCTTTGGTAGAGTTTACTTACAGCAATAACTATCATTCAAGTATTGGTAGGGCCTCTTTTGAGGCACTATATAGTGGGAGATGTAGATCTTTTATTGGTTGGTTTGAGCTCAGTGAGGCGGATATGGTCGGTCCGAATTTGGTTTTTAAGCGTATGGAAAAGGTAAAGATGATTTGGGATAGGCTTAAGGCTTCCCAAAGTCGCCAAAATTCCTATGAAGATGTTAAGTATAGAGACTTAGAGTTTGAGGTTGGGGATAAGATGTTCCTTAAGGTATCTCCCATGAAGGGAATAATGCAGTTTGGCAAAAGGGAGAAGCTCAGTCACCTGTATATTGGTCTATATGTGGTTTTGCAAAGGGTTGGAAATTTTGCTTATGAATTAGAGTTTCCTTCTATCTTGAGCTTGGTTCATCTGGTATTTTATGTCTCCATGTTGAGGAAGTTTCTTAGTGATCCTTTTTCGATTGTTCTTTTGGAGGGGTTGGGTATCTTAGTCTCTGTGTCTTATGAAGAGGTCTCGGTTGAGATCTTGGATAAGCAGGTTTGTCAGTTGTGAACCAAGGATGTGGCTTCGGTTAAGGTTCTATGGTGGAACCATAAGGTGGAAGAAGCTACATGGAAAGAATAGGAGGACATGAAGTGAAGGTATACATATCTTTTTTCTACTCCTAGTATTTATTCAGAAGGTATGTGTCTTTAACACATCTTTATTTTCTGAGCTTGTTAAAGGCAAGATTAATATCATTTCCTCATTGTTTTCAACTATTTTAAAGATTGGAAATATATTTGATAATGCAAATGACTTGTACGTGTGGTTACCCCTTTGTTGTCCGTCATTCGAGGACGAATGTTCTTAGTGGGAGAGACTGAAACACCCTGGTTTTTGGACCTTAGAAAATTTCCTAGAATTTTAATCTCTAGACCAAATACGACTCATGGGTATGATCTATATATTGGGGTAAGGATAGTATGGTCCAGTCATATGCTAACTAGTGTTAGTTAGTGGGATGGATATTGGTCAATGGAATGGGTACGACCTGAATGGTATGAGTCATATGATTAGATACGGATCATTTGGTTTAGGTTATTCTTATCTTAATCTTAGACTTGGTAACTTAAGTTGGATTTTAGTATGAGTGGCTCACCATGAGCCGTAATCCAGGGTACGAGTCGTACCCAAGACTCGTATTGTGGTCAGTGTTCACAACTCCTATGGATTTTATTCTGCCACGGATACGGGTGAAGGATGCGGATCGTATGCTATCAATATGATGGGGTAGGATCAGTCGTACATGGGACTATTTTGGGTCTAAGGGTTGAAGCTTTGGATACGAGTGGTGGGTACCACTCGTATGAAAAAGTATGACTGGTGAGGGTCAGTCGTACCACTATGATGGGATTTTTATGCAACTAAAGTGGGGGTATTTTGGACATTTCCCCACTTACCCTAATAAGGCCCAATGACTTATAACTCACTTGCGAGGTTATTTATCCTATTATTCTATTCATTAACACTTAGAAACTCTTCCTAAACACTTTAATTCTCTCAAGAGCTTTTGGACAAGGAAGCCAGGGTTTCAACTAGATGACTAAATTAGGGATCTTGTGGGTGGTTTCTCTCTATTTACACTGTCAATTAAGGCATGTTCTCTTCCCGCACTATCACTTCCAACTAAAGGCATGGTTTTTATGAATGGTTTTCCTGATTTCATTATTGTATGATTGTGAAGTTGCATGGGGTACCTATTTCGATTATCTCTAATCAAGGTATACAGTTTTCATCTTATATTTGGTGGTCTTTATTGAGAGGGTTAGGGACTAAGGTGAGTTTGAGTACTGTTTTTCATCCTCAGATGGATAGACAAGAAGAAAGAACTATTTAGACATCAGAGGATATGCTTCGGGCATATATGGTTGATTATGGTGGCAATTTGGTTGAGCATCTACCTTTGGTAGAGTTTACTTACAAAAATAACTATAATTCAAGTATTGGTATGGCCCCTTTTGAGGCACTATATAGTGGGAGGTGTAGATCTCTTATTGGTTGGTTTGAGCTCAGTAAGGCGGATATGTTTGGTCCGTCTTTGGTCTATAAGGCTATGGAAAAGGTAAAAATGATTCGGGATAGGCTTAAGGCTGCCCAAAGTCGCCATAAGTTCTATGCAGATGTTAGGCATAGAAACTTTGAGTTTGAGGTTGGGAATAAGATGTTCCTCAAGGTATCTCTCATGAAAGGAGTAATACGATTTGGCAAAAGGGGGAAGATCAGACCTTGGTATATTGGTCCATATGTGGTCTTGCAGGGGGGTGGAAATGTTGCTTACAAATTAGAGTTTCATTATAGCTTTAGCTCGGTTCATCCGGTATTTCATGTCTCCATGTAGGAAGTGTCTTGGTGATCCTTCTTCAATTGTTCCTTTGGAGGGGGTGGGTATCTCAGACTCTCTGTTTTATGAAGAGGTCTCGATTGAGATCTTGGATAGGCAGGTTCGTCAATTGCAAACCAATGATGTGGCTTTGGTTAAGGTTCTATGGCGGAAGCATAAGGTGGAAGAAGCTACATGGGAAGCGGAGGAGGACATGGAGTCCAAGTATCCGCATCTGTTTTTTGCTCCTGGTATTTGTTTTGAAGGTATGTGTCTTTAACACATCTTTTTTCTGAGTTTGTTAAAGGCAAGATTAATATCTTTGCCTCTTTGTTTTCAAACTTTGTTAAAGATTGGAAATATATTTGATAATGCAAATAACTTGTGCGTGTGGTTACCCCAACCTTGTCCGTCATTCGGGGACGAATGTTCCTAGTGGGGGAGACTGAAACACCCTGGTTTCTGGACCTTAGAAAATTTCCTAGAATTTTGGTCTCTTGACCCAATACGACTCATGGTTTTAAGCCATATGTTGGGGTTAGAATGGTATGGTCTAGTCGTATGTTGACCAGTGATAGTTGGTGGGATGGATTTTGGTCAATGAAATGGGTACGACTTGAATAGTATGAGTCTTGTGATTAGATACAGATCATTTGGTGTGTATTTTCATTAGCCTAATCTTAGACTTGGTAACTTATGTTGGATCTGAGTATAAGTGGCTCACCATGAGTCGTAAGCCAAGGTACGATCGTAACAAGGACTCGTATTGTGGTCAGTGTTCACAACTACTTTGGATTCTATTCTGCCAGGGATACGGGTGAAGGGTACGGATCGTATGTTTTTAATATGACTTAGGTAGGATGAGTCGTACATGGGCCAGTGTTGGGTCTAAGGGTTGAGGCTTTGGATACGAGTGGTGGGCACCACTCGTATCAAAGGGTACAACTCGTGAGGGTCAGTCGTACAACTATTATGGTATTTTTATGCAACTAAAGTGGGGGTATTATGGACATTTCCCCACTTACCCTAATAAAGCTCCACTACTTCTAACTCACTTGGGAGGTTATTTACCCTATTAATCTATTCATTAACACTTAGAAACTCTTCCTAAACACTATAATTCTCTCAAGAGCATTTCGGCAAGGAAGCTAGGGTTTCAACTAGAGGACTAAATTGGGGATCTTGTGGGTGGTTTCTCTCCGTCTACTTTGTCAATTAAGGCATGGTCTCTTCCTTCACTATTACTTCTAACTAAAGGAATGGTTTTTATGAATGGTTCATGATTTTGAGTTTACAACTATGATTTGGGGGTTTTGATTTTAAGTGATTGGTTATGGTTTCCCATGGTTTTAATTGTGTATTTACATGTTTAATTGGTGGTTTTAGATAATTGCATTGCATGGGAATGGTAAAATGGTAATTGGAATTGGTTTTGTTTATATTATGCCCCTATGTGTTTGACAAAATGCCTATAAGGATGTTTTCATTGTATTTACTATTTTAATGCAACTTTTGCTTGTTTTAAACTTGGTAAAGGAATTATACATGTTTTAAATGGTTTGGAAAGGTAAAATGTCTTAATGGCTATCTTGTGGTGTACATGGGAATCCCCCAAGTGGTTTAATATGGTTAATGAAAGGGTACAGGGAATCCCTTAAACCTATATATGGTTGGCTATGGACAAAACTTGCAAGTATAGTCAGTATGACGATACCGCTACTAATGGCCTTGGTTAATAAATTGTTAATTGATTGGTTGGTGCTTGGTAATGGTTTTAATTCGGCAATAATGGCGGGGTATATAGCAAAGCTGTAGAAAGTAGGGTCCCAGGGGGACCAAAACTAGAAACTCATAGTTGTCGATGTGAGGTTTGGTCCAAGTGACCATGTGCATGATGTCACACTTTATATTTGGGGGATGTTCTAGTCATCCTAGGTTTTCTTCCCTGGTCATACGGTTTCACGCACTAGGGCCCTTTCAGTAGGGGAAGCTGAACCCATATAGCCTGTGGATGGTTTAGGACAGCAAAGCTATACATCTCAGGTAAAGGTTTTAAAGGCATGCTAAACCCAGTTCCCTTTCCCGACAATATATATATATATGTGTGTAGTTTGTATGCATTATGGATGGTTCTCTTTTTTTATAAATGGCATTGTTTTATCCTTATCCTGAGTTTATGCTCGCGTTCACCCACTAACCCGTCTTCGGACGGTTGTATATCCACGCTATGTTGGAATCGACCGTTCTACTTTTACATAGCGATTGACTCGGTGACAGCTTTTGGATTGAAGTGGTGATTTTCTATCTATCCAAAAGGCTCCATTTCATGCTATGGACATTTTTAGATATTTTAATTTATTTTTGGATATTGGTTTTTCCTATGGTTGGGGGCATGTCCCGAGCGGATATTCTTACTCTTATGGTTAGAGGTTTTGTTGTACTGCTATGGGTTGGTGTGGGCGGGATTGGTATCGATGTCAGCCTTAATACTGGCATTTGTATTGGGGCTGACATCATTGGACATCTTATAACCCTTTTAGGGTGTCATTAACGCTCAGAAACCAATCCAAGTAACTTTTTAAACACTCCAAAAGTCTCTCTAAATTTCCTCATTCAAGTCAAGTTAGTATTTAACCAAGTTGGTCATCTAAGTGCTCTAGATTTAAATTCTCTTCGTGAAACTTGATATTTCAAGTATGTGTCCCTACCCTTAAACTTAATATCTCTATTGCATGAAATTTCATAGTTATTTATGTGATTAAAAGTCAGGGTTTTGACATGATTTAGGGGTTTTGATATGAATGGTCAATTATTTATTTTCTCATGGTCTTATTGTGCATTACTCGTGTTTTAACTATGGTTTTGAACTTATGGGTGCATGGGTGTGATGAATGGAGTTGGGAATTGTGATTTTCCCCAAACTTGTTACTTTTGAGGTGATTATGTTCCTAACCCACCTTGTGAAATTATTGTAAATATGAGAAATATGGGAATCTAACTATTCTTGAACTATTGTATTATGATGTTGAATTGAACCTTGTGGGTTGGTATTTCAAAAGCTATTGAGTAATTAATCCTTGGGGTTTGTGATTTCCCCAAGTAAAGATATTATTTCGGCATATTAAAGATATCTTGCAAGTGTAGTTGGTATGACGATACCAACAATGTGTGCCTAACTGTAAATTGTGATTCAATGAATTGAATTGTGTTTTAAATTGTTTTAATTGGTCTTTAATGAGGACTGTGTAGCTGATTTGTGAAAGTGGAGGTCCTGAGGGACAAACACTGACTGTGGTTGACGACGCGGGGGTCTATATGATCGGGTGGTTTGAGTCCCCCTTATTATTCATATCTTATGATCTGTAGGTTCGAGTCCCCCATATCTTATTACATGATTTGGTGCTCGTGCCACCTTGATATGAAGGGAGGTTCGAGTCCCCCATAGAGCATATGTATACCCTCTAGTCTGTGTCACCATACGTATTGGGGCCCTACTAGCTGGGGAAGAACTAGGCCCATATAGCCCGTGGGTGCCTTGTATGTTATGACGGTTGAGCTACACAATCCAGACTATGATTTTAAAATGCATTGTAAGCGTTGTTCTCTATCTCGGCAAGTGATATATTTATATATATATATATATATATGCATATATATGCATTGGATGATATGCATGAGATTTTTAATGATTTGAACTATTATTCATGGAATTATTTTATTTTGTATCCCTAAGTTACATGCTAGTGCTCCAACCGCTAATCTTCTACGTATATTGTATCCCACGTGATGTAGGAATTGGCCATACTTCTACCTCTCCTACTTAGTTATTCATGTTTGATATTTGGCTCGTGAGTTGACATTGAAGTGTTGAGCTTCCATACATCGAAAGTTAACATTTCATGTTTTAAGTTCCTTAAGTTTCAGATTTCTAGATTTGTAATGGCTATTGTCGGAGGCATGTCCTGACACTTTATTGATATTCAGCTTTAGTTCTTGGTTTAGAAGGCTTTCTTTGAACTACTGTGGATTTTTGTTACATTGGTTGGATGTTTTGGCTGGTTTTAGGTCAATAGATTATAGACATGTTTTAATTAGCTTTAAGCTTGTCTTTTTGTAATCTTGTTATATTTTTGGAATTAATCCAATATTGGGGATGTTGTGTTGGTTTAGTTAGGTGAAGAGGGTGATCTCCGGTCCATGTAGGACTTGAGATACCCATCATGGCCAGGCCATGTTCGGGTTGTGACTCAGTACGTTGCCACGGGTACTAACACTAGCTATGTGGATCCACTACACTGATGTCCCGAAGAACTAGGGAGTCACCCTAATCTGACAGGTGCCCTGAGAGAGTATCAACCCTAAACTTTCAGGAAGACCTCTCATAACCTACACTGGTTACATAATTCTTGAACTTAGGAACTACTGCTAAAGGTCTCACCCTAATCTGGCAGGTAATCCTTCATCCCTAGATTCGCTCGGTGCTAAGTTCTACTCCCTACTACACTGACTTTAATACTGGTGAAAGTTTAACATGATTCAGACTGATAAATTCTCAACATGTTAATAATCTAAGTATAACAACATAAACATGATCTAGATGACTCGTAACTTGGAACATGCATGACTATTTAGGTATTGGGTGTTCATAACCCGACAACATTATCTATTGCAAAAAATACTCTCGGGACTTATGGAACAATTTATGGTAAGGGAAAGTCATGAGCAATACCCCGTATTTCAATAACAAATCATGAAGTGAACATTTTCATTATCAAACATGTGGAAACACACTTATCATGAGGGAATATATTTTCATGGTTTAAAATAAAGATAATTGAGAGAAAAATTATATATTTCATAATCTTCATGAAATTTCACCAAATAGGAAAAAGGGTGTATACTTGTAAAAATAGGAAATTCTAGAAACTCAATGTGTGGAATGGACCCAATGATGAAAATCCTACATACTTGAAGTAAAAGCTTGGATGAAACCCCTGGGATTGGTCTTGCTCTTAAGGAAGCCCTAATTGCTTGACGGTCTCTCTTGATTCTGTTTGGTGAAATTGAAGATTATGTTATGAATTGGGGCCTTTGGCCTTTTTATACAACCCCTTGGAAAGCAAAAATGACATGTGTTTGGCTTTTAAGAGAGTGGTAAAAGACATAAAATCCCCTTGAAAGACGTGCAGTAAAACACATTCCCAATCGTTACGACTCTCCTCATGACTTATTACGATTGGTTACGAGTCATGGTCTAAGTCGCAACTTGGGATCTTAGGATTCTAGATATATTCTTGTATGACTACGTCTTGCCATATAACAACTCATTACAACTGACTATGATTCGTTGGCTGAAGTCGTAGTCTGAGGCTTGATTCTTGCCTGAACACTTTTGTGACTACAAGTCCCACCCAACAAGTCATAATGTCAGATTACGAATCGTGGAGTGGAGTCGTGGTCATGTGGCTGAAACTTAGGGCATTCACTGGATGACTATGAAACACTCGTGACGACTCATCACGAGTGTTTATGACTCGTTTCCTGAGTGGTAGCCATGGCAATGTACTAGATCCTTAGGGGAAACCTTCCACAACTCTTTGCCATGACATCGGATTGAGATGATACTTGAAGCATTGGAAAGATAACTTCCTGGCCTATCTCTTAAGATGCCTAGAGCTTTAAGATTCGAGGTATTACACCTGGCAACTTGCCAAAATTTTCTCCTCCTTTCGTTACCCCTCCATTCCTTCTTCTAGCAGGCCCATATATGTCTAGCACATTATATATGCTCAATATTTAGTAGTAGATCAGTAAGTGCTATATGAAGACCCTATCAAACAAAAAATAATAGTAAGATAACAGTATTAAATATCAATTGTTATAGCAAATTAAAAAATAAATATAACTAAAGATGTGATGTTATAGCATCCGCAAATAGACATCATTATCAGTCCTTCATCTTTAGGTCTTGTAAGCCCCAAATCATGTTTAATGCACCTAAAAAACCAATACCATGTGTCCTTGGTTTCTTTATCAACTATTTCCCATGTTTTAGGGTACATCTGATTATTTCCATCTATGGAAATGCAAGATAATAATATACTTTTATATATACCCTTGAGAAATGCACCATCTAAACCAAATATCCTTTTTCACCCTTCTATCCATCCATTTTTTAAAGATCCATGACAAATATAGATTCCCATAAACACATCTTTTACTAGAATTGTGTTCTTGGATGTCCTAATAGATATAGTGGTTCCAGGATTATGATTTTCAACTCTGCAGCATAATCATACAACCTAGCAAATTCTTCTATGAAATCACCCAATGTTTATTCATAACTCTGATTTTTTCCTTTCTATGGGTTATTATACTATCTTATAACCCATAGTCCTTCCTTCAAAGATCTTGAATCTAATCTAATTTGATTGAAGGCTCATAATTTTGTCCTTGTAATGCTCAATAATCCACATTGTGTCGCACATCTTGTTTCTTATCCTTTGACAATATTTGTGAACAGGAATGCATGTCTTTACACCAAAATTTTTAATGTTACTATCAAGACTTCCAAGAATTAACCAAGGACCATTCTTGTTCTTACACATTGACCTTAATCTTTCCTTTTCATTAGATTTCAACTTAAGATTCCCACCATTCTGAATTAAGTAAGTGTGCAGTGCCTCCTTAAACTCAATATATATCAAAAGGACCATATACAACTAAAATAAGACATTTCTTATAGTTGGTTCGAAGTAAATCTTAGTAGTTAAATTTCTAGGTAGTAGATCTACCACTTCATCATTATCAATAGGATCTCCTTCATCTTCACTACTATCACTATCAGGATCTGAGCTACCAAAATAAGGGTCATTCCCATCCAATATACTTTCATATATTCCCCTCTTATTCTATCATGTCTTCAAAACCAGTATATATACCTACAGGACCAGACGTTATCTCATCTAGATTCACCTTATTATCCTTTTATTTATTACGTTAGATGTTAGACTGTCTAACTTGAAGCAACTCCTCTTCCAAATCACTTAAATCATTAACATTTTCATTAACATCATAAAGTGAATAAGAATTAGAATCATGGTTATCTAGATCTACATCAGAATCAGAAGTTTGAAAGTCATATGAGGAGAAGTCAATACCTTGGCCCTCATGTAAGTCTTCTAAAGAAACACACTTAACAGAAACCTTCTCTTACCCTTTATCTAACCTAGGGGGGTGATATTTATAAAAATTAAAATTTTTATTTTCATCAAATGGTTGAGGTAAAACACATCATCTCTATAATTTTCAATTAAAGGTGGAAGGGCTAATGGATCACCATTATAAATTAGAAATAAGGGTCGGGGTGTCACATCAGACTTAGACTTATGGACACTTGGCTGTCCTATTTTTAAGGATAATTTTTTGGCAAGTTTCACTTTATTTTTATCCACCAAAACTAAAGGTACACTAATTTGATGTACCACACATACATCAAAAGTCTCCACCCTTCAGATTATTAAGAAACCTTAAAACATAACCATCGGTATTTAACATGCAATAACCACCATTTTAGTTAACTCTACACCCAAACATTTCAATCTTTTCAATATCTAATTCCAGTGCTAATTTATGGAACAATATTATATGCAACTCACCTACATCTATTCTAATCTTTTCAAGATTATAAATCCCATTGGCAAACATTTTCTCAGGTTCAGACAAAACCAACCCCCATAGTGAAATTGAAGTGTCATTATTATTGAAGTTATTACTTAGCATGCTTGTAAAGTGGCAAGAAAACATATACAATTAGTTAATTTGTACAAAATACATACATAAAGTCCTAATTTTTAAAGTTAGAATTAAAAAGTCCTAATTTTAAAGCAAAAAGGTGTCAAGATTCTTCTCCATATGTTTGATATGTCTCTATAGACCACTGATGCTTACAATACCCAAGACATTTTAAATAAATAATAATTTTACTCAAAATTGT
Source organism: Capsicum pubescens (assembly GCA_030864215.1). NCBI lineage: Eukaryota > Viridiplantae > Streptophyta > Magnoliopsida > Solanales > Solanaceae > Capsicum > Capsicum pubescens. The sequence continues at coordinate 112,790,229 of CM061544.1, forward strand.
GATTTTACAAAAGGATTCTAGAATATAATAAATATAAAAAAATATGTCATTAAAGGATAACACTACTATCATTAGACACGAAATAAAGAAAAAATTCCAACAAAAATAGTTTTAATCGATAAAACCATACAAGTGACAAAATAACACGAACAAAAACCAATAAACGAACTCGAACATACAATAATTAGTATAATAAGTTGATAAACTTACATAAATAGCTTGGAAATCGAATAAAAACAACAAGAACAGTCGAAGAATTAAGTGGAAACGATGGTGAAAGTGGAAAAGTGTAAAGTATGGGTGCCTATATGAAAAAATAAGAATAAGAAAATGAAAAGTTCTCTGAGATTTTTAACACTATTCCATGTCATTTTTTAGGTGTTATTTAGGCATTAATTTTTAACTTGTGTTATCATTTGGGCAACACGCTCAACGAAGTATTCAAAAAAGGCTTTAAAATTTTGTGTTTTGATGGGTTGAGTGATTTAGATGACAGAGGGCTAAGTAGAGGTGTCTACATTACAAACTCGGACAAGTACAAGGGTCCAATAATTTATTTTGTCATAATTTAATTGAGATAGTATTAATGTGATATGAAATTCAGGGAATATAAAGTCAACAAAAGAATGTTCAAAGTGTTTTTTGAGTGTTGGACTCTCCAACTATATACTTATTCATTTCCCAGTAACCTTATCTTCAAATTTTCTCAATGCCCAACTAAAAGAGAGGGAGAAAAGGGGGAGTAAGGGATAGGGGAGAGAGTGGTGAGAGAGGCAAAAGAGGGAGAGAGTGAGAAAGGAAAATTGACTTTAAGTTGTCATTATTTGGGGTCTAAACTACATACCTTGGTATATGGGTAAAACTTGGGGCATTATCTAGGGTGAATCTAAAAAATAGATCCAAATTGGGATGGCTTTCAAATTTTAGCCTCAAATAAAAAAGCTTCCTTAAAATAGTCTTCCTTAAAATAGTCTGTACCTATTAACTAATATTTTTTCGGACAAAATTACCCCTGATCAATGGAGTAAATTACATAAATGATCCTCATAATGGATAACAATTCCATATTTATATCTTTCAACTTTTATTTTTTTCTCTTTTTAATTTTACTTTAATTTTTATTTTTTTATTCTCTTTTTATTTTTAATTTTCTCAACCCTTACTTTTTTCTTTCAACTTCTTTTTTTTTCTTTTTTCTTTTTTCTTTTTTTTATTTTTTATTTTTTCTTTCCTCTTTTTTTTGTTCTTTTTAGTTTTTCTCAGCCCTTACTTTTTTTTCTTTACACCTTTCAACATCTACTTTTATCAAAAGAAAAACTTTTTAAAATTTTTCTTTGATTTTTTTCTTTTTAAATTTTTCTCGACCTTTATTTTTATTTAGTCTTTCTTTTTTTTATTAACCTTTATTTTTTTCCTATTCTCTCTCAACTTCTACATTTTCTTTGATTTTTATTTTTTTAATATTTTTTTTATTTTCTTCCTTTTTCGCAATTTTTGTTATTTTTGTTCTTTTCTTCTATTTCTTCCATTCAAGTTACATCTCATGAGCAAGAGTTGACACTATCACATTATAAAGGCAAGACTTATGACTTTCGAACAATAAGCTACGTTTTATGGGCAAGAGTTGACACTACTACATTGTACAGGAAAGACTTATTACTTTCAACAAACAAGTTATGTTTCATGGGCAAGAGTCGACACTACCACATTGAATTTTGATTTATGAGATGTTTTATAACTCTTACCTTAGAGAAAAGACTTAGATCGGGAACTTTCAAACAATAAATTAAATCCCACGGGCAAGAGTTGACTCTACCAAGTTATGTTTTAATTTATGAGATGTTCTACAACTATTGTCTTAGAGGCAAGACTTAGCTCAAAGACTTTCAAACAACATGTTATGTTTCATGGGCAAGAGTCGACACTACCACATTGTATTTTGATTTATGAGATGTTCTACAACTATAGTCTTAGAGACAAGACTTACCTCAGGGACTTTCAAACAACAAATTATGTTCCACGGGCAAGAGTTGACTCTACCACGTTACGTTTTCATTTATGAGATGTTCTACAACTATTGTCTTAGAGGAAAGACTTAGCTCAAGGACTTTCAAATAATAAATTATGTCCCACGGGCAAGAGTTGACTCTACACATTATATTTTTATTGATGAGATGTTCTACAACTATTGCCTTAGTGGCAAGACTTAGCTCAAGGATTTTCAAATAACAAATTATGCCCCAAGAGCAAGAGTTGACTCTACCACATTATATTTTCATTTATGAGATGTTCTACAATTCTTGCCTTAGAGGAAAGACTTGAATCAAGGACTTTCAAACTATAAATTATACCCCAAGGACAAGAGTTAACTCTACCACGTTATATTTTCATTTATGAGATGTTCTACAACTATTACCTTAAAGGCAAGACTTGGCTCAAAGACTTTCAAACTACAAATTATGCCCCACGGGCAAGAGTTGACTTTACCACGTTATGTTTTCATTTATGAGATGTTCTACAACTATTGACTTAGAGGCAAGACTTAATTAGCTCAAGGACTTTCAAACTACAAATTATGCCCCATGGGCAAGACTTGACTCTACCATGTTTTGTTTTTATTTATGAGATGTTCTACAACTATTGCCTTAGAGGCAAGACTTAGTTCAAGGACTCTCAAACTACAAATTATGCCCCACGGGCAAGAGTTGACACTACCACGTTATGTTTTTATTTATGATATGTTCTACAACTCTTGCCTTAGAGGCAAGACTTAATTAGCTCCAGGACTTTCAAACTACAAATTATGCCCCACGAGCAAGAGCTGACTCTACCATGTTATGTTTTCATTTATGAGATGTTTTACAACTATTGTCTTAGAGGCAAGACTTAGCTCAAGGACTTTCAAACTATAAATTATGCCCCACAGGCAAGAGTTGACACTATCACATTATGTCTTCATTTATGAGATGTTCTACAACTCTTGCCTTAGAGGCAAGACTTAGCTCAAAGACTTTCAAATTATAAATTATGCCCCACATACAAGAGTTGACACTACACCGTTATGTCTTTATTTATGGAATGTTCTACAACTCTTGCCTTAGAGGCAAGACTTAGCTCAACGACTTTCAAATAATAAATTATGCCCCACGGACAAGAGTTGACACTACCACATTATATCTTTATTTATGAGATATTCTACAACTCTCGTCTTAGAGACACGACTTATCTCAAGAAATTTTAAAGAACTTCATAACAACAATTCATGCCCTTAAATTTTCTTTGATGTCAAAAAAAGAAGTTAAAATTGCGGATTATCCAATTTTTTATTTATTAGCAAAATATAATAGAAGTTGAGAAAAAAAGAAAAAAGCTATCAAACAAAATAAAAAAATAAAAAAAAAGATTGAGAAAAAAAGGAAAGAAACAAAATAAAGATCAAGAAAGAAGTGAAGAATTAAAAAAATTGAGAAAAATAAAAATAACAGGAAAAATAAAAATATAGTTTGAGAAAAATGAGAGAAAAAAGGAAAACTGAAAAAATAAAAAGACGATCAAACAAAATAGAGAAATAAAAAAAAGAGTGAGAAAAAAAGTCAAGAAAAAATAATGATTAAGAAAAGAGCGAAGAACTAAAAAAATTGAGAAAATAAAAAATGAAAGGAAAAAAAATAAAAATAAAGTTTGAGAAAAATGAGGAAAAAAAAACAGATAAAAATCAAAAATAAAAGAAAAATAAAGGTTAAAGACAAATGAATTAAAGAAGGAAAAAAAAAAGAAATAGATAATGCTTGAGAAAAAAAAAAAGAGAAAAAAATAAAGGTTGAGACAAATGAATTAAAACATGAAAATAAATAGTGAAAATAATAAAAAATAGAATAATAAAATTAAAGAGAAAAATAAAAAAGTGAAAATAATAAAAAATAGAATAATAAAATTAAAGAAGAAAATAAAAAGTGAAAATAATAAAAAATAAAATTTGAGAGACAAATAAGTATGAAAAGTTTAAAAAATATATTTGAGGTGTAGAAGGACAAAATGATACTTGTACTATACTCAAAAATTAAGAAAGGTTATTTTTTAAAAATATTTCTTATTAGGATCAAATAGCTAAAGTCACCCATATTTGAGTCTATGACATGCAATTTCCTGCATTATTTTTCCTATGGGCCCACCCAATGTCCTATCCCTTAAGATAAGTTTTACTCAAAAATAACTCATATTCAATATAGCCCATTCCCAACCCAATAAAATTTGATCGGATCAAATGAATTTGGCTGAATTTACAATCCCTAATTAAAAGAATTGTATACTTGAATATGTATATTTTAGTTATCTAGTCTGTGTGAACGTGTGCTTCATATTTATCCCAAGTCATGTAATATGAAACTTGAATTGCTAATGATCAAAATCTAAATCAAAGCAAGACAAACTATGAAACAAATAGGTTCTTTTATCAACTACTCGAGAAATAATTACTTTAGAATTGGGAGTCGAAGGTTCTCAATTCCAAACACATACAACTAAAATTCTCAATATTTTCTTGAAACAATACTTAAATTCGACCCTAACAAAACCTCTTAGAAAGAGGAGAAACCTAGCACACAAGACCTCCATACCTTCATATCAAAAAAATTATCTAAAGTAACTTGGCCTTAAAGTAACTAAACGACCTAAAAGAAATAAAGTACACACTTATTATAACACACCAAACATATTTATAATGGTGTTACTATATTTTTTTTCAGATTATAAAAGATTTAAAAAAAAAAAATCAACGTGGAGTATACTTGAGATGGAAGAATTTTTTTCCCAATTATACAATGCTTTATTTAGAAAAAGAAAAGGGATCCACTTTGCTATATTTAGAGAAAGAATTTTTGTTCGGATTATAAAAGCTTTATTTTTTTAAAAGAAAATAGAAAAACGTGGAGTATATTTAAGATGAAAATTTTTTAGGAATTTTTTCCCAATTATACAATTTTAAAGGGATTTGTTATATTTAGGGAAAGCTAAGGACTATTAATTACGTTTAAGAAGGACTAAAATTATTTAAGGTTATTTTAAGATTTAACTTTTCATATAAAGAGGAGTTTACTTTCCATATGTTTAGGAAGATGAATTTTTTATATATATTTATTATAGTAAATATTCTCTTCCCATAGATTGTACGAGTTCTTAATTTAATAAAATAATAATGAAAGAAAATAGTAAAAAGATGATTTTATCTAAAGCGAAAACTTTAAATAAAGAATAAAAAATTCAAATAATATTTTTAAGTCCCTTCACACTTTTGATATATTAAAGATTAAAGATTAGAGATAATTACTAGTTATGAATATAAACAGGAATAATTCATGAATAATACATTTATAATACATACTGCAGACCATATTATAAATGTATGGTATCTGTATTATAAGAAAGGAGTAAAGGAGTGGTGTCTGCAATATGTATTATAAATATGTTATGAGAAAAGACATGTTTTCCCCCTGAACTTATCCTCCAAACTCATTTTAGCACTTAAACTTAACTTTCGTTTATTTATCCCCTTAACATCTTTAAAGTGTATTAATTTCACCCTTCGAAACTGAATACCACTCTCACAACGGAGAGTGTGCACATACGCCGACAAATCAGCGCCATATCACTGCCACGTCGGAGCCACGCAAGAAATGTATTTTTTAAAAATAATTTCATATATATATATTAAAAAATATTTTTTTCACATACATTCCCACCCACCCGCCCACCCCCACCCTCCACCCTCACCCATTCCGCCGTCATCTGTCATCTTCAACATTGCCCATGTATGGGTTCTTCATTTTTGGGTCTCAAATTTCAAAATAAACTAACTAAATTCATACCAATCAAACTCAAATTTCAACTACAAGTTCACAACATCATTAGAAAATCTCAATAATCAATTTGGAATCAACCATGAATTCAATAAACTCATTTTTTTTTTGTCTTCAAGCTTTTTAAAGGTTCAATAATGGTGGATACAAAATTAAACTAGTAAAATTCATACCAATCAAACTCAAATTTCAGGTACAACTTTACAACATCATAAAAAAACTTCAATAATCAATTTCGACATCAATCTCATCTTGAATTCGCCGAACTCATTTTTTTTTTTGTCTTCAAGCTTTTTCAAGCTTCAACAATGGCGGATACAAAATTAAACAAGCAAAATTCATACCAATCAAACTCAAAATTCAAGTACAACTTCACAACATCATCGAAAAACCCCAATAATCAATTTGAACATCAATCATGAATTTGACACTCATTTTTTTTTGTCTTCAAACTTTTTCAAGGTTCAATAATGGTGGATACAAAAGACAATCTCATAAATCCAACAACAGATTTCTTGAAAATTCACATAAGTAATTTAGTTCAACAATCATGTATTGAAAGACTTTTTTTTTCAAAATTATTTTCTAACCCATTAAAATTCATAACTTTTCACACACATGTTTTTCTTTCTTGAAGAAATTAATGAAGATAATAGAAGTGGAGATGGAGAGTTAGAAGGAGAAAGGGAATTGGGGTGGAGTGTAAGAAAAAATACAAGAAAACGGAATGGAGTGAGGATTGTGTGTGTGGGGGTGGGGGGGGGGGGGTACTTATGAAGAAGATGAAGATTGGGTGGGGTGAGAGGTAAGGGGTGAGTTTCTCTTTATATATATATATATATATTAAATTAAAAAAAATGGGACTATATCAGTTTTTTAATAGAAAACGCGTTTTTTTTAAAAAAAAAATCCATGTCAGCTTGAGGGATGAAATTAATACGCTTTAAAGATGTTAAGGGGTAAATAAATGAAAGTTAAGTTTAAGTGGTAAAGTGAGTTTGGAGGACAAGTTCGGGGAAAACATCTTTTCTCATATGTTATTCATAAATTATGCTTGTATATTTGTCTTATGAATTGTTCTCGAAGGCATCATTAAAAATATAATGATGTCTACAATATGTATTATAATTTATTGAGTATTATAGAAGCATTATAAGTGCTAGAAATTATCGTAATAATTTTCTTGCTTAAAGTCAATAGTAAAATATGGGAATGTGAAAAGTATGTGAGTATGAATGGAGGAATTGTTTTGGTTGGTATCACTAATAAAGGAGTGACGTCTTCAATATGTATAATAAATGTATTGTCCATGATTTTAATACGATTCTAATACAATTATGACACAAGTCTAAAACAATTTTTATACAAATCTAATACAATCGTGATATAATTATGAGACTTTGTCTTCTTCAAACTTTAATATTTTCTCCTAAAATCAATTCTAAACTTGCCTATCTCCTTCAAAATTGAAATATGAGTTTTGAACGATATTTTAATTATTTGCAAAAAGGACCAATCCAAATAAAACCACAAATTCGTAAAACCTGCATAATGAATTCAAAGCTGGAAGCTTTTAATGGACATCAATGGTGGACCCTTTTACAACTTCAATTTTGGAAATTTGGAATCCCTATTTGCACACATAAATTTATACAAACTTATGGTATTTGATTCTTCTCGTCGTTCTTTGGGCGAAAATTTTGAAACATCAACAAAAATTGATCTGAAGATATGAACATTAAAAGATACTCCCATCGTCCCATATTAGTTGGTTATTTTTCTCCTTACACACATGTTAATAAATTATAAATAAGAAGGTAAGTTTACTAATTTCCCCATAAAAAACTTCTTGAAAACTTTATAAAAAAGGATGAACACTTTTAAAAAAATTATTTGCAACAGTAATAATACAAGGTTCTCATTTCTGCTCCTTCTCGTAAGAACCAACTATATACTAGCTGATATCACTGTCATGGCTGGTCCAGCCACTAGTCAACCTGACGGAACTAGGCAGAAATTTTCTCTGACTTCACCAACAATCTTTCCAGAGCTATGCACCCAAATTCCCCTAAGAATCCTACTTTGCCTGTAGTACCTAGTGTTTTGCCTAGGAGGATTTAAAGGATTTGGAGGATGTGAATGCAAATAAGTTAAAATTTGTAGACTTAATAAAGCCTAATAATAATGTGCAACAAGGTAAGGAGAAACTGCTACATTCAATTACCATGAAACTTGTAGAATAAAACAATAGTGTTCCAAAAGTTAAGCGGGCAGAAGAAGAGGTGCAAAAGATGAATGTAATTGAAGAATTGCAACTTGCAGTAATTGAAATTTTTTCACATGGCTGGCTAGAATTGAAGGATCTTAGAGTTCAAATCCCTAAACAATGCAAGGTCAAAGGTGATTGTTAAATTGGACTTTAAAGAAATAGGCATATATTGATGAGGTTCAGCTTAATGGAGGATTATGTAAATATATTAAGACAAAAGATGGAGTGGCTTATGAAATGAGACCGCTCATATATGATGCCAGTTTTAAACATGATGTGAAGATCACACAAGAAATGACTTAAATTTCCTTTCCTAATCTTCTTCGTGAGTTTTTCGTAAAGGGTTTATTTTATCACTGGCATCTATAGTTGGGAAACCAATTCAAATTGATATGGCTACCATCAATAAAACAAACCCTAGTTATGCGAGAGTAAAAGTACAAGTTGACTTAGCAGCAACGTTGTCGAATTGTGCGGAGGTTGAAGTAGTAAACAATAAGACTAATGAAACATTGGTGCAATCAATAAAGATTCAATATGACATGATGCCCAAATATTGTAACACTTGTAAACTCAAGGACATGAAGAGACGAAATATAGGAGTTTACACCCACAGCTGAAAAAACGGGTGATAGAAATGTAAGAGAAAGTAAACTGCAAGGAGGAGAGCAATGATTTTCTAGTTCAAAGAAGGTATATAAATGGGAAGGTGGAATCCTACAAATAGAAGGTTCAGGATAGATAAATACAAAGTAATTAGTGAATCTACGGTGGAGGCAACTTCACCTGTAAAGGACTCAATTCTACGAATCCCTTTGATGTGTTGCAAGAAAAAGGGAATGATAGTAGGGGAACAAATGATACAAATGAGCAGAAAAACACCATAAAAGAGGCAGATAAAGAAACGGATGAACAAGTTAATAAGGCTTCACAGCAAACACAAAGTCAAAAAGAATAGAAAGGCATTGATCAAGACCAAATGAAACATACAGGAGATGAGACAAATAAGCATAGCAATGAAAATAGTACAAGTTTTAAGCCATCATAACACGAAAAATGAGAAGATGAATCAACAGAAACCAAGGAAGCATCAAGTGTGGAATTGTGCATTATATAAGATGATTAACAATTGGTGCATCAGTAGGATGATGGAGTATAGTAGTCACCTTAAATAAACATAACCACTGACTAGAAAAATGTGAATAATTCTCTCATTTAGACTAATCAAGATCTACAAGATTGGTAAAGGCTATCTATCAGGAACCTTTGAAAATTGGTAGTTCAAATACTTCTGAAACTACGGAGGAAGCAAAGGAATGTTAGCCAAAATTACCTTTTAAAAATTTGTTGGAGCATCCACTAGGTAGGATGTAGCAGTGGTATCTGAAGCAACTGAGTGATGTAAAATAATTTCTCTTGTTAAGACATTGCATGATTTAATGTCTCATCAGATTGAGGATGGAGTAGGTAATGCTAAGATTGTCCAACATATAGATCCAGTAGAAAATAAGGAAGAAGATAGTTTTCAGAAAAAGGAAAATCAGGCTATGAATAGTATTGGGTGTCACCATAATCAATTTCTAAATCTGACAACACTAAGAATAATAGAAGCCTACAAGGGATAACTATGTAAGAAATGTGAAATCAATTTACAAATGAAGATGAAAGTATTGGTTTGGAATGTAATCTCTATGAGGACCTAAAATTCATTTCATTGAGTTCAAATATACAAAAATATCACAAGGTCTCAATTATCGCATTAATGAAACATTTTCAAGATGTAAGGAAGATACATAAGTACAAGAGGAGGTTGGGGATGAATTATGCTAATTATAATTAGAATAGAAAGATTTGAGTATTTGTTCAAGAGCATGTATAGGTGGGTATGTTATTAGATTTAGAGTAGCAGTTGTCACTAAAATTAGATTATCAGGAATCTACGTAGTCTCTAATCACTACCTTAGTGTATAAATTTGATGCGTAAGAGAGGGTTAGTCTTTTGGATGACATATACAATCTTAGCATGAATATAAGACTTCCCTTATTGGTGGTAGGTGATTTTAATATCATTCTGAGTGATGAATAAAAATTTTATTCATAAGAATACGAGGACTTTGCATTCCGTGTTAACTCTTGTGAGCTTTTTGACATCAACTTCAAGGGTAGTTATTTACTTGGTGGAATGGAAGAGCTGATAGTGAGTGCATTTTTCAAAAGATTAGACAGACTGACGGTGAATCAAGCTTTTTTAGGCATTAATGTCTTTGTGGAAAATGAGAATTTGGCTAGGAGTGGCTCTTACCATGCCTCATTATTGCTTTCTCATGAGAATCAATCGACTTGTGTCAGAAAACCTTTAAGATTTTTGAAATTTTAAGCTTAAAAGGAAGATTTTCAAAAAATGGTGAGGTCAAGCTAGATATATATCAGAGAGCTCTAACATATTTATTAGCCTAAAGGAAAAGTTTAAAAGAACTAAGACTACATTGACTATCTTGAGTAGAGAAAGTTTTGGTTATATATTTAGGTAGATTATCATTAGAGTAATTAAGGGAGATCTTTTTGAAGAAGAATCATCTGCAGAAAGTAGAGTGGTTTTACAGAGGGCATAGGCAGAATTGAAGAAATATATTCATTATGAAGAAGAATTTTGAAGATAAAAAGTAGGTATTCAGTAGTTTTCAGAAGGAGAGAAGAATACTAAATTTTTTCATTGTCTAGTAAACAGGAGGGAGAGAATATTTGTAAGCAAAATTATGAAGGCTGATGGACACTAGGTTGAGGGTGATGAACAGGTGGCTACTGAGGTAGCTTCTTTCGTCCAGGATTAGTTTACAAACAATATTGGTAATGCAGAGCTCCCATTGCTGCAACATTACATTCTTTGATTATTGGAGATGAATATTTCCATAAATACCAACCCAATTATGGAGGAGGTCAAGAAAGTGGTGTTTGAACTTTAAAAATATAGTTCTAGTCATCAACATGGATATACTGTCACTTTTTTCAGAGTTGCTGGCAAATAGTGAGAGGGGACATTTTTAAAGTAGTGGATTTTTGTAAAAGGCAATACTCTTCCCAAATTAGTTACTCATACAAACCCGGTTTTATTGCCTAAAACAGACATTATGCAAACTTTCTAAGACATGAGAACAATAAGTTTGATTAATTTTCTTAATAGATTCAAGAGTGAAGCATGATAGGTTAGAAGATCTATTACCTATTCTCATTTCAAGGAATCAGTCAGGGCTTGAAAAGGGCAAGAGTATCATAGAAAATGTTATGTTTCTTAAGAGATGATTTTAGATATTAAAATAAGGGGAAATCCAACAAATATTGTGATTAAACCTTATATGATGAAGGCCTATGATAGCGTTAGCTGACAATTCTTAATCAAGGTATTTGAGAATATGGGGTTTGATTCTTGAGTGGTTGATATGATTTGGAGATTGGTTGCTAACAACTGATATTTTATTCTTATTAATGGGCAGGCATATGAATTTTTCATTTTGCAAGAAGAGAGAAACAAGGATACCCACTGTCCCCTGCTATTTTTTATTTTATCAGTAGAAGTGCTAACTAGAGTCTTAAACTCTTTATATAATTACATTGAGTTTAACAGTTTTGTTTTACCAAAGTAGAGTGATGATATTGTCCATTTAGCCTATGTTTATGAAACTATTATTTTTGCCTCTGCTAAAAAAAATTGCTTATAGATGATTATGGATATTCCTTGGGATAATGAGGCACAATCTTTCCAGTTGATTAATAAGGAGAAGGGTGCTTTTATTGTGTATCATAAAACTACTCATGCTCTCATTAGGAAGGTGGAAGAAATTACTAGATTTAGTAGAGGTAAATTCACTTTAATATATCTAAGATGCCTAATTGGACATGCAAATAAGAAGAAGGTTCATTTTGTTGAATTAATAAAAAGGTACACAATAAACTACGAGCTTGGAAAGGGAAGATGCTCTCATTTGGTGGTAAGGTTATGTTAATCAATAATATGTTGAATAGTATCCTTGTATATCTTTTATCTATCATAAATTCTCCAAAGTGTGTTTTATAAAATTTATATAGATTTTTTGCAAGATTCTTAATCAATAATATGTTGAATAGTATCCTTGTATATCTTTTATCTATCATAAATTCTCCAAAGTGTGTTTTATAAAATTTATATAGATTTTTTGCAAGATTCTTACAAAATTTTACAAAGACATGGAGAAACAAGCATTACGTGGTCGGGTCAGATATATGCATTCCTAAATAAGACGAAGGTTTGTATTTTAGATCCTTAATTGATGTTTTTAAAGTCTTACTTGCAAAACTATGGTGGATTTTTAGAAATCAAGAAACTTTATGGACTAACTTTATGTGGAGTAAATACTACAAAAACAGAGACCTCATATGGTTGAATGGAAGGAAAGATCAAAGAATTGGAAGTACATGCTTGAAGCTAGGGACATACTTGATCAAGATATATGGTGGGAGCCTAAAATCTGGTCCATCTAGTGTGTAGTATGCTAATTTGACACACTTAGGTGCACTTCACTATGTAGTGCCTATTAACAAGGAATATGATTATCAGTTGGAGGAGGTGGGTCAATTATTTAGTAATGGAGAATGGAATATGGAAGTAATGTAGAATATTTTCACAGAAGAGGTATGTAATCACTTAATCAAGAATATGAATTGTGTTATGCAGAATGAGGAATAGGATAAGCCTTGGTGGATGTTGACAAGTTCAAAAAAATTTGCCATTAGTTCTTCCTGGGAATGCTTGAGACAAAGGTGAGTGACTCAAGAGCTTTTCAAATAAATATTTTATGGAGGTTGTTTAAGAATTAACTTCCAGTTGGAGAAGTTCTGATCAACAGTAGAATTACAGAATATTGTTTGTTGTGCTGTGCTGAGGGTGTACAGAAATCCGTTGAACATTTATTCATGTCATATAGAATATCTACTAATATTTGGAATTAGTTTGTTGCAGGTGCAGGGATGGATGGACCATTTCTTCAAGTAAAAGATACTATTTACAAATGGTGGAATAAGGAAGTAGCACCAAAATTGAAACCAATATGTAAAGTTGCTCCCACGTTCATTCTTTGGTAGATTGGGAAAAAAAGAAACTCTATTAAACATGGAAGAAGGATGTCATATACTAGCATGAGATGGGAGATAAGCAAAAATATTTTTATATGGTTAGATGTACTTTTCCATGGCTTAAGAATCTTCCTTCCTCATGGATACATTTGGTGAAATTTTTGGAGGATTATACCCTTAGAATTTTGTGTACGATGGTTTACTAGAAATTTTCTTCACTAAGATCTTTCAAGAATAATTCTGATGGAGCATCTAAGGGAAACCAGGACCTAGCTCACGAGAATTTGTATAAAGGCTGTATAAGACTACGCATTTGTTAACAAGATCGAAGATTGCAAGATTTCCTGTTAGCAATATAAAAATTCAAAGAGTGAGAAAAATGATCACAATTATTTAGTAGTAGTAGTTTTTAATGCCAATAAAAACTCAATTCGATCAAAAAAAAATTGAAAATTGAAATGGAGGGAAACAGAGTGAATGGACAAAAGCATATACATGGGAAGTGATTTTTGAACTCTAACATACATGTATACCAATTGTTTTATGGATTGGGAAGTACTTCCCGATTGCATTAGTTTGCGTTCGTCAAATCTTTGTTTAGCAAATACCCTTGTGAATTTGGCGTCTTAAAAGGATCATCGGGTAGCTACGAGAAGCTTCAAGAAAGAAAGGACAACTGGTTACGCTAGCACTGATATGGATAAAAGAGCTGATATCTCAAATGTATTACAATTAGGAGCATTTTAGTAAATTTACCTGTTACTATACCGTACCATACCATCAAACCAAACAAAAAATCTATTATTAAACCGCAGTGAACGATACAATCCATCCAAACATGATACTGTACCATATCATACTATACCATACCATACTACACCATATCATACATTATGAAACCATGGCAAACCACCATCCAAACAGGCTGTAAGAGTAGCTTTAGGTTCCGATCGATAATGATGAAAAAGAGGACTTATGTAGCTGTTGTTTGTGTTTTGTTAATTTACTTTCAAGCTTCTATGTTTTGTTTTTTTCTAGTTTTGGACCCAATTTTTGTATTTACTATTAGCTTGGTTTGGGCTATTTTTTTTACTAGATCAAGCAATGGGCTTATTTTATTTCTAATAAATGGCCTTTTTCTTAAAGAAAATGATAACATATAAAAAATTTAATTAATGTTTTCTTGATTTGGTAAGGTGGCCAACTAATATGGGATAACTACTTTTAGTAAGATAATCAACTAATATAGGATAGAGAGAATAGTTTTTTGAGTGAATATTTTAAAGAATGAAATCATGTTTATTAGAAAAATGGCATGAAAAGAGAGTGTGGTAACCCTCCAAATTATTTTTTTGATTTCTATATGTTTTCAGTATTTTGAGCCTTCTCATAGTAGCTACAGGTAATTTATGACTTATTGGAACTGTCAGTTTGATTATCAGACAGCTTGATTGGATTATGTTCATTTTCCTATTTTGGAGCTTAAGTTGTTAAGGAATTGATCTTGGACAAAAAGTCCTAGTAAACAATCTTGGATGAGAATTTTGATAGTGCCATCATCTTTGAAACATTGATTTTAGGTTAGGGAGATCCTTCGTCAAGTTTTGAGGCATTCAAACTCGTTTTGGAATATTGGGTAGGATTTTATTCAAATGGAACTACGTGTGGGACTCATATTTAATCAAAATTATATCGAATGAATGTTTCGATAGATTGATTGAGTTCAAAATGTTGAATTTGGTAAGGTATAATAGTTTGTTTTCATGCACGAGATTCCAACCAAATCTCGAGCACTCGATCTGAGTCCATTTGGACATAGAAAAATTTGATGCCTCAGTTGATCATGCAGTCGCTTAAGAGGATTGGGGGTCACTTAAGCAATAGTAACTTTACTGACCTTGTGCCACTTAGAAACTATGCCACTTTAGTGGCCTTGGCTACCAGCTGAGGGTCGTGTTAGTGATCCCAATTTGCCTAAGCAGACGTCGCTTTAGTGACCACGGTGTTGCTTAAGCAGTTCCTTCTCTCTTGACCTATCGCTTTAGCATTCAAGTGTTGCTTAAGCGGTTGGCATTTAAGCGGCCCAGTTGTTGCTTAAGCTAACACTGTTGGTACTAGATTCTCTTCTTCACCCAATTTTATTTCATTTCCTAAGGCTTTTTCCACTATTTTATTGGAGCTTGAAGTGTGGAAAATTGTGGGGAATCATCCATTGAAGCTAAGATAAGTTAGTTTGACACTCCTTGGTCATTTTTCATTATTTTCTCCGTTGAATTCCACTCTTTTCAATGTAAATTTCTAGAAATTATGTCTTAAATTCTTATACTTAAAGGGATAATTTGAGCCTCGGTTTGTGTCCCATTTGTACTCAATTTTTTAGCACACGTTCCTCATCCTTCGCGGGACCTCGTGAGCATTTTGTGGAGAAAAGATGACTTTGGATTTTTACTAATTTAAATACTTTTAAAAAGTTTCAAACTCAATTTTTTTGAGAAAAGAGTCGCCACTTAATTTATTTAGGGAAATCAAGAAAACCTTAAAAATTACTTAAATGATTCAAAACAGAAAAAATTATTTAAGTTTGAAAATTTCAAGTAAGTGGTTCCTATTAATACTCTTGGAAGGTTGTTAAGGCACCAAGAGTATCCGCTAATTTGAGGTTATCCGGACTATTTGGAAAAAACTTTTTGACTAACTTTTAAAAGGAAAGTTGGATTTTGAAAGAAAATCGATTAAGGAAAAAATTTGTTTTCAAGATTTGTGCAAAACAAGTTTTGACGACTTAGCGGAAATTTTAACTAAAGTCTAAGAAAATTAATAAAAACTAGAATATAAAGGGGAAAGAGAGAAACTAAAAGACTTAAACCATTAGGCCCAAATCCATAAACTATGTCCTAAACTAATTTGGGATTTCGGCCCACCTGCACCTATCAAATCTAATCAATTTTGTTTTTTAAGGCCCAAAACCTGTCCTAAACTAATTTTCGGACCTTTAAGGCCCAAAATCTGCTTCACCTGTACTAAATTACAACTTTGGATTCGAAGCCAAAATGAATGAATGAATGTATAAAAATAAAGCAATAATAAAAATCGAAACTTTTCAAGTCTCTTAGCCGCATCAACAATGGGTTTTGACCTATTTTTCCTTCTTCCATCTTCTTGCACCAATATGCCATACGATGACTTTTGGACTTTCTTTCGAAATTGACTCGAGATTAAATGGGCCTCACTGGCCCATAATGGACATGAAAAAGGAAAAGAGTCTATGTAGGACTCGAACGTATCCACATGCAAAAGAAAATAAAAAAAAAATAATTCATATTGTATCATTAGTATCCAAAATAATACAAAAATATCATGCGTCTTACTTAATAATAGGCAATAAAAAATGTCATGTTAATTTAGCGAAGGTAAATTCACATTCAATAACATACTTCATGGAACTTCAGTTCTTTTTTTTTTTAACATGGGAACACCACGAGCAAACATCTAATCCTACGAATGTACGAATGCAAAGGTGGACTTGAATTTTAAGGTCACATAAAGAGAAATTAGTACCAATCCAAATGATTAACATTAAGTTCAAGAAGTGAGAAGTAGAAATTTAACATTTAAATCAACATTAAAACACACATAGCAATCTTAACAGGTCAACTAAACAAAAAGATCAAAACTTCATGGTTAACTGCCAATTGGACAGTCACCCATGATACGCTCAAATTACACCTCTCTTACGAGAGAGTAAGCAGTCGTTGTCAAATATATAACCCAACTAGGTTGGGGTCGAATCCCACAGGGAATATGGTGCTAATTAAATTGTATGTAGATTAGTTGACTTTTAATCATTCGTTTTCGTAAAATAAATAGGGGGATTTGATTCAGTTCACAAATTAATGGTTTCAGTTTAACAAGATGAAATATGTGTAGTAGTATTCGAATTCAGAGAAATAACATGCTAGGGTTATGTCCACCTTGTAGTTTTCAATACTTTCTAACTATGGGCTTTACGAATTCATATATGCATCGTGCTTATAGAGAAACGTATTGTATTTAATAACATAATCCTAGTGTTTCTCAACCATCAAGGACTAATTCACTTTAGTTCTCTCGAATCAAAAGCGTTTACCAAAAATAATGCGAAATCTCCAAGTAGTTAATCCTGTTAAGGCATTAACATATGAAATAGGGGTTGGAAATCCTATTTTCTTGTCACTACTCTTTTTTCCGAACATCAACCTTTCTTTCGAACAAGTTGTGTTTTAAGGCATATCCTCTATGTTTGCAAACATGAGAATTCAAGACAAGCGAAGAGAGTATGATGTAAACAAATTAATGCATAATGAATTCAAAACCCAAAGTGATAGATTGTATGCTACAAGGCTTCCATAACCCTAACTAATAAACTTAACTACTCATAGGTAAAATGGAAATCACAATAGAAAAATTCATCATACCAAAAACTAGAACGATCTTGGTGGAGAAGATGAATAGCGTTTCTCCCTTGGTGTAAGCCGCCTCTCTCTTCTCTCAAAATAATACAGAGTAATGAATTATGAATAAAAATTCAGCATTAAGCCTTTTAATAATCTTTTCTCTCATAATTGCCTTCTAAGTCCCTGAACTAATTATAAATGATAAACTAGTCTTGGACATAGTTTCTAGGCGCCAATTTGGTCCAGACTGCTACTCTCTCTTGTGTCATATGTCATCCACATTCCATAGTCCCATTATGTCTTCATCTACTTCATTAATACCTGAAATCATGATAATCACATCGGTTAGCTCAATTACACAGAAGTAGAGTAAAAACATAAGAAACTAGGCACTTTGTTCTCTAAACTTAGCTAAAATATGGATACGTTATGGTGCTTAGGCGTATAAATACACCCAAGATCAACCCACAATATTAAAATAGTGACTTACGCAAAGAGAACTATTTTTTAAAGATCCTATCTAACTCGTTTTAGCTAAACCTGTCCTTATTAAAAGAAGAGACACAACTCTTACTAAAAATTTGAAATAAGAAATTCAACTAAATCCAATTAATACATTGGTGTCATAATAAGATACTATGTTATCGTAGGTCCTAGGTCAGCAAATTTAAGCTACAAGACTGTTTAAATGCCTAAAAGGTTGCATTGACACCATACATAATTTCCAGATAATCACATAATCGGACAAGATGAGACCGATGCTCTTATGACGTGTAGAATTCATGGAAACCAAATTTTAAATCATGAATTAATGAATCCTCCATAAGAAATTAAAGATTCAATTTTTAATAAAATGGCACACACGAAGAAAATCTAGCGTACCTCATTTTAAAAGAAAGGAGGCCAATTCCATCTTTAAGATTTGAAAGAAAACAAAAGTAAAATCATACATGTATCAAAAACAGAAAGAAAGAATTAGACCATTCTAAACTTATTATCATCATAGGCTATGGAATAGAAATGAGACAACAAAATTACTTTTTGGACAAATAAATCGTTACAGATTTGAGGCAGCCTTAAATCCAAAAAAGAAAACTAATTTGAATGCGAAGGGAAAAAACAATCACCAGTTTATACAACCCTCAAACAAGACAAGACAAACATGGAAGACTATGCTAGTTGTAAAGTAATCTCCAATGAGGAAAATTAACTCATCATACCCTGCACCCAACTTCTGACCTAAATTTGATTTTTAAAACCGAGTAAAATAAAAATAGATACGTCATGGTATGAGTGCTTTTAAAAAAAATATGAAGGAGTTAAATAATTGTAACGCCCCAAATCTGGTACCCGGAATGCAACACGGTGCTCATAATATCGAAGGACCACAAGCTAACCCATGACTGATATTTGTAACTAAGCCCTGAATAATAATGGTAATATCGTAAATACGGAAACATGAACTGAAAGGCCATAAGGGTCAATACTGATATATAACTGAAAATATGGTATAACAATACCAAAACAACTGAAATAATTGTCTGAACATGCTGTAGTATGAAAGCCTCTAAAACTGAACTGTCTGAATAAGGAGTTGATGGGACAATCCCCCAACTAACCCTATCTGCTAAAATAAACTAAGTACTGAAAGAATGAATTAATCAAATAATAATATCCTTGAATGATGAGGACTCACTGCTGACTCTGACTGCTAAAACTGGAATGTTACTGATACTCTGGAGCGCGTGCTTCTGAACCTATGGTATAAAACACCATAGCACAAATGCGTCAGTACGATTGAATGTACTGGTATGCAAGTGAGGTCGGCTGAATGCAATGGTTCATATGCATGAACAATACTAACTGACTGAATAACATGAACGTAAGAATACATCATGAATATATAACTGTATCTAAGACCGTGATAGCACTGACTAATAAATTCTGATAACGTGGATTTACTGATATCTGGGTACTAATACTGGGATACTGAAAGACTAAGTCTATTGAGTACTGAGGAACTAATGTCATATTACTGATAAAGGAATGACTGTTTCTGACAGCTCTGATTATGAAGAACTGGTCTGATTGACTGTATCTGATAGTCTTGAAATCTGAATACTGGTAACATGAGTTTCGTATAATTAGTATACTATTAACTAGGTGATGGTGTTTGACAGTCCTGATTCTGAGAGAGCTAGTTAAGTTCCGTACTGAGCTGAGCGACTGTATCTGACAGTCTTGAAACTGTAGAACTAAACTGAGTTTTATTACTGAGACTGGATACAAAATAGAGACTGTGGGAGGTAATCATCTAACCGACATGCCCTAAAACTGAACTGGTGGGGTCCAACCTGTAACCCCAGCTGGAAGGGTGTCAGTAGCATGCCACGGGTAAAGACAAGTTGTAAGTAAATCCTCTCTGACAGGGAGCTCTTCTGTCAACCCCTTCTAGTAGAAAAAACTCAAATGAGATGTATAATCCCTAAACTCGTAGGGTACATCTCAACCTATGCTGGCTATGTAGTTCTGGAATGCAAGGATTGCTTCTAAGATCACACCCTATACTGACTAACAGGTGAGTCCCTATCCTTGGGTTCACTCGGTGCTTAATCCTACTCCCAACTGAAGAGACACTGAACTGATTTAAACTAAACTGAACTGTTACTGTTGGTATCTTTTAGCTGATTTGAACAGAGTTCACTAAATTTCATTGACTGATGGAATACTATTAAGATCAGATAACTGACTGAGATTACTGAGAGTACTGAGTTTCCCTGAGTCATATAACTGACTGAATTCTAATGATCATGGCATGAATGAGAGTATCGTGAAAACTGAAATTGACTCTAGGAACACAGATAAATTGTCGGGTACAAGTACCCCCAGAGCTCGATAGCATGAAACTGACAAGACTTGACACTTCGTGAGCACATAACCAATATCAACAATTCATAATACAATAAGTTGGGGATTTCATGAAACACATGGTTGTCATAATGTTGTACATGGATGGAATTGCATATAGACATGTCATACTTTCATCAACCTAATCTCATGAACATTCCATTAAATACTCAAAATGCACACAATATCATGGAAGTCAGTCTTGGTCATAAGGGTAAAACATGCATTTATTATTTGAGTCACAATTGAGCTATAATACCTAATTTCTATCCTCCTAGACATTTTTTCAAACACCCTATATGCACAACTTAGGGCATAGGTGAAATCATCAAATTACACATCATAAATAACTCAATTCATGGATTTCATCTTTCATGCTAACGTAGTTTCATGAAAACACATAAAGATTCCAACTTGGAAATCATACAATAAGATAAACATGGTTACAAATAATCCACAACATAAATATCATATTTTATAATTTGAAAGAGGGTTCTTGTACTTCATGGATGAAAGAAATCGATAAATCAACACTTGACATACCTTAGTTCATGATTTTACAAAGACCGACGGAGAGATTCTTGAATTTGAGTATTGAATTTGAATCCTTAATTAAAAACCCTAACTTGTTCTTGAGAGAAACTCTATATTTTGGGTGAAATATGGCTGAATCACGTGTTATTGGGTTTATCTAAGGATGGGAAATTAACCTTTTGACCTTAAAAATACAGATATTTAATGACTAAAAACTGGATGCCGACACTACAAATGATGCGGCGCGTTGATAACTGCGATGCAATACTCAACGCATTACACCATGATCGCGCCGAGCCTCAGAAGTTTTGGCTCTGGTAGCCTGCACAAATATTGACCAACGCGATTGGCAATGCGGTGCGCCATAATCGCATTAGTCCACTGTTTTGGGACTCTGAACATGATCTAAACGTATTCCAAAAAAATCTAAAACTCGTCTGGGAACACCTATTGACCTCCTGATCATGAACTAATAAAAATATGGACCATTAAAGGACTTTAAGGTGGTGAAATGATATTTCCAACTTTCGAAGGCCAATAATAGGCTAAGTCTGGGAACCTAGCTAGAATTTTCTAAGTCTGGGACCCCTTGACAAGCTTAAATAATTGAATTAAGCTTTAGGATTTTACGAGGTCTTACAATATCTCTCCCTTGAGAATATTCATCCTCGAATAAGACTGACTGAGAGGGAAGAAAAGATAAACTAACGTACACACTGAATATGAACAATTGGAACATGATTCCATGACTGACATGACTGATAAACTGAATGTATCATACTGAACATGTATATCTGATGCATGGTTAACTGGTTCATGAATGTATGACTGAATATGTAATAGTAATTGATGCCAAGTTTATCATGGAAATTTGAGAATGAAACTGGATAAGTTCAAGGAAGACTGTTTCCTTAAATTGAAAATGCTAATGAGCCTGGAATTAATTACTAGATATGCACGAGCAGAAACACATGAATATAACTGAGTCTGGAATGTGATACATAAGATGGATATCATGATCTGAACTGAGTACCTTGAATACGCGGCTTATGGCTGAGGTTGGAGTTTGAGGTTCAACTTATAAGTACCCCTTACTCCAAACTGGATTCATTATGAGAAGAGATAATGGCATGTTTTATGTCACGAGAGTTTGGGGAATTATTGTGTATCTCCCCCTTGGGACACTAGGTCCCTCGAAGAATACTGATTTTGCTGAGATACTGAGGAAAACTAGGGCGATGCACAAGGCACCTACGAACTGAATCGCGGCTAGATATCCAGGATCTGAAGATAAGACAAAGTGATTAGACCTTACGCACTGCAACTGAGACTACTAAAAAGATTTATGTGGGTGCTGAGAACGAATGTATAAATATATACTAACTTTATCTGATTAACTGAATAACTTATATCTGAAAACTGGGCGTGTAAGACTGAACTGTACTTAGTCTGGGTAGCTGGACTAAATCTATAGGGTATTATACATAGGAGGTAATAACTGACTGGGAAACATGAGGTAACTGAGCATAGTGAGGGAAAACTATATTACCTTAGGAACGCAAGACCAGGAGTCTAATCATGATTTAGAAACATTCTGTAAACTGAGATACTGTAATACTAATAACTGAGTAACTGATGGCCATATTCTATGGCTGGGTAATCTTAAAACTGGACTGAGTTTTTGATCTGACTACTGGACTAGGACTGGGACTGAGATTGTAGCTAAGATGGTAATTGAGACTATAACCATAACTAAGACTGTAACTGGGACTGAATGCTGGTAACTGAGGGTTAGACTGGTATGAGAGTACTGAATTCTGATGGCTAAGTAACTGATAGCTGAAACCCATGGTTCTGTAAGACAATATGAGTCCTTTACTGAACTGACACTGAAATTGAGGCCTGTGAGATGGAATATTAACACTACAGATTCACCGAGGGATCTAAACTGAGGGTATACGTGGCATAATTTGAGTTTGAATGAACACTAGAAGTGAAGTCCTGGGTTTGGAATTTTTGAATTCGTGGAACATGATCCACAACATTTGATGAAATTGGACTCCTCATACTAGGGACTTGAAACATACACTATTCTATGAAAAGTGCATAGATATAAACTGTATTCGTGGGACTGAAATGAAAAGCATGCATAAGTATCATGATGGTTAAAGTACAAAACTTTGCACTGAGATAGGAATAGGTCAGGAATCATCTTTCCTTATGGATTTCCTACATATATTGGTATTACTACTGGAACCTGAAGACCTGACTTTCAGAGATTTCATAATCGGACAGTTCATGTATACCTGTCGGGCTATGTTATACTGACTCACTAGGTTGGGGACTAGAAAAAGGTCCTTTTAACATTTGGTTTGACCTTAAAGTTGACTGCTATGGAAAGAGTTACAAAAGAAAAAAGAAGCTCCTAAATCTGAAGAAATATGAACATGTAAATGAGGGATTTGTAACATACCAGTGGCTGACTGATCCTATCGGGACTGAAGTGCATAAAGTCTATTTTGGCGTTGCCCACTGATAGCGCTGGAATTGGCACCCTGCTGATTTTGGGGACCGGACTAAGTTGAAGGATGATCGTGCTTACTTCTAGGGCCAGGCCTAGGATAATCTCAGACCTTGTGATCTGTCTCGCCATATCCTAAATACACATCACTACCGACTCTACATATACCCTTATGATGCTTACCACACTCTTCATAAAGTAGATACGTAAAAACCCTTCTCTCACTACCCTGGGCCTTGGAGCCTGGTGCCCCATCTCTACGGTCATTTCTGAACTTTGGTACTAGTGCACTACCTGAAGATGGAACTGGGGCTGAAAACTTCTGTCTATGCTGAGAACAGATACGACCCTGCGACCCTGGTTGAGAAAAACTATAACTACTAGTTCTGGCCCTCTTATTTTTCCTCTTCTTCTTCTTAAGTTTCTGCTCCTCAATCTGTTGAGCATGGACCATAAGCCTAGATATGTCCATCTCCTTAATCAACATCGCAGTCCTGCACTCCTTAACTACTCTACCTGATATCCCAGACACAAATTTATTCATTCTAGATCTACTGTCTGCTACAATATGAGGAGCGTACCTGGCTAACTGAGTGAACTTGAGGGAGTATTGTTTTACGCTCATGCTACCTAATCTGAGGTTGATGAATTCTAACACTATGGCTTCTTTCTGCTCGAGGGGAAAGAATCTACCTAAGAAATTTGTAGCAAACTCTTCCTATTCTATGGGATCTACATCTGCACCCCTATCTACCTTTTACTTCTTAAACCATGTATGGGCTATATCTTGTAGCTGATAGGCGGCTAACTCTACACTCTCACTGAAAGTCACTCCCATGATATTTATGACTTTCTGAACCTGGTCAAGGAACTTATGTGGATCCTCTTCAAACTTATAACCGAAGAATATGGAAGGATTTATTCGGGTGAAGTCCCAAATCCTGGCTACAACAAAATTGGCCACTGGGTTTGCCGGAACAGCAGTTGGCCGGTCATTCTGAGCTGTGACTGAATTGGCTAGAGTAGTGAATGCAGTTCTGAATTCTGCATGAGAGACATGCTCATCCAGAGAATCTGCCTGGACGGGATGAGGTGATGACTGATTCCCTGTTTCTCTTTCGTTAGCCCTTTTGGGAGGCATGTTTTGTAAACGAAAGAGAAGAAGGGATTAAAATAAGAGTTTGACTAGAGCTCATGCTCACTCGCACGACGTAAATACTAAAAGAAGGGAAACTGTTCCTAAAATATCTCATAGCCTCATGCACATAATTGTGGTGAACAATACACCCATGTACAAGACTCTACTAGATGCGGTTTTTCAGACTTCCTAGGATGCTATTGAACCTTAGGCTCTGATACAAAGTTTGTAACATCCCAAATCTGGTACCCGGAATGCTACACGGTGCTCATAATCTTGAAGGACCATAAGCTAACCCATGACTGATATCTGTAGCTGAGCCCTGAACAATAATGGTAATATCGTAAATGCGGAAACATGAACTGAAAGTCCATAAGGTTCAATACTGATACATAACTAAAAATATGGTACAACAATACCAAAATAATTAAAATAATTGTCTGATCATGCTGTAGTCTGAAAGCCTCGAAAGTTGAACTGTCGAATAAGGAGTTGATGGGACAATCCCCCAACTAACCTCATCTGCTAAAATAAACTAAGGACTGAAAGAATGAAATAATCAAATAATAACATCCTCAAATGATGAGAACGCACTGCTGACTCTGACTGCTGAAATTGGAATGCTACTAAACTCTTGAGCGCATACTTCTGAACCTATAGTATAAAACACCATAGCACAAATGCGTCAGTACGATTGAATGTACTGGTATGCAAATGAGGTAGGCTGAATACAATGGTTTATATGCATGAACAATACTAACTGACTGAATAACATGAACTTGAGAATACATGCATGAATACAAAAATGTACCTGAGATCGTGATAACACTGACTCATGAATTCGAATAACGTGGATTTATTGATATCTGGGTACTAATACTGGGATACTAAAAGACTATGTTTATTGAGTACTAAGGAACTGATGTCATATTACTGATAAAGGAATGGCTGTTTCTAATAATTCTGATTATGAAAAACTGGTCTGATTGACTGTATCTGACAGTCTTGAAATCTGAATACTGGTAACATGAATTTCGTATAATTAATATACTATTAACTGGGTGACTGTGTCTGACAGTCCTGATTCTAATGGAACTAGCTGAGTTCTGTACTGAGCTGAGCGACGTATATGACATCCTGAAATTGTAAAACTGAACTGAGTTCTATTACTGAGACTGGATCCAAAACTGAGACTGTGGGAGGCAATCATCTAACCGACATGCCCCAAAACTGAATTGGTGCGGTCCAACCAATAACCCCAGCTGGAACGGTGTCAGTATTGTGCCAAGGGTAAAGACAAGCTGTGAGTAAACCCTCTCTGACAGGGAGCTCTTCCGTTAACCCCTTCTAGTAGGAAAAACTCAAATGAGGTGTATAATCCCTAAAATCGTAGGGTACATCTCAACCTACGCTGGATATATAGTTCTGGAATGCAAGTATTACTTATAAGGATCACACCATCTACTGACTAACAGGTGAGTCCCCATCCTTGGGTTCACTCGGTGCTGAATCCTACTCCCAACTTAAGAGACACTGAACTGAGTTAAACTGAATTGAAATATTACTGATAGTATCTTTTAGCTAATTTGAACAGAGTTCACTAAATTCCATTGACTAACGGAATACAACTGAGATCGGATAACTAACTAAGATTACTGAGAGTACTGAGTTTTTCTGAGTCATGCAACTGACTGAATTCTAATGATCATGGCTTGAATGGGAGTATCGTGAAAACTGACACTGGCTCTAGGCACACAGCTAAATTTTCAGGTACAAGTACCTCCAGGACTCGATAGCATAAAATTGACAAGACTTGACACTTCGTGAACACATAACCAATATCAACAATTCATAATACAATAAGTTGGGAATTTTATGAAAAACATGGTTGTCATAATGCTGTACATGGATGGAATTGCATATAGACATGTCATACTTTCATCTACCTAATATCATGAACATTCCATCAAATACTCATAATGCACACAATATCATGAAAGTCAGTCTTGGTCATAAAGGTAAAGCATGCATTTATTATTTGCGTCACAATTGAGCTATAATACCCAATTTCTATCCTCCTAGCCATTTTGTCAAACACCCTACATGCAAAACATAGGGCATAGATGAAATCATCAAATTGCACATCATAAACAACTCAATTCATAGATTTCATCTTGCTTGCTAACGTAGTTTCATGAAAACACATAAAGATTCCAACTTGGGAATCATACAACAAGATAAGCATGGTTACAAACAACCCACAACTTAAATATAATGTTTTATTATTTTAAAGAGAGTTCTTGGACTTTATGGATGAAAGAAATCCATAAATTAACACTTGACATACCTTAGTTCCTAATTTTACAAAGATTGACGGGGAGATTCTTGAATTTGAGTATTGAATTTGAATCCTTAATTAAAAACCCTAACTTGTTCTTGAGAGAAACTTGAGAGAAACTCTATATTTTGGGTGAAATATGGCTGAATCACCTGTTATTGGGTTTATCTAAGGATGGGAAATTGACCCTTTTGCCCTTAAAAATGCGGACATTTAATGACTAAAAATTAGGTGTCGATGCTACAAGCGACGCGGCGCGGTGATGGTTGTGACGCAATACTCGACGCGTCGCGCCATGATCGCATCGAGCCTCAAAATTTTTGGCTCTGGAAGCCTGTACAAATGTTGACCAACACGATTGGCGATGCGGCGCGCCATGATCGCGTTGGTCCACAATTTTAGGACTCCAAACATGATCTAAACATGTTCTGAAAAAACCAAAACTTTTCCAGGAACACCTATTGACCTTCTTGATCATGAACTAATAAAAATACAGACTATTAAAGGACATTAAGGTAGAGAAATGAGATTTCCAACTTTTGAAGGCCAATAATAGGCTAAGTCTGGAAACCTAGCTAGAATTTTCTAAGTCTGGGACCCCTTGACAAGCTTAAAAGACTGAATTAAGGTTTAGGATTTTATGGGGTCTTACAATAATGGTTTTGCAAAATTGGTAACAAACGTGATCATACCAACAATAAAGAAAACCAGTATATAGGACTGAATTTGAGTAGTGTTGTTTTAGACATTCACTACCAGTTGCGCATTCGATCAACAAAACAACCACACATTCGATCAACAGAACAACCCCAAAAATAGCTACTACAATAGCAATACCACATTTAAATGTTATCAATGAAATGGTTAAATTACTATAGAATGATGACAACGAGCAAACACGAAAAGAAAATTGCACAAAACCTATGGCCTTCGAGGCATTCTACAGTAAATAATCCTAGCAACTACGATTAACAATACGATGAAAGACTAAAACTCTACTACGACTACAGAATGACTAAAAGAAGAAGAAGACGAAAATACCAAAATAATAGGGATGAAGTATTACCTCTTTCGATCAGCAAAATAGGACTTCAAGATTTCATAGGAGCGTTTTTGCAACCACCAAAAGCTAGGAATTTAAGAAAAAAAACTGACAAAGGAAAATTTCAATTGTAATTTCTTTTTCTAGGAATATTTGAAGATTTTTTCTCAAGGAATTCTTTTCACCCTTAAGACTTGATCAATTTTTCTATACAATGAGCTTTATATAGAAGAAAAATCTAGGAACGGAAAATTGGCTCCACCGTTGTGGGAAAAAAGAGATTGTGTGTAACAAAGGAAAAATGAATTGAGAGTTTTGAATTTCAAAAATAAGATAAGATTTTTTATTTTTCTAGATTTAGCCATGGATAAATTTGGACAAAAAAATGGTTAGGTTCGTAGTTAATTTTTGGGAATTTTGGGGTGAAAACTGAATTCGTCTATAGTTAATAGAAAATTGACAAGTACATACTGTGATTGTATGA
This sequence comes from Capsicum pubescens, assembly GCA_030864215.1. Lineage (NCBI taxonomy): Eukaryota > Viridiplantae > Streptophyta > Magnoliopsida > Solanales > Solanaceae > Capsicum > Capsicum pubescens. The sequence continues at coordinate 112,818,856 of CM061544.1, forward strand.
AACCAACAAATTTAAGTTGGATTTTGGGAATATGTACCTCATCTTTATAAGGTGTCAATTTTTAAAAGTTCCTTAAAGTTGCGTTGTTCCTTCACTTGAATCGGGTTGATAGTTCCGTACCAAAACTGGGTCAGATTCATGGCTGAGCTATTCGACGTACTGCTACTCGTTGAAGTCGCTCGCATTTCTATTTCTATTGTTTGTTGAAAGGTATATTGAAAAATATAAGCAAAAATGGGTTGGTCGGTGTATTTTGGGCTTGGGTCGGCGACTGGAGCAGTTAGGCTGCTATTAGTGTTTTGTTGTGTTGGTTATGGACCAAATGTAAAATAAGGAGGAAAAATTATAGAAAGTGAAAAACTTAAGACTATAATTACAATAAATAGCAACACTTTGTTAAAATTATAGTTTATAGCAAAAGTAGCATTATTTTGCTCAATAACTAGAGAACCACGTGTTTTACTCCCACTACTTTACCTTTTCCTATTTTCACTCCACTTTTTTACTTTCCTTTAATCTAACCATATATTCTCCCCTATTTTTTAATTTACGCCTTTTTCCCTCAAATTATAGATAAACATTGTGCTCTATCAAATAGGGTAAGTTGATATTTACAGTTATTGCATGATATCTCTTTTATATAAATTATATATTTTAAATTTTTTATAATTTTTTCTTCATTCTTCTTCTTTATTTTTTTGGATATTTTATGAATTTTTTTGTTGAATGATTGTAGTGGTCTGCTATAATGGTCAAACACGCATATCGTAGAAGTTCAAATAGAGGTATACCACAAGTGAATTTAATTTCTGATGAACTATCATTATTTAGTCTTGGTCTAACACAAGATAAAGATCTCAAATTAATTTCTATCTCCTATTTAGTCGAAGAGGAAATTCAACAAAGAAGAGGTGAGATCTAAGCATCGTAACAATCTGGAGAAGATTACGAAAATCATGAAATGGAAAGCATTGAGAAAACGTTCATTTCCAAAACCCCCAAAAGTGTAAAAATCTGTGAAAAAGAGGAAGTCAAATGAAATGGAAGAGTCAAGTAAAATATTAAGTCATGTTGATCAAAATTCATCTGATTATGAATCCGAAAAAGATAAAGTGGAAGAGTTATCTTGTATTTGTATTTGTCTAGATTATGAATAATCTGTAGATATATCTATTTGGAATATAAATTTGATTATGCTTAAATTTATTTTCCAATTACTGTTAAGATATGTATTGGTTAATGTTAAGATATGTAATTTATATTTTTATTAATGTTAAGATATGTATTTGGTACCATTTAGATATGTAATTATATTTGTTAATGCTAAAATATGTATTTAATATGCAGTTGTATTTATTATTCAATATGTATATGAAATGAGTTTTGTAAATACATATGATATTATTTATTTATTTATTGTTATATTTAACAACATACAGTTTGGACCATACATATATTTTAAAAATACGTATGAAGTGATATATATCTGTTGTAATGTAATATGTATGAAAATACATATGATGTATTTAGAAAACACATATGTGGCACTGTTTACATAATGTAATTGTATTTGTTAATGTTGAGATATCTATTTGATAAGCTGTTGTATTTTCTACTCAATATAAATATGATATGTATTTTATAAATACAAATGAGTTTATTTTGTATTTTGTTGTAATGTAATATGTATGATGTAATAGAAAAATATGCCTACTATGTATTTTAACAATATAGATTTCAATTTTTTATTGTTTACAGGTGTTGCGTGATCAAATATTCATGGCAAGAGTACTTTTAAAATTTGCACCATATATAGAATGTCACATAGTCAATAACATTGAAGAACGTATTAGGACAATGTTATCGAAGGAGCAATATAAGATTTTTTGCCTTAAGAGTATATTTGGTGTCTATATGAAGAAGAAGCAATGTGTATTTCAAGCTCAATTAGGCATATGTAATATGTAACTTGAGACTAAGAAAATTTATACAAGTGTATTAGTCATTCGAACAAATGGCACAGTTCTTCATTTCAGTCTGAGAGAATTTGTTGTGATTACTGGTTTGAATTGTATTTCATACAAGGATAATTTTGTTTTTGATGAGGAGGTACCAAATAGATTAATTTAGAAATATTTTAATAGTGCCAGTCATATACAGAAAAGAGACTTATTTACGACTATGTCAGTAAAAATATGGGGGAAGGAAAATGATGAAGATGTTGTGAAGTTTGCTATTCTGTAATTTATTCACACATTTTTATTTTCGCCTATTCCACACCTCCATTTTAATTTGGTTGAGTGTGGTCACTATAAGGATTATCCGTGGGAAACTATTGCATTTGAGGAATTAGTTAATAGTTTAAACAAAAAGTTGAAAGCAAAAGGAAAGTTTTATTTGCTCCATGGAATGCCACTTGCCATCCAAGTGTGGTTGTACAAGTATTGTTCTAATGTTCCTTGGAATGTTTCTTCCAAGGTGGACAGTCAAATTACATGACTTTTGTTTGGAAGACACATGTACCACGTTCATGATTTGAATCTCTCATGAAAAGTATGTGTAATGAGGAAAATGGCAAGGTTTGTCTTTTAAAAAAAAATATTTATGAAGTTTATTGGTTTGTAAATACATATATTGATATTGAATATGTTCATATACAAATACATATCGTCACTCCATATGTATTCTTTTAAATGTAAATTTGTTCATAATGTCATTCTACTTTAACATCTAAATTAGTTTTCAATTTTTGAAATATAAATCTTATGTATTATAGGTTGTTTTTAAGAACATTGGGCCAATACGAAAGGAGCTTTCATCCTTTCAAATACCCAAGAATGTTGGAACTAAGGTAGCTGGACCTCATAAAGAAGTTGTTGTTAATTCAGATGATGATTTCTGGAACCCCCACTTCCACAAAAGCATTCAAGCAGAAAATAAAAATATTAGGGTGATTCATCAACTTCACCAGTCAAGAAAAAATTGAAGCAACAACCTAAAGTTGTAGATGAACAAATACCAAAAAGGACTCCTCCACCTCGTACTTCAAAGTTTCCTACTATGAAGACACAAATTTTTAAACCAATTCAAACTCAAGCTATCTTAGATTCAAATAGGAAATACATAAAGCGGGCAGCAAGTTAAAAGTTCATTCCAGTTTAATCAGATGTTCCGTCTTCTTTCAGTTTTAAAGATGAAGATGTTTTTTCCAAGAAAGTATTTGAAATGTTTCATGATGAGGTAGTTTATAATAAATACATGTGTATTTTTTCCTTTCTAATTATTTTTATTTGAAAACAGGTTTGTCAAGTATTGTAAGCCATTAGTAACCTAGTATCAACAAAGTTGATCTGATAATGAATGCATTCAAAGAAAATAAAGTACAACATTTCTTATTTAAAATAATAATTATTAAATACATATGTTGTGTTCATATGTATTTTTGTATTTGAATATATACATATGCAACATGCAGTGTCTGTATGTAGTGTAAATATGTATTTTTTTTACATGTCAATTTGTATAATCATATGTACATATGCAGTGCCAGTATGTATACGCTAGTAAACTCTTGACGAGGTCAATTAGAAGTGACAATATATATTTTACATGATATGATATGTATTTATATTTTTGTATGTGAAGCAGCAAGCTCAAGACAAAGAATCTGACAAGCCACATATGGATGATGCTGAAGTAAATACATCATCCCAACAATCCACTCCCACTCTAGTGCATGATTTTGATAAGAATATTGAAGGCACATTGATAAATATTTGTGTACATGCATATGTAATTTACTTTGTGTATACATTTGTAATTTATCTTGTTCCGATAAAATTATACATGTGATAAATGTTTGTCTTTCAAAACAGGTTTGCGATGAGTTTAAAGAAAATCGTAATCCCATTTTATTTATTTGCTTGTTTATGTGTATGGAAGGACAAAATCAATATTTGTGTGGATGAATCAAAAGATGTATTTGATTCACCAGTATGCTAAATATATGTATGTGTATTTTAGTTTATTTAAAAATGTTGTAATATTATAATTTTTTACAACATTTTTTATAGACCACAAAACATGTTGTAGATATGAGTGCAAATACATCAGGATGTGATATTGAGAAAACATACTCGGATGAGCACAATAAGACACCAGTATGCAAAGTCATGCAACAATCACTAATGAAAGAAAGGGCGAACCACATATATCAGATTCTCAAATTATGATTTTTGATGAGCTTCTTCAAAGCATTAATCTAGATTACATACACCCCAATTCGGATGTTCAAAATGAGTCCACGATATGCCAAACAAATGTGTGTTGCAGTTTATTTCATTTACAAATGTTGCAGCATGATCAGTTGTTTATACATTTTTATAGATCATAAAAGAAGCTGCAGAAGTGAGTACAAATACATCAAGACATGATGTGGATAAAACATATTTGGATGAGCAAAATAAGACTCTAGTGCATAGTCATACAACAGTCACTGATGAAAGAAAGGGTGAACAAGATTTACTAAAATCTCAATTCACAATTCCCGATGATTTTTTACCTAGTCTCAATGCATATGTGAATGATGAAAGAAGCATCATTGTACATTCATCGATGAATATTGAAGAACAAACCCCTATTTATGTTTCAAGGATTAGGAGACCACCTAGATTCAAGGAGTCACCATACACAATAAAATTTAGTTCAGCAACTGGTAAGTACTCTTACTATTTTTTTTATATTTAAATCTATTTGATTTATGTATTTAAAATGTAATGTCTATTTTTTTTATTCTGGCTAATGCCGACTGTTTTTGTATGTATAATTCTAAGAATTTAGATTGTATTTATATTTTATATAATATATTATTCAAATATATTTGTTTATTTATCTTTATATATTTTTGTATGTCGTAATAATAAAGATATCTCATCAACACAATGAAAAATATTCACTCAGAAGCATCCTTTTGTATCTCATCCAATTCATGGTGTAGAAGACACTAATATCACCAAAAAGTTCTTGCAGTGGATTTCATAAGACCTTCTTAAATATCATGCAAAGAGGTATATAGGCTCAACTAAATTGTATTATTTCCTTATTTTTTCGTTCTTGACAAAGCATTGTATTTAACAAATATACAAAAACAGCAAAGAGGAACATTACAGGAGGAACAAGTCAAGCATACCAATTATGCATTTTGAAGTTTTATTAGTTGAAGACAAAAATTGATGCTACATTATGGGTGATCCTGGTCAGTCATGGACAGACTCTGTAAGTGTCGTACTATTCTATTTTGTTCATTATCTTATCATATTTTTAATTTTTTTTTGCTTAGTTTCAAACCTACTTACACAGTCTATAGATGTATTTTTGTATATACATATATTCATAAGTGATCATATGTATATAAGTATATACATATTGCAGTGTTACAAATGTATTTTAGTACATACATATACTCATATGCAATTATATGTATATGAATATATATATATACAGTGTATTATATGTTCATGATACATATGTATATGAGTATATACATATGAAGTTTTAGAGATGCAGTGTTTCATATATTTATGTTACATTTACACATGTATTTTTTCTAATGCAGCAAATTGATGTTTGCTTTTACTATTTACGAAAGATGTCTGAGTACGATCCCTATAGCACTTATAAGTACAACATAGTAAATTGCAACTTCATGAATATAGTCAGCAGTGTGTTAGTTGTTTATGTGTTGGATGATTCAACCTTTAATGCTGGTGGAAAGGAGCACTGTCTGAATGAGTACATAAATAAATTCCACATGCATGCTACAGTGTCATGATATATAGTTGATCATATTTTCATTCCTGTCAAAGCAAAGGACAAACATCATTGGGCTCTTGGTATTTTTTCTTTCACTGATAGGTGCATATGTATATATATATGATTCATTGTCATCTGTTGGTCATAATATTATTTTGCTTGTCGAAATTGAAAAGTTATTCAAGGTTATACCTTTATATATCGTGGTCTGTAATTTTTATGAAAAGAAGGATATTGATATTGACAATTATCCAAATTATAAAGATAAGATAAGTTGGATCTATTTGATATTTTTTATGCGAATGATTTACCTCAACAACCAAGTTGCATCTTGTATGTATTGAACATACATATTACATGCATATATGTATATATTATTTTTTTTAACGAATACTTATTTTTTACTAAATGTATTTTCAGGGATTGTGCAATACTTATGGTGAAGGTGTTCCTTATGTTACTTCCATCCAGACCTTCTTCGAACAAGATATGCTATACTATTATGGAATTATGGTTCGAGAAAAGAAGAAGATAAGGCACAAAGTGATGACGAAGCATCAATGAGGCTTGCTAGGAAAATTGGGATAACAGAAAACACTGAAATTCTTGAAATTTTATGTTTATTTTTAATATTTTATATTTGACAACAGTTAACTTTAGGTGGACAAATATGTAGTTGGATAGTTCTTAAGTTTCACATATTACTTTCATGTTGAATGTCAAAAGTTTTGTAATACTTGTCAGTTATATTTTGATTATTGATGTTGAATCAACTTAAATTGAATGTTTCGTGGTTAGCTTTATGTTTCTTTTAGACATATGCAGTTCTACATATGTATTTTTTGCATATGTATTTTCCAATTTTGCATATGTATTTTATATAGCTGCATATGTATTTATAGATCAGCATATTTATTTTCAGTTCTGCATATGTTTTTATAGATGTGCACATGTATTTTATAGGTCTTTATGTGTATTTTCAAGATTTTTAATGTTTTACATATGTATTATACGTAGAACTATACATATACAAAACTAAATATAAATATATGTATTTTTTGATTTTGTATATGTATATTTTAGATTTTGTATTTTTTTTTTGTTTTTGTTGGTGTATTTATTGATTACATATATAATGACATTGAAACAATTTAAAATAAATGTCTTGAATTTTTGTTTTATGTTTAATATCACATTTGTTGTACATATAGTTGATTTTGTTCATATTGTACATATGTATTACTTCATACAATAAGTATATATTTGTATCTATATATTTAATCAGAATCAATTACATTCATTCATTCATAATAAAATAAAATGACTTGCAAGTTCAGTAACATAAATGCAACAATTTTACTATTTAATAAATTCAAATACATGAAACATAATTGTTAATGAAAAAATTCAAGAATTATTTTTTGACTAAATACATCAACAAACATATCATTTATTATATTTCCTACATGAACGTCTATTGTGACCCTTAAATTCACATGTACTACAAGAATTTATGTTCTTCTTTCCGAACATATTTCTCCCAAATTTTTCACGCTCTTTCTTTGGAGGTCTGCCATGGGTTCGCTTGTATTTGGGGGCATCACTACCTCATTCAATATGCTTTGTGGAATTACCCAGTAATCTTTGTGTGGTAAGAGATTAATTGAAACATCATATGTTCTCAATACTATTTTTGACTTGTATAGATTAGAGCAATATGGTCTTTTCTTAAAATTCTTGCTATCCAGGACTGCACAAGCAGGCACACATGGTAGCTCGTCCAATTGAAATACATGACAAAAATATTTTTTTTCCTTAAGGCAAACAATAAAATGCTTCTCTTTGTCATGTACTAGACATATTTTGTGACTGGTACAAACTGAATTTTTTTAAAGAAAATTAATTAAAAAAGACTCAAAATTATTTCGACATTTCTAATATCCAGTTCAACAAATGCATTTTTCAATTTTGCATATGTATTTACAGTTCAACATATGTATTTTCCTATTCTGCATATGTATTTAAATGTCTTTATGTATTTTTATAAATACATTAGGTTTGTATATCTTTCATAAAACATATGCAAATGTATTTTTTACTGAATCAAATATACTTATATAAGATAATTAAATATATTTTGTCATACCGTCACACATGTACAATCTGATTCGTTCTGTTGGAGTATTTCTTAAAATTTTTCAATAAGATCTGTAAATGTATATAAATCCTTCTTTCTATTTTCGCAGCTTTATCTACCAAACAACAATCTAACTTCCTCCAGAAAGTCATATATAGTTAGCTCTCTAGAAGATACAAGTGCAACATTTATTGACTCAACAATGTTTGATGTCAAAGTCCATTTCCTATGAACTATTGCATAGGTCCTAGCCCACTTTTCGTAACCCACCAATTTCAAGTAATTCTTAACTCTAATATCAACTGCCTCTATCCTTTTCATTAACTTGTAAAATTCAGACTTTGAATATGATTTTGTCATTGTATAAAAGATCTCCAATAACACATTATGTGACTTTCTATAATTTTTTTCACATTTTTACATAGATGCCACATACATGCATAATGTGATACATCTTTGTACATATCACCAATAGCCTTTATGATGCTTTCATTCCGATCTTAACAACATACATGTATTTTCTTTCACCGTATGCTTTCTTCAGTTTTTCAAAGAACCAGGTCCAAGATACGTTATTTTTTGAATCAAGCACACCATATTTTAGAAGAAATATATGTCATGCATATGAAAATAAATGCATATAAATAAATAATCTAAATGATATACAAACATTCTCATATAATATATTGTAAGAAAATGTATATGACACATTACAATAACTAAATATGTTTCACATATATAAATCCAGTTAACATGTTGATCATATATATTTATAGAGTAAAACATGATTTCTAATACATATTATACTATATATGAATTTTTCATGAATTGTAGTTCAATACACATACATGTTGTATACATATTAAAGGACATGACAGTTAAACACATATACATACTGCATATGTATTTTATATATATGTATAAATAAAAATATATAACATGAAAATATATTTTTTATATAACTTACCGTCTCCATACATGGTACAGACAACTAAAAATGTACCAGTGTACATTCCCCTGAGATGACTAGCATCAACAATTATGATGGGTCTATAATGCTCGAACCCTTTGATGAATGAATGAAGAGCTACAAATAGATACAAAAACTCATTATCATCATTCTTTTTCATTCATATATGTGAACCTGAATAACTAGTGTTCAAGACATATAAGTATGCAGGTAGTTTGCCGTATGATGCTGATGGTTTCCCCTTTAAGTCTTCAAGTGCTTTTTTCTTTGCTCACCAACATATAATGTATGTCAAATCTATACCCAAGTCTTTTTTCATGTCATTTTTTATTTCAGGTGCACTGTATTTTTGCTTGTGGATTTTATGTTTTTGTTTGACCATACAACTGATCAACCTACTTATAGTATGCAACTTAGGATAAATCTTATCTTTGACCGGATATATGTGTGTTGGATCAAATTCTCTAACTCTAGACATTCAAGATTGCATTATACCAGAGGCACAAAATTAAAAACTACAATTACAGAATTTGCACAATAAGGTATAACTACATAAAAAAAATTAAATATGATCAAATACAATTAATGAATCTGAACAACAAAAACTCAATGCATGATAGAATTACCAGGTCTTACTTATCTTTCAGATCGTGATTGAAATTTCTCCCTAATTGTATAATACTTCATGACCGACTTTAAAATATATTTCGAGATATAAACCTGATCCACCTTAATATGTTTATGGGTCTGAGATAATTACTTTAGTCGTATCCATCTCAAATACAAGTATAGATTCCTCAGTAGTAGGAACTATTAATGCGATTTCAGTAATGTATTTACCCCTTTACATGAAGAACAATATAGATTTATACTTTAAGCATTACACAATGATGAACTTACAAATGTGTTAAAAGTATCCTTATCCAAAACACTTACATACAAAGGCAAACTACTCATATCCTTTATCTCCTTTCTTTGTAAAATATAGACCTTCAAACTCATGTCATTATGTATACGTATTTGACCTGACTATCTGTTAATTGATATTCTATTTGAATACATTTGCAGGTCAGATCTACATTAATATGAAACACGAGTAGTGAGTATAGTTGGTTATATGAGGCGTTTGTACTCAACAATATAACATTAGTGATGTAATCTTCATAATTTTATTCATATGTCCATCTATCAGAGTGCTTAACAAGAATAAGTATGCTTCATATTTTCAATCTCCAGAACATAAAAATATATTTTTAAAAAATAAATTATCAAATACATACTATTTTCTGTCAAATGTGTAAAAAAATCATAATATACAACTGTCAAAAAAAAACACAGTTACACAAATGCAACTACAACATACAATTAAACTCATAATTGCATATACTATGAGCAACAATTACATTATTAATCTCACAGGTTCTTTAAAAATATACCACTACATTCACCACGAAATTGAATGACACTACAACTAATAACTCACAATGAAATATATAATTTGATATAATATACACAAATCAAATAATCTGGTTCAAATAAACTCATAAGTTTTCACTATGTTCATTTCAGACATAATTACACTGTTCCGAATATATAAATACAATTCAAAAAAAATTACGCAACTGCTAAATGCATAGAAATGAAAATCATCTTTTTGATCAAATATGAATTAAGCTCGAATAACGTTTAAATTCAATGGATAATAGATTGAGATCAATTTTCAAATTAGATATCGAGAAGAAATTTTTTTACTTTGAAAAAAAAAAATTTCGCACAAAAAAATGGCTTATAAATTTGATGAATCCATATACGAACTCAAATTTTGAATTATATATCGCATTATTGATTTTTCTTTATTTTTGGAATATAGAAGCTACTCAACTATTGTACACAAAATTTATTGAAATTCAGATATAAAATCAAATTCGTTTTTCAATACCTGTAGTTGCAGTGTCGTTTTTTTTGTTTTTTTTTTTTAATTTTGAAGCTCATCAACTATAGATTCTTCAATCTGTTTTTTGATATTGTTTTGGGTTGCTTATCATGAAAAACACATTTGAATTTTGAATATAGTAGTTGTAAAATAATGACAAATGTTAAAAGAGAGTCATATAAGGAAAAGGAATCCTCAGAATGAAATATGACATGAATTAAGGACTGTTTATTCCTTATTTAACTCTAACTAATTTGAGTTAAAAAAGAAACTGTTATTCAATTTCTATATATATTTATATAGAAAATTTTACTTAAATATAAAATACAACTTGCTATTTTTCATAATTATGAAACAGTTGCTATAAAAGTCCTAATTATAGCTATAAGTTTGCTACTTATAAAATTTTTCCTAAAATATTTCCTATTAAAAGGCTTTAAGTTTATTGAAATGCAATTAACGAGTTGTTGTTTAAAATTGGAAGTCAGTAAGTTAGAATGTTTTTTCACAAAAAATAATTCTTTCCTTTTGCAACATATAATAAAAAACTTTAAACTAATAATCGCAAGTTTATCATTTCATCAGTACATGAACCATTCAAGTAAACATAACCAATAACATTTTCATCTATCACTTAAAGAACATTAAGCAAAAACAAAATCATTGCCACAAACTCATCTCCCACAAAAATATTAATTATTAATACCTTATCAATCTCAAATCAAAATTTCACCAAACTTTTTAAATTGATCTCACAAACATCAAGTTGATTCAAATAGTATTGCCTCTGTACCGCCTCAATAAATACAAATATTTCATATGTGAGTATAATAAGATGAATTTTTCATTCTAAGAACTTGGGTAGTTGTAGAATTACCAATATATAAAAATTATTTTTCTTCAACTTTGATGTAAAACACAAATTTAACTTTGTTAGCATAATCATGCTTATTACCACTCAAGCTTAACACCTATTCTTACTCATTGACCATAAGATTTGTTTGAGAAATGACCACGATAATTATAGCATCCGCTTAAATAAATTTATTTTAAATTAATTGGACTATCATTTTTCCTAATCTTCTTATACATTGAGAGGTATATAATTTATCACACATAAAATAATAATTCTCATTGAATATTCTCTAATTGATTTTGGATTTACCATAATTATTTCTTCATGTATTAGTTATCGCAGAAAAATTAAGCAAACAAATATACTTCATAGAGAAAATTTCATGTCAAAACTTATATCTGATGAAAAATTTCCATCAAGGGGTAGCGCTGCTTTGGAAAGCATCCGATGATGTGCACTTTACTAAACTCATCTCACCTATGATTCCCTTCTTCTTAAAGTGCTCTATATTCCTTTTGGGTCTACCACATATGAACAAATGCTATCCATACAAACAACAGAAACACACTAAAACGATGCATACATAACTAGTGAAAGCAAAAGACTTCTATATGCATCTCTACTTTGATAACAACGATGATTTCCTCCATTGAAAAAAATACCAGCAAGCCTCACAGATACTGTCACGATCCAATTTCTAAGTCATGATGATATTTACTTTACTTCACCAGTAGGTAAGCCAAATAGCAGCCCAAAGCTATAAATAATGGGTTGATTTGATAAAAAATGACATAAATGTCGAAAAGGTACTAGTAAAGTAATCTCAAGCCACAAATCATAGAATAATAGATAAACAGGAGAGAAATAAAGAGAAATAGCAATATCCTATGACCTAGTAATATCGATACAAAAACCTCTAATCCAAAAGAATACAAGTACTATCAAGTCAATATAAAATAGTCTCAAAAATGGAAAGACGAGAAAAAACAGAAGAAGGAGAAAAGGTCAATTTCAGATCCAAGAGCTCACCCTGTTTCCATACTCTGGCCAACACAAATCTCAACATCAACGATAACAGCTAGTATTTGAATGACACTAAAAAGGAATCAAAAGTGTAGTATGAGTACCAAAGACATGGGTACTCAGTAGGCATCATCGATCGACTGAGTTAAATCATGATATAAGCATAATAATATGTGAGTTAAATAAGTTAAGTCAAGAGAAAAGGACAAACCTGAAATAATAGTCCAAATGCTGAAAGTAAACTGCTGTAATAATAATGATAAAGAAAAGTATAACTATCTCTACATAACTAGCCTCCATAAGCCAGAAGGTGCGAATAAAGTGAATAACCCAATGCAGCCCCCCATAAGCTCAGATGGAGCAATCAAGGAGACCTAATAACATAAATTACAATAATCAATCATATATCAAAATCATAATCATGAAACCTTCTATATTGTAAAAAATTAGACTCAAACTATTTCCTTAACCATTATAATCAACACCTCGTTGCTTGACTTGAATTGAAATTCATATCATCATTTGTCGGACTTAAACTGAAACCCATATCATGAATAATATCGAAATCAAATCGGCGTCAATTTCATAAATCGCCGAACTCGAATCAAAACTAATATCATCTCTCAGGTGTCATTATAGAATAAATCACCATGAATCTAAGCCTCCTCAGACTCAAGAATATAATTAAAATAATGTGCAAGCCTTATAGATCCTACAAGAAGTTAATAATAATCTTGGGCTAAGATGGGCCAAAGGAGCCCAATTTTATCCCTGACATTTGTTCTAAGATAAATTCTACCCTGAATTAGGCTAAGATATATAATTTCACTTAAATAATTTAGTCCTAAGATAGTAAAGCTACTTAAAGAATGAGTGATTAAGTAAATTATGCCTAATTACAGATCCTTAATCGACTAAATGAGCCAATTCATGCTATATATATACCTTCAAGACCTAAATCCTATCCTAAAACTAGTATAATATTATATTGATACTATAATTAAGCTCAATCTAGGAGAATGGTAAACCTAGCCTACCTTGACGCCGAACAAAGCCAAGTCAAATTTACTAAATCATCAATTTTTCTTTCTGAGAAGATTTCGCTCGATGCCACGCTATAAAAATGATAATCTACTCATCAATATGAGTACAATGGTACCCATGTGGACCCACTAGCTGAATCACACTTTAAAAATCATCAATGTGTCCTTCGATGCTCAAGGATCATTTACACTCAAGAGTGAATAAATTTAAAGCCACATGACACTAAAATCAACACATAAATAATCTAGATATTTTAGTTATAAATCATAGAATTAACCAAGAATTTAACATGGAAACTATTAATCCAAGCTCATAATTATTCCACAATCTTTGAACAATTACTCCACCAATTTTCCACACTCTCTAGGGTATTAACTCTTGAAACTTGTGAGAAAATAGGATGAAAATCAGGCAAAAGAGATATTTAATAGCCTCCTAGGTACTGCTTAAGCGGGTCTTGCTGGGGTATACCCCTTCTGCTAAAGCGGACAAAGAACCTCTTAAGCGGCCTTCGTTTTAAGCGGATATGACTCTGCTTTAGCGGCCCAGCTGGCAAGCCTGGTATCTTAAGAAATAGGATGGCCGCTTAAGCAGACTCCAGTAAAGTGATCCAAAGTCTTCTTTAGAGGATACACCAACTGAGTGATGCACCAGGTGAGACTTGAAAAATTTTAAGTCTCCACAGAAGCCTCGGGATTCATTAAAGATTCCGTGAACAAAAACAAACTATGCTACCCTACTAATTTCAATATTTTAGACTCAATGGCACACTCAAAATTTTTATTCGGGTCATTTTTTCAACAAAATGTAAGCCTCACAACAAGTGCCATTTTTATTAATTTCTTGACAATAGCTCAGAATGAATCCAAAAGCCTTTGGACCCAAACTAAAGGTCCCTTAGCCTAAATTCAATGTTTTGGAGATGAAACTATCAAACATCCATACGAGGTCATTTACCTGAAGCTTATGCACGATAGCTTCTTACATTGAAGACTTCAAAGCCAGGGAATTAGCTCTAAAAATTAAATAAACTGCCCAACTGTCAGCTCAAAAAAGTCATAAATGACTTGGGGATCTGTAGAAAAGCTCTAAATCGAGAAAATGCATTGAAATCCAAAAACTGACCTGGAGGGTCATTACAATATCCACTAGTAAAAGAACTTTTATCTATGAAAGTAAGGGGTTAGAATGTACCTGAAGTCTCAAATAGGTGATGATACTGGGCATGCATCTCACTCTCGATCTCCCAAGTAGCCTCTTCTATTGGATGGTGTCTCCACAAAACCTTAACTACTGGAATCTCATTAGAGAGAAACCATCTGACATCTAGCTAATATGAACATCAGCTCCTCTACGAAAGTCAGTCTCTCATCCAGCTGAACCAAGTCCCACCGAAGCACATGAGACTCATCGAGAATATACCTTCGTAACATAGAAATATTAAAAACTAGATGAACAACAACAAAATATGGGGTTAAGTCTAACTCATATGCCATCTCTCTAACTGAGTGAAACATCTCAAAAGCTCTAATATATCTGGGGCTAAGCTTGCCTTTCCTCCTAAACCTCATGACACCCTTCATGGATAATACTCAAAGTAATATTCAGTATCCAACTCCTAATCTCAAGTAACAAATTATGTGATCATCATAACCATTCTACCAACTCTAAGCCTCTCTCAATCTATTCTAAATTACCCTGACTCTATCCAATGACTCCTGAAGCATGTCAGTACCATGTTGTCTAATCTTGGAGGTCTCGAATCATCCAATCAGAGATTAATAGTGTTTATCATATAATGCCTCAAATGCTGTCATCTCTATACTTGAATGGTAGATATTATTATAAGTGAACTCCACTAAAGCTAAGTGTTTCTCCCACTAATCTCAAAAATTCATAACAAAGCCTCAGAGCATATCCTCAAGAACTTGAATAGTTTGCTCTGATTGCCTATCCATCTGACGGTGAAAATCTATGCTGAGATCCTTCTGAGTACCCAATTTCACCTAAAAATCTCTTCATAATATAGAAGAGAACACCGAGCCCTGGTATAAGATAATAGATATAGGCACTCTATGCAAGAAAACTATTTCACGAACATAGATATGAGCTAACCTCACGATATTGAAGGACATCTAAATAGGAATAAAATACGTTAATTTGGTGAATCAATCTAAACTAACCCAAATTCCAGCAAAACCATGGGAGGTAAGCGGCAAACCACTATCAAAATCCATGGTGAACCACTTCCACTTCTACTAGGGAATATGTGTAACAACCTATATTTTTGGGTTAGTATTTGAACCATCATTACTATATGTATAAGCTAATCTAAATTATTCCCATGTGAATATAAGTTTCATGATCTTTATCCTTATGTTTGATGTGATTTTGAGGTGAAAAATGTTTATAAGATCTCTTAGAACAAAGTCGAACTTAGAGCCTTTGATTTGTCCAAAGTTTGGTATTCGATTCTACAAAGGTCTACTTTGAACATGTATAACTTCTTATATACATAGAATTTTGCAGCTCAAGACCCACCAAATTGTAGATAATTGAATTAGCTTCTAACAAAACAAATTTACCTTAATTCGATACCCAAGCGAAAAGTTATGGCATTTTTTGTGAGACACGATAAGCCAATGCGATTGGGATGTCATGCATCGGTCATCGATGTGACGCGATGACAATCGTGTTATGAAACTATTTCACAAGCTATTTTGGTCCCTAAAGGGTCTAGGGGCACTTTGGTTACTTCCCCTCACCCAAATCCGCCTATAACACATTATTTCAGCCCCTAAAAGCATTAGATACATGATTTCTCATCTTTTTCTCTCCAAGAAAACCCTATCCCTCTCAAAAAAACCAAGAACTTCATCATAGTTTCTTCAATAAAATCATGAAATTAAGGTTCCTAATCCAAGAAGTTTAAGAAAAAGTTTTCAATAACATTTCCAAGGCTCCCAAGTCAAGCTTTCAATTTCAAAGTCAAGCTTTCTACATCAAATTAATGATTTCTTCAAGAATCCATCTAATTAAGGTATGTGGGAGTTCATACATGAGTTCTATTTTACCCATGGAGCTGAAAAGCTCATTTTCAAGTTCAAAGTTATGATCCTTACATGTTACTATGAATTATATCCATGAAATTTCTCAAAATTAGATTATGTATCATGTTTACAAATGGTTTTTATTGAAATTGGCTTGATATGTTTGAATTAAGATTTTGACATGCTAAAGCCTTAACCCATGTTTCTACTATTGAAAGTTATGTGAATTTCATGGTTTAAATATTCCCATGTTTAACTCATGATCCCTATGTGTTTGATTTCAAATTAAGAGTATATGTGTTTTCAAGTGGAATGAGCCAATACATATTTTGAATGTTATGATCTTCATATCAAATCTCAAAGTTGTGAAGCGCGCCACTTTAGAGTCTTGTGCATGGGTGTGTAGTGCGCCACACTTATGGACAAGTGGCTATGAGATATTTTAGAAAAGTTTCCCTTCTTTCAGTATTCATGTTGTGCGAGTGAGAATAATCTCAAACTAAACTCTCAGTCTAATTCTTTTCACCCTTCCATTTATAGAACATGCCTTCAAAGACGAACGAAAGAAGAAAAGGAAATCAGCCAACACCTCAGCCCATCCATCCAGATTATCTGGACGAGCATGTCTCCCATGAGGAATTCAGAGCAAGTTTCACTACCCAAGCTCATTTTGTAGCAGCCCAAAATGAACGCCTAACTGCTATTCTATCCAACCCAGTGGCCAATACTGTTGTAGCCAGGATTCAGGACTTCACCCGAATGAACCCTCCCTCTTTTATCGAACGAAGTCAGATGAGACCCTACAGGAATTTCTTGATCAGGTGCAGAAAGTTACAGATATTATAGGGGGTGACTGCTAGTGAGAGTGCTGAGTTGGCCGTATATTAGTTACAGGCTATGGCTCACTCATGGTTCAAATAGTGGAAAGAAGAAAGAGCCGCAGATGCTGGGCCTATAGAATGAAAGGAGTTTGCTATTTCTTTTCTAGATAGGTTCTTCCCGCTAGAGTTGGGGGAAGCAAAGGTTTTAGAGTTTATTAATCTGAAGAAGGGCAACATGACAGTACAAGAGTATTCTCTTAAGTTTACTCAGTTAGCCGGATATGCCCCTCATGTGGTTGCAGATAAAAGATCTAAGATAAGTAAGTTTGTTTTGGATGTGTCTAACAGTGTGGTCAAGAAATGTAGGACCGCAATGATGATTAGAAAGATGGGCATATCCAAGATCATGGTTCATGCTCAGTAGATATATGAGGCTAAGAATAAAGAGGAGAGGGAAAATAATAGAGCTAGAACAGGTAGTTTTTACTTCACTCAGCCTAGGTCAGAGGGTAGGAATAATTCTCAGTTCCACCCAAAATCTTCAGTTCCAGCTCCGTCCTATGCCAGTGCTCCAGTCAAAATTTAGAAGCGGTAATAGAGATAGGGAATCAGGCCCTAAATCCCAGGCTAGTGTTAGTAGTGCCCGAACAAATCCTCTCTGCCAGAAGTGTGGCCAAAACTATCAGGGTATCTGTAGAGCTGACAGCGATGTATGTTTTAGAGATGCAAAGCTAGGCCATAAGGTCAAACAATGTCCTTTGGTGGGTTTGTAGAGTCAGCATAATCGTTCCTCAGCTCAGATCGATCACCTGAATTAGTAGGGTGCCGCTTCCAGTGCCATCAGTTGGCAACGCCCAAATAGACTCTATGCACTTCAGTCCCGATAGGATCAAGAAAGTTCTCCTGATATGGTCACTGGTATGTTACAAGTTTATCATTTTCATATTTATGCTTTGCTAGATCCAGGAGTTTCCTTGTCCTTTATAACCCCTTATATGATAGTGGGTAAATCTATCATAACCCGACGGGTATACAGGAACTGTCTGGTCATGGTATCTTAGAAAGTCACTTCAGCAGACTTAGTAGAATTAGAGATGACAGATTTTGATATCATTCTCGGCATGGATTGGATTTATTCATGCTATGCCTCAGTTGTCTGCAAAAATAGAATTGTCCAATTTTAGTTTCCATATGAACCTGTCATAGAATGGAGGGGTAGTACCTCAGCACTTAGGGGTCAACTTATTTCTTACCTAAGGGCGAGAAAAATGATATCTAGGGGGTGTGTCTAACATATTGTTCGGGTCAAGGATTCTAATTCCGATACTCCCAGTCTTGAGTCAGTTCTAGTAGAATGTGAATTCCTAGATATGTTTCCCAAAGATCTTCCCAGAGTTTCTATCGAGAGGGAAATTGACTTTGAAATAGACCTTCTTCCAGATACTCAGCCTATATTTATTTTGCCATGTAGAATGGCTCCAATAGAACTCAAAGAATTAAAAGAACAGTTGAAGGATCTCCTAGATAAGGAATTCATCAGACCCACCGTATCCTCTTGGGGTGCATCAATTCTATTCGTGCGTAAAAAAGACGATTCTATTAAAATGTGTATAGATTATCATCAGTTGAATAAAGTCATGGTCAAGAACTAGTATCCACTTCCCAGAATCGATGACTTATTTGACCAATTTTAGGGTGCCAGTTACTTTTCTAAGATACACCTCAGATCAGGTTATCATCAGCTCAGAGTCAGAGAATGTGACATTTCAAAAATAGCTTTCAGAACTCGGTATAGTCACTTCGAATTCCTAGTTATGTCATTTGTTCTCAGCAATGCCCCATCATCTTTTATAAACTTGATGAATTGTATGTTCAAGCAGTACTTGGACATGTTAGTCATAGTCTTCATTGATGATATTCTTGTCTACTCCCGTAGTGAACATGATCATGTAGACCATCTTAGAATAGTGTTACAAACTCTCAGAAACCATTAGCTGTTCGCCAAATTGAGTAAGTGCGAATTTTGGCTAAGGTTAGTAGCTTTCCTTGGCCATATAGTTTTTGGTGATGGCATTAGAGTGGATCTTCAAAAGACCAATGTAGTGAGAAACTGGCCCAGACCCATCTCTCCATCAGATATCCAGAGTTTCTTGGACTTGGTTGACTATTACTGATGGTTTGTTGAAGTATTTTCATATATTACGTCCCCTATATCCAAATTGACTCAGAATAAAGTCAAGTTCCAGTTGTCAGATTCTTGTGAGAAGAGTTTTTAAGATTTGAAGACTCGACTCACTACAACTCTAGTTTTGACTCTACCAGATAGTTCAGATGGGTTTGTGGTATATTATGATGCCTGTAGAGTTGGTTTAGGGTGTGTTTTGATGCAAAGAGGTAAGGCCATAGCCTATGCCTCTAGACAGCTTAAGCCCCATGAAAAGAATTATCCCACTCATAATCTTGAGTTACCTGCTGTAGTATTTGCCTTAAATATTTGGAGGCACTATTTGTGTGGGGTACATGTTTATGTGTTCACAGACCATAAGAGACTCCAGTATGTGTTCTCTCAGAAAAACCTAAACCTCCATCAGAAAAGGTGGTTGGAGTTGTTAAAAGACTACAACATGAGTGTCCTGTATCATTCGGGCAAGGCCAATATAGTGGGTGATGCTCTTAGTAGGATGTCTATAGGTAGTGTTGCTCATGTGGAAGATGATAAGAATAAGTTATTTTAGGAAGTTCATCAGCATGCCCAATGAGGTGTCCACTTAGTCGATTCAGTAGAAGGTAGTGTATGGGTACAGAGTAGTTCAAAATCATCTCTAGTTTTTGAGGTGAAGGAAAAGTAGGACATAGATCCCAGTCTAATTAAGTTGAAAAAGTCAGTCAGAGATCAGAAAATAGAGGTTTTCTCCCAAGGGAGAGACGGTGTATTATATTGCCAGGGTCAGCTATATGTGTCAAGTGTAGATAACTTGAGGCAACAGATTTTTGCTGAAGAGATTGGTGCGCACTACTCTATTCATACAGGGGCCACTAAGATATACCACGACTTGCGGGAAGTCTATTGGTGGTGTGGGTTGAAAAGAGATATTGGAGATTTGTAGCTAAATGCTCAACGTGTTAGTAGGTTAAGATTGAACATTAGAAGCCTAGTGGGTCCATATAGGAGTTCATTATTCCCACATGGAAATGGGAAGAAGTGAACATGGAACTTGTGATGGGTTGGCCTCATACTCGTCGTCAGCATGATTCGGTTTGGGTTATCATAGATAGGATGACCAAGTCAGCTCATTTCTTAGCAGTTCATACCTCTTATTCAGCTGAGGATTATGAAAAACTCTATGTTAGAGAATTATTCAGATTGCACGGAGTTTTGTTATCTATCATCTTAGATAGAGGTACCCAGTTTAACTCTCATTTTTAGAAAGTCTTCCGAAAGGGTCTTGGTACCCAAGTTTACCTCAGTATAGCCTTCCACCCTCAGACAGATGGTCAAGAAGAAAGGACCATCCATACTCTAGAAAATATACTAAGAGCATGTGCCATTATCTTTAAAGGCAGTTGGGATGACCATTTGCCATTGATTGAGTTTGCATATAATAACAATTACTATTCTAGTATTCGGATGGCTTCGTTTGAGGCGCTTTATAAGAAGAGATATAGATCACCCATTAGTTGGTTTGAAATGGGTGAGGACGCAATAGTAGGGCCTGACATGGTATTTGATACCTTTGAAAAAGTTCAGTTGATCAGGAAAGGCTTAAGACATATTAGAGTCCACAGAAATCATATGCTGACGTGCGCAGAAAGGATCTTGAGTTTGAGATTGGTGACTATATGTATTTGAAAACCTCTCTTATGAAAGGAGTGAATAGGTTTGGCAAGATGGGGAAGCCCAGTCCTAGATATGTCTGTCCTTACCGAATTCTTAGTTATTTCAGAAAGGTAGCTTACGAGCTTGAGTTGCCTTCAGACTTAGCTTTAGTGCACCCAGTGTTTCATGTCTCCTTGATAAAAAAATGCATATGTGACCCAGCAGTTGTAGTCCCTGTAGAAGATATAGATGTTCAGAACAACCTCTCTTATGAGGAAATTCCAGAAGAAATCCTTGATTTTCAGATTCACAAACTGAGGAACAAAGAAGTCCCTCTAGTCAAAGTTTTTTGGCGGAATCAGTCCGTTGAGGGAGCTACTTTGGAAGCAGAAGAAGAAATACGAACCAAGTATACTCACCCCTTCTCCGCAAACTCAGACTCAACTCAAGGTAATAGTTTTCTTAAATTTACTCAGTTTCATATTCAGATGTAGTTACCAACTTTGTATCAAGTGACGTTGCATACTCAGTCATGCATTCATGAATCAGTTCAGTCATGTACTCATGCATCAGATATGCATGTTCAGTATACAAACTCAGCTTATCAGTAATATCAGTTATGAAATCATGCATCAGTTATGCATGTTCAGTATGATAATTCAGTATATCAGTAGTCTTAGCCATGAAATCATTCTTCAGTTGTGCATGTACAGTATGTACTTTTAGTCTATCAGTTCTCCCATCTTAGTCAGTCTCATTTGAGGATGAATGTTCCCAAGGGGGATATATTATAAGACCCCGCAAAATCCTAAGCTTAATTCAGTCCTTTAAAGCTTGTTAAGGGGTCCCAGACTTCGAAAATTTTAGATAAATATTCATACTTAGAGTTATTCTAGCCTTCATAGTTGGCGATCTTAATTCGTGACCCTTACGACCATTAAATGTTGATCTTTAATTTCCTTCATGATTAGGAATGTAAGTAGGTGTTCTCGAACGAGTTTTAAATTTTTTGAACATCGTTTGAAGAACATTTGGGAGTCGAAATTAGTGTATCGATGCGATCTCAACGTGCCGCATCGCCTATTGCGTCGGTGAATATTTTCTCCCAGCTTCCAGTACAATTTCCATTAAACCAACGTGGACTCGATGTGGCGCATCACCCATCGCGTCAATCCCATTAACGCGGTGCGTCGGTTTGTGCATTGTTAGGCCAGTTTTTAGTCATTAAAAAGCCACATCCTCAGGGATATTTAGGTCATTTTTTGATATCTATCATCCCCCAAAACACAAGATTTAGCCACTTTAGAGGCAAAATCCATTCACTATTCTCAAAATTACTCCAGAAAAAAAATCCTAGGGCTTCTAATTCAATGTTCAAGATTCAAGAATTCACCATCAACCTTCATTAATTCAAGTACTCAGGTATGTGAAGTGTTCATACAAGGGTTTCTTTCACCCTTGGAGTCCAAGAAACTTTTTTTAAACTTCAAGTAGATTGATTTTATGATTTCCATGATTGGATTTAAGTGCATTTATTATTATAATGTTAATTGGGTTTCTAATCCATGGTTTATTACAAGTTTCATGTGGAATTAATTATTATGTGTGTAGTATCATGTAAATTTATGTTGAAGCCATTGAATTTGTGAATTTGGGAATTAATGTTATGATGCCTACATGTTATTTAGTATCATGTGCATATTGGTGCTCCCCCAGTGTTTGTTAAAGTGCTCATGTGAACTAAATGGGGAAAAATCATGACATGCTAGTATATATGTAAACTTATGCATTACAAGTGTTTGATAAAATGTCTCTATGGATGAGTTATGAACAAGTGCACAGTGTTATGCTTTTCAAGTTTACTCTATGCTTTACTTTTCATGCTATTGAGTCATGGGGGTATTTAATACCTGAAACTTTAGTTGTTTACCTAAAGCTACAGTAGTTACAGAACAATCTCAGTAGTGTTATGATTAGTAGTACTCAGTAATCAGTCACAGTCTCCATTTAGAACTCAGCGGACTCAGTCAGTTAACCATATTCAGTTGTACTCCATCAGTTAGTAGAACCCAGTGAACTCAGTTCAGTTCAGTTAGATAATACGATCAGTAATAGTTCAATCAAGCCTAATATGGACTAGAAATCAGTTCAGTGTCAATTCAGTTAGGAGTAGGATTCAGCATCGAGCGAACCCAGGGATAGGGGCATTCCTGCCAGCATAAGGTTTGACCCTTAGTAGCAATCCCTGCATTACAGGACTACGTATCCAGCGTAGGTTGAGATATCTTCCTTCTAGACTAAGGTTGATATATCTCATACGAGTTTTCTTGGAAGCGAAGGTTGACAAAAGAGCTTCCTATCAGAGAGGGTTAACTCACAGCTTGTCTTTACCCGTGGTACGATACTGACATCCTTCTAACTGGGGTTACAGGATGGACCCCAATCCATTCAGAGAGGGGCATGTCGGTTAGATAATTACCTCCCATAATTTTAGTTTTAGTTTCAGTCTCAGTATAGAATCAGTTCAGTTCTACAAAATTAGGACTGTCAGATACGGTCACCCAGCTCAATTTAGAACTCAGTTCAGTTCTACAGAATCATGACTGTAAAAAATAATCACCCAATTATCTATTAGGACTGTAAGAAAAGTCACTCAGTTATCAGTATTACAGTATTAGTAAACTCAGATATCAATTAATTAGTATTCAGAACTTAGTAATCAGTGTTAATATGATCTCAGTTATAGTTTATATATTCATGCATGTTCTCTCATTCAGTTATGTTCATGTTATTCAGTCAGTTAATATTCATGCACATTAACCCATGCATATTAGCCTACCTCACTTAGCATACCAGTACATTCAAAGTACTTACGCATAACTTTCTTTTCTGCTATGATGTCTTATATCATATGTTCAGATGCCCGAGCTCATGAACGTACTTTACAGTCCAGCCTATCAGCAGCAGACTTAGTGGTGAGTCCTCATAGTTTGTGGACAGAGTATTATTTCAGTGTAGTTTTCAGTAGTCGGAGTTAGTTAGGGGCTTGTCCCATCAACTCCATAATTTAGACAGTTAGAGGCTTTCAGACTAGAGCATTTTAGACATGTATTTCAGTATTTAGTTATCAGTATTCAGTATTGGTTTTCAGTTACGAACCTTATAGTGTTTACAGCCTCACTTCTGCATTTATTTTAGACAGATTGCTATTACAGTATTATTAGTATACAGTTCTCCCAGCAGGTACCAGTCATGGGTTAGCTGGTGGTCATTTGGGGTCGCTAGCATCGTGTAGCGTTCGGGGTACAAACTCGGGGCGTTATAATATGTTTGATGAATTATCCAATGTTAAACCCATAATTGGAAATTTTAATAATGAATCCATGCTATGGCTACATGTCTAAAACTATCCCCAAGCTTAGCTTAAACTATGAATTGCAAGTGTTTGATGAAATGCCCAAGCGATGGGTTTATTTAAGTAATGACTTTTTATCATGTCCTCAAAGCCTTAGTATGGTCATGTTGTATTATTATCGAGTCCTGAGGTTATGAATACCCAAAATTTAGTTGCTGTCTAGTTTTCCAGAATATAAAAAACGATTTTAGTTATACCATAGGAAATATCATTCAGTTAGTAATATGGTCAGTTGTGAGTCCAATTAAGTTAGCTCTATCCGGTTTCAGTCCTAGTATCTGTTTATAAGTTAGTAATTACCTCAGAATTTGTATGTGCTATTGTTTTTAGAATACCATGAACTGAGCTTATAAGTTATCAGTTAATAGTGCATGCACCAGTTAGTATTCCAGTGTCATTCAATTGGGAGTAGGATTCAGCACTGAGCAAACCCAGGGATGGGGGCGTTCTTGCCAATTTAGGGTTTGACCCTTTGTAGCAATCCATGAGTTACAAAACTATGTAGCTAGAAAAGGTGTCACGCCTCAAATTGTATTGGGGCGGACCGGTACCCGTAACCGAGGAGGATCGGGAGAACCAACTCATAACCTTATACTTCCCATGCATACCTCTATGACAACCCAAAATTCGGACAGCATCATGTCGCATATAAAAGGAAATAATCACCTGTATAAGCTCGAGCACACATAAATATGTATATACAATACTTGGCCGTTGGAGCCATCACGTCTATTAAAAAAAACACTACCTTGACTGTACATTAGGTCTACAAAGCCTCTAGATAATACACAGAGTTTAACTAAGGTCGGGACACACCCCGCCATATAACTAACTTCTATACAATACCAAAAGTGACTGGATATCACACGAAAAGCCCCGAAGCAAACTGGAGCTCACCAAAAGTAGCTGGATATCATGGCTCCTACGTGTGCAGTGTATGAGCTGAGGTACCTGTGCCAGCAACATGAAATGGAGGTCTCCCGGGGGGGACGTCAGTATGAAATATGTACTGAGTATGTAAATATGTAGATAATCACATATGATATAAGAGCTAAATGGAAATCAGAAACAAGTGAATAAATCGTAATAGAAGTGGACCACACTTACTAGAACTTGTGACAACCTGTACATTGTATTTATTCAATCACTTTACCTTCATTCTTATCATCTTTGTAATCATTACTGTATTGTACTGTGACTATTAGGCTGCCTCCAGTACATATCAACTGGGACTGACCCATGATAGGCTTATGCCCCTAGGATACCACCCATAAACACATAAATAGGGATCGACCCATGATAGGCTTATGCCCCTGGGATACCACCCGATAAGAGAGAACTTCTATCACTTAGTTCAATTAATCTTTGAGATTGTTATTTCGGTCGCCACCGCATTTTTGATACTTTGAAACAATGATACATCAATAAGAGACATATAAATAGACCATCAATGAAATAACAATGAAGTAAGAACTCATTGGCACATCAATGAAGTATTTTGGAGTCATCAATGCCCTAACAATGAAGTGGGAACTTATTGGTATATCAATGAAACGTTTTGGAGTCATTAATAGCACATGGATCTTGTTTGAGTAACCGGATACCTTCTGACATTCATTAGTGCAATAAACATGTAAGATTTGGAAAACAAGTAAGTATTGAAATGTCTTGACATCTTGTAGGGTGGAAACAAGTTCATTGGTAACGTAGGACATCATACAAAACCTTTATGGATCACATGTTATTGAATAACTTTGGAAACTTTCTTAATAGAACAATTGTTCACTTTCATGCCAAAGATATGGTATAGAGTATGCTTTGCATACCTGGCTGTCAACCTTCAATACTAGTCCCAAATGGACTTCCCATCTTTTCGAATTACTTATCTACAATGAACATATATAGCAGTCTAGTATTAGCAACCAAACGTCACAATTTAATTATTTGAATTCACCAAACTAGTGGTTAAGTAGTAAGCCTTAATTACACCATAAAGGGTGTCACTTTAACCCTCTTATACTCCAATTACATTCACATGCCATGCATATTCATACAACATCCTCCAATATCAAGTTTGGATTCATTTATCCTTCCAATCAATCCATTAAACCAAATTGAGACATAAACATAATTAATCATCAATTCAATAGTATATCACCATATCCACCTTCCATAACTCAATTAAAATATCCACCTTCCATGATTCGATACAACCAAACCATGCAAAATAGTCCATAACCCTATTTCCATCACCTTTTAATAACAACCAATACATATAATCCTCTATCACACACATATATATGGAAAAGAACAAAGGCAGACAATATTAATACCTTAGAATTCACCTCTTGATTATCCAATCCTGTTTGCACAAATAATAGGTGCCGTTCGAAGCTCTCAAGATGACAAACGCAGTTATCGGATTACTTTGGAATTTCTACGGTTGAATCAAAAGTAATTTAAAGGTCAAATTTGGCTAGGGTTTGTTCTTTCTCAATGATTGAGGATGAAAATGAGTTTTTGAACTCATATACATGTATATATACACATATTACCGTCCATAATATAATAGGAAATGACCAAAATGCCTTTAAAATTTAAATAATGTCAAATCTGTCCTTTGGTGGACTGTTTTGATAAGCTAAAGTAGATCGACCATAACTCTTTTCTCCGATATCGGATTTGGTTGAAATTAGTATCGTTGGAAGTATAATTCAAAGAGATTTTATTTCATATAAAGTAGGCCACCCAGTTCATCCTGTACAAAGAGTTATGGTCATTTGAAGTTGACCCTAAAAATCTATTTTGATAGGTTGAAGTAAAATGAGTATAACTCCTTACTCAGACATTGGATTTGGATGAAACCAATTGCATTGGAAATAAGACTCAAATATCTTAATTTTAATAGGTTGAAGATATCTCAGTTCATTATATTAAGGGAGTTATGATCGTTTGAAGTTGACCCAAAAATTCAGCTGGCCTCAGTAGTTTGTGTGCAGGAAATTTTCCTGCACATTTACTATTCCCAAATATTCCGGCCACCATTTTATAGTTCGAACGTGCTCGATTATATCCGAAACCTATCTGTTTTTGAAAATATTTATATCGTTGGAAAGCTTATTCAATAACCTTCGCATGTAACCATTGACGGGCAAATTCCGGTATAAATAAAATAAAAAATTAATTCCATATATATAAGACCAATACACGTACTTGAATACATGGTGTTACATCCTTACCCACTTTAGGACATTCGTCCTCGAATGTTAGCATAGTTATCCAACCGAAACAAGTTTAAGTCCATCATTAATATTCACATCATCACATAAATACTATGCATATATAAAAAAAACTTACTTGTTAATGTTCTAACTCCGTTTCTTGAACTTTCTCTTCATCTTTGAACAAATGAGGGTACTTAGATTCCATTGCTTCCTCATCTTCCCATGTAATCTCTTTCCTATGATGATTTCTCCAACGTACTTTCACAGATGCTATCTCTTTATTTCTTATCTTCTTAACTTGGCGATCTAGAATAGCAATAGGCACTTCCTCATAGGTAAGATCTTCCGCAACTTGCACATCCTCAGTAGAAGTGATATGTGATGGATCTCCGATGCACTTTCAAAGCATTGACACATGAAATAGCGAATTTACTGATTAGAGCTCTTGGGGTAGGTCTAATTCATATGAAACTTGTCCAAACCTTCGAGTGATCTTATACGGGCTATAACATGGACTCAACTTCCCTTTTTTGCCAAATCTCATTACCTCTTTCATTGGTGATACCTTCAAAAATACCCAATCACCTATAGAAAACTTTAGCCCTCTCTTTCTACTATCCGCATATGACTTGTGTCGACTTTGGGCTGTTTTCAGTCGTTGCTGAATTACTTTAACCTTCTCTATGGCTTGATAAACAAGATTTGGTCCGAACAAAAGAGTTTCACCCACTTCGAACCATCCTATTGGTGATCTACACTTCCTTTCATATAAAGCTTCATATGGTGCCATTTTGATACTTGAATGATAGCTATTATTGTAGGCAAACTCAATAAGAGGTAAATGATCATCCCAGATGCCCTTAAAATCTATTACACAAGCTCGTAGCATATCTTCAAATGTTTGGATGGTATATTCTGCTTGTCCATCTGTTTGAGGGTGAAAAGTTGTACTCAACTTCACTTGTCTTCCCAAACACCTCTGAAAAGACTTCCAAAAGTTTGCGGTAAATTAGGTTCCCCAATATGATATAACAGAGATTGGCACTCCATGTAATCGGACTATGTCTTTAATGTACAGCTTCGCATACTCTTCAAATGTGTAAGTGGTCCTAACTGGTAGGAAATGTGCAGATTTGGTAAGCCTATCAACAATCACCCATATAGAATCAAACTTCCGGGATGTACGAGGCAAACCAATAACGAAATCCATGTTGATCATGTCCCACTTCCATCTTGGAAGATCAAGGCATTGCATATAACCTCCGGGTTTTTGGTGCTCAACTTTAAATCTTTGACAATTTGGACATTCAACTACAAATTCTGCAATGCTCTTCTTCATGTCATTCCACCAATACATATCTTTCAAATCTTGATACATTTTGGTTGATCCTGGATGAATGGAATACCTTGAACAATGTGCCTCTGTCATAATCTTCTTTCTTAGCCCGTCTACATCCGACACACACAATCGGTTTTGGCACTGAAGTACTCTTTCTCGCGTAAGCTCAAATGCCTTGGTCGCACCACTATGAACGTTCTCCTTAAGCTGTAATAAAATAGGATCTGCATATTGCTTCTCTTTTACTTCAGCTACTAATGAAGATTCCGCAGCATTATGTACGATAAGCTCTTTATCCGGAGTTTCAAGAAGGCGAACTCCCAAACTAGCTAACTGGTGAAGATCTTTAATCATCCCTTGCCTTTCTATAGGATCCATCATAGCCTTACGACTTAACGTATCAGCTACGACATTTGCTTTCCCTGGATGGTACAAGATATCAACATTATAGTCCTTTAATAATTCAAGCCATCTCCGCTGCCTTAAATTTAGATCCTTCTGATTAAAAATATATTGCAAGCTCTTATGGTCAGTATATATATCAACATTAACCCCACATAAGTAGTGGCACCATATCTTTAATGCAAAAATAACTGTTGCTGGCTCAAGATCGTGTGTAGGATAATTTTTCTCATGTGGACGCAATTGTCTAGAAACATATGCTATTACCTTACCATGCTGCATCAATACACATCCTAAACCAATTCTGGAAGCATCACAATACACTGTATACCCTTCGGTGGCTTCTGGAAGTACCAACACGGGTGTGGAAATCAACTTGTTCTTTAAATCTTGAAAACTCTTCTCACATGCATCATTCCATTGGAATTTGGATGCTTTATGGGTTAGCTTGGTTAAGGGTGCTAAAATGGAAGAAAAGCCTTCAACAAACCTTCTATAATAACTGGCCAACCCGAGAAAACTACGAATCTCCATAGGCGTTGTGGGCCTTGGCCATTTCTTCACAGCTTCTATGTTTTGAGCATCAAGCTTTATCCCTTCACTAGATACAATATGACCCAAAAATGCCACCGGCTTTAACCAAAACTCACATTTAGAGAACTTTGCATAAAGCTTACAATCACGAAGAGTCTGCAATGCCTATCGTAAGTGATTGGCATGGTCCTCTTCTGATCTAGAATAAACTAGAATATTATCTATAAAAACTATCACAAATACATCCAGGAATGGCTTAAACACCCTATTCATCAAATCCATAAAAGTTGTGGGTGTATTTATTAGCCCAAATGGAATAACTAGAAACTCATAATGACCATACCGTGTTCAGAAAATTGTCTTGGGTATATCCTTCTCTTTGACCCTCACTTGGTGGTAACCTGACCTCAAATCAATCTTAGAAAAGCACTTGGTGCCCTGTAACTGATCAAATAAATCATCAATTCTTGGAAAAGGATATTTATTCTTAATAATCACCTTATTCAATTGATGATAATCAATACACATCCTCAACGAGCCATCCTTTTTGCGCACAAATAGCACTGGTGCTCCCTAGGGGGACATACTAGGCCTTATGAATCCCTTCTCTAGCAAATCTTTCAATTGCTCTTTCAATTCTCATACTTCTGCTGGGGACATTCTATAAGGAGGAATAGAGATTGGTTGGATTCCTGGTATTACATCAATACCAAACTCTACTTCTCGTTCAGGAGGCAAACCTGGAAGATCTTCAGGAAATACATCAGAAAATTCATTTACTACCAGAACAGCATAAAGAGTTGGTGGCTCCGCTTCTGTAACTAAATGATATATGTATCCCTTAGAAATCATTCTTCTTGCCTTAAAATAAGAAATAAATCTACCTCTTGGCGCGCCAATTTCACCTTTCCATTCAGGACTGATTCATTTGGAAAATGGAAATATACCTTTTTCGTGCAACAATCAATTATGGCATAACAAGATGCCAACCAGTCCATACCCATTATAACATCAAAATCTACCATTTATAACTCCACAAGATCAGCCATCGTATCACGACCACAAACAATTACTATGCAGTTTCGGTAAACCCTTCTAGCTATAATAAATTCCCCAACCGGTGTGGACACTTCAAATGGCTTAACTAACAGTTTAGGTATTCTTTCGAACTTTCCAGCAACCAATGGAGTAACATAAGATAGTGTATAACCAGGATCAATTAAGGAATATACATCGAATGAAAAGATAGACAACGTACCCGTAACCACATCTGGGGAAGCCTCTAAATTCTGTCGATTCGCTAGAGTATACGTATGATTTTGAGCCCCTCTATAACTCGTGGATCCTCTATCACCTCTAAAATGACCCATTGGTTGTGCACCCCTTCCTGAATAAGGCATCGATGATGATGATTCAACAAATGACCCCGTAGGTTGTGCCATACCCCCTATTCCCCTTCGTGGGCATTCTCTCATCATATGCCCCGATATACCGCAACAAAAGAAAACATTAGTCCCCAGCCGATATGCGCCCAAATAATACCTTCCAATTTATTGCATGGCTCTCGAGGAGGTCTCGATTGGGTCATATTCCCTTGCCCTTGGTACCCCACTGTCTACGAACTCTGACTCTCACTTCTGTGCCCGAATTGATTTCCTATGGACCCTTGGAACTGTGGTGGGGCACTAGCTGCAGAATAAGAAGATAATGGCCTAGGTGGTCTAGAAGAAAACTATGGTCTGAACCCTCCTTGGGATGCCATAAACTGCCCTGTAGATCTGGCCCTCTTGGAATATCCTCTTTCTAATTCCTGTGTTCTTCTCCTCTGCCTCTGATCTTCTATTTTCTGTGCAAAATCTTGGATCCTCGCTATGTCTATATCTTTGTTCAAAGCGACAATAGTACAATCTCTAACCAGATATGGATCCAACCTATCCATATATTGATGAACTCTATCATCCATAGTAGCTACAACATTAGGAGCATATCTCGACAAGGAATTAAATCGGAGACTGTACTCCCTAACGCTCATATTCCCCTGACGAAGATTTAAAAACTGATCTGCACGAGCCTGACGAATCTCGAATGGAAGATAATGATCAAGAAATGCCTATTTGAACCCTTTCCAAGTAGCTGGGGGTGCATCAATACCCCTAGATCATTTCCAGTCCTCGTACCAATATATAGCCTCCCCTTTGAATCTATACGCCGCTAACTCCACTATCTCTCTACCCATTACATGCATAACATCTAAGGCCCTTTAAATTTGATCAATAAAGTCTTGTGGGTCCTCGTTAAGATTTGATCCAGTAAAAATGGGAGGATCCATCTTAAGAAAATCCTGTGTTCGAAGGCTAGCCGCCCTATTTGTACCACTAGGACCCGTGGTAGGAATGTCTTGCCCTTGAGCTTGCCCAACAACTATACGAGTCAAAAGTTGCACTGCATATCTAAGATCTTGATCAGCAGCATTAATAGGTGGCTCTGGGGATATAGTTCTCCTCCTCCTTATTTCTTCCGGAGTGGAAGAAGTTTCTGATGCATGCTCAGCTGGAGCCTCACTTTGATTAGCTGGTATAGTGGGTGACTTACTAGTCCCCTCTCCAGCAGCCACATCTACTTGCTTACCGGTATTTTTGCTTCTGGTAACCGGTATCATTACTATAATAAGAGAAACAAACGGATTCAATGGTCAACTATGACTTCATATACAATATAGTCTCTATCGCACGATCTAAGACATGAAGAAAAGAGACAATTCCTAAATGTCCATAGCCTCCTGTTTATAGATACGGTACACGACACACCGATAAACAAGACTCTACGTAGACACGGCTTTGTAGACTCACTAGGACGAACTTCTCTGACACCACTTTTGTCACGCCTCAAATCCTATTGGGGCGGACTGGCACCCATAACTGAGGAGGCCCGGGAGAACCAGCTCATAACCTTATACTTCCCATGCATACTTCTATGACAACCTAAAATTCGGACATCATCATGTTGCATATAAAAGGAAATAATCACCTGTATAATCTCGAGCACACATATATATGTATATACAATACTTGGCCATTGGAACCATCACGTCTATTAACAAAACACCACCTTGACTGTACATTAGATCTACAAAGACTCTAGATAATACACAGAGTTTAACTAAGGTCGGGACACACCCCGCCATATAACTAACTTCTATACAATACCAAAAGTGACTGGATATGACACAAAAAGCCCCGAAGAAAACTGGAGCTCACCAAAAGTAGCTGGATATCCTGGCTCCTACTTGTGCGGTGTATGAGCTGAGGTACCTGTGCCTGCAGCATGAAATGCAGGTCCCCCTTGGGGGACGTCAGTACAAAATATGTACTGAGTATGTAAAGCTGTAGATAATTACATATGATATAGGAGCTCAATGAAAATAAGAAACAAGTGAATAAATCATAATAGGAGTGGACCACACTTACTAGAAATTGTGACAACCTGTACATTGTATTTATTCAATCACTTTACCTTCGTTCTTATCATCATTGTAATCATTACTGTACTGTACTGTGACCATTAGGCTGCTTCCAGTACATATCAGCTGGGATCGACCCATGATAGGCTTATGCCCCTAGGATACCACCCATAAATACATAAATAGGGATCGACCCATGATAGGCTAATGCCCCTGGGATACCACCCGATAAGAGAGAACTTCCATTACTTAGTTCAATTAATCTTTGAGATTGTTATTTTGGTCCCCACCGCATTTTTGATACTTTGAAACAATGATACATTAATAAGAGACATATAAATAGACCATCAATGCAATAACCATGAAGTAAGAACTCATTGGCACATCAATGAAGTATTTTGGAGTCATCAATGCCATAACAATGAAGTAGGAACTTATTGGTATATCAATGAAACATTTTGGAGTCATTAATAGCACATGGATCTTGTTTGAGTAACCGAATACCTTCTGACATTCATTAGTGCAATAAACATGTAAGATTTGGAAAACAAGTAATTATTGGAATGTCTTGACATCTTGTAGGGTGGAAACAAGTTCATTGGTAACGTAGGACATCATACAAAACCTTTATGGATCACATTATTGAATAACTTTGGAAACTTTCTTAATAGAACAATTGTTCACTTTTATGCCAAAGATATAGTAAAGAGTATGCTTTACATACCTGACTGTCAACCTTCAATACTAGTCCCAAATGGACTTCCCATCTTTTTGGATTACTTATCTACAATAAACATATATAGCAATCTAGTATTAGCAACCAAACGTCACAATTTAATTATTTGAATTCACCAAACTAGTGGTTAAGTAGTAAGCCTTAATTACACCATAAAGGGTGTCACTTTAACCCTCTTATACTCCAATTACATTCACATGCCATGCATATTCATACAACATCCTCCAATATCAAGTTTGGATTCATTTATCCTTCCAACCAATCCATTAAACCAAATTGAGCCATAGACATAAATAATCATAAATTCAATAGTATATCACCATATCCACCTTCCATAACTCAATTACCATATCCACCTTCCATAATTCGATACAACTAAACCATACAAAATAGTCCATAACCCTATTTCCATCACCTTTCAATAACAACCAATACATATAATCCTCTATCACACATATACATATGGAAAAGAACAAGGGCAAACAATATTCATACCTTAGAATTCACCTCTTGATTATGCAATCCTATTTTCACAAATAATAGGTGTCGTTCGAAGCTCTCGAGATGACAAACGCAGTTATCAGATTACTTTGAAATTTCTACAGTTGAATCAAAAGTAATTTAAAGGTCAAATTTGGCTAGGGTTTGTTCTTTCTCAATGATTGAGGATGAAAATGAGTTTTTGAACTCATATACATGTATATATACACATATTCCCATCCATAATATAATAGGAAATGACCAAAATTCCTTTAAAATTTAAATAATGTCAAATCTGTCCTTTGGTGGACTGTTTTGATAAGATAAAGTAGATCGACCATAACTCTTTGCTTCGCTATGGGATTTGGGTGAAATTGGTATCGTTGGAAGGATAATTCAAAGGTATTTCATTTCATATAAAGTAGGCCACCCAGTTCGTCCTGTACAAGGATTTATGATTGTTTGAATTTGACCCTAAAAATCTATTTTGATAGGCTGAAGTAAAACGAGTATAACTCCTTACTCAGACGTTGGATTTAGATGAAACCAATTGCATTGGAAATAAGACTCAAATATATTTCCTTTCATAGGTCGCATCTCTCCCAGTTCATTATATTAAGGTAGTTATGATCGTTCGAAGTTGACCCAAAAATTCAGCTGGCCTCAGTAGTTTGTGTGCAGGAAATTTTCCTGCACATTTACTATTCCCAAATATCCCGGACACCATTTTATAGTTTTGAATGTGCTCGATTATATCCGAAACCTATCCATTTTTGGAAATCTTTATATCGTTGGAAGGCTTATTCAATAAACTTTGCATGGAACCATCGACGGGCAAATTCTGGTATAAATAAAATAAAAAATTAATTCCATATAAATAAGGCCAATACTCGTACTTGAATACGCCAATACACGTACTTGAATACGGGGTGTTACAATAGGTTTTAGATGTCTTCCTTCCAGGTTAGGGTTGACACATATCTTATGAGTTTCCTGCCAGTATAGAGTTACTCCTTAGTCCTTTGGGACACCAGTTTAGTAGAACCACACTGCCAGTGATAGTACTCATGGCACGGTACTGATACCCTTTCAACTGGGGTTACGGGTTGGACCCTGATTAGCTAAGATATGGGCATGTCGGATACATGATAACCCCCACAGTCTTAGTTACAGTCTAAGTTCAATATTTAGTTCAGAGTTTAGTTTCAGGTTTTCTTGACTATATCATACAATAATCAGTTATTCTGTAATGACCTGAGACTACCCCTAGTCGTTACACGGTGCTTACGATCCCGAGAGACCACAATCTAATCCATGAGATTGTACCTGCTGTGATCACTCAATAATATAATCATAAATACAGAAGAATACTGACATTCCATAGGGTTTTAAAAAATAAATTTAAAACTAAAATATGAGTCTATAGAAATAACTAACTGAATCTAAATAAATAGTGATGAACCGGATAACTACTATAATATCTGAATACTGAATAACTGACTCTAATGTCTGAAAAACCTCTATAACTGACTGAATGAATATGAGTTGATGGGAGAGGCCCTAACTAAATCTAACTAACTACTAACTGAGATATGAAATAAAGTAAGCCTGTCCTCGATGTATAAGGACTCATCACTGCTACTGATGAGGTTCTGATAATTTTACTCACGAGCTGGGAATTGAGCTTCAGAACCTATGATATAATACATCATAGTGCAAAATAAAATGTATGCGGTCAGTACTTTGAATATACTGGTATGCTAAATGAGGTAGGCTGATATGCATGGTTTCATGAACAGAACTAATGATTAAATAGAGATGCATGTAAAGCATGAAGTACTTAGTAGAGAACATAGAATCTGTAGATACTGATAATGCATGGAAATCTGTAAATACTGAGTATGCATGACCCAACATATAACATAATTGAGAAAAATTTGTAAACTGAAATACTGAGATAGCTGAAATCTATATTCTTTGGTAAAGCAACACTAAGACTGAATAACTGAACTGGGACTATAACTGAGACCATATCTGAGACTGTGGGAGGTATTATCTAACTGAAATTCCCTAATTTGAGATAATCGGGGTCCAACCTATAACCCCAGCTGGAAGTGTATTAATACCGTGCCACGGGTACTAACAATGGTTGTTTGGATCCACTAAACTGATATAACATCAAAAGGACTAAGGGTATCAAGCCTAAACTGACGGGTGACCCTTGCGAGATAGTCAAGCCTAATCTGATGGGTGACTACTTATATCCTACGCTGGCTACGTAGTTCTGGAGTATAGGGACAGCTAGTAATGACTCTGCCTTTCTGATGGGGAAGCCGCCATCCCTACAATCGATTGGTGCTAAATCCTACTCCCAACTGAAAGACACTGAGATACTAGATTGTTCTGAGTTTAACTGACTGGTATTTGACTATTCTGGAGTGCTTATAG
Organism: Capsicum pubescens; assembly: GCA_030864215.1. Classification (NCBI taxonomy): domain Eukaryota; kingdom Viridiplantae; phylum Streptophyta; class Magnoliopsida; order Solanales; family Solanaceae; genus Capsicum; species Capsicum pubescens. The sequence goes on from CM061544.1 coordinate 112,856,356, forward strand.
TATATTCTGAAGACTGTTCTGTAATGTACTGAGACTAGACTAAGTAAACATCTATGGATTTTGTGTATTCGATACCCCCAGGACTCAAAACAACAATACTAAAAGGACACTAGAGCTTAAAGGCCAAAACATGAAGGATCTTAATAAATAAATCACTCTTGTAGGCATTTTATCAAACACTTGTAGTTCATGGTTTAAAACAATCATATGAATGTAATGGAACTTGTAGAAATAGCATGAATTTATCATAAAAGCATTAAATCATGGTTTAATTCAGTAAATCATAATATTAAAACATGGAATATTGAATAATAACAATAATTTCATGGTAACATGGTATAGAATCATAGTTCATGGAGATTCATGGATGAAATCATAATTTAAAACATGATAACTTGAAAAGATCACAACTTTATACTTTAAAAAGGTTGCTTGGGTTCCATGGATGGAAGGGATCCATGGATGAACATCTAATATACCTGGGTTAATGAATTTGAAGAGATGATTTGAGAGTTCTTGGGAAATTGCCTTGAATTTGAGGGCTAGGGTTTCTTGTTCTTGAAAGAGGGATCTTTTATTTTAAAGAAGAATGGAATAATGATGACTACTTAGGGTGTTTAATGGTTAAATTTCATATTTTAGGTTAATTAGGGCTGTGGAAAAAGACCCAAATACCCTTAAACGAATTTAAAAACGGAAGCTGAAAACTGACCATCCCGATTTTTGGCCTTGGCGCAACGTGCCACTATCTTTCCAAGCCACTAGAAAAGGGAAAACTGGGACCTAGATAGATGGCGTGATGTGCCAACATCACGGTAAGCCTATAGATGCCATTTTGGCCACCTCCGCGACGCGCTATGATCGCGGAGGCCAACTAAAAATTAACAAACAACAAACTGGCCTGCTCCACGATGCGCCATGATCACGGGGTCACACTGAAAATAAAAAATTGTCATTTGTACTATCTACGTGATGCGCTAAGGGTTAAAATGATGGTGTTTAACAACTGAAACTTAAAATCGCCATAACTTCTTACCCGATTATCGGATATAGGAAAATTTTATATCGTTGGAAAGATAATTGAATTTCTTACGCAATGGCAGGCTCTAAACTGAAAATAATAAGTGTTTAAAAAATTTCATATACGAATACTCATGTATTGGGACTTAGATTATGCTAGAATAATACGGGGTGTTACAATATCTCCCCCTTGGGATCATTCGTCCCCTAATTAAACTAGTTTAGCTGAGGACAACTTCTGGACTGAGCTTACACTCTGAATATGCATGTCTGATGCATGGAATGCATGACTGAACTAATTCATGAATGCATGACTGACATGAACTTGATGTACGGCTGAAACTGAGCATGACCGTAAAAAAAAATCTTAAGAAGATTAGTACCTTATACTGAATCTGGATTCACAGAGAAAAGATGAGGGTACTTGGTCCACATATCTGCTTCTGCTTCCCAAGTGGCTCCCTCAACAGACTAATTCCGCCAAAGAACTTTGACTAGTGGAACTTCTTTGTTCCTTCGTCTATGAACTTGATGATCAAGAATTTCGACTGGAACTTCCTCAAAGGAAACACTGTTCTGAATATCTACACTTTCTAAGGGAACAACTACAGCTGGATCACCAATACACTTTTTCAACAATGAGACATGGAACACTGGATGTACTGAGGCTAAATATGAAGGCAACTCAAGCTCGTAAGCTACCTTTCCTAAAAAACTGAGAATTCTGAAGGGACCGACATATCGGGGATTGAGTTTCCCTTTCTTGTTGAATCTCCTCACTCCCTTCATAGGAGAGATTTTTAAGAACACAAGATCATCGACCTCAAACTCGAGATCCTTTCTCCTCACATCAGCATACGATTTCTGTCGGCTCTGGGAAGCTTTAAGCCTTTCTCTGATCAACTGAACCTTTTCTAACACATCAAACACCAAGTTAGGCCCTACACTGCAGCCTCACCTACTTTAAACCAAAAAATTAGAGATCTACATCTCCTACCATTGAGAGCCTCAAATGAAGCCATACAAATAATGGAATGATATCTGTTATTGTAAGCAAATTCAATCAAAGGTAAATGGCCATCCTAACTACCTGTGAAATAAAAAACGTACGCTCTCAGCATATCCTCAAGAGTCTTAATGGTCCTTTCTGCTTGACAGTCTGTCTGAGGGTGGAAGGTTGTACTGAGGTGGACTTGGGTACCAAGACCCTTTTGGAACGTTTTCCAGAAGTGAGAGGTAAACTGAGTACCTCTATCTGAGTTGATAGATAAGGGAACACCGTGCAACCTAACCAACTCTCTGAGATAGAGATTGGCATAGTCCTTGGTTGAGTAAGAGGTATGGAATGGCAAGAAATGAGATGATTTGGTCATCCTATCTACGATAACCTAAATAGAGTCAAGCTGATGGCGAGTACGAGGCAAACCTGTCACAAAGTCCACGTTTACTTCCTCCCATTTCCACATGGGAATACTAAACTCCTGTATGGACCCACTAGGTTTCTGGTGCTCAACCTTAACTTGCTGATATGTAGAGCACTTTGCTACAAACTCTACAATATCTTTCTTCATCCCACTCCACCAATATATCGCCCGTAAATCACGGTACATCTTAGTGGCCCCTGGATGAATACAGTAACGCGCACCATGCACTTCTACAATAATTCATTACCTCAACTCATCTACACTAAGCACACATAATCTACCCTAAAAATGCAAAACACCATCTCCCCCTTGGGAGAAAATCTCCACTTTCTGCTCTCTGACTGATTCTATCAACTTAACTAAACCGGGATCTCTATCCTGTGTTTCCTTTACCTCGAAAACTAGAGATGACTCTGAACTACTCTTCACCCATACACTACCTTCTGCTGAATCGAGTAAACGGACACCTAGTTAGGAAAGCTAATGAACTTCTTGATCTAACTTCTTCTTTCCATCCTCAACATAGGCTACACTACCCATAGACATTCTACTGAGAGCATCAACCACTACATTGACCTTTACCAGATGATACAGAACGCTCATATAATAATCCTTCAATAACTCTAGCCATATTCTCTGACGCAAATTCAAATCTTTTTGAGAGAACACATACTGAAGGCTTTTGTGATCTGTGAACACAACCACATGCACCCCATACAAGTAATGCCTCCAAATCTGTAAGGAAAACACTACAACTGCTATCTCAAGATCATGAGTTGGATAATTCTTCTCATAAAGCTTAAGTTATCTAGTGGCGTAGTCTATGACCTTACCTCTCTGCATGAATACACAACCCAAACCTACTCTGGATGCATCACAGTACACAACAAAACCATTTAAACCGTCTGGTAGAGTTAAGAGTGGGGCTGAGGTGAGTTAAGTCTTCAACTCCTGAAAACTCTTCTCGCATAAATCTGACCACTGAAACTTAACCTTCTTCTGAGTCAATCTGGACATGAGGGATTCAATAAAATAAAATCCTTTAATAAACCAAAGGTAATAGCCAGCTAAACCCAAGAAACTCTTGATATTTGATAGAGAGATAGGTCTAGTCTAGTTTCTCACCACTTTGGTCTTTTGAGAATCGACTCTAATTCCATCACTAGAAATAATATTGCCAAGGAAAGCTACTGATCTTAGACAGAATTCATACTTACTGAATTTAGCAAACAACTAATGGGTTCTAAGAGTCTGAAGAGCTATGCTGAGATGGTCTGCATGATTGCTTTCTCTACGAGAATAGACAAGAATGTCGTCAATAAAGACTATGAAGAACATGTCCACGTACTTCTTGAACACTCGGTTCATCAAGTCCATGAAGGCTGATGGAGTATTTGTGAGACCAAAGGACATAAATAGAAATTTGAAGTGACCATACCGAGTTCGGAAAGCTATTTTTGGAATGTTACATTCTCAAACTCTAAGATGATGATAGCCTGATCTGAGGTCTATCTTGGAAAAGTAACTGGCACCCTGAAGTTGGTCAAACAAGTCATCGATTCTAGGAAGTGGATATTTATTCTTGATTGTGACTTTGTTCAACTAACGGTAGTCTATGCACATTCTAAGAGAACTGTCTTTCTTATGCATGAATAGAACAGGTGCGCCCAACGGAGAGATGCTGGGTCTGATGAATCCCTTATCTAAGAGATCCTTAAACTATTCTTTCAACTTTTTGAGTTTAGCTAGAGCCATTCTATATGTCGGAATAGATATAGGCTGAGTATCTGGGAGAAGGTCTATTCCGAAGTCAATTTCTCTTTGGGAGAAACTCCGGGAAGATCTTCAGGAAATATATTTGAGAATTCTTTTACTACTGGAACTGAATCAAGGATCTCTAGTTGTGGATCTCTAGTTATGGAATCGGATTCCTCATCTCGCCACAAACTCCGTACCATGCCCACCCCTATCCTTGACTAGGTCATCCACGTATTCTATTAGGATTTCTAGTTGTGGACTCGGAGTCCTCATCTCGTGTAGGAGTAGCATGCATTCTAGATATATTCAAAAGAGTGAAACCAAATGAATCTTTGAAACCAACTAGACTCTTAGCATAAAATAAGTAAGGAAGTGAAGATCTCCTAAGAATGTCTAATAGGCTTGCAAAGATAAGCAACGGGCATCATCTTTTCAATCCATAGGACTCTACTAGACATATTATGTTGTGCCAACAATATTGTTGAACCTAACTCTCTGATACCAATGCCACGACCCAAACTCTGAGTTATAATGACACTTACTTTACCCCACCAGTAGGTAAGCTAAACTGTAGCCTTGAGTTATAAGCAATGGGCTAATTTGGTGGAAAATGGCATAAATGCTGGAAAAGTGTAAGTACAAGAATCACAAACCACAAATCATAGAATAATAGATAGATGGGAGAGAAATAACAATATCTCACGACCTAGAAATATTGGTACAAAATCCTCTAATTCAGAAAAATACAAGTACTATCAACTCAATATACAATAGTCTAAAAAATGAAAAGACTAGTAAAAATAAAAAAAGGAGAAAAGGTCAACTTCATCTATGAGAGCTTACCCTGTCTCCAAACTCTGATCAACACAAATCTTGATGTTAACGACGGCAGCTAGTAATCGAATCTACACTAAAAAGGATATAGAAGTGTAGTATAAGTACCAAAGCCATGGGTAGGTATCATCGATCGACTAAGTCAAATTATAATATAAACATAATAACATGCGAGTTAAATAAGCTATGTCAAGGAAAATGAAAAATATGAAATAACGCTCCACATGCTAAAACAAAACAACCACAATAATAATGATAATAAAAGCATTACTATCTCTATTTAACTGGCCCTTATAAGACAAAAGGTGTGAATAAAGTAAGTAATCCAACCCGGGCTCCATAAGCCTAGAGGGTGTAATCAAAGAGACCTAATAGCATGAATTACACTAATTAACCATATCTCAAAATCATAACCATGGAACCTTCCATATCGTGAAACACCGGACACAAATCGATTCCATAACTATCATAATTAATGCATCATTGTTAGACTTGAATCAAAAATCATATTATCATTTACCGAACTTAAATAACAACTTATATCATGAATAATGTCAAAATCAAATCGGTTTTAATGTCATACATCACAAGACTTAAGCTGGAACTAATATCATCTCCCAAGTATCAATCTAGAATAAAGCATCATGAATCTAAACCTCTTTAGGCTGAAATTATTAACAAAAATAATTTGCAAGGCCTATAGATCCTAGAAGGAGTTAGTAACAATCTTGACCTAAGGTGGGTCGGAGGAGCCTACTTCTATCCCCAAAATTCATTCTAAGGTAAATTCTATTTTGACCTAGTCTAAGGTATCAAATTTCACTAATAGATACTCCCTCCATTTCAAAAAGAATGACCTACTTTGTGGCCTTAAATTAAAGTAGTGTCAAATGTACCAAAATGCCCTTTAATCTTGTGGTCATAAACATGTAATGTGGAAAGTTGAAATTAAAGCATTGCCAAAAAATAAAAGGGGTCATTCTTTTTGAAACAAACTATAAAGAAAAGTAGTTCATTCTTTTTGTAAAGGAGGGAGTATTAAATAACCCACAATTTAGTTTCAAGATAGTAAATCTACCTAAAAAATAAGTGATCAAGTCAATTATACCTAATTACGGTTTCTTAATCCGCTAAAAGAGGCAATTCATACTAAATATACCTCCAAGACCTAAATATTATTCCAAAACTAGTAAACAATCATATTCAAACTATAATTAAGCTCAATATAAGAGAAAGGTAAACCCAGCCTACCTGGACGCCGATGAAACCCTGGTGAAATCCGCTAAATTATTGATTTTGATTCTCTCTCCGAGAAATTTTCTCTCGATGCCACATATTAAAATGGTAATATACTCATCAATATAAGAACAACAATACACATATTTCATTTTCATGCTTTGGGTCCAAAAGTCATATCAAAATCCTATGTAGGGCCCACTAGTGAAATGACACTTTCAAAATTATTAACGTGTCCCTCGATGCTCAAGGATCATTTATCCTCAAGAATGGGTAAATTCCGAGATCAAATGACACTAAAAGCAGCTCAACAATAATCTAGAGATTTTGAGAATAAATCAAAGAATTAACCAAGAATTTATGAAAAATTACAAAGATTTTGATGAGGAAATGATTAATCCGATCTCACAATTACCCTACAATCTCTCAATAATTACTCCCTCAATTTCTCACACCTCCTAGGAATTTATCTCTTGAGACTTGTGAGAAAATTAAGTGAAAATTGGACAAAAGAGGCATTTAACGGCATCCCAAGTACCACATAAGCAGCCTTTTGACCGCTTAAGTGATCACCGCTAAAACAGTACGCATTGGGGTCTGTCCCTTTCGCTAAAGTGGAAAAAAACCTGCTTAGGAGGCCTCTACTTTAGCAGATTGGGCTCTGCTGTAGCGGCCTTGTTGGAAAACCTAGTCCTTAAGAGGCCGGCTGGCTGCTTAAGTAGCCACCGCTAAAGTGACCCAAGTGCCGATTTAGCATATGCACCTGCTGTGACTTTAAAAATTCTAAGTCTCCACCGACCCCTTGAGATTCATTTGAAATTTCGTGAACATAAAAAAATTATGCTACCCTATCAAATTCGATATTTCAAACTTAATGACGCATTCAAAATTTCCATCTAGGTTATTTTGATGAAATATGAACCCCACACCCAAGGGTCATTTTTATTAATTTCTGAACAATAGCCCAAAATGAATCTAGAAGCCTCGAAATCCAAACCAAAGGTCCCCCTATCCTAAATTCAACTTTACAAAACTGTCATAATTGACATATGAGGTCGTTACCTAAAGTTTATGCCTTATAGGCAATTCTTACCAACAAAGACTTCAATAAAAAATTGACTCTAAAAGTCAAAAAAACTACCCGATGACTAAGCTGTCAACTCCGACGAGTCATATATGACTTGGGCAGTTATAGAAAACTTCTAAATGGAGAAAATGCATGAAAATGCTAAAAATAACCTAGAGGGTCATCATAGATAGAAGTTTTGTATTCTCTGTAAGAATGGTGTAAAGAAAATATCCTTAACTTTGTTGTAAATTCTTTCGGAAAATACGTCATCACGAATACTTATTGGAATTAATCATAGCTTGAGGCGTGATTCTGTCACTGTCCTTAAAGATATTTCTCTAGGAATGAATGTATCCCCCAGGATTCAGCAAGATCTTCTAATTTAAACTTGGAGCTAGAAATAGACAAAACTTCATCAAGAATGAAAATCCATAACTCAAAAATATAGAAAGAAATAACTTCTTTTTTCACTCTCTTTAATAGACTGCCAATCTCAATATATAAAAACTATCCTTCATCTAAATGATATCCGAACGTTTTTATTGTGGCTAGCAAAATAATAATCATAATTCAAGAATAATAATAATGAGTCATTTAAATATTATAAAGGTTAGTGAAAAGATTCCCTTCCATTAAATTTAATGATTGATAGTTGTGGGCATATTACATACACGTATAATACAGGAAACCGTTTGATTTAATTTAGTTTCTAGTTAAGACTATGCAATAATTAACTGGTAAAGTTTTTATCATTAACTGGTAAAGTTTTTATCTATGAAGAACTTGATTGAATTATAATGAATTTTTTCATCAATTTAAGGCGTCACATAGAACATATTTTGAACCATTTAAAGGTTGTATGTTGTATCCGATGTCTTAAATAAATAATAAGAAATTCAATACAATTCGATCAAATTGCTGAATAAATTCAATCTTACAAGTTATTTCATAATTGCCGTTCGAAATTTAATTGGACCAAAACAAATATGCCCTTATATTTTGTGCATTGGTCCAAATATACTCTCGATTAATCTTTGGTGAAACAAAGATATTTTTACGTTTTAAAATAATGATAGGACAAGCAGATTTATTAAATCAAACTATTAACGAAGGATATATATTATGAATTTTGTACATTCTAACCATATTTTTAACATTCTTCTGTTTTCAAATTTTTGTTGGACCACTAAGACAACCATAACATGATGGTATTTAATATCCAAAAAAATCATTCGAATAACTGAAAAAAAAGTTGGATATTTTAAATAAAACCAACACCAACTACTATAATTAAAGAATCAGGTTCCTTAAGATCAATTAAGAACTGTAAAGTAAAGAAAACGTATTTTACTGTGGAAAATTTCCTTGGGTTATAAAACCAAGACCTATGTGGTTGGTGTAGGATTTCTAACCAACTTCACTCACTTCAAAGAGAGTGGTTACAAATTACAACTCAATAACTTAGGTGACTAACTCTAGTACCTCTAACTCAACCGTTAACTAAAACTGTTATGCTATTCTTAAGATAAACTCTTTTGTTCAAATAACTCTCACAACAACCATGTACTAATTTTGCTTGCCTCCTTTCACTCTCACCTTTAAAAAAAATCAAGGGTGGGTTAACTTTAGGAACCCAGACAAGCTTGGGTCCTTTCTTATTAGAAAAAGGATGTATGAGGTTCCTTCTAGCCCTTCGAGGCAACAGGTTATGTGACCTATTTCTTTGACCAGTTTCAACCTTCTTGTTAGCTTGTGTTAACATAGAACCAGATTCTTTTGCGAGGCTTATGCTTCTTGATTTACTTTTTGCTACAACTGGACATTCAGTGGTTGGATGCCCATGATTACCACATATATTGCATAAATCCATAGTAACATTAGAGCTCTTGAAAAAACCCAATCCAACCCTTTTACTGTGAGTTTTTTCACTGAGTTGATGAAAAATTCTTGAGAAATTTGTCCATTTGTTTGCCTTTTCAAGATCAAATTTTAGTTTAGAGACTTCTTGAATTAATTTGTTCACTTTTCCTTTTCATCACTACATTCTTGTTTGGACTTGGTCAATTCAAGGTCAATATTTTCTTGTTCATCACTTTTGATTCTTTTTTCTTTTTTAGAAAGAGTCAGTTTTAAAATTTCATATTTGAGAGTCAGGTTTGATGAATCAAGTCTGCTAACCTGTTCCTTAAGAGTGCAGTTTTCCTTTTCAACAGTGTTCTTACAAGTTTCTAGATCAATAAAATAAAACTTGAGACTTGCAAGATTATTGAATAACGTATCCCTATCAGAAGTTAATTCTTAGAAATCATCAATTAGAGCACTCATTAAGGAAAAAAGTTTCTTTTTAGAAAATAAATGCAACTTCTCTTTGAGTTCAAGAATAATTACCTCAGAGTTTCCATCATCTTCTTCCATGTCTGAATCTCCAATGGCCATGAGAGCAATTTCATCATCTTCGTCATCATCTGATTCATCACTTTCAGATGCCCTATAATTTAGATCTTCTATGTCCATCTCATAGGTCTTCAAATTACCAACTAACTCATCAAGGAAAATTTTAGTGAGATCCTTAGATTCTTTTATGGCTGTAACTTTGACATTCCACTTAGACTTTGGTAGGACTCTCAAGAACTTCTCTATATATTCCTCAGTAGATAAAACCTTTCCTAGAGATGATAACTCATTTACCAACAAAGCTAACCAAGTTATCATTTCTTGTAGTGACTCATTTTTCTCCATTTCAAAAGCCTCATATTAAGTGAAAAGTAATGCAATTTTAAATTTTCTCACTTGGCTAGTGCCTTCATGTGCATTTACCAATGCATCCCAGATTTGTTTAGCAGTTTTGTAATTAGACACTCTATTGTACTCGGCAGGACTAAGACTACAAACAAGAATGTTTTTGGCTTTTGCATTCTTTGTAGTACAACAAGATCTTCCCGGGGGAATTCACTCCTTACCTTTTTCACATGTTCTCCATCCACTATCTTTATGGGAATTGTTAGTCCATCAATAATTCTATCCCATAATTCATAGTCTACACTTTGAAGAAACATTTCCATCCTAGCTTTCCACCAAATGAAGTGAGACTCATCAAAGATTGGAGGTCTAATAGTGGATTGACCTTCACTCTGGCCAGCAGGTGGTGCAAAATTCATCATATTGATCTTTTTCTTAGGTGTTAACCCTTTTTAAGACAACCTGCTATGATACCACTTGTTAGAGTACGTGCCCTACTGATCAGTGACTTTAACGTAAGAGTTGCTTATGGATAAAACGAGTTGCCTAACGTGTTCCAGGGAAGTAGTAAAACAGTAAGTAAAGAACACAATGATTTTTATGTGGAAAACACCTGGCTCAAAATGGTGTAAAAAACCCTGACCTACACCTCTACAGGATTTAACCCCAACTTCACTAAATAACTTTGAGCCCAAACAACGACTTATTACAAAACTCTTGTAACCAACAAATAGGAATTATAAAATCTAATTCCTTTAACACAACGACTAGGAATTATAAACTATAATTCCTAACTACACACATACCTCCCAAGGTATGCGTTCCTAAAGTATCTGAGTTTTCCCCAACTCGAAGTCTAGCCCCTAGTTCAATTTATAACACACTGAAACTAATATTACATCAATAGTTCAAACACAATGAAAAACTCTAAAAATCAACTATAAAATTGTTAGCTGGATTCTATACTTAGGACCAGGTTCTTCAATGTGTTTCTTCAGTGATTGAGTAGCACCTCACGAAGTCAATCTGTCGATTGTGCTTTTATGCTTTGTAAGTGCGTAAGTTATTGTGACTGATGCATCTTGTATTTAAGCACAACTCTTTAAAGAGTCATTCTTTATTCCAAACTCCTCCTTAATCAGAACTCTCATTGCATAGAGTTCTACTTCAAGTGAGACTCCTTCTTCAATTCCAACTCTTATCTCCTTAGTGTTGTAGTAAAACTCCAACTCTTAAAATCAACACACATTTATTTATCAGAATCTTTCTCCTCCCACACATAGGACTCTTCAGGATATACTCAGAAGTGAAACTCCTTCTTCACGTAGGACTCATTTTTCAACTCAACTTTCTTTCCCTTATCATTAAGTGTTTGAATCAAATTCAACTTGTTATATTCCCCACATGATCAGTAACTTGAGTATATCAGAATTAGGCTTGCTTATTTATTCCTGCCTTTAAGCAATCTTGTCTGCATCTATCAGTAAAACTGGAAATCTACTTTCTTATACGTGGACTAGCTCAAGTAACATGTTTCATTCATGTGTCAGTTTGTCAATCATCAAAACTACATAGTACCCAACAGTTGGACTGAACACAAAAATAAGGGCAAAAATAAAGACTTATGGCTGCTTGGGTTATGCTGGTGCATACATCATAGAGTAAAAAGGGATAATAATTCGAGGATATTATGCATACTAAAAATGCCACAAAGCGCAACACTTAGATTATGGAATGGAAGATATAAAAGAAAATCGAAGAAGAGGAAATACTAATCCATCCGATCCTAAATAAAACATGATATTCTTTCTCATATACAAGAATAAAAGATGCCAAAACACAGTGAACCAGGTCTTGAGAAACTAAAAAAAGACTTAAAGGGATATGAGGCAATGAAGAGAATAGGAATTAAGAAGGGGCCATGGGAGTAGAGTTCATCTGGACAACAAGGATGAGTGTATCAATACGAGCACTATGAGCATGTTGCTGTTGAAGCATCTCCTCCTTAAGCTTGAGTATCTTATCCCATAATGGAGCCAAATAACTCTTCTTTCTAGTAATATTTTCTAAGAGGATGATATTCTGACCCTAAGCTTCTTGTAGAACAACCAACACCTATGTGATAGGGCTAGTAGCTTTAGAACATGGTGTTAGACCATGCACAGCGGAAGAAATAATTCTACAGGATCAATAACTTACATAATATCTAAATAACATAACAAAAATGAAAAATCAAAAACATACCTCTTGAAGCTTTCACAAAAATCATTTAATATCTTAGCCTCCAGTTCCACAGCCTTCTACTATATCCTGATTAGCCTCTTTAACCAACACTTGTGTGGGCAAGTGATTATTGGATTCAAAGAAGGAATTAGTGTTCTGGAATTAGCATGTTATTTTTTCAAAAACCCAACCTCCTTTTATTCCAAATTCAACTAGAAAAAGGGGAGGGGAAGAGGCAAACGTATTTTGGCACTTTATTACAGATTTAATGCCAAAACATTTTGGCCTTAAAAATTATTCCATTTATAGAAGACCGGTAAATAATATTACCTCTTCTATAATCCTTATCTTTTCCAAATTGGATTAGCTAATCAGGCATAGTAGGGACCGCAAATTTATTGACTAAGGCTTCCAATTATGATATTAATTTGGTGATGAAAGAATTATCATATCATAATAAATTATAAATTATTTCACTAAAAATCTATAATTTCACTCCTCGATTTAATTTTGAAATCTCCATTACATCTTATTTAACTCCCCATGTTAGAATTACCGACACCAATCAAATAAATTAAATTGTCTAAAAAACTTAAATCATCGATTAATTTAATCTTTTATTTGTAATGCTTAACTTATTTCACATGACGGATACAAAATCCACCTATAGGGTTTTCATATGAAAACTTATAAGCAACCATATAAGGGTGTCTTCTATCTCAAGTTCGAGACATGGTTCTATCAACTAATTAATATTTCACTAAGTAATTTGTCATCATCCAATCTATTAGAAAGATATTGACTCATAAAAGAATCTACCTTTTAATAGATTAAAATGATAAATCAAATCACTTAGATCATAATAACTATATCAAGACTAAGAGTATAAGTACATGTAATGGTCTAGAGAAATTGTTTATTAATATTTAGAACATAAATGAATATCTCTAATTGGTCTGTTCAATACATATGAAATGTACTAGCACAAGAAGTTGAAATATTACCACTCCCATAATTAAGATCAAATTATATTTAATCTTATGCTACAATCATCAAGACGTTTGTCCTACCTCATCTTTGATTGTGAACATTAATTTATTACATATAAGAACCGACAATTTTAATCTTTCATGCATGAGTTAAAATACTCCATACAAAAAATTTTCTACTATATAAGTAAAGGACACACATGTTAATGCAATGATCTATTTAAATAAAGATTTTATTAATATGATAAATTGTCTATTAATGGGATGAAAATATAATACTATAACACAAATTACATGGTTAATAGTATACATAAAAATCTACCACTTAGACTCATAACCATGAATGCATAATTTTAACACCTATTTCTTTGACATACTTATCAAAAACCTTCTGGGTTAAGCCCTTTGTAAATGGTTTCGCCAAATTATTCTTTGACTCAATCTTCAAAACTCTCACATCACCCCTTTGAGTTATATCTCGAATCAAGTGATATTTTCTCTCAATATGCTTACTTCTTTTATGGCTTCATGGTTCTTTCGAGTTTACAACTGCACCACTATTGTCATAGTAAAGTGGTAGTGGCGTTTGCACTGAAGGAACAAATCCAAGTTCTTTTAGAAAGTAACTGAGCCAAACAACCTCTTTAGTTGCCTTAGAGGAAGCTAAATATTTGGCTTCCTTGGTGGAATCTACATTACATGATTGCTTGTACTCCTCCAAACAATGGATCCACCTCTTAATGTAAACATATATGCTAAGGTAAATTTTCTAGAATCTTTATCCAACTGAAAATCTGTATCAGTATACCAACCAGGTACAAGATTCCCAGAGTGAAAAACAAGCATATAATCCCTAGTTCTTTTAAGGTACTTGATTATATGCTTAACTGCAGTCCAATGCTCTTGCCCAGGATTAGACTGAAATCTACTAACCATGCCAACTGCAAAGCAGATATCTAGTCTAGTGAACAACATAGCATACATGAGGCTCCCTACAACAGAAACATAATCGACCGCCTTTATTCCCTCTATCTCATCGACCATTTTAGGTGATTGATCTTTTGATAAAGTAATTCCTTACCTAAAAGAAAGGAATCCTTTTTTGGAATTTTGCATGCTAAATCTTGAAAGAATAGTATCAATATAAAGTGCTTGAGATAATCCTAACATACTTTATTTGCGATCTCGCATGAGCTTGATCCCAAGGATATGCGTCACTTCTTCCAAGTCTTTCATATTAAAATGGAGGGAAAACCACTCTTTAATGGAATTTAACATGCTCATATTATTTCCTATGAGCAAAATGTCATCTACATACAAAATAAAAATGCTACTCTGTCTTCATCATATTTTTTATAGACGCATGACTCATTTTCACATTGGTCAAAATCTAAAGTATTAATCGAATTGTCAAAACAAGTATTCCATGTCCTAGATGCTTGTTTCAACCCTTAAATGGATTTCTTAAGTTTACAAAAATTATATTCATTACCACTTTCCATGAAACCTTTTGGTTGTGCCATATAAATTCACTCATCAACACTTCTATTTAGGAAAGATGTCTTGACATCCATTTTCCAAATCTCATAGTCATAATGAGCTGTATTGGATAAGAGAATCCTAATGGATTTAAGCATAGAAACCGACAAAAAAGTTTCCTCATAGTCAATTATTTCTTTTTGAGTAAACCCTTTCGCAACAAGCCTAGCCTTAAAAGTTTGCACTTTTCCATCCACACCTCTCTTTTTCTTATAGATCCATCTACAGACAATGGGTTTGACTCCCGCAGGTGGTTCTACAAGTTTCCAAACTTTATTGGAATACATAGAATCTATTTCAGAATTTATAGAAGCAATCCACATTTTAGCATCTTTGTCATGTAGTTCTTTGGTGTAATTAAGAGGTTCTGTATTAGGCTCCTCAGAGATTCTATCATACGATTCTCCCAAGAGCATAAATTGTAAAGATTCTCTAATAATTATCCCACTACAACGACTAGTCACTACAGGATCTGCTACATTTTAAACTAAATTTTGAATACCTTGAATGTCTTCCTGCACTATGACAAATTCCTCGACATTACCCTGAACATTTTACTCCATAATTACAGGTTGCTCGACGCTACTCCCACTACTTTGGGTAGTGTAATGTCAAGTGTTTGCTCTTGTGCAACCTCTTGCTTATTGACATTTCTCCCAATACATGGATGCAATGGTATGCCAATAATAGTTTTTGGAATTTCTTGTTATGTTTCATTATTCTATTGCTCAATTCTTGTAAAATAATTTTAGTTCTAGGAATGTGGTTCATTAAATAATCCTCTTCAAGAAATCTGGCATTTGTTGAAACAATTACCTTTTGATCCTTAGGACAGTAAAATAAACTCCCTTTTGTTTCGTTTGGATATCCAATAAAAATGCATACTTTTGTCCTAGATTCCAACTTATATGTTTTTCCTTTTAGCACATGTGCTGGACAACTCCAAACTCGAATATGCCATAGGCTAGGCTTGCGCCCACTCAACAATTCAGATGAGATTAAAGGTACTAATTTTGAAGGAACAAGTTCAAAATATAATTTGCAGTTTCTAATACATAACCCCAAAAAGAAAAGGGCAAATTTGAATAACTTATCATTTATCTAACCATTTCCAAAAGAGTTCTATTTCGTTGTTCTGCCACACTATTTTGTTGTGGTGTTCCCGGAGTAGAATATTGAGATGTAATTCTTGATTCTGATAAGTATTTAATGAATTCCGTAGAAAGGTATTCACCACCACGATCAGATCATAATGTATGGATATGTTTGTTATGTCGCTTTTTCATGTTAAATTCTTTGAATTTTTCAAAGCATTCATATTTACAGTGCAACAAATAAATGTATCTATATTTTAAGCAATCATCTGTAAAAGTCACAAAATACTCAAAACCACCTCTTGCTTGTACATTCATAGGACCACACAAATCAGTATGAATTATTTCTAACTTATTACTAACTCTATTTCCTTTGGAAGAAAAATATCTCTTGGTCATTTTACCTTCTAAACAGGATTCACAAGTTGGAAGTGCCTCCACTTTCAATGAACTCAAAGGTCCATCAAAAATCAGCTCTGAAATCCTATTTATGTTAATATGACCTAGACATAAGTTCCATAAGTATGTTTCACTCAATTCCAAAATATGTTTTCTTTTATGTGATTGATCAATATTATTAAGTTCCATTATTTGTAGCATATCATGGGAAACCTTAAATACAAACAAATCATGTATTCTAGGAGCAAAAATAATAAAATGCTTATTAAACTTAATTATTGCACATTTATTAACAAAATAAACATTATAACCAGCATCCATTATTCTTGAAACTAAAAGTAAATTCCTTTTTATAGAAGGTATGTAAAAACCATTATTCAATATTAAAACTCTGGAACTACTAAATGAAATGAAAATATTTCCTATAGCTAAGGCTGGTGCTGGTTCCCCATTTTCTTGAAAAACGTTCAATTCATTTTCACTTACACGCCGTGTTTCCTGAAACCCCTACAATGAAGTGAAGATATGATTAGTGGCTCCCTAATATATCGCCCAAATTTGTGTTGAAACAACCGCTAACAATATTTCAACGACATATAAAAAAGATGTATCTTGTTTTTGCATCTTTGCTATGTAGCCGGGACACTATTTCTTATAATGACCAGGTTGCTTGCAATGATAACATTTTCCCTTAAGCTTAGCCACACCACTATTAGCACCTGAAACCTTACGAGGCTTTTTTTTCTTTTTCTTTTCACCTTTCAACTTAGAAGTCAAAGCTAAAGGTTTGTCAACCATCAATGCTGCAGGAGGAGCTTGTTGCTTAAGGATAGATTCTGTTGCTTGTAGTTCATTCAACAATTTTGTAAGAGATTGTCCATCTTATTCATGTTATAATTCAAGTGAAACTGCTGAAAATTTTTTGCCAGAATCTGCAGGACCATCTCAACCTGAGATTCCTTATCAATGACCGCACCAAGAATTTCCAACTCGTTCAGCAAACTCATCATTTTAAGAACATGTTCCCTTATCGAAGTTCCTTCAACCATTTTTGTGGTCACAAGAGCTATCAAGGCCGTCTTCTTTGCAGCAGGATTTTACTCACCAAATATCTCTTTGAGAGATTCAAGCATATCATAAGTAGTAGTCATGGACTAATATTGATGTTGCAACACATTTGCCATAGAGGCAAGAATGTAACATTTTGACATCTCTTCACCCTTGATCCACTTATCGTAGTCTTTAATCTCATCATCAATGGGTTCATCCGACTTAACAGGACATTACTCAACTAGCACAAATTTAAAGCCCTCAGCAGTAAGAACAATATCCAAATTACGTTTCCGGTCCACATAGTTAGGGGCTTCTAGTTTATTTTGATTCAAGATAGAAGTTAGTGGATTGAACGAAGACATGATTAATATGTTAAATAATCCAATTAAAAATAGATAATTAGACATGTTGCAGAATAATAAAATTCTTAAAAAACACATCACATATATAACCATGCACATAAACAGTTAGAATCGTTAGTGAAACTTAACAATTTAAGAAAATATACATGTAATGTAAGATATTTTATCTCTTAAATAAAACAAAACCAACTCAATTATAGATTAAACTGTTGATTTAAGTTAGATAAATATCACATTTCATAAGTTTCTGTACTATTGAACCAACATGTAACTTAGTTGGAAAGTTAATACAAGTTATCAAAAACAAGAGACTATAAAACAGTATTACACTATACAAGTTTATCCGATGAGGAAGATGACCTATGTCAACATGTAAACTCATATCATTTACTGTTATTAACCACTGGAAATCATAAGGAATGATCCCTATTACCACTGATTTGCAAAAGATAATTTTTGCAGAATTTTTAATTTTTCTGAAAACATAAAAACTAAATTTTTTCAGTGGCTTGTTTCCTATAAATGTACCAAATTTTAGGTCATTCAGAATTCGTCAAAAATTGAAAAACTCCAAATCCGACCAAAACAACAATTATTGGCCGAGCTGTTGCGAGTTTCAGCAAGGCTGCCTGAACTGCTTAGACTTACTACTACTGTTCATACAGTGAGTAACAACTATTGTTGGGTTTAGTTGAAACTCATCATAAATTTTCCCTTAATCCACAAAAATAATTTTTACAAAACTATGCAAAATTCGTTTTATGCTTTCTTGATGATAAATAGAGATTCTCTTGAAATCACTAATATCATCAACAACATGAAAAACATCCAACAACAACATGATATCAAAAACATAAAAACAACCAGCAACAACATGAATTATAAAACTATTATCCAAAATATGTACAACAAATCTTGTAATTTCTTTTACATTATCTGACATATGTAAGAAGACTACTGATACCAATTATAGATCATGCACAACAGAAGCAACAATTCTACAGTATCAATAACTTACATAATATCTAGATAACATAACCAAAATAAAAATAAAAAAACTTACCTCTTAAAGTTTTCACAAAAATTATTTAATGCCTTAGCCTCTAGTTCCACGGTCTTCTACTATATCCTGATTAGCCTCTTTAACCAACACTTGTATGGAAAAGTGATTATTGGGATCAACAAATGAATTAGTGTTCTAGAATTAGCATATCATTTTTTTTAAAAACCCAACGTCCTTTTATTCCCAATTCAACTGGAAAAAGGGTAGGGGAAGAGGTAAATATATTTTGGCGCTTTATTACAGATTTAATGCGATTTATCTTTATTTTATGCAAGTGAAAAATTTGTAACCAAATATTTATCTTTATTGCATCACCCATCATCAAATTCACGTATAATTACAGTCACCAAAAATCAGTATGCCTCACCACTAATTCATCATCCGACATCAAAATAAATTTTGAGCAATTTTAATATATTATTATTATTTGAGAAAATTTTGACTTGCTTCTTGGATTGTTCACGGTTTCACTTGCCTTTACTATTGGATTGACTTGAACATTCACCAGCGTCGCCTACCTCTGTCCTCTGCCGGTAGCCGCTTCATGTTTTTCCGATACCCCAGCAACTGTCGGAATTACCTCCAGCAAACTTTCCAGTTACATTCAACATCAGTGATCTGCATTCACCCTATGATGTTTTTTCCTGCTCTCTTTGACGATCTTTCTCCGACGAACTCGTCTTGGACTTACTGGCTGAATCCTACGCCAACAACGATGTAGACATGCCAAAAATAGGTCAGGGTTACTCCCTTTCTGCCCTCATTTTCTCTCTCCCGAGTTCTTTCTCTATTACCTTCTCTCTCCCTTCCCTGATTTCCCTTCTCGACACTGCTATCGTTGGCAGTACTAGGATTTCCACCAGCTCGACTCCAGCAATGGTGTAAGTAGGCAGCACCAGACATTGCTCAGAAGACGCTCCAGCGACTCTACCCGGCGACATTCAGGTGACAGGAGCACTATTCTAATGATACTATTCTGATGACACTATTCTGATGATACTATTTCGGCGACCAATTTCTACCGCAAATTGCCAGAATCTAGCAACTCAACCAAGTATACGAACACAACCCAGCTTCAATCAGGTGCACGTGATCCATCTTTTCTAGTTGTGTATAGATTTCTTTATTTTTAGGGTCTTCTACTGGTAGTTTTCTGCACTATTCTTATTGGGATTCCTGTTTTGTAGTGTCTTGGCTGATTATCTTATTGTGGATGTCAAATTTCTTGTTGATTGGTTACTTTGTAATAGTGTTTTACGTGTGAATCTTTTTATTATTCTTAGTAGTTTTGGAGTGTGTTACCTTGTCTGATTATTGTTACTCGATGTACTAACATATACATTAATTGTGGTAGTATTAGTTCCCGCTATTGACTATTGTTTATCAAAATTTGTGTTATATTATTTGTTTTGTTACTCTCTATCTATTATAGATTGTTGTCTGTGCTCCTAGCTCCTTTATTGACTTCTTTTTAACTAGTGTGCCCTTTTACCTTATTTTGATCCCCCTTTGTTGCATAGTGGTTATGATTAGCGATGGTAGACTAGGGTCATGTTATAGGTCGGGGTCGGGGTCAGGGTCAGGGTTAGGAGGTGTTGGTTCTGGGTCGGGGTTTGGGGGCATTGGGTCTGGGTCGGGTCTAAGGGTAGTAAGGTTAGGTGGGATAAGAGAGCTTCTAGGTTGCGAGTTCGGTCTTGGAACATCGGTACTTTACAGGGTAAGTCTATAGAGCTGTTGAAGAGTTTTAGAAAGAGGAAGGTTAGTGTAGCGTGTGTTCATGAAACTAAATGGGTAGGCACTAAAGCGAGAGATGTGGATGGATATAAGTTGTGGTACTCGGGTAGCGTGAACATAGAAATGGGGTAGGTATCTTAGTAGATAAAGATCTTAGAGAGTGGGTGGTAGAGGTAAAAAGAGTTAGTGATAGATTGATGTCTATTAAGTTGGTCATGGGAGGGTCTACGGTGAACGTTATTAGTGCCTACGCCCCACAAGTAGGTTTGGATGAAGAGAAGAAGAAGGAATTCTAGGAGGTTTTAGATGAGGTGGTGAAGAGCATCCCGAGTACTGAGAAGCTTTTCATGGGAGGGGATTTCAATTGGCATATTGGGTCTTTGTCGAGAGGGTATGATGATGTGCATGGCAGTTTTGGTTTTGGTGAGCGGAATGAAGGAGGTTCTTCTCTATAGGATTTTTCTAGGGAATTTGGGTTGTGGATAGCGAATTCGAGCTTTTTGAAGAAGGAGGATCACCTTATTACGTTTCGTAGTTCTATGGCCAAGACTCAGATAGACTTTTTGCTTCTTAGAAAAGGGGATAGAGCACTATGTAAAGACTGTAAAGTCATTCCTAGCGAGAATCTCTCGACTCAACATAGTTTGTTGGTGATGGACTTGGTTAACAATAAAGGCAAAAAGAAGAGAAGTGGGAAGGCATGGCCTAGGATTAAGTGGGGTAGCTTAACTTTAGCTAGTGCTTTGGAGATGGAAGAGAAGTTTAAGAGTAGGGGGCTTAGAAGAGTTGAGGGGGTATGGATAATATGTGGGAGACGATTGCCAATTTCATTAGGGAGGCCGCTAGAGAGGTATTGGGTGTCTCGATAGGTCGATCTGGAAAACATCGAGGAGACTGGTGGTAGATTGAAGAGGTCAAGAGAAAGGTAGAGTCTAAGAAGGTGGCTTATGCAAAGTTGGTTAGCAGCAAGGATGATGACGAAACAAAGAAGAATAAGGAGGAGTATAAGGTATCTAGAAGAGAGGCTAAGTTAGCGGTTACGATGGCTAATACAACAACTTTTAAGAGTTTGTATGCGGCTTTAGAGGAGAAAGGCGGAGATAAAAAGTTGTATAAGATGGCCAAGTCAAGGGAGTAGAGGGCTCATGACCTTGACGAAGTGAAGTGCATCAAAGAAGAGGATGGTATAATGTTGGTTGAGAATGCCCTCATTAAGGAGAGATGGCAGTCCTATTTTTAGAAACTTTTGAACGACGAGGGGTACAAAGGTTCTATTTTGGGAGACTTAGAGATATCTGAGGAGGGTCGTAATTATAGTTATTGTAGGTATATTGAGATTGAGGAGGTCAAGGGAGCTATTTGCAGGATGCGGCGGAGTAGGGCGACGGGGCCAGACGAGATTCCAGTAGATTTTTAGTAGAGCACTAGCGGGGTAGGTCTGGAGTGGTTGATAAGGTTGTTTAATATTATTTTTAGAGCTGTTAAGATGCCTGAAGCGTGGAGGTGGAGCACAATGATTCCAGTGTATAAGAACAAGGGAGACATTCAGAGTTGTAACAACTATAGAGGTATTAAGTTGTAGAGTCATACTATGAAGGTATTGGAAAGGGTGGTAGAGTTGAGGATGAGGAGGATCGTTACGATCTCTGAGAATTAGTTTGGTTTCATGCCTAGTCACTCTACCACTGAGGCCATTCACCTTTTGAGGAGATTAGTGGAGCAGTTTCGAGAGAGGAAGAAGGACTTGCACATGGTGTTTATTGATATAGAGAAGGCATATGACAGAGTTTCCAGGGAGATTCTATAGAGGTGCTTGGAGCCTACAGGGGTTCTCGTGGCGTACACTAGGTCGATTCAAGATATGTATGATGGTGCAAAGACTCATGTAAGGATGGTAGGTGGAGATTCGGAGCACTTCATAGTTTTGATAGGGTTGCACCAGGGATCCACTTTAGCCCGTTTCTATTAGCCTTGGTGATGGATGGTTTGACGCGATGTATTCAAGGGGAGGTGCCTTGGTGTATTTTATTTGCAGATGATGTGGTTATAATCGATGAGACTCGGGGTGGAGTTAATGATATGTTGGAGATTTGGAGACAGACGCTTGAATCTAAAGGTTTTCAGTTAAGTAAAACCAAGATGGAGTACTTGGAGTGTAAGTTCAGTGATATGTTGCAAGAAGATGGAGTGGTTATGAAGCTAGACTCTCAGTCCATCCAGAAGAGGGAGAGTTTCAAGTATCTGGGGTTTATAATTCAGGGTAATGGTGAGATTGATGAGGATGTCATGCATCATATTGGGGAAGGGTGGTTGAAGTGGAGGCTCGCTTCGGGAGTCCTTTGTGATAAGAAAGTTCCCCCGAAGCTTTAAGGTAAGTTCTACAGAGTGGTAGTTCGGACAGCTATGTTGTATGTAGCGGAGTGTTATCCAGTTAAGAACTCCCGCATCCAAAAGGTGAAGGTGGCAGAGATGTGAATATTGCGATGAATGTGTGGACATACCAGGAAAGATAGGGTGAGGAATGAGATTATTCGAGAAAAGGTGGGAGTTGCCTCGGTGAAGGATAAGTTGCGAGAAGTGAGGCTACGTTGGTTCATGAATGTGATGAGGAGGGGCCTTGATGCTCCAGTGCGGAGGTGTGAGACTCTGGCTATGGATGGTTTTAGGTGGGCTAGAGGTAGACCGAAGAAATATTGGAGGTAGTTACTTAGGCATGATATGGAGCAATTATAGCTTACAAAAGACATGAACGTTGATAGAAAGGTGGAGGGTTTGGGGTGGGAGCGCGGTGGTAGTAATAGGGGAGTGCTCTTTTGGGTTTGGAGTTTCTGGTTTGTAGTGTTGTGTCTATAGTTTTTAGTCCTAGTGGTGTTGGCTTTTTGCATCCCGTACTATTTTATTATGCACTTATCTTTTGTGTTTGTTATACTGTTAGTTTGTTTTGTGTACCATACTAGTTTATATGCGCTTACTTTTTGTATTGGTTATACTGTAATTGGTCCTAAGCCGGGGGTCTATCGAAAATAGCCTCTCTACTTCTCTTGAGGTAGTGGTATGGTCTACGTACACTCTACCCTCCCCAGACCCCACTAGGTGGGAATACACTGGGTATGTTGTTGTTTTTGTTGTATTGCAGATTTAATGCCAAAACATTTTGGTCTTAATTGTCTCGTTATGCCAAAAACATGTTTGTCCCTTTAAATCTGACATAATGCTTAAAAATTATTCCTTTTATAGAAGACCAGTAAATAATATTAGCTCTTCTATAATCCTTTTCTTTTCCAAATTGTATTAACTAATCAGGCATAGTAGGGACCGCAAATTTATTAACTGAGGCTTCCAATTGTGATATTAATTCGGTGATGAAAGAATTATCATATCTTAGTTAATTATAAATTATTCCACTAAAAATATGTTAATGCACTCCTTGGTTTAATTTTGAAATCTCCATTACATCTTATTTAACTCCCCATGTTAGAATTACCAACACCAATCAATTAAATTAAATTATCTGAAAAATTTAATTCATTGATTAATTTAATCTTTTATTTATAATGCTTAACTTATTTCAGATGATGGATACAAAATCCACCTGTAGGGTTTTCACGTGAAAACTTATAAGCAACCTTAAAGGGGTGTCTTCTATCTCAAGTCCGAGACATGGTTCTATCAACTAATTAATATTTCACTAAGTAATTTGACATCATCCAACCTATTAGGAATATATTGACTCATAAAAGAATCTCACCTTTTAATAGATTAAAATGAAAAATCAAATCACTTAGATCATAATAATTATATCCAGACTAAGAGTATAAGTACATGTAATGGTCTAGAGAAATCGTTTACTAATATTCAGAACATAAATGGATATATCTAATTGGTCCGTTCAATACATACAAAATGTACTAGCACAAGAAGTTGGAATATTACCACTCCTATAATTAAGATCAAATTATATTTAATCTTATGCTACAATCATCAAGACGTTTGTCCTACCTCATCTTTGATTGTGAACATTAATTTATTACATATAAGAACCGGCAATTTTAATCTTCCATGCTTGAGTTAAAATACTCCATACACAAAATTTTCTACTATATAAGTAAAGGACACCCATGTTAATGCAATGATCTATTTAAATAAATATTTTATTAATATGATAAATTGTCTTTAAATGGGATGAAAATATAATACTATAACACAAATTACATGGTTAATAGTATATCCTAACACATGGTCTCTTAGTAGGAAGACAATCACACTCCAACAGTTTACACTCCAACAGTTTGTTCTTATCAATCATATCCTTTTTTGGTTATACTCCTTCCTTTCCCCAACGACAACGAAATTGTAGTAAACACAATAGAGAGAAGGAATCCATAAGTCATAGCATAGGGACCAAGCACTGGGTCGATCATCCTGGCCATGTACTTAATCATGAAAGTAGGAAAGTTGATGTGCCCCTTTATTTCAAGTGCATTCATAATGCCTAAATCTCAAAACTGGTGTCATCTCCATAATTCCCTCATGGTAGAATCTCATTATTTACCACCTTTAACAAAAGCTTGTCGAATAGATTCATATCTCAATGTAGCACCAATATCTATCCTTTTTTGGACTCTCCATTGAGTAAAATTCCTTGTCAACAAGAAATTGGCATCCTTCTTCCGAACATACTCATCCAACCCAGTCTCCGACACTTGCAATATCTTTCCCAACTTGACACTATTAAACACAATTTCCATTACCTTAACAATGGTGCTCATAGAAAAACCATCAAGAATCACAAGATTTGTATAAAAGTTGATAACCTCATCCCCATATACATCCATAGTGGCATCAAGAATGTCACAACCCAACTTACGGGTCATGATGACATCTACTCTATCCCACCAAAAGGTAAGCCGAACCATAGACCGAAACTAGATGCAATGGGATAACTCAGTGGAAAATGGCGTAAAAGTCTAAATTAACTATTAAAGACTTAAGTAACAGTAAAATGGTCATAGTAGTCTAATAGATAGATAGAAAATCAACAACCATCCCAAGACTCAGTAATGTCAGTACAAGAGCTACTACATATTAACTATGAGTACTAAATAGTCAAATACCATCCATCTCAAAGATGAAAGACTAGGCTTAGGTAAATAGAAGGAAAAAGGGTAACTCAAAGTACAAGAGCTCACCCCATCTCCGAAATCAACTCTACACGAGCGTCGAATTAGCGGCGGCAACTAGTACTTGAATCTGCACCAAAAAGGTATAGAAGTGTAGTATGAGTACCAAAACCATAGGTACTTAGTAGGCATCATCGTCCGTCTGAGCTAAATCGTGGTATAAATATGCTAAGATATAAGGTAAAATAATATAAGTCAAGGCAAAAGGGGAAAAACTGGAAATAAGCTCTGACACTGTTGTACATAAATAAATGCATACGAGATAGTAACATAAATATCGCATAACTGTAACTACAAGATTGACCCCAAAAGACTTGAGGGTACAATCAAGAAAACTAAAACACTGAATAGCTGTAAATTACCAAATTATCACCCCATAACCAAGAGTCCATCTGAACCTTACCATCTCATTCATAACTCCCAATGCCGGATTTGAATCAAAACTTAATAGTATCATTATAATAATTTGCAGGTTTTGATCCAGATTAGATATTTTAAAGATCATCTTCAACTGCCAGACTTGAACCAGAACTCTTACTTATAAACTGTATCAACGAACCATATCCACAAGCCATACTGATTAAATAACCCAATAGACTATACCACAGAACTATAACAATGGATCATTTCTTTTACTCATATCTATACACCGGACCAAGAATCACAATCATAATTCTTATTGGTATCCACACCCGTAAACCATACCAATACGACATCTATTAAGTCATGCCAATAACCATGCCTATAGGCCATGTCAATAGTCATTTTCATAATTTTTTCAATAATCATATCTATAATCCATTAATCATATCCATAAGCCAATGATATATCTATAAGTTATAAGATTAATCACATCGATATCTATATCATTAAGCATGTCGATGGTCCATATCATTAATCACATTGATATCTATATCCTTAAGCATGTCGATAGGATATATCATTAACCACATCAATATCTATATCATAAGTATGTCGATGGGCTATATCATTAATCACATTATGTCTATATATTAAGCATGTCAATAGGACATATTATTAATCACATCGATATTTATATCATTAATCAAGTCGATAGGGCATATCATTAAACATATTTAGAAGACATATAAATAATCGTATATATAGGACATATCATTAGTCATATGATTTATCATGAATATAAGCAACATCACTAGTAATACTCGAGATTAAACTTCAATCTTACAATATCCAACTAACATACTGATTAAATACATTCAATCTCCTCAAGTTCCAAAATGAACATTAATTAAGGTATAACATGCGCAAATAAACATACAAACTTATCATAAGTCTTGGTGTAAATGTTTAATAAGCCATAAATAGAACTAAGATAGTAATTCTTCCCATACATGAACAACTAAGTCAACCCCACCTAAAATAATAACAGTTAAGACAATTTTCCCTACTTTAAGCAACTAAGGCCAATTCCACCCTAAACATGAATGACTAAGACAATTTTATCAAGCTTAAGCAACTAAGGCATTTCCATTCTAAACATGATCCATGAAGCCGAATTCACCTAAGACATGATTAACTAAACTAATTACTCCTAATATATGGTTTCAAGATAGCCTAAACTATTCAACTAATCCAAATATTCTCATTCATACTCACAACACCTAAATCCTACTCCATACATAACATAAAATAATAATCATACTATGAGATATCTCAATCTATGAAAAAGGTAAACTTAACCGACCTGGACGTCGAAGAAAGCACGAAGAATTCCCTAGACCATCGATTTTCCTTTTTGAGAAACTTCTGCAAGATGTCACTCTATTAAAATGACACTTTACTCATTAAAATGAGAACAATGATACCCATATTTCACTATTGTGCTTTGGGTAAAAAATTACAAATAAAATCCTATGTGGGGACAGTCTACAGAATCACACTATTGAGACCAACACAACGACCCTCTACGCTCAAGAAATATTTACCCTCAAAAGAGGTGAATTTTGATCTCCAATGATGCTATGATCAAGCCACCAAGATTCTAGGAATTTTAGAAAAAGAATAAGGATTCTATCAAGAGATTAATGAAAGCTTATCACAAATTCGAAGGAGAAATGCATAAATAAACTTTAACTAAGATCGAAACCACCCATAATTGATTCTCCCAAGAGTTTTCACTTTTTAGGGTTCAATATTATAAGGAATGGAGAATAATGACAAAAATTGGGATAAGTGGGATATTTATACCCTTCCTAGGTACGCGGATGACGCTAAAGTGGACACTGGGCTACTTTAGCGATCACCGCTAAAGCGCCCAGGTGCCTCTAAAGTAGTACCTACTGGATGGGATAGGGTGGCTAAAGCACCCAATGAGCCTCTAAAGCTCCTTCTGCTAAAGAACCCAAAGGTCCGCTTTTGCGATCACACTAGCTATGAGGCACCAGTTGGAGACTTGGAATTTTGCTGAGTCTCTACCAACCGTTTGAGATTCATCCAGGATTCCCTATGCACAAACGAACTATGCTACCCTATCAAACTTGATATTTGGACTTAATGGTGTTGTTGAAGTTTCCATCCAATGTCATTTCGATGAAAAGTGGGTTCCACACCCACTTGCAATTTTTATTAACTTCTAGTCAATTGGCAGAAATTAGTTTAGGAGCCTCGAGGCTCGAACCAAGGGTCCACCTAATCTAAAATCGACATTCCATAGCTGTTGGAATAGTCAAAAATTGGCATACGAGATTATTTGATTGAAGTTTTTGCCTGGTAGCCAATTTGAACCAGCAAAGGCTTCAAAATGGGGAATTAGCTCTAAAACTGAATGAACTACCCAATAACCTTATCTTAATATCAAAAGATCAATCTTTTCTTTAAATTATAGTATAAACTTATCAATACTTGTACTTAGGACTTATAATATATTCTTAAATTTGTAGAAATTCATGACAAAACTTCATGCTCAATAATCATCTTGAAATACTTCAACAATTCCCATCAAGATAATGAAATTTAAATCACAACATGAATCTTATAAATCAAAGGATGAATATAACTAAATCATGATGCACTTAAATCCTTTAATCTCATGGTACTATCATAATTCAAGACTATGACTATTTGGGTATGAACCCTAATTCAAAATAAAAAAATTCAATATTAAAAACCATATATCTTTGGCACAAGGATGAAAGAATAACCTTGTTCATAGGCCCCATATACCATAAGTTTCTTGACTTGTGAAGAAAGTTTGAATCTTAAGACTTGAAGGGATTAATTTGTGCGACAACCCTAATCTTGATATTTCTTGATATTCTTGATAATGAGAGGAGGAAAGCGTTGTTATTTGACTGGAAATAGTAGGGAAATATCTTCTCTTTGAGGGTTATAAGTGGTGGATAGGAAGTTATAATGAATTAAAAGACTAAAAAGCCCTTAACTAAACTTCACAGAAAAAACTCGTCAGTCCTTATAACTTTACCATACGACTCGTATGGTAAGACTCAACTTAGATCCTCCTCTCGTAAGCATAGCAGACTCAAAGGGGTACTCACTGATCATTATATGAGTTTCTCTTACGACTAGTATCCTTTCATATGACCACTAACCCTATATTTTCACCTTGGACAAAAGCTTAGGAAGACCTCGCTGAAGAACTTACAATCAAACATCATACCACTCGTACCCTACTTGATGACTTCTAGGGGGTCAAGTCATATTCTTAATAAAAAGTTCGCATTGTCTTGCATACGAGCATAATATACCACTCATATGGTAGGGTATGACTCAAGAGAGAAGTCATATAATGCACAGAAACTCCCATACATGAGGTATTACACGAATGTCCTCGATCTTCACTAGGTCTACCATAATCCTATCCTTGGACATCATATGTCCAAGGATTGTCACTGAGTTAAGCCAAAACTCACACTTAGAGAATGTGGCAAAAAGCATGTCATCTCTTAAAGTCTGGAGCATAATCCTCAAATATAGCATATGCTCCTCTCTACTCTTAGAATACACAAGGATGTCGTTGATGAACACAATCAAAGATAAATTTAAATAAGGCATGAACACACGATCAATCAAATCCATAAATGTGGTTCGGGCGTTAGTCAACCCAAAAGACATCAGTAGGAACTCATAATGATCATAATGGGTCCTAAAGGTTGTCTTCAGGAAATATTCAATCCAAATCCTCAACTGGAGGTAATCAGACCTTAAATAAATCTTAGGAAATACCGTTAATCCTTAAAGATTGTCAAATAAATCATCAATGCAAGGCATAGGATGACAATTCTTCACTGTAACCTCATTAAGGTACCTATAATCAATATACATATGCATGGAGCCTCCATTTTCTTCGCAAACATCACAAGGATCTCCATAAGGAGATACACTTGGTCTATTAAAACCCTTACCAAATAGATCATAAAGTTGAGAAGTTATCTCATTAAGCTCCACAAGAGCCATACGGTAAAGTTCCATAGAAATAGGTAGGGTTCCCAGTTCAAGATCAATAACAAACTCAATACTATGCTCGAGAGGAAGGCTTGGAAAATTGGTATGGAGAGCATCAGGAAACTCATGAACTACAGGAACCTAGTAAAGCAACGAACTCTTCATACTAACATCACGAAAACAAGTGAGATAAGACTCGCAACCTCTAAAAATAAGCCTCCTAGCACAAATATAAGAAATAATCCACATCTGTATATGGCTAATAGGTCCCTGCCACCAATCGGGGGTATACCAGGCATAGCTAAGGTAACAGTCATGGCAAAATAATTCCTTACCACATAATAGTTGGATAACTAGTACATGGTTAGAATCATATCAAAATCCACTATATCTAACACAATATGATAAGCATGAGTATTAAACTCTCAAACAGTCACAACATATGATCTGTAAACTCAATCCATTACAAAAGAATCACCCACAGGAGTAGATAATGTAATGGCATAGATAAGGAATCCTTAGACAACTCTAATTATGGGGTATAATAAGCATACATAGAAGAATAAGTTGATCTAAGATTAAATAAATAAAAATCCATCTGATGGCATACCAACATCGTATCTGTGATAACAACATTCAAAGACTCAGCCTCGGGTCTAGCAGGTACGGCATACAACTAGCCACACCTACCATCTGACCGGGCTCCTAAATGACCTCCTATCCTACCTACCTAAGAACCTCTACGAGCACCCTAGGGACCACCCCTAAGACCATGCATACCACATCTAGATCTTGGCAAAATTGCCTAAATTGGTGAAATACTTTAAGCTTAATGAACAATCATTCCACTATTAAGGTACTCTCTCAAGAAATGACCAAAGAATCTATAACCATAACATTACCTAGGCATTTGACTAAAACCAGAAGATCTGACTGACTCAGAATAACCACCATAACTAGAATAGCTAAAAGTCAAACCCCTCAAAGACTGACCACAACCTTGGCTAGGAAGATCACTAGAGATAGACTAGACTACATCAATAATTTGAAGTGCTGCCTAAATAGGTATTCTAGACTAACCCTCATGTTGATACGGTTGACACAGAGGGTACCTACCTTGAGAACCACTACCTTTGAATCTAGAGCTACTACGGCTCTCACTGAACCTACCTTGGTATCGCGGCCTCTTATTGCTTCACTGTTAGGCCTTACAATGTATCTCCTCCATAAGATGAGCATGATTGAAAACCTAAGAGAATGACCTGCCCACAACAGGTAAAATCTATGTAGACATACAAATAGGAAGTTTCCATCCTAAGACAAAGCAAAAAACCCTCTCATACTAAGTAGTAAGAATAGAAGTAGAGTGCTTAGCTAACTCATAAAATCAATCCTCATACTCCATAGTAGTCATGGAGCCCTACTCCAAGATCAAAAACTAATCTTTCAAATGATCCCTAATACTGTGGGGCATATACATCTCCAAGAAGATCTCTAAGAACTGGGTCCATGTCAATGAGGGAGATACAACTGTCTTGGAACCAAACTGGGCATATACAGTTCACCCTACCATACTGTTTTGCATACAAGAAAAACATACCACTCGTATAGTAGGGTACGACTCAAGAGTCAAATCGTATGATGCACAAAAACTCCTAGATATGGGGTATCACAATATCTCCCCCTTGGAAAACATTCATCCTCTAATGTGATTCAACTAGGACCAGGATTAGGGCAAGAATCAACCTCTCCACACTGAATTTACAACCAATCTTACCCCTATCACAAGGATTCAATTTCTCACAACATATGATATGATATAGGAGCACCTAAATTTGCTGGAAATAACACCTTACCTTAGGTAGAAGATGAACTGGATGAATAGTGATGAGGATACTTTGTCATTATATCTGCTTCAGCTTCCCAAGTAACCCCTTCAACCAATTGGTTTCTCAAAAGAACTTTCACTGATGCTACTTCTTTACTCCTTAGCCTTCGAACCTGTCTATCAAGTATCTCAATCGGAATCTTCTCATATGACAAGTTATCCTTGAATCCAATACTCTCTAGAGGAACAACTAAGGACGGATTTTCGATACTCTATTTAAGCATTGAAACATGGAACACAAGATGAATGACATCTATCTCTGATGGAAGATTCAATTCATAAGCAACCTCTCCTACACGCTTCACTATCTCATAGGGACCAACAAATTGTGTGCTCAACTTCCCTTTATTTCCAAATCTCATTATCCCCTTCATTGGCGACACCTTCAAGAATACACAATCGCCTACTTCAAACTTGAGCACTCTTTTTAATACATCCGTATACAATTTTTGACAACTCTGAGAATTTTTTAATCTCTCACGAATAAACTAAACTTTCTCCAAAGCTTCAATTATAGAGTTCAGACCAATAAAAGCCGTTTCACCAACCTCAAACCATCCTATAGGTGACCTACACCTACGCTCATACAACATTTAAAATTGTACCATCTGAATGCTAACATAATAACTATTATTGTAAGAGAACTTAATCAATGATAAGTGGTCATCCCATCTTTCTTTAAAGTCTAAAAAACATTCCCTCAACATGTTTTCTAATTTCTAAATTGTATGCTCAGCCTAACCATCTGTCTATGGGTGAAAAGCAATACTAAGTTTAACTTTTGTACCAAGGCCCTTATGAAAAAACTGCAAAAGATATGAAGTGAACTGTGCATTTCTTTCTAAAATAATGGATACGAGTATCCCATGAAGCCTTACTAACTCGCGGACATGCACCCAGCCATAATCCTTTGCAGTATCTGAAATCTTCACTGGTAGGAAACAGGCTGACTTAGTCATTCCATCTACTATTATCCAAATTGAATTATGCTGATGTCTTGTACGAGGTAACCCTGTGATAAAATCCATATTCAGTACATCCCACTTCCAATTAGGGATACAAATCACTTGCAATGTACCACCCAATATTTGATGTTTAACTTTGACTTACTGATAATTTTGACACTTGTCTACAAACTTGGCTATGTATCTCTTAATACCATTCCACTAATAAATTTCTCGTAAGTTATGGTAGATCTTAGTAGCACCCAAATGAATGGAATATCTCAAACCATGATCCTCGTCTAAATCATTTCCCTCAAACTATTTACATTCATAACACAAAGTCCTCCTTGATAACGAAGTGAACCATCTCCCCCTTGGGAGAAAACCTCAACCTTTTACTACTAAACTTCCCCTAATAGCTGGCTAAGTATGGGATCATTTCACTATTTCTTATTCACTTACACCGCCAAAGATAATTCTAAACTGTTCTAAACTACTACTCCCCCATCGCCAGTGTCAAGCAGACAAACTCACAAATGAGCCAATCTATGCACTTCTTTAGCCAACTCCCATTCTTCCTCCTTCACATGAGACACACTACCCATAGACAGTCTACTTAGTACATCAGCCACTACATTAGCCTTACCCGAATGATAGAACACATTTATGTCATAATCCTTCAACAACTCCAACCACCTTCTCTGATGAAGATTTATCCCCCTTCGACAAAATACATACTGAAGACTTTTATAGTCAGTGAAAATGTCAACAAGTACACCATATAGTAGTACCTCCAAATTTTCAAGGAAAAAAACTCAACATCTAACTCCAAATCATGAGTTAGGTAGTTCTTTTTGTGATCCTTAAGATGCCTAGAGGCATAAGCTATCACTCTCTCATTCTGCATCAATACACAACCTAACCCCACTTTAGAAGCATAACAATACACCATAAATTCATCTAATCCTTCTTACAAGGCTAACACTGGTGCCAAAATTAATCTATTCTTTAACTCTTGAAAATTCTTCTCACACATATCTGACCATATAAACTTTAATTTCTTTTGGGTCATCTTAGTCAATGGTGTAGCTATAGAGGAGAACCCTTCAGCAAACCTTCTATCGTACCCAACCAAACCCAAAATACTTCGAATATCAGATGAAGTGAAGGGTCTAGGACAGTGTTTCGCTGTGTTAGTCTTCTGAGGATCTACATGAATTATATCCCCTAAAATGACATTCCCAAGAAGGTAATAGATTCTAATCAAATCTAACATTTACCAAACTTCACATACAACCGATGGTCCTTGAGGGACAGCAGTGCTATTCTCAAATGATCTGTATGCTCTTCCTCACTTCTGGAATACTACACCTGTATGTCATCAATAAAGAAAATTATAAACATATCTAAGTACTGCTTGAAGACCCTGTTCATCAAATCCATAAAACATGTAGATCATTTGTCAGTCCAAATGACATAACCATGAACTCAAAATGGCCATCCTTGTTTGGAAAAATGTTTTTGGAATGTCTTGCTCCCTAATTTTCAAATGATGATATCTCAACCTAAGGTCAATCTTGGAGAACCACTTGGCACCCTGTAGTTGATCAAACAAATCATCGATTCTAGGAATGGGATACTTATTCTTGATGGTAACCTTGTTTAGCTGTCTATAATTTATACACATTCTAAGAGTATCATCTTTCTTGTGCGTGAAAAGAACTGGAGCACCCCATAGAGAGACACTGGGTCTTATAAAACCTTTATCCAAAAAGTCTTTAAGCTACTCCTTTAACTCCTTAAGCACGGTCGGAGCCATACAATATAGAGGGATAGAGATGAGATAATTGTTAGAAAGAAGGTCCATAATGAATTCTATTTCTCTATTTGGAGGTACCCTGGAAAATCTTCAGGGAAAACCTCAGGAAACTCATGGACCATACGGACAGACTGAACTATTGGAGCTTCAGAATTAGTATCTCTGACTCAAACTAAATGATAGATTCACTCTTTTGATATTAACTTTCTAGACTTAAGATAAGAGATGAAATGACCTTTGGGAGACATATATCTACCCTCCCACTGAAAAACTAGCTCATTAGGAAACTAAAACTTCACCATACGGGTGCGACAATATATTCATGCATAGCATGAATGGAGCTAATCTATGCCTAAATGATATAAAAATCTACCATATCTAACTCTATTAGGTCTACTAATATGATCTTATGGAGGACAATGATAGAAAAATTCTTATAGACTCGGCTTGCAACAACTGACTCACCCACTGGGTGGAAACTGAGAAGGGCTTATAGAGATTTTCAGAGTCTACCCTAAAATTCATAAAAACTAAGGGAGTTACATAAGACAGATTTGATCCTGGGTGTAACAACACATATATATCAATGTCAAAGGCATGATGCATCCCAGTGACAAAATATGGTGACCTCTCCTACTCCTGAAGATATGGTAAAGCATAGAACCAATTCTGGCACTAACCACCACCAGTACTAGATGATGCTCCCTGTGGAGGAACTGGGTGACCTAGTTAAGCTGGTGCATTAGTAACCTGAGTTTGAGGACCAATATCGTCGCTTTCCTGCTTAGCATACGAACACTCTTTGACCTTGTGGCCTAACTTTCCAAAGCCATAGCAACCCCCTTTTCCTATCAAGAACTCACCAGGATGGGTCTTGCCATACTTTGCATATGTCTAATAACAAGGGCTCCCGACTACAACCTTCTGAGACTTGTAATTTAAATTATTGCCCCACTTCGCCTGCCTAGCCCTAGGTGTTGGGGCACTAGCTGAAGATGACACAGGCATTGATGAATGACCCTGAAACTGCAAATGGCTTCCCCCTCCAGACCTTGTCTGACTATAATCAAACTGTCCAGTCCTAGCCCTCTTGTTCCTCTTCTCTCTCTCCTTTAACTTTTCTGCCTTATTCTATTGAGCATGAGTCATCCATCGAGAAATATTCGTATCCCCAATTAGCATGGAAGTCCTACACTCCTAACTACCAAATCAAACACCCAGTAACAAACTCACTCATACAAGCTCTAGAGTCAGATAACAACTCGGGAGCATACTTAGATAACTGAGTGAACTTAAGGCAGTACTCCCTTCACTGTCATAGAGATCTTCCTCAAGTTCATGAACTCCTCCACCTTAGCCTCCCTCATCTTATGTAAAAAGAACCTATCTAGAAAATTATTTTGAAATACTTGCCAACTCACAGGAGTTGCATTCTCACCTCTACCTTCTTTCCATGTAACAACCGAATCATAAGCAATATCCTTTAGCCCAAGAGATGAGGATCCTCATCCTAACCCATGGAACTTGGGTGGATTCATCCACATAAACTCTCGAATTCTGTCGGCAGCTATGATACCATTTTTCTAAAGTGGAGCTGCTGCCAATTGGTTACCCTGAACATTGGCATTCATAGCTTGGTACAATACTTGAATGATAGCCTAAAATTTGGTATGAGACACATTCTCATTCAGAGGATCATCATGAAAGGGTGGTTGGTCACCATTTCTACGTGCATCGTCTCAGCGAGGAGGCATGTTTTTCACGTGAAAGCACGAGTTAGGCATATAGAGATAATTGTAAACATCATAGATCATAAAGTAAATGATTATTCCTAACTCGTTCTGTAGCCTCTTGCTAATAAATGTGGCGCGCTTCACACCTATGATCAAGACTCTACGTAACGCGACTTGTCTGACTCCTTAGGAGTTATCAAAACCTTAGGCTCAGATACCAAGTTTGGAATGCACTGAAAGTACCCTCTAGACATCACACAGTGATCAAGACTATGAATAGTCCCAAGCTAACCCATTAAGCCTACTTAAATTTAAGCTTGTAAGAAAAATGAACTAATATAAGTAGAACTTAAAGGTGAACCAAAACATATCGCAATACAAGACTTTAACTTGGGAGTCTTTAAGTAAATTCTTAAACTTAAAACTTTAATAGTCTGACAAGTCTCTATTACTGACTAGAGAGCCACTGGGACAGAGCCCAACTGACCTAAACATAAACATAAATCATATAGCTAAAACACTTCCATCAATAACACGATTTTGATAAATTGGGTCCTCGGATTATGAGGACTCACAATAGTTAGGATGTAGGTGATGATACCTGTAGTCAATCATGATACTGGAAACAAGCACCATAACCTATATTATACAAAAATAGATCATATAGACATATACGTGGGTCAGTATTTCTGGAATGTACTGAGTAGTGGAGGTGAATGCATAAGTAAAATGATAGCTGAATGTACATATAAAATTTCAAATGATGCATGGTAAGTGTAGATGATTCACCTTTAACATGAATAAAACAAAGACAACAAAATCACAACCATGATTAATGAAGCATAAATATAAACTTTGTGAGCCATAACACTAAGTTTCTAATAGCTTTGCTTTTATTCTTTCTTATAGGAGATTCTTCTAACCGACATAAAACATGTGAGCTACCATGGAGTTCAATGTCTTACCCACGTTGGGGAGAGATATTCTACCCTTGCCATAGAAATAGAACTTTAATCTTAGTGATCACTTTACTTCATCCATATTGGGAAAAATCTTAACTTACGGTGGCTCGTAGTTGTTAGGAAATTAGGATATACTTATCCTCATTCCCTTCTCAGTGCTAAATACTACTCCCAGAATACTTATATGCTCATACTTTAAGAAATCCACCTTAAAATAACATAAGGGTTTATAGACTGAAAACCATTTATGGTTCTCTTTCTTTAAATCATGATCAGGATAAACAAATGTGGATTCCATATCTTATCTTAATATCAAAAGATCAATCTTTGCTTTTAATTATAGTATAAACTTATCAATGGAACTTAAGAGCATAATCTTCTTGAAAAGTCAATACTTGTACTTAGGACTTATAATATATGCTTAAATTCTTAGAAATTAATGACAAAACTTCATGCTCAAAAATCATCTTGAAATACTTCAACAATTCCCATCAAGATAATGAAATTTAAATCACAACATGAATCTTATAAATCAAAGGATGAATATAACTAAATCATGATGCACTTAAATCCTTTAATCTCATGGTACTATCATAATTCAAGACTATGACTATTTGGGTATGAACCCTAATTCAAAATAAAAAAATTCAATATTAAAAACAATATATTTTTGGCACAAGGATGAAAGAATAACCTTGTTCATAAGCCGCATATACCATAAGTTTCTTGACATGTGAAGAAAGTTTGAATCTTAAGACTTGAAGGGATTAATTTGTGCGACAACCCTAATCTTGATGTTTCTTGATATTCTTGATAATGAGAGGAGGAAAGTATTGTTATTTAACTGGAAAGAGTAGGGAAATATCTGCTCTTTGAGGGTTATAAGTGGTGGATGGGAAGTTATAATGAAGTAAAAGACTAAAAAGCCATTAACTAAACTTCACAAAAAAAACTCGTCAGTCCTTATTTCTTTACCATACGACTTGTATGGTAAGACTCTACTTAGATCCTCCTCTCGTAACCATAGCAGACTCAAAGGGGTACACACTGATCAATATACGAGTTTCTCTTACGACTAGTATTCTTTCATACGACCACTAACCCTATATTTGCACCTTGGACAAAAGCTTAGGAAGACCTCACTGAAGAACTTACAATCTAACATCATACCACTCGTACCCTACTTGATGACTTCTAGGGGGTCAAGTCATATTCTTAATAAAAAGTTCACATTGTCTTGCATACGAGCATAATATACCACTCATATGGTAGGGTATGACTCAAGAGAGAAGTCATATAATGCAAAGAAACTCCCAGACATGAGGTATCACACGAATGTCCTTGATCTTCACTAGGTCTACCATAATCCTATCCTTGGACATCATATGTCCAAGGATTGTCACTGAGTTAAGCCAAAACTCACACTTAGAGAATGTGGAAAAAAATATGTCATCTCTTAAAGTCTAGAGCATAATCCTCAAATATAGCATATGCTCCTCTCTTCTCTTAGAAAACATAAGGATGTCATGATGAACACAATCACAGATGAATCTAAATAAGGAATGAACACACGATCAATCAAATCCATAAATGTGGTTCGGGCATTAGTCAACCCAAAAGACATTAGTAGGAACTCATAATAATCATAATGGGTCCTAAAGGATGTCTTCAGGAAATCCTTGATCCAAATCCTCAACTGGAGGTAATCAGACCTTAAATAAATCTTAAGGAACACCGTTAATCCTTAAAGATAGTCAAATAAATCATCAATGCAAGGCATAAGATGACAGTTCTTCACCGTAACCTCATTAAGGTACCTATAATCAATATACATATGCACGTAGCCTCTTTTTTCTTCACAAACATCACAAGGAGCTCCATAAGGAGATACACTTGGTCTATTAAAACCCTTACCAAATAGATCATAAAGTTAAGAAGTTATCTCATTAAGCTCCACAAGAGCCATACGGTAAGGTGCCATAGAAATAGGTCGGGTTCCCAGGTCAAGATCAATAACAAACTCAATACTATGCTCGAGAGGAAGGCTAGGAAAATTGGTAGGGAAAAGATCAGGAAACTCATGAACTACAGGAACATAGTCAAGCAACGGACTCTTCATACTAACATCACAAACACAAGTGAGATAAGACTCGTAACATCTAAAAATAAGCCTCATAGCACAAATATAAGAAATAATCTCCATCTGTTTATGGCTAACAGGTCCCAGCCACCAATCGGGGGTATACCAGGTATGGCTAAGGTAACAGTCATGGCAAAATAATTCCTTACCACATGATAGTGGGATAACTAGTACATTCTTAGAATCATATCAACTTCCACTATATCTAACACAATATGATTAGCATTAGTATTAAACTCTCAAACAGTCACAACATATGATCTGTAAAATTAATCCATTATAAAAGAATCACCCACAGGAGTAGATAATGTAATGGCATAAATAAAGAATCCTAAGACAACTCTAACTGTGGGGTATAATAAGAAGACATAGAAGAATAAATTGATCTAAGATTAAATAAAGAAAAATCCATCTGATGGCATACCAATATCGTATCTATGATAACAACATTCAAAGACTCAGCCTTGGGTCTAGCAGGTACGACATACAACTAGACATACCTACCATCTGACCGGGCTCCTAAATGACCTCCTATCCTACCTACCTAAGATCCTCTATGAGCACCATAGGGACCACCCCTACGACCATGCATACCACATCTAGCTCTGGTCAAAATTGCCTAAATTGGTGAAATACTTTAAGCTTAATGAACAATCGCTCCACTATTAAGGAACTCTCTCAAGAAATGACCAAAGGCTCTATAACCATAACATTACCTAGGCGTTGGAATAAAACCAGAAGATCTGACTGACTCAGAATAACCACCATAACTAAAATAGCTAAAAGATGAACCCCTCAAAGACTGACCACAACCTTGGCTAGGACGATCACTAGAGATAGACTAGACACCATCAATAATTTGAAGTGCATCCTAAATAGGTCTTCTAGACTAACCCTCATGTTGATACGGTTGACAAAGAAGGTACCTACCCTGAGAACCACTACCTTTGAATCTAGAGCTACTACGGCTCTCACTAAACCTACCTTGGTATCACGGCCTCCTATTACTTCATATTTAGGCCTCACAATGTATATTCTCCATAAGATGAGCATGATTTAAAACCTAAGAAAATGACCTGCCCACAACAGGTAAACTCTATGTAGACATACAAAGAAGAAGTTTCTATCCTAAGACAAAGCAACAAACACTCTCATACTAAGTTGTTAGAATAGAAGTAGCGTGCTTAGAAAACTCATAAAATAAATCCTCATACTTCATAATAGTCATGGAGCCCTACTCCAAGATCAAAAACTAATCTTTCAAATTATCCCTAAGACTGTGGGGCATATACA
The DNA here is from genome assembly GCA_030864215.1 of Capsicum pubescens. NCBI lineage: Eukaryota > Viridiplantae > Streptophyta > Magnoliopsida > Solanales > Solanaceae > Capsicum > Capsicum pubescens. The sequence continues at coordinate 112,897,294 of CM061544.1, forward strand.
TCTCCAAGAAGATCTCTAAGAATTGGGTCCATGTCAACAAGGGAGATACAACTGGATTGGAACCAAAATGACCTCTCCATAAATGTTGAGTTTCCAAGTCTAACTGAAAAGTAGTGTTCTACACCATGAGTCTTAACTAGGAAAAAATTATGGAGCCTATCCTCACAAGCAATTAGGAACTCATAAGCATCATCGTGCAGTGCCCCAAAAAAAGCTAGGCAGAGCCAATCTCAAGAATCTACTCAATATCTTTTACTACTCGGTAGATATAGTAGGATGAGCAACTACTAGAGAAACAACTACTGGTGTAAGTGGGGACTCAACTCTAGAAGTCATAGATATAGGCTACGCCCTCACCTCAGTACCACTTTAATCTGTAGATTGTGTACCCTTAGAAGGTGTACCACTAACCAATACCAAATGCTTAACCAAGCCATCCCTGAGAACTGAAGAAGAAATAAAGCCTGGTGGATCCTGTGTTAGTCCTGGCCCACCGCCGATTGGGGCAAAATCTTTTGCTCATGGTGATAATAGGGTCTGATAAAGTCCCCCTATTCTAGCCTCTATCTGGGGACACATCCCTGGGTGTCCACAACCCTTAGGTCATCCACAAATAGCAACAAAATCCCTAGGCTCGATTTTGGGACCCTCATCTCATGTAATGGTAACACATATCCTAGCCATTAGTAAAAGAATAAAAACAATAGAATTTTTTAGAAACCAACTCAGATACTTAGCACAAAATGAGTGAATAAAATGAAGAAATCCTAAGAGTGTCCTATATCCTGCTAGAGATAAAGAAATGAATGTCATTATTCTGATCCATGGGACTTTACTAGACATATGCTATTGTACAATTAATATCGGTGAAATCTAGGTTTTCATACCTTTTTGTCATGACCTAACTTACAAGTCATGATGTCACCTACTCTATATTTCTAGTAAGTAAGACAAAACATAACCTGGAGCTAGACATAATGGACAAACTCAGTGGAAAATGACCTAACTGATAAAGATTAATAATTAAAGAGTTAAGTCATAATAAAACTGTCATAATAGTCTAATAGATAGATAGAAAATCAACAATAATCCCTAGACTCAGTAATTTTGATACAAGAGCTACTACAATGAACTTGAGTACTACACAATCAAAAATAATTCGTCTTAAAAATGAAAGACTAGACATAGATAAATAGAAGAAAAAAAGGTAACTTTAACTTAAAAAGCTTACCTAATCTCTGAAATCAACCCTGCATGAACGTTGATCAGCGACGACAACTAGTACTCAAATCTATACCAAAAAGGTAGAGAAGTGTAGAATGAGTACTAAGACCATGAGTTCTTGATAGGCATCATTGGGTGACTGAGCTAAATCATGATATAAATACGATAAGATATAAGATAAAATAAACTAAGTCAATAAAAAATGGGCAAACTTGGAATAAAGCTCTGACACTGCTATACATAAATAAAGGCATACGAGATAGTAACATAAAGATCATAGAACTATAATGACAAGATTATCCCCCATAAGATAATAAGTATGGAAGAGTAAATAACCCAACACAGGCACCCATGAGCCTGGAGGGTATATTCAAGAAACTAAGTAACTGAATAGGCCTAAATCTCCAAATTATAATCACATAACCAAGAATCCATCAAACCATACCATTTTATTCATAACTCCCAATGTCGGACTTGAATCGAAACTCAATAGTATCATTATAATAATTTTTTGGGATTGATCTAGAACTCATATTATCAAGATCATCATCAGTTGTCGGACTCAAATCGAAACTCTTATTTATAAAATGTATCAGCGAACCATATCAATAAACTAACTCAAAAAACTAAACCAAGGAACTATAACTATGGATCATTCCTTTTACACATATCTATGCATCGAATCAAGAATCACAACCATAAGTCATATTGGTACCCACATTCATAAACCATACTAATACCGCATCTATTAAGTCATGCCAATAACCATGCTCATAGGCTATGTCAGTAGTCATTTTCTTAAGTTATTTCAATAATCATATCTATATGCCATTAATCATATCCATAATCCAATAATCATATATATAATCTATATCATTAATCACATCGATATCTATATCATTAAGCATGTCGATAGGTCATATCATAATCACATCGATATCTATATCATTAAGCATGTCGATAGGCCATATTATTCATTACATCAATATATATAGAATTAAAAATGTCTATAGGTCATGACGTTAATCACATCGATATCTACATCATTAAGCATGTCGATAGGCCATACATTAATCATATCGATATCTATATCATTAAGCATGTCGATAGGCCATATCACTAAAAATATTTGGAAGTCATAACAATAATTATATATATAGACCATATCTTTAGTGTTATCAATATGTCATATCATTAATCACGAATATAAGGAATATAATTATCAATACCCGTGTTTAGCATCAATTTTTCAATATCCAACTAACATACTCATTAAATATATTTAATCTCCACAGGTTCCAAACCAAATATTAATAAGGGTATAACATGAGTTAGTAAATCTACAAAATTATCACAAGTCTTGGCCTATGGGGGCTAGAGAGGCCCACTACTAATCTTCAAAATCCATTAATGACAACTTCTACCCTAGACTAGGCTAAGGTATCCAAGATCATTTTTAGATGTTGAATAATCCATAAATAGCCCTAAGGTAGTAATTCTTCCCAAACATGAACAACTAAGTCAACCCCATCTAAAATAATAGCAACTAAGGCAATTTCTCCTTACTTAAGAAACTAAGGAAAATTCCACCCTTAATATGAATAACTAAGGTAATTTCACCGAGCTTAAGAAATTAAGGCATTTCCATTCTAAACATGTGCCATAAAGCCAAATTCACCAAATACATGAGTAACTAAGCTAATTACTCCTAATTTACTATTTCAAGATAGACTAAATAGTTCAACTAATCCAAATATTCTCATTTATTGTTCCAACACCTAAATCCCACCCTATATATAGCATCAAATCATAAGCATACTATTGGATAGCTCAATATATGAAGAAGGTAGACCTAGCCTACCTAGATGCCAAAGAAAGCATAAAGAATTTGCTAAATTATCAGTTTTTCTTTCTAAGAAGCTTCTGCAAGGTGACACGCTATTAAAATCACAATCTATTCATTAAAATGAGAACAATGATACCCATAGTGCACTATTGTGCTTTGGGTCCAAAATTACGTAAAAATCTCATATGGGGCCCATAGACAAAATTGCACTCTCGTGACCAACACAATGACCCTCTATGATCAAGGAACATTTACCCTAAAAAAATGTGTGAATTCTGAGCTCTAATGGTGCTATAATTGAGAAACCAAAATTCTAGGGATCTTAGAAAAAGAAGAAGGATTTTATCAAGAGATTAATGGATGTTTATCATAAATTTGAAAGAGAAATGCATAAATAAAATTTACCCAAGCTCAAAAACCGCCCATAATTGATTCTCCCAAGAGGCCCAACTTTTAGAGTTTAATATTCTAAGGAATGGGAGTAGAATGGTGAAAATCAGGAAAAGAGGGGTATTTATACCCTTCCCAGGTGCACAAATACTGCTTTAGTGTTTATCGGTAAAGCACACAGGTGCCGCTAAAGCGGTACCTATTGGTTGAGCTAGGAATGACAAATCTCCTAATGGGCCTATTTTTCGGTCACATCAGCTATGAGGCACTAGCTAGAGACTTTGAATTTTTGAGTCTCTGCTAACCCCTCAAAATTCATTCAAAATCCTGTATATGTAAACAAACTATTCTACAACAACAACAACAATAACATACACCAAAACATACAACATCCTAACTCACACTAAACTTCTACCCTAATTCGCCTCATCCACAACTTCCTAACTAGGGTCATGTCCTTGGTAAGCTTAAGCTATTCCATATCATGTCTAATCACCTTCCTCTAATATTTCTTTGGTCTACCTCTCCCTCGCTTAAAACTATCCCTACCTAACCTCTCACACCTCTACACTAGGGCATCCGTGCTACTTTGCAGAACATGACTGAACCATCTCAATCTTTCTTCCCTCATCTTGGATTCCACCAAAGCCACTCCTACCTTATCTTAAATAACCTCATTTCTAATCCTGTCTTTTCTAGTACACCTACACAGCCTCCAAAGCATTCTCATCTCTGCCACATTCATTTTTTAGATGTGGGTCTTCTAAATAAGCCAACATTCTACCCTATACAACAAAGCTGATCTAACCACCGCTCTGTAGGACTTACCTTTAAGATTGGGAGGTAATCTTTTATCACACAAGATACCGGAGGTAAGACACCATTTCATCCACCCTACCACGATCCAATGAGTAACATCTTCTTCAATCTCTCCATTCTCCTAAATCATAGACCCCAGATACTTGAAACTATCTCTCTTACTGATAGAATGAGTGTCAAATTCTACCCTATCAAATTTGACATTCTAGACTCAATGCAATTGTCAAAATTTTCATCCAAGGTTGTTTTGATAAAAAGTCTATCCCACACTCACTTGCCATTTTTCTTATATTTTTGGCCAATAGCCTAAAATAAGTCTCGAAGCCTCGAGGCCAAACCTAAGGGTCGACCTAATCTACAATTAACATGCTAAAGCAGTTAGAATGGTCAAAATATGAATTTAAGGTGGTTTCAATATAGTTTTCACCTAGTAGCCAATTTGAACCAACAAAGGCTTCAAACTAAGTGTAAGACCCCTCAAAATCCTAAGCTTAACTCAGTCTGTTAAAACTTGAAAAGAGGTCCCAGACTTAGAAATTTCAGCCATGTATTTATACTTAGAATTATTTTAGCCTTCATAAGTTGGCGATCCTATTTTATGACCTTAAAACGTTGATCCTTTGATGGAATCCATGAATCTCTCCAGTGCGCATATATTATAAGTCCTGGGTGGTTCCTACACTAACCTTAACTACATGAATCTCTCTAGTACGAACCACCTGACATCACTATCATAAATGAGCCCAAGCTCATTCACAATGGTCAATCGTTCATCCCACTGAACTGAGTCCCATCTAAGAACATGAGAAGATTCAGGAAGGTATCGCCACAACATAGAAATATGGAAAGTCAGATAGACAATAGTAAAATCTAGGGGTAATACCCTGTCACCAACTCCAAACCTCAAGGTACGATATCTATGATCTACATAAGCCTTCCACCTACTCTAGGTTGCCCTCAACCTATCTTGAATAACACTGACTCTATCCAATGAATTCTAAAGGAATTCTATACCACATAGCCTAATCTCAAAAGTCTCAAACCATCCGATTGGAAGACAATACATTCTACCATAGAAAGTCTCAAAAGGAGACATATTAATACTCGAATGGTAAGTATTATTTGATACAAACTCTGCCAAGGTTAAGTGATGCTCCCACTGACCACCAAAACCCATAACACAGGCATAGATCATATCCTCGAGAACTTGAATAGTTTGTTCTGACTGTTTGTCGGTCTGAGGATGAAAGATTGTACTAAGATCCACCCGAGTACCCAACTCATCCTAAAAAACTCTTCAAAAGCTAGAAATGAGCACTAAGACCTTGTCTAAAATGATAGATATAGGAACACTATGCAAATATCCTACCTCACCAACATAGATATGGACGAACCTCTTAACGTTGAAGAACATTTAAATAGGAATAATATGTGCCAACTTGGTCAACCGACCCATAATAACCCAATTACCTCTGAAACCATAGGATGTATGAGACAACCCACTAACAAAGTCCATGGTAATATACTACTATTTCCACTCAAGAATGGGAACCCCCGGAATCAATCTATCAGGCCTCTGATGCTCGCCCTTCACCTATTGATAACATAGGTAACGAGTTACAAAGTTTGCCATATCTCTCTTCATATCTCTCCATTAAAAATGTTGTCTCAAATCTCTATATATCTTAGTTGTACCTAGGTGAATAGAATACCTGGAGATGTAAGCTTTATACAAAATACACTAAATCAACTAATCAACTCCCAAAACACATATGCATCTATTAAATCTCAAAATGCCCTCAAAATTTATGCATACCTCTCGGACTCACCACTTAACACCTGACCATGGATGATGCAAAGTATTGTATCCTCAAATTGGTAATACCAAATCTACTCAACTAGTAAGGAACTTACCTCAACACTAGCAAGATTCCTCCTAAAGAAATGAAATATCAAGTTGTATAATTAAGTTGGCTAAGGACTGAATGTCCCATGACAACGGCCTCTGAAAAACTAAAATACATGCCAAGCTACCCATACTCAATTCCTTTAGGCTAATGGCTTTCTCTATCATATTCTCTTTGCCTAGATAATACAAGATAGAGATATCATAACTCTATCCATCCATACTACCTAGCATTAAGATCTCTCTGGGTCATAAGATATTGAAGACTATGATAATCCATGAAGATCTCACAATGCACACCATTAAGATAATGCCTCCAAATCTTAAGCAAAAAACTACCACCGCTAATTTTAAATCATGAGTAGGGTAGTTGTGCCCGTGCACCTTCAGTTGCCTTAACATATAAGCAATAACACGACCCTTCTGCATTAATACACAACCCAAACCAATACCAAAAGAATCATAATATATGGTGAATAACTCATCCTCAGCAGGAAGAGGTAAAATTAAAGCTACAGTAAGAAATCCCTTAAGCTTTCAAAAGTTCAACTAACACTCCTCTAACCATCAGAAAAGAACCTCCCTCTGAGTCAATCTAGTCATCGGCGCTGCAATAGTAGCAAAACTCTCAATGAACCATCTATAATAACAAGTAAAACCAATGATGCTACGAACCTTAGTCAAAGATGTATGCCTGTACTAATCACGAATTGTAATGCCCCATAAGTACCACTTGGATGTCACACTATGCTCAAGACTATGAATAGTCCCAAGCTAACCCATAAAGCCTACTTAATTTGAAAACTGTAAGAAAAATAAACTAATATAAGTAGAACTTGAAGGTAAACAGAAACATATATCAATGTAAGTCTTTAACTTGGGAGTCCTTAAACAACTTCATAAACTTAAAACTTAAATAGTCTGGCAAACCACTATTACAGACTAGAGAGAAATTGGGATAGACCCCAGCTGACCCAAACATAAACTAAAATCATATAAAAAATACTTCCATAAATAAGAAGAGTCTGATAAACTGGGTCCTCAGATTATAAGGACTCACCAATAGTTAGGATGTAGCTGATGATGCCTGTAGTCAATTATGCTGCTTGAAACGAGTACCAGAACATACACTACAAGATAATATAGCATATAAACATGTATGCGGGTCAGTACTTCCAAAAATTACTGAGTATGTAAAGGTGAATACATAAGTAAAACAATAGCCAAATGTACATATAAACTTTAAAATGATGCATGCTAAGTATAGATGACTCACCTTGAAAGTGAATAAACCAAAGACTGCAAAATCAGAAACATGAGTAATGAAGCATAAAGAAAGATTTTGTGAGCCATAACACTTAGTTTCTAATAGCTTTGTTTTTGTTTTTCTCATGGGAGATTCTTTTAACCGACATAAACTATGTGAGCTACCATGGATCAATGTCTTACCCATATTGGGGAGAGCTATTCTACCCTTGCCATTGGAATAAAATCTTAATATTAGTGATCACGTTACTTTATCCATATTGGGAAAAAGCTTAACCTACTGTGGCTCATAGTTTCTAGAAATTTAGGATACGCTCAACCGTATTCTCTTATCGATGCTAAATACTACTCCCATACTACTGATATTCTTATACTTTAGGAAATCCACGTTTAAATAGGATATGGGTTTATAGACTTAAAAACAGTTATGCTTCTCTTTCTTTAAATCATGATCTATAGACTAAAGACCAGTTATGCTTCTATTTCTTTAAATTATGACCATGATGAACTAATATGGATTCCATATCTTATCTTAACATTAAAAGTTCAATATTTTCTTTGAATTATAGTATAATCTTATCAATGGTACTTAAGAGCATAATCTTTTTTTAAACTGAATATTTGTACTTAGGACTTATAATATATGCTTAAATTCTTAGCAATTCATGACAAAAATTTATGCTCAATAATCATCTTGAAATACATCAACAATGCCGGTCAAGATAATGAAATTTAAATCTCAACATGAATATTATTAATCAAAGGATGAATATAAGTAAATCTTGATGCACTTAAAGCCTTTAATCTCATGGTAATATCATAATTCATGAATATGACTATTTAGGTATGAACCCAAACTTAAAATAAAGAAATTCAATCTTAAAAACCATGTATTTCGGGAATAAGGATGAAAGAATAACCTTGTTCATAAGACCCACATACCTTACGTTTCTTGACCTGTAAATAAAGTTTGAATCTTGGGACTTGAAGGGATGAACTTATGGGAGAACCCTAATCTTAATGCTTCTTTGTATTCTTGATAATGAGAGGAGGAAAACATTGGTATTTGGTTGGAAAGAGTAAGGAAATAACGTCTCTTTGAGGTTTATAAGTCATGAATAAGATGTTATAAGGGAGAAAAAGACTAAAAATCCCTTAACTAAACTTTACATAAAAACTCATCGATCCTTACGACTCTACCATATGACTCGTATGGTAAGATACAACTTAGATCCTCTTCTCATAAGCATAGCAGACTCAAAGGGATACTCACTGATCAATATAAAAGGTTCACTTACGAATTATAATACCCCATTTTTCATGATCACTTTGTAATATACGACTCTTATCCTTAAGTCATATACACAACATACAAGTCATATGCTATAGTCATATTCAAGACATTGTGAAATGGTTGACATTCTATTTTAGGTATCAGTCGGCCTTTAAAGTCGTAATATTACTAGACGAGTCATATATGGTAAGTCGTAGTCAAGTCATTATGTGGTGAGGTGAATTCTTCCTAGGGTACAAGAGGGTGAATACTAGTCATATGAGATGTTATGAGTCGTATGAAGTGGAATCGTAAGTTCACAGTGTAGACTCCATAAGATTCTGTTCAAGTTATGAGAAAATGATACTAGTAGTACGTTATGATATAAGTCATAAGGTGGGAGTCATATGATGGCCAGTGAATACCATTTTTATTATGCCATGCTTACGAGTCAAGAGGCCAGTGGTACTTTATCATACGAGTCCTATGGTCGACTCATATAAACAGACGACAAATCCTATAATGTTTAATTAAAGGGATTTTTAGTCTTTTTTTCTTCTTATAACCCTCACATAATCTTATTTTTACCAAATTCTCAAACACTTAACACACTTTTATACTCAAGAACAACCATCTAGGGTTTCTTCTTCTAGAAAATCTTTCAAGTCTCAAATTCAAGACCTTTTCTCAAGTCAAGTAATTTAAGGTATGTGGGGTATGCATCAATGTGTCCTTTTCACCAATTGAGCCCAAAAACCCTATCTTTGATTAATATATGGATATTCCTTCATTATGGGATTTCATATGTTCAAAATGACTTTTATCCATATTTTTCCTTAGTAGTTTGAATTCAATCCATGTCCACATATGATTCCATGAAAATTAGGTTATATCATGTTTTAAATTCAATTTCCCATGTCATATTTAAGTGATTTCAGGTTACAATATCAAATTATGTATTAAACCATCTAATATGTTGTTCTCTCCTATTTAACATATTCCCATGTTCAAATTCATGCTTCTCAATTATTTGTTAAAATGCCTTATGTCTTGGGTCTTTGAACTATGTATCCATACCACTGTTTTAAGCATTATTATCATATTTTTATGATTATTCAGTACTAGCATATTATGGATACCCGATATCTATGTGTTTTCACATGATTCTATTTTAAATACTAAATTAATCAGACCATGATTTCATTATTATATTCAGAACAACATATTCATTCTAAGTAATTACAAGTACCGTACTATGTCATGTTAAATAACTAATAACACCAAAGTCATTTAGTTGGGAGTAACACTTAGCACTGTGCAAACGCTGGGATGATAACTCTCCCGTCAGAAGAGGCATGAGTCGTAAGTAGCAGTCCATGAATTCTAGATCTATGATTCCACCGTAGATTATGAGAGGTGCCCCATCAGTAGAAGTATGACACCCTCTTCCTTCGGCACATTGGCCTTGTGGATCCAAATTGTCGGTCATGTATTGGTACCCCTGTCAAGGTACCAGCACCTATCTAACTGGGTTACAAGTTGGACCCTAATAGCTTAGATTGGGGCATTTCGGTTATTTCTAGCTCTCATAGTCTCAGTGTAGTATTCAGAATAGCTTAGATCAGGTTTGCATGACCAAGCGTAGAAATATCAGTTGTTCCATTATACAAATTTTAGTTATGTAAGTTACAGATTATTTCAGTACATGTTTATGCTTTGTCTGCATTCTCAGTTTTACATGTTCGTGTTTTCATGATCAGTATCTGTGCATGATCCTCAATGTATTTTATAGTCTATTCATCTTTACATGAGATTTACATACAGTGTCCATGTTTTACCACTTCCCAGCTTCAGTTGAACTTATTCTACAAAAGTAAAGATTTAAGAAACTATGTGTAGTGATTTACTAGCTTATCAGATTATGTTTGCTACTCATGTGTTAAGATACTTCAACTTTCAGTTGATTTCAGTATCTTGGTGAGTCTACTTGTACTTAGCATGTATGTTTTAAAATTGTGTACCTATTCAGTTTTACTTATTGCATTCATCCCTACTTACTATGTATATTCCAGAAGTACTGATCCATATATATGTCTATGTGCTATATTTTATCATAATGTAGGTATCAGTTGTAGCCCATACATCATAATCAGATAGTTTACAGCTTCCAACCAGTAGGTGATGAGTTCTCTTATTTTGGGGAATCCAGTTAGTTGTAGTTTATGTACTATATTATTATTATTATTTATATGTATTGATTAGTGGTAGTTGGAGGCATATCCTAGCTATCCATAGTCAGCATAGTATAGGCTTATTAGATCATCAGTCAGAGTCATGATATGTAATTCAAGTTCTTTCTTCAGATTTATCATGTTGTAAATTTTATCAATATTACCTTAGTTCATACTTATCATGATTAAGTTTTCTCTTAGTAAATTTAGTTTTTATACAATTTTAATCAGTTGCTTAAGTAGTATGCCAGATCATGGGTTAGCTTTGGATCACTTGTGGTTCCAAGCATCGCGTTATGACTTGAGGGTAGTCTTGGGTCATGAAAAACTTGGTATCATAGCACAGAGTTAAAGTGTCCTAGGGTGTCTGTAAAGTCATGTCTAGTAGAGTCTTGCGAATTGGTACTGAAACATCTGTACTTTTTTTTAGAGGCTATGGGGAATTATGAAATGTTTCCTTTCTTTTATATCTCAGATCATGTTGTAGAGATGTTCTCTAAGAAACTTATATAGATTCATATCATTCTCCATTCATGTCAGCTCTACCTTATTTTTTAGGTAACGGAAATAGTCAAGCTCAAATTCCTACCTATAGAGTTTTCTCAAATAGTCCCGGCAGATAGTTATGAGATTACATGTATGATTAAATGGATCCCATAAGTGCCCTTAATTTTAAAGCATCGAGAGTGCTCTTTCTTATTCTTGAAAAATAGTTCACTACGCCAAAGTCATATGTGCCCTCAGATCTTTTCTCAGAACCCTATGACAACATATGATCTAGAGTTAGAAGCATGAACCTACAAGTTTAACAATATTAGTATAGGGATATCTGGATTTAGTAGATTATGTATTCATGGGGCTAGTTGTATGTAAGGTGAACCAGTAGGCTTGACATAATTTATACAAGAATTTGAGTTTATTGATTCAAAATTTACTATGATGATGTGGGTATGATCTAGAGGTATTTCCAAAGGTGATATAGGATTGTATTACTTCTAAGTTCTTAAAGTGTGTGTGCTTAGATTGTACCCTTGAGTTTCTAAGTACGAATGAGGCCATTTATGTAGTATGTGATATTCTTACAAGCTAAGTAATAGGCTATAGGTTGTTGATGTCAAGTATTTTATTTTCATAGTAATTCTCATGGTTTAGGGAAAAAATATTAGTTTAGCGATATGATAATAGTAAGCTATGAAGGAAAAGAGGTAGATAATGTGTTTAGTGAGGCAAGTATGTTGTCGAAAAGGATGTAAGTATGTGATGATGATTTTCAAAGCCAAAGAAAGTTAAGGATAATATATATTTAGGGCGTGTCCAAGAATAAAGTTAGTATAGTTCATTATAAGTTTGAGAATATCCATGTTATGTATTAGAATCTAAGTTTGAATTTTGGATGATTGAGCTAATTGAAAAAAGAGTTGAAATTCTAGATGGTGTGAACTCGGGGTAAGGTGATACTACTGAAGATTCTAAGAAGTAATGTTTAAGTTATTATATGGTTACTATGAGGGATATAGAAAGTTATGAGTTCTATTTCAGAAGAAAGTATTAGCAGTAGGTTTTATATCTTCAAGTGTAGTCTTTCAGGGTGAGTCTATTATTTATGTGTATTGTTATATCCCAGACTCTAAAGTAAAGTGGTTGCTATACAATTTATAGTTTATTAAAGGGTTCACATACTTATAATGATTTCTTAAATCTTAGGGGAAGATGATAGAACAAGGAACCAAGTCAGACTCTCAGATTTTGGTAGTGATGCATGTATATTGTAGAAAAATAGTAGGGGAGGAATATCCCAACACATTCTTATCTAATTGCAAATTTTTGTACTTCAGTCATCATGAAATCTACTCATGCCTTACAAATCTGCTCAATGATCATAGCTCATGTTCATGCATTTTCATATATACTTCCAGTTCCTAGTATGAGGAGTTCCAGTTCACTCAATAGTACAACTCATATTCCATGAATTTATGAACTCCAAACCTAATTCATGTAGCTCATTACTCATGTACTCATTCTTTACTGTATGCTCAGTTCCTATAACTCATTCTACACTCTTAGTTATCCTCGAAATTCAGATTATGTCATGCATATCCTTATTTTTTATCTCTTTAATGAGTTCATGCTTTTGGTATTGTATTCCTCAGGCCTTAGTTAGGTGTTAAAGTTATACATAGTGCTCATTTATGATTCAGGTCCTCATGTTCTAACCTTTCAGTAACCTCTCCTTAATGTTAAGATAGTGGTGATGAAAAAATTTATGATCAATGGCTTAATAGGAGAGAGTAAATATTTCATGTTGAGGAAAGATTATTGCATGCTTGTTTTATATAAGGCTATAAGGTTGAAGGAAGATTAAGGTTAAGCTTTTTGTAAATGTCATGGTTAGTTAAGAATTCTATGTGTTTCTCCTTGGGATAATGTATGGAAGTTGTTATTGAAAAGAGGTGTTAGAGAATGTGGAAAAATTCCAAAGTGGGTTGATTGATCAAAATTTTATATGTGGGTATAATGATACGCTCAAATGTCATGATGGTATATAAGTGGATGAGTGCATTGTGTGCTAGTGAATTTCTTGTAAGAGGTTGAATTTAGTTGTTAAAGTGGTAAGAAGAATTATTCTTGAGATGAAAGATGTGAAACACTCATGGGGTATCAAATTCATGGTTTAGACTAGTATTATGGTGTGACTCATTGTACCTTGTGATTTTAAGTTAGGCTTGATCATGGTGAGAGAATTTAGTTCAGTTTAAACTTTAGTAGATGGAGTTATCAATGCCCATGTAAGAATTATAAGTTGAATCAAATGAGCATGATATAATTGAGGGAGTATTTGAGAAGTGTCGTTAAGCGTGAAAGTTAGACATTGCATTGCCTAAGTCCTAGTAATTCTATCCTAGCTTATGATTTATATGTCTATGTTCCATGTTATGGAGTTGTATAAATGTTGTAGTCCTTTATTCAGAAGTCTTGTTCAGATCATGCCCAAAATTCATTGCTCCCTAATGTTATGAGAATTTCTTAGAAAGAATGGTGAAGAAATACCCCATTTGAGAATGATTAGTCAGTATGATTCAGTCTGTATAGCCAATAATTCAATTTAGAAATCAAACGGAAGAGCTCTTATGTGTTTTTTCCATTTTTCCATCTAGTCTTACTATCCAAAGTTTCATGAGTATGTCTATTTCAAGAGGTAAAATATTAGCATCCATGAAAATTATGAATTCTGCTCAGTCCATGCATCATGCATCAGATTCATATTTAGATCTTAAGTCATGATTCAGTTTGTAAGGGTTCCGTACACCATATCAGCCTTTCCATAGTATTTCATCCAAGGAAGTATCATTCGTGGATGAATGATCCCAATGAGGAGATATTGTAATACCCCATGTTTCAAGATCACTGTGCAATGTATGACTTATTTCCTTAAGTCATATACATAACATACAAGTCGTAAGTTGTAGTCATATCCAAGACAATGTGAAATGGTTGATATTTTATTTTAGGTATGAGTCGACCCTTAGAGTAGTAAGATTACTATACGAGTCATATATGGTAAGTCGTAGTCAAGTCAATGTTTGGTGAGGTGAATTCTTCCCAGGGTACGAGAGGGTAAAGACTAGTCGTATAAGATGTTACGATTCTATGAAGTGGACTCGTAGGTTTAGCAGTGTAAACTCTATAAGATTCTATTCAAATTACGAGGAAATGGTACTAGTCGTATGTTATGATACTAGTCATAAGTTGGGACTCGTATGATGGCCAGTGAATACCATTTCAATTCTGCCATGCTAACGAGTTAAGAGGCTAGTGGTACCCTATCATACAAGTCATATGGTCGACCCATCTAGACTGATGACAAATTCTGTAATGTTCAGCTAAAGGGAATTTTAGTTATTTCTTCTTCTTATAACTTCTACCCATGACTTATAACCCTCAAATAGGCTTATTTTTCCCCAATTCTCAGACACTTAACATGCTACTTTCTCTCCATACTCAAGAACAACCATCTAGGGTCATTCTTCAAGAACATCTTTCAAGTCTCAAATTCAAACCCACTTCTCAAGTCAAGTAATTTAAGGTATCTGGGGTATTCATAATTGGTCCCTTTCACCCATTGAGCCCAAAAACCCTATCTTTGATTGAAATATGGATTTTTCTTTCATTTTGGAATTTCAGATGTTCAAGATGAGTCTAATCTATGTTTTGTCCTTAGTAGTTTGAATTCAATCCATGTCCACATATGATCCCATGAAAATTAGGTTATTTCATGTTTTAAATTCAATTTCCCATGTCATATTCAAGTGATTTCATGTTACAATATCAAGTTATGTATTAAACCATGCAAATATATTATTCTCTCATGTTTAACACATTCCCATGTTCGAATTCATGCTTTTTACCTATTTGTTGAAATGCCTTATGTTTTGGGTCTTTGAACTATATTTCCATACCACTGTTTTAAGCATTGTTATTGTATTTTTATCATCATTCAATGTTGGCGGGTTATGAACACCCGATACCTATGTGCTTTTACATGATTCTATTTTGAATACCAAATCAGTCAGACCATGGTTTTATTATTATATTCAAAACATCATGTTCATGCTTAGCACTTACAAGTACCGTACCATGTAATGTTAAACAACTAATAATACCAATGTCATTCAGTTGGGAGTAGCACTTAGAACTGAGTGAACGCAGGGATGACGACTCCCCCATCAGTAGAGGCATGAGTCATTAGTAGTAGTCCCTAAGTTCCAACCCTACGACACCTCCTAGATTATGAAGGGTACCCCGTCAGTAGAGGCATGACACCCTCATCCTTCGGGACATCAGCCTTGTGGATCGACGTTGTCAGTCATGTGTTGGTATCCCTGGAAAGTTATTAACACCCATCCAACTGGGGTTACAAGTTGGACACCAATAGCTCAGATAGGGGCATGTCGGTTATAGCTAGCTCCCATATTCTAAGTATAGTATTCGGAATATATCAGATCAGGTTAACATGACTAAGCGTACAAATATCAGTTGTTTAGTTATGTAGATTTAGTTATTTAGATTACAGATTATTTTAGTACATTTTTATGTTTGGTCTTGCATTCTCTGTATTACATGTTTGTTTTTTCTTTCTTAGTATCCTTACGTGATCCTCAATGCGTTTTACAGTCTATTCAGCTTTACATGAGATTTACATACAATGTCCATGTTTTTCTGCTTCCCAACTTCAGTTCTACTTATTTTACATAAGTAATGATTTAAGAAACTAGGTGTTGTGATTCACCCACTTATCAGATTGTGTTTGTTACTCATATTTTAAGATACTTCATCTTTCAGTTAATTTAAGTCTCTTGGTGAGTCTACTTGCATTTTGCATGCATGTTTTAAAATTATGTATCTATGTAGTTTTACTTATTGCATTCACCCCTATTTACTTAATACATTCCAGAAGTACTGGTCCACATATATGTCTATGTGCTACATTATCTCATAATGTAGGTACCAGCTGTAGCCCACTCATCATAATCAGACTATTTGTATCTTCCAACCAACAGGTGATGAGTTCTCTTGTTTTGAGGACTCCACTTAGTTGTAGTTCATGTACTATATTGTTATTATTCATATGTATTGATTAGTGGTAGTTAGAGGCATATCCCAGCTATCTGTAGTCAGTATAGTAGAGGCTTCATAGATAGTCAGTCAGAGACATGATATGTAATTCAAGTACTCTCTTCAGATTTATCATGTTGTAAATTTTATCAGTATTACCTTAATTCAGAATTTCTCATGATCATGTTTCGAATTAGTAAATTTAGTTTTTATACAATTTAAATCAATTGCTCAAGAAGTATGCCAAATTATGGGTTATCTTGGGATAACTGTTATTCCAAGCACCGTGTTACGACTAGGGGGTAGTCTTGGGTCGTGACAAGTATCCTTTCATAAGACCACTAAATCTATACCCGTACCTTGGACAAAAACTTAGGAACACCTCACTGAAGAACTTTCGATCTAACATCATACCATTTGTACACTACTTGACGACCTCTAGGGGTCAAGTCCTATCCTCAATAGAAAGTTCACCCTACCATACTGTTTTGCATACAAGAACAACATACCACTCGTATAGTAGGGTACGACTCAAGAGTCAAATCGTATGATGCACAAAAACTCCTAGATATGGGGTATCACAATATCTCCCCCTTGGAAAACATTCATCCTCTAATGTGATTCAACTAGGACCAGGATTAGGGCAAGAATCAACCTCTCCACACTGAATTTACAACCAATCTTACCCCTATCACAAGGATTCAATTTCTCACAACATATGATATGATATAGGAGCACCTAAATTTGCTGGAAATAACACCTTACCTTAGGTAGAAGATGAACTGGATGAATAGTGATGAGGATACTTTGTCATTATATCTGCTTCAGCTTCCCAAGTAACCCCTTCAACCAATTGGTTTCTCAAAAGAACTTTCACTGATGCTACTTCTTTACTCCTTAGCCTTCGAACCTGTCTATCAAGTATCTCAATCGGAATCTTCTCATATGACAAGTTATCCTTGAATCCAATACTCTCTAGAGGAACAACTAAGGACGGATTTTCGATACTCTATTTAAGCATTGAAACATGGAACACAAGATGAATGACATCTATCTCTGATGGAAGATTCAATTCATAAGCAACCTCTCCTACACGCTTCACTATCTCATAGGGACCAACAAATTGTGTGCTCAACTTCCCTTTATTTCCAAATCTCATTATCCCCTTCATTGGCGACACCTTCAAGAATACACAATCGCCTACTTCAAACTTGAGCACTCTTTTTTATACATCCGTATACAATTTTTGACAACTCTGAGAATTTTTTAATCTCTCACGAATAAACTAAACTTTCTCCAAAGCTTCAATTATAGAGTTCAGACCAATAAAAGCCGTTTCACCAACCTCAAACCATCCTATAGGTGACCTACACCTACGCTCATACAACATTTAAAATTGTACCATCTGAATGCTAACATAATAACTATTATTGTAAGAGAACTTAATCAATGATAAGTGGTCATCCCATCTTTCTTTAAAGTCTAAAAAACATTCCCTCAACATGTTTTCTAATTTCTAAATTGTATGCTCAGCCTAACCATCTGTCTATGGGTGAAAAGCAATACTAAGTTTAACTTTTGTACCAAGGCCCTTATGAAAAAACTGCAAAAGATATGAAGTGAACTGTGCATTTCTTTCTAAAATAATGGATACGAGTATCCCATGAAGCCTTACTAACTCGCGGACATGCACCCAGCCATAATCCTTTGCAGTATCTGAAATCTTCACTGGTAGGAAACAGGCTGACTTAGTCATTCCATATACTATTATCCAAATTGAATTATGCTGATGTCTTGTACGAGGTAACCCTGTGATAAAATCCATATTCAGTACATCCCACTTCCAATTAGGGATACAAATCACTTGCAATGTACCACCCAATATTTGATGTTTAACTTTGACTTACTGATAATTTTGACACTTGTCTACAAACTTGGCTATGTATCTCTTAATACCATTCCACTAATAAATTTCTCGTAAGTTATGGTAGATCTTAGTAGCACCCAAATGAATGGAATATCTCAAACCATGATCCTCGTCTAAATCATTTCCCTCAAACTATTTACATTCATAACACAAAGTCCTCCTTGATAACGAAGTGAACCATCTCCCCCTTGGGAGAAAACCTCAACCTTTTACTACTAAACTTCCCCTAATAGCTGGCTAAGTATGGGATCATTTCACTATTTCTTATTCACTTACACCGCCAAAGATAATTCTAAACTGTTCTAAACTACTACTCCCCCATCGCCAGTGTCAAGCAGACAAACTCACAAATGAGCCAATCTATGCACTTCTTTAGCCAACTCCCATTCTTCCTCCTTCACATGAGACACACTACCCATAGACAGTCTACTTAGTACATCAGCCACTACATTAGCCTTACCCGAATGATAGAACACATTTATGTCATAATCCTTCAACAACTCCAACCACTTTCTCTGATGAAGATTTATCCCCCTTCGACAAAATACATACTGAAGACTTTTATAGTCAGTGAAAATGTCAACAAGTACACCATATAGTAGTACCTCCAAATTTTCAAGGAAAAAAACTCAACATCTAACTCCAAATCATGAGTTAGGTAGTTCTTTTTGTGATCCTTAAGATGCCTAGAGGCATAAGCTATCACTCTCTCATTCTGCATCAATACACAACCTAACCCCACTTTAGAAGCATAACAATACACCATAAATTCATCTAATCCTTCTTACAAGGCTAACACTGGTGCCAAAATTAATCTATTCTTTAACTCTTGAAAATTCTTCTCACACATATCTGACCATATAAACTTTAATTTCTTTTGGGTCATCTTAGTCAATGGTGTAGCTATAGAGGAGAACCCTTCAGCAAACCTTCTATCGTACCCAACCAAACCCAAAATGCTTCGAAAATCAGATGAAGTGAAGGGTCTAGGACAGTGTTTCGCTGTGTTAGTCTTCTGAGGATCTACATGAATTATATCCCCTAAAATGACATTCCCAAGAAGGTAATAGATTCTAATCAAATCTAACATTTACCAAACTTCACATACAACCGATGGTCCTTGAGGGACAGCAGTGCTATTCTCAAATGATCTGTATGCTCTTCCTCACTTCTAGAATACTACACCTGTATGTCATCAATAAAGAAAATTATAAACATATCTAAGTACTGCTTGAAGACCCTGTTCATCAAATCCATAAAACATGTAGATCATTTGTCAGTCCAAATGACATAACCATGAACTCAAAATGGCCATACCTTGTTTGGAAAAATGTTTTTGGAATGTCTTGCTCCCTAACTTTCAAATGATGATATCTCAACCTAAGGTCAATCTTGGAGAACCACTTGGCACCCTGTAGTTGATCAAACAAATCATCGATTCTAGGAATGGGATACTTATTCTTGATGGTAACCTTGTTTAGCTGTCTATAATTTATACACATTCTAAGAGTATCATCTTTCTTGTGCGTGAAAAGAACTGGAGCACCCCATAGAGAGACACTGGGTCTTATAAAACCTTTATCCAAAAAGTCTTTAAGCTACTCCTTTAACTCCTTAAGCACGGTCGGAGCCATACAATATAGAGGGATAGAGATGAGATAATTGTTAGAAAGAAGGTCCATAATGAATTCTATTTCTCTATTTGGAGGTACCCTGGAAAATCTTCAGGGAAAACCTCAGGAAACTCATGGACCATACGGACAGACTGAACTATTGGAGCTTCAGAATTAGTATCTCTGACTCAAACTAAATGATAGATTCACTCTTTTGATATTAACTTTCTAGACTTAAGATAAGAGATGAAATGACCTTTGGGAGACATATATCTACCCTCCCACTGAAAAACTAGCTCATTAGGAAACTAAAACTTCACCATACGGGTGCGACAATATATTCATGCATAGCATGAATGGAGCTAATCTATGCCTAAATGATATAAAAATCTACCATATCTAACTCTATTAGGTCTACTAATATGATCTTATGGAGGACAATGATAGAAAAATTCTTATAGACTCGGCTTGCAACAACTGACTCACCCACTGGGTGGAAACTGAGAAGGGCTTATAGAGATTTTCAGAGTCTACCCTAAAATTCATAAAAACTAAGGGAGTTACATAAGACAGATTTGATCCTGGGTGTAACAACACATATATATCAATGTCAAAGGCATGATGCATCCCAGTGACAAAATATGGTGACCTCTCCTACTCCTGAAGATATGGTAAAGCATAGAACCAATTCTGGCACTAACCACCACCAGTACTAGATGATGCTCCCTGTGGAGGAACTGGGTGACCTAGTTAAGCTGGTGCATTAGTAACCTGAGTTTGAGGACCAATATCGTCGCTTTCCTGCTTAGCATACGAACACTCTTTGACCTTGTGGCCTAACTTTCCAAAGCCATAGCAACCCCCTTTTCCTATCAAGAACTCACCAGGATGGGTCTTGCCATACTTTGCATATGTCTAATAACAAGGGCTCCCGACTACAACCTTCTGAGACTTGTAATTTAAATTATTGCCCCACTTCGCCTGCCTAGCCCTAGGTGTTGGGGCACTAGCTGAAGATGACACAGGCATTGATGAATGACCCTGAAACTGCAAATGGCTTCCCCCTCCAGACCTTGTCTGACTATAATCAAACTGTCCAGTCCTAGCCCTCTTGTTCCTCTTCTCTCTCTCCTTTAACTTTTCTGCCTTATTCTATTGAGCATGAGTCATCCATCGAGAAATATTCGTATCCCCAATTAGCATGGAAGTCCTACACTCCTAACTACCAAATCAAACACCCAGTAACAAACTCACTCATACAAGCTCTAGAGTCAGATAACAACTCGGGAGCATACTTAGATAACTGAGTGAACTTAAGGCAGTACTCCCTTCACTGTCATAGAGATCTTCCTCAAGTTCATGAACTCCTCCACCTTAGCCTCCCTCATCTTATGTAAAAAGAACCTATCTAGAAAATTATTTTGAAATACTTGCCAACTCACAGGAGTTGCATTCTCACCTCTACCTTCTTTCCATGTAACAACCGAATCATAAGCAATATCCTTTAGCCCAAGAGATGAGGATCCTCATCCTAACCCATGGAACTTGGGTGGATTCATCCACATAAACTCTCGAATTCTGTCGGCAGCTATGATACCATTTTTCTAAAGTGGAGCTGCTGCCAATTGGTTACCCTGAACATTGGCATTCATAGCTTGGTACAATACTTGAATGATAGCCCAAAATTTGGTATGAGACACATTCTCATTCAGAGGATCATCATGAAAGGGTGGTTGGTCACCATTTCTACGTGCATCGTCTCAGCGAGGAGGCATGTTTTTCACATGAAAGCACGAGTTAGGCATATAGAGATAATTGTAAACATCATAGATCATAAAGTAAATGATTATTCCTAACTCGTTCTGTAGCCTCTTGCTAATAAATGTGGCGCGCTTCACACCTATGATCAAGACTCTACGTAACGCGACTTGTCTGACTCCTTAGGAGTTATCAAAACCTTAGGCTCAGATACCAAGTTTGGAATGCACTGAAAGTACCCTCTAGACATCACACAGTGATCAAGACTATGAATAGTCCCAAGCTAACCCATTAAGCCTACTTAAATTTAAGCTTGTAAGAAAAATGAACTAATATAAGTAGAACTTAAAGGTGAACCGAAACATATCGCAATACAAGACTTTAACTTGGGAGTCTTTAAGTAAATTCTTAAACTTAAAACTTTAATAGTCTGACAAGTCTCTATTACTAACTAGAGAGCCACTGGGACAGAGCCCAGCTGACCTAAACATAAACATAAATCATATAGCTAAAACACTTCCATCAATAACACGATTTTGATAAATTGGGTCCTCGGATTATGAGGACTCACAATAGTTAGGATGTAGGTGATGATACCTGTAGTCAATCATGATACTGGAAACAAGCACCATAACCTATATTATACGAAAATAGATCATATAGACATATACGTGGGTCAGTATTTCTGGAATGTACTGAGTAGTGGAGGTGAATGCATAAGTAAAATGATAGCTGAATGTACATATAAAATTTCAAATGATGCATGGTAAGTGTAGATGATTCACCTTTAACATGAATAAAACAAAGACAACAAAATCACAACCATGATTAATGAAGCATAAATATAAACTTTGTGAGCCATAACACTAAGTTTCTAATAGCTTTGCTTTTATTCTTTCTTATAGGAGATTCTTCTAACCGACATAAAACATGTGAGCTACCATGGAGTTCAATGTCTTACCCACGTTGGGGAGAGATATTCTACCCTTGCCATAGAAATAGAACTTTAATCTTAGTGATCACTTTACTTCATCCATATTGGGAAAAATCTTAACTTACGGTGGCTCGTAGTTGTTAGGAAATTAGGATATACTTATCCTCATTCCCTTCTCAGTGCTAAATACTACTCCCAGAATACTTATATGCTCATACTTTAAGAAATCCACCTTAAAATAACATAAGGGTTTATAGACTGAAAACCATTTATGGTTCTCTTTCTTTAAATCATGATCAGGATAAACAAATGTGGATTCCATATCTTATCTTAATATCAAAAGATCAATCTTTGCTTTTAATTATAGTATAAACTTATCAATGGAACTTAAGAGCATAATCTTCTTGAAAAGTCAATACTTGTACTTAGGACTTATAATATATGCTTAAATTCTTAGAAATTAATGACAAAACTTCATGCTCAAAAATCATCTTGAAATACTTCAACAATTCCCATCAAGATAATGAAATTTAAATCACAACATGAATCTTATAAATCAAAGGATGAATATAACTAAATCATGATGCACTTAAAGCCTTTAATCTCATGGTACTATCATAATTCAAGACTATGACTATTTGGGTATGAACCCTAATTCAAAATAAAAAAATTCAATATTAAAAACCATATATTTTTGGCACAAGGATGAAAGAATAACCTTGTCATAAGCCGCATATACCATAAGTTTCTTGACATGTGAAGAAAGTTTGAATCTTAAGACTTGAAGGGATTAATTTGTGCGACAACCCTAATCTTGATGTTTCTTGATATTCTTGATAATGAGAGGAGGAAAGTATTGTTATTTAACTGGAAAGAGTAGGGAAATATCTGCTCTTTGAGGGTTATAAGTGGTGGATGGGAAGTTATAATGAAGTAAAAGACTAAAAAGCCCTTAACTAAACTTCACAAAAAAAACTCGTCAGTCCTTATTTCTTTACCATACGACTTGTATGGTAAGACTCTACTTAGATCCTCCTCTCGTAACCATAGCAGACTCAAAGGGGTACACACTGATCAATATACGAGTTTCTCTTACGACTAGTATTCTTTCATACGACCACTAACCCTATATTTGCACCTTGGACAAAAGCTTAGGAAGACCTCACTGAAGAACTTACAATCTAACATCATACCACTCGTACCCTACTTGATGACTTCTAGGGGGTCAAGTCATATTCTTAATAAAAAGTTCACATTGTCTTGCATACGAGCATAATATACCACTCATATGGTAGGGTATGACTCAAGAGAGAAGTCATATAATGCAAAGAAACTCCCAGACATGAGGTATCACACGAATGTCCTTGATCTTCACTAGGTCTACCATAATCCTATCCTTGGACATCATATGTCCAAGGATTGTCACTGAGTTAAGCCAAAACTCACACTTAGAGAATGTGGAAAAAAATATGTCATCTCTTAAAGTCTAGAGCATAATCCTCAAATATAGCATATGCTCCTCTCTTCTCTTAGAAAACATAAGGATGTCATGATGAACACAATCACAGATGAATCTAAATAAGGAATGAACACACGATCAATCAAATCCATAAATGTGGTTCGGGCATTAGTCAACCCAAAAGACATTAGTAGGAACTCATAATAATCATAATGGGTCCTAAAGGATGTCTTCAGGAAATCCTTGATCCAAATCCTCAACTGGAGGTAATCAGACCTTAAATAAATCTTAAGGAACACCGTTAATCCTTAAAGATAGTCAAATAAATCATCAATGCAAGGCATAAGATGACAGTTCTTCACCGTAACCTCATTCAGGTACCTATAATCAATATACATATGCACGTAGCCTCTTTTTTCTTCACAAACATCACAAGGAGCTCCATAAGGAGATACACTTGGTCTATTAAAACCCTTACCAAATAGATCATAAAGTTAAGAAGTTATCTCATTCAGCTCCACAAGAGCCATACGGTAAGGTGCCATAGAAATAGGTCGGGTTCCCAGGTCAAGATCAATAACAAACTCAATACTATGCTCGAGAGGAAGGCTAGGAAAATTGGTAGGGAAAAGATCAGGAAACTCATGAACTACAGGAACATAGTCAAGCAACGAACTCTTCATACTAACATCACAAACACAAGTGAGATAAGACTCGTAACATCTAAAAATAAGCCTCCTAGCACAAATATAAGAAATAATCTCCATCTGTTTATGGCTAACAGGTCCCAGCCACCAATCAGGGGTATACCAGGTATGGCTAAGGTAACAGTCATGGCAAAATAATTCCTTACCACATGATAGTGGGATAACTAGTACATTCTTAGAATCATATCAACTTCCACTATATCTAACACAATATGATTAGCATTAGTATTAAACTCTCAAACAGTCACAACATATGATCTGTAAAATTAATCCATTATAAAAGAATCACCCACAGGAGTAGATAATGTAATGGCATAAATAAAGAATCCTAAGACAACTCTAACTGTGGGGTATAATAAGAAGACATAGAAGAATAAATTGATCTAAGATTAAATAAAGAAAAATCCATCTGATGGCATACCAATATCGTATCTATGATAACAACATTCAAAGACTCAGCCTTGGGTCTAGCAGGTACGACATACAACTAGACATACCTACCATCTGACCGGGCTCCTAAATGACCTCCTATCCTACCTACCTAAGATCCTCTATGAGCACCATAGGGACCACCCCTACGACCATGCATACCACATCTAGCTCTGGTCAAAATTGCCTAAATTGGTGAAATACTTTAAGCTTAATGAACAATCGCTCCACTATTAAGGAACTCTCTCAAGAAATAACCAAAGGCTCTATAACCATAACATTACCTAGGCGTTGGAATAAAACCAGAAGATCTGACTGACTCAGAATAACCACCATAACTAAAATAGCTAAAAGATGAACCCCTCAAAGACTGACCACAACCTTGGCTAGGACGATCACTAGAGATAGACTAGACACCATCAATAATTTGAAGTGCATCCTAAATAGGTCTTCTAGACTAACCCTCATGTTGATACGGTTGACAAAGAAGGTACCTACCCTGAGAACCACTACCTTTGAATCTAGAGCTACTACGGCTCTCACTAAACCTACCTTGGTATCACGGCCTCCTATTACTTCATATTTAGGCCTCACAATGTATATTCTCCATAAGATGAGCATGATTGAAAACCTAAGAAAATGACCTGCCCACAACAGGTAAACTCTATGTAGACATACAAAGAAGAAGTTTCTATCCTAAGACAAAGCAACAAACACTCTCATACTAAGTTGTTAGAATAGAAGTAGCGTGCTTAGAAAACTCATAAAATAAATCCTCATACTTCATAATAGTCATGGAGCCCTACTCCAAGATCAAAAACTAATCTTTCAAATTATCCCTAAGACTGTGGGGCATATACATCTCCAAGAAGATCTTTACGAATTGGGTCCATGTCAACAAGGGAGATACAACTGGATTGGAACCAAAATGACCTCTCCATAAATGTTGAGTTTCCAAGTCTAACTGAAAAGTAGTGTTCTACACCATGAGTCTTAACTAGGAAAAAATTATGGAGCCTATCCTCACAAGCAATTAGGAACTCATAAGCATCATCGTGCAGTGCCCCAAAAAAAGCTAGGCAGAGCCAATCTCAAGAATCTACTCAATATCTTTTACTACTCGGTAGATATAGTAGGATGAGCAACTACTAGAGAAACAACTACTGGTGTAAGTGGGGACTCAACTCTAGAAGTCATAGATATAGGCTACGCCCTCACCTCAGTACCACTTTAATCTGTAGATTGTGTACCCTTAGAAGGTGTACCACTAACCAATACCAAATGCTTAACCAAGCCATCCCTGAGAACTGAAGAAGAAATAAAGCCTGGTGGATCCTGTGTTAGTCCTGGCCCACCGCCGATTGGGGCAAAATCTTTTGCTCATGGTGATAATAGGGTCTGATAAAGTCCCCCTATTCTAGCCTCTATCTGGGGACACATCCCTGGGTGTCCACAACCCTTAGGTCATCCACAAATAGCAACAAAATCCCTAGGCTCGATTTTGGGACCCTCATCTCATGTAATGGTAACACATATCCTAGCCATTAGTAAAAGAATAAAAACAATAGAATTTTTTAGAAACCAACTCAGATACTTAGCACAAAATGAGTGAATAAAATGAAGAAATCCTAAGAGTGTCCTATATCCTGCTAGAGATAAAGAAATGAATGTCATTATTCTGATCCGTGGGACTTTACTAGACACATGCTATTGTACAATTAATATCGGTGAAATCTAGGTTTTCATACCTTTTTGTCATGACCTAACTTACAAGTCATGATGTCACCTACTCTATATTTCTAGTAAGTAAGACAAAACATAACCTGGAGCTAGACATAATGGACAAACTCAGTGGAAAATGACCTAACTGATAAAGATTAATAATTAAAGAGTTAAGTCATAATAAAACTGTCATAATAGTCTAATAGATAGATAGAAAATCAACAATAATCCCTAGACTCAGTAATTTTGATACAAGAGCTACTACAATGAACTTGAGTACTACACAATCAAAAATAATTCGTCTTAAAAATGAAAGATTAGACATAGATAAATAGAAGAAAAAAAGGTAACTTTAACTTAAAAAGCTTACCTAATCTCTGAAATCAACCCTGCATGAACGTTGATCAGCGACGGCAACTAGTACTCAAATCTATACCAAAAAGGTAGAGAAGTGTAGAATGAGTACTAAGACCATGAGTTCTTAATAGGCATCATTGGGTGACTGAGCTAAATCATGATATAAATACGATAAGATATAAGATAAAATAAACTAAGTCAATAAAAAATGGGCAAACTTGGAATAAAGCTCTGACACTGCTATACATAAATAAAGGCATACGAGATAGTAACATAAAGATCATAGAACTATAATGACAAGATTATCCCACATAAGCTAATAAGTATGGAAGAGTAAATAACCCAACACAGGAACCTATGATCCTGGAGGATATAATCAGAGAAACTAAGTAACTGAATAGGCCTAAATCTCCAAATTATAATGACATAACCATGAATCCATCAAACCATACCATCTCATTCATAACTCCCAATGTCGGACTTGAATCGAAACTTAATAGTATTATTATAATAATTTTTTGGGATTGAGCTAGAACTCATATTATCAAGATCATCATCAGTTGACGGACTCAAACCTAAACTCTTATTTATAAACTGTATCAACGAACCATATCTACAAGCCATATCAATAAACTAACTCAAAAAAATAAACCAAGGAACTATAACTATGGATCATTCCTTTTACACATATCTATGCATCAAATCAAGAATCACAACCATAAGTCATATTGGTACCCACATCCGTAAACCATACTAATACCGCATCTATTAAGTCATGCCAATAACCATGCTCATAGGCCATGTCAGTAGTCATTTTCGTAAGTTATCTCAATAATCATATCTATATGCCATTAATCATATCCATAATCCAATAATCATATCTATAATCTATATCATTAATCACATCGATATCTATATCATTAAGCATGTCGATAGGTCATATCACAATCACATCGATATCTATATCATTAAGCATGTCGATAGGCCATATTATTCATTACATCAATATCTACAGAATTAAGAATGTCTATAGGCCATGACGTTCATCACATTGATATCTACATCATTAAGCATTTCAATAGGCCATACATTAATCATATTGATATCTATATCATTAAGCATGTCAATAGGCCATATCACTAAAAATATTTGGAAGTCATAGCAATAATTATATATATAGGCCATATCTTTAGTGTTATCAATATGTCATAGCATTAATCACAAATATAAGGAATATAATTATCAATACCCGAGTTTAGCGTCAATCTTTCAATGTCCAACTAACATACTAATTAAATATATTTAATCTCCACAGGTTCCAAACCAAATATTAATAAGGGTATAACATGAGTAAGTAAATCTACAAAATTATCACAAGTATTGGCCTATGGGGGACAGAGAGGCCCACTACTAATCTTCAAAATCCATTAATGTCAACTTCTACCCTAGACTAGGCTAAGGTATCCAAGATCATTTCTAGATGTTGAATAATTCATAAATATCCCTAAGGTAGTAATTTGCTAAATCATCAGTTTTTCTTTCTAAGAAGCTTCTTCAAGGTGACACGCTATTGAAATCACAATCTATTCATTAAAATGAGAACAATGATACCCATAGTGCACTATTGTGCTTCGAGTCCAAAATTACGTAAAAATCCCACAAGGGCCCATAGACAAAATGGCACTCTCGTGACCAACAAAATGACCCTCTATGATCAAGGATCATTTACCCTAAAAAAATGTGTGAATTCTGATCTCTAATGGTGCTATAATCAAGCAACCAAGATTTTAGGGATTTTAGAAAAAGAAGAAGGATTTTATCAAGAGATTAATGGATGCTTATCATAAATTTGAAAGAGAAATGCATAAATAAAATTCGCCCAAGCTCAAAAACCTCCCATAATTGATTCTCCCAAGAGGTCCCACTTTTAGGGTTTAATATTCTAAGGAATGGGAGAAGAATGATGAAAATCAGGCTAAGAGGGGTATTTATACCCTTTCCATGTGCGTAAATGTTGCTTTAGTGTTTATCGGTAAAGCACCCAGGTACCGCTAAAGCGGTACCTATTGGTTGAGCTAGGAATGATAAATTTCCCAATGGGCCTATTTTTCGGTCATATCAGCTACGAGGCACTAGATAGAGACTTCGAATTTTTGAGTCTCTGCTAACCCCTCAAAATTCATTCAGAATCATGTATATGCAAACAAACTATTCTACAACAACAACAACAATAACATACACTAAAAAATACAACATCCTAACTCAGACTAAACTTCTACCCTAATTCTCCTCATCCACAACTTCCTAACTAGGGTCATGTCCTTGGTAAGCTTAAGTTGTTCCATATCATGTCTAATCACCTTCCTCTAATATTTGTTTGGTCTACCTCTCCCTCACTTAAAACTATCCCTATCTAACCTCTCACACCTCCACACTAGGGCATCCGTGCTACTTCGCAGAACATTACTGAACCATCTCAGCCTTTCTTTTCTCATCTTGGCTTCCACCGAAGCCACTCCTACCTTATCTTGAATAACCTCATTTCTAATCCTATCTTTTATAGTACACCTACACATCTACCAAAGCATTCTCTTCTCTACCATATTTATTTTTTGGATGTGGGTCTTCTAAATAAGCCAACACTCTTCCCCATACAACAAAGTCGATCTAACCACCACTCTGTAGGCTTGCCTTTAAGATTGGGAGGTACCCTTTTATCACAAAAGATATCGGAGGTAATCCACCATTTCATCCACCCTACCACGATCCAATGAGTAACATCCTCGTCAATCTCTCCATTCTCCTAAATCATAGACCCCAAATACTTAAAACTATCTCTCTTACTGATAGAATGAGTGTCAAATTCTACCCTATCAAATTTGACGTTCTAGACTCAATGCAATTATCAAAATTTTCATCCAAGGTTGTTTTGATAAACAGTTGATCCCACACTCACTTGCCATTTTTCTTAATTTTTGGCCAATAGCCTAAAATAAGTCTCGAAGCCTCGAGGCCAAACCTAAGGGTCGACCTAATCTACAATTAACATGCTAGAGCGGTTGGAATGGTCAAAATATTAATTTAAGGTCGTTTCAATATAGTTTT
The DNA here is from genome assembly GCA_030864215.1 of Capsicum pubescens. Lineage (NCBI taxonomy): Eukaryota > Viridiplantae > Streptophyta > Magnoliopsida > Solanales > Solanaceae > Capsicum > Capsicum pubescens. The sequence goes on from CM061544.1 coordinate 112,927,873, forward strand.
CACCCAGTAGGCATTTTGAACCAACAAAGGCTTCAAACTAAGTGTAAGACCCCGCAAAATCCTAAGCTTAACTCAATCCATTAAAACTTGAAAAGAGGTTCCAGACTTAGAAATTTTAGCCATGTATTTATACGTAGAATTATTTTAGCCTTCATAAGTTGGCGATCCTATTTTATGACCCTTATGACCTTAAAACATTGATCCGTGATTGAATCATGATCAGGTCTGTTAGTAGGTCACTCCGGGTAAGTATTGAATTTTTTGGACCTCTTTTAAATCATATTCAGGTGACCAAAATAGTGGGTCGATGCAATCTCGATGCATCGCGTCATCCATCGCATCAATAGATAATTTTTCCCCAGCTTTCAGCGCAATTCCTGTGAACCAACGTGAACTCTACGTGGTGTGTTGGTCACCTCATTGATGCCATCAATGTGGCACATCGGTATGGGCATCACTATACATCCTTTTTAGTAATTAAATCAATGTCCAAAGGGGTATTTGGGATATTTTCCCAACTTCTATTCATCCCCAAATAACGAGATTAAACCCCTTAATAGGTAAAATACTCTCATTATTCACTAAAATCCTCTCAAGAACAAACCCTAGTCCATCAAGTCGAGATCAAGATTCAAGAAATTCACCATCAATCTTCATGAATTCATGTATCAAGGTATGTTAGGTGTTCATCCAAGGGATTCCTTAAACCCTTGGAGTTCAAGAACCATTTTCAAATTACAAGTTTATTTCTTTCACGAATTTCATGTTGAATTTGATTGTATTTATGATAATAATGTAGTTGTGTTTATAATCCATGATTTATTTGCATGTTTCATGAGTAATAAATAGCGTGTGGGATATTATATGGTTTTATGTTAAAAGCCCTTGAATTTGCAAATTTGGGATTTTGATCATGATGCTTGCATGTTATAGTATAGTCATGTGTATAAATTATGCTCCCCAAGTGTTTGATAAATTGTTCATGTGAGGTGAGTTATGAAATCATATCATGTTAGCATGTATACAAGTTCATGCCATGCAAATATTTGCTAAAAATGCCTCAATGAATGAATTGTGACAAAGTGTCTAGCTATTATGCTTTGAAGATTGTGTTATGTTTTACAATATATGCAATCGAGTCCTGGAGGTATCAAATACCTGACAATCTAGCTATTTACCTATATTTATAGTAGTTTCAGAATAGTCTCAGTGAGGTTATGTCCAGTAGTACTCAGATAGATAATAAAACTCAATACATTCAGCCAATTAACAGAACTCAAAGTATTATGTCAGTTATCAGAACTCAGTGAACTCAGTCTAGTTTAGATAGATCACATGATTAGTAACAGGTTAGTCAAGCCTAGTACAGTCTAGAAATCATTTCAGTGTCTATTTAGTTGGGAGTAGGAATCAGCACCGAGCGAACCCAAGGATGAGGGCATTACTGTCAGTAAAGGGTTTGGCCCTTAGTAGTAGTCCCAGCATTACAAAACTACATAGACAGCGTTGGTTGAGATGTATTTCTACTAGTCTAGGGTTGATACATCTCATACAAGTTTTCCTGCCAGTGATTATTGATGAAAGGGCTTCCTGTCAAAGAGGGTTAACTCATAGCCATTGTTAGTATCGTTGGGCAAGGTACTAACACCCTTCCAACTAAGGTCATCGGTTGGACCCCAACTCAGTTCAAAATTGGGGTATGTCGGTTAGATGAACACTCCCATAGTTTCAATTTTAGTTTTAGACTCAGTATAAAATCTCAGTTCAGTTTCAAAATCAGGACTATCAGATGCAGTCACCCATCTCAGTATAGAACTCAGTTCAGTTCTATAGAATCAAGACTGTTTGACACAGTCACTCAGTCAATAATAATACAGTATCAGTGAATTCAAATATCAGTCATTCAATTTTCAGAACTCATTATACAGTGTTAATGAATTCTTAGTTACAGTATACGTAGTTATGTGCATAGCAATGCATAATCAATATTTACAGCAGTTTTAGATATACATGTACTATCATCTAGTCATACTCATATTATCTAGTTAGTTATTGTTCATCCATATGAACCCATGCATTCATCCTTACCTCACCTAGCATACCAGTACATTTAAAGTACTGATGCATACCTTTTTTTTTATCTATAATGTCTTATATCATAGGTTCAGATGCACGGTCTCCTGGCTGTACTTAGCAGCCCAGACTTTTAGCAACAAATTTAGTAATGAGTCCTCATAGTTCAAGGACAGAGTATTATTTCAGTTTATCAGTACTTCATTAGTCGGAGTTAGTCGGGGGGCTTGTCCCATTAACTCCATATTCAGACAGTTCAGTTAGAGGCTCTTCAGACTAGATTATTTTAGATAGTTATTCAGTTTTCAAATATGATTGTCAGATGTTCAGTATTCAGATATCAGTATGTGATTTAGTTTTGAAACTTATGGTAATTTTCCACCTAATTTCTGCATTATATAGTATTATTATTTTGTGATTGTAGCAGGTACCAGTCATGGGTTAGCTTGTGGTCCTTCAGGATTATGAGCATCGTATGACATTCGGGGTGCAGATTTGGGGCATTACAAACTTGGTATCAGAGCCAAAGGTTCAACAGAGTCCTAGGAAGTCTGAAATTCGTGTTTAGTAGAGTCTTATACATAGGTGTGTAGCATGCCACACTTATAGACAAGAGGCTATGAGGAATTTTAGGAAAATTTTTCCTACTTTCAGTATTCATATGATGCGAGTGAGCATGAGCTCAAGTTACACTCTTAGTCTAATCCTTTTCTTACTTTCATTTACAGAACATGCCTCCCAAAAAGAACAATGGAAGGAAAATAGGAAACCAGCCAGCACCTCCACCCGTCTAGCCAGATCCTTTGGACGTGCGTGTTTCCCATATAGAAAGTAGAGAGGGACACAAATGCAGGGCCCGTAGAATGGGAGGAGTTCATCACTGCTTTTTTGGATAGGTTCTTCCCATTGGAGTTAAGGGAAACGAAGGTTTTGGAGTTCATTAATCTAAAGCAGGGCAACATGACAGTGAAATAGTATTCTTTCAAGTTAAGTCAATTATCCAGATATGCCCCGCATGTGGTAGCAGATAGCAGATCTAAGATGAGTAAGTTTGTGTTTGGGGTGTCTAATAGTGTGGTCAAGGAGTGTAGGACCGCAATACTAATTAAGAAGATGTACATATCCACGTTTATGGTCCATGCTCAGTAGATAGAGGAGGCGAAGAATAAGGAGAACAAAAGTGAGAACAAGAGAGCTAGAACAGGTAGCTTCTACTTCACACAGCCTAAGTCAGAGGGTGAGAGTCGTTCTCTATTCTACCTAAAATCTTTATTTCCATCTTCATCCTCAGCCCGTGCTCTAGTATCGAAATTTAGAGATGGAAATAAAGATAAGGCATCAGGTCCTAAACCTCAGGGTAGTGTTAGCAGTGCTTGAACAAATCTCCTTTGCCAGAAGTGTGGCAGAAACTACCAGGGTTTCTGCAGGGCTGGCAGTGATGTATGTTTCAGATGTGGTGAGCCAGGACACAGGGTCATAGAGTGTCCTCAGGTGGGTTTGTAGAGTCATCATAATCATCCTTCATCTCAATACAGTCGCTCGAATCAACAGGGTGATGCTTCCAATGTCACTAGTGGGAAGCGTCCAAACAAGCTTTATGCACTTCAGTCCCGACAGGATCAGGAAAGTTCTCTTGATGTGGTCACTAGTACGTTACAATTTTATTATTTGTATGTTTATGATTTGCTAAATCCAGGAGCTTCTTTGTCCTTTGTAACTCCTTATATATTTATTGACTTTGGAGTCAGTCCTGAAATCCTAGAAGAGCCCTTCTCAGTCTCTATCCTAGTGGGTAAATCTATTATAGCCCGATGGGTATACAGGAACTGTCCGATTATGGTATCTCAGAAAGTCACTTCAACAAACTTAGTAGAATTAGAGATGACCAATTTTGAAGTCGTTCTCGGCATGGATTGGCTTTATTCATGCTATGCTTCAGTCAACTGCAGAAATAGAGTTGTCCATTTTCAATTTTTGAATGAATCTATCCTTGAGTGGAGGAGTGGTACTTCAGCACTTACGGGTCAGCTTGTTTCCTACCTTAGGGCAAGGAAAATGATATCTAAGGGGTGTGTTTATCATCTCGTTGAAGTTAAATACACTAGTTTAGAGACACATAATCTTGAGTTAATTCTAGTAGCATGTGAATTCCCAGATGTGTTTCCCGAAGATCTTCTAGGAGTCCCTTTCGAGTGGGAAATTGACTTTAGAATAGAACTTCTGCCAGATACTCAACCTATCTCTATCCCGCCCTACAGAATGGACCCAGTAGAAATCAAAGAGTTAAGAGAACAATTGAAGAATCTCCTAGATAAGGGAATTATCAGACCCAACATATCCCCTTGGGGTGCACCAGTTCTATTCAAGCATAAGAAAGACGGTTCTCTTAGAATGTGTATAGACTATCATCAGCTAAATAAAGTCATGGTCAATAACAAGTATCCACTTTCCAGAATCGATGAATTTTTTTACCAACTTCAGGGTGCCAGCTACTTTTCCAAAATAGACCTCAGACCAGGCTATCATCAGCTCACAATCATAGAATGTGACATTCCGAAAATAGCTTTCAAAACTCAGTATGGTCACTTTGAATTCCTAGTCATGTAATTTGTTCTTTCCAATGCTCTAACAGTCTTTATGGACTTGATGAACCGTGTGTTTAAGCATTACTTGGACATGTTCATCATAGTCTTCATTGATGACATTCTTGTCTACTCTCACAGTGAACATGATCACGCAGATCATCTCAAAATAGTATTACAAACTCTCAGATCCCATCAGTTGTTCGCCAAATTCAGTAAGTGCAAATTTTGGCTAAGGTCAGTAGATTTCCTTGGTCATATAGTTTCCAGTAATGGCACTAGAGTTGATCCTCAAAATATTAAAGTAGTGAGAAACTGGCCCAGACCCATCTCTCCGTCAGATATCAAGAGTTTCTTAGGTTTGGCTGGCTATTACCGATGGTTTGTTGAAGGATTTTTGTCTATTACATACCCCATGTCCAGATTGACTCAAAAGAAAGTCAAGTTCCCGTGGTCAGATTCTTATGAAAAAAGTTTTCAGGTGTTAAAGACTCGACTCACTACAGCCGCAGTTTTGACTTAACCAGATGGTTCCGACTAGTTTATGGTATATTGTGATGCTTCCATAGTGGTTTTGGGGTGTGTTTTGATACAGAGAGGTAAGGTCATAGCCTATGCCTCTAGATAGCTTAAGCCCCATAAGAAGAATTACCTCACTCATGATCTTGAGTTAGCAGCTGTTTTATTTGCCTTAAAGATTTGGAGGCATTATATGTATGGGGTACATATAGATGTGTTCATAGACCACAAGATCCTGCATTATGTGTTTTCTCAGAAAGATCTGAACTTATGTTAGAAAAGGTGGTTAGAGTTGTTGAAAGACAACGACATAAGCATACTATATCATCCGAGCAAGGCCAATGCAGTGGATGATGCTCTCTGTAGGATGTTTATGGGTAGTGTTTCTCACGTGAAGGATGGTAAGAAGAAGTTAGTTTAGGAAGTTCATCAGCTTGCATGACTAGGTATTTGCGGGGTCGATTCATCAGAGGGTAGTGTGTGGGTGAAGAAGAGTTTAGAATCATCTCTGGTTTTTGATGTGAAGGAAAAGTAGGACAAAGATCCCAGTCTAGTCAAGTTGAAAGAGTCAATCAGAGATCATAAAGTAGAGGTTTTCTTCCAAGAGGGAGATGGTGTATTGCGTTCCAAGTTCGGTTATGCCTACCAGGTGTAGATTACTTGAGGCAATGAATTCTTGTAGAAGTGCATGGTGCGCGTTACTCTATTCATCCAAGGGCCACTAAGATGTACCACGATTTGCGGGAGGTTTATTGGTGGAGTGGTATGAAGAGAGACATTATAGAATTTATGGCTAAGGTTCTACATATCAGCAGGTTAAGATTGAGCATCAGAAGCCCAGTGGATCTACGCAGGAGTTCAGCACTCCCAGGTTGAAGTGGGAGGAAGTGAACATGGATTTTGTCATGGGTTTGCCTCGTACTCATCTCCAACTTGATTTGATTTGGGTCATTGTATACATGATGACCAAATCTGCTCACTTTATACCAGTTCATACCTCTTATTCAGCCTATGACTACGCCAAACTCTACGTTAGAGAGTTGGTCAGGTTATACGGAGTCCCAGTATCCATTATCTCCGATAAAGGTACCCAGTTTACCTCTTATTTCTGGAAAGCATTCCAAAATTTTCTTGGTACCTAAGTTTACCTTAGTACAGCCTTCCACCCTCAGATAGATGGTCAAGCAGAAAGGACCATTCAAACATTAGAAGTTGTGTTAAAGACGTGCACCATTGACTTTAAGGGTAGTTGGGATGACTACTTGCCTTTGATTGAGTTTGCATATAATAACAGTTATCATTCCAGCATTCAGATGGCTCTATTTGAGGTGCTTTATGGGACAAGATATAGATCTCCCATTGGTTGGTTTGAAGTGGGTGAGGTTGAAGTGGTAGGGCCTTACTTGGTATTTGATGCCTTAGAAAAAGTTTAGTTGATCAGGGAAAGGCTTTAGATGACTCAGATCCGACAAAAATCGTATGCAGATATGCGAAGAAAGGATATCGAGTTTGATATTGGTGACTTTGTGTTTGAAAATCTCTCCTATGAAGGGAGTGAAGAGGTTTGGCAAGGAAGGGAAACTTAGTCCCCGAAATGTTGGTCCTTATCGAATTCTCAGCCATTTCAGAAAGGTAGCTTATGAGATTGAGTTGACTTTAGATGTAGCTTCAGTGCACCCAATGTTTCATGTCTCCTTTCTAAAGCAGTGCATAGGTGACCCAGCAGTTGTAGTCCCGATAGAGGGCATTGATGTCCAGAACAACCTGTCTTATGAGGAAATCCTAGTTGAAATCCTCGATTTTCAGGTTCATAGACTAAGGAACAAAGAGGTTCCTTTAGTCAAAGTTATTTGGAAGAATCAGTACGTTAAGGGAAATACTATGGAAGTAGAAGCAGATATGCATACCAAACATCCTCACCTATTCTCCACAAAGTCAGACGCAGCTTAATGTAACAGTTTTCCTTGAATTTACTCAGTTCCATGCTCAGATTACCTTTACAACTATGTATTGGTTCAGTTTCATAGCATTCTCATATCATTTATACCTTCATGAAATAGCTCAGTCATGTGTCATGCCTTCAAAACTCAATCATTCTTCAGTTATGCATGTCAGTATGATAACTCAGATATCAGTACTTTCAGTCTTGTAATCATGTTTCAGTTGTGCATGTTTAGTATATATAAATTTAGTCTATCAGTATTCTCAGCTTAGTCAGTCCCATTCAAGGATGAATATTTCCAAGGGGAAGATATTGTAAGACCCCGCAAAATCCTAAGCTTAACTCAGTCCGTTAAAACTTGAAAAGAAGTCTAGACTTAGAAATTTCATCTAATTATTTATACTTAGAATTATTTTAGCCTTCATAAGTTCATGATCCTAGTTTACAACCATTGTGACCTTAAAACATCGATCCTTAGATTGAATTATGATCAGGTACGTCAATAGGTCACTCCGGGTGAGTTTTGGATTTTTCAGACCTTGTTTGAATCATATTTAGGTGACCAAAACTATGGGTTGATGTGATCTCGACGCATCGCGTCAGCCATCGTGTTGATAGATAAATTTTTCCCAGCTTTTAGTGTAATTCTAATGAACCAACGCGAACTTAACACAGCACGTTGGTCATCGCGTTGATGTCATCGATGCGGTGCATCGGTATACGCATCGCTGGATACGCTTTTTAGTAATTAAATCAACATCTAGAGGGGTATTTGGGATATTTTTCACACTTTTATTCAGCCCTAAAACATGAGAAGAAACCCTCAACAGGAAAAATACTCTCATTATTCACTAAAATCCTCTAAAGAACAAACCTTAGTCATTGAAGTAAAGATCAAGATTCAAGAAATTCACCATCAATCTTCACGAATTCAAGTATCAAGGTATATTAGGTGTTCATCCAAGGGTTTCCTTACAAGTTGATTTCTTTCATGAATATAATGTTGAATTTGATTGTATTCATGATTATGATGTAGTTAGGTTTATAATCCATGATTTATTTGCAAGTTTCTTGAGAAATAAATAGCATGTGTGGGATGTTATATGGTTTCATGTTAAAAGCCCTTGAATTTGTGAATTTGGGATTTTGATCATGATGTTTGCATGTTGTAGTGTAGCCATGTGTATAAATTATGCTTCCCAAATGTTTGATGAATTGTTTATGTGAGTTGAGTAATGAAATCATATAATGTTAGCATGTATACAAGTTCATGTCATGCAAAGATTTGCTAAAATGCCTCAATGAATGAATAGTGACAAAGTGTCTAGCTATCATGCTTTCAAGATTTTCCTATGTTTTACAATTTACTCAATCGAGTCCTGGGGGTATCTAATACCCGATAATCTAGTTGCTTACCTAGATTTACAATAGTTCTAACATAGTATCAGTAAGGTCACATCCAGAAGTACTCAGACAGATAATAGAACTCAGTATATTCAGCCAGCTAAAAGAACTCAGAGTATTCAGTCAGTTATCAGAATTCAGTGAACTCGGTCCTGTTCAGATAGACAGAACGATTAGTAACAGTTCAGTCAAGCCTAGAACAGTCTAGAAATCACTTCAGTGTCTATTTAGTTGAGAGTAGGAATCAGCACCGAGCGAACCCGTGGATGGGGGCATTCTTGTCAGTAAAGGGTTTGACCCTTAGTAGTAGTCCCTGCATTACCGAACTATATAGCCAGCATTGGTTAAAATGTCCTCCTACCTGTCTAGGGTTTATACATCTTGTATGAGTTTTCCTGCCAACGAGGGTTGACGAAAGGGCTTTCTGTCAGAAAGGGTTAACTCACAACCATTTTTGGTATCCCTTGGCAAGGTGCTAACACCCTTCCAACTAGGGTAACAGGTTGGACCCCAACTCAGTTCATAATTAGGGTATGTCAATTACATAAACACTCCCACAGTTTAAATTTCAGTTTTAGACTCAGTATATAATCTCAGTTCAGTTTTAGAATCAAGACTGTCAGATACCCCATCTCAGTATATAACTCAGTTCAGTTCTACTGAATCAAGATTGTCAGACACAGTCTCTCAATTAACAGTAATACAGTATCAGTGAACTCAGATATCAGTCATTCATTTTTCAAACCTTGTTATCCAGTGTTACTGATATCTCCGTTATAGTATACGTAGTTATGTGCATAGCATTACATAATCAGTATTTACAGTAGTTTCAAAATAAATATACTATCATCCAGTCATACCCAAATTATTTAGTCAGTTGTTGTTCATGCATATGAACCCATGTATTCAGCCTTACCTCACCTAGCATCCCAATACATTTAAAGTACTGATGCATACCTTTCTTTTACGTTATGATGTCTTATATCATAGGTTCAGACGCACGGGCTCCTGACTGTACTTAGCAGCCCAGACTTTTAATAGTAGATTTAGTGTTGAGTCCTCATAGTTTGAGGATAGAGTATTATTTTAGTTTATCGGTACATCTGTAGTCATAGTTATTTGGGGTGCTTGTCCCATCAACTCCATTTCAGATAGTTTAGTTAGAGGCTCTTAAGACTAGATTATTTCAGACAGTTATTTAGTTTTCAGATATGATTGTCACATGTTCAGTATTTAGTTTTTACATATCAGTATGTGATTCATTTTTGAACCTTATGGCAATTTTTTGCCTAATTTCTGCATTATACAGTATTATTATTCAGTGATTTCAGCAGGTACCAGTAACTTGGGAAAGCTATAGGAAAGCTCTAAATGGTGAATATGAGCAGAAATATAGAAAATGAACTGAAGGGTCATTACATACAAATAAGTTACATCATCCTACAAAACTCAATTTTTCATGTGAAGTTTGTATAACTAGCACATCAATGACCTTTACATTCACAATCTTTTCCTTAAGCACAACCTTTAATTTAACGTACATATACTTTCTCATAGCTATGAGTTTATAAATATTATGATATTCCTTAGTTGAAGAGGGTGCATAGTCCAAGTCATCTGAATCTTACATATAAAGTGAGACCAGGTCCTTATTAGGTTCATTAGCCACATCAAGTTTTTCACTCACAATGTTTACTCTTACTTACCAAGTGAGACCAGTTCCTTGTTAGATTCATTAACCATATCCAGTGGATCACTCATAGTATTTAGTATTGTCTTGTTCATTTCCCGCCTAGGATGCTTACATGGCATAGTTTCCATGTATATTATCCCTTATTTTAATCTTATAAGAGGGTGTGGGCTAATGGAAATATCTATGTGATGTGATTTTTATGACTTTAAGGGTAGGTAGGATTTAAATTCTTTTTTTTTGGCTGAAAAGAATATCATCCTTATTAGTAAGAGAGGCAGCAAAAAAAGGAGGAATAGCAGGTTTAGTGTCCTCAAATTTATTAATGGGAAGTGGCATGTCCTCTTAAGAAGACCAAACTAGTTAAGGGAGTCAGAAGATGTGCGTGCAGAAGATAAAAGTATTAGATGACAACATAGGGATTTTATTTTGGTGGCCAAGAGTAATAGTTATTCAACATTTATTTGTGATGATGTAGGTACAATGATTTTGTATGAGTAGAGGGATTGTAGGGTTTATTATAGCAGCGTTTGAAGATGTTGAGTTTGATAGGGATAAGGAAGAGTAAAGAAAATTACAATAGTGGTGGTTCCCCATGAGTTTTACCCAATATGATATCAATAATATTCTCTTTATTGGAGAAATACTCTAGAAAGGGGAAAATCAAAGGGGTATGGTTTTCTACTGTCTGTGCGGTAATAGTAGAGTTGATATCAGGGTTCCCAGTGGTTTGTGAGTGTGGTTGAATTATAAGTGACTAAGGAGTGGGTTGTGGATAGATAGAGTAATGTGTAGATGCCATTGGAAAATAAAACAATGTTGATCAAAGTTGGATTTGAAAAAATGGTAATATAAAGGTAATCAATTAGTGGAGAAGGCCTGAGTTATGTCAAATATTAATTGGATGTGATGGTTTTATAAGCTTTAAAAGGGGAAATATAATGATAACTATCATAGTAAAATAAAATAAGAAATTAATTTTAATTTTCCTTCCAATAAGGAATTGAAAGAACATTGAGTGGATGAAACCAGGTTCACAAAGTAGTAATTGACAAATGCAGTATAGGCATCAAAATTACATGTTAGTAAAGGATGTGGAAATTTTAAAGCCTTGTGTTCATTAAGAACTCGATTATTTGGAATAGACCCCAACATTTTCTAGTTATCATTAAGATAGTGTGGGTAATATTATCTAACTATAAGGACCTAAATCATCGTTATGTAAAAATCATCCCAAAAAAATATTTCAACTAGGAAATCCATTTTTCGGACCTCATAGGAATTATTTCATGGGAAAAAGTTGTGACCCAAATTAAATTTGGGCTAAGAAACAAAAAGTTAGGCTGGGCCTCCAGCCCTTCCACTGCAGTGGTAGATCCACCGTTGCAATGGTACTCTAGTTGTTATAACGGCAGTCAGGCAATAGCCAACTCGAGGGTTTATTAAAACCCTTTTTCATCTGAGACTCCTTTGGTTGTCCTTTTCCTCCAAAAACACCCTAAATAAACCTATTACCTAGAACAGTAAGAATACAGAGGCCAAGCTCAGTGAGGGTGATTTTGAGGCATTTTTATGTTATTCCAACATTAGAAGAGTCCATACATAAGCTAGATTCACTGTAATAATGATACTAATATCAAGAGTTTCATATTTAGGCCTTTGTGAATGGAGTTTAGATGGGAAAAATAATAATATCTAGACTAGGTTATGACTGTATAATATTTAGACACTATCTTATCAAACTAGCTACTTCGAAAAAGCCCAAAGTATATGTCTGTGTATGTTACAGATATGCCAATAAATGTAAACATACTTGGTGGGTTATAAGAAGGGTAAGTACTACATATGTACTAAATAAGTGTAATTTGAGGCCAAAGTAGGTTATTAATGTGTTTGTAGGAGTTTGGTAAGGCTTGGTTAGGGATAGAGAGAATAGCTAATAAAAACCTGAAGGCAGTGATAGGTTTGGATTTGTTAGAAGAGTCATGGTTGTTATAAATATGTTGTTGTGGATAATTGTATATACAATTAAAAATATAGAAAAAGTAGGCAATAAGGGAAAGAGAGATATAGGCATTGTATCCTGGATTAGAGTGGCCTAAAAAGGAATGAGTAATGACCTAAAGGCATAAGCATATATCAGTGAGTGTGAGTTATTGGTTGTGTCTTGGGGTTTGGATTCTATGTTTTTCACATTGGCATATAGATACATTCAGAAATGCAAATGTAAGAGACAGGTGATAGAATAACATTTGGCACAAAAGGGTTAATAGTGCAAAAAACTTGATAGGCTCTGTTCTTAAATGTAATTGGGGGTTTGTTATTTATTTTCAAGCATTACTTATGATTATTGACTGTATCTTGAATTTACATATGATATTGAGTGTTACATTAATTATGTTGGTTACATGATATTGATGATGATATTGAGATTATGTAAAAATAATGTTAAGATGACATTCTTATGGTATTGATGATGAGTGGGGTTGTTGATGTTGATAAGTGATATTGATGATGAGGTTGACATGATACATACATTTTCCACATATGCACCCATCATATTTATTTGAATTTGTATATATACATATTCTAGGGAATTTTGTTACAAAACCAATTTGAATAATTGATGTATTATATAACTATAAACTTATTGGAGTAAAGAATGATATAAGTAATTTGTTATGTTTCAAGTCAAATGAGTATGAGGGGTAATTGTCTAACATGGTCTAGTCCTTATAACATGCTAGATATGTGGGGATCGTGGAATTGTCCTTAATTGTTAGAAATGTAGTTGGGGGTCTTGACAGTGATAAGAGTAAAACCATAGGATGGGTTATGAGGGGAATAAAACAAGAAATAGAAGAGCTTATGAAGTCTAAATTGTCAAAGGACAAGGATACAAAAAAATATTAAATGATAGGTAGGTCACAGTGCTGATAAAGCTAACACGCCATAGATTAGATAGAAAGGGTTAGAATTCAAAACTTTAATGATGAAATGATTTTCTCCCTATTTGATTCATTTTTTCTTTGTTTCTAACCTTAATTGGTATATGATAACTAATAGTACATATGGTTGTGCTGATACTACACTTACTATACATCTATTTGGGGGTATATCTATATCGTAGGTTAGTTGGTGTTTCTATAGGTTCAATGGTGATCACTATGAAATAACTCATGTCCTTTTATTCTCGTAGGGATACTGTGTCCTAGATTGTCTCCTTTATTGCTTAGTGCTCATGTATCAATTTAGATTAGGTTATGGGAATAACTATTAATTCTTTTCTACATTGTTTATATCTTTTAAATTTATTGAACATGAGTTTTTTCATGATTAAGGAATTTTATTATTTTAAATATCATTAGCTTCCATATTAATTAAATGATTATATAGTTATTGTTCTTCTATTTAGGATTGAGTTGGGTAGGTACTCGCATTATCCGTTGGTTGGGCCGTGACAAGATAGTATCAGAGCTTAGGTTACCTGTCTCCTAGTACAAGAGTAAATATTTAATAGTCTTGTGGATTGGTGTTTTGATGTCCACTTCTAATCTATAGGATGCTATAAGTAATCTAGAAAATCAATTTTAATTTCTTCTCTCCTATGTTCTAATTCAGTATTGTCTCCCCGAGTGGAATCAACTATTAGATATAAGATTCCAATTCCTATATCAACTATCACAATTGGGATTACTTGGCCACAATTAGTAACTCAAATATGATTGGAAGGTTTGAATAGTATTGTTCTAACCATTAGATATCAATGAGAGGCATAAGATCTGTAGAAAGGAAATTGTTAGTGCACTAAATGGAGTTGAGAGATTAAAACCACGTTAACAATAACTTAGAAGTACAAATTTAAGCATTCTGGGTTTACAATTTTCTAAGGCTGAGGGATAAAGGTAATAAACGTGTTCGTGGGATAAGATAGTTATGAAAAAGGAACTCAAATTGGATGAAAAGTCAGAGACACTGGTGGGTGTGGCTAAAATAATGTTGCTACAACTACTCCGCTTCTAAAGTTCTACTACAACAACTCCCAAGAAGTAAGCTACCAGGGACACTCCTAATTTGTAATTTTTTGTGTGTTGAAAAAAGACCCTATTTGATAACAATGTATTTGATGAAATAAAAGGAAAAGAGTTAGACTTAAGTGTAGAAAAAATATTTAAAATACCAACAATAAAAAAAATATTTACTAGGAAAAAGGAAGAATATTATGTAGTAAGCCAAAAGGAACATGTAATAGACTGTAGATATGCAAAAGGTAAAGCTAGTATACCACTAGTAACAAAAAGAATAATTAATAAAGACATAAACGATATAAAAAGTAGAGACCCAATAAAATATGTACACCTTGGAGGTACAAAAATATTAATAAAAGCATGTTTTAGAGAAGGAATAGATACACCAATAGAATTATATTTAGCCTATAGAAAAAAGTATAATAACTGCCATAAAAGGAAATTTAATATACCAAAAATTTAAATTTATAATAAGTGCGAATTATTCAGTAGCAGTAACGGATAAAAATATAGACAAATAATTAGTATTATTTTGGAAAATATCAGGAATAGAATTAACCCCAGGAAGTAAAATATTTACAGCAAGATGTAAAAATCTATATGTATTAACAACAAAACATAAAATAACGGGAAAAAATAAAATTAATAAAATACAAATAGAAAGCCCTTTTGAACAATTTGTAAAAACAATTGATAATAATGATTATAGTTACAGAAATATAGACATAGAAGAAGATCTAGAAATAATAAATGATAGAATAAGTACAACAAAAAGAATAGCTTATGATAAACCGGAATCATCAAGCTCATCAAAAAGAACAAGTTATGAAACAAGTTCAATGGATAATTCAAACCAATATTACATAACAGGAAAGGTAAATGAAAAAGAATATTTAATACTCTTAAATACAGGACAAGAAGAAAATTATATAGCAAAATATCTAGTAAAAAATGAGGAAATAAAAACTGACAATAATATATGCCCAGATCTACCAAGAAGTTTAATAAATACTAAAAATATAGCAGAAAAAAATAATAATAATAGGAATAAGAAAAATAAAAATAGAATTTGAAGTAAAAGAAGAAATGCAAACAACAGACATAATATTAGGAATAAAATGGTTAGAACAAGTAAAACCATATAATATAGAACATACACAATTAACTATAACATATAACAGAGAGAAATTATTCTTAAGAAGAGCTTTAACATAAAATGAAAATATATGTATTAATGAAGATAGTAGTAAAAGGATATTACAGTAGATATTATACGCCTATGATAGACACAGGAGCAGAAGCTAATTTATGTAGATATAATTGTTTACCAGAAAGTAAATGGGATAAATTAAAAACACCAATAATAGTTAAAGGATTTAATAACGAAGGAAGCTTAATTACTTACAAAGCTAAGAATGTAAAAACACAAGTATGGGATAAAATATTAACAATAGAAGAAATTTATAATTATGAACTAACATCAAAAGATATACTTTTAGGAATGCCGTTTCTAGATAAATTATACCCACATATAATAACTAGAACAGATTGGTGGTTTACAACACCATGTAAACAGAAAGTAAGAGCAAAAAGAGTTAATAATAAAATAAGAAAGAAAACTGATTGGATAAAAGGAAGTGAAAAAATTACACAAAAGTTAGAAAATATAAAAAATACTGAAGATACAATAGAACTAGTCGTATTTTCGATAAATAAAACAGAAATAACTATATTTTCAATAAATAAGATAGAAATAATTAAGGGAAAATTAGAACAATTATATAGTGAAGATCCATTAAAAGGATGGGAAAGACATAAAACCATTAAAAAAATTGAATTAATAGATAAAAATAGCATAATAACCCAGAAACCATTAACATATAATTTTGATGATTTAAAAGAATTTAAAATGCATATAGAAGAATTATTAGAAAAATAATATATACAAAAAAGTAATAGTAAACATAATAGCCCAGCATTCATAGTAAATAAACATAGTGAACAAAAAAGAGGAAAAAGTAGAATGGTTATTGATTATAGAAATTTAAATGCAAAAACAATGACTTATAATTACCCAATTCCAAATAAAATATTAAAAATAAGACAAATACAAGGATATAATTATTTTAGTAAATTTGATTGTAAATCAGGATTTTACCATCTAAAGTTAGAAGAAGAATCTAAGGAATTAACCGCATTTACGGTACCACAAGGATTTTATGAATGAAATGTACTACCATTTGGATATAAAAATGCACCAGGTAGATATCAACATTTTATGGATAGTTATTTAAAAAACTACCTAATTGTATAGTATATATAGACGATATACTATTATATACAAAGACCAAAGAAGAACATTTAAAATTATTGAAACAATTTACGGATATAATAGAAAAATCGGGAATAAGTTTAAGTAAAAAGAAAGCTGAAATTATGAAAAATCAGATAGAATTTTTAGGAATACAAATAGATAAAAGTGGAGTAAAAATGCAACAACATATAGTACAAAAAATAATAAATTCGAAAGAAGAATTAGATACAAAAAAGAAATTACAATCATTTTTAGGATTAGTAAACCAAGTAAGAGAATATATACCAAAATTAGCAGAAAATCTAAAGCCTTTACAGAAAAAATTAAAAAAGGATGTAGAATATAATTATAACGAAGACGATAAAAAACAAGTTCAAAAAATAAAAATACTTTGTAAAGAATTACCAAAATTACAATTTCCAGATGAAAATAGAAAATTTATATATATAGTAGAAGCAGATGCTAGTGAATGTAGTTATGGAGGAGTACTTAAATATTAATATGAAGAAGAAAAATTAGAACACCACTGTAGATACTACTCAGGTACATTTAATGAAACAGAAATAAAATGGGAAAGAAATAGAAAAGAATTATGCTCATTATACAAATGTTTATTAGCATTTGAGCCATACATTGTATATAACAAATTTATTGTACGAACAGATAATACACAGGTACGCTGGTGGCTAACAAAGAAAATACAAAATTCAGTTACAACAAAAGAAATTCGGAGACTAGTATTGAATATATTGAATTTCACATTTAAAATTGAAGTAATCAGTACTAACAAAAATGTTATTGCAGATTACATATCAAGACAAAGCTACACAGACTGACATAATAGAAGAAGATACTCTAGAAAAAATACTCAACACCCTAACTACGCTTTCAATGAAAGTGGACAGTATGGGTAATAAGATAGAAAAGCTAAAGACTAATGAAGATAAACTTGTATGGGTAATAAGATAGAAAAGCTAAAGACTAATGAAGATAAACTGAAGTCTATAGCTACAAATCACCTAACTCAGCAGTGTGCAGAGCTATGTCGATCGGAAGACTTTAAAATTTCAGAACTAGAAGGAGACGTTGGGATACTCCATAAAACCCATAACATTTATCAATCTACTTCTGCAGGTACAAGCAAAGGAGTTAGGAGAAATACAAATATGAACATAAACAAGCTATTTGATAAACCATTTATTCCAAATACACAAAAAGATCCTATGTTTATACCCCCACAAATCACCACATACCGAGAAAGTCTAAACCAAGACAAAAAGACCTACAACCATACAGCCCGAACATACATAGAAAATATTTACAAAATACAAAACTTCTTAAATACCAACCCCAGAGCTATAAACATCCAAGAACCACATACAAATTACATAACCCAGAAGCTAACCGGATACAATAAGCTAATTGTTTTGCCCAAAACCAAACCAGGTCTAGTTAAAACCTGTTACGAATATGGACTACTTAGCACCATATATACCCAAGACGGAAATGAAATATCCAATATACCAGAAATATATGATTCATTTAACAGTTTTAAAAGAATAACCAAAGGTAACCTATTTTTTATAAAATTTTATACGGCACCAGCAGAGATATTGTATGATGAAGTTAAATCACCTATACAAGTTGTAAAAATAGGAATGACCCGAGATATGATTATACCAGAAGATATTACTCAACAACCAGAAATACCTAGAATTGAGATACCAAATTTTTATGCAAATAAGAGAATTATTGGACTATCTACGATTCTTCAAGAATTAGCAAATAATTATCGCAACAGAAATCCCATATGGAGTTATTATTCAAGAGGTAATGTAATAATATACTCAAATTCAAAGGAACTACGAGAAGCAGATATGGAAGACGTAAGGCAATGGATCTTGACTTTACTCAATCCAGAGAAAAAAACTATCGCCAGAGCTATTAAAGAAAAATTTATTTCGGAAGAATTATTAACCATATATTGCAAGTTAATTGGACATAAATATCCAGACCATCAATGTTCAAAATGTAATGGAGAAGATAATATTGTCCCAGAAGTTCAGCTAGAATAAAAGAATCAAGAAGATAAGCATGCCAGCTGGAAAGATAAGAGAAGAAGCAATAATTGAGATAGAGCAGATACGACAGCATCAGCGGAAGACAAGATATAGGATCATTTATTGTATAGATTTTTTAGTCTTTACGTAAAAATTTTAAGATTGTAAATTAGCATTTATGTAGACTTGGACTTTTCTTAGCCTTTAAAGGCTATGTATAGGCTTTTTAGGTTAGGTAGCCTTTTTAGACCTTATAGCCTTTTTGACTTATAGGTTAGCATTTAAAAAACGTGTAAAGATGATTGTAAAGTTTTTTTTCGTTCTATAAAGGAAGGAAACAGAAGGCATTGCAAGGCAAGCCTTCATGCGTTGAAGCAGAAAAACTCTCTCTTGTCTACAACAAATATTTTTGCTTAGTTATTAAAAACAGGTATATTTCAATGGAAAAATCTATGGAGGAACAAAGCTCAGAAATATCAAACCTACCCGAACAGGTATATCTATTTATGATTATGAATAGCTAAATTCATAATTCCCAACAATCATGGTATGATAAAATAAATTCATGTTAGTTACTTTATAGTAGAATTATTCGAAGAATAATATGTTAAGAAGTTTATTAGCAAAGTGGAAATGGAGAAAAATCCCTAAGAACTATGACATCCTAAAGGTGAAACCAATAAGGCAAGAAGCCGTGGTGGGGAGTAACCAGAGTAGAGGTGCTGTTTAAAGAAAAATATCCAGATTACCATGCTAATAGTGACCGAAGAACATGTTATTTAAGAATAATCTAGTATATAGTAACCTAAAATGACCATATTTTGTTATGTACATGGTTGAAGGAAATATTTTGAAAAAAGCAATTTTATGAAAATGAATAATTATTTATCTGATACAATGGTAGATAAATTTAAAATACTTATTTTGTATGCACTTAAAGATATAAAAGTAGTAGATATAAGAAAAATCATATTAGAAAAAGCATTTGGTAAATATTACATAACTAGAGTAAATTATATACCATACCTACCTAACTACTCTTACAAATACTTACCATGATAAATTACATAGAATTTTTAGAAAAAGATATGAGAGACATACAGTTACTAGAAAAACAGATGAAAATAAATATAGACAAATACATGGAAAATAAAGATATAAAATATATAGAATTTCTTAATGAAAATATGCAAAAATTACTTAGACTAAAACAAACAACTAGAAAATATTATGAAAAAGCATGATAGATGATATTAAAATACTTGTTTTATATATACTTAAAGATATAGAGATTATAGACCTAAAGAAAATAATATGAGAAAAATTAGAATATTATGAAGAGGAAGAATTATTAAACAGTATAGAAAATTTACGCATATATTATGAACATCAATATTACTTAGATTCGGATGAATATTATTCAGAATAAATAAATGTTAGAATATATAAAAAAAAATTAGAGGAAGACAAAATTGGATATATGAAGAAGTCAATTACAGAAATCAACTTGAAATAGAAAAAAGACAACTAGAAGAAAAATTACTTAAAATAAAATTAACCTTAGAAAAGGAAGATGCAAGTAATAATTTATTTAATACATTCGAAAAATTATTTAATACAAATGGAAAATTACTTATACATGAACAACAAATACTAGTTAGTCAGATAAAGAATATAAACCTACGCATTGAATATAGCAAAGTTAGAATAAAATACTACACAGAAATTGCTAAAATTTCAATAGGATAAAATAATAAACCAAACAAATTAATGAATACATCTTACGAAAAGAATAAATCATTAAAAGAAATAGAAACCCAACTATATAGTCTATACCCAGAATACAAACGGTTACATATTACTAATGAGGATCCTAAAACACTAGATAATCTAATTACGATAATATCTAATCTAGAACATTAATTAATAAAACATCTTAAGTCAAGAAGATAAAAATGAAAATTATTTCAATCAATAATATTCATTATAAAAATAAATACCTACGTATTTATTATCTAGTTAAATTATCGCACCTAATCCGCACCCAGGTATATTTCAATGGAAAAATCTATGGAGGAACAAAGCTCAGAAATATCAAACCTACCCGAACAGGTACATCTATTTATGATTATGAATAGCTAAATTCATAATTCCCAACAATCATGGTATGATAAAATAAATTCATGTTAGTTACTTTATAGTAGAATTATTCGAAGAATAATATGTTAAGAAGTTTATTAGCAAAGTGGAAACGGAGAAAAATCCCTAAGAACTATGCCATCCTAAAGGTGAAACCAATAAGGCAAGAAGCCGTGGTGGGGAGTAACCAGAGTAGAGGCGTTGTTTAAGGGAAAATATCCAGATTACCATGCTAATAGTGACCGAAGAACATGTTATTTAAGAATAATCTAGTATATAGTAATCTGAGATGACTATATTTTGTTATGTACATGGTTGAAGGGAATATTATGAAAAAAACAATTTTATGAAAATGAATAATTATTTATCTGATACAATGGTAGATAAATTCAAACATGTATGCTACTTCTGTATTTTTTAAATAACTGGGCTTTCATACCATTTGTAGGGGGTGCGGATTAGGTGCGATAATTTAACTAGATAATAAATACGTAGGTATTTATTTTTATAATGAATATTATTGATTGGAATAATTTTCATTTTTATCTTCTTGACTTAAGATGTTTTATTAATTCATGTTCTAGATTAGATATTATCGTAATTAGATTATCTAGTGTTTTAGGATCCTCGTTAGTAATATGTAACCATTTGTATTCTGGGTATAGACTATATAGTTGGGTTTCTATTTCTTTTAATGATTTATTCTTTTCGTAAGATGTATTCATTAATTTGTTTGGTTTATTATTTTATCCTATTGAAACTTTAGCAATTTCTGTGTAGTATTTTATTCTAACTTTGCTATATTCAATGCGTAGGTTTATATTCTTTATCTGACTAACTAGTATTTGTTGTTCATGTATAAGTAATTTTTCATTTGTATTAAATAATTTTTTGTATGTATTAAATAAATTATTACTTGTATCTTCCTTTTCTAAGGTTAATTTTATTTTAAGTAATTTTTCTTCTAGTTGTCTTTTTTCTATTTCAAGTTGATTTCTGTAATTAACTTCTTCATATATCCAATTTTGTCTTTCTCTAATTTTTTTTATATATTCTAACATTTATTTATTCTGAATAATATTCATATGAATCTAAGTAATATTGATGTTCATGATATATGCGTAAGTTTTCTATACTGTTTAATAATTCTTCTTCTTCATAATCTTCTAATTTTTCCCATATTATTTTCTTTATGTCTATAATTTCTATATCTTTAAGTATATGTAAAAAAGGTATTTTAATATCATCTATCATGCTTTTTCATAATATTTTCTAGTTGTTTGTTTTAGTCTAAGTAATTTTTGCATATTTTCATTAAGAAATTCTATATATTTTATATCTTTATTTTCCATGTATTTGTCTATATTTATTTTCATCTGTTTTTCTAGTAACTGTATGTCTCTCATATCTTTTTCAAAAAATTCTATGTAATTTATCATGGTAAGTATTTGTAAGAGTAGTTAGGTAGGTATGGTATATAATTTACTCTAGTCATGTAATATTTACCAAATGCTTTTTCTAATATGATTTTTCTTATATCTACTACTTTTATATCTTTAAGTGCATACAAAATAAGTATTTTAAATTTATCTGCCATTGTATCAGATAAATAATTATTCATTTTCATAAAATTGCTTTTTTCAAAATATTCCCTTCAACCATGTACATAACAAAATATGGTCATTTTAGGTTACTATATACTAGATTATTCTTAAATAACATGTTCTTCGGTCACTATTAGCATGGTAATATGGATATTTTCCCTTAAACAACGCCTCTACTCTGGTTACTCCCCACCACGGCTTCTTGCCTTATTGGTTTCACCTTTAGGATGGCATAGTTCTTAGGGATTTTTCTCCGTTTCCACTTTGCTAATAAACTTCTTAACATATTATTCTTCGAATAATTCTACTATAAAGTAACTAACATGAATTTATTTTATCATACCATGATTGTTGGGAATTATGAATTTAGCTATTCATAATCATAAATAGATATACCTGTGCGGGTAGGTTTGATATTTCTGAGCTTTGTTCCTCCATAGATTTTTCCATTGAAATATACCTGTTTTTAATAACTAAGCAAAAATATTTGTTGTAGACAAGAGAGAGTTTTTCTGCTTCAACGCATGAAGGCTTGCCTTGCAATGCCTTCAGTTTCCTTTCTTTATAGAACGAAAAAAAACATTACAATCATCTTTACACGTTTTTTAAATGCTAACCTATAAGTCAAAAAGGCTATAAGGTCTAAAAAGGCTACCTAACCTAAAAAGCCTATACATAGCCTTTAAAGGCTAAGAAAAGTCCAAGTCTACATAAATGCTAATTTACAATCTTAACAAATTTACGTAAAGACTAAAAAATCTATACAATAAATGATCCAATAGCTTGTCTTCCGTTGATGTTGTCGTATCTGCTATATCTCAATTATTGCTTCTTCTCTTATCTTTCCAACTGGCATGCTTATCTTCTTGATTCTTTTATTCTAGCTGAACTTCTGGGACAATATTATCTTCTCCATTACATTTTGAACATTGATGGTCTGGATATTTATGTCCAATTAACTTGCAATATCTGGTTAATAATTCTTCCGAAATAAATTTTTTTTAATAGCTCTGGCGATAGGTTTTTTCTCTGGATTGAGTAAAGTCAAGATCCATTGCCTTACGTCTTCCATATCTGCTTCTCGTAGTTCCTTTGAATTTGAGTATATTATTACATTACCTCTTGAATAATAACTCCATATGGGATTTCTGTTGCGATAATTATTTGTTAATTCTTGAAGAATCGTAGATAGTCC
This sequence comes from Capsicum pubescens, assembly GCA_030864215.1. Classification (NCBI taxonomy): domain Eukaryota; kingdom Viridiplantae; phylum Streptophyta; class Magnoliopsida; order Solanales; family Solanaceae; genus Capsicum; species Capsicum pubescens. The sequence continues at coordinate 112,951,423 of CM061544.1, forward strand.
AATAATTCTCTTATTTGCATAAAAATTTGGTATCTCAATTCTAGGTATTTCTGGTTGTTGAGTAATATCTTCTGGTATAATCATATCTCGGGTCATTCCTATTTTTACAACTTGTATAGGTGATTTAACTTCATCATACAATATCTCTGCTGGTGCCGTATAAAATTTTATAAAAAATAGGTTACCTTTGGTTATTCTTTTAAAAATGTTAAATGAATCATATATTTCTGGTATATTGGATATTTCATTTCCGTCTTGGGTATATATGATGCTAAGTAGTCCATATTCGTAACAGGTTTTAACTAGACATGGTTTGGTTTTGGGCAAAGCAATTAGCTTATTGTATCCGGTTAGCTTCTGGGTTATGTAATTTGTATGTGGTTCTTGGATGTTTATAGCTCTGGGGTTGGTATTTAAGAAGGTTTGTATTTTGTAAATATTTTCTATGTATGTTCGGGTTGTATGGTTGTAGGTCTTTTTGTCTTGGTTTAGACTTTCTCGGTATGTGGTGATTTGTTTGGGTATAAACATAGGATCTTTTGGTGTATTTGGAATAAATGGTTTATCAAATAGCTTTTTTAGGTTCATATTTGTATTTCTCCTAACTCCTTTGCTTGTACCTGCAGAAGTAGATTGATAAATGTTATGGGTTTTATGGAGTATCCCAACGTCTCCTTCTAGCTCTGGAATTTTAATGTCTTCCGATCGACATAGCTCTGCACACTGCTGAGTTAGCTGATTTGTAGCTATAGACTTCAGTTTATCTTCATTAGTCTTTAGCTTTTCTATCTTATTACCCATACAAGTTTATCTTCATTAGTCTTTAGCTTTTCTATCTTATTACCCATACTGTCCACTTTCATTGAAAGCGTAGTTAGGGTGTTGAGTATTTTTTCTAGAGTATCTTCTTCTATTATGTCAGTTTGTGTAGCTTTGTCTTGATATGTAATCTGCAATAACATTTTTGTTAGTACTGATTACTTCAATTATAAATGTGAAATTCAATATATTCAATACTAGTCTCCGAATTTCTTTTGTTGTAACTGAATTTTGTATTTTCTTTGTTAGCCACCAGCGTACCTGTGTATTATCTGTTCGTACAATAAATTTGTTATATACAATGTATGGCTCAAATGCTAATAAACATTTATATAATGAACATAATTCTTTTTTATTTATTTCCCCATTTTATTTCTGTTTCATTAAATGTACCTGAGTAGTATCTACAGTGGTGGTCTAATTTTTCCTCTTCATATTTATATTTAAGTACTCCTCCATAACTACATTCACTAGCATCTGCTTCTACTATATATATAAATTTTCTATTTTCTTCTGGAAATTGTAATTTTGATAATTCTTTACAAAGTATTTTTATTTTTTGAACTTGTTTTTTATCTTCTTCGTTATAATTATATTCTACATCCTTTTTTGATTTTTTCTGTAAGGGCTTTAGATTTTCTGCTAATTTTGGTATATATTCTCTTACTTGGTTTACTAATCCTAAAAATGATTGTAATTTCTTTTTTGTATCTAATTCTTCTTTCGAATTTATTATTTTTTGTACTATATGTTGTTGCATTTTTACTCCACTTTTATCTATTTGAATTACTAAAAATTCTATCTGATTTTTCATAATTTCAGCTTTCTTTTTACTTAAACTTATTCCCGATTTTTCTATTATATCCGTAAATTGTTCCAATAATTTTAAATGTTCTTCTTTGGTCTTTGTATATAATAGTATATCGTCTATATATACTATACAATTAGGTAGTTGTTTAAAATAACTATCCATAAAATGTTGATATCTACCTGGTGCATTTTTATATCCAAATGGTAGTACATTCCATTCATAAAATCCTTGTGGTACCGTAAATGCGGTTAATTCCTTAGATTCTTCTTCTAACTTTAGATGGTAAAATCCTGATTTACAATCAAATTTACTAAAATAATTATATCCTTGTATTTGTCTTATTTTTAATATTTTATTTGGTATTGGGTAATTATAAGTCATTGTTTTTGCATTTAAATTTTTATAATCAATAACCATTCTACTTTTTCCTCTTTTTTGTTCACTATGTTTATTTACTATAAATGCTGGGCTATTATGTTTACTATAACTTTTTTGTATATATTGTTTTTCTAATAATTCTTCTATATGCATTTTAAATTCTTTTAAATCATCAAAATTATATGTTAATGGTTTCTGGGTTATTATGCTATTTTTATCTATTAATTCAATTTTTTTAATGGTTTTATGTCTTTCCCATCCTTTTAATGGATCTTCACTATATAATTGTTCTAATTTTCCCTTAATTATTTCTATCTTATTTATTGAAAATATAGTTATTTCTGTTTTATTTATCGAAAATACGACTAGTTCTATTGTATCTTCAGTATTTTTTATATTTTCTAACTTTTGTATAATTTTTTCACTTCCTTTTATCCAATCAGTTTTCTTTCTTATTTTATTATTAACTCTTTTTGCTCTTACTTTCTGTTTACATGGTGTTGTAAACCACCAATCTGTTCTAGTTATTATATGTGGGTATAATTTATCTAGAAACGACATTCCTAAAAGTATATCTTTTGATGTTAGTTCATAATTATAAATTTCTTCTATTGTTAATATTTTATCCCATACTTGTGTTTTTACATTCTTAGCTTTGTAAGTAATTAAGCTTCCTTCGTTATTAAATCCTTTAACTATTATTGGTGTTTTTAATTTATCCCATTTACTTTCTGGTAAACAATTATATCTACATAAATTAGCTTCTGCTCATGTGTCTATCATAGGCGTATAATATCTACTGTAATATCCTTTTACTACTATCTTCATTAATACATATATTTTCATTTTATGTTAAAGCTCTTCTTAAGAATAATTTCTCTCTGTTATATGTTATAGTTAATTGTGTATGTTCTATATTATATGGTTTTACTTGTTCTAACCATTTTATTCCTAATATTATGTCTGTTTTTTGCATTTCTTCTTTTACTTCAAATTCTATTTTTATTTTTCTTATTCCTATTATTATTTCTTTTTCTGCTATATTTTTAGTATTTATTAAACTTCTTGATAGATCTGGGCATATATTATTGTCAGTTTTTATTTCCTCATTTTTTACTAGATATTTTGCTATATAATTTTCTTCTTGTCCTGTATTTAAGAGTATTAAATATTCTTTTTCATTTACCTTTCCTGTTATGTAATATTGGTTTGAATTATCCATTGAACTTGTTTCATAACTTGTTCTTTTTTATGAGCTTGATGATTCCGGTTTATCATAAGCTATTCTTTTTGTTGTACTTATTCTATCATTTATTATTTCTAGATCTTCTTCTATGTCTATATTTCTGTAACTATAATCATTATTATCAATTGTTTTTACAAATTGTTCAAAAGGGATTTCTATTTGTATTTTATTAATTTTATTTTTTCCCGTTATTTTATGTTTTGTTGTTAATACATATAGATTTTTACATCTTGCTGTAAATATTTTACTTCCTGGGGTTAATTCTATTCCTGATATTTTCCAATATAATACTAATTATTTGTCTATATTTTTATTCGTTACTGCTACTGAATAATTCGCACTTATTATAAATTTAAATTTTTGGTATATTAAATTTCCTTTTATGGCAGTTATTATACTTTTTTCTATAGGCTAAATATAATTCTATTGGTGTATCTATTCCTTCTCTAAAACATGCTTTTATTAATATTTTTGTACCTCCAAGGTGTACATATTTTATTGGGTCTCTACTTTTTATATCGTTTATCTCTTTATTAATTATTCTTTTTGTTACTAGTGGTATACTAGCTTTACCTTTTGCATATCTACAGTCTATTACATGTTCCTTTTGGCTTACTACATAATATTCTTCCTTTTTCCTAGTAAATATATTTTTTATTGTTGGTATTTTAAATATTTTTTCTACACTTAAGTCTAACTCTTTTCCTTTTATTTCATCAAATATTATTTTTTGATCTGTTCCTTCGTCATTTAAATATTCTTCTTTTGTTATTATTTTTATATGTTCCTCAGTCATTTAATTCGTCTAATTCACTATCTATTTCGTTATTTGTTTCATTCTCTGAAATTTCATATATACTGTCTTCACTTTCTAATTCGTAATCTATGTAATCTATCTGCATATATTCTATATTTTCTATTTTTATTTCTGATATTTGTTTATTTTTTGGGTTTTTAGGTAATTTACAATCTCTAGCTAAATGTCCTATTTTTCCGCAATTATAACAGGTACATTCCTTTATAGATTTCTTTTTCCTATATGGTCTTTTATGTTTATAATTTTTTACATAATATCTTTTTCTTGGTTTCTTATACTTATATTTTGATTTTTTGTATTTCTTATATTTCTTATGTCTTTTTCTTTTTTCTTATAATATCTATCTTCGCATCCAAATTGAGGTGTTATTTTATCTTTGCAACATGCTAAATTTCTTATTAATATTTTTTCCATTTTTATTTCTTCTCTGTATTTTTCACATAGGTTTCTATACCATTGTTGTAAAAAATTTATTCTTGCTCCTAGAGTATCTACTGTTTTTGTTTCATCCCAATTTTTTATTATTTTTGAACTAAATGGTTCAGGTAATTTATTAAAATATAATTTTCTTATTTCCTTACTTTCTTCTATATTATATGCTCCTTTATAATAATATTCTTTAAATGCGCAAGTATATTCATCTATATAGCACATATTACATATTGCTAATTTTAACATTAAATTCCTATTTATATCTTTCTCTTCATTTTTTTCTTCTTCTTTTGTTGTCATGCTACTAAATTCGTCTTTTATAGCTGTTTCATATTTTTTTAATAATTCTATAGGTGTTAATTTTATTGATGATGTACCTTTTGTGGGTTTGTCGGTTCTTAATATTCTTTTACTATTTTCAGTTAGATTTAAAAACCATAATTTCACTGTTCCTATTAGTGTTTTTTCTATATATTCTGGTGCATCTACTACACTTATATTATTTTCTAATAATTATTTTGTCATATATCCTATCCATAATTGTATTGTTTTTTCTGTATCTATTACACAATCTAAGTCTAAAAAGTTATAATTTTTATTAACTATTTGTTTTGGTGTCCATTTGTCATATTCATTCTTTAGATTATATCTTTTAAACTTATTCTTATAATATGTAGGTTTTCTTATTTCTGATGTACTAGGTATTATATTTTGACCTTCTTTTTTATCAAGAGTATTTATTTATGTGTTGATATTTTCTAAATTTTCTTCATTAATTACTTCTTGTTTTTCATTGATTTCTAAATTTTTTGTATTTGTTAATATTTCTGTATATGTTTCACTATCTTCTGAATCATAATTATCTGTCTCTTCAACATCTATATTATTTATTTCCAATTCCTTGTCTTTTCTTTCTTTATTGTCTATTTCTAATTTTTCTTTAAATTGATTTATTTCTTTTAATAATTTTTGTTCTTTATCTTTTTCATCTTTTTCTTTCTGTCTTTTTTCATACAGATCTTTTAACATTTGTAATTCTTTTTCTAATTCAGAAATCCTACTATTTTTAGTTTCTTCTATTTTTCGTATTTCTTCTGTAGTTTGTTGTTTTATTTTTTCTATTTCTTTTTTTCTATCTATTTCTTCGTTTTCCCTTTCTATTCTTACCATAGTTGTCAATTTATCTTCTAATTTTAATTCTTCTTTTTCTAACATTAAATATAAATGTTCACCTATTTTCTTATATCTTCTCCCTAGATTAGAAAATACTATTCTTATTTTTAGTCCTTCGTGATTTTCATATATTTTTTCGTCTATTATAAATTCTTCTTTGTTCATTTAATTGTAAATAGTTCATGTTGATATATATATTCTAAACTATCTATTTGTGATTCTAAATTTGATATTTCATTTTTTTGTGCATTTATTGAGTTTTTACTAACTCCGGCAAATATATTATAACTTAATCTTTCTATTCTTATTTTTAATTCTTTACGTTTTTCAGAAATAATTTGTTTTAGTTCTTTGTATTTTTGTATTTTATTCATTTAAACCGTATTTATAGTATTTTGGCGGATACCTAAATCTGATTTTATCATAATTAGGTGGTATGTGTCTCATTCTTCTAGATTTTAAATGGATTATTAATTTTGCTTCAATACTAGATACTAAGGTAATTAGGTAGGCTAGTCTTTGTGGGTTTTCTTTTGTTTTATTTAGACTTATATATTCTGAATAATCACTAATTAAAGATTCTTTAATTTTTCTAAAAGCTTCTCTATTTTTAAATGGTCTTCTCATAATTAATCAATATTAATTATTGTCAAGTAAATCCAATCTAAATTCATAAATTCAAACATGTATGCTACTTCTATATTTTTTAAATAACTGGGCTCTGATACCATTTGTAGGGGGGTGCGGATTAGGTGCAATAATTTAACTAGATATGTATAACAAACTAGTTATTTACTAATAAAGGTGCAATAACAGTTGATGTCCTAAAAATGCAATAAAGTAAAGGAATTAGTTGTTTGTTTAATTCCCCAAATAAAGGCAACCCAAAGAACTAGAAAATAGTAATAAAATAAAGAGAGGGAAGGGGGAAATCTAATTGGTGGCCTCAGTATTTCCGATGCTTGAGATGTCTAAGACCTCCTCCTCCATTCCTCAAAGGAATAATAACTCCTCCATATCCTTCTTCGATAATATTGGGAGCTTCTTGGTAAGGGTAGGCACACTTAAACATCACCTGAACATCATTACATATCCTATATAACAAGCGGTCTCGAGAACGGCGCCTCTTTTTTTACTCATCTATATTTTGTCAAGGTTTTACATTGGTTAGGGCCAGTTCTAGTAGAACAATAGAACTCAAATAAGCCAACCCTGGTAGAGGAAACAGAGTCGGCACCATGTATCTTTTTATAGTTTTAAGGTCACCCTCCCAACCACTATGGATGCAAAAGCCTGTGTGGAGGAGGTTCCAAACTACTCGCCCCTCCAGCCCTATTATTCTCACCCTCTTCCCTTACTTTTTTTTTTGTTCACTCTCATCTTACCACTACCACTCAGTAGGTTAAAGGGCACATTATATTTCTCGATGGTATCCTGTTCCTAATTCGACACCTACACCCTTTTGCATAACTCAGTGATGAGGGAGGGAAAGAAGAGATCCCTCAAAAACCCTCCCTTATCATAGAAATTCCGCTCCTGATCAATAACCTTCATCCCTAAATTTACCTTATTCCCTAAAATAGCACAGACTATAAAGATAGACGTGTCATGCTGTATGAAGAAATTTTTTAACCATTGAATAAACGGATGGAGACTCAAGTAAAGTTTTTGGAGCACGTCTGTCATTTATCCATATCTGAACCTCCATAAAAAAGAAGGTACTCTTGGTCCCTTTGATGTTAGACTACTTCACTGTACCGTCCTGATCGTCCAGCACCAAGATCTTAGCTATGCACCTTAAATCTGACTCAATAATATCAACTTCAAAAATGGCATTGGAGGGGTTTGAAATCCCCAAGGTGTCATTGATAATGGCAGTATACAACAAAATATCCTTTCCTTGAATATTAATAGTTGGAAGGGGCACAAACCAATCCACGGTCAGGATTACGACAAAGAACTCTCAAATTATGGCCAAGTTGCACCCAAAGATGGGCTTTAATAGTATCTCTAAAGAAAAGGCCTCCAACCAGTTATAGAAGTTCGGTGCCTCATCCACTATATACCTCATTAGAAAAACCCTTTCATTAAGGAAACCCCTATTATGTCGTCTCTCTTTATAATGATCATGGCTGGTGGAGTCGAGAAACCTTAGGTATTAGATTTGGTGCTCCATAGAAGTCTAACAAATATTACAATTACACTTTTAAAAAATAAGTTGGGATTCTACGAGGGGGTGGGGAAGAAATTTCAAAAATTGGAAAAATCAAAATAAGAAAAGCTATTGTAGGCATTTTTACATCAGTGATTTTGTGGCTAAGACAACAAATCCACCGCTACAATGGTGTCATCATGCCCAACTGGTCCCACTCCCTCCTACAGTAGATTTTTGACTTCTCAAAAAAGTTTTTATTTTCTAAGCATAGATCGAGCCTGGTAAAGTTTGTGTTAACTTTTTTACACTAAAATATAGTCACTAACACCAAAAATCAAGCCCAAATTGTTCAAAATTGTTGGGAAGAATGTCTCTTCACCTTCCATCCTTTCCATGCCTGATAATCATAATAAACATTATCAATCATATGAATAGAAATATTTTAGGATAATTGGTGACATAAAGAATATATTAAACTTGACAATTCATGCAACAAAACACCAAAATTTGATATTCAAAATTTCTCAAAGAAACCAACCAAAATATCTTTTTCTACTCTAGATTTTGTGACTCTATGATTATAAGTGTATAAAGAAAGTAGTAGAATGAGAAATCACCTTGTATTATCATAGTAAAAAAATTTCCCAAGGAAATTTAAGAGAATTTTTATAGAGTATAAGTTGAAATAAGGGAAATAAAGGATTTTCACTTATTTGAGTGTCAATCACCATTTCTGCGATAGTCTTGCCTCTGCAGCGGTATTGTTGTAGTGATGGGTCTGCCGCTTATGTGGTGGGCTCCATGAGAGTTGTTCTTAATTCTAAATTTTTATGTACTGTGGTATTTGAAAATCCAAATGAATTTTAAAATAAATCATTGCATAAAGTATGATCGTATTTTCATTTAGTGGTAAATAATAATACTTGTGCATTGGATAAGGGAGCCCAATGGTTACAAATCTATGGGTTGGTCGGTTATGTAAAGTTAGTTTTAATTAATCAGACTTTGGTGAGATATTCTGGTCAATTAATAAGAATGAGAAATCACTTTTCTTTTTTATATTGTTATATACGTTGAATTTTAAGGTCGTGCCAAAAATTCTTTTCCTACATCTATAACCGTTGAGGGTCAAGCGGTGTGTAAATTTACATCTAATGTAATGATCCAAATTATTGTTATGTCTAAAATCATCCCAAAAAATACTTCAACAAATAAATCCTTATTCCGAACCTTATAGGAATTATTTCATCGAGAAAAATATATGACCCAAATCAAATTTGGGCTGAAATTTGAAAATAGGTCAAGCTTGTTACCCTGGAACTATAGTGGTTTATGCACCATTGCAGTGGTACTCTAGCCACTACAACAATAATCAGGAAGTAACTTGCTAGAGGACTAATCAAAACTCTCTTTCAGCTAAGCCTCTTTTGGTCGTCCTTTTCCTCCAAAAACCTCTCAAATAAAACCATTAACTCGAACAATGAGAATTTAGAGGCCAAGTTCCATGAGGGTGGTTTTGAGTAATTTTTTTATGGAACTCCAACATTAGAAGAGGTAAGACTCACATGGGATAAATCTCCACCCTCCGTGAAAAAGGAATTAGTATACGAGGCAGGTTATGATTTTATAGTAGTATATTAGTCTAGATATGTATAATAATAATATTTATATTGGGAGATTTCATGTCTTATTCCATTGGATGCAGAGTTTGGGTGGGCAAAATAATAATAGCAAGACTAGGTTATGACTATATGATGTTAGATGTTGTGTTATCGAACTTGTTGTTTTTAAATGCTCCCAGAATTTATGTTTGTATGTTTTAAAGGTATATTATTGAATGAAAACATAGTTGGTGGGATAGATAAGGGTGAAGGATGAGCAACAAATGAAATAAGTATGAGTAAGGGCCATAGTAGGTTGTTAGTGAGTAAGAAGAAGTTTTGTTAGGCCCGATTGGGGATTGAAAAAATGGGTGGTAAAGGTCTAAGGGTAGTGATAGGCTTGGATTAGTTGAAAGATTTTTGGGAGTCTTACATAGAGGGTTGTTGATATTTGTAAATCAAGTTACGAATCTAGACAAGGTAGGCAAGAAGGAAAATTGAGAGATGGATGTAATATTTAGGATTTGAGTGGCTAGGAAGGGCATGAGTGAAGACTTGAGGGTATGAGCACAAACTGATGAGTGCATTTTGTTGGGTGTTTCTTGAGGTCTAGATTTTATATGTATCATATAGGCCTATAGATACATTCATGAATACAAATGTATGAGCTAGATTCCTAAAAAGCCTTTGGTATGATAGGCTTAATAGTAGTGAGCCTTGCTAGACTCTATGCTTATATGTGAATTGGGGGTTTGTGATTCGTTTTGGGGTTTTACTTATAATTATTGACTGCATCTTGTATTTGCATATGATATTGAGCATGACATCGATAATGACAGTGAGATGGTATTGATGATGATGTTTAGGTTATATTGATGGTGAAATTAAGATCATGTATAAATGATGTTGAGGTGATTTTATTGATATTGATGGGGTGATATTGACGATTATGTTAAGATCATAAATGACATGATACGTACATTTTGCATGTATGCATTCATCATATTCATTTAAGTAAATATTTATAAATATTGTGGGAAATCTTGTTGAAGAACTTTTTTTAGTGTAATTGATGTATTGTATAATTGTAAACTTGTTGTAGTAAATGATTATGTCAGTAATTAGTTTTGTTTCAAGTAATATATGTTTGAGGGATAATTGTGTGACCTGGTCTAGCTATTATAGCATGCTAGAGTACTAGGATTGTGGTATTATCTGTAATTTTTAGAGGTGGAGTAGGTATTATGATAGTGACAAGTTTAGAACCATAGGATGGATTGTGAGGGAAATCAAACAATACTTAGACGAGCTTAGGAAAGTCTAAATTGTCAAATGATAAATATACATAAAAATATTAACTGATAGGTAGGTCACATAGTTTCTAAAAGTAACATCCATAGACGAGATGAAAAGTGTTAGTATCCAAAACTTTAACTGATGTCATAATTTACACCTTATTTACTGTTATTGTTATTTTTTGTAACCCTAGTCGACAGATGATATCTACAAGTATGTGTGGTTGTGCTGATACTACACACACTATACTTCTATTTTGGAAAGGTATAGGCATCTTGCAAGTTAGTTGGAGTTTCTATAGGTACGATGGTGGTCACTCTGTAGCAGCTTATGTCCATTAATTCACATATGGATGTTGTGTCCTAGATTTTCTACTTCATTGCTTAGTGCTCTTTTTTTTATTTTGATTAGGCTCTGGGAATCACTGATAATTTTTTCTGTGATGTTTATATCTTTTAAATTTATTGAACAAGAGTTTTATTCATGATTAAGGAATTTCCTTCTTTTAAAGATTATTTATTTAACTTCCACACTCAATTGAAGAGTTGGGTAGTAATGGTTTTCCTTAATAAGGTTGAATTGGGTAAGTGGCCACACGATTTGTGAGTTGGGTTATTATAAGATGGTTATAATGACCCTCAAGGTTATTTCCTCAATTTTCCTATGTTTCTAGTATTTCTAGCCTTCCCACAGTGGCTACAAGTTATTTATTACTTGCGAAAATTGTTGGTTTGATTTTCGGGCAATTCGTTTATGATTTAGGCTTATTTTCTTATTTTGGAGCTATTATTGTTAAGGAATTGATCTCGAAAAAAAACTCCTAGTAAATGACCTCGAATGCTAATTCAAATATCGCCATTAGCTATGGCACATTGATTTTATACTAGAGGGACCCTTGGTTCATGTCTCGAGGCTTTGGGACTCATTTTGGGGTATTGGGCAGATTTGTTTAAAATGACCCTTTTGGTGTGGGACCCATATTTTATCAAAATGACCTCAAATGGAAATTTTAATGGCACCATTAATTTTGAAATGTCAAATTTAGTGTACTAGCATAGTTAGTTTGGGTCCTAAGTCTTTATATTTTTATTGAGAATTTAGACAAAAATTAGTTAAAATATCCTAAAAGGGCACTTGGGGGTTAAGTTGTTTCAAATGACCTTTTTCCTAAATCTGGTGATTCTATTGGATTTGAAACATATTTTATGATCAATTTGCACTATTGGTTCATGTTCATAAGGTTTCAAATGAGTTGTGAGGGTCAAAATAAGTTTCAAGAGTTATTGGTGCTGGTGTGTGATAACGCTCAACTTACGCATCAATTTAAGTGCAAGGCGGTTGTCGTCAATATATTTACCCAACTTTGGAGTCGGGGTCGAATCCAAGAGGAACAATGTTACTGGCGACTAAATTAGTTTGGAACGATAGATACTAGCTAAATTCCAAACCAATAGTACAATAAGATAACAATGGGAAGTTTGAAATATATCACACTTAATATTTATTTTTTGGGATTTTCTAGTATTAATTCATGGCTATGAATTATTAGAGTCTAGGAAATTAGGCACGGGTCTTGGGATTATGCTTTCCTAGGGGAGACATATGCATGAACTTGTGATAGCTTGATACAAATTCTAAGTGTTGGCGATTTGGTAGGCTAGGTTAGAAATCCTGGAGGCTAGTTTGTTAACAAAACCTCAAGAGTGTCACTCATTAACCCTTTCAAGTACTTAATGAGTGCTTCAACCAAAACAACCTAATACCTCAATCAGACACCCCTATTTATAAGATGGTGCCCTATGTATAGTCAACTTCACAATCACCCTTATGTATAAGATAGTGAAAATTAGTCAACACTCATAAATTGTCTATTATTGCCTTAGTTCCCACATCCCTCTTTCAAGGATGATGTGAGTTCCTAAAGTTCACCCAAACCCTTCTTTCAAGAATGGCTTGAGCTTTCAAGAGCTTGGAATTTTCATACATCAAACCCATTTTGGTATTTGGGCCTTTCACCTACAAGTCCCAACCAATTTACTCAACAAATAGTAGAATCCAACATCACAAACTAGTAAATGCACAAATAAATCACAGCCCACACATATTTACACCCTATTCTAGCATAATGTCAAGAGGAAAAACTAGCTACTCATAAGATAAATAAGTAAAGGTTTCACCCAAAATCCCCATTGATTTGAATTGAGAAAATCCAAGTGAATGTTACTTCAAACTATTAGATCAAACAAATCTTCAATGGGAGTTCGCTAATTATTCACTTGGAAGTGACTCCAAAATATTCTTCACCCAAAAATTATACAATATTGTCTTCTAAAAAAATGGAGGCTACAAACCCTAGAACAAAGCCTAAAAATGGGAAAAGATAGAATATGATGAATGATTAGGATTTGAGTCTTCTTTTTATCAAATTTGGGATCCACTACGTGCATTTACATTTATGCTCTAGGTCTGCATTTTTCCGCTAGACCGCGATCGCATAGGCTTGGCCACGACCGTGGCTACCGCGATTAGCTCACACGACCACGGTAGGTAGACCTTATTGACTGATCGTGATCACGGTCCTCAGACCGCGACCGCGGTGACTGAGGTCATGTCTGCTCCAGGTCTTCCATTGCACTTTCTTGCTTCCTTTTGATCCTTTTTAGATCCTATCCATATTTTTCTATCTCATCAGTAATGTGCTTGCAAAATGCAGATGTTAGTGCATTCAATCACAATTATGTCTCATTTATTAATTCAAAACATGGTAATTTTCAAGAATATTGAGTGGTAAAATCACCATTCATCAACACCCCCAACTTAAAACTTTTCTTTTCCTCAAGCAACTCTACCCCTTATCATGAGACATTACACTTTTATGCCCAATTTTAACACCTCAAAGATCACAGTGACTATAAGATTAGTCACTACCACAAGTAGCTCATTGCACATGGGCTAATCTATTCTTATTACACCCCTCATCATAAAATGTAATATCTAAAGATGCACAAGACTTTAAAGAGCAACCAAGGAACAACAACCAATACTCTAAAAGTGACTCACTTTTGATTAAAACTAAGCTATACTCCATTTGCCTCATAGCTCAAAAGATGAAAAAATCACCTACCTCAACTCGTTCACATGACTCCTCACAAGAAAGAAAATTCCATACACCAAGCTACCAAATATGCAACAAGGAATTTAAGTGCAAAAAATTCTCTCCCTCCCAAAAGTACTATTTATCTTAACAAATGTCATACCATAGACTTGCTCCTATTTTCAATTGCCACTATAAAGAAAGTAAATAGTTGAAGATCTCAAAGGAATTTTTGAGCTTGTAAGGTTGGTTTGGGTTAAGGTAGGATATCATTTGGTAACTACATGGCTACACCCTTTCTTGAACATCTACATCACACTATTTAATCTGCCTTTTGACTATGGACCACTCCTCTTTGATCCTTTCTCTTTTTATATTCCGACTTTTTGCTTCCTTTGTTCACCCAGTTTCTTTGATTTCTTTTTCTTGCAATTTTTATTTAATTCTTTCCTTTGTTTGACCTTTTCATTTTCTATTCATCTATTTTCAACTCTTGGGCACTTAGGCATTTCATTTACAACTTCGTGTCCCTATACTTAATTCCATTAATCTTCACCACCCTCAACTTAGGCTTTTAGCCTCAAGTTGCATTTTCAAGTTCAAGGAGTGTATGGTTAAAAGAAGGATAAAAAGAATGGTTCACGACTTGTAATGTGTTTGCTAAAGAATGGTCTAAAGACTCAAAGTGGGTAACTAGGGACTACATTTATGTATGGGTAGGTTCTTTAGGCTAAAGTGGGTTTCCAGTGTCACAAAGATGATCTAAGATCATTTCTCCAACCAAATACAATCAAAATTAGCTTTGAAAGACTAATGAGGCAAGTTATAGATAACAAAAGTATACAAGAGATTAATGAAAATAGTTCACCACATATGGCCTGCAAAATTAGCTAAGAAGGCTCAATTGCCCCTCCCATTAAAGACAAAATTGGAGTATCTATCACTATTAACAAGTCAAATATTTTTGGAGTCACAAAAAGAAAAAGAGTTTTGTTAAAAGGTTTCTCACGTCCATGCCCTTGATTTTAGAATTTTTTTTTGATGTAGGGGTTGTTTGCTTTGCATTTGCACCATACTCAATTTTCTAACTTACGACTACGACCAAATATTTGGCCTCATATTTTGGCTTAATAGGGGAAAACCATACATATGGCTACTCAGACTTCGCTAATGGTGCACAATGGGATCCCAAATTTACAATACCACAGGTACTCAGACTTCCCTTTTATTAATGACTTAGATTCCATGAGTACTCAGAATTCCCCTGCATCTATGGCTCAAAACCCATATAAAACTAATGTAGAAAGAAAAACTAAAAATAAAACCACTTGATAATATATGAAAATGTGGGCACCATCAGAGTACCCAAATATAATATCCCAAAAGTAAACAAAAAAATAAAACATCATCCAAAATGTTATCAAACAATACCAAACATAACCAGAAATATATCAGAACAATACAGAGGCACCTCCAACTTAAAGGCTAGAAGTGTCCCCACTGCATAGACAATAAGGCAAAAAGGGTGCTCCATAAATCATCCTCAGGAAGTGCTCTCTCCGACAGACTCTACATCATCTCCACCATCCTCAGCAGCTGACCAATCAACAGGGGTCTCGTCATCACTCTCAACCTGAGAAGGAAAAAAATCTTTCATGGGGTTTTAGGACCTTCCAAAGGATCTTATCTCCCTTCCATATTTTGGTAAAGAAGTCCCTCTTATTATCCCTCTTGTTCATCTTGTCATGTAACT
Source organism: Capsicum pubescens (assembly GCA_030864215.1). Classification (NCBI taxonomy): domain Eukaryota; kingdom Viridiplantae; phylum Streptophyta; class Magnoliopsida; order Solanales; family Solanaceae; genus Capsicum; species Capsicum pubescens. The sequence goes on from CM061544.1 coordinate 112,966,998, forward strand.
CTTTGAGATTACTTTGAGACTCTGCCAATGCTGAGTATTCTCTCTCGAGCCTGGCCACAGTGGCTCCTTGTGTCTCCTGCTCCATCTTGTACTTCTTATAATATGCGAGTGACATATACGAGTGACGCCTGGTGGATGGCTCTCCCAGCCCCTAAGGCAAAGCTCAAATAAGATCCCTAATAGCCCTGATGTCCACACCAATGTCGTCCAAGGGCCCTACAGTGGATGGTCTGTATGAATCTGACTCTTTAGTTATCGACTTTCCTAAGTCAACTTTTTTTTACTCTGACTGGGAGCACCCTCACCCCAAATGAAGATGCAGGGACCAGGATGCACCCAGGTATCTGCAGCATATTCCTCCACTTCTTCCCTCATGCATAACTCAATAATAAGGGAAGGAAATAAAAAAGAGGTACCCCTTTGGCTCTTGAAGTGCCTCCACTCTGAAAGAACAATCTCGCCTACCTTCAAATCAATGCTAGATAACATACAAACCACCATTCATGCATGAAAATTAGTGACAGTCATCATGTATGTGCAAGGCGTCACTCTACTGTAAATTATAGCCAACCAATGTCTGACCTCTACAGAAAAATCATTCATAGAAATGCCTCTCTTGTTGGTAGCCCAAGGAACTTCTTTGCTAGGACATAATATTTTCGCTATCTAGGTCCCAGGCTCACATGTTTTTTCCTGAAATTAAACCATATCTGTATCAGGAAGCCCATACACTTTATTGATCTGCATAGCTCTGAAATGTACTTTCTTTCCTCGAATAAGCATCACAGGGTTTTTGATAGAAACTATGGTAAGATTGGCGTAGAACTCGCGTACCCAATTCTCATTAGCATAGCAGGTTCCTGGGGTAAAACATATTCACTCGGTAGCAGTGAGTCTGGCATGGAATCCTGGGAGTCTATCCTCCACTTTATATAGGCATATACCTCTTTTTGGGAGTAATTTCATCCTAGGCAGATCACTACAGTAAAGGTTTTAGAATTCAGCGGACATAAATCTATTATTATCGAAGTCTCCTATCTTTTCAACCTAGTACCTGTAAGCAACACAATATAGACCACCATTAGCATTCACACAAAAAATAAGCTAGATTATTGGGATAAACCCATGTGTTGGTGTTATAGAAGGTTTTGGGGTGAGAAATGGGTGTGTAGAAATTTTGGTTTCTGTAGACAACAACCCTCAGGTTTGGCGACCGTGGAGCAATAACTGCGATCGCAGTCATCCGAACCATGATCACGATACCTGAGACCATAGTCGACAATTCCAAACATCACTCAAAACACATAATTTTAACCCCAAATTTGTGTTCCAACTAAGCACTTCAACATTATATTCAGAGAACTTAAGCCTAGAATGCGTGATTATATCCCCAAACTAGAAGGAATTCACATTGAACTCATTGGAGAATTGAATCAAACACATGGTGTACACGTTAAGTTCTATATTTATATGCCAAATTTTGGTTACTCAAGAGTTCCCCATTGGTGTGTACACCAATTACAACAACTAACTTCCAAAATACTCATAAACAAATATGCATTTTGTATTAAAAACACTATTTCAGGAAATTCCCTATGCTACAAGTTCTAAGCATGTAATTATATTAAAATAAAGGAGTTGAGACAACATACCAAATGAGATGATGCAAAGAGATTGAAATGAACACTTGGATGCTTTACACAATACCAAAAATTCAGAGAATTTAAAGAAGGGTGTGTGTGTGAAGAAATGGCAGTCGGGTGGTCATTTAAGTTGATTCTACATCAATTGCAGTCCTAGTTATGTGATCACGGGAACGCGGACTCCGCGATCGTGGAGGCACAGGCCTTGATCACAGTAATTGAGACTAAAATTTAGGTCCTCTGCACTCCTCTGTTCAATCAAAACATGCCACTTTCACCGTTCCCTTTTTCAATTTTAACCAAAATTCATCCTAGCACTACCTTTTAATTGATTATGTATGAACAAATGTAAAACTAAAATCTACTCTATCATGTAAAAAATAAATGGATATGAGACATTTTTAGTGGCTTGATGGGGGCCTTTCGTCGAGCACTTAGTTTAATATTGTGGCACGATGCCTCCTCCACTTTCCTTTGTAGTTCCACTTAGAAGATTTGAATCTCTATCCCAACTTTCATTCACTATGCAATGAACGGTAGAGGGACAGAAGGTTCAGATCTTCCAAGATGAAACTTCGAAGAGGGGAGCAAATGACAAGGGAGCTTCTATCTTGCCATTTTAATGACTTGAACCTTTTACCCAATTTCACATCAAATTTCTGGTTTGGCTCCTTGGGCAAAGGTATGCACATAAATAGGCCACTAGTTATACATAGAAAGTTGGGTTTCTTGGAAAAGATAGAATATGATGAATGATTAGGGTTTGAGTCTTATTTTTATCAAATTTGGGATCAACTACGTGCATTTACATTTTTTCCCTTGGGCTGCATTTTTTTGCTAGACTGCGATCACATAGAATATTTACCCCACACATATTTACCCCCTATTCTAGCATAATCCCAAGAGGAAAAACTAGCTACTCATAAGATAAATAATTAAGGATTTTACCCAAAATCTCCATTGATTTGATTTGAGAAAATCCAAGTACTTCAAACTATGAGATCCAACAAATCATCAATGGGAGTTCACTAATTCATCACTTGGAAGTGACTCCAAAATATTCTTCACCCAAAACAATATTTTCTTCTCCAAAAATAGAGGCTACAAACCCTAGAACAATGTCTAAAAATTAGGAAAGATTTGAGTCTTCCTTTAGTCAAATTTAGGATCAGCCATATACATTTACATTTCTACCCTTGGGTTGCATTTTTCTGCTAGACCGCAATTGCATAGGCTTGGTTGCGATCGCGGCTACCGCGACCTCGATTAGCTCATGTGATCGCGGTAGGGTTGACCTTATTGACAGACAGCGATCACGGTTTTCACACCACGACTACGGTAAATGAGGTCATGTCTGCTCCAGGACTTCATTTTACTTTCTTGCTTTATTTTAATCCTTTCTAGCTCTAATCTACATATTTCTATCTCATCAACAATGTGCCTACAAAATGCAGATATTAGTACATTCAATCATAATTATGTCTCAGCTATTCATTCCAAACATGGTAATATGCATGAATTTTGAGTGAAAATGAGTGATAAAATCACCACTTATCAGTGTGGACACTTAAGCGACCGTTGACCATTTGAAAAGATCGCTTAAGCAACTATTCGGCCACTTAAGCAGATTTTTTACCCTTTGACCAGGTTGCTTAAGCAAATGAGGTGCCACTTAAGCGATCATCTCTAATTATAAAACTCAAACCAAATCCTTTTCATATTTTTGACATTTTAGGAGTTAGGAAGCTCCATTTTTATAATTTTCAATGCGTGTTTATTGTAAAATAATTGTCTATGTGATTTTAACTTTATATTTTTCATTTTTCTAGAATACCTATTTTGTTTGTCATAATTTCTGACTAAAATCATGAGTCAAAACCCTTTTTCTACAATTGTTAGAGCTTGAAGCATTAAAAATTGTGGGAAATCATACATTGAGGCTAAGGTAACATAATTCAACACCTTTTGATCCATTTTCATTGTTTTTACTGGTCAAATTCCACTATTTTCCATGTAACTTTCCAGAAATTAGATTTTGAATCTCCTAACTTTGTGGCTAATTTGGGCTTAAATTCGAGCTCCGTTTGTGCTTAAATTTTTATCATGCATTCCTTGTCCTTCAAGGGACATCGTCACGGATTCAATTTTGGATTTTGTTCATGGGCCTCGTAGGCTCGTTTTTGACCAAAATTATAAAATGAATATTTTTATAAGCAATATAGGTCTTGATGTTCCAAGGTTTCATGGAACTTTCGTTGCTTAAAACCAGAAAATATGCAAGTACTTAGGTTCATTTTGGTGGATACATGTAACACCCCGTACTTTTCCTAGCTTAAATTTATTCCTAGAATGTCAAGAATTTGCTTCAAAGATGAATACCATTTATTTCATGCAGTATTTTTAGGATTTTAAATAAGCTTTCCATCGATACCAAATTCACCTAAATTTGACTCTCGGTTGAAGAGTTAGAGCATTTTTAAGTTGGCAGTGTACCACCTGGGCAGTCACCACATCGTGGAGGTGGTTAAATTCATAATTGTCATTTTCTAGTGGACCTCCACAATATTAACGCATTGCGGAGAGGTCCATTTTCCTATTTGTCAATTTCCAGTAGTCCAACGCTATAGTGGCACGTCACACCGAAGGCCAAAATGTCATCTCTATTGGGCACCGTGATGGTGGCGTATCGCATTGAAGTTCTAGGTCCAATTTGTCAAAATCCAGTGGACAACATGATAGCTCCACATCACGGATACCCTCACTTTTCCAGTCGTCAAGTTCCAGTGAGCCACCGAGATAGTGGCGCATCGCGGTGACCCATTAAATCGGGACCCCAGTTCATTTTTCCAGTTTCGTTTAGGATTTTTAAAAGGATATTTTGGACAATTCTCAAACCCCCAATTCCATCCAAATATAATATTTAAGCCAATTACAAGCATTTTATGCTTATATTAATCAAAGTTTCTCTCAAGAAAAACCCTAAGCTTCAACATTCAACTTCAAGAATCCCCAAGATTTCACCATTCTTTTCCCAAATCAATTCAAGATTCAAAGTTCCCCATTCAAGAATTCCAAGAATCATCATTCAAGGGCACAAATAGTATCCCAAAAGCAAATTTGTTCATCTAGTTCATCGTCCAAGGTATGTGGGGTTTTGAACAAGGATAAATCTTTCATCCTTGTGCCCAAAAACTTACTTTAAATTACAAATTGCTGAGTTTTGTATGATTTCCCATGAAATTTAAGTTAGGGTTTATACCCAATGTTGCTGATTGCATGATTTTGAGATTTTAAGTAATTTGGATATTGAATTACATGTCTTCTTTCGAAAAATTAATGTGTATGATCATATTTTTCAGATTTTACGTTGAATTATGAATATTTGTATTATCAAGAATGAACCTTATGGTGTTTAACATGAAACTGAAGCATGGGTTATCAAGCCTTAGTTTGTATGTTGCCATTTCAAGAATGACTATGTTTTAAGCATCCCATGATTAGCTATTTTTAGATTTTGAAAAAGAAAGTTGATCTATTAATCCAAGTAAATATAGAAATACACATTATTAATACTGTTTATGATTTAAAGCAAAGAGAAGTATAATTGATTTTCATTATAAACCCTTGTGCTATTTTAAGGTGGATTTCCAAAAAGTTCAGATCAATAAGTACAGGAGTAGTATGTAGCACCGAGTTGGGTACGATTCCAAGGTTTCATGCCCTCGAACTACATGCCACTGTAGGTTTCTGATTTTCCCATAGTGGGCTAAGAAAGTTATCACTTAAGTTAAGGTTCTATTCTGATGGCAAAGATAGAACAACTCTCCCCAATGTGGGAAAGACATTGGACTCCATGTCAGCTCACATGGTTATGTCGATTAGAAGAAACTCCCTAAGTCCCAAAGTTCCAAGATTTCCCAAGGCTCCCAAAGCTTCTAAGTTTCAAAAGAAAAGAATGATAGAAAAGATTTTATAAGACTAAGTGTAAAGGCTCACATATTTTACTCAGATTATGTTTTTTGAAGAGACAATAGTTATAGTTTTCAGTTTTCAGATATCAAATTTTATACTTAGATAGTTTGATTTAATGAGAGAATACAAGTGCAGATTTTAGAACTAAATGTTATGCCTCACTAGATTTATAAAGAATGACTTGCTTCTCGTGACTATTATTTTTAGTATTTCAGATATTTCAGCTTATGTGAGTCATTTACATTTAGCATGCACTGTTTTACAAATTATGATGATGAAATGATGTTTTACTTATGAATTTCACCCCCATATACTCAGTACATCCTCAAAGTACTGATCCACATATATGTCTATGTGCTACACTATCTCATAATGTAGAAATCAGTTCAGGTGTAGCACTTATACCATATTCAGATAGTTTGCAGCTTCCAGTCAGCAGGTGACGAGTCCTCTTAATTTATGGGCTCGAGTCAATCATATAGTTTGGGCAATATTTTATTTTTATTTATTCAATCGTATTGATTTGGGATAGCTGGGGGTCATGTCCCGGCTACCTAAAGTCAATATTAGTAGAGGCTTCATAGAAAGTCAGTAGAGTAAATGTATTTGATTCTAGTGTTGTTTTGTAAAAGCAGAGTTGTAAGCATTTTCATTTAGTTCTGTATTGATCAGTTCTAGAAAATAGTCATCTTCCACTTATTTCATTCAGATTTATGTATTTTATTTATTTGCTTATGAGTTATGCCAGTAGAAGGATTAACTTGGGATCACTTGTGGTCCTAGGCACCGTGTGACATCTCGGAACCATTTTTGGGGCTTTACAATATAATGTATTTTTGTGTCTATTTTTTAGGAAACTAGATTTTTGGAGCTAAAATGAATAAAATTAGTTGAAGGCTGATGAACACCTTACTTATGAGGTAACCTACATGGTGTAAGTACTACTTATGCCACCGTAAGAGGCTTCAAAAGTTTTAGAAATGCTAAGTTCAGAGACCCTAAAAGATAAAGTTTATTTACTAACACTAATGAAGGGTCACTTTTGTCCCGTAAGTACTACTTACGGAACTATAAGTACTATCACAAGTAGTAGAGATTGAAGATCAGAGGCTATGAATTTTTGAAGATTTCACTGGTACTTATGATGAGGCTATTTACGGGACGTAAGTGCATGTGTGGGAACAGGTACTGAAGCATGCTGAAGATTAGAAGAAGCTTGTCACCTATGATGGCCTCTTACGTGGCATAGGTGACACCTATGAACTATAAGTGGCCACCAACCTATTTTTCCTTGTACATTTTAGTTTAGATTTCTAGGGTTTTTATGTAACCTATAAATACTCTTTGGATTTTTTTAGTAAGTTGACACACTCATATTATTCATGAATATATATTAATTTCAAGATTAACTTTTGATCTTGGAATCCTATTGTTCTTGGTTTTTGGTTGATTAATTAATTTGAGAAATTTGGTTTTATTCTTCCATTGTTGTGAGATTATTCCTATGCTTTCTTTATTGAATTTCATGGCGTTTCTTGCAATTATGAGTGGATAAACCCCTTAGCAAGGGTTGCGATGTTCTTCTCTATCATTATTTACACATATATTGTGATCTTCTTCAGTTTGTTTGCTTCCTTAACTACTGTAGAAGTTAAAGACTTGCGTGTATTTGCAATCACCCTCAAGAGAGGTCAATATTGGGAAAAGGAGATTACAACATTGATTCGAGGCTATTAACCCTCATCTAATAACTCGATATTCACAAAGTGATAGTCAAACTAGGATAAAATATAAGGGTCTAAAAGGCACCACTAAAATACATACAAGGTGAAGAGTGAAGTTTACCAAGGCATTCACAAGACAGTTGGTAACACCTATCTTGTCATATTTTGTATGTGTGGACAGTGAGATAGTGAGATTAAGCATAAGAAACCTACAGAGTTAGGAAGCTGGAGGGAACACAGTCCTAGTGTCCATCACAGATTGATTACAAGCAAAAGCAATCCAAAACTGTTACTTTTTACTGTTTACATAAAATTTCTTCAATTTAATTTTCTGCACTTTTGTCTACTTCAACAATTTTGAGAGAAAGATTCTATCTATTTTCTATGGGATTGACCCCAACCTAGTTGGGTTACTATAATTTGAAAACAACCCGAATTGTATTGTAATGACCCTTGAAGTCATTTTCCATATTTTTGTTATTTTTTGTATTAGAGCTTTTCTACTGCTGCCTTGAGTTAATTATGACTTACTAGGACTGACTGTTTGGTTACCGGGCAGTTCGTTTGGTTTTTAGAGCCAATTCTCTATTTTGAAGTCTTCGTTGGTTCAAATTGGCTATTGGTAGAAAAATTAAGTCAAATGAACTTGTATGCTAATTTTGACTATTCAAACAGCTTTGAATTGTCAATTTTAGGCTAGGTGGATCTTAGTTCGGTTCTGACATACCCAGGCTCATTTTGAGCAATTGGTCAAAAGTTAACAAAATGGAAGTTGAGTGTGGGACCCACTTTTCTGTCAAAACACGAATTCAAATTAATTGTTTTAAATTACAAACCATTACAACATGATTACATTTTTAGTTTTGATCTTATGACCTCAAAAATGATACAAAATTCATATATTTACTTATAAATATGATTTAGCAATAGAAACATGATTTGTTTTTAGACTTATAAACCCATATGCTTACTTTATGGTGAATTTAACCTCAGATGAAAATTTCAAATTTTCCATTGAGTCTGGAACATTGAAATTTGTACGGTAGCATAGTTCATTTTCATATATGAGATTTCATATAAATCCCGAGGGGTTGACGGAGACTTGGAGATCTCCAAGTCTAAACTGGCGTTGTTGCACCAGTGATCGCTAACCAAGTCTCGTGATCATGATCTAGCATCCACCCTATGATTACTACAATTACGACACCTATGTCATAAATGCGATAACCTTATTAGACGGTGAATGTCGCGATCGCAAGGGTCGGGTCGCAATAGCAAATCTTGAGCACCTGGAAAGGGTATATATACCCTATTTTAGCTTGTTTTCCCATTCTTCATCCATTCTCAAGAGATGTAATCCTTAAAAAGTGGATAAGCTTGGTATTAGAGCTTGTGGATGATTTGAGAGCTTTGGTAATGATAATTACGCGATTTTCATTCAAATTTTTGGTAAGATTCCTCCATTTTCATGATTGATTTCCCCTTTTCATCCCTAAATCCCTAAAACTTGGTGGTTTGATTATAAAAACAATATAGCTCGAATTTCTCCCATTTTAGAGGATAATTACTCCTTGAGCTTGAGGGAACGTGGGTTGGCTTTGGACATGTGATTTCTATAGATGGGACACAGATGGCATTTTTGAGTACTTTTGGACCCAAAGCATAATGGTGCAAGATGGGTATCATTAGTCTCATTATGATGAGATAATTATGATTTTGATAGCATGGCACCTGGTGGAAGCTTCTTGGAAGGGAAAATCGGTTATTTATCAAATTCTTCAAGCTTCCTTTGGCATCTAGGAAGGTTAGGTTTTCCTCTCTTCACAGATTGAGTTAGTTCATAGTATGTTTATGATATTGTAATGGATTTGGGATAGGTTCTAGATATTGGTGCAATTAATTGTGAAATTTAATATTAGTTGGACCGTTTAGGCTACCCAAAAATTATAATTTAGGCATAATTGCCTTAGTTGCTTATGTTTAAGGTAATTCCTCTATCTTAGGGTTTATTTTGGCTTATCTAACATCAAATAGTGGATTTAGACACTTAGACTAGTCTGGGGTAGAGTTTGCCTTGTAATGGATTTCGGGGATTTAGAAGTAGGCCATTTGTCCCACCGTAGACCAAGATTTGTCTTAGCTATTAAAAAATGTATATGTTCTTCTTGTACATCTTGGTGGGGTGGTATGAAGAGATATGTGGTATATTTCATGTCTTATTTCCTATGTTATCAGTAGGTGAAGGTTGAGCATCAGGAACCAGGTTGCTTGATTCAAAGATTTCCCATTCCGTAGTGGAATGAGAGTGGATTCCTATGGACTTTTTTAGTGGTTTACCTTGAACTTCCCATTGTTTGATGGTATTTTGGTCATTGTAGATCGGTTGACCAAGTTGGCATATTTCATTCCTATTCAGACGTCCTGCAGTGCTGAGAGGTTAGCTCGTATCTATGTTAGTGAGATAGTCCATTTGCATAGTGTGCCTATATCTATCATTTTAAACTGAGGTTTGGTTTCACTTTTAGATTTTGGAGATATTTCTATAAGGAGTTAGGTACTCATACGTGTATATCTATATATATTCAATTCAAGTCCAGGGGATGATTATATTATTGCTTACATACTTACTGCTTTGAATCTAGGGATATTTACTATGATATTTATCATGGTATTATGAGATAACATTGAGGGCTTTAGGGTATGATATTTAAAATACAGATACTGGCTAAGTCTAAACGTGTGAAAAATGGTTATAAGGAGGCATGTCATGGATGGATTCTAGTTGTATCATGGAAGTCGGTACATGATGGTAGATTATATTATACTATCGTGATTTTACCCTCTAGGTTTATGGGGGCCTGCATTGGGTAATTTACTTTTCGGCACTTATTATCTTACGGAGGGTAATTTTGTAGTTATAATTACACGTATTTAATCCTTTATGATCATGTGATTTTTCTGGTTACCTACTTTTGGATGTACAACGATGTTGGAGTTATTTTAGGTTTGCCTTCTTACCTTAGCTTAGTTATGTTATCTTGCATTTGATCATATTTGTATCATTATTTAGCTCAGTCAACCGATTAGGCCTACTGAGTACCTATGGTTTTGGTACTTATACTACACTTTTGTACCATTTTGGTACAGATCTATTTACTTGCTTCTACCGCTGATTTAATGATCGTGTAGTGGTAGATTTTAGAGATAGGATGAGCTCTCAAAATCTGAGTTACCCTATTTCTTTCTATCTATCTATGTCTAGTCTTTAGTTTTAGAATTGACTATATTAAATATTTTAGAACTTGTGTTGTATTATAGTCGAGCTGGCTATTCTGTATTAGAGGGATCTTTTAGTTCTAGTTCAGTACATGGGAGTTGTTATAATTGTGGGGGTTGTGGTCATTATTTGCGAGAGTGACCTAGTCATAGGGCGATTGTTGTCTCAACTCAGAGTGTTCCCCCTATAAAAAATTCATTCCTCAGCTAGAGGTGGTTTGCATAGTCATTGGGGTAGTCCACAGGGTGCTTTTGGAGGTTCTTAGATGGGTAGGATGAAAGACCATTTAAGATCCCAGCTAGGTGGTAGGCTTGGTCAGTTGTATGCAGTACCTGCTAAATCTGAGGTTGTGTCATCAAATGCTATTGTCACAGGTACAATTTTGGTGTGCCATCATTCGGCCCTTGCTTTATTTGATTTGGGATCTATATATTATTATGTGTCTGCTTATTATGCTTCATGGTTAGAGTTATCTTAGGATTTATTATCCATGCCATTATGTGTGTCTACTCCCCTGGGTGATTCTTTAGTAGTGGATCGAGTTTTAAGATCTTGTATTATGACTGTTAGAGATATTGATACTCATGTTGATCTTATTATGCTAGAAATGGTGGATTTTGATGTTATTTTTGGCATGAACTGGTTATCACACCATCATGCAGTCATGGAATATTTTTCCAAGATCGTTAGCTTAACCATGCCCAGCATACCCCCAATCGTGTGGTAGGGAGTTGTCAGCCGCAAGTAGGATAGGGATTATTTCTTATATGTGTGCTTAGAGGCTTATTTTGAGAAGTTGCAAGTCTTATCTCGCTTATATTCGTGATGTTAGTATGGATAGTTGTCATTTGATTCTGTTCTAGTAGTCCATGAGTTTTCTAATATTTTCCCTATTGATCTACCTGGTATACCTCCTGCCCATGATATTGAGTTTATTATTGACCGTGAGCCAAGAACCTGACTTATTTCTATGGCACCTTACTATATGGCTCCTGCCGAGCTTAAGGATCAAAATTCTCAGCTTTAAGATCTTGTTGTCAAGGGTTTTATTAGATTGAGTATGTCTATTTAGGGAGATACTGCATTCATTGTAAAGAAGAAAGATGGCTCCATGAGTATGTGCATCAATTATAGGCAGCTTAATATTGTAATGGTAAAGAATCGTTAATCTTTACTTCGCATTGATGACTTATTTAACCATCTTCATGGTGCAGTGATGTTTTCTAAGATTGATTTGAGGTTTGGTTACCATCAGTTGAGGATTCGGACTGAGGATATCTCAAAGACAGCCTTTAGGACCCGTTATGGTTGTTATGAGTTCCTGATAATGTCATTTGGGTTGACTAATGCCCCAGCCATATTCAATGGTTTGATAAACTGAGTGTTTCGATCTTATTTAGATTCATTCATGATTGTGTTCATTGATGACATCCTTGTGTACTCGAGGAGTAGAGAAGAGCATACATAGAATTTGGGGATTGTGCTTTGGACCTTGAGAGATCATGTGTTTTTTGCACAGTTCTCCAAATGTGAGTTTTGGCTTGAGTCGGTGACAATCTTTGGGCATGTGTTGTCTAAGGATGGGATTATGGTAGACTAGGTAAAGATTGAGGCTATTCATGATTGGCTTGGCCAGTTATTATAGATGATTTGTGGAGGGTTTTTTGACTTTTTCAGCACCTATGACTAGATTGACTTAGAAAGGGGTTCCTTTCTGATGGTTCGAGGAGTGTGAATCGAGCTTTGGGAATCTCAATGAGTTTCTTACTTCAACTCTAATTTTGGCTCTTCCTGTTAAGGGTGAGGGATTCACCATTTATTATGATGTTTTTGGTATTATTTAGGGTTTGTATTATTGACCAGAGTTGTGTTATCGCTTATACTTTGAGACAGCTTAAGGTGCATGAGCGCAATGCCCCACTCATTATGGAAAAGAAAGATCTTAATGCTAGGAAACATAGATGGATGGAGTTGCTTAAGGATTATGATATCTCTATCTTATATCATCCGGGCAAGGTAAATATGGTAACCAATGCCTTAAGCCGAAAGGCTATGAGTATGGGTAGCTTGACTAGTATTTCTATTTCTCAATGGCCATTGGCATTACACATTCAGTCCTTATCCAACTTAATAGTTTCATTTGATATTTTAGATCCTCAGAGGATCCTTGTTAGTGATGAGGTGAGGCCTTCACTATTTGAGCAGATTCGGGATCACCAATTTGAGGATAATAGGTTTTTCATTCTACGTGATCAAGTATTAAGTGGTGAGTCCACGAGGCCTACCATAGATTCTGAGGGTATTTTGAGATTTGATTGCCGCATTTGTGTTCCTAGAGTTCATGCTTTGATTTAGTTGATTTAGCATGAGGCTCATATTTCAAGATATTCTCTTCATCTGGGTACAACCAAGATGTATAGATATTTGAGATAGTATAATTGGTGGGGTTTCATGAAGAGAGACATGGCGGATTTCATAGCTCATTGACTATGTTGTCAGAAGGTGAAGGGTGAGCATCAATGACTAGGTGGCTTGATTCAGAGATTTCCCATTCCTGAGTAGAAGTAGGAGTGGATTACTATAGACTTTATATGTGGTTTACCTCACACTTCTTATTATCCAATGGTATTTGGGTCATTATAGATCGGTTGACCAAGTCAACATATTTCATTCCTAATCAAATGTTATTCTGCTTAGAGATTGGCTAGTATCTATGTTGGTGAGATAGTCCATTTTCATGGTGTGCCTATATCTATCATTTCAGACCGGGGTTCCGTGTTCACTTCTAGCTTTTGGAGAGATTTCTAGGAGGAATTGTGTACTTATATCTGTATATCTATATATACCCAGTTTGAGTTTGGAGGTTGATTATGTTATTAATTGCATACTTACTGGTTCGAGTTTGGGGTAATTTACTATGATATTGATCATGATATTGATGAGATAACATTTAGGGATTTGGGGTATGATAGTGAAAATAAAGATACTGGCTAAGTCTAAAATTGAGAAAAATAGTTATAATCAGGCATGTCATGGATGGATTCTAGTTTTACCATTGAAGTCGATACATAATAGTAGGTTGGATTATACTATTGTGATTGTACACTCCAGGCTTATGGAGGTATGCATTGTGTTATTAACTTTTCTAAACTTATTGGCTTATGGGGGCCAATTTTGTATTTATAACAGCATGTGTTTGATCTTTTCTGATTATGTTATAATTTTTGTTACCTACTTATTTATGTACAATAATGCTAGAGTTATTTTTGGTTTGCCTCCTTACCTTGACTAAATTATGTTATCTTGCATTTTATCGTATTTATATCATAAGTTATCTCAGTCGGCCTTTGATGCCTATTGAGTACCTATGGTTTTGGTACTTATACTACACTTCTATACCTTTTTATAGCATATTCAAGTATTAGCTGTTGTCGCTAGTTCGATGATCGTGTTGTGGTTGATTTCGTAGATAGGGTGAGATCTTAGTGTCGGGGTTTTCTATTTCCTTCTATCTATCTATGTCTAGTATTTAGTTTTGAGATAGGATTGTAATGACTATATTAAAATTAGGGTTGTATTTATAATAGATCTTGTCCTGGCACTACTATGTCATGAGATGGTTTTCTATGTTATGGCTACCTTTTTTACTATCTCTACTTCCTTGCTTATTTATGAATTGTATTGAATTATCTAATTCGCCCTTTTTGGGTCATTTTCCACCAAGTTAACCCATTGAGAATAGCTCTAGGCTAGGGTTCGTCTTACCTATTAGCTGGTTTGGTAGGTACCTCATGACTCATAAATCGAGTCATGACATGTGTTTTCTTGGAGGGTATAGTTTGGGCGACATTTAATTTTTTGTGTCATTGTTAGGGAATACAGTTATGAATTGGTTAATTGGAGTTTTGAGGTTATTGGAATTTACTTTTCAATTTTACTTGAGGCGTACGCCGATGTATGTCCAATACAAGGAGTCAAGGCAATCCTTTTATCCCATTTGATCCTGAATCAGACCGAATCCTACACCAGAATCATAAGATGTCTGATGTTGGGTGTATTTATGTATTCTAGTGTTGCTATTCTAGCCTCTTTAGCCTGGTTTTGAGGATGATTCATGTTATTAATATGGTGACAATGATATAAATGTGCATGTAAGTGTCCATGTGTGTGTTTACAATGTTTAATGGTGCTTTCACATAAGTTTTGATTCAAATTGATCATTAAGAGCTCAACCGAGAAAACTAGTGTTACTAGTTTGAGCTAGGTGTTTGTCTAGTCTATCGTATTGGGTTCTAACTTGTTTAATGAGTTACTAAGGTTGTAATTATGTATTTACATGTGAAACAACTTGCTTATAATGTTCAAGGGTCAATTGGATCAAGACAAGAGTCAAAACAATAAGCTTAAGCTCAATGTGAATTTAGCCTATGCTTAGATCATGTGTATAGTTCACCATCTTGGATGTTGTGTTTTTTGAGATCTAAATTGTTCTGTTTAATTCTATATGATGCTTGTTGAATGGATTATGATGATATATAAAGGATATACAAGCTTCAAATCAAGTGTAAACAACTCAAGAAGGCTTAGAATGGATCACGGAAGCACAATATGCAACTTGACACAAATTTGGACACCTGAAATCTCTTGAGCGAGTTATGGAAAATGGGGAGTCATCTTGGCACATGATACACACCAAAAATCATAGAATTCACCGAAAATAGTGTGTCCCTGCGACTTTCCTGCGGCGCGCCTTCCATTTCAGTGTTCCCGTGCCTTAGAAAATATTTTGAGAACAACATCCAGTGGGAGTTGCGGGCTCTATTCCAGGCCTGATGCACACTGATTATTTGTCCAACACGACTTTGGATTACCCTTTTTCTATCAATACGTCCTTATACATGTTTTTAATCAGCTTTGGATATATTTTGGAGCTTAAGGGGCTGCTACAACTTCTTACTTAGGTTTTTATTATTTTAATATAGTTCATTCATGTTTTTAGTCGTTAATTACAATTTTGTGATTACGATTATGACTATGTGTGGCTAAACGCCCTTTTCTGGGGTTGAAGCCAAGAACATGACTACTATTATTTTGAATTGAATTCGCTTAACTTTACGTATTATTATTGGTTTTGTGTTCATCTTTGATTGAACTATTTTATGAATTCACGACCCTTAGAATACATCAATTGTCTATCTTTTAATCTCGGGAGAGGGAATAGGGGATAGAACAAGGAGATGAACAAAGTATGGTTTGTATTTCTTTATGAAATAAGGAATTCAAATTAGTATCTAGGACAGGGATGTACTTAGATGCCTTACTTGATTCGAAAGTAGGATGACAGCTTTAAAGAACTTAAGTGGACTATTACTTCCCCGCTTAATGATGTAGTTGTAAGGTTCAACTTAGGTAAAGGATTAGAGGTTGGGAAACCATAATCATACAATTAACCCTATGTATCAACAACCAAGATAAGCAAGTTAACAAATGAAATTCAACAACATAGTATAATTGTTCAAAGTGCTTTAACCCTGGATTTTCTCCTATTGATTGTTACAAGATCTTTACATTACGCATTGTTTACTTACTTGCAAAAATTCCAAACTCTCTTTTTGGTCACGCTTGTATCAAATGAATCTAAATTGTGAACTAAAGTAGTATTGTTGTTGAATCAAGTCTCTGTGGGATCGATACTTGGCTTTATTAGGCCACTTTACCACTTGATAAGACCACATACACTTGTGTGTTCACTGAGGCTCTGTCAAGTTTTTGGCGCCATTGCATGGGACTTGTTATTTGGCAACTGTTTATTTTAGCTTTACCTTTAGATTTCTCTGGTGTATTTTACGCTTGGTCTTGGTTTTGTGATTGCAAAAAATAGGTTTTAAGGTTAGGGAGCTGGCAAAGAATAAAGATTTAGTTTAACCAAGCCCCGAACCCGAACAATATTGCAAAATATGCTATACACTCAGTTCAGCAGCCTAAAATTGGGAGCGCCACAACCTGCAACCACAATTAATTCTATCCAACAAGCTGTAGGTTGGTTTGAAGTGTGTGGTAATAGTGGTCATTTAGCGGCTATGTATGCTTCAAATCCAGAATCAATGATATATGTAGGTAATGCTCAAAGGCCAAATTATGGTAATGCCTACAACACGAAGTGGCAAACTCAGCCATGGAATGCTCCATAGCCACAGACCCAAACGAATCAGTCAACTAGCAACATGGAAGAGATGTTGAAGCAGCTTCTAGCTAGTCAGACATAATTGGTTGCGGACTTGAAAAATTTGCAAGCCGCTCAAAGAATCTTAGAGATTAAAGTAGGGAAGATACAGTAAACATTAAATACTAGGACACAAGGTAGTTTGCTAGCAGATACAGATAATCCAAAGCTGGTTATGGGAATCACTTTGAGGAGCGGTAAAGAGTTTCAAGAAGAACCTCCCAAAGCAACAAAGGAGGTAGATGCAAATTTGACTCCCCAATAGGTTTCTGAAAAAGTTGATAAGTCAAGGAAGTTTGAGTACTTGAAAGAGACAGTTGTTGCTGAACCAGAAAAGAAGCAAGTGCCACCACTACCCTTTTCTCAAAAGCACATGAAAGCGAAGTAGGATGCAATGTTTAAGAAGTTCTTTAATACATTCAGAGGGCGTCACATTAAGTTACCTTTGTTAGATGTTTTGCAGGGCATTCCCAAGTATGCTAAGTACTTGAGAGATTTTTATTTCTAATAAGGTAAAATTACAAGATGTGGGAGCGATAACACTCACTGAATTGTGTAGCACTGTAATGACACAGAAAATCCCCAATAAATTGAGAGATTCGGGGAAGTTTACTCTCCCTATCCAAATTGGGAGTAAAGTGCATTGAGTGACTTAGGGGCGAGCATAAATTTGATGCCCCTATCTCTATTTAAAACATTGTTCCTAGGAAAACTTAGATCGGCCACTGTGGTTTTGCAGCTAGTAGATGGATCAATGGAATATTTAGAAGGAATAATAGAGGATGTTCTCATAAGTGTTGGTAAATTTATTATTCTTGATGACTTTATTATTCTTGATTTTGAGGCAGACGAACAGGTGCTAATTATCTTAGGGCGTCCATTCTTAGATATCGAAGAAGTATTGATTGATGTTAGAGATGGATCGCTCAAAATGAGGGTAGAGGATGAAGAGATGGTCTTTGATGTTTATAAAGAACCTAATTTAACATCCCATTATAAAGACTTGTGTATGATCAATGTTGTTGAAGGGGACAAGTTTGGGGTGTTGAGTCCACAAAAAACCTCTTTAGACTACCTGATTGAGCAGCCTAAACTTCTATCGCCTTAGCCTAAAGTTGAAAAATCTATTGCTCTTAAAAATTCGCACCCAAGAGGGGTAAAGAGAATAAGAAGATGAAGACCAAGTGTAAGTAAATGGGTGAAGGAATATGGTTAAGCTGTAGTTGGGTCGTGCCGTGACACTAAATCAGGCGCTGCATGAAAGGCAACCCAAGTTATGTAGGTATGTTTTATTTTCAGTTTTTAGTTTATATTTCATGTAGTTTTTGTTTTTTATTGAGTCGCAGGTTGATGGGAAGTCTGAGTAGTGGAAACCTGAGCAAATGAGCATGGAAAAAACTGAGTGTGGGGTCCTATGGATCTCATTTATATGTAAAGATGCTACTAGTTAGTCCTAGAGGCCTCGGAGAGTATTTCTATCTCTTATTTTAACTTCACTTTGGGGACAAAGTAGACTTTTAAGTGTGGGGTGGAGAAATTCCTAAATTTTGGATCAATTTTAAAAAATTTGGTGTGAGGTATTCTTATTGGTGCTTTTTTGAGTACATGGTGCAAGTGTTTTGTTTGGTAAAAGCATGTAGAATAAGTGAATTGTTACTTTTTTCTACTTTTGAGACTCTTAGGCTCATTTTTGGGACTCTTGTACTTTTTGGCTTAAATTTGAATTCATACTATTGGGTGGTTTAGAGTTTATGATGATCCTATTGAGTTGAGAATGTGCCATGTGCGTTTGAGTTTTTTGTATATTCCTTGTTGCATGTGATGTCTAGAACTTGCCTGGTGTGTGTGTAAAGCGAAATAAAGAGTGTAGGTTTAGGAGATGATTTAGGCATTTCTTTGATAGCCTTGTTTTATACCTTCTCTTTGTCCTACCCTTTGTGCATTATCCTCTTTAATCCCTACTAATCTTTTAGACTTTTCTTTGATAGCCTCATATGTAGCCTAATACCTTATTTGATAGACTATAATTTTATCCAAAAAGTTCCTAAGTGCTTTAATGAAAAATTGATTTAGTGAGGAGTTTGAGAAATTGAAGAAGAAAAAGGTGAAATTGATTCCCCAAGGTAATAGTTATTGGTCTTTATATTTAATGTGTGGTGGTTGGAAGTGATATAAATGGTGTTAAAAATATTCCCATGATTGTAGAAAATGAGAAAAATTGAATCTTGAAGAAATAAACAATACGCCCATCACGTGTTTGTTAAAAAGCTTAAAAGAAATGGGGAAAAATAAAATAATGGGGTATAAAAAATGGTGTAATTTGGTAGTTAGAGATTGGTTTTAAATGTAATAATATAGTGTATTAAAGAGCTTAGAGAGGTTAGTCACTATTCCAAAATAGTTCCTACCCATCCCTTAGCCTACATTACAACTCGAGAAATACCTATTTGATCCTATGCTTAACATTCTAATATTCATGGAGCACTACACTAAGGAAAAGTCTATGGTTCATTGAGTGTAACTTGTTAATTCCTTGTGAGAGTAAGTGTGATTTAATTCTTATACCCATCATGTTATGAATTGTTTAATTGTGAGTGATTATGGGTAACTCTCTTGTCGTGAGGGAACATGTTTGATGTATGTGGGTGATTTGTATGATGTCCTTGATTGAATTATAAGCATGAGTTTTCAAACTAGGTGAGTCAATTCTTGAGGCTAGGATGTTTTGGAGTAGTGTTCATAAGCTTTCAATTGTGTTAATAACATGCTTAGTGTTGTAAACTTGCATTCTGTGTAATCATTGTAGTGGTAGCTTGAATGTCTTACTTGTAGTAGAAGTGTGGAGTCTTACCAGCTCATGATGCTTATAGTGAAGAGTTGTTCGAGGACAAACAAGGCTTTAAGTGTGGTGTGGTGATGTTGGGTGTATTTATGCATTCTAACGTTGCTATTCTAGCCTTTTTAGCCTTGTATTAAGGATTATTCATGTGCTTAATGTGGTGATAAGGATATAAATGTGCATCTAAGTGTCCATGTATGTGTTTATAATGTTTAATGGAGCTTTCACACAAGTTTTGATTCAAATTGATCATTTAGAGTTCAACCAAGAAAACTAGTGTTACTAGCTTGAGCTAGGTGTTTGTCTAGTCTATCGTGTTGGGTTATAACGTATTTAATGAGTTACTAAGGTTGTTATTATGTATTTATATGTGAAACAACTTGCTTATAATGTTCAATGGTCAATTGGATCAAGACAAGAGTCCAAACAATAAGCTTAAGCTCAATGTGAATTTAGCCTATGCTTAGCTCATGTTTCTAGTTCACCGCCTTGGATGTTTTACTGTTTTAGGATCTAAATTGTTGTGATTAATTTTATAGTATTCTTGGTATGGATTATGATGATATATGTAGTTTATACAAGCTTCAAATAAAGTGGAAACAACTCAAGAAGGCTTGGAATGGATCACGGAAGCACAATATGCAACTTGACGCAAATTTGGACACCTAAAATGTTTTGAGAACAACTTCAATTGGGAGCCCATGATTACCCCACGATGCGGGATCTATTCCAGGCCTTATGCATGCTGATTTCTTGTCCAACACGGATTTGGATTACCCTTTTTCTATAAATACGTCCTTATACACGTTTTTAATCATCTTTGGACATATTTTGGAGCTTAAGGGGCTTCTACAACTTCTTCATTAGGTTTTTATTATTTCAATTTAGTTCATTCATGTTTTTAATCATTAATTACAATCTTGTGATTACGATTATGACTATGTGTGGCTAAACGGCCTTTTTCAGGGTTGAAGCCAAGAACATGAGTACTATTGTTTTCAATTGAATTCGTTTAACTTTGCTTATGATTATTGGTTGTGTGTTCATCTTTGATTTAACAATTTTAATGATTCACGGCACTTAGAATACATTAATTGTCTACCTTTTGATCTTGGGAGAGGGAATAGAGGATAGAAAAAGGAGATGAACAAAGTATGGTTTGCATTTCTTTATGAAATAAGGAATTCAAATTAGTATCTAGGACAGGGATGTACTTAGATGCCTTATTTGATTCGAACATAGGATGAAAGCTTTAAAGAACTTAAGTGGACTATTACATCCCCGCTCAATGATGTAGTTGTAAGGTTCAACATAGGTAAGGGATTAGAGGTTGGGAAACCATAATCATGGTATTAACCCTACGAATCAACAACAAAGATAAGCAAGTTAATGAATGAAATACAACAACATAGTATGATTGTTCAAAGTGCTTTAACCATGGGTTTTCTCCTATTGATTATTACAGGATCTTTACATTACCCATTGTTTACTTTACTTGCAAAAATTCCAAACTCTCTTTTTGGTTACGCTTGCATCAACTGAATCTAAATTGTGAACTAAAATAGAATTGTTGTTGAATCAAGTCTCTGTGGGATCGATACTTGACTTTCATTAGGCCACTTAACTACTTGATAAGACCACGTACACTTGCGTTTGTTCTTGGGCACTGTCAATGTCAAACCAAGATTTTGAAGCTTTTCATTAGGGGCTTCGAGATGATCCACAGGACTTGCCTCCCCTACCTCTGCATGTTGTTCAAGAGACAAACGAGTAAACTAATATACAATTATAATCAAAAGCTAATGTGAAGAGGGATAATGAGTCCACCCAGCATACATCTCTTGAGCCGAGATAAAGATAGAATGTTGATTATTGAGAAGAATTTAATAGAGGAAGAATAAATAAAGCTCCAGTACCCCCTGCTTTTTAGTAGTTGCCAGCATATGATGATCCAGATGAAGAATGGGGTATGTAGTGATTGTTGAGACAGGAGCCATCATTCCTCCTGCTTTTCCCCAGGGGTGAAGTTAGACATTACTAGTGTTATGATCCAATTGTTGAACCTAAAAGGTATGTTTGTTGTCCTATCGACTAATGACGCACACATGCACCTTATAAATTTTGTTGAAATTTGCACTTCTTTTAATTTAACTAGGGTGGATCAGGAAGCTTTAAGACTCATGTTTCTTCCATTCTCTCTAACTGGTGAAGCGACATTATGGTTAGGGGAACAACCTCATAGGTCTATTACTACTTGGAAGTAGTTGTGGAAGCAGTTCTTAGACCGTTTCATCCCTTCTCCCAAAATGTTGCAATTAAAGGACGAGATCCATAATTTTAGGCAATTGCATTCTTAAGAAATGTATGAGACATGGTTTTGGTTTAAGAAGAAGTTGATGATGATGCCTAATCATAGATTTTTTTGGGAGAAATCTGCTGGAGATTTTCTATCATGCCTTGAATACCAGTTAAAAATCTATGGTGGATACTGTTATTGGCAGAGTATTCATGAACCTACATTGTGATGTTGCATCAAAAATCTTAGATCGCATCTCTCTTACCAATTAAGTATGGCATATTTGAGAGGAAGAGAGAGGTGCTGACACTTATGCTATTGGTGCTTAGGATGAGCCTAGAGTTTTAGATGATACAGTGGCTCAAGAGGTTTCACAATTGAGGACAAATATTGGGTTACTGATGAAGTAGTTTGGAACTATGAATTTCGAGAAGGTGAATGATGTAGATGAATAAGGTAAAGCTTCTAGGTCATATGATTCGTACATGGATAAATAGGCAAAGTATCTAGATAGAGAGTTGGTGGGTTTTTGAACCAAGGGACAACCGTCTGCTCAAGACTATTGAAACTCGAGGCAAGAGAACCAAGGTCAGGACTACTATGGGGATATATATAGGGATCAAAGTAGAGAGAGATAGTGACTGGAGGCATAAGAATGGCTATAAGGAGAATGGTGGTACCTATGTTCCATTGAGGAGTCATGACACTTAGTCAAGGATAGAGGCATTGCTCACTACGTTAGTTAATGGTTTGGAATGTCAAGAAAGTTTCCTGAGGGAGATTAAGGCTTTTAAGGTTTGACCCAAAAAGCTAAATCATATGCTACTGCAATCAATAATTTGGTCAGATGTTAGAATCCTTGAATCAAAGTTAATCAAGCTCTCTTCTATGTAATACTGTGCAAAATCCAATGAATGACAACCATTATTTGGCCATCACCACTCAGAGTGGTAAGACCACTATTGATTCTCCCATGCTTATAGTTGATGAAGCAAGGGATGATGTTGTTACGGCAGATGAGGACCTCGAAGAGAAATCTAAAAAGTTGGTGACTACTGGTGAGACATCACAAAAATCAATGGGTATTGATATAAGTGTTGAGAAGTATAAATAAAAGGGGAAGGAAGTTGAGTCTGTATTGAAGACCATTCAATGGCCTCCTCCACCTTTTTCTCAGAGACTGAAAAAGAAATAAGAGGAAAGAAAGTATCAGAAGTTCTTGTCGATGTTGAA
The DNA here is from genome assembly GCA_030864215.1 of Capsicum pubescens. NCBI lineage: Eukaryota > Viridiplantae > Streptophyta > Magnoliopsida > Solanales > Solanaceae > Capsicum > Capsicum pubescens. Next base: position 112,990,205 of record CM061544.1, read on the forward strand.
GGAATAGTCTATTAATATTCCTCTTGTAAAAGCATTGGAGCAGATGCCTTGATATGTTAAGTTCATGAAGGATTTAGTTACTAAGAAGCGGGCAGTGAGTTTTAAGCCTTCTGATAATGTGCACCATTGCAGTGCAGTTTCTTCTCGGTCATTGCTTAAGAAGAATGAGGACCCGGAGCATTTACTATTCCTTGTATCATTGGGTCCTTCAATTTCTCTCGAGATTTATGTGATTTGGGAGCTACTATCAATCTTATGTTATTGGTGTTTTAAAAGCAGTTGGGGTTGGGGGTACCAAAACCTACATCCATAAGGTTATTAATAACTGACCATACTATGAAGAAATCAGTTGGTATATTGTGTGATGTTTTTGTGAGTGTTACATCCTCATATTTCCAGCCGACTTCATAATCCTTGTCTATGGGGTGGATTTTAGAGTCCCGATCATCTTGGTAAAGCCTTTCCTAGCTAAGGATAGGGATTTGATTGACACGACTATGGGGTTGACAAAGTTCAAACTTAATTGTGAACAACTTACTTTTAATGTGTGTCAGTCTATGCAAAAACCGAAGGATACGAGAGCGGTATCCATGGTTGATACTATTGATGATGATGCCTTGACTGTGTCAATTGAAGGGAGATTTGGTATTGAACCATTATTAGTGGTTACCATGGACTTTGACAATGACAACATTGATGAGTATGATGAGATGGTGATCACATTGTATGGTAGAGGTTCTTATAATTATGCTTCGAAAAAGCTAGATCTTTATCTGAAAAAATAAAACTACTCCTCCAACTCTACCATCTATTGAGGAGCCACTGGTCTTTGAATTGAAATCTCTCCCATATCACTTGCATTATGCATTTTGGGGGCCTGCAATACCTTTCCAATCATTATTGCTGCTGATTTATTGGAGCCACATGTTAAAGCATTGATTTCAGTGTTGCAGAGGTTCAAGAGGTCCATCGAATGGACGATTGCAGACATTGAAGGATTTCACTCGATATTTGTACTCATATGATACAGCTTGAACTGGATTATTTTCCCAACATCAAGCACCAACGTTAGTTAAATACCTCTAAGAAGGAGGTAGTGAAGAAAGAGATCATCAAGTGGATAGATGCTGGAGTAGTTTACCCCATTATGGATAGTTAGTGGGTAAGCTAGTTCAATGTGTACCTATGAAAGGTGGGATTATTATGGTCCCAAATGAGAAGAATAAGTTGGTTCTCCTGAGACCAGTGACTGGATGGAGAGTATTCATGGATTACAAAAAGTTGAACACTTGGACTCAATAGGACCATTTTCCTATATTGTTCATGGGTCAGATGTTGGAAAAACTTCAAGGAAGGGTTTCGTACTATTTTCTTGATGAGTATTCAGGATACAATCACATTTCTATTGCTACCAAAGACCAGGAAAAGATGACTTTAACTTGCCCAAATGGGACTTTTGCATTCAAGAGGATGTCGTTTGGACTGTGAAACTCTTCTTCCACCTTTCATCGATGTATGAAGTCTATATTTTATAACGTGTTGGAGGACATTATAGGGGTATTCATAGATGAATTTTTGTTCATTGGGGATTCCTTTGATGATTGTTTGGCCCATTTAGACAACACACTCCAAAGATGTAAGGACTGTAATTTGGTGTTAAATTGGGAGAAGTGCCCTTTTTATGGTGAAGAAAGGTATTGTTCTCGATCATAAAATCCCAAAGAAGGATATTGAGGTGGATAGAGAGAATATACAGGTGATTGAAACATTACCTTCTTCGGTCCTGATAAGGGTATCCAAATCTTTTGGGGTCATGTTGGCTATTATAGAAGGTTCATCAAGGACTTCTCTAAAATTGATAATCCTCTATTCAAGCTTTAAGAGAAGGAGGTAAAATTAGTATTTGATGATGAATGTGTCAAAGCCTTTGAGTGTATTAAAGAGTAGTTGGTCTCGACTCCCATTATTGTATCCCCTGATTAGTCTATATGATTTTAGGTTATGTGTGATGCTAGCGTAGTGGCGTTGGTTGATGTCCTAGGACAAAGACGTGAGAAAATCCTTCACCTGATCTATTCTTCCAGGAAAGCATTAAACCCCACAAAAAAAACTATACAATCAATTAGCTGGAGTTACTTGCAGTGGTTTTTACCTTTGAAAATTTTTTGTCCTATATGATCGAGACCAAAGTCATAGTTCATACTAATCATGCATCAATGAGGTATCTTATGTGGAAAAAAGATGCAAAATCGAGGTTGATACATTAGGTCCTATTGTTGCATGAATTTGACTTTAAGGTGAAAGATCGAAAGGGTACGGAGAACCAGGTTGCAGATCAGTTATCTCGCCTCGGGGAGGAGGAAATGCAGAAGTTAAGGGGTGAGATTTATATAGATGATACTTTTCCAGATGAGCGAGTCTTTGAAGTATCTCAAGACTTAATCCCCTGGTTCACTAATTTTGCCAATTTCTTAGCAAGTTATTTTATTCCAAAAGATTTATCATTCCAGTAGTGCAAGATGTTCATACATGAGGTAAGAATTTTTTTTTGGGGGGATGGTCCTTATCTCTTTCGAATTTGTACAGATGGAATTATTTGAAGATGTATCCCGGAGATAGATATGATGAGCATCCTCGAGGCTTTTCATTCCTCGCTAGTTAGGAGTTATCATGATGGTACCCACATAGCCTACAAGATTCTACATTATGGGTATTATTGGCCTACTATCTACAAGGATATTCATGATTTAGTGCAAGACTGTGATCAGTGTCAGCAAAATGGTAATATCTCTTAAAAACATTAACTCCCATGACACCTATCTTAGAGTTAGAATTATTTGATGTATGGGGAATTGATTTCGTGGGTCCGTTTATGAGCTTCTATGGGATGAAGAATATTTTAGTGGAAGTTGACTATGCTAGGAAGTGGATAGAGGTGGTTGTGCTTCCTAACAATGAGGGTTAAAGTGTCACTATGTTCTTGAAAAATACAATATTTTCTTAATTTGGCATTCCATGTGCTATTATCAGTGACGGTGGATCTAACTTTTGCAATCATCTTTTTAAGGACCCACTCGAGAAATATGGTGTAAAGAATAAGGTGACAATACCTTACCATCCCCTGATGATCGGGCAGGTTGAGGTCTCCAATAGAGAGATAAAATCTATATTAGTGAAGATTGTGAATTCCAATAGGACTGACTAGTACCTAAAGTTAGATGATGCTTTGTGGGCCTATTGAACATCTTTTAAAACCCCTATAGGTGCCTCTCCATATCAGTTTGTGTATGGAAAGGCATGGAACTTGCTGGTCGAACTTGAGTATAAGGTACTATGAGCATTGAAAAAGCTCAATTTGGAGCCGCATAATACAACTGAGTTGAGGATAATCTAGGTGAATAAGTTTGATGAATTCCAGCTCTGAGCTTTTAAGATCTATGCTCTGTAAAAGGAAAAGATGAAGTTTTATTATGATAAGAAGATAGAGAAGAAAATGTTTGAGCCCGATGATATGGTCTTGTTATATAATTCAATACTTTGCTTGTTTCCTAGCAAGTTGAAGTCTTGGTGTCATGTACCATTCACCATGGTTAGAGTGTTCCCACATGGTGCTATTGAGCTGAAATGTGATGGTCAAGACCCGTTCAAGGTGAACGGGTAATGTGTTAAGCACTATTTGAGGAATGCTGATGAGGTGAAAGTGATTGTTGATGTAAGCCTTGGTGAATTTTAAGTATCCAAGGAAACCACATCGTACTGTGACATTAAATCAGGGGATTCATGGGAGGAAACTCATGGGCTTGTTGGTGAAGTTTGAGTAAATAATATAGTCACGTTGTGCCGTAATGTTAAATCAAGCATTAGGTTAGAGACAACCTACTATTTAAGTGTTCACATTATTTTGTTTCTAATTTTTTGTAGGTATAGCAAGAGAAAATACATGTAACATGGTAAAACATAGAAAATACAGAAAATTCTTGGTAAGGGGACTTATTGACTCACTTATGGGGGCATAAGTCCCATTTAAGATAGGTAAGTAATGCAGTGGAGGTCAGAGGGAAAGACTGGGAATTTTTGGTCCCTAAACTTTTAGTTACGAACCCACTTACGAGGGTCGTAAGTACTACTTATGACCCCATAAATTGTGTCACAAGTATCATAATCAAAGTTCAGAGAAGGGGAAAATTTTCTTGCCACTTACGGGCCGTAAGGGCGTCGTAAGTGACAGAAGTTTTTTTGGGTAAAAATTTGAGAAATTTGGGTCGAACCCAAGTAGATACTACACGAACTGACCTACCAACACCTTTAAACACCCAAAATCAAATTTTTATGCCCCATATTATCACCATTTGTAACTCCCACCCAAATTCAAACTCTTAAACTCCTTCTTTTACTCAATAAAAAGAAAAACTCTCTCTTTGGTCTAGGACATGCACGCACAAAGCATTCAGGCTAGGGTTCATCAAATCTTTATCATTCTCCTACTTCCATCACTAATATTAAGGTAAATTTCTTGGATCTTAACAGTATTACATTGTGATATTAGCAAAGAAAAGTGAGTAGGTACTTGCATATTCGTATAAATTATGTAAAACTAAAAAATCTTGGTTGTAGGAGCCTAGAATAGTTCAAAAAATTGCAATTGGTGCATTACTTTTGAATAAAAACTCTGTGCTCATGACCTAATAAGAAGTAGAAGTTGCAAAAGTTGATGTTAATCAAAAATTTTGTGTGCAAAACTTGTGTTTGTTAATTTGATAACAGATGTTGTATGCAAAAATTGGACTTGAATAGGCTAAATATGTTGTATGGGGATGTAACAACTAGAAAATTTTTGAAGAATCCTTAGAAGGGTACCTATGATGGCACATACGGGCCATGTAAGTAGCACTTACGGTCCGTAAGTGACTTCATAGATGTCAGACTTGAAGCTCTGAAGTTTCAAGGCTTTGTTTGGCACTTACGAAGGGTACTTACGGGCCGTAAGTTGCACTTACAACTCGTAAGTGGTGTCACAAGTGACCTACTCTGAGAAATTTTAGTTTTTAGAAAAAATTCATTCCCCTATTCTCTTTCAAGCACTAACAACTATTTTTTAGGAACTATGGCACCTAAAGAAACTTAGAGGAAAGGATTACAGTTGAGTTTTCAAGACGAATTTCCTATGTGCAGTGGCTTAGTAGAGGTGTACCCTATTTCCCTGGAAAGACCAGATGCCCTAAGGACTAGGGATCAAAGATAGGTTGCTACTGCAGTAATCATTAAAGCCATTTTGGGTATCCAGGGCACCCAGCCTACCCTCACGTAGACTCAGGCAGCACACAACCTAGATCTACACATACTGAGGCCCAGATTATCATATCTTCAAAAATTCCTAGGCCAAGGATAAAGGCACACAAGACTTCACCACCACAATCTCCAAAGTCTAAGGAGAGAGAAGGCTTCTAAGGATGGTTCTAAGGAGAAGGAGTAAGATACCAAGAAAGAGGTTGAGTCCGAATCTATTTCTGCTATAGTTGAGGAAGAAGACACGGGACCTCAGTCTGATGAGGGATCAAAGGATGAGTCATCATTGGCTAGTGAGTCAACTTTTTCAGTTCCCTAGTTTGAGGAGGGTACAGCTAAGGTGTCGTACCAAGTTTCATCATCTTCAACACCAGACATACAGCCAAGTGTGTAGGATGCTCAGCCTTATATTCCACCATCGGCTGACAATGCATCCGACTTTACACATATCTCGATTGCGCCCATAGCTGAGATTAACATGTGATGGTCTGTCAAGGGTATGTATTTTATTTATTACTAGGATAGCTTTATTACTGAGGCGGGTCTGTCTAAAAAAAACTATTTCAACTGAGAGAAGGATTGAGTTATCAGGGCTAGCAGGGGAACCAGACCCGCAGACCTCTTTTGAGCTATACCAATCAGGGTAGATGATGCGGACCCAGGTACTCATAGTCAGGTATTGGTCAAGGAGTTCTATTCTTCCTATGCCGGCCATATCTATCGGCTTAGACCGAGTGGGGCAGGGGCATAAAGCAGCCCCAATTAGAGAACATATTGGTGAGAGGAGTTCTGGTGGATATTTCTTTGGTAGCCATCTATTTAGATTTGTTTGGACTTGAGTATGTAGCTCTGGTATCTATTGTAGAGTGTGAATTTAGGTTGAGATTTATGTGAGATAGGCGTGATATACGAGATACCTAGACGATAAAGGTTGGATTTTGCAAGGTGAATTGCCAATTAAATTTCAGATTTGGGTGATGATGCCCCTTGGATTGAGGGAAAAGGGGAGGTTAAGAAGGCACTATTTCATCTTGCCGCAAAGCTTTTAGTGGAAAGTCATGCATTTTAGATTATGTCCAACTGCATTGGACAACTTTTTAACATGGTATAGAGATGCACTAGTTGCTAGTTATTTTGTAGTCTATGAGATCGATTTTTCAGCATTGATCAGATATGAGACGCATGAGAGGTCATTTGAGGACATGACTACTCTTCCCTTCCATTACCTTAGCAATAGTCTTTGTGATGAGGCAGGTTTGATAGGGATTCTAGATATTGATAGGAGAGTAGAGAGGATGAGCACCACACATACTAGTATGATCAAGTATCAGTGAACCTATTCCCTACACAAAGAGTTTCACCGCCTTCGATAGTAGTTCTGACCCATTTTGAGGGGCCTTTAGTTCAGGTAGAGCATGTTCATAGGTCAGATATTGATGTTGATATGAGAAAGCATAGAGATCTACCCGAGGTTTCTACAAAGGGAGAGAGGGCCCCAACTGCCTCCACTTCAGCCACGGTAAGATAAGACTATTTCCCTCCTTATTGACACTGAAACTTAGCTATCCAACTTGTATGCACAGATTCAACCTTTGGTCTAGATGACTTTAGATACTACTGAGACTTAGATACTAGCTCTGATTTAGGCTGAGATGTTGGAGTCCATTAGTGGGTTGTATGCCCTGATCGATGGGTTTGAGGGCCAAGTTAGTTCATAATATTAAAATATACAGGCTCCAGATCTATCTAAGGCCCTGAGAGCCACGTTCTAGGCATCTATCTGACTATCCATTTATTTATTTAGACCATGCCCTCATGCCAACCCATAAGGTTTGACCTATTCTCTAATGAAGTGATGGTCCAACTTTGGGGACCAAGAAAGGTAGAGATAAGAAGCCACTCTTGATTCTATGAGGCCCGCAACCATTGATAAGGTCCCATACTAGCGCTTCCGTGCAATAATTAATTCAAAGTGAGACTCTATGAGATAGAAGTGGCTACATATTCTAGTAACGTCCCCCTCCCCGACCACCACTTCCTATGCCAGTTGAGATACCAGATACCCTAGATGGGGCGAGTATGAGATGGATGCCTAGAATGTCCTAGGTATGTCCTTTTTCCCTTTTCATGTATTGGAATGATACACTGGGGATAGTGCGTAGTCTTTTAGTTGGGGGTAGGGATATACCACAGTCGCTACAAATTTTTATAACCATGCTTCTTTTCTCGTCGGTTGCATTATAAAAGCAGAACCAACATGTCTTGGAAGTTTTTTGTTTGTTTTATGTTGTGTTGTGTTTTTTTCTTTAACGAGGAGAAAAATAAATACCTAAGGGAAGTTGATGTAGTTTATTGTATTTTTCTTAAATATGTTAGAAAAATGATGCCCCTCCAAAAAATTTGTATTGAATTGTGTGATGTGGTTATATATGTGACCACTGTGGATCTTGTTATGGCATTAGGATTAGGTACATAATAATCAAAGCTAGTATTTGTATGAACCAGATAGGTAGTAGTTTGTGAAGCAATCTGATGCCATATATGTGAGATGCTTACTTAGTTCCCCTTGTATATTTAATCAAGAACTTGCCCGGTTAATCTTTCCTAGGTTGTGGGATAGTCGGTCAGGAATGGATCATAAGTTGTTCTTGATTTATTCCATTTTTCATCTAAATGACCTCCCAAATGCGAATAAGTATCCCTTGATCCTTTTTTGACCCTATATAGACCTATTTTCTTTGTTTTCACCTTTAACCTTCCCTTTTTAGTTACAATGAACCTATTTTGGCTTTGGTTTTCCTTGAACATTATGCACCTCAACTTATGTAAATCTCCTAAATTAAGGGTGGCTATCATAAGGGTGAGTAATTAGAGCTGGATATGAAGAAGGGTAAAAATAAAGGAAAGGAAAGTAAGGTTGGGTGTGGTAAATAAATGGAAAAATAAAATAAAAAAGAAAAATAAAAGAGAAAGCATAAAGGAAACCACACCCAACTAGGAATAAGCAATAAAAAGAAAAAGGGAGAAATAAGGAAGGAATAAAAGAAAAGTAGGTTGATAAGTGGACCACAAATGTAATTATAGTGCCAAGAAGGATTAGTCATGAAAATTTTCAAAATGTACCATATCATCCTCAAGACGAGTTAAGTCCTGTAATGCCCTAGTTCAACTGTCTGAAATCTAAGGTAAAGAAAAGAAGGGCAAGCCAATGGTATTCTATGCACATGGTTGACACTTCCTTGGTGAGTGTAAGTGTCTTGTTAAGTCCCTGCATTGACATATGCATGATTTTACTAAGTGAGTGGGACTTCTTTATTGTGAGGGTACATGGGTTTTGTTGCTAGCTGCTTATCTTTTTAGGTAGTGTACTTTGTACATATGCTTGATTATGTGCTTCTAATGAAACGTCAAAGCTGGATTCCTCGGAGTAACATTGTTAGGCTGTATTGATTCGCATAGTTGGTTTTTAAAAATTTAAAAGTAGAAGGGGTGATGTTTTATGATCTAAAACTAAGATTTACTAGAATAGGAGTAACGCCTCGAGTTTGGTACCCAAAACGCCACACGGTGCTCATGACCCTGAAGGACCATAAGCTAACCCATGACTGATATGTGTACCTGTACACTGCATAATATACTGTATAAATATGAAAATAAAGGCTAAAAGGCCATAAGGTTCAAAGATCTAATAAAACATAATATCTGAAGATATGGTATATCAATACCAAAATAACTGAAATAAATGTCTAAATAGGCTAGTCTGAAAGCCTCTAAACTATCTGAATAAGGAGTTGATGGGACATGTCCCCAACTAACTCCAACTACTAAAATAAATTAATTAATGAGATAATAAAGTAATAGTCATGTCCTCAAAGGATGAGGACTCACTGCTAACTCTGACTGCCGAGACTGGAATGCTACTGATGCTCTAGAGCTCGTGCATCTGAACCTATGGTATAAAACACCATAGTGCAAATGCGCCAGTATGATTAAATATACTGGTATGTATGTGAGGTAGGCTAAATACAGAGGGTTCAAATGCATGAACAATATTAACTGACTATATAACATAAACGTAAGAATACATGCATAAATAAATGACTGTAACTAAATTCGAGATAATATTGACTACTGAGTCTGAATACTACTAAGATGAGTACTAATAACTGATACTGAATGACTGTATTTGACAGTCTAGGTTCTGATGGAACTAGTTGAGTTCTGTTCTGTTCTAAATTGACTGTATCTGACAATCCTGAATTTTGTAGAACTATCTGAGTTGTATTACTGAGACTGAATGATTGTATATGACAGTCCTGATCTGTAACTGAAACTGTAGGAAGTATTCATCTAACCGACATGCCCCAAATAATGCAATATAGCCGAGTTAAGGTCCAATCTGTAACCATAATTGGAAGGGTGTAAATACTGCGCCACTGGTAAGGACAATCTATGAGTAACCCTCATATAATAGGTAACTTTAGTGAAAACAGTGGGAACCCTCATATAATAGGTTAATACACCTTATCTACCCTTATATAACAGGCTATGATGTCTCAACCTATGCTGGCTACGTAGTTCTGGAATGCAAGGATTTCTTCAAAGACTCACACCCTCATATAACAAGTTGGTTCCCATCCTTGGGTTCGGTCGGTGCTAATTTCTACTCCCATCTGAATAGACACTGAACATCATTAACTGAACTGACTAGACTCAGTTAACTGAATTTCCTTGGATTGATGGAATGCTACTGAGATCTGATAATTGTCTGAGATTTCTAAGATTACTGGATTTCTGAGCTTTCCTGAGTCACATGACTGACTGAGTTCTATGGATCATGGCTTGACTGAGGATAACGTGAAAACATGACACTGGCTCTAGGCACACAGCTATATTTTTTGGGTACAAGTACCCCTAGGACTCTATGGAAAGAAACCGACAAAGCATGACTTTCTTGAATACATGACCAACATCAACAATCCATAATATAATAAGTTGGAGATTTCATGAAGTACAAGTTCTAAATCACCACAAGGGCTACACATGTATCCACAATTCACTGACTAAGACATTTCATCAAACATTTGACATGCATAAACTTGTACATGAATGGAGATTTCACATTATCACACTAGTATGGCACTTTTCCTTCACATAGGAATTTAATCAAACACATGGGGAGCATTCTTTGGTTATACCATCATCAATGCATCTAAATGTCATAGTTGCATAAATAAATTTTCTAATTTGAAGAGTTTATCATGATTATTTTGCAAATCTTCATATACTAGGGTCAATCATTAGAATATGTAATTTAAAACATGAATCAAAATCTCCACAATATCATGAATATGAATTTCAATTCAATTTAAATCATGAACATTCATAAATACACAAATTTTGGATTTTGAAGAGAGATTCTTGAGCTTCATGGGTGAAAGGGACCCATGAATCAACACATGACATACCTTGATTGTGAGTTTCTTGAAGTCTTTGGACTTAAAGAGCTTGTATCTCTTAGTTTCTTGAAGAAGGATTTTGATCTTGTTCTTAGGGATTATCTTTGAGAGAAAACCCCAATTTAATGTTGTAGATGGATAATGAACTTTTGAGCCTTGATCTAATATTATTAGGTATTATAAAGGGTGGTAAAAGAAAACAAAGCCCATTTTAAAAATGACTTAAAATAACTAAAAAAAATATGCGACGGTGGGTGTGACGGTCCGTCGGTCCTAACCGTCGCACCTGGACAGAATAGGGGTTCACTGCCTCTCCTACGATGGCTTGTGCAATGGTCCATCGCTAGCTCAACAGTCCATCGGCCTGAGCCGTCGCTTTTAGGCAGAATTTCATCTCCCTTTCTCCGCTGCGATGGCTTGGGTGACGGTCCGTCGCTAGCTCGACGGTCCGTCGGCTCTCACCTTCACACTTGGGCAGTTTTGACTACTTTCTGTATTTCGGATATAACTTTCTACCCCAATACCGTATTTTGACGAAATGGGTATCGATGCAAAGCTTATTCTATTTCCCACTCAACAAAAAGTGAAAATTTTAGAAATTCCATATGTATAAAAGTGTATTCATCTTTAAAACAAGAATTTGACATTTTTGGGATGAATTTAAGCTAGGTAGAAGTACGGGGTATTACAATATCTCCCTCTTGAGAACATTCATACTCGAATAAGACTGAGCGAGAGAGAAGAAAGATAAACTGATGTACATACTGAACATGAATGACTGGAACATGATTTCATGACTGAGATGACTGATAACTGAATATATCATACTGAACACGCATATCTGATGCATGTGTAACTGATTCATGAATGCATGACTGAGTTTTCTGAGGAACTACAATTCTTACAATGAGAATGCATATCTGATGCATGATTATATGACTAATATAATGCGTGAATGCATGCCTTAATATGCAATGGTATTTAATACCAAGTTTATAATGGAATTCTGAGCATGAACTGTATACCAAGTTTGTAACTGAAATCTAAACATAAACTGAAAAACTTAAGGAGGACTATTACCTTGAGCTAGATCTGAGTTAGCGGAGAAGAGGTGAGGGTACTTGGTTCGCATGTCTGCTTTGTCTTCCCAAGTAGCTCACTCAATAGGATGATTTCGCCAAAGAACTTTCACTAGAGGGACTTCTTTATTCCTCAGCCTACGAGTCTGATAGTTTAGAATTTTGAATGGAATCTCTTCATAAGAGAGGTCGTTCTGAACATCAATGCACTGAATTGGGCTACAAATGTTGGGTCACCTATGCACTTCTTGAACTAAGAGACATGGAATACTGTATGGACTGAGGCTAGATCTGAAGGAAATTTGAGCTCATAAGCTACCTTGCTTAAGCAACTGAGAATTTTAAAGGGACCTACATATCGGGGCCTGAGCTTTTCCTTCTTGACGAATCTCTTCACTCCCTTCATGGGAGAGATCTTGAGATAGACATAGTTACCAATCTCGAACTTGAGATCCTTTCTACACACATCTGCATAAGACTTCTGTCGACTCTGGGCAGCCTGGAGTCTTTCTCTGATCAATAGGACTTTTTCTAAGGCATTGAATACTATGTCAGGCCCTATAACTGAAGCCTCACTAACTTTGAACCAACCAATTGGACATATGCATCTCCTACCATAGAGGGATTCAAATGGAATCATCCGAATACTGGAATATAGTTGTTGTTGTATGCAAACTCAATCAAAGGCAAGAGGTCTTCACAACTACCCTTGAAATCAATTGCACACACCCTTAGTATATCTTCTAAAGTCTGAATAGTCCAGTCTGCTTGACCATCTGTCTGAAGATGGAAGGCTGTACTGAGATGAACTTATGTACCAAGGCACTTTTGGAATGCTTTCCAAAAATAAGAGGTGAACTAGGTACCTCTGTCTGAGATAATAGATAACGGAACACCGTACAATTTGACCAACTCTCTAATGTAGAGTTTTGTGTAATCCTAGGCTGAATAAGTTGTATGGACTAGAAGAAAATAAGATGACATGGTCATTTTATCTACAATGACCCAGATTAAATCATGCTAGCGACGAGTATGAGGCAACCCCGTTATAAATTCCATGTTCACTTTTTCCCACTTCTAAGTAAGAATACCGAACTCCTGCATGGACCCACTAGGCTTCTGATGCTCTATCTTAACCTGCTGATATGTAGAGCACTTGGCCACAAACTCTGTAACATCTTTCTTTATCCCACTCCACCAATAGATTTCCCGCAAGTCGTGGTAAATCTTTTTGGCCCCTGGATGAATAGAGTAGTGCGCACATGCACATCTTCAAGAATTCTCTACCTTAAGTCATCTATGCCTGGAACACACAGACGACCCTGACAATGTAGGACACCATCTCCCCCTTGGGATAAAACCTCTACTTTCTGATCCTTGACTGACACTTTTAACATAACTACATAGGATCTCTATCTTTCTTTTCTTTTACCTAAAAAACTAGAGATGATTCTGAACTACTCTAAAACCATATATCACCCTCTTCTGTATCGACTAAGCGAATGCCTAGTCTGGCAAGATGATAGACTTCTTGAGCTATGTTCTTCTTACTGTCCTCAACATGAGAAACACTACCCATAGATAGTCCACTAAAAGTGTCGGCCACAACGTTGGACTTACCCGGATGATAAAAGACAATCATGTCATAATCTTTCAAGAGCTCTAACCACCTTCTCTGAGGAAGATTGAGATCTTTCTGAGAAAAGATATACTGAAGGAAATTATGATCTGTGAACACATCTACATGAACCCCGTATAGAGAATACCTCTAAATCTTCAAGGCAAAAACTACGACTGCTAACTAAAGATCATGAGTCGGATAATTCATCTCATAACATTTAAGCTGTCTAGAAGCGTAGGCAATGACCTTACCATGCTGCATGAGGACACAACCCAAACCTACTCTGTATGTATGATAATACACTACGAACCCATCTGGACCACCTAGAAAAGCTAAGACTAGAGCTGAGGTGAGTCGAGTCTTCAACTCCAGAAAAATATTCTCGCAAGGATCTGACAACTAAAACTTGACTTTCTTCTGAGTCAATCTAGACATAGGGGATGCAATAGAAGTAAATTCATCAACAAACCATTTATAGTAGCCAGCCAAACCCAAGAAAGAATGGTAAAAAATCAAAAAGCCTTTTAAAAATGACTGAAAATAACTAAATGAAATATACAATGCTGGGTGCGATGGTCCATCGGTGGGTCGATGGTCCATCGGTCCTGATCGGCGTATCTGGGCAAAATAGGGGTTCACTGCCTCTCCTACAATGGCTTGCGCAATGCTCCATTGCTGGCTCGACGGTCCGTCGACTTGACCTATCATTCTTAGACAGAATCTGGTCTCACTATGTCCACTGTCATGGCTTGGGCGAAGGTCCATCGCTAGCTCTACGGTCCGTCGGCTCTCACCATCGTACCTGGGCAGCTTTGACTGCTTTCTATATTTCAGCTATAACTTTCTACCCCGATGCCAGATTTTGATAAAATGGGTATCGATGGAAAGCTTATTCAATTTTTCACTCAACAAAAAGTGAAAATCTTAGAAATTCCACATTTATAAAAGTGGATTCATCTTTAAAACAAGTCTTAGACTTTTTTGGGATGAATTTTAGCTAGGCAGAAGTACGGGGTATTACAATAGGTAACTTAGTTTTCTCATGGTTAAGCATCATTGTGTTGTTTTGTTGTGTTTGTATTGCTTAAGGACATGTAAACATTCTAAGTTGAGGGTTTTGATGTTCCATGGTTCCATGGAACTTTCGATGCTTAAAATCAAAAAATAAGGAAGTACTTAGGTTCATTTTGGTAGGTATGATGTATTTTGTGTCTATTTTATAGTAAACTAGGTTTTTGGAGCTAAAAAAAAAGAAAACTAGTTGAAGGTTACTAAACACCTCACTTACGAGATCACCTATGGGGTGTAACTACTATTTACGCCACCATAAGTGGCTTCATAAGTTTAACAAATACTAAGTTCAGAGACCCTGTAAGATAAAGTTTTTGACTGATAATGATAAAGGGTCACTTACGATTCCATAAGTGCCATCACAAGTAGTAGAGATTGAAGATCAGAGGCTCTGAAGTTTTAAAGATTTCACTAGTACATACATGAGGCTACTTATAATACGTAAGTACCACCTACACCTTATAAGTTCCAGTAGGAACAAGTACTAAAGCAATTTAACGATCAAAAGAAGGTTGTCACCTACAATGGCCACCTACATGGTGTAGGTGCCACTTACGGTTCATTAGTGGGCTCGTAAGTGGCCACTGACTTGGTTTTCCTTGTACATTTTTGTTTAGATTTCCAGGGTTTTTATGTAACCTATAAATACTCTTTTAATAGTTTTTATTCAGTTTAGACACTCATATTATTCACAAACATATATTGATTTCAAGATTGACTTTTGATCTTAAAATACTCTTATTCTTAGTTGATTAATAAATTTGAGACTTTGGGTTTTATTCTTCCATTATTTTGAGATTACTTCTATGCATTGTTTATTAAATTCCATGGAGTTTCTTGCAAATATGAGCGGCTAAAGCCCTTAGCTACGATTGTGGGAACCCTGCTGGAATAGCAAAGTAAGGGAATTGTGCGGTTCTTCTAGATCATTATTTACGCATGCATTGTGATCTTCTTTGGTTTGATTACTTCCTTAACTACTGTAGAAGTTAAGGACTTGCCTGTATTTATGTTCATCTTCATAATAGAGGTCAAGATTGGGAAAAGGAGATTACAACAGTGATTTGAGGTTGTAAACCCTCGTCTAATAACTTAATACGGATAAAGTGATAGTTAAACTGGGATAAAATTCAAGGGTTTGAAAGGCGACACTCTGAGACTTACATGGTGAAGACTGAAATTTATCAAGGGGTACACAAGAAGGTTGATGATACTTGTCTTTTCAGGTTTTGCATGTGTAGATAGTAAGATAGTCGGATTGAGCACGAGAAACCTACGAATTTAGGAAGCCAGGGGGAACCTAGTCCTAGTGTCCATCTTAGATTGATACAACTGAAAGCAATCTATACTTTTTACTTTTTACCATTTACTACAAACTCACCCTATTTACTTTTCTGCACTTCCAGCTAATTGAGCAAGTTTGAGAGACAGATTCTGCCTATTCCTAGTAGGATCAACCATAACCTAGTTGGGTTACTATAATTTGATAGGATCATATTGTATCTTTTAAGAAAGTACAGTTTGGGCAACATTATATCTCAGTTTACTCCTATTCACATGTAGATTATTATTATGATAGTGTGGGGGTGTTTCAGGATCGTGCAGCAAAGGTAAGAAATTTTTGAATGATTCAACAATTGTGTTTCGATATCAAAGTAGGCTTCAGTCTATTTTTCCCGATGAGATTGTACATAATATGGATTGCATTATAGGTAAGGATTATAGGATATATTTATGACTAGTATAGCATGACATAACCTATCTAGGGAATTTGAGACTAGAGAGGTGACTCGACCCTTAGGATGAAATACTTTTTATAGCCATAGAACCCTTTTACCCTTAATTATAAGCATGTTAACCATAGTTTAATATTAAGTATTCCTTAGTATATGATTTATCATTTGACTTACTGATTGGGACGTGATTATAGTATATTGATTCTGGCATATAGACGCTTAGGCACTTATAGTTGTATTGTTTGGATATTGGTGTTATCATGCATACTTTAGGCACCATCATGCTTGCTTAATTGTATGTTTCCAACCTAAACCATGATTTTACTATTGTTTAATAAAAAAGGATTTATTATCACTTTTCAATTTTAAAATTGATTCTTTTATAATGAAAACCATACCACCTTATTTAATGCTTACAAAATTTTGAAACCAAAGATGATGTTTTGGAAATTAGACAAAGATTGATTCTGGTCCATGCTTTATTCACTCTTTTACCACTACTATTTACTTCGATCGAGAGAGATTTCAATCTTTTCTAAGCTAGTATGCCTATTTAGCCTGGAGTTGAGCTCAGACAGTATTTATTCAGTTATAATACTATTTATGGTTAAATTTTGGTATTTATGATACAAGTTTAGGTTTTAATTCGGAATCTATGATACTATTTTCAATTCAAGTCTGGTATTTATGAAACTTTTTTGGTTTGAGTACTACATCTATGATACTATTTATGATTTAAGTTTGACACTGATGGAGTACTTATTAGGTTAAGAAACTAATTTGATTATGGTACTTATAGTATGGGAGGATTCATGTACATGGCTTACTATGTTACATCCATTCATTCATATGCATTGCCTATCACCAGTATAATTGGTTGGTGTTTATCTCTATCTGATTTACAGGGGAAGGGGCTTTTATAGGTATAAGCTATGATTATTGTATGCTTAGTGTTTGATTAGACTTTTTGGGCTTATGAGGGTGTAGTTAGGTTATTATTTGTCTGGACTAGCCATTTACTTTATTGTTTATTATTATGGATAGTTTGTGACAGGATGATTATGGACTAGTAATCGAGATTATAGGTATGTTTCTAATTCCTTTTCTTTCTCATAGTAAGATATGTTATTGTTAGATTATCTCATGTTTATTAATACTTGGGTTAGAGACCCTTATTATTCTAGTATTTTCTTTCCTTCTTGGCGATGATCCTTTAGTGGTAAGATTGGTTTTCTTGAGTAATTATTGCTAAGTTTAGTCCTACAAAGGTGTGTGTGATTATTATTATTATTATTATTATTATTATTATTATTATTATTATTATTATTATTATTATATATATAGATATTACCATACATCTCTCTCTTTCCTTATTAATTCATATTGTATATTTATCATTTTTCCTTGTTCACTACTATATATCATTCTTTCAATCATTATTTGTAAATTGGCTAGTAATATACAATATTGTACTTTAGTTCATGAATAATGTTAGAATAGGATAGTTTACCTTTATTTCCCCATTAGCATGATTATGTTTAGTTTCTTAGATAATTTCCTCTAGTTTGTATTCTTGATTTACATAGTAATTATGCTTGCATTATCTTTGGAGCTCAGTTGGTTGATTCCTACAGAGTACCACATGTTTAGTACTCATACTACAGTTTTGTAGCCTGCAAATCATAGTATGAGTTCTCGCCATTGACGTGTGCATCGTATAGAGCAACTTTGGAGTGGAGATTTAGGGTGAGCTCTGACATTTGGAGTGTTCCTACTCTCCCGCATATTGATTAGACTTAAATATATTTTGTATTTAGAGTTGGTCTACACATGTGTATTTATTCTATATTTCATTTTGTACTCTGTTGTATTAGAAACTCTTGTACAAACTTTACCTGGTCTTGTAGTTATTTTCTATATTAGTGTTATATTTAAATTGGTCCTGTTGTATCTTTCATTTCTCTTAATAGTCCGATAATAGTTTTTGTAGACTATGAGTTGGCTTACTTACTGGTGGATTATAGTAAGTGTCATCATGACTTAATAAATTGGGTCATGACAATGGTATCAAATCCCAGATCGATCCCTCAACACAAGATCAAATATTGTGTAGAGTCATGTGGATTAGAGTGTTGACATCCATATTTAGAAAGCTATAAGGCATTGAGAAAAACACTTTCACTTTCTTCTCTCCTATCATGTTAATTCTATGTTGTCTCCCTGAGTTAAGCCCAATTGGTATCTGGAAGATTCCAATTGTATATCAACCATCACATTTGATATTAGCTAGTCGCAATTGGTATGTCATAAACATTTGGATACTTGGAATAACATTATTCTAACCATTAAAGACCAATGAGAGGCATAGGATTTGTATTTTAATGTGTGAATTATGTTTGGGGTAGTGAATATAGTAATTGTTAGTGCAGTTGGTAAGTGTAACTTTTTCATTAATTAGACGGTTATGCTTACTAAAGAAATATATGTGGCTTAAATATTTTGTTATGTTATGATAGTATGTTTCATGCATTCTGAAACACCTTGTCTTTGAACCATTAGAAAAGTGTAACACCCCGCAAAATTGTCTCCTAGTTTGAGCCTTAGAGCGTTTTCAGTGAAGTGAAAATCCGGTCTCAAAAGTTTGAGAGGTGTCTTCCCAATTGTGAAATACTTTGAACCATGTAGAATTTCCCTAATGTCGACTTTTTGTTATGTAAAGCATTGAATAAGCTTTCTGTAAAAAACAAATTCACCCAAATTTGATACTCGGGCAAAGAGTTAGAGCTATTTTAGTGAGACAGTGTGCCACCTGGCACTTTAGCGCGTTGCGGAGCCAGCTAAAATAGCAATCATCAAAATCCAGTGAGCCTCCACGATTATGGCGCATCGCGCCAAGGCTTAATTTCAAAATTGTCAATTTCCAGTATACCAATGCGATTTCACCGCATCGCGGTGCCTTTCCAGTTCGCAACAAAGGTGGTAACATGATTGCCACCACATCGCATTGTCATGCAGTTTCCCAATTGTCCAATTTTCAGTGAACTGGCGCGATTATGGCGCGTTACGCCAGCATGTAAAATCAGGATTTTTCAGTTTAATTCCAAGGGCTTTTTGGTCTTTCCCCACTCTTCTTTAGCCCCTATATATACCCAATAAAAGGCTCTCGGTCTCATTTCCCATCTTCAACATCAAAACTAGGGTTTTACAAAATCAAAACCCTTATTTCTTCTTCAAGCAAAATCAATAGAGAAATCAAGAATCTCTCCAAGGACTTTCAAGAGAAGAGTTTCCCCAAGGTATGTAGATGTTAATTCTTGGGTCCCTTTCATCCAAGAAGCTTAAGAACCCTTTTCTAAAATTCAAAGATATTGTGTTTATGGGTTTTCATGATTCATGTGAGTTGAAATTGATGTTTCTTCTATCATTGAGTTGTGATTCATATTTGTTTACAAGGCTTTCAAGATTTGACCCTAGTATGTGAAATTCATGTGATGGTTATGATAAACACTCTTCAAGTTGCTTTCTATGTGATGTGTTCATGTCAATTAAGTGTAGAAATGGTTGAATAAGCAAATCATGCTCCCCATATGTTTGATAAAATGCTTATGTGAAGAATTAGGGCCATTATAGCATGTTGATTTGGAAACAATAATTATGTGCAAGTTCATTCATGCCAAGTATTTATTGAAATACCTTAATGAATGAATTCTCGTATGATAGCATGAAATCCCCAATTAGGTGTAACCCATGCATGCCTAGTCTTTGATGAATGTCTTAGTGAATGAATTGTTCCATGATAGCTTGGAATCCCCAATTAGGTGTAGACCTATGCATGCCTAGTGTTTGTTGAAAGGACTTAGTGAACAAGTTGAGACATGATAGTAGAAAATTCCCCAATTATGTGCTATTTGATACATTCTAAGCCTTTAATATATGCCAAGTGCTTGACGAGTAAATTGTGACATGATAGTATGAAGTTTCCCCAATCATGTGCTATCCAATACATGCCAAGACTGATATACGTGCGAATTACTTAATGCAAGCCCTTGTTGAATGTAGTATGATCTAATAGCATGTTTCCCTTACGCTATTATATGTCTATGATTCCTAACTACTTGAAGTGATGCCTTAGTGATTGTGATGGTGAATATATGGTTGTGATTCCTAAATGCTTGAAGTGATGCCTTAGCGATTGTGATATAAATATATGGTTATGATTCCTAAATGCTTAACGAGATGCTTTGGTGATTGTGATGATGAATGAATGACCGTGGTTATGACTAGTCAAGAATGGTTATGTCTTACTTTTGTGTTATCGAGTCCTGGGGGTATTTATACCTGACTACTTAGCTATTGTCTAGAGCCTGTGTCAGTTTTCACGATAATCCCAATCGGGCCATGATTCTCAAAACTCAGTGAATTATAAAACTTTGTATCCTCAGACAGATACAGAACTTAAGAAATCTCAGTAATCTTTGTAATCCCCGTATCACTAGTAATCTAGCCTCAGTGCTGTACTCAGCTCAGATCTAGTTGTATTTAAGTGTTCAGTTCCGACCTTGGTAGTGACCGAGTAATCTATTCAAACTCTATATCGTCAGTCAGATACCGTGATTCAGTAGTATTTCGTCAGATATGGAACCAAGTGAATTCAGCTTAACTCAGTCAGATCAATTGAGAAACGTGATCAGTATTAGATTTAGTTCATTTTGTGTTCAGTTGAGAATTCAGTTCAGAGTCTTTCAGTTGGGAGTAGGAGCTAGCACCAAGTGAGAGAAGGGTTGGAGGCTCCCCGTCAGAGAGAGAGGCCAAGTCGTTAGGAGCAATCCCTGAACTCCAGAACTGCGTAGCCAACGTAGGATACAAGAGTCGCCGTCAGTAGAGGTTGTCACCCGTAGAGAGAGGTTTGACTATTATATTGCCTTAGGCTGTCTTCCTATGAGGGTCAACCACCAGAGAGATATTTACCCATGGCACGATATTGATACCCTTTCAGCTGGGGTTACAGGTTGGACCCCACCTATAGGAGGTTGGGGCATGTTAGTTAAGTAACTACTTCCTATAGTTGCAGTTTCAGTATCAATCTTTAAAAATCAGGACTTTGAGGTATAGTCGTCTATCTCAGTAAGGAACTCAGATAGTTCCATTGATTTATGACCATCCGTTAGATAGGCTTGGTCTAATATACAGTTATTTGTTATCAAATCTAGACATCTCCTGATAGATAGGCTTGATCTCAGTCTCAGATTCAGTTGAGTATTCTTGTTATTAGAACCAGAGATCTCCCGATAGATAGTCTTGATCTCAGTCTGAGATTCTGTTGATTATTCTTGTTGTCAGATTCGGACATGATTATTTTCTTATCAATGATAATATATTCTAGAGTCATCCATTAGAGAGAGGTTGATCTCTGATTCCATCAGTCGAGAGCAGTGAGCTCAAAATTCAGTCATTTATGTGAGTATATTCAGTTAATCAGTTATCTGTATCAGATGATTTAGTGATTCAGTATCTCAGTGTTAGTAGTGAGTTCAGATGACAGTAAAGCGGTATCCAATTTTCAGTATCTAGAGTTGTGATGATTATGATTATGGTTTGTGCATTTCTATATATGTTCTCATTCGGTACTGTCATGATTATTCAGTTAAGTAATTGTTCATGCAAAGCCCTTTCATTTAGCCTTACCTCATATGCATACTCGTTACATTCCCATATTGAAGCATTTGTGCTATGGTGTTTTGTTTGACAACATAGTTTCAGAGGCACGAGATCCAGAGTTCCCTCTGCAGTTAAGTCCCAGTCAGCAGCAGTAGATGTAGAAAAGATTCCTCTTCATTCAAGAATGATCCTTAGTTTACTATTATTGCATCAGACTTGGTTTATTTCCGGTTGACGGAGTTAGTTGGGGACATGTCCCATCAACTCCACAGTTCAGACAATTTAGAGGCTTTTCGGATGGATGTATTAGTATTCAGTTTTCGGTTTTGTTTCTGCCTATTTTTCTGCATTTATTTTTAGATATTATGCAGTGTTTATGGTACATATGTCAGGAGAGGGTTAGCTTGTGGTCCTTAGGGGTCATGAGAACTGTGTAACGACTAGGGGGTAGTCTCGAGTCATTACAAAAAGTTCCCTAACTTGAGTTTTGGGACAAGGTATAGTTTTAGCATACCACTCGTAAGCTATGGTAAGATTTTGGTTCCCTCTCTTATATGTTAAGCAGTGTAGTATAGGTTATGTTCTATCCAAGGTATGGTTTGGCCTCACCCAAGTCATATGATAGGGTACTAGTCGTAAGTTGCCAGGTCATATGATGTCTTGAGCTAGGCCTAGTGTATTCTACCTAGGGTACGAGTTGTAGGGTACTTTGCGTACCTTAGGGTACAAGTTATGCATGTTTAGTCATATGTTAGACATTTTATAGGTCCATAGTGAGGCCTAGGGTATGAGATAGGGTACCACTCATACCCTAGGGTACAGTTTGGGTTTGTAAGTCACACCCTCCTAGGTTCAATTTTCAGCTTTTACGTTGAGGACATTTTAGACATTTCCCACCCCTAAACCCTAATGAACCATGACTTATAACATTGTTTTTAACTTCATTATTCACTTGGACAAGATCAAAACATTCCAAAACACTTTCTAAACTTCTCCAACAAGATTGGGAGCTAGGGTTTTGGGAGGTGTTCTTCTAGAGGCAAAAGGGGTCAAGTTTTTTTCATGAATCATCTTGTATGAGGAATGTGACTCTTCTCTCGTTGTTATTTCTCAAATATCATGTGTTTTAAACATTGACTCTGAATCTTGAATGGTGGTTTTTGAAACAAATGTTGAGGGTTTTGAAACATAGTTATGAGTATTGTGAACTCTTGTTTAAACTTGTGTTTATACATGGTTTTGGTGATGGTTTTCACATGTAGGTGTTGGTTGATTATGGTTTAACAAATAGGTCATGAGTAACCCAAATCTTAATGGTTTTCACTTGGGTTTTGATCATGATAAAGGTATGCCCTCAAGGTGTTTGTGAAAATGTCTTAGAGAAATAACTAGTTACATGTTAATAGTGTTTTTAACTAAGGCAGT
Organism: Capsicum pubescens; assembly: GCA_030864215.1. NCBI lineage: Eukaryota > Viridiplantae > Streptophyta > Magnoliopsida > Solanales > Solanaceae > Capsicum > Capsicum pubescens. The sequence continues at coordinate 113,013,540 of CM061544.1, forward strand.
GGATTAATGAGTAAGAATGATTGGTAAATGAATTTGTAGTGTCCTTGTTGGTCATGTAAAGAGTTAAATGGTAACCATGGTGGTTTGATTAATTAAAAAGGGGTTTGAGTCCCTAACATGAAATTGAAATATATTTTAACAAAAACTTGGTGTAAGAATGCTAATGAAGAATGAATGGTTTGGTAAAGGTCTTGATGACCGCAATTTGACTTGAATGGTGGTTGACTCAAAGTCATTGGCCTATTAAAATAATTTGTTGATAAATGGTTCATGAAGACCTTGTGGTCATGTATGGTGTTGAATTGTAGCCTTGATGGCTCGAATTAGTTAAGTGGGTTAGAGTCCTTGAATGTTGAACTGAGTGGATATGAATGCATGGACAAAGGGTTAGAGTCCCAATGTCGACTAGTAATAGGCATTGGCTTTTCGTTAGAGTCCACTTTCTTAAAAGAAGGTTTGTGGTTAGAGTCCACTTGTCTAATAAAACGGCCTGTGGTTAGAGCTCGTTTGCTTAATAAGACGACTTGTGGTTAGAGTCCACTTTCTTAATGAGACGGCTTGAGGTTAGTGTCATCTTGATCAATATAACTGGTAATTTAAAACTCCCTAACCTACGTTAGTAGGAGGTTAGAGTCCTCCACTTCATGGTTCATAATTAGGTGCTTCGAAATGCATGTTAAGGCCTTGTTCCCTTTTTCGACACCTAATGTATCTATTCCATGTTCCTTTTTCCGACACCTAATGTATCTATTTATCTACTTATATGCCTATGTATATAGATGTGGTTGCTTATGATGTTTTGACTTTGTTTTGAATAATGGCTCTATTTTATCCTTACCCTTGAGTTATATGCTAGCGCTTCAACCGCTAATTATCTCTAAATGTTGTGTCCCCATACAACACAGGGGATAGGGCTTCTTCTTCTCTTCCTACACAGTGACCAGGTGTTCGAGCAGTTAACATGTTGACTTTGAAGTGGAGATCCTCCATACTTTGGAAGGCATAAATTTTATGGTCTTTCTATCGTATGCCATAGACTTGTCTTAGACTTGGTTTTTTGGCTATTGTTGGGGGCATGTCCCGACATATTATTGTCTTCAGATTGTAAGGGCTTTGTGGATGACTGTGGACTTGGGTATGTTGTTTTAGTATGTTGACACTAATGGAATGATTAGACATTCTTAAGTTATGATTATTGGTCTTGTTTCCGCTATCTTGTTGTATGTTCGGATTTCATCCGACACTTGTAGGTTGATGTGATGGTTAGGTCAGGTTAATGGGGCGATGTATGGTCCTTGTTGGCTCAAGATGCCCATACGATAACGCCCGTTTTTGGATCAGGTCACATTCATTATGAGGACTGTTACCGAATTTAGTACATTATTGCTTTACTATATTATTGTTGAACACCTTATGTGTGAAAGATTAATATGTGTGATTTGGGATGACTGGTTATAAATGGACTAAGTAATTGTAAGGGTCTGATGTGATTTTAGGGTATATCTTAATTTCTGTGATTTGAGACACATCTCATTTCCCATGATTTGAAGTACTCCTTAATTTCCATTGGGATCTTGATGAATTACCTGGGTACCTTTCTATTCTCTGAGAAAGTTTTCATGTTGGTTAGATATTTGATATGATTAGAAAGAAAATTACTATTGTATTAATGTCTTTGAGGGATTTAAATTGCATAAAAACTCTCTTATAATCACAAATTTAAGTTTCTGCATATAAAATTTGCTAAGGCATGAAGGACGAAGGTAATAAAAAGTGTTCATGGGATAGCATCGTGTGAGAAAAGACCTAGAATTGAGTGAAATATCTGTCACGACCTGATTTATGAATCATGATGGCACCTATTTTATCCCACCAGTACGTAAGCCAAATCGTAAATCGGAGCTAAAAGCAATGGGCTCATTGGTGGGAAAATGGCACAATTGCCAGAAAGATGTAAGTAAAAGCTTACAATAATAAATTACAAGATAATAAGAATCTGGAAGATAAATAAGATAATAATACCATCCCACGACCTAGTAGTGTCGGTACAAGAGCCACTAACAAAAGAATATTAGTACTGTAATAGTCAAATGTACATCAGTCTCGAAATAGAAAAACTAAACACAAAATAGAAAAATGACAAAAGGTTAACTCCGGCTTCAAGAGCTCACCTTGTCTCGAACTCTAGTTAGCATGACTGCAGTGTCAACAACAACAAATAGTACTCAGATCTACACCAAACAGGTGCAGAAGTGTAGAATGAGTACCAAAGCCACGGGTACTCAGTAGGCATCACCGAACGACTTAGCTAAATCATAATATAAATATGATAAATATGTGAGATAAATAAACTAAGTCAAGGTGAATGGTGCTTCAAATACTGTAAATAAATAAATAATCTAAAAAAAACATAAAAGAACACATAAGCAAGTAACTGCGGAAACCCGGAGGGTGCAATCAAAGAGAGTAAGTAACTGATATTATCCTAATTAATCGTATCTCGAATCCATAACCGTTAATCCTTCCATACCATATACACCGAACTCAAACAAATTCCATAATCATAAAGAATAACCTCTCATTTCTGAACTCAAACCGAAACTCAAATAATCAATATCGGACTTGAACCGAAACTCATATCATCATTTGCCGGACTTGAACCATAATTCATATAATGAATAATTCCAGAATCAAATCGATCTTAAGATCATAGTTCACCGGACTTGAATCGGAACTCGTATCAACTCCCAAGTATGAATCTAGAACAAGAATCTTGTATGTAAACTCTTCAAGCTCTAAAATGTACATTTAAAAGATATAACACGCTTGTAAAGTCTACAAGGAACTAATGGTAGTCTCGGCATAAGATGGGATGAAGGGGCCCAATTCTAGTCTCAAAAATCCATTCTAAGGAAAGTTCGACCCAAAATAGGCTAAGGAATCTAATCTCATCACTACATATTAAATAAACCACATTTAGTCCTAAGATATCGATTTTACCTAAAGCATGATTAACTAAGTCTATGCATAATTTTTTATTCGTTTACAGGCTAAATAATCCAATCTATACTAAAATATGCCTCCAAGACCTAATTTTTCACCCATACCTAGCATATTATCATAAATATACTACAATTAAGCACAATCTAGAAGGAAAGTAAACCTACCTACCCAGACGCCGAAGAAAGCCCGGTGAAATCTGCTAAATAGGTGGTTTTCCATTCCAAGAAGATTTCACACGATGCAATGCTATCAAAAAGATAATTTAATCATCAATATGAGAACAATGGTACCCATAATACACTTTTATTATTCGGGTCCAAAATCAAGTAAAAATTTCATGTGGGACCTTCCTGCGGAATCACACTTTTGAAACTGTCAACGCATCCCTCTATGCTTAAGTTACATTTACCCGTAATAATGGATAAATTTTGACCACCTTTGGTAATAAAATCAACCCACCAACAATCTAGGGATTTTGGGAAATAATTTAGAAATCAACCAGGAATTCAGTGGAAACATACCAAGAATTAGGAGAAGAAACGAGTAATCTGAGCTCACAATCACCCCAAAATCACCTACTAATATTTCTACCCATTTTCCATACTCTCTAGGGTTTTCACTCTTGAGATATATATATATATATATATATATATGAAAATGGGAGGAAACTTTGGAAAAATGGGGGAACTTAATGCCACCCAGGTTTCGCTTAAACGGACACTTGGACACTTACGTAGTCACCACTAAATCGCCTAAGTGCCGCTAAAGCAGTACCTTCCTAGACTTTGCTTACCGCTTAAGCAAACAATCTAGCGCTAAAGTGACATGCACCTTAGAAGTCCACTTGATACTAAAATGGCTTTCTAGGACAGGCCAAACCTGCTTTAGCGGATGCAGCAGTTGAAGATTTAGAATTTTTTAAGTCTTCACCGACCCCTCGGGATTTGTTCGGAATCCCGTATATCCAAACAAAGTATGCTACCCTATCAAATTCGATATTTTAAACTTAATAGCACAATCAAAATTTCCATCCGATGTTTTTTCATGAATATGGGTCCCACACATGAGTGCCATATTTCTTAATTTTTGGTCAGTAGCCCAAAATGAATGCAGAAGCCTTAAGACCCAAACCAAAGGTCCCACTAGCCTAAAATGTATGTTCTGGAGCTGTTAGAACTATCAAATTTTCATACGTGGTCTTTTGACTGATTTTTTTGCCTGGTATCCAATTCTTACAAGTGACGACTTTAAAATTGGGAATTGGCTCAAAAAAATAAACGAACTACCTGATAACCAAACTATTAGTTCCAGTAAGTCATAAATGACTTGGGGAAGCTATAGGAGAGATTTAAAAGGTGAAAATACATGGAAATTCCAAAATTACCTGGAGGGACATTACAATATCTGCTACTAAAAGAACTTTCATATGCAAAAGTAAGAGGTTAGGAAGTACCAAAACCTCTAATGGCTGAGGATACTAGGCTCGTATCTCGCTCTTGGTCTACAAAGTAGCCTCCTATACTAGGCAGTTTCTCCATTAAACCTTAACCACAGGAATCTCTCTAGAGTGCAACCGCCTAACATTCTTGGCTAATATGAACACCTACTCATCCATAAAGGTCAATCTCTCATCTAACTGCACAGAGTCCTATCGAAGCATATAAGACACATTGAGAATATACCACTTCAACATACAAACATGGAAAATTGGATGAACAAAAACAAAATATAGAGGTAAGGATAACTCGTATTCCACCTCACTAACTATGCAAAAGATCTCAAAAGGTCCAATATGTTTGGGGCTGAGGTTGTCTTTCCTCTCAAACCTCATCTCACCCTTCATGGGTGATACTTGAAGGAATACCCGGTCACTAAATCCAAATTATAAGGAATGAAGTCTACGATTTAAATAAGCCTTATTTCTACTCTAAGTTGTCCTTAGCCTATCTTGAATCACCCCGACTCTATCAAATGACTCCTGAAGCAAGTCAGTACCAGGGGGCCTAATCTCAAAGGTCTCTAACCAACCTATCGAAGAAAGACAATGCCTACCATATAAATCCTCAAATGGTGCAATCTTAATACGCGAATGTTAGCTATTATTATATGCAAACTCTAGCAAATCCAAGTGATATTCCCACTAACATCTAATCCACAACACAGGCTCAGATCATATCCTCAAGAATTTGAATAGTCCACTCTGACTTCTCATCAGTCTGAGGGAGGAAGGTTATGCTAAGATCCACCTGAGTTTCTAACTCCTCCTAAAAATCTCTCCAAAACCTAGAAGTGAATGTTGAGCCTCGATTTGAGATAATAGATATAGGCACTCCATGCAAATAGACTATCTCACAAACAAAGATTTGGGCTAACCTTTTGACACTGAAGGGCATCTGAATAGGAATTAAATGTGTTGATTTGGTCAAACGATCCATAATGAACAAAATACCATCAGAACCATTGGAGATTTGAGGTATACCATTAATAAAGAACATAATAATTAGATCCCATTTCCACTCGAGAATGGGCAACCTCTGAATCAAGCCACCAGGTCTTTAATTCTCGGCCATCACCTGCTAACGACATAGGAAATGAGCTACAAAGTCTACTATATCTCTCTTCATATGACTTTACCAATAATGTTGCCTCAAATCTCCATACATCATAGTTGTACTAGGGTGAATAAAGTATCTGAAGTTGTGAGCCTCACACAATATTCATTGAATCAAGTCACCTACCCTCTAAACACAAATGCGGACATCAAATCTCAAAATACCCTCATAATATATTATAAACCTCCTTGTCTCACCACTTAACACCTAATAACGGATGAAACATAGCTCATATCCTTAAATTGGCAACTCTGAATCTGCTCAAATAAGGTAGAATTCACCTCAATACTATCAAGAATACTTTGGGGATCAAAAATATTGAGTCATTCGATCAAGTTGGCTAAAGACTGGATTCCCCATGCCAATGGCCACTAGGAAACTAAGATAGAATCCAAGCTACCCATAGTCACTGCCTTTTGGCTTAAGGCATCCGCTACCATATTTGTCTTGCATAGATAATATAAGATAGACATATCATAATCTTAAAGATCTCCATCCATCTATGTTGTCTAGATTAATCTCTTTTTGGGTCATAGGATGTTGAAGATTGCAATAATTAGTGTACATCTCACAATGCATGCCTTAAAGATAATGCCTCCAAATCTTAAACATGAAAACTACCACTGCCAACTCCAAGTAATGATTGGGGTAGCTGCGCTCATGAACCTTCAACTGCCTCAATGTGTAAGCAATAACTTGACCTTGCTACATCAACACACAACCCAAGCCAGCATCGACAACATCATAATATATGGTGAATCCCTTACCCTCAATAGGAAGTGACAATATAAGAGCTAAAGTATGAAATTCCTTTTCTTCTGAATTCTCGACTCACACCCCTTGGACCACTAGAAAGGGACCTTCATACTGGTAAATTTGGTCATCGACAATGTAATGGACATAAAACCCTCAACAAAATGACTATAGAAATATGCTAAACTAATAAAGCTTAAAACCTCAGATGGAGATATAGGCCTGGCCTAATCAGGAGTAGCCTCAATCTTTGTTGGATCCACTATAATCCCATCCTTATACACCACATGTCCTAGGAATGTCACCGGCTTGAGCTAGAACTCACACTTAGAGAATTTGAAAAAAAAACTATGATATCTCAATGTCAAGAGCACAATCCTCAAGTGTTGCATATGCTCTTCTTTAATCCTTGAATACATAATGATTTCATTGATGAATATAATTAATAAGGAGTCAAAACAGGGCATGAACATGAGGTTCATCAAATCCATAAATACGGTTGGGGCATTGGTCAACCCAAAAGACATCACCAGGAACTCATAATAACCATAGTGAGTCTTGAAGGCTGCCTTTGGGATATTCTCAGCCTAAATCCTTAATTGATGGTAACTGGACCTCAAGTAAATCTTAGAAAACACTGCTACTCCCTGAAGCTGCTAAAATAAATCATCAAGATGAGGCATATGACCTATTCATCCCCATCACCTTACTAAGATATCTATAGTCAATACACCTGCACAGGGAACCATCTTTCTTGTTTAGGAACAAGACATATGATCTCTGTGAGACAAACTAGGTTTAGTAAAAACCTTATCAAAAGATCCTGAAGCTGATAATTTAGCTCCTTAATCTTAGCAGGATTCATATAGTAAGGTTTCATAGATATAGTTTGGGTGCTCGACTCATGATCAAGACAAACTAAATATCACTCTTAGGATGAATACCATGTAGATCATGTAATGTCCCATAAAATCATTTTCCAGTCTGAGCCATAGAGCGTATTTGGTAAAGCAAAAATCCGAGTTAAAATGTTTCAGAAATATCCTCCCAAGTATGAAATACTTTGAATAGTGTGGGAATCTATTTGAGCATGAATTAAGATCATAGACTTCCCCTAACTTATGGATGAGTTGAAAGCTTTCCTATCGTTTAAGTTTTAGTGACCGTCAAGATTTGAGTCAACTTTAATCGACCATAACTCCTTGCATATATTGAATTATAGGACCTACTATATATCAAATGAAATATCTTTGAATTATATTTCGAACGATACCAATTTTGTCAAAAACCAATATCGGAGCAAAGAGTTATGCCCATTTTACTCCAGCATGTCTGGCTGGGAAACTGGTGACGACATTCGTGATAAGCTATCACGCCCGTGACGGCCTATCACCAATGTCGTCAGCCCTGGGAAGATTTTTGACCCCAGTGACGATATTTTGTGATAAGCCATCACGCCCGTGATGGCCTATCACCAATGTCGTCAGCCTTAACCAGAAACTCAATATTTCACTTTTTAAATGACATTCATGACGGCCTATCACCAACTTGATGGCCTGTCACGGATGTTGTCAAGAATAATTTTCCAGCAATTTAAGGGCATTTTTGCAAGCGTATTTTGGTTATTTCCCTTTTTTTAATCCTCTATAAATATGAGGAACCCTCATTCAAACCCTAATTTCTCCATTTCTCTTCTAATTCTCTAAAGAGAGAATATCTAGGGTTTCAATTCAAGAACCCTAATCTTCCAAAAATTATCCATAAATCTTCAAGATTTCTTCAAGAATCAAGTTCCTCATAGTGTGGGCTTCGAGAATCATTTATTACAAGTGTGGATAGAGTCTCAAGCATTAGAATTCATCCTATTCCAAAGGTTAAGGTATGTAGATGTTGATTCTTGGGTCCCTTTCATCCAAGAAGCTCAAGAACCCTTTTTACAACTATAAGATTTTTTTATTTTTATGAGTTGTTAATGATTTGTATAAGTTGAGATTGATGTTTAATGTGTTGTTGAGTTTTGATTTATGTTTACCTACAAAATTTATGAGCTTTGACCCTAGTATGTGGAATTCATGTTATGTTTGTGATAGACCCTCTTGAAGTTGTTTTTCCATGTGATGTGTTCATGACTTTTGGGTGTAGAAATGGTTGAATAAGTGAAGAATGTTTCTCATAGGTTTGATAAAGAGCTTAGGTGAAGCATATAGCCACTATAGTATGTTGAATATGAAACTCCAAAATTGTGAGCTAGTCCATACATGCCTAGTGTTTGATAATATGCCTTAGTGAGTGAAATGTGCCAAATAGCATGAAATTCCCAAGTAGGTGTAAAATCGGTCATGTCAAGTAAGTTATGACATGATAGTAAGAAGTTTCCCCAAGCTATGTGATATCTAAACACATGTCAAGACTGATATAGGTATGAAATAGCTAAGGTAAAACCTTGTTAAATGGAGTACGATCTAGTAGCATGTTTCCCCTACATTATTATATGATTATATTTCAGAGATGCTTAAAGTGACCCCTTGGCGATTGTGAGGATGAATAGATGTTTGTGATTCCTAATTACTTGAGAGATGTGTTAATGATTGGGAAGATGCTTTAATGATTATGATAATGCATAAATGATTATGCTGATACATAAATGATTGTGATGATGAATGAATGATTATGCTTTACTTTTACAATATCGAGTCCTGGGGGTATTTATACCCGACAATAGAGCTATTGTCTAGAGCCCATGTCAGTTTCTCGATAACTCCAGTCGAGCCATGATTCTCCAAACTCAGTGAACTATAGAACTCTATATCCTTAAACAAGTCAGAACTTAAGAAATCTCAGTAATCTCAATTATCTCTGTAATGTCTATATCGCTAGTAATCTAGCCTCGGTCCTGTAATCAGCTCTAATCTAATAGTATTTATGTTTAATCTCAGGAGCGATTTAAGTAATCCAATCAAGCTCTGTATCGTCAGTCAGAAACCATGATTCGATACCTTTTCCATCAGCTATGGAACTAAGTAATCTCAGCATAACTCTGTCAGATCTTTTAAGAAACATAATCAGCAACAGACTCAGTTCAATTGTGTTCAGTTGAGAATTTAGTTCAGAGTCTTTCAGTTGAGAGTAGAAGCTAGCACCGAGCGAGGGAAGGGATGGCGGCTCGCCCGTCATAGAGGCTGAGTCATTAGGAGCAATCCCTGAACTCCTGAACTGCGTAGCCAGCACAAGATACAAGAGTCTCTTGTCAGCAAAGACTGTCACCGTCGGAGAGGTTTGACTATCATATTACCTCAGGCCGACTTCCTGTGAGGGTCATCCCGACAGAGAGGCTTAACTAGAGAGGTGTTTGCCCGTGGCACAGTATTGACACCCTTCCAGCTAGGGTCATAGGTTGGACCCCACCCGTCGTAGGTTGGGGCATGTCGGTTAAGTAACTACTTCCCACAGTTGGAGTTTCAGTAGAAATCTTTAAAAACCAAGACTGTGTGGTACAGTCATCTATATCAGTGAGGAACTCAGATAGTTCTATTGATTCATGGACCATCCCATCAGATAGGCTTGGTCTCATATATAGATTCTTATTATCATATCTAGAGATCTCCCGTCAGAAAGGCTTGTCTCAATCTCAGATTCTGTTGAGTATTCTTATTGTCAAATTCAGACATGATCATACTTCTTATCATTGATAATCGCTTCCGAAATAATATGTTAGAAAAATTGATCTCTAATTATATCAGTCGAAAGCACTAAGCTCAGAATTCAGTCCTTGATGTAAGTACATCCAGATCCTCAGTTATCAGTATCGAATGAGTCACTGATTCATTATCTCAGTGTTAGTAGTGAGTTCAGTCTGCAGTAAAGTGGTATCTGATTTTCAGTAGCTAGAGTTGCAATGATTGTGTTCATGGTTTGTACATTCATGTATGTGTTCTCATGTGGCATCTTCATGATTATTCAATTTGGATATTATGCATGCATGAGCCTTTGCATTAGCTACCCCGTCTACATACTCAGTACATTCCTCTACTGACGCATTTGTGCAATGGTGTTTTATTTGACACCATAGGTTCAGAGGCACAGGATCCAGAGTATCCTCAGCAGTTCAGTCCCAGTCAGCAGCAGTAGCAATGAGTACTCTTCTTTTGAGGACAAATCTCAGTTTACTATTATTTCTTCAGACTTTATTTATTTTCAATTGATGGAGTTAGTTGGGGACTTGTCCCATCAACTCCACAGTTCAAACAGTTTAGAGGCTTTTCAAATAGATGTATTAGTATTCAGTTTTTTGTATTATAAGTATTCATAGATGTGTTAAACCTTATGGCTAGTTTTTGCATTTATTTTAGATATTATGCAGTGTATAGGTACAAATATCAATAAAGGGTTAGCTTGTGGTCCTTTGGGGTCATAAGCATCGTGTGACATCTTGGGATGGGTTCTCGGGGCGTTACAGATCAATAGGAAAAACATCAGGAAACTCAATGACAATAGGAAAAGACTCAAGCAAGGAACTTACCACACTAAAGTCATGAATATAAGTGAGATAAGACTTGCAACCCTTCGAAATAATTCTCCTAGCCCGAACATAAGAGATAATCCCCATCAACTCATGGATAATAGAACCTTGCCACACAATCAGGGTTTTTTTGGTATGGTTAAGGTAATGGCCTCGACAAAACTATCCAAGACCCCATGATAGAGGGGTTAACTAGCCCACACCTAGAATCACATCAAAATCCACTATATCAAACACAATAATATCAAGCTATGTATCAAACTTTAGAACAGTCATCACACATGATCTACAAACTTGATACATTATTAAAGAATAACCCATGGAAATAGATACATATAATGGCACAGATAAAGAATCCCAAGGTAACTCCAATTGGGGGGCATAATAAGTAGGTACATAAGAATGGGTGGATCCTGAATCAAATAAAACAAAGGCCAACTGATGGCACAACAAAATCATACCTATAATAACATAATCTAAAAACTCTACCTTAAGTCTAGCAAATATAGCCTATAACTGACCACGCCCTCCACCTGGCTGAGCTCCTAACTGATTTCCTATCCTACCTGCTAGAGGACCTCCATGAGTACCCTGCAGAACACCTCAATGACCATATACACTAATTTTAGCTGGGGGTGGTACTGCCCTAATCGGTTGAACACTCTGAGATGATATAACAACTATCCTATGACTGGGACACTCTTGCGAGAAATGGGCAAAGGCCCTAAATCATAAAACTCCACCCGAATTAAACTGAACCTAATATATATGACTGATCCAAAATAACCACTACGGCTAGAATATCCAGAAGATAAACCCTTCATAGGCTGACCATATCTTTATCCAGGATAATCATTGTAGCTAGACTGACATCCATTAGTAACCTGAAGTAAGACATGAACGGTCATAATAGATTGACCCTGATATTGATAAAGCTTATGCGAAGGATATATACCCGGAGAACCACTGCCTCTAAACCATAACCAACTACTCCCATTAAAACTTTCCAGATATCGTAGTCTCTTATCACTGCCTTCTTGGCCCTCAAGATAAATCTCATCTTTAATTTGAGCATGATTTAAAACCTCAATAAAATATCTACCCAAAATAACTAGACTCTATGTATCCATAAAGAGAGGAAGTCCCAATCCCCATGTAAAACACCATACATACTCAAACTCGGTCGGTAGGTGTAATGACACTCTAGGTCATTTCCTCAATTTGTATGTATTTATGATATTTAGAGCCTTCCCATAACAACCATAGGTCATTTATAACTTGTCAAAACTATTACTTTGGTTATCAGACAGTTTGTTTGGGTTTTATGTTTATTTCCTTATTTTAGAGCTTTTATTGTTTAGGATTTGGTCTTGAACCTAATTCCTAGTATATGACCTTAGATGAGAATTCTGATAGTGTTAGGCTAGGAGGATCCTTGGTTTAGGTCTTGAGGCTTCTGGACTTATTTTAGGCTATTGGGTGGATTTTATGAAAAATGGAACTATAGGTGTGAGCCCCACATTTAGTCAAAACAGTCTAAGATGAAAGTTTTGATAGTTCTAATGAGTCTTAAATGTAGAATATAGTATGGTAGCATAGTGTGTTTGCGTGCATGAGGTTTTGAAAGAATTCCAAGCACCCGGTTAGAGTCTATTTAGACTAAGCAAAATTTGATGTCTGGCATCAACTTATGTGATTGCTTAAGAAACACATGGGTTTCTTAAGTGATGATCTCTTAAGAAATCATTGATCGATTAAGAAACCAGCCTTGGTCCCACCCAGTCACTTAAGTGAAGATCCCATCTCTTAAGTGACACTATGCCGCTTAAGTAAAGGCCAGCTTATCATGAGGATAGCTTAAGTGATCTTTGGGTCATTTAAGCGATCATTTGATTGCTTAAGCGAATCCTGATAGTGCTATCACCTTATTCAATTGATTTTCCCCTTATTTTCTCAATATATTTTTACCACTTATGAGAGCTTTGGAAGAGGGAAAATATGAGCAATCATCCATTGAGCTAAGGTAAGTTAGTTCAACACTCCATGGTCATTTGCCATTATTTATACCCATTAAATTCCAACCTTTTTTAAAGAAAATTCTTAGATTTAGGTCTTAGAATTCCAAAATTTAAGGGTTTATTTGAGACCCAATTAGTGCTTTATTTGCACTCGACTTTTGAGTATATATTCTTTGTCCTTTAAGGGACCTCACGATGGATTCAATCTTGAATTCCATTTGTGGACACTATGGGCCTATTCTTGACCCAAATTTTGACTTTTTATATATAAACATGGGACTTATTTTACTCCTAACGATGTATAGATTACTATTTTGAAGTGTGGCGGCATTTTAGGATCATGGAATATCAGCGAATGATTTGTGGGTGATTCAAGGATTTGTGATTCAGTATTGAGGTAAGCTTCTATCTATTCTTCTTTATGAGATGGTTATTCTATATGTTTTATGTTAGATAGGGATGTTAGGATGTGATTATAGGTAGAACACCATAACCTAGCCTAAATTATGAGTTTGGGGGATAGAAGGGTGAATCGACCCTTAAGGTGAAATACTTTTTATGCCTTTAGGACTACTGTAGTTTATGAGTATCTTAGACATAGTTGAGGCTAAAGTCCCTTTTAGTCAAAGGTTTACTACTTGACTCTGGCAAATTATTAAGGTTTCCTGAATTATGTAAGTATGGTTATGATGGATATATTATTAGGCCCAAGGACATGATTTTGATATTAGTTGGATTCTAGGTTAGTGATCTATTCTTGTAAAGGATGTGGGCATAGTCTATGGAATTTTAGGTGCTTATAAATGTGTTTGGATACTGGTGATGGCATTGCATAGATTAGGTAAATTCATGCTTACTTAATGGTACAATTCCAACTAAATCTTGGTTTTACTACTATTTTCCTAAAAAGGGATTTATTTCTACTTTTCACTTTTAAATTGAATTATTTCATAATAGGAATCGGACCACCTTAATGGCAGATTTATGAGCCTTTGAACAAAAAAATAATATTTTAGCGATTTGATCGAGATAGATTTTGGTCCATCATTTTACCACTATTATTTACTACAGTCGAGAGAGATTTTGACCCTTCCTACACATTTATAATGATTTAGTCCCAAAGTTGACCCCGACAAATAGATTTATAAACTTATCTATTTTAGCCATAGTTCAAGTCCATGCATTTATTATTTATCCATATCTCTGGTACTAGATAGAGTATATTAATTATAATGATGATTATTAATAATCTTATATCAGGACTAGGTTGGTATATACGGGGACTCCTAAACCCCTTCATCTGTGAGTCACCATGCTAGAAAAGAGAGGGCGTCATAGGTCTTTCTTATGTAAGTCATCAAGCTGGATGAGGTGCGTACACTGGGTTATGTTATGGCAGCTAGATCAATTATGGTATTATGGATTTACTTTGCATTCATCCTTGTATGCGTATTACCTATCACCACTATGTTTTTTGGTCCCTATACCTATCAACCTTATGAGGGGTTGCATAGGTATAGGTTATGAGTGTTGTTTGTTGGGTGTTGGGTGTTGATTGGACCTTTTGAGTTATAGGGTATATTTTACGTATTATTTGTCCGAACTAGCTGATTTATTCATTATTGCTATTATGGTTATTTTATAGTATGTTGATTATTGGACTAATACTGGGGTTTAAGGTATGATTCTTTTTTTTTCTTACAGTTATTTTATTATGAAAAATTATCTCTTTATTAGACATTATGGTTATAGGCCTTAATTATTCTATCACTAGTTTCTACTATGTAACGCCCCGAATATGGTACCCGAAATGCTACACGGTGCTCATGACCCCAAAGGACCACAAGCTAACCCATGACGGATATTTATACCTGAACAATGCATAATATACTACATAAATGCAGAAATAAGGGCTAAAAGGACATAAGGTTCAAAATTGAGACATAATATCTGATAAAATATAACATCTGGGTGGGGTATGAAATACCCAAAACAACTTAAATAAACTATCTGAACATGATAGTCTGAAAAGCCTCTAACTGTCTGAATAAGGAGTTGATGGGACATGTCCCCAGCTAACACCATCTACTGAAAGCTAAACTATATTAATAAAATAACTAATAATATCACCCTCGAATGATGAGGACTCACTATTAAATCTGGTTGTTACTGATGCTCTGGAGCTCGTGCTTCTGAACCTATGGTATAAAACACCATAGCATAAATGTGTGAGTATGATTGAATGTACTGGTATGCATATGAGGTAGGTTGAATGCAAAGGGTTCACACGCAGGAACTATACTAACTGACTGAATAACATGAATGTGAGAATGCATGCATAAATACATAATAGATGTAACTGAGTTCGTGATAACATGATTACTGAGCCTAAGTACTCATAACATAAGATACAAATAACTGTATAACTGAAATTACTGATACTGAGCGACTATATCTGACAGTCTAGGTTCTGATGGAAATAGCTGAGTTTTGTACTGTTCTGAGTTGACTATATCTGACAGTCCTAAATTCTGTAGAACTATCTGAGTTGTATTACAGATACTGAATGACTGTATCTGATAGTCCTAATTCTGTAACTGAAACTATGGGAAGTAGTCATCTAACCGACATGCCCCAAATAATGCATTATAGATGAGTTGGGGTCTAATCTGTAACCTCAATTGGAAGGGTATCAATACTGCCCCACTGGTAAGGACAATCTATGAGCAACCCTCATATAACAGGTAACTCTAGTGAGAACGGTGGGAACCCTTAAATTACAGGTTAAGCCATCTCATCTACCCTCATATAACAGGTTATGATGTCTCAACCTACGCTAGCTACGTAGTTCAGGAACGCAAGGATTGCTTCTAAGAATAACACCCTCATATAATAGGTGAGTTCCCATCCTTGGGTTCACTCGGTGCTAATTCCTCTCCCATCTTAATAGACACTAAACATGATTAACTGAACTAGGAAAGACTAAGTTCATTAAATTTCGTGGATTGACGGAATGCTATTGAGATCTGATAACTGTCTGAGACTTCTGAGATTACTGGATTACTGAGATTTACTGGAATTTCTGAGATTATTGGACTGATACTGAATTCACTGAGTTTTTCCTGAGTCACATGACTAGCTGAATTCTAGGGATCATGGCTTGACTGAGAGAATCGTGAAAACATAATACTGGCTCTAGGCACACAGCTAAATTATCGGGTACAAGTACCCCCAAGACTCGATAGTATAAAAGTAATTCATGGCATGGGTTCTAAAGCACAACAATGGCTACACATTTATCCATAATCCATTGACTAAGACATTTCATCAAAAACTTGACATGCACGAACTTGTATATGAATGGGGATTTCACATTATCATACTAGTATGGCACTTTTCCTTCATATAGGCATTTAGTCAGACATATGGGGAGCATGCTTTTGTTATACAATCATCAACACATTTAATAATCATGGATACAAAAATTAACTTGTAAATTGAAGGGTTTATCATGAATATCGCGTAATTCATCACATATTAGAATCAATTCTTGTAATTAATAGTCTATAATATAGAACGAAACCAAACAACAACATGAACATCAATTTTTAATTCAATCAAATCATGAACATTCATAAATATACAAATCTTGTATTTTGAAAAGAGATTCTTCAGCTTCATGGGTGAAAGAGACCCATGAATCAACACATGACACACCTGAGTCTATGAATCTGGAAGGATTGATGGAAAGTTCTTGTGATTTGGCCATTGAATTTTAAGATCTAGGGTTTCTTGGCTTGAGAGAGACCAACTCAATTTGGGAAAAAATGGAGTGAATAATGATATCCTTAGGTCATGTAGGGTTAAATTTTGTGTTTAAGGCTGAACAAAAATCATGGGAAAAGACCCATTTAACCCTGGACGCATCTTTTAAATTTTGTGAAAAATTTCCCGACCTGGACCCCTGGCGCAATGCGGCACTATCGCGTCGTGTCACTGGAGATAGCTGGAAAATTAGTCGACGGTGCGACGCGGGACTATTGCGGAGTTTCACTGTAATTTGACAATTGGGATTTGGGAGCCCTCCGCGATACGGTGAAATTACGGAGTCTTACTGGAAAGTGAAAAATGTCATTTTGGCTTATGGCGTGACGCTCCACTGACTTAAATGATGGTGTTTTACGAATAAAACTTTAAATCGCCATAACTTCTTACCTAGTTGTTGGATTTAGGTGAATTTGGTATCGATGGAAAGCTTATTGAATTTCCCACATAACTAAAATTGAAAATCTTGTAAATTCCCCATGGAATAAACATCATTCAATTTAGAAGTTAATACTTGACATTCTTGGGATAAAATTAGTTAGGAAACATCGGGGTATTACAATATCTCTCCCTTGGGAACATTCATCCTCGAATGAGACTGATTGAGGTGGAAGAAATGATGAGCTAAGTATATACTGAACATGAACAACTAAATCATGACTGACATTTCTGAGATTTATTCTGAGCATGCATATCTGATGCATGATTTCATGACTTAACTGACTCATGAACACCTGACTGAGATTTTTGATAACTGAGTTTCTCACAAGGAGAGTGCATGTTTGATGCATGAACACACGACTGATCTGATGCATTAACATATGCATGAATATTCAATGGTACTTAGTACCAAGTTTAAAATGTAATTCTGAATATGAACTGTATACTAAGCTTGTAACTAAAATCTGAACATAAAATTAAAAAGCTGAAGGAGGACTGTTACCTTGATCTAGATCTGAGTTAGCGGAGAAGGGGTGAGGATACTTGGTTCTCATGCCTTCTTCTTCTTCCCAAGTTTCTCCCTCAACGGACTAATTTTGCCAAAGAACTTTGACTAGAGGGAATTTTTTATTCCTCAGTCTACGAGTATGATAGTGAAGAATTTTGACTGGAACCTCCTCATAAGAGAGGTTGTTCTAAACATCTATGCTCTGAATAGGGACTACAACTTTTGGGTCACCTATGCATTTCTTAAGCAAAGAGACATGGAACACTGGATGAACTGCAGCTAGATCTAAAGGCAATTCAAGCTCATAAGCTACCTTGCCGAACCTCTTCACTCCCTTCATGGTAGAGATCTTTAAATAAACATAATCACCAATCTCGAACTCGAAATCTTTTCTACGCATATTTGCATAAGACTTCTGTCGGCTCTCAGCATCTCGAAGTCTTTCTCTGATAAACTAAAATTTTTCTAAGGCATCGAATACTAAGTCAGGCCCTATAACTTAGGCCTCACTATCTTCGAACCAACCGACTAGAGATCTGCACCTCTTATCATAGAGAGCTTTGAATGAAGCCATCTTAATACTGGAATGATAGTTTTTGTTGTATGCAAACTTAATCAAAGGCAAGTGGTCATCCTAAATACCCTTGAAATCAATTGCATACGCTCGTAGAATATCTTCTAAAGTCTGAATAGTCCTTCCTTCTTAACCATTTGTCTTAGGATGAAAGGTTGTACTGAGATGAACTTGGGTACCAAGACCCTTTTGGAACGCTTTCCAGAAATCAGAGGTGAACTGGGTACCTCTGTCTGAGTCTAATGTAGTGTTTGACATAATCCTCAGCTAAATAAGAGGTATGGACTGGAAGGAAATGAGATGATTTGGTCATCCTGTCTACAATGACCCAAACTGAATCATGTTAATGACTAGTATGAGGCAAACCTGTCACGAAGTCCACGTTCAATTCTTCCCATTTCCAAGTAGGAATATTGAACTCTTTCATGGACCCACTAGGCTTCTGATGCTCTATCTTAACCTACTGACATGTAGAGCACTTGTCCACAAACTCTGCAACATCTCTCTTTATCCCACTCCCTCAATAGATTTTAAGAAATTCATGGTACATCTTTTTGGCCCCTGGATGAATAGAGTAGCGCGCACTATGCACTTTTGCAAGAATTCACTGCCTTAAGTCATCTACGTCTAGAACACACAGACGACCCTGACAATGTAGGACACCATCTCCCCCTTGGGAGAAAACCTCTACTTTTTAATTTTTGACTGACTCTTTCAACTTGACTACACAAGGAACTCTATCTTGCTTTTCTTTCACCTCAGAAACTAAAGATGATTCTGAACTACTCTAAACCCATATATCACCCTCTTCTATATCGAAGCGAATACCTAGTCTGGAAAGCTGATGGAATTCCTGAGAAAACTTCTTCTTACTATCCTCAACATGAACAGCACTACCCATAGGCAGTCTACTGAGAGCGTCAGCCACTACATTGGCCTTACTTGGAAGATAAAGGATACTCATGTCATAATCTTTCAAGAGATCTAACCACCTTCTCTGATGAAGATTTAAATCTTTTGAGAAAAGACATACTGAATCCTCTTATGATCTGTGAACACATCTATATGAACCCCGTATAGATAATGCCTCCAAATCCTTAAGGCAAATACTATGGCTGCTAACTCAAGGTCATGCGTAAGATAATTCTTCTCATGGGGTTTAAGTTGTCTGGAGGCGTAGGCTATGAACTTACCATGATGCATGAGGACACAACCCTAACCTATTTTGTATACATCACAGTACACTACGAACCCATCTGGACCATCTGGAATAGCCAAAATTGGAGCTGAGGTGAGTTGAGTCTTCAACTACTGAAAACTCTTCTCGCAAAGATCTGACCACTGAAACTTGATTTTATTCTAAGTCAATCTGGACATAGGGGATGCAATAGAATAAAATCCCTTAACAAACCATTTGTAATAGCTAGCCAAACCCAAGAAACTCCTGATATCTGATGGAGAGACAGGGAAGGCCGGTTTATTACCGCTTCGGTCTTTTAAGGATCTACTCTAATGCCATCACTGAAAACAATATAACCAAGGAATGATACTGACCTTAGCCAAAACTTGCACTTACTAAATTTGGTGAATAGCTGATGATCTCTAAGAGTCTGAAGTACGATTTTGAGATGGTCTGCGTGATCACGCTCACTGTGGGAATAGACAAGAATATCATCTATGAAGACTATAATGACCATGTCCAAGTACTGCTTGAACACACGGTTAATCAAGTCCATGAAAGTTGCAGGGGCATTGGTAAGACCAAAGGACATGACCAGAAACTCGAAGTGACCATACCGAGTACGAAAGGCTATCTTCGAAATATCCCATTCTCTGACTCTGAGTTGATGGTAGCCTGATATCAGGTCTATTTTATAGAAATAGCTGTCACCCTAATATTGGTCAAACAAGTCATCGATTCTGGAAAGAGGATACTTGTTCTTGACCGTAACCTTATTGAGCCGATGGTAATCAATGCACATTTTGAGAGAACCATCTTTCTTGTGTACGAATAAGACTAGTGCGCCCTACGGGGACACACTAGGTCTGATGAATCCCTTATCTAAGAGATTCTTCAACTGCTCTTTCAGTTCTTTGAGTTCTGCTGGTGCCATTTTATATGGCGGAATAGATATGGGCTGAGTATCTGGAAGAAGATTAATGACAAAGTCTATTTCCCTTTTAGGAGAAATTCCTGGAAGTTCTTCGGAAAAGACATCTAAATATTTATTCCCGACTGGGACTGATTCAAGAATGGGAGTTTCAGAACTAGTTTCCTTAACATGAACATGATGGTAGACACATCCCTTAGATATCATTTTCCTTGCCCGAAGGTAGGAAATAAGCTGACCTCTGAAAGCGGAAGTACTACCCCTCAACTCTAGGACGGGTTCATTCGGAAACTAAAACTGGACTATTCTATTTCTACAGTCGACTATGGCATAGTAGGAATGTAGCCAATCCATGCTAAGTATAACATCAAAATCAATCATCTCTAATTCGACTAAGTCTGCTAAGGTGAATTTTGAAAATACCATAATCGGACTGTTCCTGTATACCCACCGGGCTATGATGGTTTTACCAACTGGGGTAGAGACTGAAAAGGGATCTACTAGAATTTTGGGACTGACTTCAGAATCAACTGCTATAAATGGAGTAACAAAAGACAAAGAGGCTCCTGGATCTAGCAAAGCATAAACATGCACATGAAAGATCTGTAACATACCAGTAACTACATCAGGAGAATTGTCCTGATCTTGCCGGGATTGGAGAGCATAAAGTCTTTTTGGGCACTGCCTACTAGTAACACTGGAGGTGGCACCCTGCTAGTTTGGGTGACCGAACTGAGTTGAGGAACTATTTTGCTGACCCTACGGACCTGGCTGAGGACAGTCTCTGACTCTGTGGCCTGGCTTGCCACATCCAAAGAAAATACCACTGTCAGCCCTACAAATACCCTGATGGTGCTTGCCACAAGTCTGCCAGATAGATAGGTGCGGGCACTGCTAACACTTCCCTGAGACTTAGATCCTAGCCCTCTATCCCTATTGTCGTCCCTGAACTTAGGAGCTGGAGCACTAGCTGAAGAAGGATCTGGAATGGATGACTTAGGATGAAATTGGAAACGATACCCTCCTTCTGACTTAGTCTGAGAAATGTTGAAATTACCTGTCCTTGCTCTCTTATTCGGCTTCTCCTTCATCTTAATCTTTTGCTCTTCTATCTGCTGAGTATGGGTCATAAGACTGGCTAAAGTCATGTCACTATTAAGCATCGCAAACCTACACTCATTAACCACACTATCATTTACCTCTAAAACAAACTTACTTATCTTGGCTCTGTTATCTACAACCACATGAGGGGAATATCTGGATAATTAAGTAAACTTAAGAAAATACTCTTTCACCATCATGTTTCCCTGCCTGAGGTTGATAAATTCTAACACCTTAGTCTCTCTCAGCTCATAGGGAAAGAATCTATCTAAGAATTCAGTGACAAACTCCTCTCACTCAATAGGTCCTGCATCAACTGACCTCTCTGACTTCCACTATTTGTACCAAGTGTGAGCAACATCCTGCAACTGATATGTATCTAGATCAGTACTCTCACTCAAATTAACCCTCATGATATCTGTAACCTTCTAAACTTGATCAATAAATACTTGAGGGTCCACATCTGACTTAGACTCATGGAGGATTCATTCGGGTGAAGTCCCAAATCCTAGCTGCAGATGAATTGGACACTGGGTTAGCTGGAATGACAACTAGTCATTCATTCTGAGCAGAAACTGACTGATTAAGAGTACTGAATGCAGCTCTAAACTCTACATCAGAAACGTGTTCGTCCAAGGGATCTTCTTGGATGGGCTGAAGGGCTGACTAATTTCCAGTTCTCTTCTTAGGAGGCATGTTATGTAGATGGAAGATAAATGGATTAGATTGGTAAATTAATTTCAAGATTATGCTCACTAGCATGACATAAATACTGAAAGAAAAGAAATTATTCCTAAAACATCTCATAGCCTCCTGTACATAAATGTGGCACGCAACACACCCATGTATAAGACTCTACTAGTTGAGGCTTTCAGACTTCCTAGGACGCTATTGAACCTAGCTCTGAAACTAAGTTTGTAACGCCCCGAATCTAGTACCCGAAATGCTACACGGTGCTCATGACCCCGAAGGACCACAAGCTAACCCATGACTGATATTTGTACCTGAACACTGCATAATATACTGTATAAATGCAGAAATAAAGGCTAAAAGGCCATAATGTTCAAAACTGAGACATAATATTTGATAAAATATAACATCTGGGTGAGGTATGAAATACCCAAAACAACTGAAATAAACTGTCTGAACATGATAGTCTGAAAAGCCTCTAACTGTCTGAATAAGGAGTTGATGGGACATGTCCCCAGCTAACTCCATATATTGAAAGCTAAACTGAATTAATGAAATAACTAATAATATCGCCCTCAAATGATGAGGACTCACTGCTAAATCTAGCTTCTATTGTTGCTCTGGAGCTCGTGCTTCTAAACCTATGGTATAAAACACCATAGCGCAAATACGTTAGTACGATTGAATGAACTGGTATGCATGTGAGGTAGGTTGAACGTAAAGGGTTCACGCGCATGAACTATACTAACTAATAGAATAATATGAAGGTGAGAATGTATGCATGAATACATAATAGCTGTAACTGAGTTCGTGATAACATGATTACTGAGCCTGAGTACTGATAACATGAGATACTGATAATTGTATAACTGAAATAACTGATACTGAGCGACTATATCTGACAGTCTAGGTTCTGATGGAACTAGTTGAGTTTTGTACTGTTCTGAGTTGACTGTATCTGACAGTCCTAAATTTTGTAGAACTATCTGAGTTCTATTAATGAGACTGAATGACTGTATCTGACAATCCTGATTCTATAACTAAAACTATGGAAAGTAGTCATCTAACTAATATGCCCCAAATAATGCATTATACCTAAGTTGGGGTCCAATCTGTAACCCCAATTGGAATGGTGTCAATACCGCACCACTGGTAAGGACAATCTATGTCCAACCCTCATATAATAGGTAACTCTAGTGAGAACGGTAGGAACCCTTTTATAATAGGTTAAGCTATCTCATCTACCCTCATATAACAAGCTATGATGTCTCAACCTATGTTGGCTATGTATTTCAGGAAAGCAAGGATTGCTTCTAAAAATCAAACCCTCATATAATAGGTGAGTTCCCATCCTTGGGTTCACTCGATGCTAATTCCTACTCCCATCTGCATAGACACTAAACATGATTAACTAAACTTGGAAAGACTGAGTTCATTAAATTTTGTGGACTAACGAAATGCTATTAAGATCTGATAACTGTCTGAGACTTCTGAGATTACTAGATTACTGAGATTTACTGCAATTTCTTAGACTACTGGACTGATTCTGAGTTCATTGAGTTTTTCCTGAGTCACATGACTAACTGAGTTCAAGTGATCATGGCTTGACTGAGAGTATCGTGAAAACATGACACTGGCTCTAGGCACACAGCTAAATTATCGGGTACAAGTACCCCCAGGACTCGATAGCATAAAAGAAATTTATGGAATGAGTTCTAAAGCATAACAATGGCTACACATATATCCATAATCCATTGACTAAGACATTTCATCAAACACTTGACATGCACGAACTTTTATATGAATGGGGATTTCACATTATCATACTAGTATGGCACTTTTCCTTCATATAGGCATTTAGTCAAACATATGGGGAGCATGCTTTGGTTATACAATCATCAACACATCTAATAATCATGGATACATCACTCAACTTGTATATTGAATGGATTATCATGAATATTGCATAATTCATCACATATTAGAATAATTTCTTGTAATTAATAGTCTATAATATGGAACGAAACCAAAAAACAACATGAACATCAATTTTCAATTCAATCAAATCATGAACATTCATAAATATACAAATCTTGGATTTTGAAAAGAGATTCTTAAGTTTCATGGATGAAAGAGACCCAAGAATCAACACATGACATACCTGAGTTAATGAATCTAGAAGAATTGATGGAGATTTCTTGTGATTTGGCCTTTGAATTTTGAGAGCTAAGGTTTCTTGACTTGAGAGAGAGAAACTCAATTTGGGGAAAAATAGAGTGAATAATGATATCCTTAGGTCATGTAGGGTTAAATTTCATGTTTAAGGCTGAACAAAAGTCATGAAAAAAGACCCATTTAACCCTAGATGCGTCTTTTAAATTTTATTAAAAATTTCCTGACCTGGACCCCTGGCGTGACACGGCGCTATCGCGCCCTGTCACTGGAAATTTACAACTGGGAAATTGGACGACGGCGCGACGCGGGACTATCGTGAATCTTCACTGGAATTTGAAAATTGGGATTTCGGAGCCCTCCGCAATGCGGATAAATCACGGAGTCTTATTGGAAATTGACAAATGTCATTTTGTCTTATGGCGTGACGCGCCACTGACTGAGATGACGGTGTTTTACGATTGAAACTTTAAATCGCCATAACTTCTTACCCGGTTGTCGGATTTAGGCAAATTTGGTATCGATGGAAAGCTTATTAAATTTCCACATAACTAAAAGTAAAAATCTAGTAAATTCCCCATGGAATAAACATCATTTAATTTAAAAGATAATTTTTAACATTCTTGGGATTAAATTAGTTAGGAAACTTCGGGGTATTACATACTATGATATGGAGGCCTTAAGAGGCTAGTATGACTACCTTAGGTTATACATTTGAGTTAGTCTTATATATGTATACTTATATATGTAAATATCTATAGTATTATCATATATCCCTCTCCTCTTTCATTCATTCATGTTGTATATTCATTTATTGGCCTTGTATACTATTATATATCTTTTTTCTACCCTTTTATCTGTATATTTGCCAGTGCTATACGGTATAGTCCTTTAGGGACCGAGTACGACTAGAATAGGCTAGTTCATCCTTATTCTCTCTCTAGTATTCTTATGTTAGCTTCCTATATATTTGGGATGTAATTTACATTTTTCTTTTCATGTTATTATATTTTCATTGTCTTTGGAGCTTAATCGGTAGTTGCCAACTGAGTACCATGTGTTGGTACTCATACTACACTTCAATAGCCTACAGTTCATAGTACAAGTTCTCATCATTGTAGTGTGCATCATGTGGAGAAGATATGAATTGGAGATTTAGGGTGATCTCCTATCATTCAAATTACTACTATTCTCCCTCTTATAGACTGACTATTCTCTATGTTGTATTTAGAGATGGGTTGTATCATAATATTCATTTAGTATTTAATTTGTATTCTAGTTATATTAGAAGCTCTTGTACTGATTCAACCAGGGTTTAGTATTCTCTTGCATATATTATCTTTTATTTTATCTATTTTGCTATCTTCATTCATTTCTTTTGGTAGTTTGTCACTAGCTATTCCAAACTACGAGTTGGCTTACCTACTGGCGAGTTATAGTAGGTTTCATCATAACCTGAGAAATTGGGTTGTGATAGTAAGATAGAGTGCAACTCCTAGAAAACTTATGAAGCCAAACCTCATACTCCACAACATACATAGATCCTTGCTCCAACCTCAAGAATAGATCTCTGATATGATCTTTAAGGCCGCGAGGCATATACTTCTCTAAGAAGACCTCAAAGAAATAAGTCCATGTCAAAGGGGGAGATCCAGCTATCCTGGAATCAAGATGACCTCTCCACCAATTTCAAGCCACCAAATCCAACTAAAAGGAAGTGTAATCTATACCACAAGTCTCAACTAGGCCTAAATTATTGAGCCTATCCTTGCAAGCAACCAAGAACTCATAACCATCCTCGCTTGGTGATCTAGAAAATCTAGCTAGAGCTAATCTACCAAACATCTTCTACTTCTCAATAGACATAGCAGGCTAGGAAACTTCCAGCTAAGAAACTACCAGCTAGGCAACCACCAGTGTAGGAGGGATAATTTTTGGAGTCGCAGCTACAGGTTGCATCCCAGGATCGGTACCACTCTAATTTTTAGATTGTGCACCACCAACTAATACTAAAGATGAACCAATTCATCCTTGAGTAGTGAATAATAAATAAACCCCAGTGGAGCCTGGGTTGGTCCCAGGCCCACCACTGGCTGGGGTAGAGAAATCTCCAACTCAAGAGAGGGAATAGGGTCTGGTAAAGGCCCTCAATCCTAGTCTCTGACTTAGGCTGAATCTCTTGTTTGTCCTTAAATACTAGGTTATCCACGAACTTTATATGATCCCTTGGAACTAACTCGGGGTCCTAATCTCATGTAGCAGTAGCACATATCCTATCCATCTTCAATTGAGTGAAACCAAAGGAATCATTAGAAACTAAATTTGAACATTTGCACAAAATGAGTGAAAGAAGCGTAGATCTCCTAAGAATGACTTACAACTTATCAAAGATAAGAAACAGATGTCATCGTTTCATTCGTGAGACTCTACTAGACACTTGCTCTTGAACCAACAAAATTGGTGAACCTAGCACTCTTTTACTAATTTTTCATAACCCAATTTACCAGTCATGATGACACCTACTTTATTCCACCAATAGGTAATCCAAATTGTAGCCCAAACTTATAAAATAGGCTAATTAGTAGGGAAGTGGCATAATTTCCATAAGTAAAAGCTTACAATAATAAATCACAAGATAATAATAATCCAAAAGATAGATAACACCATCTTGTGACCTTGTAGTATCGGTATAAGTGCCACTAACAAAAGAATATAAGTACTGTAATAGTCAAATGTACATTAGTCTTAAAGTGTAAATACTAAGAAAAAATAGAAAAAGGAGAAAAGTGACTCTGGCTCTGAGATTTTACCTAGTCTACAAAACACGACGACAGCTAATACTCGGATATATACCAAAAGGGTACATAATAGCAGTATAAGAACCAAATCCATGGTACTCAGCAGGCATTATCGGTCGACTGATCTAAAATAATATAAATATAATAAAAATGTAAGATAAATAAACTAAGTTAAGGTAAATGGGCAAACCTGGAATAATTCTCTAAATATTGTAAACAAATAAATAATGTAAGATGATAACATAAAAGAACACATAACTATCACTACAAAAATTGGCCCCTGTAATCCAGTAAGTGTGGAAAAGTAAATAACCTAATGCGATCCTTCATAACTCTGAAGGGTGTAATTTAAGAGAAAAAGTAATAGGAATTAAACTAATTAACTGTATCTTGAATCTATAACCATGAATCCTTTCATAACATGAACTCCAAACTCAAACTAGTATCATAACCATCAAGAATAACCTTTCATTTCAAGACTCAAACCAAAACTTATATAATCATTATCGGACTTGTATCGGAACTCATGTCATGATTTGTCAGACTCAAATTAGAACTCATACCATGAATAATGTCAGAATCACACCAGTCTTAAGATCTTAAATCGTCGTACTTAAACCAAAACTCGTATCAACTCTCAAGTAACAATCTAGCATAAGTATCTTTTATCAAACATCTTCAATCTATAAAATATATAGGTAAATGATATAACACACCTATAAAGTTTACAAGGAACTAATTTTTGTCTGGCCCAAAGTGGGCCGGAGGGGACAACTTTTAATTCCTGAAATTCATTCTAGTGCAAATTCTACCCTAACTAGGATATCGTATCTAATCTTGTTACTAGATATTAAATAATCCATATATAGTCTTAAGATAGAGATTTTATCTAAAATATGATTAACTAAGTCAACTATGCCTAATTTATGGTTCCTTAAAAGGCTAAATAATCAAATTTATCCTAAATATGCCTCTAATACCATATTTCCAACCCATACCTATCATATTATATAAGTATACTATAATAAAGCCCAATCTATAAGGAAGGTAAACATAGCATACCTGGACACCAAAGAAAATCTGGTGAAATCTGCTAAATTAGAGATTTTCCTTTTTAAGAAGCTTTCGCACAATGCCACGTTATCAAAAATATAATCTATTTATCAATACAAGAACAATGGTACCCATATTATATTTTTATGCTACAGCTCCAAAATTACGTAAAAGTCTGGGTGGGCTTGCTTGTGAAATCACACCTTTGAATTTGTGAATGCGTCCCTCCATGATCATGGAATATTTATCCTCAAGAATGGATTAATTTAAATCTCAAATGGTGCTAAAATCAACCAACCAATATTCTATGGGTTTTGGGAAATAATTGAGAAACTAACCATGAATTAAGTGGAAACTTAACAAGAACTTGGAGAAGAAATGGGTAATACAAGCTCACAATAACCCCAAAATCTCCTAATAATATTTCTCCCAATTTTCCACTCTCTGTAGGATTATCACTCTTGAGACGTGTGAAAATGAGAGAAAAATCGAGCAAATAGGGCATTAATGCTACCCAAGTTCCACTTAAGTAGACAAGCTAGTGCTAAAATAGCATGTTCTTTAGCGGTTTACTTGCCATTAAAGAGGCTTTCTGGGATAGGCCATCCTGATAAAGGCCTTCACTAAGGGCCGGTTTAGCGGCTGCACTAGTTAAAGACTTAGAATTTTTCCAAGTCTCCACTGACCCCTCGAGATTTGTTTAGAATTTTATATATGCAAACAAACTATGATACCGTATCAAATTCAATGTTCCAGAATCAATGGCACTGTTGACATATAAATTTGAGGTTATTTTGATGATGAAACACCCCAGAAATAGGACCCTTGAAGTTTTCCAAAGTTTGGACCCTTTTTGGCTCGATACGACTCAAGGGAGTCACTCGTATCCTTGGTTATGAGTCATGGGGTGACTAGGTGGTCTAATAATACCCTAGGAAGTAAGGTGGGCTTATATACTACCAAAGGTATGACTCACGTGGTTAAGATTCGTATAGGAGCTTATGAGTGGTATAGAATGAGTTGTATGGTGCATGGTTGAGTTGTCTAGTGTAATCTGTCCACTACAAGGTTGGTAGTTATGATTGAGGTTACCACTCATACCCTTACATATGACTTAAGGGTGTGTAATTCATATAGAAACCAGTAGATATGTTCATTGAAAGGTTGGATTTGATTTGGGGTACGAGTTGGGGTCTTACTCGTACCCTTGGTTATGAATGGTAAGGTGAGTTGGACCCCTGAGCGTGTTTTGTCTTAATATTTAAATGTTCTCATATTATAAAACCCTATATTTCCTTCCATAACACGTTATAAAGGATTAAAACATATCAAACACTCTCTCAAATACTCTCTTAGAAAATTGGAGGCTATGGTTTCACAAGTGCTCTTCAAAAGGCTCATAGGTCAAGATTTCTTCCGTGAATGTTCTTGTATAAGTCATGTAATCCTTACCTCATTGTTATTTCAAATTAAACGCTTGTGTTTTAAATATTATTTTATGAATCTTGAATGGTGGATTTCGAAATATTATTGAGGGTCTTTATGCATATGGTTTGGTATTGGTTAAAACTATGTTTTTACATATTTTTGGCAATGGTTTGCATATGTGGTTGGTTATTTGTTATGGTTTAACTAATGGGTCTTTATTAACCCTAATTATGGTGATTTATATGTTGGTATTAGTCTTGGTAAAGGTATGCCCTCAACGCGTTTGATAAAATGCCTCAAAGAACGTTTTTACTCTATTATTGAACTTGTATTGGAACTCTTGCATGGTTTGGTTTGGTAATGGAATTCTAAATGGTTTTTTATGGTTTTTCATGTTTTAAATAGTTTAAATGATATAAATTCTTTTAATATTTGGCATGGTCTTAAATGGTTTAGAATGGTTTAAAGGTTAAGGTTTTGGAGGTCATGGTTGGTCTATTTTGAAAACCTTGTGGGATACATGGAAATACCCCAAGTGAATGCATTTATGGAATTGGTTTAAATGGTTTAAAAAGGGAAAAGGGATAATTAGTTATGTTTGTGGAGAACATGGAAGTCTCCCAAGAGGTTTAATATGGCTAATGGAAGGGCAGTTGAATGTCCCCTTAATTTAAGTGGTTTGGCTATAGATAATGCTTGCAAGTATGATGGTATGATGATACTAGTGGATTATTAAATAGCCTTGGTTAATAAATGGATAATTTGATTGTTTTGTAATGGTTTTAATTGGCCCTTAATGGAGAAAAGTGTAAGCTAAGCCATGGAAGGTGGCGGTCTCAACGGAACCAAAACTCGAAACACTTATTTATTGATATGTGGGGCCTTTGATGGCCATGTATGAGTGTTACGCTTATATTAGAGGTATGTACTAGTAATACTAGGGATATTTTCTGGTCGTGCGGCTACATGCACTAGGACCCTTTCAGCAGAGAGAGCTGAACCCATATGGCCCGTGGGTGGTAGGATGGCTAACCTACACAACCAAGGTAAAGATTTTAATGGCATGCTAAACCCGATCCCTTTTCCCAGCACTTATACATAATATAGTTGTTTGCATTGGTTGGTTTTGCTTGATTTTGCAAATGGCATTATTTTATCCCTATTCTAAGTGCATGCTAGTGTTCACCCACTAACCCGTCTACTAGAGGTTGTATACCCACACTAGGCAGAAACCAGTCATTCTACTCTTCTTGCTTATTGATTGTATTCGGAAACAGCTATCGAATTGAAGTGGTGATCTTTCATAGTTCTGAAGGCATTTATTTTATGCCATGGGTTACTTTATATGTGTTTTTCATCTTTCATAGACTTTGGTTTTTGGCTATGGTTGGGGCATGTCCCGACTGAATACTCTTTGGTTGGTTTAGAGGCTTTGTATGGATAACTGTGGATGTGGGTGTGGTATGGACTATTTTTGTTATATATATATATATACACACACATATTGTTTTATTATCATGGTATTGGTTTATGGCTTCCATATTGGTTTGGTTGGCTATTAGGTAGTTGACTTGATCGAGTTGGACTCAGTTATAGAATTATCCCAGGGTCTCCACATGGTTGTACACGCTATCTTGTTATATATTTGGACTTTAGTTGGCTCAAGATATGTTAATGGTGGTTGGGTTGGGTAACGGGGGCGGTCTTCGGCCTTGATTGGGCTTGGGATTGCCCATTATGACAAGGCCCTAGTTCAAGATTTATCAATTTGGTATCAAAGCTAAGTTTTGGTGTCTTGAGGTGTCCAAAAAGTCATGTCGAGTAGAGTCTTGCTTATGGGTGTGTCGTGCACCACACTTATAATCAGGATGCTTTGAGGCATTTAGGAATTTTTCACTTTCTTGGTTATTCTACTTTCGGGCTATGAAGTCTATGGTCTTGAAATCTTCTCTAATCTTTCTAGGTTCATTCTTTGACTAATGTCCTTTCAATGATCTAAAGTCTGTGGAAACTTACCTATCTCACTCGAGGACGACATAGATGGATCAAGTCTAACTCATGGGGCCTCAGTTTTCTAAATAATAGGGAGGCCAATGGTATGGTGGTAAATCATCCAAGAGGAAGAGTTGGGTGAGTCCTAACTCCTATTCTATGGTTGGTGCTTTATATCTAAATCTATTCGGAGGCAGGTGTTCTTGGATTTAGTAATGCTTCTAGGACACAAAGTGCCTAATCTAGGGCTAATGAGGCATAATCCGCATCATCCTATCCTCTTTGTAGAGTCTTTGGGTGGCCGCACCATGGTAGTTGCGAGAAAAGAAGGAATTGGTGTGTTGGTTATGGTCAACTGGGTCACATGCAATGGGAATATCCCATAAGGGTTGCCGCTTGGGCAATATGACATTGGTTGCTACTTCTCTAGATCTTGCACCGAGGAGTGCTATATCTAACTCTAATATGGGTTGGGATAGTATCAACAACTTCACTATCTTTCGAGAGTCTGAGGTATCTTCTGGTGCTGACATTGGTATGTTTGGAACTCTTTCCTTTGTGATGTGTATGGTTTACTTAGTTCGGGGTCCTCTCTCCTTCGTAACCCCATCTGTAGTTATGCATTCCAATCGTAAGGTTGTTTTAAACTTTTTTCTCTTTTGTTTCTACCTCGATAGGTGACTCTGTGATTGCCAAAAGAGTCTATGCGGTGTGTGGTATTTATTGGTAATGAAGGGGTCTTTGTGGATTTGGTTGACTCCTACATGGTAGATTTCTCTATCATTCAGGGGAATGGATTGGTTGTACTCGTACTAATCATCCTTAGGTTGTCGGATCCATAAAGGTTGTCTTTAGATTCCTGGGTGAGTCGAATATGGGATGGGAGGATGGTTACGTTCCCTAGTTATTAAGGGAAAGGTTTAACCATGTCTTAGAACTCAGAGAGTGGTCGCCAAGGGGTATCCTTGTTATTTAGTTCGGGTTAAAGATTGTAACTTAGAAAGTCTTTATTTGCATTCGGTTTTAGTAGTGCATGAATCTCTTAAGGTCTTCTTGATGACCCTTATGATGTCTTTCTAATGATAAGATTGGTTTGGGATTGGTCTTATTTCGGAAACTTATCCAAATTCTATCCCTTCTATATAGAATAGTTTCAGAGGAGTTAAAGGATCTTAAGAAGAAATTAAGTGGTCCCTTAGATGAAGGTTCCATCTGTCTTAATGGTTATCTGTGGAGTGTTTTCTTTATTTCAAGCATGAGGGGTATGGGCTCCCCAAGAATGAATAGGTTGTCGGTGGGTGACTAAGGAAATTGGGAGTGTCCTCCATATGGGTTGGACCTTATATGTATATCCTATTTTATATGGAATGTTTTGATAGTGTTGCATGGTAGTTGGTAGATCCTAGGCTTGATTCTTAGATGCTTTATTTTAGTAAAGGAAATATGTTAACTAGGGATAGCAATATGAAAGTGTGGAGGTGAATTGGTAGGTTGGATAAGGCTGATGACTTGAGGAATATAATAGTGGTATAAATTATGACTTAGGCCGGGAATTCAAATTGAATGGATGGATATGTATTGGGGATCTAGTCATTGGATAGGTTAGATCATGCATCTTGCATGTATCTTTGTCCATATACTTGTACTTTATTATTCGAATGGAAATTGATTATTAAATTCATAATTTAGAAATAGGTTTTGGCACAATTGAGAATTTTGACATGATTACTCATTAAATTGATTTTCCATGGATTATGATGCATTATTCACATTTTATTAATGCTTACGAACATTTTGGGATGCATGGGGATAGTAAATGAATTTTGGGGTACTAAAATTTCTCCGATTACTTGGTTCTAGTCTTGAAAATTTTATGTCCTCAAATTGTTTGTGAAACTTCCAATGAATATGATTTTGTAATATGGTTTAACTACTCTTAAATCTTTGCATTGCACGGCGGGTTAAGGGAACATAAAATTGTTTTGATTGGATTCAAATGATTTTGGAAAGGCCTTTGTTGCCATGGTTTGATTTTCTTAAATGGTTTTGGATTTATTTAGAAACCTTGAAGTCAATGTGGTCTAATGGTTTTTGCATGTCCTTATTAGGCTCTAGGTAGCATTTGGGTTGATGAATTTTTATATAGGGAGATTAAGTACCACTAGTATACATCCTTGGTGATACCTATTAGGGAGAAGTGTAGGCTTGTAAGTGTGATGGGAGGAAGGTTGATGGTTACTCTTAAAAATTTAGTTTTAGTAGTGGACTTTAAGGGAAGGTCGAGTTGCATACTCTAGTTATTCTCTTCTATCTCGGTTAACAGAGTAATCTACTAGTGTTGCATGCATTCATTTAGTACTTATGCCTAAGGTTCACATTTTGTATTCGCCTTGTTCCCTAAATATGAGTTTTGCTTTTACATTACATTACTCATGGTATGTGTGGTTGTGTTTCTTCAGTATCCAATTTAAGGACTCCTTTCATGGTGTGGTTATGTCGGGATAATTCTTCATTTTGGTCTAGGTGGTTGTTATGAAATACTTCGTGCCTATGGTGTCGTGTCTTGTTTTGGGAAGTCTTTATCTCGCCTTGGATGGCATGGATAATTCTTGTACTTTGGCTCCTTAGTGATTCTTCTTGTTCTAGGATGGTAGTGGCTTTGGAAGTATGGTGATGTTCGAAATAGGGAATGTAGAAGTCCCTAAGTGGGAGAGAGTCTAGGATGACGACTAGGATTAAGGTTCTGGAAGATGAGTGTAACACCCCAATTTGTTGAACCGGAATGCTACAAGGTGCTCATGACCCCGAAGGACCACAAGCTAACCCATGACAGATATTTGTAACTGTATACTGCATAAAATACTGAATAATGTGGAAACATGCATTGAAAGGCCACAAGGTTCAATATTGAACATAACATGGATGAGATAACATATGTGGGGTAATACAATACCCAAAACAGAACTGTAAACACTAAAGTCTGAAACATAATAGTCTGCATCTAGTCTGAAAGCCTCTACTATCTGAATAATCTGAATAAGGAGTTGATGGGACATGTCCCAAACTAACTCCAAATAATAACTAATCAATGAAATAGTGGAGAAATAATCATGTCCTCAAAGGATGAGAACTCACTTCTATTCTGACTGCTGAGACTGGAATCTACTACTGATCTATAACTCGTGTCTCTGAACCTAAGGTGTAACATAAAAAGAAAGCACCATAGCACAAATGTGTTAGTACAATAGAATATACTGAGTATACATATGAGGTAGGATAATGCAAGGGTTAACATGCATGAATAATGCTAGATAACAGTCTAACATTAATGCAAGAATACATACATAAATACGTAACTGTAACTGACACTGTGATATTGTGATTACTGAATTTGAATACTGATGACATGACATACTAATAACTGATATAACTGATAGCATAAATAGCTATATCTGAATGTAACTGATAACATGGGTGATTGTATCTAACAGTCCTGAATCTGATGGAACTACCTGAGTTTCTTACTATATCTGATAGTCTTGAATCTAAAGAACTATCTGAGTTATTTTATTGAGACTGGTACTGATACTGTGGGAGGTAGTATTTAACCGACATGCCTTTGATATGCCATTATAGCTGAGTTGGGTTCCAATCTGTAACCCCAATTGGAAAGGTGTCAATATCGCGCCACTGGAAGGACAAGCTGTGGGCGACCCTTATCTGATACTGTCCCCAAAAAAGAACGGTGGGGCCCTTATCTGACAGTTCTTATCCACCTCATCAGCCCTCATCGGACAGTATTGATGTCTCAATCTATGTTGGGTTCACTCGGTGCTAATTCCTACTCCCATCTGAATGAACACTGAACATGATTTACTGAACTGAATATGAGCTGAGTTACTAAGTTCCGTTGACTGACAGAATACTACTGATATCTGACAACTGACTGAGTCATGAGATCATGGAGATTTTTCCTGAGTCATAAGACTATTTGAAGTCTAAGGATTCATAGCTTGACTGAGAGTATCATGAAAACATGACATGGCTCTAAGTACACAGCTAACGTTTCAGGTACAAGTACCCCCAAGACTCGATGGAAGGAAATTAACAAAGCATGACTTACTTGAAGACATAATAATCATCATAATACATTTACTGAAGCATTTCATCAAACATGTGATAGGTATAAGCTTGTACGTACATGGGGATTTCATGATATCATGCTAATTAGACACTTTCCCTTCATCTAGGCATTCAACCAAACACATAATAGGCATAGAATGTGTAAACAACATCACACAACAATTAACTGTCATGATTCAATTCCAATTTAATCATTCAAGGGTTTAGTCCTAGGGTTTCATGAATCTATACCGATACAAATCAACCCATATGGAATTTAACCCTCATTCATGGAATACAATTCAATTACTCATTATCAACATGAACAAAAGTAGCCCAATCATGAAATTCATAAGAAAATCCATAACTTGAATTTAGAAAAAGGATTCTTGGGCTTCATAGATGAAAGGAGTCCATGAATGAACACTATGCATACCTTAGTTCATGATTTCATGAAGATTGATAGTGAAACCTTCTTAAATTTGAATCCCCAATAGAAACCCTAACTTGTTCTTGAGAGAAACTTGAGAGAAAATAGTATATTTTGGGTGAAGAATTGCTAAATCACGTGTTATTGGGTTTCAATAGGGGTAGGAAATTAAACCTTTTAACCCTAGATGCGTCATTTAATTTTAATAAAATTTTCCCAAACTGGTCCCCTGGCGCGATGCGGCGTTATCGTGTCATGTCACTGGAAATTGACAATAGGAAAATTGAAGTATGGCACGATATGGAGCCATCGTGTTGCCCCTTCCTTCGTGACCTGGAACTTTGACGCGATGCAGGGGAAATCGCGCTGAGACAATGGAAAAAGGACAATTCTGAATTTGAGTTCTGGGGCGACGTTCCATAATCGTGGACACCTACTTGAAATTTCCAAATTTCATTTCCTCATGTGGCGCGGCGCGCCAATGACTAATATGGCGCTGTTTTACGATGGGAACTTGAAATAGTCATAACTTCTTACCCGATTATCGAATTTAAGCGAATCATATATCAATGGAAATCTTATTGAATTTTCCACATAACAAAGAGTGAAAATATTGAAAATTCCTCATGGAATAATTATCATTCACTTTAAAAGCTAATACTAGGCATTCTTAGGACGAAATTTGCTAGAAATCTTTGGGGTATTACAGTGAGACAAGGTTGTTGTCATGATAAATGATTAGGAATGGATTAGGTGGTTAAAATCCTTATGGAAGTGATAGAGTGTACTAGGTATTTTTCTGTATAGATCATATCGCGGGTATAGGAGCGGTAGTTTTGAATATCATGATTAATAGACATACCCATATTTATGTTGGGTACTTAAGAGGTTTGGTGAGGTATGGTTTTATAAAAAAATTCAAGGCATGGTAGCTGTATTGATTTGGTGTTCAATTATAGGTTGGGAGCTTTGGTTATAACGGTTGGATATAGTTTGTTCATGTCCTTTACTCATGGTTTCCATAATATAAAGGTGATGGAATAGAAATAGTGTTTAAGGATAGATG
Source organism: Capsicum pubescens (assembly GCA_030864215.1). Taxonomy (NCBI): domain Eukaryota; kingdom Viridiplantae; phylum Streptophyta; class Magnoliopsida; order Solanales; family Solanaceae; genus Capsicum; species Capsicum pubescens. The sequence continues at coordinate 113,050,756 of CM061544.1, forward strand.
TAAGGAGTAGAGCTTAACTCTTCTTTGCTTTGAGTAGGGTTGAATATAGAAGTTTTGGTGTGTAGTTAGACTTAAGCTTTTATAGTGATGTGTCTCGGTAAATTCTAAGTTAAAATAGACTTACTCTTTAGCATGAGTCCATTTATCTGATATCCTATGTGTTTGTATTAGGGTAAGGTGTGGTTGGTTCCTTTGGATGGTATATCTTAGATTTCTTGTTTTTTAAGGAGGTCCCAATAAGGATCTTATCTTATTAAAGGTGTGTCTTCATAAAAGGTTCCAAGGTGGAACTAAAAGTCTAAGTAAGCCATTTTTGATATAGAGGTGGACATGGAGTCCAAGGATCCATATTGGTTCTTTGTTTCAGGAAATTCATGTGTACGGTGTGTGTGTGTTCTTTGAACACATCTTTGTTTACAAACTTTTTTAAAGGAAAGGAATGGTTTCCCTTATCTCTTTGTTTTCTAACTTAGTAGGGGTTGGAATGAAGGAATTGGGGTGTAAATCGTGCTTTGGGTATGTGGTAATCTTCTCAGCATGGTTTGTGTTCTTGTTATCTATTTTGGTTTGAAGAAAGTTTGATGTGTGTTGGTGTACTATCTCATGCTTTTTATTACCCTTACCCATCATTTGTGGATGGATGTTCCTAGTGGGGGAGACTGAAATACCTCAGAAATAGGACCTTTGAAAATTTCCAAAGTTTGGACCCTTTTGGCTCGATATTACTCGAGGGAGTCTCTCGTACCCTTGGTAATAAGTAATTAGGTCCCTAGGTGGTCTAATCATACCCTAGGAAGTAAGTTAGGCTTATCTACTACCCCAGGTATGACTCATATAGGTAAGAGTTGCATAGGATCTTGGGAGTGGTATAGAACGAGTCATATGGTGCATGGTTGAGTTGTCTAGTGTAATCTGTCCACTATACGGTTGGTAGATACGATTGAGGTTACCACTCGTACCCTTAGGTATGACTTAGAAGTGTGTATTTTGTAAGGTCATGTCAAGGTTGGATACGAGTTGGGGTATGGGTTAGGGTCTTACTCGTACCCTTGGTTATGAATGGTAAGGTGAGTCATACCCCTGAGCGTGTTTTGTCTTAATCTTTAAGTAAAGGGTAGTTTGGATATTTCTTACTACTAAACCCTTATGTCCTCATATTATAAAATCCTATATGGCCTTCCATAATATGTGATAAAGTATTAAAACACATCAAATACTCTCTCAAACACTCTCTTGGAAGATTGGAGCCTAGGGTTTCACAAGTGCTTTTCAAAAGGCTCATAGGTCAAGATTTCTTCCATGAATCTTCTTGTAAAAGGCATGTACTCCTTCCCTCATTATTATTTTAAATCAAAGGCATGTGTATTATGTTTTAAACGTTGGTTTATGAATCTTGAATGGTTGATTTTGAAATATTGTTGAGGGTCTTTATGCATATGGTTTGGCATTGGTTTAAACTATGTTTATACATGTGTTTGGTAATGGTTTGCATATGTGGATGGTTTTTTGTTATGGTTTAACTAATGGTTCTTGGTAACCCTAATAATGGTGATTTACATGTTGGTTTTGGTCTTAGTAAAGGTATGCCCTCAATATGTTTGATAGAATGCCTCAAAGAACGTCTTTACTCTATTGTTGAACTTGCATTGGAACTCTTGCATGGTTCGGTTTGGTAATGGAATTCTAAACGTTTTTGGATGGTTTTTCATGTTTTAAATGGTTTAAATTATATAAATGCCTTAAATGTTTGGCATGGTCATAAAGGTTTGGAATGGTTTAAATGTTAAGGTTTTGGAGGTTATGGTTGGTCAATTTTGAAAACCTTGCGAGATACATGGAAATCCTCCAAGTGAATGCATTTATGGAATGGGTTTAAATGGTTTGAAATGGGATAATGGCTAATTAGTTATGCTGGTGTAGAACATGGAAGTCGAGGTTTAATATGGCTAATGGAAGGGCACTTGAATGTCCCCTTAATCTAAGTGCTTTGGCTATGGATAATGCTTGCAAGTATGGTGGTATGACGTTGCCACTGGTTTATTAAATAGCCTTGTTTAATAAATAGATCATTGGATTGTTTGGTAATGGTTTTAAATGGGCATTAATGGCAGAAAGCGTAAGCTAAGCCGTGGAAGGTGGTGGTCTCAGGGGGACCAAAACCCGAAACTTATATATGCCGATATGAGGGGTCTTTGATGGACACATGCGAGAGTTACATTTATATTAGAGGGATGTACTATTCATCCCAGGGATATTGCCTGGTCGTGTGGCTACACGCACTAGTACTCTTTCCGCAAGGGGAGATGAACCCATATGGCCCATGGATGGTAGGACGGCTAAGCTACACATTCCAGGTAAAGGTTTTAATGGCATGCTAAACCTGGCCCCTTTTCTTAGCACTTATATATATGTATGATTTTTTGTATTGGTTGGTTTTTCTTCATTTTTTAAAAGACAATATCTTATCCCTGTCATGGGTGCATGCTAGTGTTCACCCACTAACCCGTCCACTGGCGTTTGTATACCCACGCTATGCAGGAACCGGCCATTCTACTCCTCTTGCTTAGTGATCGGATTCGGGAACGGCCATTGGATTGAAGTGGTGAGCTTCCATAGTTCAGAAGGCTTCTATTTCATGTCATGGATTATTTCATATGTGTTTCTCGTCTTTCATAGACTTTGGTTTTTGGCTATGGTTGAGGACATATCCCGACTAAGTACTCTTTGGTTGGTTTAGAGGCTTTGTATGGACAACTTAGGACTTCGGTGTGGTATTGACTGTTTTCTCTGTATATATATATATATATATATATATATATACATACACATTTGATTATTATCAAAGTATTGGTTTATAGCTTCCACATTAGTTTGGTTGGCTATTGGGTGGTTGACTTGATTGGGTTGGTCTCAATTATAGACTTATCCCAGAGTCTCCACATGGTTGTACACGTTATCTTGTTATATATTCAGACTTTAGTCGGCTCAAAATGTGCTAATGGTGGTTGGGTTAGGTAACGGGGGCAGTCCTTGACCCTGGTTGGGCTTGGGATTGCCCATTATGACCAGGCCCTGGTTCGAGATATGTCAAATGATAAGTGGGTCCCACACCAAGTGCCATTTTTGTTAATTCTTAGTTTATAGCCCGAAATGTGTCTGAAAGCCTTTGGATACAAACCAAAGGTCCTACTAGGCTAAAATCGATGTTCTGGAGTTGTTGGAACTATCAAAATTAGTATACAAGTTCATTTGACTTATGTTTTTTCCTGGTAGACAATTCTCATCAATGAAGACTTCAAAATAGGGAATTGTCTCAAAAATCTAAAAAAACTACTCAGTAACTGAACTTTTAGTTCCAGTAAGTCATATATAACTTGGGGTAGCTATATAAAAAGGGTAGCCCGATGCACTAAGTTGCCGCTATGTGCGGTGTCTAGGAAAGGACCCCACCACAAGGGTGTATTGTATGCAGCCTTACCTTGTATTTCTACTAGAGGATGTTTCCAAGGCTTGAACCTATGACCTCCTGGTCACATGGCGGTAACTTTACCAGTTACTCCAAGGCTCCCCTTCACTTGGGTATCTATAAGAAAGATCTAAATGAAAAATATATGTAGAGATGTAGAAAATGATATGGAGCATCATTACTATATTAAATCCACTGGTCAGTGCCGCGGCAGTGGTGGTTTTAGTTTTGTATCAATGTTCCCACAGTGGATCCTCGTAGCTTCCACAGTACCGCTACAACAACTCCCAAGTAATAAGCTACTAGGGCCTTTCTTTTTTTTGCAATTTTTCTTTCATTGCTAAATAAGACCCTGTGTTCAGAAACTTTTAAAATAAAGGTCATTTTCAACATGCAGAGAAAACTAGTTATTTACTTATAAAGGTATGATAGTAGTTGATGTCCTAATAATGCATGAACATAAAGAAATTAGTTCATTGTTACATGCCATAGGGGGCAACCTAGAGAACTAGAAAATAGTAATTAAATAATTAAGGGAGAGGGGAGGGATTTTAGCTGGTGGCCTTATTAACTTTAAGGTCTGATGTATTTAGACCTTTACCTCTATTTTGCTAAGGAATTAGGACCCCATTGTATCCTTCTTTGACAGATTCTTGGTAGGGGGATTCTTGGTAGGGGGAGGTATACTTGAACATCACCTGCACATCATTACACATCCTATCCAGTATGAGGTCCCTAAAATGATAGTTCTTCTTCTCCTAATATAGCTTTATTTGAAGCTCCACATAGGCTGGGGTTTGGTCTAGTTGCGTAGTAGAGCTTGTAGGATCTAACCTTGGTGGAGGAAATTGAGCCCCCTCTAAGTATCCTGGTATGGCATGGTTGATTTTTCATCCCCCAAGAGATGTAGGAGCTTGTGTGGAGGGTTCCTAGACTCCGCACCCTCTCCAGCCCTACTACACTAAGCTTTCTCCCCTACCTTCCTCATTATCTTGCTAACTTCCCACGCATGTCTATCCCTTAGGGGTTGAAGGACACATCAAATTTCTCCTTAGACACCTTGACCATCTTAACTAGTTTTGTGGTGCGGGAGAACATGAAAAGATCCCTTAACGACCCTCCTTTATCATAAAAATACCTTCACTCATCTATAACCTATATCCCATATTTATCTTAATCCCTTAATAGAGTAGTCCACTACCATAGCCAAATAGAAGGTCATATTAGTCATATTTACCAAAAGGAAAATTAATCTAAGACATTAGCTGCAGCCACATCCAACCTCCACTGAAAAATAAGTGTTCTTGGTCCTCTAGAGGCCAAAATGTTTTACCTTACCATCCTGACCCTCCGATGCCAAGATATTGGTCATGTACCTCAAGTATGACTCCATAAACTTAGCATTAAAACTTGCATTGGAAGGGTTTCAAACCCCAAGGTGTCATTGATAATGGTAGCATCCATTGGATCATTCTTTCTTAAAATACAAATAGTGGGAAAGGGCACAGACTAATCCACAGTTAGAAGAAGATCATAGAACTATAGAACTCAAGGCAAATTGCACTCACCAATGGGATCCATTAGCATTTCTCAACCAAAGACCTTCAACTGATCGTAGAAGTCCGGTAACCTCTTTTATAAATGAAACCTCTATTGTTTCATCCCTTTATATAATAATCAAGGCTATTGGAGTCAAGAAACCTTTGGTATTTGGGTTGGTGCTCCATAGTAGCCCTAAAATATTGTAATTATATTTTGAAAAAACAAGTCAAAATACTATAGGGGGAAAGAAATTTCAAAAATAAGGAAAACTCAAAATCTGGAGAGCTACTACTAGGCTTCAATACAGCGGTGATTTTTTTAGTTTAGTAGTGCCACCACAATCCACCACTCAAGTGGTGTCTTCATCCCCAACTAATCTTGAAATCCATCTGCAGAGGATTTTAAAGTTCTTTTAAATTTTTTGATTTCCACGCATAGATCATACTTTGTAAAGTAAGTGTCAACTCTCTTACACTAAAATAGGGTTGGTTAACACCTAAAATCAAACACAAATTATTCAAAACTATTAGAAAGGGTGACTCTTTATCTTCTACCTTTTTTGTACCCAAAAACCACCTTGATCATCGTCAACCTTGCGCGTAGAACACTATAGGAGTGTTGGGGACATAAGATAATCTATCATGCCTGAGAATTCATGCAACAACACACCAAAATTTAAAATTCAAAATTTCACCAAGAAACCAATCAAAAAATCTTGTTCTACTTTAGAATTTGTGATTCTATGATGATAAGTGCATAAAGAAAGTAGTAGAGATGAGAAATCACCTTGTATTATTGTCAAAAAAAGGTTGACTGGGTATTTGAGAGAAATTTTAGAGAGTAGAAATTTAAAATGGGGGAAATATTTCATTTCCCCCTATTTGATCACCAATCATCACTGTGGTAATAGTCCTGCCGCTATAGTTGTATTGCAATATATGAGCTTCACGAGGATTGCATTTCATTCTAAATTTTTGTGTGTTGCGGTATTTTACAATGTCTAGAGTATTTTAAAATAACCTATTGCATAACAAATGATTGTATTTTCATTCCATGGTTAATGATAATACTTGTGCGTCAGGTTAGGCAATTCAAAGACTACTAATACATACGTTGGTCGATTATGTCAACTTATTTTTAATAAAATTGAGGTTTGATGAGATGTTATGGGTTAATTAGTAAAAATGAGGGATCACTCTTCTTTTTAATTTTGCAATATACTTTTAATACCGAGGTCATGCTAAAAATTCTTTTCCAGTTTGCATAACCATTTGGGGATGAATAATGGGTACATTTATATCTAATATAATGACCTAATTCATCGTTATATTAAAGAGAATTCTAAAAAATATTTTGACTAAAAAATCCTTGTTCTAAATCTCGTAAGAATTATTTCTTGGGAGAAAACTATGGCCATACCAAATTTGGGTTGACAGCTAAAACTTTAGGCAAGGCCTGCTGCCTCACTGTTGTAGCAGTAGATCCACCGCTATAGTGGTACTCTAGCCTTTGTAGTGGCAGTCAAGTAGTAGCCAATCGAAGGGTTAATTAGAACCCTCTTTTAGCTGAGCCTCCTTTGGTCGTCCTTTTCATCCAAAAATAACCTAAATAAACCTCTTACCTAGCGTGATGTGAATTCAGAGGCCAAGATATATGTGGAAAATTTTGAGGCATTTTAACTGGATTCCAATATTAGAAAAGTCCAAATGCATATGGGACAACTCTCCACCCTCTGTAAAATTAAAATTCATCAGTGAGGCATGTTATGGTTTAATATAGTAGAATTAGGCTAGATGCACATAGTAATGATAGCATTTTTTGGTAATTTCATGTCATGGGCCTTTGGGAATGAAGTTTGGATGAATAAAATAATAATAGCCAGACTAATTTATGACTACATGATATGAGACACTATTTTATGGAACTTGCTCCTTCTAAATGGTCTAGTATATTTCTGCATATATTAGAGGTATGCCTAAGAATATAAATATAAATATAGTTTTGTGTTATGAGAAGAGTAAGGATGAACTACGAATGAAATGAGTGTGCGTCATGGACATAGTAGGTTGTTCGTGAGTACATAGGAGTTTTGTAGGGCTCGATTAGGGATAGAGAGAATGGGTAGTAGAGGCATAAGGGTAGTGATAGGTTTGGATTTTTTTTCAAGAGATGTGGGAGTTGTACATACATGGTTGTGGATATTTGAAAATTTAGTTACAAATATATCCAAGGTAGGCAAGACAAGAAAGAGGGAGATAGACATAGTATCTGGGATTTAAATTGCTAGGAAGGGCATGAGTGAAGAGCTAGATATATGAGAATATATTGGTTTTGGTGCATTACCAGTTGTATCATAGAGTTTGGATTCTCTTTGTCTCGTATTGGCTTATAGATTCTCTTTGAAAATCCTTTGGTATGATGGGGTTAATAGTGGTCAAGACTTTTTAGAATCTATGCTTATATGTGAATAGGGATTTATGATTCAATTTTAGGCATTACTACTGATTATTGGATACATCTTGCATTTGCATATAATTTTAAACATGACATTAATGATGTAGAGATGGTATTGATGATGATTTTGGGATGATATTGATGATTATATGGAGATCATGTTAAAATAATATTGAGATGATATTGCTATGTTATTGATTATGAGATGATGTTATTGATGTTGATGAGGTGATATTGATGATGAGGTTGAGGTGAAAAATAATATAGTACATACATTTTTCGTGCATGCATTCATCATATTCATTTGAGTGTGTGTGTGTGTGTATTGTCGGAAATTTATTGAAGAGTTTGTTTGAGTATAATTAATGTATTATATGACTATAAACTTACTGGACTAAAGGATGATGTTAGTAATTGGTTGAGTATTAGGTCATATAGGTATGAGGGATACTTAGGTGACCAGTTCTAGTCCTTAGATCATGCTAGAGTAGCGTTGATCATGGTATTGTCCTTAATTATTAAAAGAGAAGTAAGGGGCCATAATATTGGCAAGTGTAAAACCATAGGATGGGTTGTGAGGGAAATAAAATAATACGTAGAAGAGCTTATCAAAGGATAAATTGTCAAAGTACAAAGGTACACAAATATGTTAAATAATAAGTAGGTCAAAGAGATGCTACAAGTAATATGCCATAGACTAGTTGGAAAAGGTAAGTACCCAAAGTTTAACCGATGTCATGATTTCCTCCCTATTTACTTCTAACCTTGGTCTACCGATGATAACTTACTATACTTCCATTTGGGCTATATCCATGATGCATATTAGTTTGAGTTTCTAGTACGATGGTGACCACTCTACAATATCTCATGTCCTTTTATTATCATATGGATATTTTGTCCAGAATTTTCTTCCGTATTACTTAATTCTTTGGTATCAGTTTAGATTAGGTTGTGGGGAGTCACTGTTAACTATTTTCTGCATTGTTATTATCTATTAAATTTACTGAATAAGAGCTTTATTCATGATTAAGGAATTTCCTTCTTTTATAGATCATTTTCTTAACTTCCACACTTAATCGAACGATTGCGTAGTTAGGGTTCTCCTATATTGGGTTTAATTGGGTAGGTGGCCGCATGATCCATGGGTTGGGTGATGACAGTTTGTTCCAAATCCATTGTAATATTGAGTGTGTGTACCTATAATAGTAGGATACTAAGTGATTGTTTGTTCATTATTTGTTTAGTTCAAATATACATTACAAAATTTTCTTATCCTTATCCTTCTATTAGTGTTGGATGATTAAACCAAGGTCCAGATGATTATTGTCAAATTATTCTCTACTTAGAGTCATGGTAATGATATTAGCGACTTGGTATTATTATCAAATTATTCTCTACTTAGAGCTTTTGTAATGCTATTAACAACGTGGTGTTTTATTCTTCATGACTTCATAATGATTAGACCATTTTCAACATTATCCATAAGGAAGTGAACGAGCATCAATGTACTTTGTTCTTTTTTGATGGGCCAAGTTCTTATCCATGTTTATTGTATTAGTGTCATCACACATGATGGGTATGTATCCCGTTATTATTCCATAGTCATGAAGTTGCTACTTAATCTATAACAATTGAGTAAAACAAAATGTTTTTTCTATATATTTAGCTTCTATGGTTTGTAATGCAAAAAAGTTCTGGTTGTTTCTGGCCTGTGAAACTATATATGATCCCAATGAATAGGCCCTACCTAATATGCTTTCTTAATTCACTAGATACCATGTGTAATTTACGTCATAAATTTTACTAGATCAAAAGACTTTCCTACAAGATACTAAAGAATCATGTATTGTGTTCCTTTCACGTAACACAAGATTCTTTTAAAAAAATTCAAATAGGACTCTTTTGGATAGGGATAGATAGGAGCATATGTTTCCATGTTGAGGAAAATATGTATCCTATTAGAATTTACATATAGTAATAACCTAATCACGACTCTATACTTTTAGTTTCCTAGATAGAGGGACATGGCTTGTCAAGTCTGGAGCTAGTAACAATGGGAGTATTATTCACCTTAGAGTCTCCTATCTAAAATCTTTGGAGATATTTCTTAATGTAATTTTATTGGTGGTGGAGGTTCCTGTGGGAGATTTCTTTATTTATAATCTCAAGAAAGTTTAATTTACCATTATATCATTTTAAACTCACTACTCATTAGCTTATAAATTCACTACATAAAACTTCATCTACTGCTCTAAATATGAACTCATCAATATGCTTAAACTATAGGTAAATCTTTTTCTTCTTTCATTAGAAATGGTGTATTCTGTATCTTTATCCCAGATTAATCATAGCTGATAAAAATGTTTGATCTTCTATCATGCCACAACTTGTAGAGCCTAATTCAAACCATACAAAGCCTTGTAAAGCTTGTACACATACTCATTGTGCTTATGGCTCTCATATCCTGGAGTCTGTCATACATAACTTATTCTAAGAGACAAATTTTCAAGAATACAATCTTTACATCATCTAATGTAGAAAGAATATATGTGTGCTATGAAGGAAATATGTATACCATTTTCTTCCACCTTGGCAATTTGTACAAATATTTCATCATATTTAATGTCTTTTTATTGATTGTAGCCTTAAACTACTAATCGTGCTTTGTACTTCATGGTTTTCCCTTGAACATGAAACTTTTTTATAAAAATCTCCTGGTCCCTATTACTATACTCTTTAAAGTTTTGGGGAACAAGTTCCATACTCTACTTCGTTCAAATTGGTTTAATTCTTCCTTCATATCTACAAGCTACTTTGCATCCATTAAGGCTTCATTGATATATTTTGGCTCCATCAAGGAATTATATTCTGATAATGCACATAAATTTGTCACTTTAGATTGAGTTTTGATTCTTGACTTTAGAGGTGTAAGAATGTTTTGAACTATATATGAGATCTTGCTCAAAATTTCTATCTTAAATTTCTAATAGTTTTGTTGACCTTAAGGGAGTAGGATCCTGTGAGGCATGAATCTTTGCTTGACTTAATGATAATCTGTAGAAGTTTTAAATGTCACCTAGTCATTGACACCTCTACTACTATACATTGAACTTTAAGATTTTCTCTATTTTCTACCCAAAAACCTTGTTCTGCTACTATTACTTCTTCCTAATCATTAAATAGATGTGGTCTCGATCCAATTTTCTTGTTTGTCAAACATAATACTTCATTAGATAAGTAAAAAGTTTCATCAAAGATAACATGAACACTACCTTCTATATAATTTTATACTTTTCTTAATGTCTTTTTATGCTTTTTTGTGTAAAGAGTAACAAAGGAAAACTTTCTCAATACTCTTGGCATTAAACTTACCTAAGGATCTCTTGCCATTTTTATGGACAAAGAATTTGCAGTCAAAGGTAGTTCCATATGGAATAGAGTTTATGTGGTTGACAAATATTATGCAGCACTAGGGGACAAAGGCAGAGATAAGAAACTTTATAGGCTTACAACGATGTGAAGAAGATGGCTTGAGACATGGATTAAGTGAATTTCATGAAGGATAAGGATTATAAGGTATTGGCAGATGAGATGTTTATCAAGAAAATATAGTATGCCTACTTTCACAAGCTATTAAATGAAGTAGTAGATAGAGCTATCGTACTAGGGGTTTTGGATCACTTAGAGAGATATAGGGATTTTGTATATTATAGATGTATTATGATTGAGAAAGTGACATAAACTATTAATAAGATGAGTAGGGGAATGGATCTAATGAGATCCCTATAGGTTTTAGGAATATGCATGTTAGGTAGGTATGGAGTGGTTGACTGGGTTAATCAATGTCATTTTTAAGATGACTATGATGCCTATAGAATAGACGTGGAGTAAAATGGTACCATTGTAAAAGAATAATGGTGACATCTAAAATAGTAATAATTAAAGAGGTATCAAGTTGTTAAGTCACCCTATAAAAGTTTGGAAGCTAATGGTAGAGATGAGGGTGAGGAGAGGTATGTCAAAATCTAAGAAATAATTTGGTTTATGCCAGTGTGTTCTACTAAAGAATACATCCATCTGGTGAGGAGACTAATGGAGAAATACCAAGAAAATAAGTGGTACTTACATATGTTAATCATTAACATTTAGAAGGACAATGAAAAAATTCAAAGGAAAGTCCTTTAGAGATGCCTTGAGCTAGAGGTGTGCTAGTGGCTTACATTAGGGAAATAAAGGACATGTATGATGGAGCTAAAATATGGTTAAAATAATAGGGGAGACTCAAAGACTTTTCCTATGAAAATAAGGTTGTACCATGGATCAACTCTTCATCCATTCCACTTTGTCCTGGTGATAGATGTATTGATGTACTCCATCTAAGATGAAGTGCCTTGGTGCATGTTATTTGTAGATGATATAGTTCCAATTGATGAGACGTATGGAGAAGTAAATGATATGTTGAAGGTGTGGATACAAACTCTGGAAGCTAAAGGGTTTGAGTTGAGCAGGACTAAAATAGTGTATCTAGAGTGCAAATTTAGTTAGAGGCTGCATAAGTAAGGCGTGTAAGTGAGATTGGACAGATAGAATAATAGAAAGAACCATTTCAAATATCTTAGCTCTATTATCTAGGGTAGTGCAATCAGTAATAGTGATGTAACTAATCATATTGGTACAACATGAATAAAAACTGAAGGCTTGCCTCCACAGTCTTATGTGATAAAAAGATACCACCAAAATTTAAAGATAAGTGTTATAGTTTGACCGATGGTGTTGTATAGGGAAGAGTGTTGTCCATTCAAAAACTCCTATTCTCAGAAGATGCACATTATAGGGATAAGTATATTGATGGATGTACGGACATACTAGGTTTGTTAAAATCATGAATGACATTATTCGAGATAAGATGGGAGTGACCTCTGAGCAGGCAGCTTAATGGATTAAATTATTATAATAATATATCTATAACATTCAATTCAATTTGAATTGAGTAGTACTTCCTTGATGTGCCAGACAATGAAAAAAAAGGAAAAAGAGTACCGACCCAGTGGTAGAATCCAATTTGTGATTTGCTTTTCTCAATCAATTTTAGACTCAGTTATTTTTTGGAGGGTTTTTTCCTACATATATAATATTCTATAAAGTTAGTTTTTATACAACTTTTGACCTTGGGAGAGGTACGAGTTGCCGTGAAGGCCATAGAAAATTGGTTTCATCTTTTCTTCTTCTTTATTATTTATTTTTATGTTAATTCTTTTAATGATATATTGTTATTGCTCCATGTCTATGTGGAGTTAAACCTCTCATTCTAGAATTATGGTAGATAATAAAATGATTATTTAGTAAATCTTATTTTTATTTCTTTGATTATAATAATAGTTGTTCTTATATTTTTGCTTTTACTATGTCAGATATTCACAAATTTTAATATAAATTTTTTAGCTCGAAGTAAACTGACCAAAGAAACAGGGATTAGAATGAAGAATAAATTAAGTAAAATCTCTTATTTAGTAAAACAAGGAATTGATTCATCGCGAGAATATAAAATACATAGATCACCTTACTTTATTACAAAATGGAAAGATGAATAAATGTGTTTGAATTAACACCTTACTTGGTTACAAAATAAAAAGATAAATAAATGTATTTCAATTAGCTTCTTAGATCTCCTCTCAGCAATGCAGCTGTAAGACTAGTTTGAATAGTCTATTAGAGAGTGATCATTCCCAAATCATAAAATCAACCCTAAAAATCAACAACTAGACAATCAAATAAGTTGATGAAATTGAAACTAAACATGATTGTTAGCAAAATCATAATCCTAGATCATCCATTGGTTGTGTAAGAATCTGTTTTTCCTTGGTTAATTGTTCATTAGATATTTCATTTTATTTTTAGTTTAGTTTATTTATAAAAATATCATGAAATCCACAGCTTAAATAAATAATTACCATTACTCTAATTCAGTAAAATAGTTAATCGATATTTTCCAGTGTGTGCAATATTTAGACTAAAAAATCATATATTACTTGTACAACCACGTACACTTGTGTGTGCATTTGAACTCAATAATTTTTTGGCTTTCCTAAAAAATAATACCTAAAAACCAACAAAAAACTATTTATTCTAATCTAAAGGAAAAAATTGTGTGTTTTTCTACTTTTTCAATTTTTTCTTTTTTGTTTAAAGCAAGTAGCTAAATAAATAAATAAATCCTATGGTATACTTCTCCCTAAATAAATATTACAAGACATCACACCCCACACTTAAAATTATGCTTTGTCCCCAAAGTCATAATTAAAGTAAAAACAATGGTTAAACATGCTCTCTGAGGTCCACTAGGGCCTAGCTAATAATATGTTTCTTCAATTTTCATCATGGGTCGCATGCACTCCACTCTTAAGCTCAATCGTGCTTATTGGATTCCAATTTAAACCAAGGGGTGGTAAATTCTATAGCAACCGCGGAGAAGAACATTCTCTAGTCATCTTGAACGAAAGGTAGGGGACGCCTTTGCAAAAAGTAAATTGGGTCGGGTCAGATTTTATCCATTGCATTTGCGTTTAGGCCACTGCAATTGTGATAGGTCCGGGTCGTTTGCTTTTACAAATGCTAGGGGGAAATCTTGGTCATGATTCACTATCCACAAAATAGTATATAAACTCTATTTTATATTTTTCTCTATTTTCCTCCATTGTTGGACCTTGAGACCTCGATTTTTGGTGATTTCAAGAGTATGCTTCTTCAATCTTCTTTGAGTAAATTTCTAAATCGTATTTCTATCATTTTTCATTGAGTTTATCTTCAAAACTTAAAATTTAAACTTGAATTTTGGGGTTTATCTGGTATAATGAGAGAATGGGTTTTGGGTGATTTCAACCTCGATTAGAATATATTTTTCAATGGGTTTTCTAATTTAGAGTCCTTGAAGTATGGGAATCTTGATTCTTAACTAAAATTCTTATTTTATCTTTTTTCGTTCAGGGTTGAGTTGTAAACCAAGAATGAATAGGCTAATATGAATATCGTTAGACTTCTTTAGACGTGTAGATTGTGTATTTGATAGATATGGTTTATTTCGAGGCTGCACAAAAAGGAAAGACTTTGTGTTGAAGGGTCTAGGTTGAGATTTGAGTTTTTGAGGTAGGTTATTGTTTAACTTTCTTCAGACCAGTCTAGGTAGTTAACCATTCATGTAAAGTATGATATGGGTTGATGATTTATAATAATATTTACAGTTTGAGATAGTGATTTTATCATGTTTCTCTTGTGGGGGCTAATGTGAGTATTATTGTTGACTTGAGTGATTATTATTATTGTGATGCCTATATGGAGGCTTATGTGAATCTTATTATTGACATGACAGGTTGTTATTATTATGATGCCCATGCGGGGCCAAGGTCGGTCTTATTTGAGCATTATTTGCCTTATATATTTTTTAGATGTCTGAGTGGGGCCTTGAATTGATATTATTGATTTCTTACATGACTATTCAATATTGTGGTTCCATGTTATGGCTTATATTATGATTTATTGAGATTTGAGAATATTTGAGCTTATTTAATACTATTATTGAATAAATTCATTATATGATATTGCTTTTTATTATGATCATGCATCCTCATTTCATACATATATATACATGCAATTATTTTGGTTATGAGCATGCATATTCACTTCTTACATCCATATACATGGAATTGGTAGCATAGAGAAATATTGATTTTTGAAATAAAAAAAAAATTATAAAATCCTTGACTGAGGGATGTGCTGGAAAGGTTTATTGAGATACGAGATTGAAATTGTGAAAATTTATGGGTTGAAAACCCCCTATGGTTCTTATCCTAGAAGTTTTAGGTCAGAAAGGTTACGCAAGGGGTCATGTGATAGCTTACTTCATTATCATCAAATTACATTGCATCACTTTCATTCCTTTTATGTATTTGATGTCATGTATATAGAATTCTTTTATATATTCATGTGTAGTTATTCTTATACAATTTTTATACTTGTAGAACATGAACTATTAGGAGATACGGTTTGAGCCACTGTTGGGAACTTTTCAGCATATAGGTAAGGTTAGCTCATGGTATCCTTTACTTATTTTGTTTTTTACTTTGCTCAGTTGACCTATGATATCTATTGAGTACAACAGGAGTATACTTACTCCTACTTTTTTAACCCTTTCGACGCAGATCCTAGTTTGAGTGCGCCTTGTAGGACGTGAGATATGTATCATGTCTTTATTTTATAATTCAGAAATAGATATGTATTTTCATACTCATTATCAGTATTAGTGCTTTTTACTCATGACATCTAATTTTGGGATTGGAGTTGTATTTTATTCAGTTTGGATATTATTATTTATTTATATTATAGCTTAACTTTTGAATGCAGTCTCATATTGGGTTTGATTTATTTCTTTTTTGCATTCTTTATCTCTTTGGTTATTGGGCTTACCTACCCAGAGTTGGGAAGGTATTGGAGCCTTCATGATACAAGCACGGTTAGCTTAAATTTTTCTAAACCTATATTCAAGGTCTAGTCAATGGTATCCGAGCCATGCTCACTTTGAAGGTTCAAAGAGGAGATAAGAAGTCACTTCAAAGAGGCTCAAGTACACATTTCTAAGCTATATATTCCATGAATGAGAATATGGAGTCTTTGCCATTGAAGCTACATATGTGGGAGCACAGAAGCTATGAGAGATAGCTTAGATGGAAGAGATGAAGACTCACATGTAAATCAAATCAAACTATAGGAGATAGCTTTGAAATAAGACAAGCGAAGAGAAATATTGAAGGCACCAAATAAAGCCCTGACTGTCCATTTCAGCGATGAAAGCTTCCACTTGGTCAATCCTAGTGACACTTTCCCACTGTACTACTAATGCTCACCCATGTTTGGTGATGGCATATCATGTTTGGCGAGCTCAATCCACTTGGGCAAGTCTCAAGCCCATTTGGCGATCAACCAAGGGCCTTAGAAGTTGAAAATTCCATTTTAGCAATCAATAAGGGCCCTTGTGGGCTATTTCCTTGACATCCACTTTTGGGATATTTTTGTAATCAACTACTCTTATATATGCAATAGGTATTAACAGATTCCTTTTCTTGTTTTCTTCTTTAGAATATTTTTTCTTAAGATTTGAAGAAGCTCCTTTAAGAGCGTAGTTCAAAGGTGGATTTCCTTTAGGCTATATTAGCTTATTGTAATTAAATCTAGGTTAGCAATAGAATGGATTTCCATTGTTGATATTGAATGCCTTTCCTTGATTTTTGTTAGTGATTTTCTCATTTGTTGATTCATTTGTGTTTCTTAATTCATTGAATTCAAGTATATTTCCCCTGGGTTAAATTGTGAACTCAATTGAGTCTTTATTTCTTCACTTTTGATCCCCAATTTCTTCTTTATCATATTTTCCACTTTTAAACCTAAATCTTATAATTAGGATCGTATCATTTGGTATTATAGTTTAGGTTAGAGACATGATCTTACAAATTCAATACTAGGTTCATAATTTGGTAAATAACAAAAAAAATTGAGAAATTCAAAAATTTAAAAGAGAAAATCAAAAATCAAAGTTGAATCGAATCTTCTTTTGCGTTTCTAATGTTGGATAAGTGTTTTTTAGCATTTGTGAAGTTCATGTCTGAAATTTGGTTTATTTAGAGGGTTTGAAAATTTCACTATTATTGAGCTTGAAACAGCTTGGAGAAGGTGAAGTGGTTACTTGATTATGGCTAAATTAGAGTTCTATTTGTATTAGATATCATTCTCCTTATAGATAAGAACTAGAATCTAAAATCTGAAGACAAACAAAGTTGAATTCCACTATGCCTAATTTCAGAGTTCATCACGTTCATGGTGTTATTCATGGTATGAAGTATTTGTAAGTGAGTACAATTTTTTAGAGTTATTGGTTGAGAGTTGAAGCCTAAAAAATTTTGGGCGTGGTTCAGGAGGTTGAAAGGAGCTTGTTGTTAAAATTCCATCGAATTAGAAACTTCATTTGACCAAAGTTTGAAAATATGAATATTCAAGTGTTCTTCATGATCTTCAAATCTTGTTGAGAAGAATATTTAAAATGAAGAGTTTATCCATAAAGGAAGAAAGAGAGAATGAAGTGATAGTACTAAAGAGAATTTACCAAAAGGTGTAAGTACAAGGTTAAGGAAGTACAAAAAGACCACAAAGTACAAAAAATGGAGGCTTCAGGTGAGACCACTGCCAACTTTAGCGAGCACCCCTTCACCATCACCCATCTTTGGCAATACAAGGAAGCATCGTCCAATTAATTGGCGATATACAAAACTACTTTGGTAATATGAAGCTTCCTAAGTCTAGGAATTATTAACTTTGGCAAAGGGTAGAGCACTTTGATAATCCACCCTGAACTTGGATGATTCTTAGGTGTAGTTTGGCGAGTTGGGACTTGAGTTGGGCGATCCAACTTGCACTTTGGCAAACCAACCTCTATTTTGGCGAACAAACATCACTTTGTAGAGTTAAACTTATTCTAATCCCTCGAAATTCATCTCTTGATTCTTAAACTCTCTTTTTAATTATTAAAGCTATTTTTTATTATAGCTTTTGGTGGATTCCCAATTAGATTAGTTAGGATTATTGTAGCTTAATCAAGTAATTCATTGATAAGATTGTGATAGAGTGATTAGGATGGATTCTCAATATTGCTCGTGTTAACTTCTTCAAGCTTAATTAATCATTGAATTCCCTTTTTACTGATTCAATTATGTTTCTCGTATATTTTATGATTTCTCTTATCCCCTGGTTCAATTATGGATTCAATAGATATGTTCTTCTTTAATTGTCATTATTTTTCTACACTATCCCTCTATCTTAAATTTGTCTTGTTTAATTTCATGTTTTGATCTTGCTTATTGAATTAGGATTGTATCATTTGGTATTAAAGCATAGGCTAGAGATTCGTCCCTACAAATTCCAATAAGTGTTCATACTTTTGAAAATCACAAAAAAATTGAGAAATATGAAAAAGACCCCAAAAAATAAAAATTAGAGTTGAATCAATTCTTGTTTTGAGTTTCTACCGTTAGATTAGTATTCTAGCTCTTTTGAAGTTTGGATCTGAGATTAGGTTTGATTTTGTAATTGATTAAAATTTCACCATTATTAAGCTTTAAAAAAAACTTGAAGAAGGTGATTGGAGATAAATTGGAGTTCTAATTATTTTGGGGATTGATCTCCTAATTAATTAGGACTTGATTCTGAAATTTGAAGGCAATCTAATTTGAATTCCACTAGGTACAATTTTGGAGTTCATCATGCTCATGGTGTTCTTCATAGTTTGAGAAAAATGCAAGTGGGTTTAATTTTCGGTAGCAATTGAGTATGAGTTGAGGCCTAAAAATATTTGGGCTAGCTTTGTGAGGATGAAAGGTTCTCGTGGTTAACATGTCATCAAATTTGGAGCCCATTTGATCGAGGGTCGAATTTTGAATATTCATGCAATCTTTATGATCTTCATATCTTGTTGAAGAAGAATTTGAAAAAAAGAGTATTTAATCCAAAAGCATAAAGGAAAAAGAAGGTGTACTTGTCTTTGGAAAAGGAATTTATCAAAAGGGGCAAGTACAAGCTCAAAGGAAAGTACAGGAGACTACAAAGTATAGAATTTCAACATCTTCGGGTATCTTTACTACTAAGTTTGGCGATACTAAGGGGGCATCACCTAATAGTTTGTCAATAGACAAACGTAGTTGGGCGATGGTGATGTTGCCAAGTCATAGAAATTGTTACCTTTAGCAATTAGGGGTGTACTTTGGCGATTTGTCCTCAACTTTGGAGAACCTAGGGTCGAGTTTGGAGATAGTATACTACCTTGGTAAGATAGGCTTGAAGTTTAGTGATGGTCTCTTATCTTGAGTGATAGTGAACTTAACATTAGTGATGGTGGATTAAATTTTGGTTATAAGGGGTTGAGTTTGGCGATGGTGATGAAGTTCAAACAAATTGGTATTAATCTTCTCCAATCAATCTAATGATATAATTCCTTAGTCTTTATACTTAAATGGTGTCATGGGGTTTGATCTTTAGCTTAATGATCGAAGCATTACCAATGTTATATCTTTTGAGGTGGTAGAATATCTTAGGTTACCTTTATATCCTATTAGAGACCCTATCTTTAATGAGACAAGGCTTTTGATTGATCAGCAAGTAAGGGTACTCATGTGACTCGGGATCAACCAAGAGGCGTTACAATGTGGTATAGTATCATTAGATACCCATCACCTATGTTTGGGTGCACTTGGTTCCAAAACAAGGAATCCTAAATGTACAAAATTGGTACAAGTATATGAAGGACTACAACGAGGACCTTCTCTTTCCCTCAACTACCCCTATAGAAGAATTTACAAATGAACCAACACCAATTGAGGACCCTAGTATTTTGAGCACAAATGAATTGTTCACTCAGTATAAAGGAAAATTGAAAAGGTCACTCAATTAATCACCGAGATGGCACCCTTGGAGTTAGAAAGGCAAATTAAAGTTACCGATCCATAAGAGAAGAACCTAAGGAGTTGCATTTGGAAAAAAAAAGTTACTCCAAGTGAGGTTACTGCTAAGTATTTGAACATAGAAGTTAACTCATCGACTCTTTGTGCACCAAATTTGAAGATAGATGTGAGGGGACTTCCAAACCCTTCACAAGGAATCCTTGACACTTGCCCTAAATCCAATAAACTTGAGAGACATAAAATTGAGAGGAGTAAGTACGTGGAAAGTGGAAACTCTAGAGTGGAAATAGGAGAGGTTGTATGGAGTGATATGAGAGTGTTGTTGACACAACCCGAGCCACGGCCTAGTCGTGTCGGACATCTCAAGCCAACCAGGACCGAAGAGCACCCCAATACCGAACTATAATTGTCCTGCACCCAATGTCAGATGAATTCCAAACATATAACAAGATAAATAAATAATAATTCAAATACATTAATAAAGTCTATATTAGTAATCCAACAACCTTAATCAAATATCCAACTAGTGGCAACCCCAATGCCAATACCAATACCAAGGCTGACACTAACACCGACGCCGCTCATTGATGAGTGGTGAATTTATCACTCATTGCTATCAATATTTGTTCACACTATTATGATTTGAATGTATAATAAGACATGTTTGTGATTAAATACACTAATTTCCATATTCTTGCATGCATACAGATGACAAAATAGAAAGATGTGGATTTGAGCTAAATAGAGATCAAAAGGAGAGAAAAAGTGCACAGCTGAAAGACCCTGCACAAATTAGGCTCAATTACCATGATCGTGGTCTGAGGGTCGCTATTGTGGTCAGTCAAGATTAGTCATCCACCGTGATTGCGTTGATCATATTGCGGTTGCAGTAGTCGCGATCACGGCAAAGCTGATGCAATCTCGCGAAAAAGGATTTTGGCCCAGGGAAGTTTTGTAATTTGACATAGTTGATTCCACTTCTTATATAAGGCACAAATCTTTTTTTCCTTTGGGATTATTTTTTTGGATTGAAAAAAAATGAAAAATTAGAAATTGGTGAACCCTAAAAATTGGGGAACATTTTTGTATTTGAAATTTCAAGTTGAGCTTGGTGAAATTAAAGTGTAAAAAAAGGGAGATTATCCTTGTTATCTATTGTCATGGATGCCATAAATGAATCTTTTGGTATATTTCTTTCCCTCTACTTCATGAGTAGCTAAATTCAACTTGGGATTATGTTGAACTAAGGTGCAATTATGCTTGGGTGATGATATGTTTGTGTAATTCTTAGTTGTTGATTATGGATTCCATTATTTCTTGGTTTAAATATTTAATAATTGTGGGTGAAAACCCCAAATACCCAAAATGGGTTTGTTGGGTGAAAACTCCAAACTGTTGAAAGCTTTCATCATCCTTGAAAAAGGGATGTGGGTGAATTCTTAGGAACCCATAGCTTCCTTGAAAGAGGGCTATAGGGGGAGAAAGAAATAGTGGACAATTGAGAATGTAGCTTACTATTTTGTTGCCATCTTATAAATATGGATAGATGGAGAGTAGGCTACATCATAGGCATCTTCTTAGAAATAGGGATACCCAAATTGAGGTTATGGGTGGCTTTTATTGATACACACGTTAGGTACTCGAAAGAATTAAGGTGTGATATTCTTGAGGTCTTGTTAACAAACTAGCCTCAAAACCTTCAAACTATCCTACCATGTCATCAATGGTTAGAACTTACACCTAACTATCATGATACCATACACAACTTGCCCTTAAGTAGACATAATCCCAAGATCCCTTCGAAAATTGAATTCTAAAACAAAAGTTTTATTATAGTGTGTTTCTTGACTTGCAATTGATAAAATCCCATTCCAAACCAACCTTCCCCCTATACATTATGTGTTTTACATTGTGTACACTTCGGGTATCTTTTTAGTAATTTTAACACCTATAGGACTTGAAATCTAAATCTCGCTTCTCATGGATTCGACCTCAACGAACGTTGAGTTATTGACAATGATCTTCCTCTACCACTTAAGATGTTATAGGTGAGCATTATCAAAATGGCGTCGTTGTCAGGGAGTTAAATCTAGATTTCACTTGTGTGGTGTTAATTGTTACTTTAGGTATACCCGTGGTGATTTTAATTTACTTTCCTTGTTTTTTATTTTAGATTAGGTAATCACTATTTCTCCCAAATAACCATGAGTCAATATGGCTTGTATTATCTTGGCACCGATAATCATGAAAGCGCAATTCGTATTTCCCCAACCGAGGGAACTGATGTATTTTATGTCACAAGCGTGATGTTATAATTGCTTTATTTGAAGGGACTATTTTTGGGGCCAAACCCATGAGGACCTAAACTTGAATTTATAGAATTTTATAGAAGTTTGTGCCCTATTTGATATTGTTCACATATCCTAAGAGTCCATCTGATTGCATCTTTTCCCATTCTCTCTAACGGGAAAGGCGGTGTTATATCTAAGACCTTTTCCCGTAGGTTCCATCACCTCATGGGTAAATCTTATGGAAACTTTCTAATATCAATACTTCCCACCTTCAAACATATTACAATTGAGGGATGAATTGATTAATTTTCACCAATTCCATGAAGAGCCATGTATGAAGCTTGGGGAAGATTCAAGGAGAAACTCTTGAAGAGCATGAACCATGAGATGCCAGAGAAGATGCTACTCTAAATCTTCTATAGTGCATTGAACCATCTCAACAAAGCCATAGTGGACAATGAATTTGGTGGATTGCTCATTAAATCATCATATAGGGTCACATCAAAGGTCTTAAATAAAGTAGCAAGTTTGTCTAGGGGTTGGTACATGAAGGATGCCGAGGTGGCCGTGGGGGATCCCTTCTCATCCTTTGTGTACCCAGATGGAAAAAGTTATGAGCAGGAAATAGATGCAAACATGATCAAGGTTATGGAACACCTTGAGATACTTACTAAACTTATGTTGGGAGCCTAAATTGAAAGTGTAAAAAAAGGGTAGTCTGGTGTACTAAAGTTACCGCTATGCGCGGTGTCCGAGGAAGGTCCCACCAGAGTGTATCGTATGCATCCTTACATCGCATTTTTGCCAGAGGTTTTTTCCAAGGTTTGAACCCGTGACCCCTTAGTCATATGGCAGCAACTTTACCAGTTACTCCAAGGCTCCCCTTCAAAAACGAAGGATGCAACATCAGGACTTCCCAGGGGGTCACCTATCCTAGTACTACTCTTATCAAAGAACACTTAAATACGAAGTTTCGATGGGATCCAGTGTGTTAGTGCTTGTATGATCGCATCCCCCAAATTGAAAGAGTAAATGTTATAAATGCAAGAGAGGCTAAACTATGTGAAAGTGCGTAGAAAGAGATATTTGATGACAAATTGAGTGTATTGCCTAAATATACGGAGGGTTTCCACCTTCCCTCTCAAGGGAAAGGCGGGAATCAAGGTCGTAACCATGAAAGTCAAAGTATGACACAATGCGAAAAGGAAGGTGCATCAATGAAGAAAATTTTGGCTCGGATCTCGATTTGTGTTGAGGGGATCAAAAAAATGGTGAAGGAAATGCGAAGTGATTTTGGTATGCTCCACCAAATGGTTGAGTCCCACTCAATCGTCATCTAACAACTAGAGGCAAGGTTGAATCAAATATTGGTGTATCTCATAGAGAGACAAAATGAATAAATACAAAGTGGGAAGGTAACAAATGATATAGTCACTCAAGATGGAAAAGGTCTCAGAAATAGTATTGAGTTTGATAACTCCGGTGAAAAAGAAGATGATGAGCAAACAAAGGCAAAGAGAAAAAGGTCTAATAATGAAGAGCCAAAACCAAGTGGGATTGTGTTTGAAAAGTCAAAGATAAATGAGTTCCAAATTGTCTCCATTCCATCAAGAAATATTCTTCCCCATTTCCATAAATGGTTCTCCCCGAAAGGAGAAAATGCAAATTTCTACAAGTTCTTTGATAAATGTAGTACCCTATCCATTAATATTCCTCTAATGGAGGTTTTGCAAGATATGTTGGGGTATGCTAAATTTGTGAAGGATTTGGTATCTAAGAAATGGATTATGGAAAATGAAACAATAGAAATAACACATCATTATAGCGCTATTATGTCAAGAACATTGGTGAAAAATAAGAAGGATCCCGATGTTTTTACAATTCTATGCACCATTAGATTATTCAAGTTTGCTAAAGCATTGTGTCACCTTGGAGTAAGTGTAAACCTAATTCCATATGCCATATTCCACAAGCTCATATTGGGAAAGCCACAACCTACCATGATGAAATTGCTCATGGACAACTGTTCCATCAAGAAGCTGATGGGAGTTCTTTATGATGTTCTAGTCAAAGTTGACCGATTTATCTTCACGACCGATTTTGTGATCTTGTATTGTGAAATGGATATTGAAGTTCCTATAATTCTTGGGAGGCTATTCTTAGCCACCGTGAAGGCCTTGGTGGATGTGGAATCCGGCAGATCAAGTTTCGGTTGAATAACGAGAAGTGTTTTTCAATGTATATAAGTTCATAAAGCAACCGATTGATTACAAGTCATCTCGATAATTAATATTATTTATGGAGAGGTGACAAATCATGTTGATGAGATCTTGTTGGATGATCCTTTGGTAGGAGTGTTGTGGAATTGCGTAAAGGAAGAAGTTGAAGAATTTGATGAGGTGGTTGCATCTTTAACTGGACTTGGATCTTATACTAAGAACCCGGTAAAGTTGGACCTTGATCTTAAAAACCGTGAGAGCCCACCCGCAAAACCATCCATTCTCGAGCCACTAAAATATTATTGAAGCCTTTGCCACTCATCTTAAATATGTGTTCTTGGGGTATGGAGATACATCACCCATTACCATTTTAAGTGACCTTGAGCCCTCTCAAATAGATGTTTTGAAGTTGGTGGTGAAAAGGATCATTCGACCCATTGGATCGATAATTGCAGACATCATAAGGATACCCCTCCCTCGGGCATTTTCTCCCATAAAATCAAGCTAGATCAAGATCATATACCAAGTGTGGATCATTAAAGAAGTCTAAATAAACCTATGCAAGAGGTGGTAAAGAAGAGATCATAAAATAGATTAATACGGAGTAATCTATCCAATATCAAATAGCACTTGGGTAAGTCCGGAACAATGTGTTCCAAAGAATGGTGACATTACAGTAGTTGAGAAATAAAAGAATGATCTTATCCCCATCCGACTGGTCATCGGGTGGCGGCTATGTATGGACTCTTGAAAGTTGAACCGATGGACTAAAAAAGACCACTTTTGATGCCTTCTATGGATCAAATATTTTATAGGTTAGCTGAGCAAGGATTTTATTGCTTCTTAGATGGTTATTTGGGGTACAATCAAATTTGTATCGCCCCAGAGGACTAAAACAAGACGACTATTACTTGCCCATAATGGACATTTGCATTCAAGAGAATGCCCTTTGGGTTATGCAATGCCCTGGCAACCTTTCAATGTTGCATGTTGTAAATATTTACGGATACGGTCGAAGACTCAATAGAGGTCTTTATGGATAATTTATCGGTGGTGGAGAACTCATTCGATTCATGTCTTGAGCATCTAAGCAAGGAGCTTGAGAGATGTGTGGAAATCAACCTTATCCTAAATTGGGAAAAATGCCATTTCATAGTCAAGGAGGGTATTGTATTAGGCCACAAGATATTAGGGAAAGGACTTTAGGTCCATCAAGATAAGGTATAGGTGATTTCCAAGTTACCACCCATTATTTTTGTAAAGGGCGTTTGGAGTTTACATGGACATGGTGGGTTTTATCATCATTTTATTTAGGATTTCTCCAAAATAGCTCATCCAATGTGTAAAATCCTTGAGAAGGATAAAAAATTCAACTTTGAAAAGGCATCCTTAAAATCCTTTGAGCATCTTAAGGCGTCGCTTATTTTGGCCCCCATCATTGTGGACCCAGATTGGTCATCCCCCTTTAAAGTAATATGTGATGCAAGTGGGATGGCATTGGATGCGGTGTTAGGTCAATAAAAGGAGAAACTTTTTAATCCTATCTATTATGTGAGCAATACCTTGAATGATGCTCAACGCAATTACACCATTACCGAACAAGAGTTGTTGGCGATTGTGTATGCTTTCAAAAAATTTTGCTCCTACTTGTTAGGTACAAAAGTGGTGGTGCACACGGATCATACCTCCCTTAAGTAACTCATGGAAAATAATGAAGCAATGTCGTACCTTAGATGGATTTTTCTCTTGTAAGAATTCAACATCGAGATGAAGGATTGAAAGAGATGCAAAAACCAAGTGGCCAACCATCACTCTTGTCTTGAAGGTAGTCATAAGAGACATAGGAAATTAAAATTGATGACGTTTTTCTCGATGAGTTAGTCATGACTATTGCGGAAAAAAGTGCATCATTGTATGCCGACTATGCCAACTATATAGCAAGTGGTGTACTCTCCAAAGGGATTAGCTACTATCAAAAGAAGTGGTTCTTATTTGATGCAAAAAATATTTTTGGGATGAACCATTCCTATTTCAAGAGTGCACAGATGGTGTGATTAGGGGGTGCATTATGGAGGTTGATATGAATAATATCCTTGAAGCTTGCCATTACTCACCTTACGATGGTCACCATGGGGGAACCTGAATCGGCGCTAAAATCCTTCAATATGGGTATTATTGGCCCTCCATGCATAGGGATGCTATTGAGTGGATAAAATCATGTCACCAATGTCAAATTCAAGGTGGTATCTCGAGAAGACACAAAATTCCCCGCAAACCAAACCTCGAAGTTAAACTCTTCAACGTGTGGGGGATTGACTTTATGGGACCGTTTATGAGCTTATTTGGAAACAAATACATATTGGTGGTTGTTGATTATGTTTCTAAATGGGTGGAACCTATGGTACTTTTGAATAATGAGAGCAAAAGTGTTGCCTCCTTTTTGAAGAAATACATCTTTACAAAGTTCGGAACACAGCATGCCATCATTAGTGACGGAGGCTCATATTTTGTAACTGAGTATTCAGGGCCCTTCTTGACAAGTATGGGGTTACACAAAAATTAGCTACCCTATATCACACCCAACGAGTGGCCAAGTTGAAGTTTTAAACTGAGAAATTAAAGCCATACTTGAGAAAACGATAAATGTAGGCCGAACCAACTGGGCAAAGCAGCTCAATGAGGAACTTTGGGCTTATAGAACGGCCTATAAAACTTCAGTTGGCATGTATCCCTACCAATTGGTGTTTGGAAAGGCATTTTATTTGACCATTGAGCTCGAGAATAAAGCCTTGTAAGATTTAAAGAGGTTGAACATGAATTGGGGAGAAGCCTCCGAAGTAAGGGTCACAAGAATCCACGAGTTGGAATATTTCCGACTCAAGTCTTATGAGAGTTCCGCGTTGTATAAGGAAAAAATGATAAAATCACATTATTCTTGAATATTAAGAAGGAAATTTCATGTTAGCGAGAGTGTAATCCTTTACAATTCTCTTTTGAAACTCTTTGCGGGGAAGTTTTGCTCTAAATGGTCGGGGGCATTTGTGATTTCTAAAGTTTACCCTAGTGGTGCCATTGAATTTGAAGATCATGAAATAAAGAAGTTTGTAGTAAATGGACAAAGGGTGAAGCACTACAATGTGAAAGGCCTTGTGGTGGCCAAGGTGGAGTTTGTTCATACCAAAGACACTGCGTGGTGAAGTGAGGAAGTCATGTTGCGACGTTAAATTAGGATTTTAATGGGAGGAAACCCATCTTGTAGTCATTTCTTGTTTATTTTGATGTTTTTTAGGTGTTTTAACACAAGTTCAATGCCTAAAAAATAGGGGAAAATAGAGCTGAAAAATGGCAACTGTGCAGCAAAATCAAAACAGAGAAAAAACATGGGATTTTGGCCTCAATTACTGCGATTGTGGTCTGAGGGTCACAGCCGTGGCCATCGCGATAGAAGAACATTCTATCGTGATCGCAACATTCGAGGGGCATTCTGGTTGCCGCTTAATGGAGTCCCTTCTAACCCTTGTACTTCTTATTTATGTTGCAATGAGGGCACTCCAGGTCCCTAAGTTGAGGGTGTGTAAGAATACCTTTTTTGTTTGTGCGTAAATTTAGATGTGCATTTCCCTATGATAGACTGAGTAACGAAATTCTTAAGAGAAAAGCATCGTGAATAGGTTTTGAGCTATGGATGCAGGGAAAGTCTGAGTAACCGAGGCATCGAGGTCACAAATGCAAGAGAAGTCTGAGTACCTAAGGAATTTAGGATTTGGGATCGTACTTATCCCTACGGTGAAGTCTGAGTATCCATATGGTTTGCCCGTATGAAAGTAAAAATGTGAGACGAAGGCTTAGGTTGGTTCCATAATTAGCAATATGTGTGTGGTGCAAATTCAAAGAAAACACCCCCCTCCATCCAAAAAATTTCAAAAATCAAGAGCATGGACGTGAGCAACCTTGTAACAAAACTTTTTCTATTTTTGTGACTCCAGAAATTTTGGCTTGTGAAAATTGGTAGATACTCCATTTTTGTATCTAGTGGGAGGGGCAATTGAGCCTCCATAGTGAATTTGCATGCCATATGTGGTGAGCTTATTTTTCCAAATCTCATGTGTGCTTGTACAATCTAGAACTTGCCCCATTAGTCTCTCAAGAAAAATTTTGATTGTACTCGGTTGGTGAGATGATCTTAAACCATGTTTGTTACAATGGAAGTCCACTTTAGCCTAAAAGGCCTACCTTTGCATAGATGTAATCCCTAGTAACCCACTTTGAGCCTTTGAATTTTTCTTTGGTAAACATATTTCAAGTCGTGAGCCTTTCAATTTCCATCCCTCTTTTAAACCCTACCCTCCTTAAACTTAAAATTGTAACTTGAGGCTAAAAACCTAAGTTAGGGGTGGTGAAGATTGGAAGAGGTAACTTTGGGCCACGAAGTTGTAAGTGAGTGCCTATGGGATTAAGCATTGAGTACAAATAAATAATAAAAAGAAAGGATCCAACAAATGAAAGAGAAGCACAAAGCGTGCAAGAAAAAAAAATGAAAAGAAAATGGGTGAACCAAGAAAATAAAAGTAGGCACATGAGTAAAAAGTGAAAACAAAAATATGTGGCCCATGATCAAAAGTTTGATAGATTAGTGTGATGTAGATGTTCAAGGAGGGTATAGCCATGTTGCTCTTAAATAGTATCCTACACCCCAAACCTGCATTACAAGCTCAAAATCCCTTTGAGATCTCCAACCAAGTGTATTCATTGTAGTGGTGATTGAAAATCGAGGCAATCCTATGGCATGGTACTTGTTAGCTTCGAGAGTCCTGAGGAGAGAGAAAGATCTTCACACTTAAATCCCTTGTTGCATGTTTGATAACTTAATTTGTAGAATTTTCTTTCTTGAGAGGAGGCATGTAAACAAGTTGAGGTGGGTGATTTTGTCATCTCCCGAGAAGTATAATATAGTTGAGGTCAAAAAGGTAAATCACTTCTAGAGTATTAGTGATTGATACATGGTTTCTCTATGAAGTCTTTTGCATCCTTGAAAATCGCATTTCATGTTAAGGGGTATCGTGAAAATAGTTTTTCCCATATTTGAAGAACTAATTGTGGTAGTGATCAAGTTGAAGTCATTGTTATCATTGGGTCATATAATTTGGGCATACATGTGTATTATATCTTGGTAAAAGGTAGTGTTGCTTGATGACAAGCAAAGCTTTAAGTTGGGGGTATTGAAGAGTGGGGAATTTACCACTCATTTGCTCTCAGTATTTGTGCACACTATTATGATTTGAATGCGTAAATGAGACATGTTTGTGACTAAATGCACTAATTTCCACATTCTCGCATGCATATAGGTGACAAAATAGAAAGATGTAGATTTTAGGTAAACAGAGATCAAAAGGAGAGGAAAAGTGCAAAGCTGAAGACCCTGCACGGATGAGGCTCAGTTATAGCGATCGCGGTCTAAGGGCAGCGATCAAGGCCAGTCAAGATTAGTCATATCGCGGTCGCGGTAGGTGTGATAGCGGCAAAGCTGATGCAATTGCAGCGTAGAGAGATTTTGGCCCAGGGCAGTTTTGTAATGTGAAGTAGATGATTCCACTTCCAATATAAGGCACAAATCTTTTTATACTTTGAGCATTATTTTTTGGATTAAAAAAAATGAAAAAGTAGAAACTTGGTGAACCCTAGAAATTAGGGAACACTTTATTCAACCAATCATACAAAAAGCATGAAAGAAAACATAATCAAACCATGAGAACTATTATTCAACCATGAAGATCCAAAAAACCCAACCATTATTTCAAACCATACCAATATCACGAAAATCATACATTAAAACACATGCTCTTTGTAAAATAACAATGAGGGAGGTGTAACATGTCTTACACACCAAGGAAGCAGAAGAGAAACCACCCTTGAAAGCCTTAATTGATTATCTTGAAGAAACCCTAGCATCTTGCTTTAACAGAGAGTTTGAGAGATTTTTAAGTGTTTGATTGAGAATAATAGGTTAATGAAGTCCCAAAAGGCATTTTATGTCGTGGAGTCAAAGGGAGTTAAAAAGGGGAAATGTGCAGAATGGCCCCAACTTAAAACTATAAAAATACCGTAGGTGGTTACAAGTTGATCCCGTGACTCGTGACCACAACATATGACTCATACCATTGAGTCATCACCAATACAGTGAGTTGGAAACCCACACACTGCCCTCCATACGACTTCCTAACCCCACTCATTACCAAACCATACGACTCGTATGTCCTAGTCGTACACAAGACAGAACCTAAAGGATTGACACTGGACAACATATGATTCAACTATACCATTTGTACCCTATCCTCATGGCTCTTAGTGTGCCACTCATACTCAGATCCAAGTAAAGTCATTAAGTTGCTGATTTGATTAAGGGATCGACCAAACCATCACCACCACTAACGACTCGTACCACCCTAATTGTAACCATAGAAGATCTTAACCACCATCCACTGGACTCCCTACGACTAAGGTCACCTGACTTGTACCCACACTATACGACTCGTAAGGCGAGTCTTTACTAGTACAGTGCATTCAAAACTCAAGAAATTTCCAAGGGCTAAAACCCAGGGTGTTTCAATTCTCCCCCACTTTGATCATTCATCCCCGAATGATAGAACAAGACATTGACTAGCACGATTAAAACCCCAAACACCCCTACGCTTACTTTTAAGACAGAAAAAAATTACCAAGGAATTCACAATCCGTTCTTCCCTTTAGGACAGAAAACAAAGATGTTAAGATCAACACATACCTTAAGCACGATTTTCTAGAATGGAAAATATGAATGGATACTTGGACTTCATGACCTCTTCATCTTCCCAAGAAGCATCTTCAACCTTGTGGTTCCTCCATAAAACATTCACCGAAGCTACATCCTGGGTCCATAACCGACGAACCTGCCGATCTAAGATTTCAAGCGAGACCTCCTCATAAGATAGAGAATCAGAAATACCAATATCCTTGATAGGTATAACCTGCGACGGATCACCCATACACTTTCTCAACATAGATACGTTGAACACCAAATGAATGGATCTTAGACTAGAAGGCAACTCCAACTCATATGCAACACTACTAACCCTTCTCAAAACCAAGAACGGATCAATATACTGAGGATTAAGCTTACCCTTCTTACCAAACCGCATCACTCCCTTCATGGGAGACACCTTCAAGAACACCCTATCCCCAACCTCAAACTCTAACTTTCTACGCTTTATATCTGCATAGGACTTTTGGTGACTTTGGGCGGCTCTAAGCCTATCGTGAACCACCTTCACCTTCTCTATGGTTTGGTGAACCGAATCCGGGCCAAACATCTCCGACTCACCAACCTCGAACTACCCAATAGGAGACCTACACCTTCTACCATACAATGCCTCAAACAGAGCCATTCCAATGTTGGAGTGGTAGCTATTATTGTATACAAACTCTATAAAAGGTAAATGTTCAACCCAACTTCCACCATAGTCAATCGCGCAATCCCGAAGCATATCCTCCCATGTATGAATAGTTCTTTCTGCTTGCACATTGACTGCAGGTGAAAAGCAGTACTAGGACTTACCTTGGTCCCCAAACCTTTCTGAAACAACCGCTAAAAGTGAGATGAAAACTGTGTGCCATGATCCGAGATGATAGAAATAGAAACCCTATGCAACTTCACAATCTCATGGAGGTACAACCTCGTATAATCTTCTGCCAAAACATTTATCCACACTGGCAAGAATTGAGCAGACTTAGTCATCCTATCCACGATGACCCAAATTGAATCAAATTGATTTCGAGATCGAAAAAGATTGGTAACTAAATCCATGTTAATCACTTCCTACTTCCACACAAGCAACTCAATTTCTTGATACAATTCTCTGGGCCTAGTGTGCTCAACCTTCACTTGCTGGCACACCACGCACTTAGATGCAAAACTAGCCACTTCCATCTTCATATTATTCAAATAATACATTTCCTTGAGGTCATGATATATTTTTGTCGAAACAGGATGAATAACATAACACGACTTATGCACCTTAGCCAAGATCCTTTCTCACAATCTATCTATATTGGGAACGCATAATCTTTCTTGGTACTGCAAGGTACCATCACCGATTAGCTCAAAGGCCATCACCTTGTGCCCACCTATATCACCCTTGATCCTCATCAAGATAGGATCTAACGCTTGTTTTTCCTTTATTTCCACACCAAGAAACGACTGTGCCACCTCTTGCACAAACACACCATCATCCTCAGAGTCCAAGAGACAAACTCCAAGGTTATCCAAACGTGAATATCCTTCACCAATTCCCGCTTCTCCTTATCCACATGAACCATACTCCCCATGGATAACCTTCTATGAGCATCAACAACCACGTTAGCTTTACTTGGATGGTAGTGAAGACTCATGTCGTAATCCTTGAGCAGCTCAAGATACTTCATGTGCCTTAGATTAATCTTTTTTTAAGTAAACACATGTTGCAGGCTCTTATGATCATAAAAGATATCCATATACACTCCATACAAATAGTGTCACCAGATCTTCAACGTGAACACCACCGCTAAAAACTCCAGGTCATTAGTTGGATAATTCTTCTCATGCACCTTCAACTGTCTAGAGGCATAAGCTATCACCTTGTCATACTGCATTAAGATGCAACCAAGCCCCACACGGGACGCATCACAATAGACTACAAACATATCCGTTCCTTCAGGCAAAGTCAAGACCTGAGATGAAGTCAACTTATCCTTCAGTTTCTCAAAGCTACCCTCACAAGCATCAGACCAAGAGAACTTTACATTCTTCTGAGTTAACTTAGTAAACGGAGTAGCTATAGTCGAAAAACTCTTCACAAACTCCCTGTAGTAACCAACTAAACCCAAGAAGCTTTGAATATCAGTTGGAATCGTGGGTCTAGGACACTTCTTAACCACTGTAACTTTCTGTGAATCCACCATGATCCCTTCACTAAAAATGACATAATACAGGAAAGTGATAGCATTCAACCATAATTTACATTTCAAAAATTAGCATACAACTCTGATCTTTCAGGGTCTGGAATACAATGCAGAGGTGATCAGCATGATCTACCTTCCGCTTAGAGTACACAAAAATATCATTTATGAACATAATGACAAACAAATCCAGAAACTATCGGAAGACTCTATTCATCAAATCCGTGAATGTCGTTGGGGCATTAGTCAACCCAAAAGATATAACCAGAAACTCAAATTTCCCATACCGAGTTTGGAAGGAAGTCTTAGGGATATCCACTACCCTGATCTTTAACTGATGATACCCAAACCGAATATCAATCACAAAGAAAAATTTAGCACCCTATAGTCGATCAAACAAATCTTTAATCCTTGGAAGAGGATACTTTTTCCTTACCGTCACCTTATTCAACTGCCCGTAGTTAATAGAAATCCGAAGAGAACCATACATATTACACATGAATAACACCGGTTCTCCCCACAGAGACACACGAGAGAAGATGAAACCCTTGTCTAAAAGATCTTTTAGTTTCTTCTTAAGCCCCTTTAACTCAGCTAGAGCCATTCTATATGTGGAAATAGAAATCGGATGAGTGTCCAGAACAAGATCAATCCCAAACTCAATCTCCCTATCCGTAGGGACACCAGGAAGTTCATCAGGGAAGACCTCATAAAATTCATTCACCACCTGGACGGAATGCAAAGAAGGACCATCTGAGTTAGAATCTCTAACTCGGACCAGATGATAGAGACACCCTTTAGAGATTAATCTCCAAACTCTAAGATATGATATGAACTTCTCATTAATATCTAGGGAACCACCTTCCCATTCAATAACCAGCTCATTAGGGATTTAAATACAACCATACGGTTTCAATAGTCTAGAGAAGCATAACACGAGTAAAACTAATCCATCCCTAAATATGACATTGAAATCTACCATGTCTAATTCAAACAGATCCACCAAGGTCTCCCGAACACCCACAGACACCACACAACCCCTATAGACTCTTCTAGCAACCATAGAATCATCCACCGAGCTAGAAATAGAAAAAGGGTCTGAAACACACTCGGGACTAAAACCAAAATACATAGTCACAAATAGGATCACATAAGAAAAATGGAATCTAAATCAAGTAAACAGTACACATCACGAGAAAAGATTTTCAACATACAAGTCACGATATCAGGCGATGCCTCGAACTCCTAGCAGGTACTAAGAGCATAGAGACGATTTCTTTCAGTGCCGAAACAAGATGGTGTACCCTTTGGGGTCAGAGCTGATGAAGAGGCAACCAAAACCTTGTTTGCCCCAGAAGTATCCTTACCAACATGACAATTTCTAATCATGTGCCCTAGCTGACTACAGTTGAAGCACTTGTCCCTTCCTTCATATAGTAGCCCTAATGTAATCAACCACAAAATCTATAGGAAGGGTAGGATAGAGCTGACTAGGCCCCACTAGGTTGAGATTGGGCAACTTGTTAAAAAATAGTCCCAAACAATGTTGGGCTTCGAAAGTGTCACACCGGCAAAGTAAGAACTAAAATGATGATCACGAAAAAATTAAATATTATGTCAAATAATATAACAAGACTTTGTTCTAATACCACTTGTTGTAACTTTAAAGAATTCACCCAAGATCACGTGTAAATCATTCAACAGAGGTACAAAACTAGAAAAATGATAGAAACACTAATTTTTATCCATAGCAATAACTTGATTGAGAATGACAAGATCTTCTTAATCTTAAAGATTGCTCTTTCAAGTATTTTTTATATGACATAGAGAGAGAAAGAAAAGAAGTGTTATCTTCTGATTTAGGGACCATGCGTATTTAAGACTTTGAAATGTATTTTCATGTCATAAGGTACCTTTTCCAATAAGTCTTCATCAGTCATTAGAAAAGGTCATGGATTTTCTTCAATTCCACTTAAACTTATACTAATAGATATTTACATTTAGGTCCAAAAACTTTAATACTTCATTAGATCATAAATTAAGCTTTTTTTTTACAGATAGCATATCTATATATAATATATTAATATGTGAATCCACAAAATAAATATTACTGACACACTTAGGTACTCGTATCATCTCGAGTTACACTTGCTAAATTGATGATATTGTAATAATAAGAGGGACCAAAAATAAAAGTGAAAAATCCGTAATTAAGAATGTTGAGTAGTTTATATGGTCGACATTACGATAAATTGAGTTGTAATTCAATATTAAGTTGTTAGGTATTACTTTAACTTACAAGATTTAATATCATCCAAAATTTCCTACTCCACTAAATAGACTAGAAAGCCTGAAATGTGACATGTTTCTTCCCAATTACTATATGATTAATGAAATTAGTCCGCTAAATAGAAAATCTTTTCTCCCGACAAAATTATTTCATCTAGTAACCGAACCCCTTAGGGTGTGTTTGGTCCTAAGGAAAATATATTTTATAAAATATTTTCTTATTTTTCATGTTTGATTGAATAATTTCATGGGAAAATGGTTTTTCTACAAAAATATGCTCCTTAAAAATGAAAATGACTTCTTTGATAGAATTAAGGAAAACAATTTGTATAAATGACATTTTATGATTATTGTAAAAATCCTCCCATCCACCCAACATCCCCAACCCCAATCCCTTGACCATTCCAACCCCACCAACAGCGAGGACCCTCACCCACCCTCTTTCATCTCTTTCATTTTTTGTTGTATTACAGTAAATGCTTTTGAGATTACAGTTTTTGACTTACTTAACAATAAGGCAATAACACTAGAAAATAAGAAAGAACCCAACTTATTTTTCAAAAAAAAATTATCCTTACCAGACACACCCTTTTGGAGGTATCTTTGCCTTTTTTTTTTCTTTTTCAGACCTTACTCGCCTTACCAAGAGAAAAAAAGGAGTAGAAAAAGTCAATACACTAGTTTTTATTAGGATTAAAATCGTTTACACCCTTTAATTTTACTGTAAAAATCAAACACCTCCCTCAACTTTGAACAATAATCATTCTTCCTCCTTTTTCCTATTTAATTTTTTAAAATACCTATTTTACCCTTATATTTATATCAACATTTGTATCTCTTTTTAAAAAAAAACATTATAAAAATATTTTTTATTTTTTAATCTATATAACATATTTTCTATAAAATTTAAAAATTATTTTAAGATAAAAATAAATAAAAGTGAGAAATATTAATTGAGTATATAATTTAATGACAAACAATAATGAAATAAATGAGCAAAATAGTAAAAATTAATTTTATTAAAAATCAAAACTCTAATATATATTTATACGTGAAAATAATAGATAATTATAATTTTATAAATATATTTCAATGTAGGTATACAAATTCTCAAGCCCACCTTTTAACATTAATAAATTCTTTTATAATTAATTACAAAATCTAAAGGTACTTTTTACATTCAAAATTTTTATATTATATGTATTAAGTATGTATGTGAGTATGTAATTACATATATAGATGCATATTTTGATTTTCTCTTATTCTTTAATGTCTATGTAGATAAACGAGTTTTGGTTGTTAATATGAATTATTTTTTAAATTATAATTTCAAATTCATCAACAACAATCATTTGATTTGTAACAAATATGCATCTACAACATCATATCTAGTGAAATTTTTTAAGTGAGGTCTGAGGAGGGTAGGGGTACACAAACCTTACCACTACCTCGGAGAGGTAGAGAGATTGTTTCTGAAAGACTCTCGACTATTAATTATATTGTATACCTACATTGAAATATATTTATAAAATTATAATTACGTATTATTTTCATGTATAAATATATATTAGAGTTTTGATTTTTAATAAAATTAACTTTTACTATTTTGCTCATTTATAATATTATAGTTTTTCATTAAATTATATACTCAATTAACATTTCTGACTTTTATTTTTTTATCTTAAAAATAATTTTTAACTTTTATAGAAAATATGTTATATAGATTAAAAATGAAAAAATATTTATAAAAAAGTTTTTTCTAAAAAAAAAAGAGATACAAATGTCGATATAAATATAAGGATAAAATAAGTATTTTAAAAAATTAAATACAAAAAAAGAAGGAAGAATAATTATTATTTAAAATTGAATGGATGTTTGATTTTTACAGTAAAATTCAAGGATATAAACGATTTTAACAGATGATCCACTAATTGTGGTTAGACATAGTTATACTTTAGATTTGGGACCAAATCATGTCCCTATCGTCCTATTTGACCCTATCATCACTGTAAGTCTTTTCTTAGTCATATTTGCAGTCATTATGTCTAAGGACACCGAGAAATTGGAACCCAAGTCAGCCGCATATTGTTTTTTGGTATCTCCACTTTGCTTTGAATATATGCACACTGTGTCACTCCTTTCAAAGTACAGCAGCCACTAGAATTGCTCAGACCACTAAAAATCATAGGCCACTTCCTATCATGCAATTTTCAAACATTATTATTTTGACTTGATTTCTTGCTTGACCTTAAAATTTGGATAAAAAGAAAGGAAGAAAAGACAAGAAAACAAAATAAACGCAATATATATATGTTTTCCACCCTATGGTAATAGCCTATCTCCTTTTTTCGGATCTGACATAACCCAATTATTGGACAGATTTCTGTTGTTACTGCAATCTGACAACTTCAGATCAAAGTCCAAGACTCCAATCGTGCAATTGATCCTACTAGTACAATATTGGTCGATCGAAAAATTGGATACACAATTTGTTGGCAATTTATCATTAGGTACCCGTTTGGAAGAGATTATAATCTGATCAAAACAGATTATAATTCCTTTTCAGTTTATAAGGGTGTTTGGCAAAACTTGAAGTTGCTTAAAAAAAGTTATTTTTGACTTTTTTTTAAGTCAAAATCAATAAGCGGCAAATGACAGCTTTTTTTTTTCAGTTTATAATTGTTTTAAGTTTGACCAATGAAATTACATTTGTGTTCTAATATTTTTTTGCTTATTCCAATTCTACCCTTGTTGGCCTACTGCGTTGGGACTCTCTTTTCTTGACAAACCAATTTATGTCACTGTAGCTTTCCCTTTTCAACAAAAATACCTACTACTACTTGTTACACAATTCATAATTAAAAAAGAAAAAAAAAGTTAATTTATGTGATAGTTTTTATTTTGCGAGAGTCAAATAATTTCACTATAAATTTGATAATAAATAGACTTATTTGAATCTCGAAATTCGATAGATACCATATAAATTGAGACGGAGGAAGTGAGTATGGATTATAATCTTTTAATATATAACTATTTTTTTCAAACACAAACATTCAACACTTAAAGTCTTAAAAAAATCTTTTTTAGCGCACAAATTAATAGTCATTTATGAAAATATCTTTTTTAATTTATATATATATATTAATTTTAATTTGAATCATTTTTGTAATAAAAAATAATAATAATCAACTCTATATATTATTAACAGCTATAAGGATATTTCAGTCATTTTTATTTTAAAAAGCTCAACACTTTCAAAAGCATTTTTAAAAAAAAAAAATTCAGCCACTTTTTTTCAGCCCATCCAAACGGGCTCTAGGTCAATTATAGTTTTGATATATCTAAGATTTTCAATACAAAGATGTAGACCTAAGAGGACCTAATTTTTCTTTCCATTTGCGGAAGAAAAGGATCTTCCGAAAGAATCTAAAATGGTCAACTCAGATACCTTTTATTATGAAAGTGTACTTTTGATACAATTCAATTCCGAAAATTAGCTCATAAAAGGTGAGGAATTAGAAGGATAAGGAGACAATTTATTCCTTCAACCAATACATGGAACGAAACTCTAAACACCTGATGAATGTAGAAGATTGAATATTTATAGCATGGACAATTTAATATTGGAGTTTGAACTTAGCAAAAACAAAGGACGGTGGTATGATTGGTTTTGATATCATATTACGAAAAATCAAATGGTGGATTCTAAATAAAGAATGGTGTAACATACTAGGAGAGATAAGATTACGAATGAAGTTATACAGGACATAGTGAAATTGTCTTCCGTGGCGGACAAGATGAAGGAAGCACGAATGAAATGATTTGAGGCACCAACAAGGAGGTGCATAGAGGCACCACAAGGAGGTGCGAAAGTTTGGTTACATCATGTTTTAGGAGAGGTAGAGGTAGGTCAAGAAGAACTAGTAATGTGATTAGATAAAATACGATGCTTGTGAATAGACCATAAATTGCAGTTAAATAATAAAATGAACAAACATAAATAAGGAAATTTTTATGCTGATGCGGAACATCTCACACTCTTTAAGAAGATTCAAATTCATTATTGTATAATCTTCACTAGTCTCTAACAGTATAATCTTGATTTGTTCCCTCCAAAATATAATACTTTTGCAATGTCATGTATATAACTCAAACAATTTCTGATTATTTGAAAAGTCTAAAGCTCTACTAAAAAAATACTCTCCTTCAACATAAAATTGTTCTCTTATGTATAATGAATAAATTGAAGATTTAGAGTATTTCTTTTTGTCTCAATCTCTCTTTTACTGCATGACTAACCTCAAAATAGAAGTACAATAAAATATTCTTTTTCATCTACATTAGGATACTTCTCAGCTACTTTTTAAAATATTTTCAAATCAAGAAAGAAAGTATATATCCTTTATATAAGTGTAGGATTTCTTCCACATAGTAAATATCAAGATATTGACAACAATTTGAGGTGTGGTGGAGGTAATTATGAAAGGATTGAAGATCTAGAATTAGCACTATAAGAAAATATATCTGTAGCTATAAAATCTAATCTATGAATTTGAAAGTCGTAGCTATTATCTAGTAATAGCCACAAAAATTTAAATTATGTAGCTATTTACTAATTCGTAAAATTTCTCAGGTACACTAATCAAATCGACAAAGTTAATTTTTCATTTTTGCTACAAGTGCTAGTAATCATAGTAATAATTTCCTAATTAGCTACAACTTTATTGCTATAGTAAAATCTTGTAGCTAATCATAAGTTTTTATCACACGATAAAAGTTGTAGTAACAATGATAACTTTTTAGCCACAATAAACTATTTGAAATAAATATGTAGCTAAATAAATATTTTTGCTTCAAATTATAAAATTTGTGGCAATAGTTTAATGAGATAGCCACGTTTTTCTTCTATAGTAAAATTTTGAAGATAATTATTAATTTCTGTTACTAGTTGAAACGTATTGTAGTAATAGAATTTTTTAGCCAGGATAAGTTATTTATAATAAAATACTATGGATGAATAAATATTTTTGAATCAATTTATAAAAAATTATTGCAACAGTTAAATGATATAGCCATAAATATTTTGCTACAATAAAATTCGTAGCTAATTATTAATTCTTATCATGTGTTAGAATTTCTTGTAGCAGTAATGACCTTTTAGACATGACAAAAGTTTTTAAAAATTAACTAATATAACTAAATAAATATTTTTTCTTTGAGTTTTAAAAAATCATGCATGACAATTAATACATGACTTAGTAATAGCAATGGTTATTTGTCATGACAGATATTTTAGCCACAAATTTAATATTGTTATCAAAGTTTGGTGGCTAATAATTATTTTTTACCATGAACTAAAATATATTATATCAATGAGATTCTAGTGTAATTATAAATGTTGATGTAGATTTTGTTGGGTTCTATATGTGTGTTGAATGAAAAATGGAGAAATCAAGTGGAAGAGGAAAATTGAGTTTAGACCAAAAATGGAAAGTGTACTCAAAATTGGAAAGTTTACTCTTTCTCCCACATTGGTGGAAGAAGAGAACTTTAAAGTGTTTATATTGTGAAACACACTTCCACATGGATAAGTGAGGCAAGAAATAAGAGATGCCTCGCGCCGTTGTCGTCGTCACTCGCTCGGCTCGGATTTGGATTTGAATTTGGATTTGGATTTGGAATTGGCAAATGATCGATCGATGAGATCTAAATTTTGGATAAATTTTATTTGACGAAAATCAAAAATCTGATCTGAATATGTGTAAAATGCAGAAAATATTTTCTGTGATTTGGACTCCATTTATATGCATACAGTGAACTGTTGTAGAAACTTCAGAGAGTTGTAAAAAGCTTCAGCAGATGCAATGTTTCCAGAACTGATGCACTGTTTTACGAACAGATGCACTGTTTCACGAACAGATGTTGTAGAAAGTTACGATTCTTCATGAAATAACACACTGTTTCATCCGAAATGGCATGACTGTTCAGAACATACACATTGTTTGGGCGAATGGACATGGTTTTTCAGATAAGGTACAACCTTTGGAATGAACTTTTACCTCTTTTCGGAAGAGGCATGTGTTGGCTATAAAAGCCTGCTTTCTCCACAGGTTTTGAGACAGAAATTTTCAGATTACAAACTTCTTCTTCTTGTCTTAAAAATACTCTAAGTGTGATCATTCAAACCGTGAGTGTGTTCGAAGAATCCGCCTATTTGAGGTACCGCTATAGTCGGATTGAAGGTCATTTTATCCTGGGAGGAAGATTCCATAACCTCGGGTACAGTAAGGGGAATTATTCCTTAAGAAAAGTCCGTGAATTCGGACGACTTGGCCTTAATTATTTCTGTTTCATCTTTATTTTCTAAAAAATAAATACACCTCTTGGAAAGGTCTTTTTGATCTTGTGTTGAGGGTATTTAATACTTCATTGTGTTCTTGTTCATACTTGAACTCGAGTTGAAGTTGTTGTTCTGTTATACAGATTCTACGTACCCGTATTGTGGAAGATAACAATCTTAAGGAATAAGTTTACAGAATCTGTATTGCTTGTTTTTGGAGATTAAAGCTTAGGCTTTCTACTCCGCTTGAATTTAACTAGTGATTAGAAGACATAAAATCTTCATCACAAGTTCATTCGGTTGACGATTCGAAGTAATAAAAACTTCATCGTTAACTAGAAACAAGAAGAATTGTTTCAAGTTATCTAACTTTATAAATAGTATTTTGAAAAATACTAAGTTTTCTATCTTGTGGTGACAGGAAAAATGACAACTGAAAGTCAAATGATGAATGCAACAACGTCTGTGGGGGAAAATAATATTCCCACATCAAGTCGCACAAATGCTCCGCCAACGATGGCACCGGCGGAGAAGTCCAAAAATTTTTATGGCATTGACTTCAAGCGGTGGCAGCAAAAGATGTTCTTTTACCTCACCACTTTATGTCTGCAACGGTTCACTAGCGAAGACGCTCTTGAGGTGCCCGAGGAAACCTCGGACAAAGACCGCTTCGTTATTGTAGAAGCTTGGAAACATTCGGATTTCCTTTGCAGGAACTATATTCTGAGTGGTCTCCAAGACGACCTCTACAATGTCTATAGTGTAACCAATACATCAAAGAAACTATGGAGGGCACTTGAACGGAAATATAAAATGGAGGATGCGGTAATTAAGAAATTTCTTGTTGCACGGTTACTGGACTTCAAAATGATTGATAGAAAATTTATTGTCTCTCAAGTACAGGAGTTGCAAGTCATCATACATGATCTCCTAGCAGAAGGTTTAATTGTGAATGATGTTTTCCAAGTAGCTGCGATAGTTGAGAAGCTACCACATTTGTGGAAAGACTTCAAAAACTACTTAAAGAATAAACGCAAGGAGATGACCGTTGAAGATCTTATTGTTCGACTTCGTATTGAAGAGGACAATAAAGCTGCCGAAAGAAGGTCAAAGGGAAATTCTACAATGAATGGAGCACATATTGTAGAAGATGGACAAAACAACTCGAAGAAAAGAAAGAAAGTTGAACATGAAAGTAATCAACCCAAGAAAAAGTTCAAGGGAAAATGCTTCAATTGTGGCAAAATTGGCCACAAGTCCACAGATTGTCGAGTCCCAAAGAAAGGCAAGAAAAAGGACCAAGCGAATATGATTGAGTCCAACAAAGAATATGATGATTTGTGTGCTATGTTCACGGAATACAACTTGGTCGGGAATCCACGCGAATGGTGGATGGATTCTGGTGCCACACGCCATGTTTGAGCAAATAAAGAGTTGTTCTCATCATTTGCTCCGGCTCAAGTAGAAGAAATTCTCTACATGGCCAACTCCGCTACTGCTAAGGTGGAGAGAATAGGAAAAATTTTCTTAAAGATGACTTCCGGCAAGGTCTTGACACTGAACAATGTGTTATATGTTCCGGAGTTACATAGGAATTTAATTTATGTTTCACTCCTAGATAAGAACGGATTCAAATGTGTAACCGTTTCTGGAAAAATTGTAGTTAGCAAAGGAGAAATGTAGGTAGGAAAAAGCTATCTGACCGAAGGCCTTTATAAGATGAATGTAATGACTGTTGAAATGAATAAAAATTCAAATTCTTCTTACTTGCTTGAGTCTTATAATTTATGGCATGAACGTTTAGGCCATGTTAATTATAAAACGTTACGAAAACTGATGAACTTAGAAGTTTTGCCAAACTTTGAGTGCAATAAATCTAAGTGTCAAACGTGTGTGGAATCGAAGTATGCGAAGCATCCTTCTAAGTCCGTTGAAAGGAATTCCAATCCCTTAGACTTAATACACAATGACATTTGTGATATGAAGTCAACACCATCTCGTGGTGAGAAAAAGTATTTCATAATTTTTATTGACGATTGCACTAGATAATGTTATGTCTATGTAAGATCCCGCAAAGTTCCCTCGTCATTAGAGCTTTCAAAATGAGTCACATGGAGCCTAACACTTAGAACTTTAACTAAGTGTTCAACACTTGTTTATTTTGAACCTTCAAACTTTG
Source organism: Capsicum pubescens (assembly GCA_030864215.1). NCBI lineage: Eukaryota > Viridiplantae > Streptophyta > Magnoliopsida > Solanales > Solanaceae > Capsicum > Capsicum pubescens. Next base: position 113,095,003 of record CM061544.1, read on the forward strand.
GGGAATTAATTCATGACCTTCCCGACATCCGTTTTTCAATTTTCAAGTTTTGTTACGATCGAGCAAGCTCATAGTACATATCGCATGAGTTTCAGAATTTTTCAGAACGCATAAGGCCGCGTTTGAATTTCAAACCAGTAGCAAAAATGCTACTTTTGCCCAGTTTTCAGCATTTCAGGGTCAATTTCCAATGATCATAACTTCCTGTATTTAACGAACTGGGTGATCTACTAAATATCAAATGAAATCTCTTCAAGTCTTCTTTCCAATGAAATTAGTTTCATCCTATTTTATCATCGGATTAAAAAGTTATGATCAATTTACTTCAGCATATCAAACCAGTGACTGAGGGACAAATGTGACTTTATTTGTTTCCTTAGGGGCATTTTGGTCATTTACCATCCCCCAATCATGCTTTAAAACGGGATTCAGCTTACATTGGACCAAAATTTGATCATTTATCGGAAAATTCTCAAGAACCAAACACATGAGCTTCAACCAAGAATTCAAGATCTCTAAAAATTCAACCACAGGAATTCAAAAATAATTTAGGAATCATAATTCCCAAGTTGAGATCTTCAAGAAGCACCTATTATTTTACGAGTAGAGTTCCGGAATCGCAAGTTCATCCAAAGTCACAAATTTGAGGTATGTGGGGTTTGAACAAGAATAATCCTTCCGGTCTTGTGCCCAAAACTTGATTTTTATAAAGATTACGTAAATTTTCATGTTGAAGTTTATACCAATTTATCTTATTTTGAGTTTATGTAATTATCCATGAATTGAGAATTTGAAGGCATTATATTTTATCTTGATATGATTTGAGTTGAGATATACATATTTTGATTTATATTTTCCTATTAAGAATTGATATTGTTGAATTTATTTGAAATGAGTATTGAGAATGAATTTACGGAATTTGTGATATGAATTTTGAGTTGTTGAAATTATGATATTTATGTCATGAATTTATTCCCAATATTTTAATTGAGATAAGTGAAGATTTTCGAGATGATTGTTGAGTATGAAATTTAGATATGATTTTGATGTATTGAATCTTTATATTTTGGGTTTTAAAGATATGTGATGAAATTATAAGGCGATTTTGATCTCGAGTCGTGGACATGATTTTATAAGTATTTCCCAAAAGCAAAGGTTGTTGTTTTGATATTGAACAAGTATGAAATTTGAGATGATATTTTGGAAGATGGAATCGTTATATTTATGTCAAGGTTGAAATTGGATTTTTATGATATTACGATTTGGAATTTTTCTTTATCAAATTATTTACCGAGATTTGAATTGAAATTTATATCATGATTTTTGAGTTGAAAATAGGAATCCACAATTTATTATGATTCAATTATGAGAAATATGATTTGGCCTTCATTATTGGCCCTTGAGATTATTTTGAGGTGGATTTCCTAAATGAGACTGAGCTTGAGTACGGGAGTAGTATTTAGCACCGAGCGGAAGGTGTGGGTGAGCGTACCCTACTTCCTCAGAACTACGTGCCACCGTAGGATTGAGTTTTGTGGGCCTAAGGCCGAGTTTGTGATCACTGAGTTGAGGTTATACTCCCTGACAAGAGTATGACGCACCTTCTCAACGTGGGGTTTCTTTCTTAGGAGGACAAAACGTTGGACTCCATGATAAGCTCACATGGTTTATATCGGTTATAAGAAACTCCCATGATGTGTGTGTGTCTCTGCTCTATCTAAGATAAGTGTGTATGGTTTGAAACTATGATTTGTGAGAAAGTTCCTTGTTTTCGAAAGATTGAAATGCTATATTCTAAAGAGAGTTGTTTTAAGACTTGATTACTTTACAAGTTGAAACCAAGCAGAAAGTGAATTTGGAACTTATTGTAATGACTCACGTGATTTATTTTACATGTATTATTCATCCATGATTTTGATGATTTAATTCGAGCTAAGTGAGTTATTTATATCAGCATGCATAATTTTATAAATTGTGATGATATTAAGATATTATTTTATATATGCATTGCAACCTCATGTGCTCGGTACATTTCCATGGTACTAACCCACATATTCGTATGTGGGCTACATTTTCTTGGAATGTAGGTACAAGGTATAGTATGCACCTTCAGATCCAATCAGTTCATGGTATCCAGTCAGCAGGTGATGAATCCTTTTGATTCAAGGGCTTGGGTCAGTTATGCAGAACTAATAGTGTTGTATTTTCTTTATTCGGTCGTATTAAGTTGGGATAGTCGGGAGTCATGACATGGCTACCTACAGTCAATACTAGTAGAGGCTTCATAGACAGTCAGTAGAAGATGATGTATTCCGTTTCAGTTTTGGTTGTAAAAGTAGAATTGTAATCTTGTAAATTCAGTTTTGTATCGATTAGATTCAGAAAAGAGTTACTTTCCGTAGACTTTTATAGATTTATACTTTTATTCAATTGCTTATGAGTTATGCCAGTAGAAGGATTAGCTTGGGGTCACTTGTGACCCTCAGCACCGTGTGACGTCTCGGGACCCGATTTTAGGGCCTTACAGTCTACTTGCTAAATAGTAAGGATGAAACAATAGATGCGTTTAGGCAATATAAAACTGAAGTTGAAAATCAGTTAGACAAAAAGATCAAAATGATAAGAAGTGATAGGGGCGGAGAATATGAATCTCCCTTTGCGCAAATATGTGTAGAGAATGGAATAATCCAGCAAACTATGGCCCCGTATTCACCTCAATCTAATGGAATTGCGGAAAGAAAAAAACAAACTTTGAAGGAAATGATGAATGTCTTACTAATAAGTTCTAGTTTACCGCAAAACTTGTGGGGGAAGGCTATCCTTACGGCCAATCGTATACTCAACAGAGTTCCCTATAGTAAGACACAATCAATTCCTTACGAAAAATAGAAAAGAAGGAAATCGAACTTGAAATATTTCAAAGTGTGGGGGTGTCTAGCGAAGGTTCAAGTTCCTATACCGAAAAGGGTTAAGATAGGACCTAAAATGGTGGACTGCGTGTTCATATGATATGCTAAAAGCAGTAAAGCATGTCGATTTTTGGTTCATAAATCCGAACAGCCGGATATAAATAAAAATACAGTAATTGAATCAGATAATGCTGAATTCTTTGAAAACATTTACCCGTATAAAATTAGACATGAACAGTCTAGTGGAGGATCTAAACGACCTCGAGATGAACCAAGTGAGAATGTAGATAATGAAGAAAATCCAAGACGTAGTACACGTCAAAGAACGTCAACTTTGTTTGGATCGGATTTTGTAACATTTCTCTTAGAAAATGAATCCCAAACATTTAAAGAAGCGAGGTCGTCTTCAGACTCATCCTTTTAGAAAGAGGCAGTCAATAGTGAGATAGATTCAATCTTAAGCAACCATACATTGGAATTGGTTGATCTTCCTCCTGGAAATAAACCTTTAGGTTCTAAATGGATCTTCAAAAGAAAAATGAAGGCGGATGGTACTATTGACAAATACAAGGCAAGACTTGTAGTAAAAGGCTTCAAACAAAAGGAAGGCCTTGATTACTTTGATACATACTCGCCAGTAACAAGGATAACCTTGATTCGAATATTAATTGCCTTAGCGGCGGAATATGATCTTCAAATCCATCAAATGGATGTGAAAACCGCATTCCTAAATGGAGATTTGGAGGAAGAAATTTACATGGAACAACCTGAGGGTTTTGTGGCTCCTAGAAAGAAAAACAAAGTGTGTAAACTTATCAAGTCATTATATGGACTAAAGCAAGCACCAAAATAGTGGCATGTGAAGTTTGACTAAACCATGTTGGCAAACGGATTCAAAATAAATGAATGTGATAAATGTGTTTATATTAAAGACACTCCAAATCACCAAGTCATTGTATGTTTATATGTGGATGATATGTTGATCATCAGTAGAGACATTTCTGACATAAATGCAACAAAACGAATACTCGAGAGCAAGTTTGATATGAAGGACCTTAGAGTTGCAGATATGATCTTAGGTATAAGAATCCATCGAACTCCACAAGGGTTGGCATTGTCACAGTCTCATTATATCGAAAAGGTACTTAACAAGTTCAATTATATGGAATTTGGTATTGCCAAGACTCTATTGGATGCGAGCTTTGCACTTCGAAAGAATGAAGGTGAAAGTGACTCGCAATTAGAGTACACAAGAGTATTGGGATGTTTAATGTATATAATGAATTGTACACGACCAGACTAGCATGCGCTATCAGTAAATTGAGTCGGTACATGAGTAATCCCAACAAAACTCACTGGATGGCAATGAAAAGAGTTTTGGGGTATCTTAAATACACTCAAAATTATGCTTTGCATTATAATAAATATCTTGCGGTACTTGAAGGATATAGTGATGCAAATTGGATCACCGGATCGAACGAAGTAAAATCCACAAGTGGATATGTATTTACTATCGGTGGAGGAGCAGTCTCTTGGAAATCATCCAAACAGACGTGTATTGCTCGCTCTACAATGGAATCTGAATTTATCGCATTAGATAAAGCCGGTGAAGAAGCAGAATGGCTCTGAAATTTCTTGGAAGATATTTCGTATTAGCCCAAGCCAGTGGCACCAATATGTATACACTGTGATAGCCAAGCGGCAATAGGTAGGGCAGGGAGCAGATGTACAACGGTAAATCTCGTCACATACGACGGAGACATAATACCGTTAGGGAACTTATCTCTAGTGGAATTATTACTATTGATTATGTAAAGTCAAAGGATAATGTGTCGGATCCACTTACAAAAGGCCTATCTAGAGAAGGAGTAGAAAGGACATCCAAGGGAATGGGTTTAAGGCCTAGGACAAGTCAGCATGGCGGTAACTCTACCTAGAAGACTGGAGATCCCAAGAGCTAGGTTCAAGGAGAACAAACAAAGTTGTGTCTGACAGGTTCAACATTGTCAATTACCCATCCCATTCTCATGATGTAGACAATGTATAATAAACAAGGATAAAACTTAAGGTGAAAAGTCTTTTAATGATTATCTAGATTTGGCAGATTTAACCAAATAGTTTAATCTATAGAATTGAACATTTAGAAATCACCTATGTGTGGGCGAAGTAGAAGCCGCTTCAAAGAGAATGTTAGTAAAGGACTACTCTCTAAGTCCTTATGAAAACTGGGACGTGTTCATGGCTGAAAAGAACAAAACCGTAAGAACCATAAATGATAAAAGGCTGGTTGTGTGACATGTGTTGTCTAGGTGTACATTAAAGCTCGACGGTTCAAAGATATCAAATCTACCGATTGACTGAGTGCATCCGATGCATGTTCACTACGAAAAGTTCAAAGGGAAACCCACTTATCCAGATGCAATCAGTCTTTGCTTGATGATCACATACTTGTCCGTAAAAGTTTTACGAAAAATAGTCATTCCCCATTCATATGGGGGGAATGTTGGGTTCTATATGTGTGTTGAATGGAAAATGGAGAAATCAAGTGGAAGAGGAAAATTAAGTTTACACCAAAAATGAAAAGTGTACTCAAAATTGGAAAGTTTACTCTTTCTCCCACATTGGTGGAAGAAGAGAACTTTAAAGTGTTTATATTGTGAAACACACTTCCACATGGATAAGTGAGGCAAGGAATAAGAGATGCCTCGCGCCGTCGTCGTCGTCGCTCGGCTCGGATTTGAATTTGAATTTGGATTTGGAAAATGATCGATCGATGAGATCTAATTTTTGGACAAATTTTATTTGACGAAAATTGAAAATCTGATCTGAATATGTGTAAAACGCAGGAAATATTTTCTGCGATTTGGACTCCATTTATATACATGCAGTGAACTGTTGCAGAAACTTCAGAGAGTTGCAAAAAGCTTCAGCAGATGCAATGTTTTCAGAACTGATGCACTTTTTTACGAACAGATGCACTATTTCACGAACAGATGCTGCAGAAAGTTGCGATTCTTCATGAAATAACACACTGTTTCATCTGAAATGGCATGACTGTTCAGAACATACACATTGTTTGGGCGAATGGACATGGTTTTTCAGATAAGGTGCAACCTTTGAAATGAACCTTTACCTCTTTTCGGAAGAGACATGAGTTGGCTATAAAAACCTGCTTTCTCCACAGGTTTTGAGACAGAAATTTTCAGATTACAAACTTCTTTTTTTTGTCTTAAAAATACTCTAAGTGTGATCATTCAAACCGTGAGTGTGTTCGAAGAATCCGCCTATTTGAGGTACCGCTATAGTCGGATTGAAGGCCATTTTATCCTGGGAGGAAGATTCCATAACCTCGGGTACAGTGAGGGGAATTATTCCTTAAGAAAAGTCTGTGAATTCGGACGACTTGACCTTAATCATTTCTGTTTCATCTTTATTTTGTGAAAAATAAATACACCTATTGGAAAGGTCTTTTTGATCTTGTGTTGAGGGTATTTAATACTTCATTGTGTTCTTGTTCATACTTGAACTCGAGTTGAAGTTGTTGTTCTGTTATACAGATTCTACGTACCCATATTGTGGAAGATAGCAGATTTGACACAACATCATATATCTACTTGTTGAATTTCAATAAATAGGTGATCATGGCTAATTAATTTTGATTAACTAAGAAAATCGAACTTAAATATAATTTCACCAAGTTTGTTGGAAGTTTCAACTTGACGGAGTACTACTGCAATTTGTCAATTGACTCAAACTTATTTTATCATAATAATATCTTTATTGATCTAATTAGAATAGAGGTGTTAATCATTGATTTAATATAATTTTATAGCTTGTAAGTCTTAAATAAATAATTGATTATATTATTTCAACTAACTAATCATATCAAATTTTTAGAAAAATTTCAATAAGTCTCATTCTTATTTCGTCCAGATTAAATATTTTCAGTAATTGTGTATAAATCAAAAAATTAATTAAATTTCAAATAACAAAATTAAATATTAATAGAAAAAAAAAAAGACGAAGAAAAGGTAATCTTCAATAATAAATAATGTGTACATTTACTTATAACCTCAAAATTATAAACAAGTTTCCTAAACTTATCATGTTAGTACTATATATTTGTTGTAACGAAATATTTTTGGATGTTAATTATGTTTTTTTTAAGTGTTTAATCAATTTTTAATTGAAAGTCGTAAAAGTTATGTATGTGTGTTTGGTACTTTGTTATTTTGAAGTAAGTGTATAATTTTTTAATACGTGATTATTTATTATTTTAAAAGTATTCATAAAAATGCTAAAACTTGTAGAGATATTATATATAATACTAGTATGTATATCCGTACGAACATTATTAAATTATTAAGAAATTAAAATACTTGTAAACGTATATAACTTATTTGAACATATTTAATTTTAAGTTTTTACTTTATTTTTTAAAATAATTTATATTATGATATGTTTGCATTTATTCTTCTTTCTGTAAATTTTTTTTTATATATACTATTTTAATGTGTTTTTCTATTTAGTATTTGCCTTTTATTAATTAATGTCATATTTTGTACAAATATACAACATGAATTAATCTAAAATATAAACAGACACTTCGATTGTTTAGTGACTGTAATTAAGATACATACATTGATTAACAAAGCAGTATTAGCATTTAATTTTTTTTAAAACTTTTTATTCATAATTTTACTTTAGTATTAAAAATTTTATTTTGAACTTGACATTTTTAGTCATATTTTTAAATTTTCAAATTAAACCAAAATATTACAATTCAAAATTCATATTTTTGTTTAAACTTAAATACAAATAATTGAATGTTTTGTAAGTATGTTCCATTATAACGGGATACTTTAATTTGAATTTAAAATTACGTTGTTGATATGAAAATGAACTGAATAGACATTTTTTAATTTTTGGTGGTAAAATAATTTTTAAACTTGAAATTTTGTGGTGATGACCTACTTGCCATCACAATATTATTTTGTTTCACACCTATTAATATAGATAGATTTTCTAATATTGATAGTTTTATTTTATTTTTGAATTTTTATTTTAAACTTGACATTTTAATCCATACAATTCGTTTTAAATTCATATAAAAATTATATTCTTGATTCAAACTAAAAAGTATAATTCATAATTCATGTCCTTAGTTAAATCAAATTGAAATAATCAAATATTGTAGAAGTATAATTATATTCCACCATATAGAAAACTTTAATATGAATTTGAATTGACGTTGTTGATACAAATAAAAAGTTGAATTGACATCTCTTTTCTGAAATTTTTATTTTAAAATATTTTCAAACTTGATTTAATGGTAATTGATAATTGTCATTAAAATATTATTTTGCTTCTTCGATTTATACAGATAGGTTAGGTACATTTTTTTATATTCACTTTATTTTATTTTAAATTTTTTTATTTTAAACTTGACATTTGTACTCCACATAAATCAGTCAAAATTTATATAATACAACATACTCAATATAGTTACCACGATGTGAGTTTGACTAGAGTAAATATACACAGACATTATCCTACCTCAAAAATAGAAAAAAAATTAAATTCATATAATTTTTATATTTTCATTTCAATATAAAAATAGTATCAAAATTAAGAAAAATCACAAATTCAACTGATCACTAAAAGTTGAGAATTTATAAAAATTGGAGAGTAATACCAACTAAAAATATCATCAGCACCAAAATAGTTGAAAAGAAATATTTTAGAATAATTTTTCCTCCGACTAGGATAAAAGATCCCTTTGAGGCAGCTAATCTCATGTATGTTGTATGGAGATTTGGTCCCACAAATTGCATAGTATCAAAAACAGTCATCCCATGTATTTATTACTCAACCCCCTAAAAAGTTAATAAACAAATATAACTTTTTGATTTCATCCTCGATATCTTCTTATTTTATATAAATGAACTTTTCTATTAACTAAAATTTAAATATACATTTATTATTATTTTCATTGGATTTTGTTGTGTTCATTTTTTGGGTATAATTAGTTGGTTATTAGTAATAAATAATTATAGCATTTTAGAGATGTGAATCTATGCCCCCCGTTATTTTTTTTACAAAAGTTTTAATACAATGTCTAAACTTATATACAGTAATACAAAAGTGATTGAAGTAGCACATAACTTTTACTGGCAGGACGCTCTTCTTCAAGATATGTCTCGGTTGTTTTTTATTTGTCATAATTTTTTCATTTAGAGTCAAATGATATTAATTTTAATCAATATTTTAAGATATAATTTTTCCTCATATTGAAAAAAAAATTCAACTTATACTATTTTTTATATAATTTTTTAATATTAATTTAAAATATTAAATTAATTTAATATTAAATTAATTTAGTATTAAATTAATTTAATTTAATATAAATTTTAAGAAGATCAAGTTTTCTCATAAAATAAAATATGACAAATAAAAAAAATGGGGGAGTAAATTTGTAGGTCCCCTTTTTCAATCAAAGATGATACCAAATTCAAGATAAAATTAAAAGAGAAACTATAAGTGTCATCAGTAATTAACTGCAAAAAATAAAAAGGTACAAACACAATTATAAACGCAAATGAAAAGTAAACAAAGCAGTCGATGTGATAAAGCCATATGTGGCAACCAGTGACAAAGGAAAAGCTGGAGCAAGATGATCTCAAGCACCTCTACTTTCCTCTAGTAGTCTAGTGTAAATGCAAAAGACAAAATATCCAAATAATAATTATAATAATAAGTAAAGAGAAGACAAAGGCCAATTGAAACCCCCGCCTCCCCCCCCCCCCCCAAAAAAAAAAAAAAAAAAACCGCCAAACCTCCACCCTTCCCATTTTCAAACCCCAAATCTCCCCCCTAAAGATTAAAAATTGCAAATTATAATTTTCCCCTAAAATTTTAAAATCTATCTATGTATTATATTATATTATTATATTATAAATAGCAAGAAAGTCTTGCATAGATAGATGATAAGTGGCTAAATAGGATAATGCCATGTGGTACTTTTTAGGACAAATTAGTTAGGTTACGTAAAGTTAGTTATTGTTTTTTTAATGTAAAATTAATAATAATAAATATTTTCTATTTCAAATAAAAAAAATTGGGAAGTTACAACATAATAAAAAACGTGCATATATTATTTAATAGATTTATAAAGAACATTTTAAATTATTAGAAGTTAACAGATTTTAATATCTACTATTAAACATAAAAATTTTTTTTTATTGAATTAACATATTTGAATTTAATTTATATCTTAACATATTTAATTTATATCTTAATTTTTTTTAATCCTATAATTTTTCACTTTGAACTGCGTTAAGAAAAGGTAAAAAGGAAGGGGCCGTGTGTTATTTGGCTTAAATAGAATTATGAGCAACATTTAATATTTATGTATTATATAAAAATGAAAATGAATTAATTAATTAAAAAGGATAGAATGGAAATCTAACTAGGGTGTTTGGGCCACAGGTGACAAAAGAGTTTTAAAATAAGGTGTAGGTGACACAAGTCTTAATAATTGAGTAGAGATGACAATTACTTAATTATGGTTTAAGAAAGTTTTGAAAATTTTAAAATAACCCACAAGTTTATAAATTTACACTTTGATCCAATAACAACAACAACAAACCCAGTGTATTCCCACCTAGTGGGGTCTGGGGGGGGGGGTAAGATGTACGCAGTTCATACCTCTACCTCTAAAGAAGTAGAAAGGTTGTTTCCGATAGACCCCCGGCTCAAGACACGAGATACCACACAAATACATAGTAAAGCACAGAACAAGATTTCATAACATAAATACGGCACCCACAAGTAATAAAAAACAGAGAAAAACACACAGATTCGTAATACAACATGGAACAAGGTATCATAACAAGAATAATACCCCCACTAAGTAATTTCCTACACTAGCGACCCAAACTGGCCCTAGCCTTCTGCCCTAATTCGCGTCCTCCAGATCTTCCTATCTAGGGCCATGTCCTCGGTGAGCTGTAACTGCTCCATGTCCCGCCTAATCACCTCACCCCAGTACTTCTTCGGCCTACCCCTACCCCGCCTAAAACCATCCAACGCTAGCCTCTCACACCTACGAACCGGGGCATCCATGCCCCTCCTCATCACGTGTCCGAACCATCCCAATCGGACTTCCCGCATCTTATACTCCACTGGAGTCACACCAACCTTCTCCCTGATAGTCTCATTCCGAACTCTATCCCCTCTAGTCACACCAACCTTCTCCCTGTTAGTTAATATATAACAGGGAACGAAGGAAAAAAAAACATCTTTTTCTCTCTCCTCATCCGTTGTTATTTTCTCTCTCTTCGCGATATTTGTTGTTCATTGTTGTTGTTGCTTTATTCATCATCTTCTAATTCATTATCATCATCTTATACTTCATTATCATCTTCATATTCTTCTTGTTGACCATTGTTGTTATTGTTGTTGTTGTTGTTACCCCAACTGCTGCTCTTTGACCAAATTCTTATGTCAAATTTTATTTCATAAATCACTTTCAACTTTGGAATTTACTTGAGAGGAGACTTTGGTAAGTGAGATTATGCTTTTTAGTTGAATCTGGGTAACTGCTAGTGTGTTATTTTTTCAACAATAGCTTGCACACGAACATGAATGCAATACAAGATCAATCAGTTTGAACAAATCCATTATTTGCGGCAACAGATAAATGTTCTGTTGTAACAGTAGACTCATGTTGGATGGATTCATGTTTAAAGATTTTAGGTGCCCGTAATATAAATCGAATAGATGGGTATTCTGTTGCACCAGATTAGTAATCTGTTTCAACAAATAAATAATTTATTTCATTAGATTACTAATATGTTTCGAACAACAAAATTCGGATACAGCTCCTGTCACACACAAAACCTAATAGATAACTCATATGTTCTTGCTATTAATACTGGAATCAAATTATTCCTTAATTGTAGACATGTCATTCGTTAAAAAATAGAAATAGACAACACAAAAATTAAATAAGAAATAAAAAGTCAAGTGCATTAAACATAATTTTTTATAAAACAAACAAAAAAAATACATAGATAACAAAAAAAAAGCTTAATTATTATTATCATCATTATTAACATCATTATTATTTGTATGGCCAGCCGACCAATCTTCAAAGGGCAGCAGCAACGCCCTCCGCAGTCTGCGGATCTCCCACAACATCTTTACTCTGTCGGAGGACAACTCCCTATGCAGGTCATGAACCTCCTTCTGCAGTTCCCTCATGACGTCTCATAAAATAGCGACATCCCACACAGGATTAATCATATCTAAAAAATGCATAAGTTGACAAAACACACACGTAAACACAAAAGTAAAGAAAAGAAAGAATTCGAATGTAATGTAATACAACGTATATTTACACAAAAATCAAGAAAAAAACTTATCAGAGACAGGAAAAAGTTATCAAGTCCTTGAAGAGAAAGTAGTTGAAGGTGTAACAAGAGCGAAGAATAAATAGTGTGTTGTAGAACGAACGATTGAGTAAGGAGGGGCCTATTTATAAAGGATTGAACTTGAATGAGTTAGACAAAAAATTGCAACTGTTCACCTCCATTTATTAATGACATTCTTGATTACTGTAACAAGTTATGACTTAATTAAATTAATCAATATTATGATAAGTCTTGACTTTTCAGCTTTATTATTATTAATAATTAGTTCTTTCCAGAAATTATTTTTTTACACTGTTTTGGACAACAGATAATATATCTATTGCATCAGATAAATCATCTGTTACAACAGATATATCATGATTTGCAACAAATAGATAACCTGTTGCATCAAATAATATATCTGTTGCAACATATAATATATATATTTTAAATTTTTTTAATCTTCATGACATCTAAATTTTCTGAATTTTTAATTATATAAATTAATAAAACAGATTTAAAGGCACAACTGTTCACCTCCATTTATTAATGACATTCTTGATTACTGTAAGAAGTTATAACTTAATTAAATTAAACAATATTGTGATAAGTCATGAATTTTTAGATTTATTATTAAAATAATTAGTTCTTTACAGGAACCGTTTTTTACTTACAATGAGTTAGACAAAAGATTATATATTTGTTGCATCCGATAAATCATCTGTTACAACAGATATATCATTCATTGCAACAAATAGATAACCTGTTACATAAGATAATATATCTGTTGGAACATATAATATATATATATATATTTTTAAAAATATATATTATCTTCATGACATCCAAATTTTCTGACTTTTTAATTATATAAATTAATAAAGCAGATTTAAAGGCACAACTGTTCACCTCCATTTATTAATGATATTTTTTATTACTGTAAAAAGTTATGACTTAATTAAATTAATCAATATTATGATAAGTCATGACTTTTCAGCTTTATTATTATTAATAATTAGTTCTTTCCAGGAACCATTTTTTTACACTGAGTTGGACAACAGATAGTATATCTGTTGCATCAGATAAATCATCTGTTACAACAGATATATCATGATTTGCAACAAATAGATAACCTATTGCATCAGATAATATATCTGTTGCAACATATAATATATATATTTTTAAAAATAAATAATTATCTTCATGACATCCAAATTTCCTGACTTTTTAATAAATAGATTAATAAAGCAGATTTAAAGGCACAACTATTCACATCTATTTATTAATGACATTCTTAATTATTGTAAGAAGTTATGACTTAATTAAATTAAATAATATTGTGATAAGTCATGACTTTTTAGATTTATTATTAAAATAATTAATTCTTTACAGGAACCATTTTTTATTTACAATGAGTTGGACAACAGATTATATATCTGTTGCATCAGATAAATCATCTGTTACAACAGATATATCATCCGTTGCAATAAATAGATAACTTGTTACATAAGATAATATATCTGTTGCAACATATAATATATATATTTTTTTAAAAAAATATATTATCTTCATGACATTCAAATTTTTTGACTTTTTAATTATATAAATTAATAAAACAGATTTAAAGGCACAACTGTTCACCTCCATTTATTAATGACATTCTTGATTACTGTAAAAAGTTATGACTTAATTAAATTAATCAATATTATGATAAGTCATGACTTTTCAGCTTTATTATTATTAATAATCAGTTCTTTCCAGGAACCGTTTTTATTTACACTGAGTTGGACAACAAATAATATATATGTTGCATAAGATAAATTATCTGTTACAACAGATATATCATGATTTGAAACAAATAGATAACCTGTTGCATAAGATAATATATCTGTTGCAACATATAATATATATATTTTTTTTAAAAGATATATTATCTTCATGACATCCAAATTTTCTGACTTTTTAATTACATAAATTAATAAAGCAGATTTAAAGGCACAACTGTTCACCTCCATTTATTAATAACATTCTTGATTATTGTAAAAAGTTATGACTTCATTAAATTAATCAATATTGTGATAAGTCATGATTTTTCAGCTTTGTTATTATTAATAATTAGTTCTTTCCAGGAACCATTTTTTTTACACTGAGTTGGACAACAGATAATATATTTGTTGCATCAGATAAACCATCTGTTATAACAGTTATATCATCCATTGCATCAAATAGATAACCTGTTGTATCAGATAATATTACTGTTGCAACATATAATATATATATTTTTTTAAAAATAAATTATATTCATGACATCCAAATTTTCTAATTTTTTAATTATATAAATTAATAGACCAGATTTAAAGGCACAACTGTTCAACTCTATTTATTAATGACATTCTTGATTACTGTAAAAAGTTATGACTTAATTAAATTAATCAATATTGTGATAAGTCATGACTTTTCAGCTTTATTATTATTAATAATTAGTTCTTTCAGGAACCATTTTTTTACACTGAGTTGGACAGATAATATATCTGTTGCATCAGATAAATCATCTGTTACAATAGTTATATCATCATTTGCATCAAATAGATAACCTGTTGCATCAGATAATATTACTCTTGCAACATATAATATATATATTTTTAAAAAAAATTAAATTATCTTTATGATATCCAAATTTTATGACTTTTTAATTATATAAATTGATAAAGCAGATTTAAAGGCACAACTGTTCACGTCCATTTATTAATGACATTCTTGATTACTGTAAAAAGTTATGACTTAATTAAATTAAGCAATATTGTGATAAGTCATGACTTTTCCGCTTGAAGCTTAGCTTTATAATTATTAAAATAATTAGTTCTTTCCAGCAACCATTTATTTTTTACACTCAGTAGCACAACAGATTATATATTTGTTGCATCAGATAAATCATCTGTTACAACAGATAAATCATCTGTTACAACAGATATATCATCCGTTGCGATAAATAGTTAACCTGTTGCATAAAATAATATATCTATTGCAACATATAATATATATATCTTTTAAAAAACTAAATTATCTTCATGATATCCAAATTTTTTGACTTTTTAATTATATAAATTAATAAAGAAGATTTAAAAACAAGAATATTTCTGGTGAGTTTTTTACGGTTTAAATTGTGTTTATATTTATTTCTTTATTCTTTTCTGTGAAAAGAAATGACTTAATTAAATCAAGCTGGTGGTGAGTTTTTTATTATTGTGACAAGTCATGACTTTTCAGCTTATTAAATTTAAATAACCTTTTTTTCAATTTAAAAATCGAATACACCTGGTTTTCAATAACCGTTACGTTTCTTTAATAGCCAATTTTATTAATTGAGTTATGGCAACAGATTGTGTATCTGTTGCATCAGATAACCCATCTGTTTCAACAGATATACCATCTGTTTCTATAAATCGATCATTTGTTTAAGGAGCTTTTTTTATTTCTTCTAACTGATTCATAATTCGCAACAGATGAGGAATTTGATGCATCAGAAGCGTTTTTTTATTTTTGTTTGTTTGTTGAATGTGTATAGACAAAAGTCACAATCACGACTATTCATTAACTTTTTTCTTAAAAATCATATCATCATATGTATATCTTAATTAAATTAATCCAATGTTGTGCCTTTTTTAAATTAAATAATCTTTCTTTTACGATTATAATATCATTTAGTTCCTTATTATTTATTAATGAACCATTTTTAGGAGAATTTCTCATCATGACCGTATCCCTAGCTTCAACCGCCGACATGTTGAGAATAGGGAATAAATAGAATGATAATTAAATATTGAATAAGAATTAAAAATTTAAAATCAACCAAACCAAACCAAACCAAATCAAACATATACATGGATTTTTTTGAATCACTTATAGATAGATCGGATATAAAAAAGGAAAATACATATGCTAAAAGAAAGAAAAAACATAACCTAATTATTATTATTGTTTTTACTATTATTATTGTCAACCTGACAATTTTCATCCTGCAGCAGCAGGGCCCTCCTCAGCCTTGCTCGAAAGTCGGCCAAATCTCTTTGGAGTTAATCAAACTGCCTTTGAAGTTCCTGAAAAGACTCGATATGAACCTTCTTGTACGAATCTGGATCTGACATATTAGTAATGTAAGTATAGTAGAATGAACGAGAGTGAGTGAGAGTGAGTGAGAGTGAGTGAGGAGGCCGGAGGGACCTATTTATAAAATGATTGAATTGGAAGAGACTGGACTTAGTCAAACAAAAAGCCACAACTGTTCATATCTCTTAAAAGGAAAAATTACACAAATCCCATATTTAAGACACCATATTACACAATATCCCTTAATATTTTAAAAAATTACATAAAATCCCGGATTCATATTTACTAGTGATACATATGCTATATGTATCACTACTGTATACATATGTATATACTAGTGATACATATATATATATGTATCACTAGTCCATATATGTATCACTGCTTAGCATATGTATCACAATTCAAAATTCCGGGATAAGATGTAATTAGCAAACTATTCGGGATTTAATGTAATATTACTGAAGCTATCCGAGATTTATGTGTTGTGTGTGTTAGTGTTACTTAAATAAAACTGGTGACTTTATTAATAAGTAAATTAGAAAAAAAATGGATCTAAATACAACATTTTATCTTTTTGTTGTATTTTCGAAAGAGAAAGATTAGTAATCTATTGCACAATATATTTTACCTGTCAGATAACTTACAACATATGGACAATCTGTTGCAACAGATGGATATATCAGTTTGCTTTTCCATCAGCTGTGGCGTCTGTTGCAACTTGCTAGTCAGCTTTTTATTCAATTTCATCGAGAGCAATCGATTTTTCTAAACACTTCTTGGCCAAATTCAATTTTTTCTCTTGGATTGCTTCTCTTTTTTTCTTTGCATCCTTCAACCAAACTAAATTTTTGCTATTGGATTGAGGGAAAAAAAATTAAATTTGGAGGCCAGCTTGAAGGATGCAAAGAATAAAAGAGAAGCAATCCAAGATCAAAAATTGAGTTTGGCCAAGAAGTGTTTAGAAAAATCTATTGCTCTCGATGAAATTGAATAAACAGATGACTAGCAAGTTCCAACAGACGCCACAGCTGATGGAAAAACAAAATGATATATTCATCTGTTGCAACAGATTGTCCATATGTTGTAAGTTATCTGACAGGTGGAATATATTTTGCAACAGATTACCAATCTGTCTCTTTCGGAAATACAACAAAAAGATAAAATGTTGTATTTAGATGCATTTTTTTTAATTTACATATTAATAAACTCACTAGTTTTATTTAAGTAACACACACAACACATAAATCCTGGATAGTTTTTGCAATATTACATTGAATCTCGGATAGTTTGCGTCAGATGTGGAGTCTATTGCATCAGATATAGAGTCTGATGCAACAGATATGGAGTCTGTTGGAATACATAGCAGCCTTGCTGGTGGTTTGATTTGTTCCATCAGTTGCTCCGTCTGTTGCAACATCAACAACAACATAAACTACAAACAACAAATAAAAAACATCAACAATAAAGAAAACAACAACATTTGTTCCAACAACACCATCAACAACAAAGAAGCATACATCCTATGTTCCGACACCATCAACAACAAGGGACGGACCCACATGGAGTCCTTCAGGTGCGCGAACACAGACTGAACTAGTATCGAACTTCATATATGTATGTGGAAATAAAGAAAAAAACGTATATAATCTAATCAGTGAACACCCATAGTAAAAGTTGTTTGGTTAGACTAGTTGTTGTTTATGGGTGCTTAAGGTTATTTATTTCTTTTGGTATTAAGTTCAATTCCCACTCAGCACATATTTTTTTAATTTTGGTAACCAACTCTTCTCTTCTTATTCACTTTAACCTTTTTATTTTTTCTCCCTTACTCCTTGTGTTGATTGTTCGAACTCCACTATTTTTAAGTTAAGAAGCACCCACCGTCTAAACCACACCACACCACAAGTTCCAACAACGCCAACCCGACCAACAACATTAATAACAGCATCAACAACAAAGAAACAAACAAAATACATAAAAAAATGATACTGCCAACAAAGCTTTTAAACTTCTCCCAACAGATGAATTTTTTTCGCATCTTATAATAAAAATTCTCGGTATGTTTATTCAACAATTAAAAGTTCCTTCAAATTTTTTAAATTTAATATGATATGGGAAAATGATAATTAAATAAATAAAAAGATATAAATAAAGTTGCAAGAAGAAGAGGAGAATGAAAGAGCAATAGTGAATCATATCATACCTTAATGTCAAAAGAGGGTCAAAACAACAATTTCAGTTGAGGAATCTAAGATATGAATATCGATCGATTTAGATCCGAACGAAAATTTTTTAGAAAGAGGAGAGAAAAAAAAGGATGTGATAACCCTAAAGAGGATAGAAAGAAAAAAGATGAGAGATTTAGGGCTGAAGGAGAGGAGAGGAGAGGAGTGGAGAGATGAGATAATTCTAATTTCTAGATGTACTACCCTTAATATTAAATGACTAAACAAAGTGTATTTATTCAAATTTATATTTTCAAAACATAATTAATAAGGCTAATTTGGTAGTAAAATAAACCTCTAATTAATATTTTCTTGATGGGAGTGCCAAGTCAATATGAAACGGAAGAAGTATTAGGGGTTTCAATATTCATTAATTAATATTCACTAATAATTTGAGGGGCACGAGGAAGAAAACGGGTGACATTGAAAAAACAGGACAAGACTACTCAATGAGATTTTTGAGTTATCCAAGAAATATTTTTTACCGCCTTTAGTAGTACTACTACTTTATCTACTCGGACAGTAGCTTACTTTAAAATTAAAAGAAAATAAAAGATTTTCAAACAGATATGTCGTCTGTTGCAACAGATTTAGATATCTGTTTGAGAAATCCCAACAGCTCAGTCATTTGTGACAACAGATGGAAATGGCATTTGATAACTAAATCAGAAATGTCATCTGTTACAATAGATATCAATATCTGTTTGAAAATTTCCAACAACTCAGTCATCCGTCATAATAGATGCAAATGTCTATTTGATAATTAAATAAGAAGTGTCATCTGTTACAATAGATATTGTTATCTGTTTGAAATTCTCCAACAGCTCAGTTGTTTGTTGCAATAAATTTCATTGCAATTGATTTAGGATGAACTAGGGATGAAAGAATGAGCTCCTCATTAACTTAATGTTAGACTAATACCTTAATTGAATGTGAGTTCTCATAGGGTCAACTACAACTTCAATTAAGTCTTTTGGCAATTGCATGATGAGATGGTGCTGCGTTTCTCCCGACCAGAGTCGGAGATCGATCACTCTGAGCCGAACCGATTATTACTACCTCATATGTTAGACTAATACCTTAATTGATTAATATAGGATTAGGGTACTAATACCTTAATTGAATAGTCTAGGACTAGGGGTGGGTTCTCATAGGGTCAACTACAACTTTAGTTGAGTCTTTTGGCAATTGCATAATGAGACGGTACTGCATTCCTCCCGACAGAGTCATCGATCAATCACTCTGAGCCGAACCAATTCTTACTACCTCATATGTTAGACTAATACCTTAATTGATTAATCTAGAACTAGGGTACTAATACCTTAATTAAATAGTCTGGGACTAGGGGTGAGTTCTCATAGGGTCAACTACAACTTCAATTGAGTCTTTTGGCAATTACATAATGAGACGGTACTGCGTTTCTCCCGACAGAGTCGTCGATCGATCACTCTGACCAAATCGATTCTTACTACCTCATATGTTAGACTAATATCTTAATTGATTAATTTAGGACTAGGGTACTAATACCTTAATTGAATAGTCTGGGACTAAGGGTGAGTTCTCATAGGGTCAACTACAACTTCAATTGGGTCTTTTGTCAATTGCATAATGAGACGATATTGCGTTCCTCCCGACAGAGTCGTCGATCGATCACTCTGAGCCAAACCGCTTCTTACTACCTCATATGTTAGACTAATACCTTAATTGATTAATCTAGGACTAGGGTACTAATACCTTAATTGAATAGTCTGGGACTAGGGGTGATTTCTCATAGGGTCAACTACAACTTCAATTGAGTCTTTTGGCAATTGCATAATGAGACGGTACTGCATTCCTCCCGACAGAGTCGTCAATCGATCACTCTGAGCCGAATCGATTCTTACTACCTTATATGTTAGACTAATACCTTAATTGATTAATATAGGACTAGGGTACTAATACCTTAATTGAATAGTCCGGGACTAGGGGTGATTTCTCATAGGGTCAACTACAACTTCAATTGAGTCTTTTGGCAATTGCATAATAAGACGGTACTGCATTCCTCCCGACAGAGTCGTCAATCGATCACTCTGAGCCGAATCGATTCTTACTACCTTATATGTTAGACTAATACCTTAATTGATTAATTTAGGACTAGGGTACTAATACCTTAATTGAATGGTCTGGGACTAGGGGTGAGTTCTCATAGGGTCAACTATAACTTCAATTGAGTCTTTTGTCAATTGCATAATGAGATGGTACTGCGTTCCTCCCAACAGAGTTGTAGATCGATCACTCTGAGCCGAATCGATTCTTACTACCTCATATGTTAGACTAATACCTTAATTGATTAATCTAGGACTAGTGTACTAATACCTTAATTAAATAATCTAGGACTAGTAGTGAGTTCTCATAGGGTAAACTATCGATTAATCTAGGACTAGGGGTGAGTTCTCATAGGGTCAGCCACAACAGATGGCAGTGCCTATTTGATAATTTAAAACATATAGGCAATCTGTTGCGACATATGACAATCCATTTGATAATTTACAACAGATGGGTAATCTGTAGCAACAGATGACTTAATCTATTTGATAATTTACATCATATTCGTAATCTTTTGTTACCTAATCTGATTGATAATTTATAACAGATGAGAAATCTGACGCAACATTTTGAACATTTGTTTTTTACAATTTCAATTGAGTTCATATGTTAGACTAATAGTACCTAAATTGATTAATCTAGGACCAGGGGTGAGTTTTCACAAGGTCATCTCCTAGAGTACTCGATCAACTACAACTTCAATTGTTTTTATACAATTTCAATTGAATTACCCTTTTGGCAATTGCATGATGAGAGGGTTAAAAATTACGCATATATTTTATGATTTTAAAAATAATTAAGATCATTTCGAACCAAATTAACATTTTTAAAACTACTTGTCATTCTATTCCAAAATACAAATCAACCCATACAAAACGTTTCATCATTTCAAATCTTGAGTCTGGCTCTTTCTCTCTCATTCTCACTCAACAATACAGTACAGACAACAGCTACTCAACAAATTTTCTCAACCCTCCACAACAGATCACTTTTCTTCTTATTTCCGACCACATAGGTGTTATTTTCGACTTCATTCTTACTTGTATTAGTCGTTTTCTTTATTTTCGTAGGCAACAAAGTTCGAGAAGAGCTCTATATTTATTTTTTTTCTAAAAAATAAGGGCTTTTAAGTTAATGATGAAAAATAAAACTTTTAGTTGTATTATCTTCGAGAATGGGTTTATTACAATTTTGAGTTTTTATGGTAAAATCATAGGAAGAACTCGAGAAATCCCTAGTTTCCGTCTCAGTATTCCGTTGACTGTCGTGGTATAGTTGGATGGTGTTTGTGATGTTTGTGTTGGTGGTTCTTGTGGTCATCGTGGTGGCATTGGTTGGTGGTATCGGTATTCATGGTGTTTGTTTGTTTGTTGGCATTGGTTGGTGGTGTTTGTGGTGGTGGCTGTTGGTGTGTCGGTATTTGTGGTATTTGTAATGTATTTTTTAAAATCTATGCATACATCAAATGTAATGTAATTTTTGTTTTTCTTTATCTGTAGGTAAAACATGTCTCCTAAAAGGAAAAAAAAGTGAAAGTGGATCAACGTCTGACCACTAAAAAAAGGCTACAGTATAGAGGGATTCGGAGGAGCTTCCTGAACAATCTCAGTCGGAGAAAAGTAAAGCTAAGGAGAGATATGAAAACAACATTGAGGGAGGTATACAAGGGTCCGTAGATAGTGATGAAAAAAATAAAAGTGAGAAAGAGGAGGAATTGGAGAATCAGAAAGAGAAAGAGGATGATCATCAACATGATGATAATGGATCACCGACGGGGCGTGAGTTAATATCGACATCCCAACATGATCCTATCAAAACTTTTAGTATTGACAGGTTTCAAGTTGCGATGCAGATAAATGACCCCGAAGGAAAACAACTAACTGGTCAAATTGTACTTAAATTTCAGATGAGGAAATTGTTTGAACATTTTATGAAAATTATGAAGAACGAAAACATAGGCGGACTTTTTAAGAAGAGCTGATTTGGACGCTTTCTCGAGCTGCCTGAGGACCCCTCTACCCATATCCATTTCCCTATGACGATGGTATATGGTATTCTCAAGCGCAGGATCAAGTACACGGGGGATGATAAAGATCCGGAGGAGGGGGTCAAAAAGAAGATGGATGAAATCTGGATCAACTACTGTGGCATGCCTATTTGTTTTGGCTAGCAAGAGTTTGCCATAGTGACAGGCTTGAGATGCCATCATCCAAAAGGACCACCACCCCGCAAAATATCCAAGGCAAGAAAATACAAGGAAAAAATAGATGGGTTGTTTGACATTGCTCGACGTGGCTACAAAGCATTGGATTTTTTGACAGATCTCGAGGATAAAACCATACCAGAGCAGTACAGGGAGAAATTTTGCTTAGTTTGGTTTGCCCATTCGGTTATATTGGCAAGAGATGTCAACAAAGTCATAGAAGATGATTTGTTGGCGCGTGCTGAGGATTTTGATAAATTCAACAATTATCCCTGGGGATATGACAACTTCTACTTGACTGTACAATATTTACTGACAAATCTATCCTCAGGGATGACCACATTATATGGCTTTCCTTGGGATTTCATATTAAAATTAATCACTAATTTTACTCATCCATTAATTTATATTGAATATAGTTTTTTTTGCTTGCTTCCTGTTTAGATTTTTAGGCTTGGGCATTTGAAGTCATTCCTCCCCTCCGAAAATAGTTAATGAATTACCCAGATGAGGTTTCTCATCCAAGGATGTTTAGGTGGTTGGCTGCAAAGAGAAACACCAATATTAAGGAGGCCGATCTCTTTAACCCTCCGGATGATGCAGTACGTCTTCTTCAAGTAAAATCATTCTACTCAAAGATAAGAAATATATTGAACAGATGTTATATCTGGTGCAACAGATGTTATATATGATGCACCAGATAGGACATCTATTACGACAGGGTATATCTTGCATCAGATTACCCATCTGTTGCTTTGGTTCTTTGAACTCGACTCCTAAAAGATTAACCATCTACTGTAAATTATACAACAGATATTTAATCTGATAACATATTATTCATCTATTGCGACGTGCAAATCATCTGTTGCATAACAGATTACCCATTTTGTGTAACTGTTGCAACAGATGATTGATATTTTGCATCAGATTATCCATATGTTGCTCTATTTCTCTGAACCAGACTCAAATGGATTTTAACTATATATTGTAAACTATACAACAAATGGGTCTTTTTTTTTTTAAAACGTAGCCCAACTGTGAAAATTTTTATATTATATAATTTAAATACATCTGTCTTTTTTTTCTGTTTTATAGGTTGTGCATCCATGGATCGTGCCTACTGAAGAGAGGTCGGTGATGACTTCTTATATTACTCTAGGTCATGTTGATACTATAGCAGACCCAACGGTAGAGTTAATAAAGAAGGAATTGGCTGGAGCAACAGACATAAGAAGAGCAGTTAGGCAAGGTCAGCCTAATATTGAGGTTCTTCATGACCAACCTTTTACTAAGGCAGATCCGGGTGCTTCTTCTGGTGGAGTTGTTGGTGTTGGTGGCAGGCATGCTGATGCTGCTATCACTCATGATGATGAGCATATTAATGTTCAAGAAAGAATAAATATGTTTGAAAACACCCTTTTTTGCCCTTACACAGGTCCCTCTCACCCCTCTTCACCTTCGTGTTCTCGTTGTAAATGCGATGAGTGCAAGGACAGATAGGATAAACCCTTTGAAAAAGTAGAGGCTATCTCTAAAGCTATCGAGGAATTCAAATCCAAGAGGTGTGTCATACCATCCAAGAAGGTGAGGGAGCCATACACTCCTACAGCGTTGGTTAGGAGAAAGAAAAGAGCAATTAGAGATGTACTCTCCGCTTGAAAATAAATTTTTTTTACAATTCCTCCCTCTCCAAAAGCTGTTGAAGTTCAGGGGCCAGTTAAGAAGGTAGACATATACGTGGAACTTGGCACCGAAGAGAAGAGAGATCTGCGATAGGCCAAGAATGTCAAGCCAGGCGCACTAGATTACCCCAGGCCTCCCTTTCCCCCCAAGACTTCCAGACTATGACTGATATGCGTATGCTATACGAGGACAAGGCAAGTTTACTTTTCCTAACCTAGACCTTCTAATATACCCCATGAATAAGACGCTACACAACAGATTTCACATCTCTTGCAACAACTGGGTATACTGGTGCAACTGGTAGTGGTTCTGTTGTAACTTATTATACATCTGTTGCATAAGTTGCATTGGATTATTAATTCAGAGAACCCTATGCAACAGATGGACCATCCGTTGCATCTTTACAATTACTAACCTATTTAAAAATTGATTTCTTATCTCACAGCATGTTGACATAATTCTCTGCCTCATGAGGAAAAGGCAATTAACGTACCGGAAAGCTTATGACGCTGCCGATAGGATAATGGAGCTCGACTTCTGCAAGGAGCTCAAGGATAGGTACGATCAACTCAATGGAGAAGCGTCAGCCCTTGGCGTGGGACTTGATTTCCTAGTTCCTACATTGGTCTTGGATGAAGAAGAAACATTATCTACACGACAAGAGCTGGACCGAGGCAAAAAGGATTCTTGCAATCATTAGCGTGAACGACATGCATTATTGGGCTGTTGAGATATTACTCGAGGAGGGAAAGATCAATGTTTATGACTCCAACGTACCTCTCATCGACGATTTTGATCTTTTTCTCCTCGTGGAGCCACTGATAGTGTTGTTGCCCATCTTGTTGAGGGAGAGTAAACTGATAAATCATTTGCCAAAGGAAGTGTTAATGAAGAAATCATGGGATTTTGAAGGTCGAAACAGGGGAATGATCCTTCCAAAAGATGATGCCGCTAAAGCGAGCAGCTCGTACGCTCTTGCACATATTGAATGTTTGCTGACCGACATAGAAATGACCGAGGCAATGACTTTTCTATGCGACAATGCTGTGGAAAACCTGCAAGAGGTCTGGGCTTATGGGGTACTAACTGGATGCTTGAAGCCTGTGTATATAGAAGAGCCTGTGAAATAAAAAATTTTAATTTCAAGTTACCCTTCACTTTATTACATGTACATGTAGTGGAAATAATGTTTTTCTGATAAAAGTTGAGTTTTTTATAATGCAATAGATTAGATTGTAAATCTGTTGTAAAATATCTTTAATCCGTTCTGGCAGATAGTTTATCTGTTGCAATAGGTTGGTCATCTGTTGCATTACGACGATGTTATTTCTATGAATAATCTAATAATCTAAGTCTATTCTGTTGCAACAGTGGGAAGACCTATTTGATAATTTCTAACAGATGACCTAAATTTTACAACATATACCTAAATCTTTTTGATATTTTCTAACAGTTACGCTTGAATATCCATGTGCTCGACAACACCAAACCAGTAGAAAATATACACACCACCATGAAAATTTCAGCAATTAGGCTTGAATATCTGTGTGACCAACAACACCAAACCAGTAGCAATAACGAAAATAATGTAGTATCTTCTTGCTCGATTTTGTTTCTCTTCAGAGGCCTTGACTTTGTTCAATAAACCCCAAATTACACGATTTGCTTGTGAAGGGTGTCGTTCTTCATACCAATCAAAGTAATCGCATCCACCCAATTTCTATAAAAAAAGAGAACACAATTACAAAACAATTATAAGTCAATAATTAATCAATTAATTAAATAAAAAAATAATACCTTTAAAATCTTACAAGTAAAAAACCTACGACCCGGAGTTTGTTGAGTCCAAGAAGTCTTTAACAGAGCTTTATGACCGCACTTACAATATCAAAACTCTTTATCATAAAAAATAGTGGAAGATGCGCTCGACATTGTCAAGCTCAGTTGGAAAAAAGGAAAGAAATAATTTGAATAGATAAAAGAAATGACGATGAAGAAGAAGATTTGGGAATTTAGGGTTAAATTTTAGGAGGAAGATGAATATCTAAGACAATGGGGGGGGGGGGAATGACCGTTGGGGGCCAAGTGACAGCAAGTCAGCAAAATATGCCAGACTGACACAGACACATTTGATGCCTATTTTATTTTACGTGTTTAAAATGAACACTGTCTACTTGATGCCTATCTTATTTTAGGTGTTTGAACTGAACACCGTCGATGGGTTGCACCTTTTTTATTTCAATTCAATTCACTTTAACCTTTTTACACGTAGTGGCAATTTTTTATGTCTAACGAAAGTTGAATTTTTATAATGCAATAGATTCTCCATCCGTTGTAACAGTTATCCTACATGTTCTGACATATAGTTTATCTGTTGCAATAGATTGATCATCTATTGCATTATCTTGATGTTTTTATCTAAAGTCCATCTGTTGCAACAGTGGAAAGACCTGTTTGATAAATTCCAACAGATCACCTACCTGTTGCAACATATGTCTAAATCTGTTCAATTTTTCCAATAGATGTGTCGTCTGTTGCAACAAATACATTATCTGTTACAATATTTGAATCTAGTATTCCTTTTCAATTAATAAGTTCAAATCTAAGGAATAAATAAAATTCGTAGACAAAATAAAATAAATCGAACCCTTCATAAATTAGCTGAAATAAGTCAACGAATAAATGAAATGTAAAAAAATTATTATGGGTACAGATCTTAACAAATACATCAACAAAAATTTAAGTATACTGCCAAGGATTGTTTTGATTTGACAAGCTCAAGCTATAAATATCTACTCAATATGGGAACGTTGTTCTTCATCTGGTGCTATGGAATTCGGCTTTGCTCGTCGTGGATCTTTATTGTCACTTACGTACGGTTTCTGCGCTTTCTGTTCTCTGTATTTCCATAAAAAGAATAGCATATTGTCAATGCTGTTCAGCAGTAGCTTCTTCTACATCCACCTGGAAAGGCAGAATTGGTCAATGCTAATCACGGAGATACAACAAAAATGAAAAAGGATAACTCATCTTTTCTAGCAAATCAAACAGGTCTTCCTCCCATTTTAAATAATCTCAAACAAATTATATTTTTGTTGCAACAATGAATCAACTATTGGGACAAATTTCTACATGAGGAAGACCATGTGTGATAATTTCCAACGGATGAACCATCTGTTGCAACATATGAATCATCTTTTGCAGCAAATAAATCATCTGTTGGTACAAATAAAAGCGGTATGAAGAGCTGTTTGATTTTCTAAAACAGACGAGACATATGTTGCACCAGATAAAGTATCTGGTGCAACAGGTTAGTCAACTATTGCAACAGATGTATATATATGTTTGATAATTTTCAGCAGATGTGTCATCTGTTGAAACAGATATGTGTCTGTTTATTTTGTCAGTTGGAAGACATATAATATATTCACTTTCTTCAGCTCATGCTGCTTTTCTTTGGATATTGTACGTTGCTCAGTGCAACACACAGACAGAGGAGTTGCAATTTTGTTTTTTTGGATGCTTGATAATGCCCTGGAAATCACTCTCCTTCTCCTCTTAGCCCTAATCTCTAATGGAGCGGATGGAAATAAAATCCTCTTTGATGGAATGAGACCCCTCTTAGATGTCAATTCCTTTACAGAAGCAGTTAATGCATTAATAGCATTAATCATTACATGATGTTTCGCCCTGCAGTCTTGACATTTGCATGCCGAACATTCGCTGAGAGAGGCAAAATCTGTATAACCAGTATGATCATACTCATAATGGTTTGCTTTAAATACTGTAAAAGGAGCATCATTAGCACCAACAGCAGAACCACTACCACCACCAACAACTCCATCACCACTAAGACCATCAACAACAACAACAAGCCCACCCTCCAAAATTGTTTTTCTTGTAATGGCTGTTGCTCCAAACAATTCCATTTTTATTCTGTCGATGACCTTAGGGTTCGATAAAATTTGCACAGATCGTAAAGTAAGAAAAAATGGCATCTTCAACTCTCGATTGGTCGGAACTAGCGACGGATGCACAATCTAACATAAATCATTACATATATTAGAATGATGATTAGATCATTCAAAAAATCATTAATTAAAAGAAAAAATTAATTATAATTATACTTACTGCATCCTTCGGGGGGTTGAAGAGATTAAGAAATTTTGCACTTTTATCAGTTTTGGCCGACAACCATCTCAAGATTCTTGGACAGGAAACTCCTTCCTGGTAGTTCACTTATTGTCGCAAATAAGGAATGGCTTCAAACGCCCAAGCCTATAAAATAATGCCAATAAATCAAAACCATTATTGAGCGAAAAAAATGAATGATATCATAATAGAAAAAAGAAACATTTACCATGAAAGTCCATGGAAAGCGATATAAGTTGACTGTCTTTGGCGCTAACAGAGTCAACAAATATTTTACAGTCATTTTGAAGCTTTCATACTCCCAAGGATAGCTGTTAAACGCATCAAGATCCTCGGAGAGCTTTATTAAACCGAGGCTTATGTTGTTGTTAACGTCACTCGCCCAAAGAATATTATGTACAAACCAAACCAAGCACAATGACTGCTTGTGATTCTTTGAAAGTCCTTTACCTTTCAACGCTTCTATCAAATTTTTGTTTGTGAAGCTTGGACCAATAATGGACACCAGGTCATCACGATCACACGACTTGCCTTTGCCTTTTTTGGGTGTGCGGGGTGCTTTTTTTGGGTTAGAATAGGTATAACTTGAGAAGGAGGATAACATTTTAGTCTAGTAACTATGGCAAACTCCTTCCAACCAAAACAAATAGGCATGCCATAGTAATTTATCCATACGTCATCCATCTTATCTTTGTTTTCATACATAAACCTATGCTTGAGTAGTTCATATACCATTTTTATTTGGAAACGAGCATTTTTGTCCTCCGACAAATCAAGGTATTTTCCAAAGCAGTTGTCCCTGAAATAAGCATCCAATTTTTGTTCTCGAAGTATTTTTCTGAAGGCGTCGAAAGATTTTCCCATGGCTGACTTAACTTTGAAATCACCCATTAAATTTGCAGCACCATCGCACTGCATTCTCATAGGATAACGATCAATGTTGAAGGCTTTGACCAACTCTTCGGTGGAAGGGCTATTAGCATCTGCATCATCTCTTTTGAAACATCCCTCCTTCCCGTGTTCATCATATTCTGCTCCCGATTAAGATAATGCTTGTAAAGCAAGCTCATAGAGTGGTGGATGTAGCCTAGCTTCTTCACTTGTTCCTTTACTTGGACTTGATTCGGTTTCTGTTCTTTTGGGAACCATATTATCTAAAATTAGCAGAAACATAAAATAATATATTATTATTGATTAATGCATCGTTAAAAAAGGATAACAGTAAATCAAACAAGCAAAATAGTAAAATAACAGTTGCAACAGATCAAGGATCTGTTGCACCAGGTAGTATATCTATTGCAGTATATAACCAAACTATTGCAGCGGATGAGTAATTTGTTGCAATAATACAAAACATATCACTCATCTTTTAAGACAGATGAATGGTCTATTCAATATATCACACAACTATTGTGACATCATCTGTTGCAACATATGAGTGATTTGTTGGAATAGTTAAATAATTTATTACGATAATACAAAACATATCACTCATCTATTGAGAAAGATGAATGGTTTGTACAACAGATCACACATCTGTTGCAACATATGAGTGATCTGTCAGAGCAGTTAACTAACCTGCAGCAACAACTGAGTAATCTGTTGCGACAATACAAAATATATCACTCATCTGTTGAGAAAGATGAATGGTCTATGCAATAGATCACACATCTCTTGCAACACATGAGTGATCTGTTGGAACAGTTATCAAAGGTCAATATTGTTTAGATTTCTTCCAACATTGGGTCGTCTATCGCGGCAAATGAATGATCAGTTGGAAAAATCAAGTCTTGGACATTTTCTGTAGGTAGAGTTGATGGGATTTTATCCAACAGGAGGTTCATCTGTTGCATCAGATCATTAATCTGATGGTTCTTCCATTGCACCAGATGGTTAATTAGTTGCATTAGATTTTTTATTCGATGCTTAATTTGTTGCAACATATGGTAAAGCTGTTGCATCAGATAGTTAATCTGTTGTATCAGATTATTAATCTGTTGCATCAGAATTGTAATTTGATGGTTCCTCTGGTGCATGAGATGGTTGATCTGGTGCATCATATAATAAATTTGTTGCATCAGATGGTTAATATGTTGTACCAGATGGGTAATCTGTCGGAGGAAACAAAAAATAGTAGCACGATTTTGTTTAATAAAAAACAGCAATTTCACCATTTTTACCAAGAACAAGAACAAAACAAATCAAACCAAATTCTCATTTTGTTTTTATAAACACAAACAATAAAAAGGCCATTTCAGACCACATTTCAAATTAGTGCAACAAATATTAAAATTGTTAATCAATACTATAAGAGAAGTTGACTCAAGTTCCTCGTTTTCTTCAAAACTGAAAAGGCCATAACTTTTTACCTGTGAAAGAAGAAAAGGATTGATAAAGAATTCGAAGTTGTTGTGGCCGGAGAGCAAGGTTGTCACGTCGATTGAAGGTTGAAGTCGAAAAGGAACTCGAAGCCCAACTATTTATAGTCGGATGTTGAAGTCGCCGAGGATTGAAATGAGAAATTTGCAGAACAGTTGGTTGGGAGAGAGTTGAGAGAAGTTGTCGAGAGAGGGATGAGAGACAGGTTGATTGAATTGAAGAGGGAAACTCTAAGCCCAACTATTTATCGCCGAAGGTAGAAGTCGCCGAGGGTTGAAGGGAGAAAAGAGGGGAACTCGAAGCCCAACTATTTATCGCCGGAGGTAGAATTCGTCGGGGGTTGAAGGGAGAAATTTGGCAGAACTGTTGGTTGGGAGAGAGTTGAGAGAAGCTGGAGAGAGAGGAGAGAGTGGTTGATTTGGATTGAAGAGGGGTGTGGGTTGGGTTGATTTGTATTTTTGAAAAGATTAGAAAGTTTTGAAAATATTAATCAAGTCCACAATTAACTTAATTAAGTTTCCTAATGATGTTTGACCCTATTTATTGGTCAATGTCACCAATCCTTTATTCAAGACTTAAAAGACACTTTTCCTTCAATTTTCTCATCTAACTACACCATACTTCACGTAATAACCCCATTATCTCATTCCCCCCCACGTCCTTGACAGTTGACACACACTTTCTAAATTTGAAAGAAATGCAGATTTTAAAGCCAAAATCAAATTAAATATATTGAATAATGAAAGCAAATTCAATATTTTAGTTTACTAATAAGGCTTCACTATTAGTATAAAATATATTATTTCATTCATTGATTAAACACTAGATGAGGAAATCTAACTAATATATATATATATATATATATATATATATATATATATATATATATATATATATATATAAAAGTATTGGTTATACTGTTATTGGTCCTAAGCCGGGGGTCTATCGGAAACAGCCTCTCTACTTTTCTTGAGGTAGTGGTATGGTCTGCGTACACTCTACCCTCCCCAGACCCCACTAGGTGGGAATACACTGGGTATGTTGTTGTTGTTGTTGTATAAATATATATATATATATATATTTAACATTAACTTTTTAAACTTAAAACAATTTTTATTTGTAAATAAATACTAATGATAAAATTAGAGTTGAATATTTGTAAATATTATAGATAGTTAATAATAAATTTTCAACTTAAAAATAATTTGTAACTAGCCTTTTAAATTCAAAGTAGTTATAACTTGTACTCTCTTCTTTTCTCACCTTTTACGGGAGTTTGTTTCAAAAACCCATCAACGTCTTCGGCAATGTCGTTCAACCATTTTCTGAGGAAACTCTCTTCTACACCGAAAGCAAGCATATTTTGGTAAGGTTAATTTATTTTTTGTAAATAACACTTTTTCATCTCCTTTTAACTTTTAAATTTGGTTTACTTTGTGTTTATATAGATAACATAATTTTTCTGCAGCAAGATGTTTCCCAAATTATATGTTTATGATCAAATGTGAACTGAATTATGTTCTCTATTCCATAATGTGACTATTCATGTTCAAATTTCAATTCTATTTCTTTAAGATCTACGAAGAAAACATAAAAATTGATATATTCCTAAGTGTTTGGAAGTGTTTTTGCATACACACTTGATAATGTTTACTAAAATTGTTGTGGCTTAAAATATCTTCTTATTTTACGTCATCTTTTATAAATTTTGCGTTCTTCTTCAAAAGAAACTCATGTTTTTACTTTTTTATATAATTTCAGGCCCAATATATGTGTGTGAATTTTTCAAAAATACACTGGAAGAGCACTTCGAATTGTGCTTACGTCTATCGAAATGAATTAACCTTTCCACTGAGGTAAATCTTTGCCCACTAGACTACGCTTTCAAGTTCAAAATTTTGCCTTGATAGGACATGTATTTGTATTACTATGAAATTCATAGAAGTACTTAATGATAGTATTATATCATTTTTTTAGTGACAAATCTTATATATATGTTCCTAATAAAAGGAGATAATAATGCTTTTTATTTCATGCTAATTTCATATTTTTCAGTTTACGTATATTAAATACATGAAATCCTACAGCTATGGCATAGGACCTTTTGTGATCCTATAGTATAATTGTAATTGCAATGGATACAATGTTAGTTTAAAGTCTTAATTATAATCTTAGAGTGATTTTGACATTCAACAGGTTCTTTGTAGGAATTAAGAAGAGTGATTAAATTGAACAACATGAATTGCTTTGGGGTGCATCATGCCTCCTTAAAGTTACAAGAAAGCCTATATATATTGGACCTATATATGTTAAGCAAAACCTAACATACTAACATATGTCCTTAAAAATGTAAATTAATTAGGATTTTAAGATCTCAAAGTATCATGATAATTAAAAGAAATGAAAATTAAATTCCAACACAATATTGTTCAACTATTAACTGGCATGTATGCATAATGACCTGTTTACCAAATGTTCCACTGGAAATTGTTATCTCGGGATAACTTATCCCACCATGAATATGGGACAAGTTATCCCATCACTATGGGAAAAATGGTGGAATAAGTTATCCCACCATGGATTAATCCCTCCAACCAAACAAGGGACTTAAGTGATCTTTTATTTTATTCCGAGATAACTTATTCCTTTGATTACTTATACCTCACACCAAACGATATATTGATAATCACCCTTGAAAGGATATCGCCTCTTTCTCATAAAATTGATAATATATTGAAATGTGCATTTATGTTATCTTGGATATTTTCTTTCTATTTTATTGATAATATACTGAAATGTGCATTTATGTTTTGGATAATATATTGAAATTAACACGATATTTTTCATAAATCACTCTACTTAGTCTCTTTTTTTTTTAAAGAGTATATTAAACTTTTTTTTGGTCTTACTATATTTTAATTGACTTTTATTAATTTTTTCAGTTGTAGCTAATTTTCAAATGAGTTTGACATTTTTGTGATAATTTATATTTTACTTCTTAGAAATGGAATGACGCTAAGGATTTTTTGAAGGGAAAATGACACTCTATAACACTTTTTTTAAAAAATACTCCAAGTTTGAAAAGTTTCTAAAAACTGGCCAGTCGGATATACTATTTCCATTTTATAGCATTTTTCTAATTTGGGTCATTTTAGCCTACGTAGTCCATATACAGTCTATATACAATACTGATACAAGCTATATACAATACTGATACAGTATTCAACTTGGGCAATTCGGTCCTTTTAAAAATATTTTAATTTTTTTTTGCTATAAATTTTTTAACTGATCAAATATTCTGTTTTTTTTAATTATTTAGAAATAATAATTAAATTATATAAAAACGATATAATTGTTAAATAGAATATGTATCTATATAAGATATATGTATAGAAGTTGTATAGTTCTATCAAATATGTATACGTATAAAATATATATAAAAAATATATAAAAAGTGTATGAAAATTATATAATTATTGTATAAAACATGTAAAAAAAAAGTACAATTATTGTATAAATTGTGTATCAAAATGATATAATTTTCATATAGAATACTTATATGTATAAGATATGTATAGAAACTGTATAGAAGATGTGTAGAAACGGTATAGAACAAGTCAGTAAATTGAAAAGGCTAGAAAGTGAAATTTAAATTCCATGGCCATTTTTATGGAAATAGTTTAATTTGAATTGTCGTTTCTGTCCTTTCCCTATTTTTGAATTTATATAAGAGGCCTGTTCGAATTGAAACTGATACTTTATTGTGAGTTTTGGAGGAAATTTTCAACTTTTAATTGATTCAAATTTATTCTTCTTTGTGTTGAACTCAAGCCACTGAAATAAATAGTTAACAACAAACTTTGAAGAGAGATGAAATATATTCAAGCACGCTGTAAAGCAAAATATTTTAGGTATTAATTCAAATCTTCAAAAACGATTTCTATGAATGTCCAAAATATAATCAACAAACAGTAACTATAATTTCAAATTCATGTTGCTTCGTTTTTCTTTCTTTGTATTGTAATTTTTCTTTCATTAAAGTTACAACATTTGACCAATATAAACATATGACAATCTAATAGAAAATAAGAGTTAATTGACATCTTTGAGCTTGACAATCATTTTCTCATTACTGTAATTTTACAGACAATGGTTAGCTGTTACTAAGAAACAATAAAAATAGCTAACTTTACTTATTACTTGTGAGATTTGCTAATTGGGTGAGGGCTATGAGTTCAGTATCTAGCGTGCTATAAAGATGAAATAAAATTTTAGTCTTAAAAGAATTATTTATAAGTAATGATTTTAATGATTTACTATGATTAACTTAAAAAATAAGAAAATAAGATATAATCATTTACTAAGTGATAAGAATCTTTCTATTCAACCAATGAAAATGAGGATTTATTAATAAACTTTAATAGCCGGACTACTTAAAAGTCAAAAGCTATAAATTAGGCTTACAACTTATGATTTTTTTGACATATTTTTTTCTATAGGTTTAAAACAAGTTTTTAAAACACTTTTATTTTACACAAATGCTATAAAAATGCTTAAACTATTTTGATAAAAACACTTAAAATAAGTTAATTTAAATAAGCTTTAAATTCAGGTAACATAAAATGTATAAGAAAATTAAAGATGGAAAAAATAATTTTACTACCTTACTGACCTTCTTATAAATGCTTGGATTGAGTTATTTAAATTTCATTGATGATAAAATAATAAAAATTTTAATATGGCAAAACATATAAATAATAATTTTTATGATATTTCCCCCCTAACACTTTTCGCACATCGCGCGGGAACAAATACTAGTTCAATTAAATAACCTAAAACCACTTTCCACTTAATAAACACCCATATTCCTTTCTCCTCTCCCCATTCCATTGTTGTTCCCCCTTCGCTTTACTTTCTCTCCCCTTTCCATTCGCCCTCACCCTTCCTTATCTTATCTCAATTTCTAATTCGATTTGAAAATTTTATGTGATATTTTTCTAATTAATTTTTTCTTTTAGTAGGTCTTACAATGTAAAATTCTCTAAGTACAGATAATTTTTGCTTGTGTAGGTTTTAAAATACTAATATTGAAATTGACCTCTCTCACTTATGAGATTATATTGGGTATATATTACTACAGTTGTACTGAAATTCAAGATCTATAAATACAAGTTTTAAGAAGTTTATAAAGTGTAATAGTTTGTTTACTTCTTTAATTGCTTTGCACCTTTTCTTGTTAGTAATTGTTAAAAATTTTAGTAAAAGAATTATCTAAGACATATTTTTTCTATTTGAAATTTTATATACGCATACACTTGCATATATAATCATTGGTCTCGATTTCCTTGATGCTAATATATTTTACCATTATTGATAGGTGTATTGGTGAAAAAAGAGCATATAAACAACTACTTGGTATGAATATTGATCAAGTTAAGGTGTAGTTCAAGATTGTTGAAAGAGAGATAGAGGGGGACATTGCTTTGGACTCAAATTAGATATTATCTTAAAAGAATTATATGTTGTGACTATTCTCAAAATTGTAAAATACAATTATATGTTACTTGACAATTGTTTTGATATCTCAAAAATGAATTTGTAGCTATGTTATGTAACATTATGACGAACAAAGCTAGTGAAAAATTCTTTTATTTGTAATAATGAAATTGTTGAAATTTATTTTTGAATTTAATGTTTAATTTTAGTTACATTACATGAATTCTTTTGATTAATAATGTTTGTGGCAGTAATCTTCAATTTATAGTAATATTGAAATTTTATAGTTTAGTCACAAATTATATATTACCAAAAATATGATTATGCATTTTTTACTTTTCATAGATTTTTTTTTTAAAATCTATAATTTATGTATTTCGTGGCTAAAAGAATGAATTCTTATTCATGTATAAAAGTGTTTGTGGCAAATAGTTCAATTGATATATATAAAATTTCTAACTCGTAGCTAAATACAAGTAACAAATCTAGTCATTTGCCACAGTAGACCATATTGTGACAATATAAAAATTGCTATAGATTTTATTTGTTGTGGCAAAAGAATAAAATTATTTGCTATAAGTATATATTTCGTACCAGAATTTTTTTAGTATCACGGCTATAACAATAATTTTTATAGTTGTAAGTTTTAGTCCTTAGACACATGATATGTAAAGTCTGTAGCTAACTTTTAATTACGCCACTTCTTGATATGAATGCTATGAAAAAAATTATGGCTAAAGTGTTTACCCACAAAATTTTTCATATTTAGCCGCGACATGTCCTGTAGCTCTATATGCATTATGTTGTAGTGTAGGGAAGAAGGGTAATAGATAATCATGTGTTGTAGTACTTTTACTAGGGAAAAGCAAGAAGCCATTCTCATCTTCTAATCTTCTTTTAGTTTAGTAGTCTCAATTAGTATTTATGTGGTATCTTAGTCTTCATTTTTAGGACCATCTACTACTTTGATTGTTTTGTTTATCTTAATAATGTTTGTCGTTATTTTTCTTTCAATGCTTTTCTTATTACTCGTTTTTTAGCTGAAGAATTTATCGAAAATACTTTCTCTATTGTATAAAAGTAGGGATAGGGTCTGAATACATTCAACCTATCCCACTTATGAGATTATAATGAGTATGTTTTTATTGTTGTAAACCTAAATCAACACTAAAAGTTTATGAGGTGAAAATATAATTGATCAAAATCATAGATAAGAATTATGGGTGTTCATGGCTCAGTATGAATCAATATTTGTTAAAACAAAAATTAAACCAATTTAGTTAATCTTTTAATTTTGAAAAAAATTGCATAGCATAGGTAAAAAAAAGGTTCTTAATTATCTATCATTATTAATGTTTAAAATAATTACATGACATAGTTAAAAAATTATTATTTAAGTTGGCCCTCATATACAAATATGATAGCTTGTATAACATGCAATTAAACCCTCTCATCTAATTAGCTTAAATTTTGGTTGACTTAATTGGGCACTTAATTTTATTTTTTGATTTAGTTTAAAAAATTAACCACTTTTTAGTATGCACTGATCTTACATATCATTTATTATTAATTTGATTTTTCTCTCTCTTCTTAAATTTTTCACCATTTTTTTCAATCTTTTTCCTTTGAAAAGTAGAAATAATTGGTAGGTTTTGTTATATTGACTATATTTTTATGATTTGCTCAATATTTATTACATTATATATATATATATATATATATATATATATATATATATATATGTATGTATGTATGTATGTATATATGTATGTATGCATGTATGTATATAAATCTCTGTTAGTTACGCACAAAAGTATGTATACCATGTCAATTTTTTTGATATTTGTATATATGTATACAAATAACCATTATATACAATTAGAAAGTTGTCATGTGTTGGCATATACATATACATAGACATATAAAATATACATATAAGTTTTATAAATAGTTTTTTATTTATATTATACAACTATCATATGTTTGTATATAACCAAACTGTCTGTTTTGAACTTAGTTTGTATGAACTTTGTTTGTTCTTCTTTTAGGTATTAGGTATATCCAGTGTGTATAATCTGTTATTAGTATTTTGTATAAACTAAAGGAAAAAGGTTCCAAGAATTTTCATTCCAAAGGGGAGAGCAATGATGTTGTGAATGATTCGAAGGTATCTTGTATGTACATAAATGTATATTGTATGAATGCATATACAATAGATATACATATATCATTTTTTCTATTAGTTACACACAAGTATGTATACCATGTCAATTTTTTGATGTATATATGTATACAAATAACTATCATATACAATTAGACAGTTGTCATATGCTAGTATATGCAGATATATACAGATATATACATATATATATACATATATATACATATATATATACATATATATATACATATATATATATATATATATATATATATATATACAATATACATATTAATTGTACAATTAGTTTTTAATTTGCATAATGTGAACTTCTGGATACGTATCCTACATCTGAACCGAGTTTTTTCTGATTAAAGAATCACTTTCTAGTTTCTCTGAAACAATTAGGAGATTCTCTAGAAGAAATATTGGGTTCTGTTTTGGCGGAAACATGCTTTGTCCCGTTCATGGGGTCAAATCAACATATTCTAAGAAGAAAGATTGGAATATCAATCTAATCGAGATCATCGATCTCATACCAAATTCC
The DNA here is from genome assembly GCA_030864215.1 of Capsicum pubescens. Classification (NCBI taxonomy): domain Eukaryota; kingdom Viridiplantae; phylum Streptophyta; class Magnoliopsida; order Solanales; family Solanaceae; genus Capsicum; species Capsicum pubescens. Next base: position 113,134,366 of record CM061544.1, read on the forward strand.
ATCAATCGAATCACTTTTTTGAGAAATACGAGACATCTAAGTCATACAAGTAAAGAGATCTATTCATTGATAAGAAAAAAAATGTGAACGGGGATTGAATTGGTGAGAAAATAGAATCCTGGGTGAAAAAATATGAACGGGAATTGAATTGATGAGAAAATAAAATCCTGGATTGCGAAAAATGATTCGATTCAAGAGTAATTAATTGTTGTTGTTTCAAGCTCAATCTATTCACGCTCCTTGATAATCTTTTTTCTTGTTCACTATTAAATCGACTAATTAAACTCATGTTTCTATAATCAATTCAATCCCCCTAAAATATATTGGTTCATATTTATATATTGCTCAGAGGTATACAACAATCATGTATTTGTATATAACTCAAAGATACTTTGTATAAATTATATTTAGTCATAAAGTAAATTTATTTGTAAATTTTTATAAATACGTTTGTGTTTTTGTATTTATTTTGATATATTTCTTTCACATATATTTTGAATTTGTATACATTTATACATTTGAGTTTGTGTAGTTATACATATAATCTGAATGTGTATTAATTTTCTACATTTGAATTTGAATCAATTCGTATTTATCCTGAATATTTGAGTTGTAAGTATTTGTATTTGTATTTGTATTTGTATTTGTATTTGTATTTGTATTTGTATTTGTATTTGTATTTGTATTTGTATTTGTATTTGTATTTGTATTTGTATTTGTATTTGTATTTGTATTTGTATTTGTATTTGTATTTGTATTTGTATTTGTATTTGTATTTGTATTTGTATTTGTATTTGTATTTGTATTTGTATTTGTATTTGTATTTGTATTTGTATTTGTATTTGTATTTGTATTTGTATTTGTATTTGTATTTGTATTTGTATTTGTATTTGTATTTGTATTTGTATTTGTATTTGTATTTGTATTTGTATTTGTATTTGTATTTGTATTTGTATTTGTATTTGTATTTGTATTTGTATTTGTATTTGTATTTGTATTTGTATTTGTATTTGTATTTGTATTTGTATTTGTATTTGTATTTGTATTTGTATTTGTATTTGTATTTGTATTTGTATTTGTATTTGTATTTGTATTTGTATTTGTATTTGTATTTGTATTTGTATTTGTATTTGTATTTGTATTTGTATTTGTATTTGTATTTGTATTTGTATTTGTATTTGTATTTGTATTTGTATTTGTATTTGTATTTGTATTTGTATTTGTATTTGTATTTGTATTTGTATTTGTATTTGTATTTGTATTTGTATTTGTATTTGTATTTGTATTTGTATTTGTATTTGTATTTGTATTTGTATTTGTATTTGTATTTGTATTTGTATTTGTATTTGTATTTGTATTTGAGTGTTAAATTCAGAGCTAATTTTCATTTGTATCAATTTTACATTTGTATTTCTATTAATAGCTAGTTTTCATGGATAAATACATTAAAATTATATTTTAAATTCTAACGTCATACAAAGAAATTAGAGAAATTTTAGTTTGAATCCTATTTTTGTATTTCAAAAATTAAAAGGTAAGATGTAACAATCCATATGGAAAGGGAAGAAACAAATGATTTGAAAAAGATATGTTGGAGAGAATAAAGGAAGTGAATCACTCCCCTTTTCTTTTTTATCTCTAAATATAAATAAAATAGTAAAAAAAATTATTATTTTATATTAGAGTCCTAAATACATTTAATCACTAATTAAAATCTATAAAATGTACTTATTAAAACTTAGACTAATATCCTATTTGGCCAAGCTAATTTCCTTGCAAAATTGCTTCTTTTTCTTAAAAGTGCTTATTTTGAAAAGTTGAGGCGATTAATCAAGCTTTTGGGAGAAAATAAGTATTTTTGAGGAGCAGTAGAATCAGTTTTTCATGAGCAAAAAATAGTAGCTTCTCTCCAAGAGCACTCTTTTAAAAAAGCAATTTTGAGAAAAATATACATAAATGCACTTTTAAAAGTATGGTCAAACACTAGTTGCTACTAAAAAACACTTCTTTAAATTTATTGACCAAACACAAACTACTTTTCACCAAAAGTAATTTCTTGAAAAGCACTTTTGGAAAAAATACTTATCAAAATAAGCTTATTTTATAAGTTTGGCCAAACAGACTATAAAAAGTTGGATAAGAGAGGTATAAGTTGGCTATATGTGAAGTTTTTCCTTTGATTATTTACATCAAACCAAACATACCCCCCAAACTTATGGATGGTAAGGTAGTCATTCAACTTGAGAAGGATGAAGTAGATCTGGAAACCCAGAAATGGAAGAGTGCCCTTATTGTTTATGCTATAGGGGATTGCCCAGGATATAATACAATGGTGCGATTCATTAAGATGAATTGGAATATTGCTGAACCCACTATTTATAAGCACGAAGAGGGGTATTTCATTGTAAAATTTAGTAACACGGAGGATATGCAGACTGTACTTATAAATGGACCCTATACTATCAACTACAGACCTCTCATTATTCAACCCTGGAGTGCTGAATTTGACTTCAATCAGGAATTCCCTACTGAGATTCCACTGTGGCCGAAATTCCCTAAACTCCCTATGAATTATTGGGGTTGCAATTCATTGAGTAGAATTGCTAACTCTATAGGGAAACCTATGTTTACAGATGAATGCACTACGAAACAAACCAGGGTATCCTTTGCTAGAATATTGATCGAGGTTAATGTTACACGCAATATGCCTGATGAAATCACTGTCATGGATCCTAGCGGACTATCCTTTCAATATATTATAGTGTATAAGTGAAAGTCGTTGTTTTTCAAAGTATGCCAAATTATTGGGCATAAGTGTGCCCCCGCACCCAAGCAGCCACAAGAAAGATCTCACAGACGAGGTGCCAATGCAATAAGAAGGAGAGTTGTGACTCAATGAAAAAAAAACCCTACGTAAATAGCAAACCCATCTGGGAACCAGCCTGCTAGTCCAAAAAAAGCTCCAAGTGTTGAGGATGTGCATGTTATTCCAGCGAAAATAAATTCACTTACCAGAACTGAGGCTAATGAGCGTCCTAGTGGTGCGAAGGAGCAACCTGATAAAGGTAAATTTTAGTGTAGCAATCCTAAATTCACTCTAACAAACTTTCCTGTGCTCGAAGATATACCTATCAGGAACAAGGTCTTGAGTCTTAATAGTGAAGTTGGTTCCACCAGTTACCTCTCTCCTGATAAAGGGAGACATGTTCAATCAATATGACGTGGTTAGTATGGAATGTACGTGTTGTAAATAAGAGGTACAAACAAAAGGAGGTTAAGAAAGTTCTACAAAATAAAAAAGTTAAGCTAGCCGGCTTGATTGAAACAAGTGTCAAACAACCACATATGCAGAGAGTCCTCGATAATATAGTTCCTGGCTGGGGTAACCTGCACAATTATCACTACGGTAGTAATAGACGAATTTAGGTGGTATGGGATATAATAGTTATGATGTGTAGCAAATGAGTGTATCTCCATAATTGATCCACTGCCTAGTTAAGAATAAGAAAGAGGATACAGAATGCTACCTCATAGTCATTTATGAATTTAATTCACTAGAGCAAAGAAAACAATTATGGACTGATCTGAGAATCCTGGCGCAAAATATGAACATTCCTTGGGCCATAATTGGATATTTCATGTAACGCCCTGAATCTGGTAATCGAAATGCTACACGATGCTCATAACCCTGAAGGACCATAAGCTAACCCATGACTGATATCTGTAACTGAGCACTGAATAATACATTATAAATATGCGGAATATAAGCTGTAAGGCCATAAGGTTCAAAACTGAACTAATACTGAATATAAAATAATGTCTGTAGTGGGGTATGACAATACCCAAAACTGAGATAAACTGTCTGAAACATGTTGTAATCTGAAAGCCTCTAAACTGTTTGAAAACTGTAGAGTTGATGGGACATGTCCCCCAACTAACTCTGAACTACTGAAATAATAAAGTAATAAGATAATCATGCTATCCTCGAATGATGAGGACTCACTGCTAGTCTGGCTGCTAAACGTCTGATCTACTAAGGATGCTCAGGAGCTCGTGCTTCTAAACCTATGGTATAAAACACCATAGCAAAAATGCATCAGTACTTTGAATGTACTGGAATGCAAGTGAGGTAGGCTAAATGCAAGGGTTCATATGCATGAACAATAATAACTAACTGTATAACATGAACGTGAGAATACATGCATGAATACGTAACTGTAATTGAGATCGTGATAATGTTGACTCATGAATTCTGATAACGTGGATTTACTGATATCTGACTACTGATACTGGTATACTGAATGACTGGGTCTACTGAATACCGAGGAACTAATCTCATATTACTAATAAAGGAATGACTGTTTCTGACAGTTCTGATTATGAATAACTGGTCTGATTGATTGTATCTGACAATCTTGAAACTGAATACTGATGACATGGGTTTCATATAATTAATATAATATTAACTGAGTTTGTGATAACATGATTACTGAGTCTGAATACTGATAACATGAGTGACTGTATCTGACAGTCCCAATACTGATGGAACTAGCTGGGTTCCGCATTGTACTAATTTGACTGTATCTGTCAGTCCTGGATTTCTGTAGAACTGAATTGAGTTCTATTACTAAAATTGGATCTGAAACTGAGACTGTGGGAGGTAATCATCTAACCGACATTCCCCGAAACTGAACTGGTGGGGTCCAACCTGTAACCTCAGCTGGAAGGGTGTCAGTACCATGCCACGGATAAAGACAAGCTATGAGTATACCCTCTCTAACAGGGAGCTCTTCCATCAACCCCTCTTGTAAGGAAAACTCAAATGAGATGTGTATAGTCCCTAGACTCATAGGGGTATATCTCAACCTACGCTGGCTACATAGTTTTGGAATGCAGGGATTTCTACTAAGGATTACACTCTCTACTGGCTGACACTATGTGTCCTCATCCCTAGGTTCACTCGGTGCTGAATCCTACTCCCAACTGAATAAACACTGAACTGATTATACTGAACCGAACTGTTAGTGATCATATTGTATAACTGATTTGAACTGAGTTCACTAAGTTTCGTTGATTGATGGAATACTACTGAGATCTGAGGACTGACGGAGAGTACTAAAGTTACTGAGATTTCTGGGAATACTGAGGTTACCGAGATTACTGAGTACTGATGTTACTGAGACCACTGAGGTAACTGAGATTACTGAGTAGGACTAGACTGATACTGAATTTACTGAGTTTTTTTGAGTCATGAGAATGACTGAATTCTAAGGATCTTGGCTTGACTGAAAGTATCGTGAAAACATGACACTGGCTCTAGGTACACAGCTAAATTATCGGGTGCAAGTATCCCCAGGACTCGATAGCATCAAACTGACAGGGCATGATACTTTTTGAACACATGACCAATATTAACAATTCATAATACATTAATTTAGTGATTTCATGAAGTACATGGTTATCATAGTCTTGTACATGAATGGAATTACATATAAACATGTCATACTTTCATCAACCTAATCTCATGGACATTCCCTCAACCATTCATAATGCACATAATATCATGGAAGTCATTCTTAGTCATAGGGTAAAGCATACACTTATCACTTGGGTCACAATTAAGCTATAATGCATAATTTCTATTCTCTTAGGCATTTTATCAAACACCTAGGATGCATGACTTAGGGCATAGGCATGACCATCGAATTAATACAATAAAACTTCATATTTTAACTCAATTTCACATGTTTTAGACCACATACTAGTATAGGTATGCATAATGTTTATTCATGGATTTACTGATATCTGAGTACTGATACTAGGATACTGAATGACTGGGTCTACTGAATACTAATGAACTAATGTCATATTACTATAAAGGAATGACTGTTTTTGACAGTTCTGATTATGAAAAACTGGTTTGATTGATCGAATTTGACAGTCCTGAAACTGAATACTGATGACATGGGTTTCGTATAATTAATATAATATTAACTGAGTGTGTGATAACATGATTACTGAGTCTGAATATTGATAACATGAGTGACTGTATCTGACAGTCCTGATACTGATGGAACTAGATGGGTTCCGCACTGTACTGATTTAACTGTATATGACGGTCCTGGATTTTTGTAGAACTAAACTGAGTTCTATTACTGAAACTGGATCTGAAACTGAGACTGTGGGAGGTAATCATCTAACCGACATGCCCCAAAACTGAACTGGTGGGGTCCAACCTATAACCCCAGCTGGAAGGGTGTCAGCACCGTGCCACGGATAAAGATAAGCTGTGAGTATACCCTCTCTGACAGGGAGCTCTTCCATCAACCCCTCCTGTAAGGAAAACTCAAATGAGTTGTGTATAGTCCCTAGACTCGTAGGGGTACATCTCAGCCTACGCTGGCTACATAGTTTTGGAATGCAGGGATTGTTACTAAGGATTACACCCTCTACTGGCTGACATTGTGTGTCCTCATCCCTAGGTTCACTCGGTGTTGAATCCTACTTCCAACTGCATAGACACTGAACTGATTATACTGAACTGAACTGTTAGTGATCATATTGTATAACTGATTTGAACTGAATTCACTAAGTTTCATTGATTGACGAAATACTACTGAGATCTGAGAACTGACGGAGAGTACTGAAGTTATTGAGATTTCAGGAAATACTGAGGTTACCGAGATTACTGAGTACTGATGTTACTGAGACCACTGAGGTCACTGAGATTACTGAGTAGGACTAGACTGATACTAAATTTACTGAGTTTTCCTGAATCATGAGACTGACTAAATTCTAAGGATCATGGCTTGACTGAGAGTATCGTGAAAAAATGACACTGGCTCTAGGTACACAACTAAATTATCGGGTACAAGTACCCCCAGGACTCGATAGCATCAAACTGACAGGACATGACACTTCTTAAACACATGACCAATATCAACAATTCATAATACATTAATTTGGGGATTTCATGAAGCACATGGTTATCATAGTCTTGTACATGAATGGAATTGCATATAAACATGTCATACTTTCATCAACCTAATCTCATGAACATTACCTCAACCATTCATAAAACACACAATATCATGGAAGTCATTCTTAGTCATAGGGTAAAGCATACACTTATCACTTGGATCACAATTAAGCTATAATACATAATTTCTATTCTCTTAGGCATTTTATCAAACACCTAGGATGCATGACTTAGGGCATAGGCAGGACCATCGAATTAATACAACAAAACTCCATATTTCAACTCAATTTCACATGTTTCAGACCACATACTAGTATAGGTTCATGAACAACACATAAAGATTCCAACTTGGAAATCATACAACCATAATCACATGAACATAATCAACCCACAACAAAATATTCACAATACAAGATTTAAAACTTAATTCTTGGGCTTCATGGATGAAAGAAATCCATGAATGAACACTGTGCATACCTTAGTTCTTGATTCTATGAAGATTGACGGAGAGATTCTTGAATTTGAGTCTTGCATTCGAATCCCCAATTGAAAGCCCTAACTTGTTCTTGAGAGAAACTTGAGAGAAACAATATACTTTGGGTGAATTATGGATGAATTACGTGTTATTGGGTATATATAGGGGTGAGAAATTAACCCTTTTAACCCTTGGACGCGTATTTTAATTCTGTGAAAATTTCCCGACTTGGACCCTTGGCGCAACGCGGCGCTATCACGCCATGTCACTGGAATTTGATAACTCTGAATTTGAGCCTTGGCGTGACACGCCATAATCACGGAGACTCACTGGATTTTGACGATTTCCATTTTGGCTGGCTCTGCGATGTGTTGATGGCTCAGGTGGCACACTGTCTTTCTAAAATGGCTCTAACTCTTCGCCCGGGTGTCGAATTTGGGAGAATTTGGTATCGATGGAAAGCTTATTCAATTTCCACTTGATAAAAAGTGAAAATATTTAAAATACCATATGTATAAAATTGGATTCATCTTTGAAACAAGTCTTTAACATTTCTAGGATGATTTTAAGCTAGGTAGAAGTATGACGTATTACATTTTAATGTGCTACTTTACCAACAGGATAGGTTATCTAACAATTCAGTCACGTATGGAGTTGTTAGGGACCTGTCAGAGTGTGTTCATGATCTCTTGCTAAGTGAGCTTAACTGGAAAGAAAATTGCTATACTTGGAGCAATAAATAAATGGGAGATGAGAGAGTAAGCTATAGACTGGATAGGGCATTATGTAACACGGATTGAATGAGTAAGTAGGGGACATGTGGTGATAGAATATGACCATTCTAGCATATCAGACCACTCACCTATGGTGCTATCTATTTATGATACTCAGAGGAAGATCAAAGTCCCATTTAGGTTCTTTAATGTGTGGAGTGACCACAAAAAGTTTATCCTTATTGCCAGAGAGTGCTAGCAAAACAGACTAGCTAGATCCAGTATGCAGAATATTTGGAGGAAACTAAAAGCTATTAAACCAACACTTAGGAAGCTCAATAGTGAAGAATTTAAATATACTGTACAGAAAATGGAGAAAGCCAGAAGTGAGCTAGTTGCTGTCCAATAACAAATGCAAATACAATGGGACTCAAGCCTGCAAATAAAAGAGAAATATATAATCTAAGACCTTGATAAATGGTCCATTCTAGAAGAGAGTATTATGAAACAAAAGTCGAGGGCTAAATGGATCAAACTTGTGGACTCAAATACTGCATACTTCTCATCTGCGGTTAAAGTAAGAAGTCAAAAGAAGAATATTCATGAACTAAAATCCCTGGAAGGTGACTTACTGAAAGACTCTACAGAGATTCAACAGGAAATTATGGCTTTCTACAGAGGCCTGATGGGAACTGTTTCTCGAGAACTGCCGAGCATCAATAAAATGGTAATATCCAAATGGACAATACTTACCCAGGAGCAACGGATCAAGCTTATCTAGAAAGCAACTGATGCAGAGATATGGGATTGTTTATCAGCGATTGGCGATGTTAAAGCTCCGGGATTAGATAGTTTTAATGCTATTTTCCTTAAGAAATCTTGGTTGATTATCAAGCCAAACGTGCAAGAAGCTGTAAGGGAGTTCTTTAATACAGGGACTAGGTACAAACCTATAAACTGTACCACCATTACACTAGTTGCTAAAAATCAAAATCCTGCTACCAATTGCTTGTTGCTCTGTACTGTATAAACTTATCTCCAAGATTTTAGCTACAAAAATGCAAGTTGTGATGACTACAATAGTGTGTGAAGCTCAGGAAGGATTTATACCTGGAAGGAAAATTGGAGATAACATAATTCTGGCTCATGAATTGGTGAAAGTCTAAACAAGGAAAAACATCTCTCAAATATGCATAATTATGATTAATCTTCAAAAAACATACGACTCTGTGGTGTGGGTGTATTTGGAGAAAGTATTAATAGAATTGGGATTTCCAAATACTTTCATCAATTGGGTTATGGCTCGCGTTACTTCTGTGTCTTATAGTGTGTTGTTCAATGTTGATCCCTTACCTCCATTTGAAGCTGCAAAAAGATTAAGGCAAGGGGACCCTATCTCTTCTTTTTTATTTGTAATAGCTATGGAATACCTTAGTAGACAACTTAATATGCTAAAAGAGGATAAGGATTTCCAATACCATCTAAGATGTGTAAAATTGTCTATTAGTCACCTCTGTTTTGCTGACAATCTACTGTTGTTCTCCAAGGGTGATGAACGATCTGTTGAAAAGCTTCATTAGGTTTTCACTGCCTTCTCTAGAGATTTAGGTCTCCAAACAAATTTAGGAAAGAGTGCTGTCTACTTTGGTTGAGTAAAACAGAGTGAGTAAGATAGAATTCTTCAAAAACTAACCTACAACAAAGGAGAATTTCCCTTTAGGTATTTAGAAGTGCCCCTGTCTACGCAAAAGATGTCTTTAATCTAATGGAAACCCTTAATAACAGAATCACAACAAAGATAACCTCTTAGATAGCTAGGAACTTATCTTATGCAAGCAAGGCTCAACTAATATAGTAAGTTATTTTTGGGATACAGGTCTATTGGGCTCAGATTTTCATGCTGCCAACTAAAGTGATGAAACTCATTGAATCACATTATAGAAGTTACTTGTGGTTAAGCAGTAGCACCATCACAAAGAAACCTTATAGCATGGGAGAAATTGTGTGCACCAAAAAATGTTGGAGGTTTAAATATTACTAATATGCTCTCATGTAATAAGGCTGCAATTGCTAAAAATTATTGGGATTTGGAGCATAAGGTAAACAAAATATGGATCAGGTGGGTGCATACCTATTATATAAAAGGGCAACAGGTGGAGTACTGATAACGCCCAAACTACAACTCTCGTTAGAAAGTGTAAGCGGTCGCTGTCAAATATAGAACCCAACTGGGTTGGGTGTCAAATCCCACAGGGAATACTTGGTCACTAAGTGTTGCAATTATTAGTAAACTGTTGGTCGAAAATTCCACGGAAAAGGGGTTTTTTGATTTAGGTGTGAATTAATAATATCAAAGTAACGAATGAATGATTTGGTTAGTAAAGGTTAATCACAGAGAATAATAAGTTAGGGTTATGTCCACCTTGTAGTTTCTACTTCTCTATTAACTATGAGTAACGCGGAATTTAGACATGCATGCACTTATAGAGAATCGTATTCTAATTCTAAATCCAAGTGTTTCCCAACCATCAAGGATTTATTTCACTTTAGCTCTCCCGAGCCTAAAGTGTATAACAAATGGTACAAATTCTCCAAGAAGTTAATCCGGTTAAGGCATTAACGTGTAAATAGAGGTTAGAAGCCCTATTTCCTTGTCACACTCTCTTTTCCAAACATGTAACTTTTCTCCCGAACAAGTTAATGCTATAATGGCATGTTCTCTATGTTTGCAACCATGAGAATTTAATTAAAACGAAGAGAGTAATGATATAAGTAGCATACACATCAAGAATTCACAAACTCATAGCAACAAATAGTATCTTACAAGGTTTCCATAACCCTAACAGAGAAGTTTAGCTACTCATGAGTACAACTGAAATCAAAGAAGACATCATCATCATACCAAAGTTAGAATAATCTCACGATGGGAATGAGTTTGGCGTCAAACAAGAGGTTGACGTTTTTCTTCCCTTTAGCCGTTCGTGTAGTCTTAGCGTTTTTCTCTGTCTTAAACTTACAGAATCTATAAACTGAATAATGAAAAGTGCTGAATAATAATGATCGAATGAATGCTGAAAATTCAGCAAATAAGGTTTTTATAACATCCTTGTCCTACTAAGTTACTGTTGTATCCCTAAGTATTTAGAAATACTGATTTTGCCCGGGACAAGTTCTCCATGCATCACATTCAGTCCACAAGCTTCCAAAAGCTGCCTTCCCTCTTATGTGAAGTTTCCCTTTGCTGCCCAAAGGTCCACAAAGTGCTGAAATCTTCATCATTAATACCTGAAAAATATGCTAATCACATAGGTTAGCTCACTTAAAGGAAAATGAACTAAAAGTGCAGGAATTATATATTTTATCCTCCAAACTTAGCTAAAATATGGGTAAATTATGGTTCTTAGGGGTATAAATACGCCCAACATCACCACCCCACACTTAAAGCTTTGTTCGTCCTCGAACAAAATATTACGTCCATGCAAACACCTAACTAGAATTTCACAATAGCAACACAAAATGTTCAACAAGACATGCACGACAATTATTAACAGAGAGTAGGTTTCTTGATCACTACTAGAAATAATTCAACCTCCAACATAGACTCGTGAGGATGGTTAATTCGTATCCACAAGTTAAGCCACAAAGAATCATATAACACTACCCAAAAATCATCAACCATGTGTGTCTCACACAAGATATTACCCATGATCACTCACAGTTTTGCAATTTTCGAAACATGGGTATAAGACTCTCCTTGCTCTCACTTCTCACAAAGAATTCTTATGTTGCAACTGATGACCATAGGCTTGCCCTTAGTGTAATGCTCTACTAATATCGGAATGCTAAGCTTAGGATCAAATAGGTCTTTACAGGTTGTAATGTAGGCTAAGGGACAGGTAGGACTATTTTGGCCAGAAATAGTGACTATGTTCCCTAAGCGCTTTAATACACTACGTTATGTCATTAACACTCTCTTTTAAACAACCCCTCTACTTTCCTTTCATCTACCACCCCTTTTCACCTATTTTGTTATTCAATTATAAACACAACTATCTTTTTATTTTTCTATTTCTTTTTTTTTTTTATAAAACACCTCTATGATAGCCATTTTTTTTCACAATAATTTCAAGTACCAATACACTCTGAGGCATCACTCTCACCCAATTTCCTCTTATTTTGTCACATGACTCTACAATTTAAAGCGCTTAGGAATTTGGATCAAATTATGGTCTTGAAAAAAAATGGATTAGGCTACATATGATGCTGTCAAAGAAAATAGCTAAAGGCTCAAAGGGGGTTAACTAGGATAATGTACAAAGGTAGGTAAAAAGAAGGTAAACAATTACAGGCTGCCAAAGAAATGCCTAAATCATCTCCTAAACTCACACTCTTTATTTTGCTTTACACACACACCAGGCAAGTTCTAGCATCAGTCACAACACAGAATATACTATAACCTCACACACACAAGGCACATGGTCAACTTTATTGGGAGCAGTATAGACTCTTGACCCAACAGATGAATGAATTAAACCACACAATTATCACACAGTGAGTCACACTTAGAGCCTAAATATCTCAATAGTAATGAATTAGCACAAACTCTTGTTATAATACCATGCCGTCTATCAAAACAATTTCATACAAAATATAAATTTTTTTTCGAAAATTTAACTAACTAATTACGACTAATTAGCAAAAACAAGAATAAATGTAGGCAAAGAAGTACCATACAACATACAAATACCAGCACCCCACACTTAGACTGGACACACTGCCCTCAGTGGAAAATAAATAAGGAGAACCTGATTAGTCGGACTCTTCCTCTATGTCTGGGGTCATACCCCCTGCGTCGGAATCATCATCAGAGTCGTCATCCACGTCTGAGTCTGGCAGTCGGCGATTATCGTCAGTCGGCACGTCATCATTGAGAGGTTCCTTAAAATGTACCCCTACTCCACACATAGCCCGCGCATGCTCATTCATCGGGTAGTCATAATCCAACTGCTGAAGCTCTGCATCAGTTGGAACCCGACCCCCACTCATCATGGTAAACCGAGTCATGCCATATAGATGGCGAAAGAAACTTTCATCCCGAGCATGTCTTTCTGCAGTGGTAAGGTTGATGCCATGACCAGTTTCAGGCTCTTTAACTTTCGTAAGATCAACCTTCTTTGGGTTGTGTGGAAGCTTATGATCTGCAGGTTCCTCTTCAATGTGCTCCTTCCTTAAGATCACAGTCAATAGATTGCCAAAGCTGAAATGGGACCTTTTGTGCAGCCTAGCCTTACGCATTGACGATCGTATAACCGCACCAATGTTGGTGGGAATATTAGTCATCAGAGCGTACACCAAGCATACTTTATCGCGTGTGATCTTTGTGTACTGTGTCCCAGGAATCAGGCAAGAGTTGACTATCCTCAACCATATACGAGCTTCTCTGTTCAAGGAAGCATACGAGAAGGTATTGTGCCGACCGTTATCCTTGTGACGAATCTACCGGGCCATGGACCTTGTTTCGCACAGTGTGTGTCTGATTGCCCTGTAGGGAGGTCTGTGATAAAGCTCCTTGAGCGGTGATGGATCCACAGATGGAAGGCCCAGAAAAGAGTTGAAGAACTTCGTATTCAGTTGCAAGACTTGGCCCCGAATCTTTACTTCACTTCCGGTAGTCTTTGGGGACCAATTGGCATAAAACTCTCGCGTTAGATCAAGATTGCATTCCCCCATATCTCGGTAAATGAAATCAAGATTTAGTGCCAGGATTTTAGCCAAAATGCGGGGCTCTCTCTTTGCTAGACTCTCCTTCTGCATCAAATCCACGTGAACATATTTTTTTACTTTGTTGTTCTTGTACCACTCCTTTCCTTCCTCCTCTAGGACCCATTTTATCCCGAAAGTGCGTCAAGGCACTTGCAAAGAGGAGGACTCAGCTTGCTCTTTTCTTGATCGTTTCTGACCTTTCTGTGAGGTGGACACTTTTTCTTTTCCTTGTCGTCCTTTTGGAGCCATTCTACCTGAGATCAAAATAGAGTCATGTTAGTTTCATCTCGGAAGATTCACTATAATCGAACAAAAACCAGTGATGGCACCACCCCATACTTAATTTGTTGGCACAGACTAATTAAGTGAGTGATGTCGATTACTCAGACTTCGTCGACATACATTTAGGCAATATGTTCCAACAACATGTTTAGCACAGTCATATGTTCATGTAATCTTGAATATCCTTTCCAACTTTATTTCAATGGATTTATGCACTTTTTGAACAAGACTACCACATAGAGTTCTTATCAGGTTATTGCATAGAAATAATCACACCATCGTATACTTGTGGTCAATCATAATCCATACCTCGATGAATGAGTCATTCAAACATTCAAGCTTACAACGTTCAAGATTATGCATTAACTTCACAATTTCGACTCCATAAAAATATGACAGTGTATAACAATCAAGTACAAGTCGGAACAAAGTCAAGAACACCCACACGTATTCTTTCACTCAATCTAGATGTATCATAACAAACCAATCATATTCTTATCACCAAACACCACTCCAAAATCTAAAATACCATTATAAGCGTAGTATTGCAGCAACTACGGGATATAAAAGAATAACTTACTTGGCGATTGTTTGGGAAGATGATCTTGCAAGATTAGATGAGCAAAAAGAAATTTTTTGAGAGATTTGGGAAGCTTAGGCGGCGCCTAGGTTGAACAAACAAGTGCATTTTGTTCTAAGGTTGAAGATCTATTTATAGACTAAGCCATGGGTCGGGTTTGATCCATGTAAAATCGGGTTAGGAGACAAAAACGCATAAGTAGGCCGCGCCTAATGCTTTGCCTATGCTTAGCGTAGGCGGCGCCTTTGTCAATGCCTAGTTGGACATAGGCGGCGCCTTTGTCAATGCCTTGTTGGGCATAGGCGGTGCCTTTGCCAATGCCTTGTTGAAACAGTGAGCATAGGCAATGGCATAGGCGGCGCCTATGGTATTGCCTAGATTTACATAGGCGGCGCCTATGGTATTGCCTAGATTTGCATAGGCAATGCCTTGTCCGTTGCCTATGTGAGGCAGTAAGCATAGGCAATGGTATAGGCCTTGCCTTGTCCATTGCCTAGATTTGCATAGGCCTTGCCTTGTCCATTGCCTAGATTAGTATAGGCATTGCCTTGTATATTGCCTAGATTAGCATAGGCAATGCCTAGCCGATAGCATTTGCTCCATCATTCCTACTTTACCACCTTTAGCATGGCTCACTTTCAACTTAAAATTTGGGACCAATCTCTTCCTTTATACATCTTTCACCTACACTTAATAAAAAATAACAAAAAATGATTAGACGGATGGGTTGCCTCCCACCAAGCGCCTTAGTTTTTGTCGTGGCTCGACTCTTCTTTTTGGATTTTTATTGAACAAAAACAAACTCCTAGTAAAACAAAATTATTAAAAACGATGGGTTGCCTCCCATGTAGCGCTTGATTTATTGTCGCGGCACGACATAGTTATCTCGATTACTTTAGACTTCATCGAGATAGACAGTGGCTATACATTTTATCGAATCAAATGGACCGATATATGGCTTCACTCATTGACCATTCACCTTAAAGACACCACCATCATTGTTTTTTAACTCTACTACTCCAGACGAGTAGACTTGGCTAATTTTAAATGGACCAGACCATCTAGACTTCAACTTACCTGGAAATAACTTCAGTCTGGAGTTGAAAAGAAGTACCAAATCACCCTTCTGTAAGTTTCGTTGGATAATCGTCCGATCATGGTACTTTTTCATCCGTTCCTTGTAGAGGTCTGCTCTTTCATACGCGTGTAGACGGAATTCATCCATCTCATTTAGCTGTTCCAATCTCAGATTAATAGCATCATCCCAATTCAAGTTAAGCCGCTTCAAAGCCTATAGCGCTTTATGTTCGAGCTCGATTGGCAAGTGACAAGCCTTCCCATAAACTAGTTGGTAAGGTGACATACCAATTGGTGTCTTGAATGCAGTCCTATAAGCCCATAAGGCATCATCCAGCTTTCGGGACCAATCCTTCCTACCAGCATTTACAGTCTTAGCAAGGATCATCTTGATCTCCCGATTAGAAACCTCTACCTGTCCACTAGTTTGTGGGTGGTAAGGTGTAGCTACCTTATGTTGCTTGACCCTATATTTCACCAACACGGCTCTGAACAGCTTGTTGCAAAAGTGTGATCGATGGTACGTGGTACCCCAAAATGAGAGATGATATTTCTCTTTAAGAATGCTACAACACGCTTACCTTCATTATCAGCCAGCTCTACCGCTTCGACCCATTTGGATACATAATCCATAGCAACTAGGATATATTTCATCCCAAACGAATTCACAAATGGGCCCATGAAATCAATACCCCATACATCAAATAGCTCCACTTCAAGAATATTAGACATGGGCATCTAATGGTGCTTTGAAATCGCGCCTTGCCTCTGACACTGATCACATCTTCTCACAAAATCATAGGCATCCTTGAATAATGAAGGCCAATAATAGCCGCTTTGCAATACCTTCCTGGCTGTCCGATCACCTGCATGGTGACCCCCAACTTGGGAAGCATGACTTGCTTCCAAGATGCTAGGCACCTCCACATCAGAGATGCATCGCCTAATAACACCATCAACACATCGTCAAAAAAGATACGGTTCATCCCAGAAGTAGTGTTTCACATCATGCATGAACTTTCTCTTTTGATGAAAGGAGAGATTCTCAGGCATCACTTTACTTACCACGTAGTTCGCAAAGTCTGCATACCACGGTAAGTCTTCTACCATAGTGGCTAGGATCTCTTCGTCGGGAAATGCATTATCAATCTCAAGGTCGGGTTGCACTATGAGCTCACTCTCAAGTCTAGATAGATGATCAGCTACTTGGTTTTCGCAACCTTTTCTATCCTTTACCTCGAAATCAAATTCTTAAAGCAATAACACCCACCGAATTAGCCTTGGCTTAGCATCCTTCTTTGCCATTAAATATCTCAGAGCCGCATGATCTGTGTGAACCACCACTTTGGTTCCCAACAAGTAAGCACGGAACTTTTCAAAAGCATAAACAACTGCTAGTAGCTCTTGTTCCATGACGGTATAGTTCTTCTGGGCTTCATTCAAGGCCTTGCTCGCATAGTATATTGGATGAAATAGCCTTTATCTTTTCTGACCAAGTACAACACCCAAAGCTACCCCACTTGCATCACACATCACTTCAAACGGTAGAGACCAATCGGGTGCTACAATAATAGGAGCTTCAACTAGCTTCCCTTTGAGGCATTCAAATGCCTTCAAGCAATCTTCACCGAAGTCGAACTTTGCATCCTTCTCCAAATGTTTGCATAATGGACTAGCAATCTTGGAGAAGTCTTTAATAAACCTCCGATAAAAACCTGCATGACCGAGGAAACTACGAACTCCCTTTACAGAAATTGGAGGTGGTAGTTTCTCGATAACTTCAATCTTGGCTCGATCCACCTCAATTCCTCTTTCAGAGACTTTATACCCAAGAACAATGCCTTCCTTCACCATAAAATGGCATTTCTCCCAGTTTAGCACCAAGTTGAATTCAACACATCTCTGCAACACCATACTCAGATTTGCCAAACATGATTCAAACGACTCACCTACTACTGAAAAATCATCCATGAACACCTCCAAGGTGTCTTCAACCATATCAGAAAAAATGGACATCATACAACGCTGAAAAGTGGCAAGTGCGTTACATATCCCAAATGGCATACGTTTGAAAGCAAATGTACCATACGGGCATGTAAAAGTTGTCTTCTCTTGATCTTCAGGAGCAATGCAGATCTGATTATAGCCGGAATAACCATCTAAGAAACAAAACCATCCCTTCCCTGCCAATCGATCAAGCATTTGGTCCATGAATGGCATTGGGAAGTGATCCTTTAGCGTCCACGAATTCAGCTTCCGATAGTCCATGCACACTCTCCACCCTGTGACAGGTCTGAGTGGAATTAGCTCATTCTTTTCGTTTGCGACTACCGTCATGCCCCCTTTCTTAGGCACACATTGTACCGGACTCACCCATTTACTGTCGGAGATTGGATACACCACCCCAGCATCTAACAACTTAATAATTTCTTTCTTCACCACCTCTTTCATAGGTGGATTCAAACGACGTTGATGCTTAATTGTGGGCACGCAATCTTCTTCGAGCTGAATCTTGTGCATACATATTCCAGGAGAGATACCAATTATATCAGCAATAGTCCAACCGATGGCTCTCTTGTATTTTTTTAGAACAGAGATGAGAGTCGCTACTTGCTGTTCACCTAAATCAGCCGCAACAATAACCAGAAGTGTATCACCACTTCCCAAAAACACATACTTCAGGTGGCTGGGCAGCTCTTTCAATTCTAGCACTGGTGGTTCTTCAATGGATGGCTTTGCTGGTGGTGAAGGTCGATTCTTAAGATCAAGGTCCAGCTTCTTAGGAGCATGAGAATATGACCCTATTCCTGTTAGAGCACAAATAGTTTCTTCATACTCTTCAACATCCTCACGCTCAAAATTTATAAGCACAGCAGCCAATGGATCAACAATAAGCTGCTTCTCTACAGATAATTCTTTCTCATCTTCATAATAAACATCAGCTACAGAGAACACATTCATATTTTTGGGCTGCTTCATTGATTTGCATACATCAAAATGGACCACTTCGTCATTCATCCGAAATAAAAGCTCATTAGCTCTTAAATCAATAAGCACACTTCCTGTTGCAAGGAAAGGACGCCCCAAGATTATGGGAACTTCAGAATCCACCTCACAATCCAAAATAACAAAGTCTGCAGGAAAAATAAAGGTGGAAACCTTCACAAATACATCATATAAGATACCAACAGGTCGTTTTACCGACCTATCTGCCATCACGAGCCGCATATTGGTTGGTGTAGGATCACCCAACCCCAACTTTCTGTAAATAGATAGCGGCATCAAATTGATGCTAGCTCCCAAATCGTACAATGCCTTAGCAAAATCCAAAGATCCAACCGTGCAAGGAATAGTGAAAGAACCAGGATCTGCCTTCTTCTGAACTAACGATCTTGTAGTGATTGCACTGGAATGATGAACATTATCTGCCAGCTCATAGCTTGCTTCCCGCTTCTTTGTCAAAAGGTCCTTTATTAATTTAGCGTACCCAGGCATCTGTTCCAGCGCCTCCACCAAAGGAACATTAATAGTCAGCTGCTTCAACATAGTCATGAATTTACTGAACCTGGTGTCATCAGCTTTCTTCTTCAGTCTCTGAGGAAAAGGTGGTGGTGGAAGGAGAAGAGTTTTCTCCACCACTTCCTTTTTATCTTGCTTCTGATTATCCATCTTTTCAGGCTGGTGACGTCTAGGTGTAGTGTCATGAACTTTCTCATTCTGATTTTCAGCTTTTACAGAATCATCACAATCTGCTTCAATCACATTCTCTTCTGTATTATCAACCACCTGCTTGCCTTTGAATGGATTTTCTAACACCTTACCACTCCTGGTAGTAATAGCCATACATGATCCATCATTTCTTGGATTTTGCACGGTGTCGCTAGGTAGGGTGCCAGCTTTTCTTTGATTGAATGCCGCTGATAGTTGACTCATTTGTTGTTCCAGCTGTTTTATTGCAGTGGAATGCGAGTCAACCAATTGATTTATTGAGGACAAATCATTTTTTACCTCAGCTAGTCCCGTGTTGGTTGCCTCCACTCCTTTCAAAAGCTTGGCCATCATGTCCTTTATGGACATCTTCCCAGAACTAGTTGCAACAACTTCACTATTTCCAGGAGGGACATACAAACCGCTCCTGTCATTCTTATTCTTCCAATTCCCTTGGTCTCGGTCCTTGTATCCAGATTTTTCATAATAGTTCCGACCTTGGTTTCCTTGGGCATTGCCTCGGAAACCCCTCTAATTGTTCAAATAATTCACTTCCTCCTCAGAATCGAATTCATCTCTACCCTGTGATACAACAGCCTTGATCTTTTCTGTCTTCCCTGATAATAAATGCTTGGTAAGAAGGTCCATCTGTATTTTCATATAAGCCATATCTTGGTCACGTTCCTCTTCTCTTCGCCTCTGTTCTGCTGTCATGCTAGTAGATACAGTAGAGCTTGCTACCTCAGAATCCCTGGTATGCCAAGCTCTACTTTGCTTTGTCATACGATCCAGCATATCACCAGCCTCAATAAAAGTAAGGTCCATGAATGACCCACCCGCAGCATTATCAACCACTGGCTTAGTCACTGAGCTCAAAGCCTTGTATAATATTTCCATCAAGTGGATATTGGTCATCTGATGGTTTGGGCACCGCATAAGCTTCTTCTTGAACCTCTCCCATATTTCGTGGAGAGCTTCAGTTGGAAGCTGTCGAAAATTACTGATCTCCTCTCATAATTGTGCTCTCTTGGATGGCGGAAAGAATCTTTCTAGGAAAGCGTCTTTCAGTTGCCTCCAATTAGTGATAGAGTCAGGAGTTAGCCCGTTCAACCATAGAGTCACCTCTCCAGATAGAGACAATGGAAATAAGCGCAGCCGGATCGCATTCTGTCCAACCCCTGGATTGTCAAACGACTTGCATGTTGAGATAAAGTTGATCAGATGCATATTCGGATCATCGCCTGCAAGTCCACCAAATAAACCTTTGAGTTATAATAGCTGGATCATGGTGCTAGTGACATTGAACTTGGATCCGGGTGCCAAGGGCGGAGGAATAATAGCCCCTGTGGCACCAGCCCCATCCAAGTCGTCATCATCATCAAAAGCAATTTGCACAGCTCGGTGTTTAGGTCTCATTCTCGCTTGACGATCTCTGTTGACATTCCTGTTCACCGGTGCATCCACATCATCTGCACGCCTTGGATTTAATAACTCATCATCACCCAGGTCCTCTTCATCAAGATTTGTTGCCCGACCTGGGTTATCAATATTCTGTTGATGCACTTGAGCAGCTGCCAATGCAGCTAACCTAGCCTGCTCCTGTTGAGCAGCCCTTCTTTCAATGTCACGTTGTGCATCTATTCTGTCAATAAGTTGTGGTTCAGGATTTATGGGTAATAATGGCTGACCAGATCTTCGTGTATTTGGCATACACTCTACCAAACCTGAACAAAACAAAAACAACAAACAAAAAGTAAAATTCGAGAATCTTTGACCAAAGGGTCTAGTAACTATCACAAACTTAGTTGACAACCGTATTCCCCGGCAACGACGCCAAAATTTGATAACGCCCAAACTACAACTCTCGTTAGAAAGTGTAAGCGGTCGCTGTCAAATATAGAACCCAACTGGGTTGGGTGTCGAATCCCATAGGGAATACTTGGTCACTAAGTGTTGCAATTGTTAGTAGACTGTTGGTCGAAAATT
The DNA here is from genome assembly GCA_030864215.1 of Capsicum pubescens. Lineage (NCBI taxonomy): Eukaryota > Viridiplantae > Streptophyta > Magnoliopsida > Solanales > Solanaceae > Capsicum > Capsicum pubescens. The sequence continues at coordinate 113,155,929 of CM061544.1, forward strand.
CCACGGAAAAGAGGGGTTTTGATTTAGGCGTGAATTAATAATATCAAAGTAACGAATGAATGATTTGGTTAGTAAAGGTTAATCACAGAGAATAATAAGTTAGGGTTATGTCCACCTTGTAGTTTCTACTTCTCTATTAACAATGAGTAACGTGGAATTTAGACATGCATGCACTTATAGAGAATCGTATTCTAATTCTAAATCCAAGTGTTTCCCAACCATCAAGGATTTATTTCACTTTAGCTCTCCCGAGCCTAAAGTGTATAACAAATGGTACAAATTCTCTAAAAAGTTAATCCGGTTAAGGCATTAATGTGTAAATAGAGGTTAGAAGCCCTATTTCCTTGTCACACTCTCTTTTCCAAACATGTAACTTTTCTCCCGAACAAGTTAATGCTATAATGGCATGTTCTCTATGTTTGCAACCATGAGAATTTAATTAAAACGAAGAGAGTAATGATATAAGTAGCATACATATCAAGAATTCACAAACTCATAGCAACAAATAGTATCTTAAAGGTTTCCATAACCCTAACAGAGAAGTTTAGCTACTCATGAGTACAACTGAAGTCAAAGAAGACATCATCATCATACCAAAGTTAGAATAATCTCACGATGGGGATGAGTTTGGCGTCAAACAAGAGGTTGACATTTTTCTTCCCTTTAGCCGTTCGTGTAGCCTTAGCGTTTTTCTCTGTCTTAAACTTACAGAATCTGTAAACTGAATAATGAAAAATACTGAATAATAATGATCGAATGACTGCTGAAAAATTCAGCAAATAAGGTTTTTATAACATCCTTGTCCTACTAAGTTACTGCTGCATCCCTAAGTATTTAGAAATACTGATTTTTCCCGGGATAAGTTCTCCATGCATCACATTCAGTCCACAAGCTTCCAAAAGTTGCCTTCCCTCTTATGTGAAGTTTTCCTTTGCTGCCCAAAGGTCCACAAAGTGCTGAAATCTTCATCATTAATACCTGAAAAATATGTTAATCACATAGGTTAGCTCACTTAAAGGAAAATGGACTAAAAGTGCAGGAATTATATATTTTATCCTCCAAACTTAGCTAAAATATGGGTAAATTATGGTTCTTAGGGGTATAAATACGCCCAACATCAAGTACAGTCAAGTTCCTAAGCAGGCATGTTGGATGATACAAAAGATCTTTGAAGCTAAACAAATGCTGCACAATAAGGTGTTGCCTGTATCAGGCTAGTCGTGGGTCAGATAAGTCTATGCTAATCTTTTGATTACTAGGTCTATAGTACCTTGGAAGTGCTTAATGTATCAAAATGCGGCTAGACCAAAATCTATCTTTATTACTTGGTTAAAAATGCATGGTAAAATGCTCACAAATGACAGATTGCTGAAGTGAGGAATGCAGGTAAAACCCAAGTGCTATTTGTGTCAAATACAAGATGAAAGTCGTGAATATCTATTTGTACTTTGCCCATTTCCAAGGGCTTTGTGGACAAGAATCTTATGGCGGATGCATAGGGGTCCATACAACCCTTGTACCTGGCAACTACATCTACATTGGACGATAATGCAAGCTAAGGGGAAGACAATGCAGGCACATATCTTTAAACTAATATACTCAGAACTTATGCATGCTTTGTGGATAGAGAGGAACCAACACATAGTTGAAAATAGAGGAAGATCATGGGAGGTTATAGGTAAAGAGACTGTATATATTGCTTGTGTAAGAGCCCCACCAAGACTGCAGGATGTAGTTCATAGCTACGTGTATTAGAATTTTAGGTTCTCTTCCTAGTAGTTTAGCTCTGAGTTATTGTTTTTGTTAAATTTGAGACTATTAGCGCTGCTGAGTCAAAGCAAGCTACTTGGAGCTTTGTAAAGATTACATTGGTGATTAATAGAAAGTTAGTTACCAAAAAAACATAAAATAATTTGCATCCATTTTCAACTTTTAAGAATCCTAATGGTATTTCTCTCTATTATTTGCCCTACAACTAGGGAAGAATTTTTCATCTTTTTTTTTTTAAATTATAACCGTTATTAACCTTTCATTGTGAAGGACATGATTTATTTTTTTAATTATTGAGAAAATGTATTTTAAGATCTATAGGTTTTAATCAAGTAAATAAGGTTGGTAAGAAGTATAAAAAAATTGGCAAAACTCATAGATATTTCTTTGAATTAATGACTTTCTTTGTAAATATGAATTTAAGGTATAAAGTTCAGTAGTCTATTAGAAATAGATAGAATTGTCATGCAAAAAAGTAGGAAGCACTGATAATTATTTATAAAAATTAATATACCTATATATAAAATTGTAAAATTTTTATATATAATTTATTGATTTATTTTGACTTGTCTTTAATCAAACCAAATATCAACGCTTTTAAAAAGAGATAATTACATAAAAGTACAATTAGAAAATATACTTTACATTTAAGTAGAAAAAAATATACTCTCTCCATTTCAAAAAAAATGACCTACTTCGACTTTACACAAAGTTTAAGAAAAATAAATAAGACTTTTGAATCTTGTGGCCTTAAATTAAAGTTGTGTCAAATGTACCAAAACGCCCTTTAATCTTGTGGTCCTAAACATGCCATGTGGAAAGTTGAAATTGAAATATTACCAAAAAAGGTAAGGGGTCATTCTTTTTGAAACATACTAAAAAAGAAAGTAGATCATTCCTTTTTAAGCGGAGGGAGTACTTTATACTTCATAGCCCAAAATATGATTTGACCATTAATCATAAACTAACTTTTATTTCCATCTATATAGGGAATAAAACTTCAATATTTCTTTCCCAATTCCCTCCCAAAAAATATCAAACAAATTATTATTCAAGGCGAATTATACATAACGCAGCTCAAAAACATCATATACATTAACAATTGATGAAAAATTCAGCATTGTTTTAAGTTTTTTTTTTAACAATTCGAGGTCCTAATGCTTTCTAAAATGAGTTCTATTTCGAGTACGTATAGTTATATGTATTGAGGAACCCAAATATGAAATTTTAAATAATTTGGTGTAGTTTTAAGATATTTTTGACTATTGATGTTGGATTCGAGAAAGAAGGCAAAGACTATTTTTATGGTACAATAGTGTATATATTTGTATAATGTATTTTATATTATTGTATAAATTTATACATTGTATTATATATTATTATATACATAATACAGTCTTTTTATTTTGGTGATTTTTTCTCTCTTCATTTTATACACACTTATACAATGTAGATAAATTGTTTAAATATTATGTATACATATGTATATATTTGAATAAATATGTTTATTAGGTATATATATATATATATATACACACACCTAATATACCACATTATACAAAATTACAAGAGGTGTATAGTATACTCATATACATTATTATACAAAAACATTGACTTTGTCTTCTCCCTTTATTCAAAATAAAATTTTACCTCACCAAATTCCCTCATCTTTGACAACTCGTACTTCAAGGAACTTTTGAGTGGAAGAAAGGAAGGGCTTTTGCAGTTGTCATCAGGCAAGGCTCCCATCTCTAATTCTGCTTTCTATCCCCTTGCTGAGAAATATGTGTGGATGAAGGTGTCTTCTTTGTTGACTATGTTAAGGCTCACTTGAATCTCTCTGAAATGGGTTGGGATACACTTAAGCTTAAGACGGTGATCGAAAGTGCTGGGAGTGGTGGCATTTATTTATTTATGTTTCATTTTTGAAAGTTGTTGGATGTTGACTTTTTTTGCTGCTATTTATACCATGCTTTAGATTTTGTAGCTTTATCAGATGATGATATTGCCACTCTCCCAGCTTAATTAGCTTCTATTGTCACCCTTCTTACTTTGTAAGATGAAAATGAGAGATGTAAGAGAGAGTAATAATTTGGCTAAGGATGTAAAGTAACTTTATTTTTTTATTCAATTGAACCATATTTGGTAATGTAACATAAAGTGCACTATATTTTGTAATATAACATTACTAGTTGCATTTTTTTTATACTTTTTCCTTTTAAAAACTTTAAGCCCAAACCAAACTACCACTAAACAAGAATTGATTTGTTTAATTAATTTTATTCAGTTATCACTTTGATTGAATTTTTAAACAAATCATGAACACCCCTACTAACAACGCATTTCCTCTTCCAAATTTCAATATAGGACAATGTTAACAACTTAAAACAATAGGTGAAGTTAAGTTGTATCTGTTTATATCTTAATTACATATGTTTATTTATCTAATATGATTTTATAACTTACAAAATTAGAATAAATATTGAATACAAACAGTTACCACAATCTTGATAGATCATTATATGAATTGACATATCCTTGAAAAAATAATTTTCATTATTATTTTTAGTTTTTATTCTTCATTGGATATAATACTCCTTTATATATGGTCCCTCGCCACTGAATATCTATTTTAGGATGATAAGCATATAGCTAAATTGTTAGATCTATCAAAATGGAAAGATTATGGAAAGCTAATTGTGCATTCCATGAAAGGACATCCTCTTCTTATTGTTCCATTTCATTTATTTACTATTCTTTGCGAGGCCCGCAAATTTTTTAAGATCATAATTAATGATTTTTGTGCTTAGCTGATAATTAAAGAGACTCCGAGGAGTATACAAATTTATGAGGGTGGTCAAATCATGTAAATATTTAACAACATGTCTTATTTGGTCACTGTCATTTAACATGCATCAGTATTAATAAACATCATACAAAAAGTTGTTCTATTTCCTTTTCTTCTTCTTTCACTTCCACTTCTTTAACTTTTGTTTCTTCGTCCTCATCCTCTTCTTTCTTTTGTTTCTTCTTCCTCTTTTTCTTCTTCCTATTTATGGAGTGTAGGAGCTATGAAGATTATGGTTTTGATGATCGACTTGTGAACTAGGTTTCTGTTACTATAAATCAGGTTCTTGATTATTCTTGGGCTAGTCAATTTAATTATGTGACGTGCAGAAAAGTATATTGTCTAAATAAGAAATACACAATGTATGAAAAAGAAGCAGGAGTCCTAACTCAAATAAATATTTTAAACTATGGTAAAGAGGTATATTCTAGCGGGTTTTCTTACTGGAATTGGTTTGCACAAAAAAGGGAGTTGTTAGCTTAAGGAAGAAACTAGGCAATATATATGTAGCCTTTTTGCACATCCACAGATCTGGGCAATCATAAATGCAAGAAGAAGAAAGACAGAGAAAATCAACATCCTGAATAATATCAAGCTATTACTAGGTGGTAGTCTTGTGTCGAAATCAATTGTGAATAAAAAGTTCTGTTAATGAGTTGTAATGAGTTCTATTTATTGTTAGAACTTAAATGTTTGTGAACTATTGAGGTGAGTCACTTGAGTGAGTCCTTTAGATTACGGAGTTTTAATCCAAAATATTGCTATTGAGAAGTTAGTGGAGATTGATGTTGTAATTCTTATAGTGTGCTTTTTTTGTTTAGTTTATTGTTTACTGCTTACTACGTTTCTCTAAACCAGATTTCTAAAGCGTGTGGCAGAGTTAGCCATTTTTTTCAATTAGTATTAGAGCCTTTCTTTTTAATTTAAGGCTAACACCTTGAAAAGGACCTATGGCTGTCCCACCAACATCCCAAGAAGGTGCCTCATAAACTTGGGCTCCTCTCTTCAATGGACAATACTGCAAATGGTGAACGAATAAAATAATGGACTTCATAATTGGCAAAATTTATGATTTATGGAATGTGATGCTTGATATTCCAACCATTCTTACTAAGATCGGAGATAATGGAAAAATACAGGATTCTAAGGAAAAATCGGAGCTAGATGCAGTAGATAAGATCAATGTTCAAAATAATGTTAAGGACAAAAAAATCATAATCTGTGGAATTTGTCCTGATGAGTATAATAAAATATCTTTCTATTCTACTGCTAAGAAAATTCCTGACACATTACAAACTGCCTATAAAGGTACCATTCAAGTGAAGAAATCTAAGATTGATGTACTAAATAGGAAATATGAATTGTTCAGGATGAAGAAAGGAGAGACTATTCCGAAGATGCATGCCAGGTTCACGATAATTCTAAATGAGATTTACTCACTAAGTGAAGTTGTTCCCACTGGGAAGGCAATTTGAAAACTTCTCAGTGAATTACCAGAATTATGAAAAAGCAAAGTCTAACCAATTACTAAAGTGCTTGATCTGGATATTCTAACCTTAGATGAGTTGATAGGATATTTGACAACTTATGAGCTCAAGTAGAATCAAGAGTGTGAGATGGATAGTCGTAAAAAAGAGAACAATATGGTTTCAAAGGCTTTTGATAAAGTTGACTTTGAGGAAGAAAATATGACTTTCATGATCAGAAGTTTTTTAAAAAAAGTATGAATTCATAAAAAAAGAACCAGGTCTCCAGAAATCCTGAAAAAGTAAATCATGAGCAAGTGTTCATAAAATTCTGTCCACAATGGAAGAATGAGTAAAAAAAGGAACAATTCAAATGAGGAAAGGGAAACAAGAAAGTAGTACATCATTCCATCAAATAAAAAATGCCTACTCATAAAGTCGACATTGTTGTGAAGAAAACCTTGCCAATAATGGGTGACTCTTCATGTCGAGAATCTGATGATGATAATCCTGAAAATCAAACACTTCAGGCCATTAAATACTCAGATAGTAAGGATACCTTAGCTCTTATTCAATTTTTTGATTCAGATGATGAGGAACAAGAACAAAAAGGAGAACATTATAGCATTGATGGCTAATTCTGATTCAGATAGAGATGATGAGGAACAATCTGAGGTACGTTTTCTAGACATAAAATTTAAAATCAACACTTACTCTAAGAAAATATTGTAATCCTTGTCGTCTATTTTTATGGAGGAATACCACTTAGTGATATCTTAAAAAGACACAAATGACTATGCCTCTTTGAGAACTGACTATAAGGATCTTGAAAATAAAAATACTTTTCTAAAAAATTCAATTGTTAACTTGAAAGTGAAAAACAAACAATTTTTCTCTCTCCTTAAAGGTAATAGTGAAATGACACCTTTCAGATTGTATTAGAAGAAAGTGTTAAAGAAATTAACTTGAAAAAAAAACTTGGGATATGTCAAGTGGACCTTGAAAAAGCAAAAATTGATTTGGAACAACATGTTAAGTGGACCAAGTCTTCAAAAATATTTCTCCAAATCCATGAAAGCCAGTCTATAAGCAGACATAGCTTGGGGTATGGAAAGAAATTTCATCCTAAACGACAAACATAAATATCACAGGAAAGTCTTTGTATTCAATGCGGTAAAACTCATCACACAAGAGATCATTGCCAGACTCAACGAAAAGGAATTCTAAAAAATAAATATTTTGCTAATAGAAACCTGGTCAAATTTGATTAAAAAAAAAAAAATATCCGTTTGGTCCAGAAGAAACTTGATTCATTCATTTTTTCATAAGAAGAGACCCAAGTAGATTTGGATGACTAAATCCAACCTCTAAGTATATTTACAGGTAAAGGTGAGGAGAGGGAACAAGCCCTAGTATCTAGAGAGTGCCAGATCTAGACATATTATGGGAACACGTGAAAATTTACTCTCACTCACAGACTTTCAATTGTAGCATTCGAAAATAGAAAAATATGTGAAATAGTTAGAATTAGAAAGGTTTGAAAGTCTCATTCTCATGCAATTGAAGATGTATACTATGTCCTAGGTCTAAAAAATAACCTGCTAGGTGTGTATTAGATGGGTGAGAAGAGAAATATGTGACGTTCACTTCTGTTGAATGTCTTATTACAAACTCAAAGACTGGGAACCTGGTACTAAAAGAAAAACATTTAAAAATATATACAAGGAAGACATTATGGAGTCTCTGGGAACAATCTTATATGTCTCAGTGCAATTTCTAAAAATAACTTAATCTGGCACAAAAGATTAGGACATACTAGCTTATCTCATTTGAACAAACTGATTACTAAGGGTATGGTTCTTGGCCTACTTAATACTGGGTTCAATGAAGTCACTGCATGAAATGTTTGTGCAATAAAGAAGCATGTCGGATCACCTTTCAAACCCAAGAAGGGAAGTACTTCTAAATCCCTTGAATTACTACACATGGATCTATGGGAACCATCCGAGTTCAAAGTAGAGGAGGAAAAAAATATGTGTTCTTCATTGTTGATGATTATACAAGATTTACTTGGACTCTCTTTCTTGAGTATAAGAATCATATATTTGATGTATTTGTGATTTTTTTGAAACTGGTTCACAAAAGAATCAACTCTAAAATCGTGAACATCAGGTCTAACCATGATACTAATTTGAGTACTCAATATTTCTTGAATTTTGTGCTGAACATAGAATAGACCACAATATTTTAGCCCTTAAAACCCTACAACAAAATATGGTTATAGAAAGAATGAATAGAGCCTTGGCAGACATGGCATGAACTTTGTTGATTTCTAGTGGTCTTTCAATGCGCTACTGGGCTGAAGCTATAAACACCCCACGCTACCTTCTGAATAGATGCATGGTTCTTTCTCTCCTTACAAAACTCCAATATTTACTAAAAAGTAAAAAACCATATCTTGCATATCTAAAGGCCTTTGGGTGTAAATGCTTTGTTCACACTAATGGCAAAGAAGCCCTAGGCAAGTTCGATGCCAAAAATGATGAGGGATTTTTTCGTGGTGACTTATCTTCTAGTAAAGCCTATAATTTTTTGAATAAAATAACAAATCATGTTGAAGAAAATATTCATGTGATCTTTGATAAAACTAATCACTTGGTTGAGGAAGGTATGCAAGTTGATAGGGAAGGACTTGAATTTGTTAAGGATGGTGATGAGGATCACGATGTATCAACACTGGAAGAACCTGGTTCCCAAAATTTTAGAGAATTTGCGTTACGACCCGAGACTATCGCATTATCGTAACACAGTGCTTCGAGTCACAAGTGTCCCCAAGCTTACCCATGGCTTGGCATAACAATAAGAGGAAATTACTGATAAAAATACTTATACAGAAGCTAAACTAAATAATGAAATAAATCTTCAAAATAAAACCAACAATGATATTTGAGTTCAAGACCACAAGCTAGACATCTAACTGTAAGTCTAAAAGCCTCAACTAAGATAAGTTCCTGGGATAAGCTCCCAACTAAATCTAATTTTCTATAAACTAAAGTACGAAAAAGACCAAATAAAATACTGATACTAGCCCCTGAATAATGAGAACTCACTAAATATTATTTTTGATGCGGTAGGAGATCATACTATGCACGATTTAAATGCTGAGCGTCAAAATCTATATTATCAGACAATATAGCAAAAAAAAAGTATGCAATCAGTATTTTAAATGTATTGAGTATGTGATATAGGAAATAACTAATATAGGCTGAACATGATGCATATAACATGATAAACTAATGCAAGACCAAGTTATGAACATGTGTTGTATAGTAAACTAGATAACTGAATACAAGGTCATGCCAATAGCTGAATCTAAACTGTAGACTGTGGGAGCTACTAATAACTGACATATTTCATTCTAAGCTACCAAGGTCCAACATATAACCCCAACTGAAAGTGCATTCAGTACCTTGCCAAGGATACTAACACTGACTAACGTGGATCCACTAAACTAATGTCTAAAAGGACTAAGGTATCAAGCCTGATATGATGGGTGACCCTTTAGAACCTATTGTTGTATGGTATTTCTAGGACTTAGGAACTTTTACTAAAGGTTTCATCCTAACTAACGGGTGATCAATCATCCCTGCGTCCGCTCGGTGCTAACAACTACTTCCAATTGAATGATAGTATTGTAATGCTCAATGATAATAATAATCTGAAGACTAAAAATAAATGCATTAATTAAAAGAATTTGAAACATGTAAACTAGAGGATATAGTACTCAAAAGTATATGCATGAAATCCTAGGTCACCAGTGTTCATAACCCACCATCTCTAAAGAATGCAACTACTATGACAATTTCATAGTCTATATGATTTTAAGAAATTTAATACTCAAGTCAAATATTAAGGGTTCCACCATAAAATTAGGCTTTATTATCATGGACATTTAATCACACTAAAATTTAGTATGGATTAAAACTCAATAACACCAAGGGACTGAAGTATTAAGGAATTTGACAACATCCATAAACCCTAAATTGTGAAGAAGAAACTGAACTGAAAAATTGGGTTAACTTTGATAAAGTCCCACATACTTGAAGATGAGAACCCTAAAGAATTTTTTGAAATTAGAAGTCTGAAAAAGATGAACCTTGGCTCTTACGGCCATTTACGGCCTATAGATGGTCTGTCGTAAGGGGCAGAAATTTTCACCACCTCTGTTAACCTTGATTCTAATTCCTATGACACCACTTATGAGGTCGTAAGTGGTACTTATGTCCTGATAAATAGGTTAGTAAGTAAAAGTTTAATGACCTAAAATTGTCAAATTTTTGTGCTGACATCTTCTGTATCACTTACCTGGCTCAGGTGGGACTTATGACCCCCATAAGTGGGTCAATAAGTCCCCTTACCTGGAATTTGCTGAATTTTCCAATGGTTTACCATGTTCCGGGTATTTCCTCATTCCTTACACCTATAAAAAAAAGAAAACAATGTGAAAACTAACATAGTGGGTTGCCTCCCACCTAACGCTTAAGCTAACTTCGGAGCACGACGTGGCTATATTGGTTACTCAGGCATCAGCAATAAGCCCATGAGTTGCCTCTCATAAAGTGCATGATTTAACATCGTGGCATGACTCATTTTCCTTGGCTACTCTGACTTTTCCTAGGGCTTGCATCAACAACAACTTTTAACTCATCAATATTACCCAAATAATGCTTGACACGCTGCCCATTCACCTTGAACGGTGCTTCACCATCTCTTTTTAGCTTAATAGCACCATGAAAGAGCACCCTAACCATAGTGAATAGTCTATACCACCTAGACTTCAACATAATAGGAAACAAGCAAAGTCTTGCATTATATAACAAGGCCATATCATCGGGATCAAACATTCGCTTCTCGATCTTCTTGTCATGATATAAATTTATCTTTTCCTTGTATAGAGAAGAACTTCCATAAGAACAAATACAAAATTAATATAACTTATTAACCATTGCTTGTCTTTAAGTTAGATACATTATGTCACTCAAAATTGAGCTTTTTCAATGCCCATAGTGCCTTGTGCTCAAGTTCGACCGGTAAGTGGCATTCCTTGCCGTACACAAGATGATATGGAGAGACACCTATGGGGTTTTTAAATGTTGGCTGGTAGGACCACAAAGCATCATATAACTTCCATGACCAATCAACCCTGTTGGCATTCACAGTCATCGCTAATATGGATTTGATCTCCCGATTAGAGACCTCAACTTGACCACTCATTTGAAGATGAAAAGGTGTTGCCACAATATGCTTCACACCATATTTTACAAGTAAGGCCTTACAAAGAAAATTAATGAATTGAGTTCCACCATCATGAATAATAGGACGTGGAGTGCCAAATTCGAAAAATATATGTTTCTTCAAAAACATGGTGACACTTATACCTTCATTATTGGGAAGTGCAATCTTCTCAACCTATTTAGAAACATATTTCACCTCTACCTGAATGTACTTTAACCTATAGGAGCTAAAATATGGACCATGAGATATTGCCTTATCGCTGACACTAATCACAAACTTAAGAAAAGTCATGAGCATTCTTGTAGATAGTTGGCCAATAATAGCTACACTAGAGAATTTTGTGGGTTATGCGGGTACCACCATGATGACCCCTTAACTGGCGATGCATGACAAGAATCAAGGATGCTCATCATCTCCATCTCAGGAATAAATCTTTGAATAAACCCATCCACATAAATCTTAAAGATATAAAGCTCATCCTAGAAAAATTTTCTCACCTCATACATAAACCACTTATACTACTGGAATGACAAATCCTCGGGAACAAGATCACTTGCCAAAAAGTTTGTTGACTCAGCAAACCAGAGGATTAAGTCTTGAGATGCTGCCAAGACCTGATCATCTAGAAAAGTATCATCTATATTAAGCTCATCCCCTAACTTCTGCATTGCCTCCTCCTCGAGGCAAGATACGTGATCCACAACCTAATTCTCAGTACCATTTCGGTATTTTACCTCAAAGTAAAATTCTTGCAATAAGAGGACCCAATATATTAACCTTAATTTCACATCTTTATTTGTAATCAGATACCTCAATGCTGTATGGTATATATGAATGATGACTTTGGTTTCTATCAAATAGGACCGAAGTTTCTCAAAGGCAAAAACCACCGCAAGTAACTCCTTCTCAGTAATTGTATAGTTCTTCTATGCAGGGTTTAATGACTTGCTGGCATAATAGATTGGATGAAGAATTTCTCACATATTTGGCCTAAGACAACCCCTAAGGCCACTACACTAGCATTACATATAACTTCAAAATATAGGACCAATCTGGGGACACAATAATAGGAACCGAGACTACCCGCAACTTAAGGAACTCAAATTCCTTGAGACATATATCATCAAACACAAATTTCATCTTCTTCTCGAAAATTTTTCACAGTGGATTAGCAATTTTAGAGAAGTCTTTGATGAACCTCCTATAAAAGTCAGCATGACCCAAGAAGCTTCAGATACCCTTAACTAAGATTGGAGGAGGCAATTCATCAATCACCTTTATCATCTCTATATACACCTCAAGACCTTGCTTTAAGATTTTGTGACAGGGAATAATACCTTTACCATAAAATGACACCACTCAATTTAACCCTAGATTGTACTCCTCACATCTTTGGAGTATGTTGGCTAAATTGGCCAAAAATTCATCAATTAAGTCCCCAGCTACTAAAAAGTCATCCATGAAAACCTCTATAGTGTCCTTCACCATGTTAGAAAATATTAACATCATATATCATTGAAAGGTGATAGGAGCGTTGCAAAATTTGAACTACATTCTCTTGAATGTAGAAGTCGCATATAGACAAGTAAAAATAGTCTTTTCTTCATCTTTGGGAGCAATGGAAATCTGATTGTACCTCAAATACCTATCAATAAAATAGTACCAACCCCTGATTGCAAGTTTGTCTAACATCTGATCCATGAATGACATAGGAAAATGGTTCTTTTAAGTCCAAGCATTCAAATTTTTGTAATCCATGCAGACTCTACATCCACTAACCTAACTCATGCACACCAATTCATTCTTCTTATTTGGGAAAATAGTGATCCCACCCTTCTTAGGCACATATTAAATCGGGATGCCCAATTATTATTCGCAATGGGGTAAACCACTCCAATATCTAACCCCTTGATTATATCTTTCTTTACTACCTCATGTATAGAAGGATTCAACCGACGCTAGTGCTCGATGTTGGGTGCACAATTTAGTTCAAGATGTATCATATGAGTACAAATATTGGGTGGAATACCCATAATGTCTGTAATAGTCCATCTATGACCATATTGAACCTCTTCAATATTGAGATCAATGCTTCGACCTTTTTCTCTAATAAATCAGTCGCAATAATGACCGGCAAGGTATTATCGTATCCAAAAAAATGCATAACGCTAGTGAGATGGGAGGGCCTTCAATTCAAAGATAATTTTTTTGGAGCATAAGTATAAGAACCTATACCATATAATGTGATAACCATCTTATCATACTCGTTAATGCCATCATTATTAACGTTCATGATAACCACTGCTAATACCTCAACCCTAAGTCTCTCTTCAATGGGCTCAGTCACTGCATCATCATCAACAGTATCAATCATAGACACCATTTTCATATTATTTGGATACCACATAAACTTATACACATTAAAAGTAACTTGCTCATTATTGAGTTTGAACTTCATTTTCCCATCTTTATGTCAACCAAGGCCTTACGTATAGCTAGAAAAGGCCTTCCCAAGATAATAGGGACTTTGAAGTCCACCTCACAGTCAAGGATCCTAAAATTAGCTGGAAATATGAAGGATGCAAACTTCCCAAAAACATCACACAATATACCAACTGATTTCTTCACAATCTAGTCAACCATTAATAACCTTATGGATATAGGTTGGGTGACCCCAACCCCAACTACTTCTACACCACCAACGACATCAGAGTAATACTAGCTTCCAAATCATATAAAGTTTGAGAGAAGTTGAAGAACCCAGTGGTACATAGAATAGTAAATGCTTTGGGGTTCTTCTTCCTCTCAACTAATGATCGGGAAGCAACAACACTACATGGTGCACATTATCAGCGGGCTCAAAACTCACCGTTTGCTTCTTAGAGACCAAATCCTTTATAAACTTAGCGTAGCCAGACATCTGCTCTAAAGATTCTAAAAGAGTCATATTAACAATCAAATCCTTTAATATCTACAAGAATTTTTTATACTTCCCTTCCTCTTACTCCTTCTTCAATCTCAGAGAAAAAAGAGGGGGAGGTAGTAGAATGTTCTTCAATGTAGGCTTGACCTTCTTCCTCTTTTCTTTATCCTTCTCAATATTTTTATCAACACTTATTAATTTTTATGATGAGTCACCACTAGTCACCAACTTTTCAAATTCTGCTTTAGGTGATTCATCAATATCAACAACAATATCCCTAGCTTCATTAACTACAGGCATGGGAGGATCAATGGTTACCTTACCACTGCGAGTTCTGATGGCCAAACAGTGACTATTATTCTTAGGATTCAACATAGTATTACCCTAAAGGGTGCCTGACTGACACTGATTAGAGGTCGCTGACATCTAACTAAATTGCTACTAAAGTTGCTTGATTGAAGTAATATGCGATTCCACTTTCTAGGTCAAACTTGAAATGTTGGACTTAGTCTCCTTAAGGCAACTCTCCTGATTCTCTGAACCCTTAAACATCTTGGTAAGCAACGCTTCCATCCTCGAGTTGGCATCTCGATTTCTCGATGGAACATATACAATTATAATCATCCTTATGCCTCTAGTGACCATCTCTCTCTACATTGATCCCTATATTGGTCCCCATAATAGTTTTGACCATAGACACTTGTCCCTTGGCTAAAAAATCCAACAAATCTCTATCTAGATACTTCGCCTCTTCATCAATATCAGAATTATATATCCAAGGAGATTTACCTTATGAGCCAACAACATTTACCTTTTCAATATTCATCGTGGTGAATTACTTTGTTAGTAACCTAATATCTATCCTCAGTAGTGCAACTTCTTGTGCTATTGTATCATCTACGATTCTTTGCTCCCTGGAAGCACCAATAGCATAGTACTAGTGCCTCTGTCTTCCTCCCGAGTATGTAACCCCCGATTGGTAATTGAGACCCGATCTAAGAGTTCTGAAGCTACCACCAGTTAGAGGCTCATGAATGCTCTATTAGTAATAGTGTCTACAACAGCTTTGGAACTAATATTTAGGTCTTGATAGAATATTTCAAGAAAATTTCACCCCAAAATTCTATGATTTGGCACCATTATTAACTTTTTCTTGTATTTCATCCATGCCTCATACATTGGTTTGGACTGCAGTTGCCTAAAATTATATATCTCATCCTTTAATTGCAGTATCCTCAAAGGCAGAAAAAAATTTGTCCAAGAAATTCTTTCACAACTCATTCCAAATGGTGATGGACCTACGAGATACTTTTCCTAGCCATAATATAGCTTCACCAAACAAAGAAAATGGGAACAACCTGAGTCTCAGTGCTTCCTGACACACCCCAGTAAAATTATATCAAGTGCAGATCGCCACAAAATTCATTATGTACATGTTGGTGACATCAGTCAGCAGGCCAACAAATACACCTTTTAGATTTAATAACTTGATCATAGCACTAGTAATATCAAACTTCATCCCCTGGAGAAATTCAGGAGGAATTATGGCTCTTGTCTCGATAGGCTCAATATACCATAAGTCATCCTCTGGATCATCATAATCTAGTAAATACTGATAAGCCAGTAGCACTTGAGATCTATCTCTCCTACCTTTGTCATATTTTGCTTGATAATGTGCTTCTTGTCTCTATCTCTCCTCTTGAGCTGCACGATGGGCAGCCTCATTATCCCTTCTTCTATTTGCTTCCACTCGTGTAGTAGTTTACACAACCATCTCCTAAACACCATGTAGAGGTGGGGGAGAAAAGTCATGTAGATAATCTAGAAGCCCCCCATGATGAGCTTCACGACCGTGTTCCAATATCCTATGATTCTGCTGTAGGATTCTTTATGGCGCTGCATCAAATGGGGTTAAGGTATTACCTTGACTCTTAGTATTGGGAATACACCAATGTATGCCCTAAGAAAAATAGAAAAGTTAAAACCTACATCCTCAACAACTTCAGTCAATCAATCCGTAATCGTGTTCCCCGACAACGATGCCAAAATTTGATGTCGCCCAAACTATACCCTCCAAGAAGATACAATGCAATCAATGCCAAATTATAGTAACCCAATATAGTTGGGGTCAAACCCACAGGAAATAGGTTGAATCTGTCTCACAAACTTGTAGAAATAGCAAAAAATATAGAAAAGCAAATGGGGGACTTTGTGGTAAATAAAAAGTAGTAACAAACCTTGATTGCTTTTTCAATTATAGCCAATCTGAGATGAACACTAGGACTGTGTTCCTCCTGGCTTCCTAACTCTACAGGTTTATTATGCTCAATCTAACTATCTTAGTGCCACACATGCAGAACCTGATAAGATAGGTATCACCAATTATCTTGTGAACACCTTGGTGAATTTCACTCTTCACCTTGTGAGTCTCAGAGTTTCGTCTTTGAAACCCTTGTATTTGATTCCAGTTTAACTATTACCTTATGAGTGTTAAGTTAAATAGATGAGGGTTGGTAGCCTCGAATCACTGTTGTAGTCTTCTATTCCCTATCTCAGTCTGTCTTGTGAAGATGATCGCAAATATAGGCGAGTACTTAACTTCTACAGTAGTTAAGGAAGAAAATAATCCAAAGAAGATCACAATGCAAATGATCTAGAAAAAGCTCACACTTCTTTTACTTTGTTATTCCACCAGGGTTCCCACAACCCTAGCTAAGGTATTTAGCCTCTCATAGTTGCAAGAAATAACATGGAATTCATACAAGAAAGCATAGAAGTAATACCACAACAATCGAAGAATAAAACCCAACAATTTAAATTAATAATCAAGCAAACACCAAGAACAAAAAATTCCAACATTAAAAGTCAATCTTAGAATCAAATATATGTTTCTAAATATAATAAGTGCATAAAATGAATATAAACATCAAAAGAGTACTTATAGGTTACATAAAAACCCTAAAAATCTAAACCAAAATATACAGGGAAAACTAAGTCAGTGGCCACTAACAAACCCATTGACTAGTCGTAAGTGGTACCTGCACTACGTAGGTTATTATCATAAGTGCCAGGTTTCTTAAATGTTGTTGTATGCCATCTGTAAAGGCACCTACGAGGTGTAAGTGGTACTTACATCTCATAGGTGATATTATCGTATGTATCAGGAAATCCTAACTTTTGCAGCTTCTCTGTACTTTACTTATCTGCAACTTGAACTGGTACTTACGATACCATAGGTTATACCTATAAGCTGTAAGTTACCCCTCACAATTAGCAGAATCAACACTTCACTCTCAGGTTCTCTGAAGTTGCAAAATCTAAGACCTACGAGGCAACTTATGATGAGGTAAGTAGCACTTACTCCACGTAGGTGACCTCATAAGTGAGGTTTTTTTGGAGATTCAACTTCTTTCTTCTATTGGGCTCCAAAACCTAGTTTCCTACAAAATAGACACAAAAACACATTATATCTACTAAGATGCACCTACGTACTTGAATATTTTCAAAGTTTAAGCATTGAAAGTGCCATAAAACCACTGTACATCAAAGGACCATACTAATCATCTCCGAATTGTACTCCAAACTCTCAACGACCAGGAGTTGTTTGCCAAATTTTCTAAATGTGAATTCTGTCTTAGTGCAATAGATTTTTGGGGGCACAATGTTTCTAGTGAAGGGATTAAGGTTGATCCACAAAAGATTGAGGTAGTGAATAAATGGCCTAGACCTATGACTCTAATCGATATTAGTAGATTGTTGGTTCTGTCGGGATACTATAGGAGATTAGTGGAAAGTTTTTCATCAATAACAGCTCTACTTACCAGGTTGACACAGAAGAAGGTAAACTTCTAACAGAGCAAAGCTTGTGAAATTAATTTTGAGAGGTCAAAAAACAAATTGACTACTGCACCAGTTTTGACCCCTACCAAAGGTACAAAGGAGTTATGTATTGCAATGTGTCCCGGTGGGACTTGTTGTGTGATTATGTAGCATAGTAAAGTGGTAGCTTATTCATCCATACAACTAAAGGTTTGTGAGAAGAATTATCCCACCTATGATCCAGAGTTATTAGCCGTGGTATTTGCACTTATGATTTGGTATCACTATCTTTATGGGGTGCATGTTGACATTTTCACTGATCATAAGAACTTGCAGTATGTGTTTACGTAGAAAGAGCTGAATCTTAGGCAAAGGGGATGTCTTGAAAATATTATGACATGAGCCAACACTATCATCTAGGTAAAGCTAATGTGGTTGTTGATGCTCTTAATAGGTTGTCTATGGGAAGTCTTTCTTATATGGAGAAGGAAAAAAAGAATCTGGTTAAGGACATTCATCTACTTGCTAATTTGGGAGCCTAACTCTAAGACTCCAAGGATGGAGGATTGATCATTCAAGAGGTAGATAAAATATCCTTATGTACCAAAGTTAAGGAGAGGTAAGCTAATGATCCTATATTTATACAAATCTAAAAAAATATTAGACGGCAAAAGGTTATGGCATTTGAAATTAGGGTGATGGTATGTTAAGGTATCAAGGGAGGTTATGTGTCTCAGATGTTGATGGGTTATGAGAAATAATATTGGTTGAAGCTCATATTTTTAGTTATGTCGTCCATCTGGTTCTACTAAGATATATCATGACTTAAAGGAGATATATTGGTGGAATAACATACAGAGAGATGTTG
This sequence comes from Capsicum pubescens, assembly GCA_030864215.1. Taxonomy (NCBI): domain Eukaryota; kingdom Viridiplantae; phylum Streptophyta; class Magnoliopsida; order Solanales; family Solanaceae; genus Capsicum; species Capsicum pubescens. The sequence continues at coordinate 113,174,918 of CM061544.1, forward strand.
GTAACTTTGTAGCTAAGTGTTTGAATTGTCAGCAAGTTAAGGTTGAGCGCTTGATACCGGGTGGTACTTCCTAGGACATAGCTTTACCCATATGGAAGTGGGAAATAAATAGTATGAATATTCTTATCAATTTTCCACGATCCTAAAACCAGTATGATTCCATTTGGGTCATTACGGATAGGATGACTAAGTCCACCCATTTTCTGCCTATAAGGACTAATTATTTAAGAGAGGATTATGCAAAGTTATACATTCACGAGATAGTTCAGTTGTAAAGAATCCTGCTGTCCATTATATAAGATTGAGGTATGCAGGTTTCTTATCAATTTTGGTAATGCTTTCAGAATGGTTTGGGTAACCAGGTGAACCTTAGCACTGGTTTCCACCCCCAAACGTATGGGCAAGCAGAATGTACTATTTAAACTTTAAAGGATATGCTAAGGGCTTGCGTAATTGACTTTAAAGATAGTTGGTAGAAGGTATAGGTCACCAGTTAGTTGGTATGAGGTAGGTGAATCCCAGTTATTTAGAGTTGATCTTATACATGAATTGATGAAATAAAGTAAAGGTTATTAGAGAGATTTAGGACCACCCAAAGTCGTAAAAAATCCTATTTAATGTGAGATGGAGAGTTAGATTTAGAGGTTGATAATTGGTTATTTCTAAAAGTATCCCCTATGAAAGTTTATGAGGTTCGAAACAAAGGGAAAGCTCAGCCCTCGTTACATAGGTCCTTATCAAATTACGAGGAGGATTGGTAGTGTTGCATATGAGTTAGATTACCCACAAGCTTGGCTTCAGTCCATCCTAAATTTCATATGTCTATGCTTAAGAAATGTGTTGAAGATCATTCTCTTGCCATTCCTATTAAGGATATTGGTGTGAAAGATTCCTTGTCATACAAAGAGGTGCCCATAGTGATTTTGGAATAACAAGTTTGGAAGTTGAGAAGCAAAAAGATAGCTTCGGTCAAAGTATTATGGAGAAATCAAAAGATAGAGAAAGCTACTTGGGAATCTAATAATGACATACATACTAGATATCACTCACTATTCAAATCTTTAGACGAATCAATGTAAGGTACTAATCTTAACCTTAGCCTCATTCTCATTTTATAATGTATTACCTTAAATCATAAATAACGTGTTTCAAATTATTATTCGGGGACAGATGATTCCAAGCGGGGATAATGTAATAGCCCGATTATTTCGACACGTGAATAGAGCTAAGAACGACCCCACAAGATTCATAGATCAAGAAAAAACCATTTTAGGTTGGTTTTGAATGGGTTGGGGGTAATATTAGATAAGGAAATGACCTATGCGACGCGAGGGAGACCCTGTGCAATAGCTCCGCACCATAAGGGCCACCGCCAGAGACCACTTCTTCGCCCATACAGAGAGCCCACGTTGCTATGGGTCTAGAACACAATGAGGGTCGCATCGTGTTGCCTCCTCCTCGCGATGAGGGTCGCGCCGCTAGGCTTTTCTCTCACGATGGGGTTGCGCCACACTATCACCCTTCATTCATCGATGGAATGTTATATTAATGTTATTTTAAGGGTGTTAGGGTTTTTTACACCTTTAAGTTCACTCAATACAATATTAAAACCCTAAAAATGACCCTATCACTCAAAAGTCACTTTGGAATCATCCTTACAACAATAGAGGAGAAAACCACCTAGGGTTCAAAGTTCCTAAGTCCAAAGGATCAAACTACGTCAAATTCTCTCAACTAAAAGGTATGTAGAACGATATTAATACTCATGGGCTTAATTATGGTGTTTCTATAAGCTTTAAATTATATTTAAGTGCATATTTTATGGATTCAAAGCATGAACTATGAATCCCTTTTCCATGATGAAACTATTTATTAACGAACGTTATGGATTGTTCTAAAAGAATTACTAAAAGCTTGAGTTCCAAATGCTTCTTTATCAAATCATGCATTGTAATTTTTACGTTTTTCAAAGGGGGTGTTCTTGTATTTTAATGCTCTTATTTTCTTATGAAAATTGTATGTGATTGTGAAAGGAATGACCAACTAAGAGTTAAATCTTTAAAGGAAAATGTTTTGTTTAAACTTGTATGTCCATTTCAAGTATAAGAACTCTAATTTGACATTGAATAATATTGGTGGTCAATAATACATTTTTGAATAAAGGTCTATGGAGATGATATGATATTGTATTATTGAATAAAGGTCTATGGAGATGATATGATATGATCTATACGACTTGCAAGTCTAGGTATGACGGTACCTTTTAGAGGATGCCCTTAAAAATAATGAGATAACTTTTAATAAGAACGAAGAATGATTTTAAGAGGCTAAAAATGAGCTTAAAGAGGATTAGATGGTTAATTGAGAAGGCATGAGTTGAAAGAAACATTGCTTGAAATCGTATTTTGCTGATGAGGGAGTTATGTTGTCCCGAAATAGGGATAATCATGGTATACCTACCATGTGATCTTGTATAGTAGTATGAAGAAACCTCAATTCTTGAGTCAAACTTGAATTGGGGGCTTGGTCGTCGAGTTAATGTCGGACCCTTATAGCCCGTAGGTAATATGAATGTCGGGATGCCATCTGACTCAGAATTAAAGAAAAGAGTTGAGTCTATGCCTTTTAAGAGATTGTTTGAAGCTTTTAATTATTGACTTCTTTTTGTTAAACTATTTTCATAATGCTTGTTGACACCCAATTTTCGCTCTCCTTTTCATAAAATATTTCTTGATGCTTAAGATTCTTGAATATTTTTCCAATATATTTTTCTTATTTTTTACATTAATACTTTAAAAAATAATATTTTTCTTATCTTTGCATCTTATAAATTCGCTTGAAAATAATAAATAAATATACTTTAAATTATCATTTCACTATTTTTTTTCTAAAATGAATAATAGTAGTGTATTAACATAATCCTTGCTATATAGTGTCCCTGCTATATATATATACATATATATATATATATATGTACATGTTAAATTAATCAAACAAATAAGCATCGTTAAATTAATCAAATGAAATCGACTGGGGAGAATTAGATTAAGTCATTTATCTATTTGGGCCAATTTTCTTAATTTATTTCAGCCCAAAAATTCTTTTTTTAACCTAAAAACTAACCAAAACCCGTCCTACCCCGGCCCACCTTATGACTACCCTTTTATCCGATGAAAAACAACGACAACATCAGTAGTAACACATCAACAACAAAACAACGACAACACCATCAAGAAACAATGTCGGTCAAAGCTCAGACCACCGGATACTTAAGAAATCCGGTGGTTTTTCACCTCTCTCTCACCTGTCTCTCTATCACCTTCACCCATCACTTCTTGTTGAAGGAGACTAGAGCCCAAGGCTCTGCATTTTCTGGAAAAGATGGTAAAACTCATGGACCTTCATGTTCTGAGGATGCTTAGCCCTTCAAACCAATAGATTCAAGTGTAATAGCCTCTAATCCATTATTTTTCATTCAAATCGACTGAAAAGGTGACCTCTCCCTCCTTTATTTCTTTTCATCAATCAATCTTACTGATTTCTAAATGATCTGGCCTTTCCAAATGAAATTTAAATTTCAAAATTGTGGAAAATGTTAGAAGTTTCTCTAAGAAGTTATGGCAGTCCAATTTTTTCTATAAAAAAAGGGCCTTGTTCACCCATTTAGGACATGGTTCAAAAGAGAGAAATTAAAAAAAAAATAAGTTTTATCTCACTCTCCGATTCACTGAGTTATCTATTTCCTTATTCCGATTTACTCACACAGCTCTCATCGTTACTTTTTGTCATTCGAATTCGGAGTCGTCGTTAGTGGTAGAATTGCTCTTTTCCTCGGCTTCCTAGTTTGTTGCTTCATACAAGGTAAATTCTATCCCATCTAATTACATTATGTTTAGTTTTGGTGATTCACTGATTGCTTGAATTTGTCATTCTTATTTGGCTGATTATGAGCATAAACATGAAGTGAAAATGACATCTGGTTATTGAATTTTGTTCACACTATGCGATGTATTTATGGAACATGTTTTGTTCGTAATTTGGTCTAAATGAAACTAATGAACTCTGAGGTTATGAAAAAAAGTACTGTTTTGTTTTACTGGTCATGAATGTGAACTCAAAGTGCTAGTTCTCACGTCATTAGAATTTACACATGTTTGACAGTACGTTGGTAGATTTACCTTTGATTAGCTTGAAACATACTCCTTAAAGTTGTACGTTCGTGATACATGTTTAGTGGACTATTTTTGGGTTATTTTGATGTCGGTTTGGCCATTTTGATGTGGTAGTGGTGACTTAAATATGTATACGTTTGGATAGTATATTTACAAAATATTGTCGGCCATTAATTTAGCTTGAGAATGGTCCTACAAGGCTTAAAATTTCAGGTATGCTTGGCGATCCATCATAGAAAGCTTGGTGACTGTTTTTCTCTTTCTTGTTCTCTTCTTTTTTGTGTTGGTTTTGGACAGTGTATGGATGTCGATGTGCGTAGAATATAGTTTGAATCATGAAAAACTCATAATACCTTTCACGATATTAAGGAAAATATCCATATGAATACATGATCTTTCTTTCTTAGGTTTTATGATGATATTGTTGACAGCTTTCTGGAAAGCAATTCTGAAGTTGTTCTTTCATCTCTTTTTCTATCTTTTAAAATTTATTTGTTTCAAGATAAGGCTGGTTTCCACCTAGATGCGAAATAATGTTAAAGTCCTCTTAATTCTTTTTTTTTTTTTTGCTTTTTCAATGTTATACAGAAAAGCTGAGTATTTCATTTAATTAAAAATGTGTGTTGAAATAGTTTTTCTTGCCTCTAGTATGTTTATTTTGATCGGAATGAATTATAAGAATTTATACAGGTTATAGTTTTTCTTTTCTTGGATCTCCTTGCTGAGAGATTTACATATAATTATATTATTTTTAAAACATTAAATGCCCATTTAGCTAAATACTTGATTAATTGGCTCAGCGGATTTGATGCTTGTTCACTCCACTTTTTTCAAACTATTTTTGAGATTATCTTTTAATCCTTTTCTTTCTTATTTCACATGTGAACTCGGTAGCGCGTTTGGAGTCTCATTGCTTGACTTCCAAATCTGAGAACAACAATAGATGCATCACGTGTTTTCGTCTAGCAGTCTAGTGCCTCTTTCCCTCCCTAAACTTTTGTTTTTCTTTGAATGTTTACACATGTATATCTTTAAAATTATTGCATATTTTCTTTTGGAACTTACATCTGTTTGAAAATTGTTTCACTCCTTTTAAATGAATAGCAAATTTATTCATTCCTTGTTTTGCCTCTTAGATGTTAAATTTAGCATTATCGCTAGGTTTAGGTGTTAAAAGGCTAAAGTTTGATAGGTAAACCTACCTTTTAGAATAAATGGCCTTATCTTTAGAATTAAAGTTAGTTTCTCATTAGTTACTAATGTTGAATTAATAAAAAAAATAGTAAATTTTTGCGGCAGGATAATTATTATAGCTAGACTCGGAAATTGGCTTTAACTACTTTGGATATAGTAGATCAATTTTAGATAAGAAATTGTGACTTCACCAGTTTAATTCCGCACGGCCTTCTTTAAGATTTCAAAAAAATATATTTTCTTAACACGAGCCTTTTCCTAATAAAAAATAAATAATTCTCATGTCATTATAAATTTGAATAACTATGTTTTTATAGCTATTCATTTAGTGTGGGATAATTAACCTATGTTATAACGTTTGATTAAAAAGCAAAGAGTCATTTTTTTTTTTGAATTCCAAAAATGTGGAGTTCTTAGCATTATTAACTCTAGTTATCAATTGAAATTGTTTGTAAAGAAAATGACTTTAAATAACTTTCTTTTTGACAAAATAAGGTTACATCATTTTTAGAAGGTCTTATAAAATTATCTTAGGTAATTCCTGAAAAGTAAGTCTCATGATGGGGTTCTTTTAAAGTTTCTAATCTTATTCTTATAAATTATTAACATATATTATGTTATAAAAGATATATATATATATATATATATGCCTTATGTATATCCTTTTCTTAATTTAATATTTGATTTCCTTATCTAATCTAAGTTTGACCAGTTAACCGTAGTTAGCGGATCCTTTAGGGTGCCTAATCCCTTCCCTTTAGGATAATTAGAATCCTTACTTAGAATTTTGAGTTGCGTAGACTTAAAATGAAGTTTTTACTCTCTTTTGATCACATAGTTTATAATAGGTGTTCTAATTAACTGTTGAACTAATTAGGTGACGACTTTCTTTTTTTTTAATTACAAGTTTTCTAATATGTTGTACCTCGGTTTGACCTATGTTAAAATGGGGTATAACATCTTGGCGATTTCACTTGGGAATAGTAGGTTCTTAACCATAACAAACTTAGGTTAATAATTGTCTTTGATATTTTGTTATTTGTTTCACCCTAATTGTCTTGTTTTATTATGTTTGTATGACATAAAGTGTTTATTTGCTATTGTTTTGTATAAATTGCTTACTTGTTTACCGATTTATATAAATTGACATTTTGTTCATATTTCCTCCACTTCGAATAATTGACACTCACACACGTTGTACACGCGAATTGTACATTATACTTTCTCAAAATTCTTTCAAATTACCTATTTTAGAGAGTCGGTGCATACGTGGGGTGAGTGAGAGTTTTACTGCTGTGGGATCACGTGTCTTCTCATATAGGAAATCCAATTCTGTGTCTACCCAAATCTTAGAATAACATAAGATAGAGCGTTACCACCATTGATTTAGGCCATGCATGCATAAGTTGTAATACCCCGTACTTTTCTTAGCTCAGTTTAGCTCCTAGAATAACAGAGGTCAACTTTAAAAAATGAATAACTCTTGATACGAGTATAATTTTCCAGCTTTAGACCCTTCAATGTGTAGATAATTGAATTAGCTTTCCAACGATACCAATTTCTCCTTAATCTGATACTCGGTTAAGAAGTTATGGCGACTTTAGTGAAAGAAGTAAATCACCACGATAAGCACCGCGTTGCGGTGAAAGATAGATTCACAATTGTCCGATTCCAGTTAAGCACCACGATTGGCCTGTATCACGGCGAAGTTCCAGTTCCCGTTCGTCCCATTTCAGTAGCTCATTGCGATTAGCCTATATCACACCAAAATTCCCAATTGGATAGACACCGCATCACGATCAAGTGCAAAAGGACACTCGTCCTTTTCTAGTGACGCAACGCGATTACGTCGCATCGTGCCAAAGTCCAAAATGGCGATCGTCCTTTTTCTAATAAGTCATCGCGATAGCAGCGTGTCACGATGGAAGGCAAAATTGGGATTTTCAGTTCTGAGTAAAATTTTAAAAGGGCAATTTAGTCTTTTCCCAAGCCCCCAAATCGTGAATAATAGAGGATTAAACTTATTCTAAGCCTATTATGCTCACTTTTCATCAATTTTCTCTCAAAGAAACCCTAAAACATCAAATCTTCATCCCCAAGAAATCCAAATTTCACCATTCTTTTTTCAAGATACATCAAAATTAAAGATTCCCATTTCAAGAACTTCAAGAATCTATCTTCAAAAGCACAAATAGGAACTCAAAGTTCAAATTTATTTATCTCATCATCAATTAAGGTATGTGGGGTTTTTCAACAAGGATAATTCTTTCATCCTTGTGCCCAAAACTAGTTTTTAATTACAAAGTGACATGATTTTGTATGATTACCCACAAGTTTCAAATTAGGATTCATACCCAATATTGTTATTTGCAAGATTATGAGATTTGAAGTAAATTAGATGTTAAATTGCATGACTACTTTTGTATTTTCATGCATATTGCAGAAATTTCAGATTTAGACTTAAATTATCAATATTTTCATTACTTAGCATGAGTTTTATGATGATTTGACATGAAATAGATGCATGGGTTATTAGCCCTAGTTTGAATATTGTTATTTCAAGAAGATTATGCTTTTAAGAATCCCATGACTTGTTATATTCAGATTTTGAACAAAGATTTAATCTTTTGATCTCAGCTTAGATATGGAATTCACCTATAGTTTACAGGAAATGGATTTACAAGAGGTTTTCATTGTAAACCCTTATATTAGTTTTTAAAGTGGATTTCCTACAGAATGAGCATACAAATTAAAGGGAGTAGTATTTAGCACCGAGTTGGGTATGTTCACATGCCCCAGAACTACGAACCAATGTAGGTTCAGATTACCAAATTATTTCCATTTCTTTATGGATGACAGTTACAGCTGTGATCACTTATATTAGGTTATACTCCTTGGCAAGATATGAAACCTCTACCAAATGTGAGGTTTTCCCATAAGGGAACTAGACGTTGGATACTATGATAACTCACATAGTGTATGTCGATTAGAAGAACCTCCCTATAGCTTACAGAAAAGAGTAAAAAATAACAGAAAAGCTTTTAGAAACTAAGTGTAAAGGCTCACAAATTTTACTCAGATATTGCTTTATATGAGGCATTAGTTACAAATGTCAGCTTTCAGATTTCAGATATAAAAGTGAGTCCTTTCTACACTTAGACAACATGATTTGAAGATAGAATACAAGTACAACTTTTAGAAACTAAATGTTATGACTCACTAGATCTATGCAACATGTTTTGCTATTTAATATTATTGTTTTTAGTTTTCAGATATTCTAGCTTATGTGATTCATCTACATTTAGCATGCATTCTTTTACAAATTTATAATAATATTGAGATATTAATTTACTTGTGCATTCACCCTCATATGCTCAGTATAATCTAGAAGTATTGATCCACATATACGTCTATGTGCTACATTGTCTCATAATGTAGGTTCAGGTGTTCAGTTTTAGCAGCGTGAGTAATTTTGAGCATCTCTATCTGCATCCCGACAGTTGGTGAGTCCTCATAGTTTAGGGACCCAGTTATTCACTTTTTCAGCTTACTAGTATAGATGATTCAGTATTCATGATATTTTGAGTCAGCTGGGGGTTTGTCCCATTGGCTCTCTAGTTATTAGTAGTAGAGGCTTGTCAGTCTGCTAGATATGATTCAAATTTTCAGTATTGATTGACTAGATTCTTAAGTTTAGTACATTCAGATATTATATTCAGACGGTTTTACCTTAGCTCTTACAAAATTCTGCATTTTAGCTTTGACTTTTTATCTATATTTACTTTATTATGAGCTTCAGATTTAGTAGAAGGATTACAGGGTTAGCTTGAGGATACTCATAGTCTCGAGCACCGTAGGACGTCTCGGGACCCATTTTTGTGAAGTTACAAATGTGGTATCAGAGTCTAAGGTTATAACAGTCCTGGGGAGTCAGAAAAATCGTGTTATGTAGAGTCTTGATCATGGGTGTGAAGCACGCCACATTTATGATCAAGAGGCTACGAGATGTTGTTTAGGAAATTATCTCTTTCTTTCATGATCTATCATTCTTGTAGTATCTCTATCTATTTTTAACTCGTGATCCTAGGTGACAGTTGAATATGCCTCCCCGTCAAGCTAATGCCGGCAGAAATGATAACCAGCCACCCCAGCCTGCTGATCCTCTGAATGAGAATGTATCCCATACTGAATTTTGAGCTGCCTTTCAGGCATTGGCCCAAGATGTGACTGCCAATATTCAGGGCAACCATCAGGAGACAACCCCACTTCAGCAGAATGTTGATTTAGCAACAGCCAGAATCCGAGACTTTATGAGAATGAATCTACCAGAGTTCTTCGGGTCAAAAGCAGGTAAGGACCCACAACTTTATTTCGATGAGGTGAAAAAATCACCAGATTAGGCATGTTTCTGAAGAGAAGAATGTAGAGTTGACATCCTATAGATTGAAGGATGTAGTGTATGATTGGGTGGTTATGTAGAAGAATGGTAGAGGTCAGAATGCAGCTTCTATGAATTGGCAGGTGTTTCAAGTTGCATTTCTAGACAGGTTCTTTCCACGTGAAATAAGAGAAGCTAAGATAGAGGAATTCGTGAACCTGAGGTAGGGCTCGATGTCAGTGAATGAGTACTTTCTTAAGTTCCACCAGTTGTCTAAGTATTCCCCTGATACGATGGCTGACCCTAGGAGGTGTATGAGTAAGTTTGTTACTGGAGTATCTAGTTTGGTAGTCAAGAAGTATAGGACTACCATGCTTATTGGGGACATGGATCTTGCTAGGTTGATGATTCATGCTTAACAGATTGAGGTATAAAAGCTAAAAGAAAGAGAGAGGGGAAATAAGAAGGCTAGAACCTGGCAGTTTGAGTATGGCCAAACAAAGTTTGGAGGGGGAAATCATTCACAATTTCAAAATCGTTCATCTATACCAGTGCCATCTTCAGCCAGTGTTTCTACTCCCAGAGCTAGGCAAGAGCAGTAGGGTAAGACTTCTATGTCCATATCTCAGAATAGTGTGAGTGGAAAATCCAGTTATCCTCTATGTGCTAAGTGTGGTAAGAATTATCTTGGTGAGAGTGTGTTGGGACAGAAAGGTTGTTATGGTTGTGGTAAGTTGGGTCATGGGATCAAAGAGTGTCCACATGATAAGCAGGGAAACAGGGATGTTCGTCCCCAGACTCAGGCTACTAGCGCACCAGCTCCTCTAGGTCGCCCGGTCTCTCTTCAGGGCGCATCATCCAATATCGGTGGCGGTCAACACCAAAATTAGTGTTATACTTTACCATTCCATCAAAAGCAGGATGATTCACCAAATGTTGTTACTGGTATGCTTCGTGTTTTTCATCTTGATATTTATGTGTTGTTAGACCCTAGGTCGAATTTCTCTTATGTGACCCCACTAGTTGCAGTAAATTTTGAAATAGATCCTGAAAATATCCCTGAGCCCTTCTTAGTTTCTACCCAGTGGGTGAGTCAGTTGTTGTCAAACAGATCTATAGAAAGTGTCCTATCCTTGTCCTTCATAAGATCATATTAGAAAACTTAATAGAGTTGGATATGGTTGACTTTGACCTTATTCTTGGTATGGATTGGCTCCATTCCTGCTATGTATCCATAGGTTGTCGTACCTGAGTGGTAAAGTTTCAGTTTCTTGATGAGCCAGTCTTTGAGTGGGAAGGTAATTCAGTGTCTCCCAAGATTCATTTCATATCCTATCTTAAAGCCAGGAAGTTGATCTCAAAAGGATGCATTTATCATTTAGTTTGAGTCAAAGACACTAAGTATGGGACTTCAACAGTTCAGTCAGTCTGTGTACTCAACGAGTTTCCTGATGTTTTTTCCAAAGATTTGCCAGGGGTACCTCTCGATAGGGAAATAAAATTCGGTATTGACTTTCTCCCAGATACTCAGCATATCTCTATTCCTCCTTATCGTATGGCTCCAGCCGAGCTTAAAGAGTTAAAAGAGCATCTTAAAGATCTATTAGATAAAGGTTTCATAAGGCCCAGTGTATCTCCATGGGGCGTCCCGTCCTATTCGTGCAAAAAAAAGATAGTTCTTTGCGAATGTGCATTGACTATCGTCAGCTAAATAAAGTCACATTAAAAAAAAATATTCTCTTCCTAGGATTGATGACTTATTCAACCAGCTCAAGGGTGCAAGTTATTTCTCTAAGATAGACCTTACATCCATCTATCATCAGCTTAGAGTAAGGGAATACGATATTCCAAAAACAGCTTTCAGAACTCACTACAGTTATTTTGAGTTTCTAGTCATGTCCTTCGGACTAACAAATACCCTAGCATCCTTCATGGACTTGATGAAAAGAGTGTCCAAATAGTATTTGGACATGTTTGTCATATCGATGATATTCTTGTTTATTCTCGTAATGAGGATGATCATGAAAACCACCTTAGAATTGTGTTGCAAACTCTTAGGAATCACCAGTTTTTGCCAAATTCAGCAAATGTGAATTTTGGCTAAGATTAGTAGTTTTCCTCGGTCATATTATTTCCAGTGATGGCATTAAAGTTGATCCCCAAAAGACAAAAGTAGTAAGAAACTATCCTAGACCTATCTCTCTATCAGACATCCCAAGTTTCTTGGGTTTAACTGGCTATTATAGACGCTTTGTTAAAGGTTTTTCTCTATTGCATCCTCTATCTCTAGATTGAATCAGAAGAAATATAAGTTTCAGTGGTCAGATTCCTGTGAGAAGACTTTTCAGGAGTTGAAGACTCGACTCACTTCAACCCCAGTTTTAGTACTACTTCATGGTACAGATGGGTTTGTTGTCTATTGTGATGCTTCTAGAATTGGTTTAGGTTGTGTTTGATGCATAGAGGTAAGGTTATAGCTTATGCCTCTAGAAAACTTAAGCCTCACAAAAAGAACTACCCTACTCTTGACCTTGAGTTAGCTGCTGTTGTGTTTGCATTAAAAATCTGAAGGCATATCTTTATGGGATGCATGTTGATGTGTTTATGGATTACAAAAGTTTACAGTATGTGTTTACTCAGAGGGAGTTAAACCTTCGTCAGAGAAGGTGGTTAGAATTGTTGAAGGATTATGATATGAGTGTGTTGTATCATTCAGGAAAGTCTAATGTAGTGGCAGACACCCTTAGTAGATTGTCTATGGGCAATGTTGCTCATGTGGAGAATAATAAGAGAGAACTACTTTAGGAAGTTCACCGGTTAGCTAGATTGGGTGTGAGGTTGGTTCACTCAGTTGAAGGTAACGTTTGGGTTCAGAGTAGTTCAGAATCTTCTCTAGTTCTTGAAGTGAAAGAGAAGCAAGATAAAGATTCTAGTTTGGTCAAACTGAAGGGTTCAATTAAAGACAAAAAGGTAGAGGTTTTCTCCTAAGTGGGAGATCGTGTGTTGAGATACTAGAGTAGATTGTGTGTGACATGTGTTGATGATTTGAGGCCACAGATTATGGCAGAAACGCATGGTGTGCGTTATTCCATTCATCCGGGAGCCACCAAGATGTACCACAATCTGCGGGAAGTCTATTGGTAGAGTGGTATGAAGAAAGATATCGCAGAATTTATAGCCAAGTGTGCAACTTATCAGCAGGTTAAGGTAGAGCACCAAAGACCTAGTGACACTTTGCAGGAGTTTGGTATTCCTACTTGGAAGTGGGAAGAGGTGAACATGGACTTTGTGATAAGGTTACCCCATTCGCGTTGTCAGCATGATTCGATTTGGGTTATAGTAGACAGATTGAATAAATCAACTCATTTATTGCCAGTTCACACATCCTACACAACTGAAGATTATGCTAAGATGTATATCAGAGAGTTGGTTAGATTGCACGGAGTTCCCTTGTCCATCATCTCAGATAGGGGTACTCAGTTTTGGAAAACCTTTCAGAAAGGTCTTAGTACCCAAGTTCATCTTAGTTCAGCTTTTCATCCACAGACAGATGGTTAGGCAGAGAGGAGCATTCAGACCTTAGAGAATATGTTGGGCGGAGATGTAGATCACCAGTCGAATGGTTCAAAGTGGGTGAGGTCGCTTTGATTAGGCCAGATATGGTGTTTGAAGCCATGGAGAAAGTTCAGTTGATTCGAGAGATATTGAAAGAAACTCAGAGTCGTCAGAAATTTTATGTAGAAGTAAGAAGAAGAGATCTTGAGTTTGAATTAGATAATGTTGTGTATATGAAGGTTTCACCCACGAAGAGGGTGAAGAGATTTGGCAAAAAGGGGAAGCTTAGCCCCCGATATGTAGGCCCTTACAGGATTTTGAGTTGTGTGGGGAAGGTAGCATATGAGCTTGAGCTACCCATAGACTTATTATAAGTTGATCCAGTATCTATGTGTCCTTATTGAAAAAGTGCATGGACGAGTCAGCTATTGTAGTTCCTCTAGAAAGCACAGATATTCAGAATAGCCTTTTATACTGAGAAGTTCCTGTAGAGATTCTTGATCATCAGATTCCTAGAATAAGGAACAAAGAAGTTCTCTTGGTCAAAGTTCTATGGAAAAATTAGTCTGTTGAGGGTGCTACTTGGGAAGCAGAAGCAGACATGCGTACCAAGCATTCTCATCTCTTCTCCACAAACTCAGATTCAGCCGAAGGTAACAGTCTTCCTTAATTCAGTTCTTTCCCAGTATCAAATTCAACTATATAGTTATCTTCATGTAAATTCATGCACTCGCAGATTAGTTCAGTCGCTCAGTATGTTTTAAATTCAGTCATGCAGTTGTTTCAGTTTAGTTTCTCAGAATCTTCAGTTTAACTAGTCTCATTTGAGGATGAATGTTCCCAAGGGGGAGATAATGTAATACCCCGTACTTTTCTTAGCTCAGTTTAGCTCCTAAAATGTCAAGGGTCAACTTTAAAAAAATGAATAACTCTTGATACGATTAGAATTTTCCAGCTTTAGACCCTTCAATGTGTAGATAATTGAATTAGCTTTCCAACGATACCAATTTCCTCTTGATCCAGTACTCGGTTAAGAAGTTATGACAATTTTAGTGAAAGTGGTAGATCACCACGATAAGCACCGCGTCGTGGTGAAGGACATATTCGCAATTGTCCGATTCCAGTGAAGCACCGTGATTGACCCGCGTCGTGGTGAAGCTCCAGTTCCCGTTCGTCCCATTCCAGTAGCTCATCGTGATTAGCCTATATCGCACCAAAATTCCTAATTGGACAGACACCGCATCACGATGAAGTGCAAAATGACACTCGTCCTTTTCCAGTGATGCAACGCGATTATGTCGCGTCGTGCCAAAAGCCAAAATGGCGATCGTCCTTTTTCTAATAAGCCATCTCGATAGCGGCGTGTCATGGTGGAAGGAAAAATTGGGATTTCCAGTTCCGAGTAAAATTTTAAAAGGGCAATTTAGTCTTTTCCCAAGCCCCCAAATCGTGAATAACAGAGGATTAAACTTATTCTAAGCTTATTATGCTCACTTTTCATCAACTTTCTCTCAAAGAAACCCTAGAACATCAAATCTTCATCCCCAAGAAATCCAAATTTCACCATTTTTTTTTTTCAAGATAGCTCAAAATTAAAGATTCTCAATTCAAGAACTTCAAGAATCTATCTTCAAAAGCACAAATAGGAACTCAAAGTTCAAATTTCTTTATCTCATCATCAATTAAGGTATGTGGGGTTTTTAAACAAGGATAATTCTTTCATCCTTGTGCCCAAAACTAGTTTTTAATTACAAAGTGACATGATTTTGTATGATTACCCACGAGTTTCAAATTAGGATTCATACCCAATATTGTTATTTGCATGATTATGAGATTTCAAGTGAATTAGATGTTAAATTGCATGACTACTTTTGTATTTTCATGCGTATTGCAAAAATTTTCAGATTTAGACTTAAATTATCAATATTTTCATTACTTAGCTTTAGTTTTATGATGATTTGACATGAAGTATATGCATGGGTTATTAGCCCTAGTTTGAATGTTGTTATTTCAAGAAGATTATGCTTTTAAGCATCCATGACTTGTTATATTCAGATTTTGAACAAGGATTTGATCTTTAAATCTCAGCTTATATATGAAATCCACTTTATAGATTTAGCTACAATTTACAGTAAACAGATTTACAAGAGGTTTTCCTTGTAAACCCTTATATTAGCTTTTAATATGAATTTCCTATAGAATGAGCATACAGATTAAAGGGAGTAGTATTTAGTACCGAGTTGGGTATGTTCACATGCCCCAGAACTATGAGCCAATGTAGGTTCAGATTATCAAATTATTCCCATTTCTATATGGATGACAGTTACAGATGTGATCACTTAGATTAGGTTATACTCCTTGGCAAGAGTATGACACTTCTCCCCAACATGAGGTTTTCCCATAAGGGAACTAGACGTTCGACACTATGATAGCTCACAAAGTGTATGTCGTTTAGAAGAACCTCTCTACATCTTACAGAAAAGAGTAAAGAATAACAGAAAAGCTTTTAGAAACTAAGTGTAAAGGCTCACAAATTTTACTCAGATATTGCTTTATATGAGGCATTAGTTACAGATGTCAGCTTTCAAATTTCAGATATAAAATACTTTCTACACTTAGACAACATAATTTGAAGATAGAATACAAGTACAACTTTTAGAAACTAAATGTTATTACTTACTACATCTATGCAACATGTTTTGCTATTTATGATTATGATTTTTAGTTTTCAGATATTCCAACTTATGTGTGTTATCTACATTTAGCATGCATTCTTTTACAAATTTATAATAATATTAAGATACTGATTTACTTGTGAATTCACCCCCATATACTCAGTACAATCCAGAAGTATTGATCCACATATACGTCTATGTGCTACATTGTCTCATAATGTAGGTGCAGGTGCTCAGTTTCAGCAGCGTGAGTGATTTCGAGCATCTCTACCTGCATCCCGACAGTTGGTGAGTCCTCATAGTTCAGGGACCTAGTTATTCAATTTTTCAGCCTACTAGTATAGATGATTCAGTATTTACTGATAGTTTGAGTCAGCTGGGGGTTTGTCCCAGTGGCTCTCTATTTATTAGTAGTAGAGACTTGTTAGACTGCTAGATATGATTCAGATTTTCAGTATTGATTGACTAAATTCTTGAGTTTAGTACTTTTAGCTATTATATTCAGACGGTTTCACCTTAGTTCATACATAATTCTGCATATCAGCTTTGACTATATATCTATATTTACTTTGTTATCAGCTTCAGATTTAGTAGAAGGCTTACAGGGTTAGCTTAAGGTTACTTGTAGTCTCAAGCACCGTGTGACATCTTGGGACTCATTTTCGGGGCGTTACATAATCCATAGGTGGTTTGACCCATGGTGTTATTCCGCAAATTTAGGAAATGCTTTTATGACAAAAGGGTTCACGACCCGATGATGACCTTTATATTATGGTCAGAGATAATGATAAATTGATCAAAATTAAAATTTGACCAAATCGAGTTTGGAAAAGCATTTGCTTATGTTGTTTTCTCGTAGGTTGCTAGAATGGATGGCTTGCCTAATTTTTCCAACACCCAAATGGTTGTGTGTGTTACGCTTAAGCTAAGAAGATGGTGGGAGAACATCAAGCTGGATCATGGGTTTGAGATTAGGAGAAATTTGGGTTTCTTGACATTATTGATTTACATCCCTTCTGACAGGCATGTAGTCAAAGCATTGCTCAAATTCTGGGATCCCACTAGAGTTGTGTTTAAGTTCAAGGATTTTGAATTGACCCTCACAATTGAAGAAATTAGTGGATTTACTGATTTGAAGTATCAAGGATGGGGTATGATCTTACCTCGCAAACATTCAGGAAAGAAATTCTTGCATCTTCTTGGGATCAGAAACAACCTCAAGATTGTGTGTTTGGATCATGATTGGATTCTCTTGATTACTTGTATGAAAGATTTAATCGCAAGGATGGTCACGAAGTCTCTAGTAGGGAATTCTCTTATTCTGCTGAGAGTTGGAGGAAGAAATGCCCTATTGCTTTTTTCCATTGCTTTACTAGGAACTCTGGTCATTCATTTGGAGCATGGAAGGATTGACACTTGCCTTAGCTCCTGGTTTGAGCTCGTTTTTGTGAGGTTGAAAATGCTGAAGTTAGACTAGTTACGATGATTATAGCAAAAATGATGAAAACACTATCCAAATATGCCAGAGGAAGAAGGTTCTTTGAAGGTTGAAATCTCCTTCTTCAGATTAAGGCTATAGAACATTTCTATAGATGCAACACCATGGTCGACATACTCTTTAGCAGACCCAACAACATCGACTCTCATCTACAAAGGATGGCGTAATTTGTATCTCCTATGGGTACAAATAATTGGTATGCATACATGAGGGTACTCACGGGCAATCAAATCCAATGGAGGTACCCATGGTTGTCACCTCGTGTTTCCGTCATTAGGGGCCGTACGATATACTGTATTGAGTTTATTGGCTTGAAAGGTCTTCAACCATATACTCCCTCACAAGTGCTTTGGCAATTTAGACATCATTAAGTCATTCCACTTCGTTCAGATGTGAGCAGATTTGAGGTTGATTTTGAGCCACTTTTTGAGATTCCTAGAGAAATGGAGTTGCTTTGAGAGTGGGAAAATCTGATGACAATAGATGTGCTTAACGAGCAAGCTTACTGTACTCTATAGTATTATGTGTCGTTATCAAAAGATATGGAGGATGTAGGCTTTAGCAGTCAAGGACAAGTCATTGGGTTCGAGGATCTTGAAGAAACAGAATGGGCAAATGGTATCCTGATTAACCATTTTGTAATCCCACCTGAAATGTGGGAACAAGTCATTCCCGAATCTTTGTCATACTTTGGATCATAAAGACTTAGTTTAGTGCCTAGAATTTCTCTTTTATTATCATGTACTCTCTTTATGTTTTTGGCTAGGATTTCCATTTTATTATCATGTACTCTCTTTATGTTTTTGAAATCAATGTAATGGTCAAATGATGATATTTAAATGAAGAGGTTTTTTTCTCATTTTCTATCTCCGAACTCTAGCAATGTCATTAATTAAAGCTTGGATCAATTTTCATAGTCTCAATTATTTGATGCATAGGCCCACCCTTTGGCACAAAAGAGGTCCCGTGCATAGTAGGATGCATTTTGATTATTGAATTTTCTTTTATTATGTGCTTTGTTTGCAATATGATGCATGCTTTGCTAATTGCGAGATACTTTGTTGTGCAAATTATTTACCTATACTGATATAATTTTTTCTTTGAAAGTTTTCCCTCTTTTTATTTACTCCCCCAAAGGTTGATTTGTGTTGACTACGAACTGGCTGATCACCCATACTTTACGAGATCAAAAGCACGAGCAAACGTCAAGATAACTGATTCAGGTACACTTGATGGATTAGGACTTGTCACCGTCCCAAGAGATGAACCTGAGACTTCGGGGGAGAGGGATATGACACTTTGTGATGAATATATAGCTCATATGATGCAACAAATGGCCGACATGCAAAGTGAAATTGATCAACTTCAAAACCTCACCAAGCTATCCATTACCATGAATATTCCACTTCCTGAACATGGAAAGAATACCACTATTCCATCTTCTTTGCCACCTATTTACTCTCCCGCCTCCCAATACTTCCCACCAAATCCAACACTCTACCAAAGCAATGCAATTTCTACCAAATCTCCTGCTAAACCACAAGAAAACAACCCGCAAGAAGTAGACTCACAACAAACAAACCCATTACCCTTCACTACTCCATATGTTCCTCAAGCTCCACTTACCCAAACTCCATTTACCCAAGCTCCACATACCAAAAGTATCTCGCCTACCCAAACTACCCCAGTCATCCAAAACCACCAAGCGGCCCCACATATATCGGTGGCACATGCTGCAATTCCTAACACACAATATATGCCACAAGTATATGTAGCGGGAGCTCAACCTTTCACTATCCCAATGCCTACCACACAAGAAGATGATTCATATGAATAGATAGAAAAGAAAGTAAGGTCAAAAGCAGATGAGAATGTAGCAAAGGAGATTCCCAGTTTAAAGGAAGCGTTCAGAAGCATCCAACAACACAAAGGATGAGAAAAGATTTAGTATGAAGATTTATGTGTTCATCTAGATGTCGAGATACCAATTGGGTACAAGGTGTCAAAAATTAACATGTTTGATGGGAAAGGGAATCCTAGAACTTATTTAAGGTCGTACTGTGACAAGCTAGTCGGAGTAGGGAAAGATGAGGCCATTAGAATAAAGTTGTTTATAAGGAGTTTGACATGAGAAGATTTAGATTGGTATAAGATCCAAAACCAACAGAACTAGCGTGGTTGGAATACCTTGGCGTAAGAATTTATGGATAGGTTTAGGTTTAACACTGAAGTCATACCATAAAGGTTCCATTTGATGAAGATGGAGAAGAAATCGATGCATTTCTTTAAAGAATATGCCATGAGGTGGAGAGAAAATACCGCAAAATTTCAACCTCCGATGGCAGAAAATGAGATGTCCTCTTTTTTGTGGAGTCTCAAAAGGATGCAATGTATTATGACAAGCTGATAACCGTGGTTGCACAAAAATTCTTCGAGGTTGTGAGGATAGGAGAACTTGTTGAAGAAGGTATTAAGACTGGGAGAATTACTAATTTGGAAACTTTACAAGAAACAAGTAAGGCAATGTAGTCTGATCTAATTGGGGGAGTGAATAAAAAAAAGAAGGATGGAGTTTCTGTTGTCATGACCATTCAATAAAAATAGACCAAACCGAATGTTAACATACCAAAATCCACCACCCCAGCCTTCCTACTATAACCAATATGCTCAAACTCCTTACCCATATTACCAACCTTTGCCTACCCTATATTCAGTTTATACCACTCAGCCAACATATTATCCACCTCGAGCACCAACTTATCAAAACCCTCCACAATATCAACCTACCTATCCTCCTCAAACCCACTACCAACCACAAAATCATCCCCCAAATTCACCTAGACCTTGTCTGAACTATGAAAAAAGGCCAACCAAAACCTATATACCTCTAGTTGAACTCTTATCCCAACTGTATAAAAGATTGAAAACTGTAGGAGTACTCCAACTAATCTAAGGTAAAATTCCCAATCCCTTTCCTAGATAGTATGATGAAACAAAGCATTGTGCTTACCACTCCAGGGTTGCTGGGCATGGCACCTGAGAATTGTCTTACTCTCAAGGACAAAATTGAGGAACTAATCAAAGAAGGAGTTATTCAGCTCAAAGGCGCTCCCCCAATATGAACAACAATCCCTTGCCAAATCATGGGGGTGCCCATGTGAACATGATCACCATCGATAAAAAATATAATTTAAAAGGAACTATTGTATCAGTCGGTGATAAGGAAAAAGTGGAAACATCAGCTTTTGTTGCACCTATAATTACAGTCCAGGTGCGAGTACCAATTGATGTAGAAGTTGTTGTTCCCCGGCTTACAATCACAACCTTAGTTTCTCAAACACCTTCAAATACTAAGGCGGTTCCTTGGAATTACTAAACTGATGCAAGGGACAAAGAAAAAGAAAAATTAGTTGTAGAAGCTGCTGCTGCAGGAATGACAAGATCTGGGCGTTGTTATGCCCCTGAAGGAGTTGTGCAAGGAGTTCCTAATAAGGAGAATAGTCAGAAAAAAGTTGTGACAGAGGCTGAGGTAGAGGATTTCTGGAGGAAAATGCTGACTAAGGAGTATTCTGTTATGGAACAACTGAAGAAAACTCCTACCCAAATCTTATTATTATCATTATTAATGAATTTTGCAACTCATAGGAGCACTTTGGTGAAGGTTTTGAATGAATCTTATGAGCCAATTGAGATAACTAGCGAGAACCTTTCAGCTTTAGTGGGACAAGTGTTGGAAGATAATATAGTCTCTTTTAATGAAGATGAGTTGCCACCCGAGTGCTTGGGGAATAATAGAGTATTGAACATCACTGTTAGGTGTAGGGACAAAGAGAACAAAGATGACATTGATGGGACTCAAAGAAGAGTTATTGGATAAGTTGATTTGGAACTACAAATTGGACCGGTGGAGTTTACAATATAATTCAAGGTGTTGGACATATCTGCTAGTCACAATTTGTTACTCGGAAGACCATGGATTCACAGTGCTGGGGCAGTCTCTTCTACTCTGCACCAAACTTTGAAATTTATTTGGGATCTTTATGAGATTACGATTCATGGAGAAAAAAATAGTTCTATCTACCAGGAGAACTCACTCCCTATTATTGAACAAGTGGGACAGCTGGATGGATCCATTTTTCATGTTAAAGAGACCATGTATACTGGTCAGGTAGAAAGGTTAAAGTTGTCACAGGTACTTATGATGCTGGCCTTGGAAATGTTGAAGAATGGTTTTTTTCCTGGTCAAGGGCTTGGTATGAACTTGGATGGAATAATAGAGCCAATTCAATTGTCTGAACAGAAGAGCACTTTTGGTCTTGGATATGAGCCCACTCCTAAAAAAGTCTCATCGGCTAATATAAAAAGATAAGGTGAAATTCTCTTGCCAAAACCTATCTCGCTCTTGTATCAGTCATTTTACAAAGCGTTTGAAGAAAATGCTGAAGAAGACCTTGTTGAAGGAGTCAAAAACTTGTTCATTACTAAAGAAGAAGTTGAGTGCAATGTGATTCTGGAGGATTGCATCGAGACCCTGATTATCTGGGATGCCGAGCCTGGAGATGCTTTGAACTATTGGACTTGTACCCCATCCCCAGTTCTCCGGGAATCTTGGTAGATGATTGTATTAGTATTTACAACACGATTCAAAATTGAGGCTTGAATCGTGTTTATGAATTTATGTGTTTTGCCTCCACTTTTGAAAGCTTAAATGCCAAATCCAAACTGTGTTTTGTTGTTGTTTTTTCAAATCGTCTTCATTTATTTATTTTCTTTTTTTCCCTTTTCAGCAAGCAAACTAACAAATCTGCCAATACTATGAATGTGACATATAATGTAACAAGTGAAACAATTCCAAATAGCGAACAAGACTTTGTAGAATATAAAGAAAATCTATTTTCTGAAGAGTTGACTAAAGAATTTGAACATTTTGAAAATAAGGCAAAATCAAATTTGGATAAAACTAAGACAATAAACTTGGGGAATTCAGAACCCATAAGAGAAATAAGGATTAGCGCTCATTTGACTTCGTCCCAGAGGAAAGAATTGATTGATCTTTTGAAGTAATATGTAAATATGTTTGCATGGTCCTATGATGATATGATGGGCCTAAGCACAGACAATGTTTCACATAGGTTTCCAACTGGTCCATCTTGTTCTCCCGTAAAGCAGAAGCCGAGAAATATAAAGTCTGATTTGAGTTTGAAAGTCAAGGAGGAAGTGTCCAAGTTATTCGATGTCAATGTCATTTGGGTCACGAAATATCCCACTTGGTTAGCCAACATTGTACCTGTGCCGAAGAAATACAAAAAAATCAGAGTATGTATGGATTATCGAGATCCCAACAAGGCTAGCCCAAAAGATAATTTCCCTCTGCCAAATATTCACATACTCATTGATAATTGTGTGAAGTATGAGCTGCAATCATTTGTCGATTGCTTCGCAGGGTACCCCCAGATTCTGATGAATGAAGAATATGTCGAGAAAACTGCCTTTATCACCCCCTGGGGAGTATATTGCTATCGGTTAATGCCTTTTGGACTCAAGAATGTAGGGGAAACTTATATGAGGGCCATGACTACTATTTTTCATGACATAATCCACAATGAGATTGAAGTCTATGTTGATGTTGTCATTATCAATTCGCGAAAGAGCTCAAATTATTTGAAAGATTTGAAGAAGTTTTTTGATAAGTTGAGATGGTACGATCTGAAATTAAATCCTGCAAAGTGTGCATTTGGTGTCCCCGCTGGGAAGCTATTGGGTTTCATTGTGAGTAGGAAAGGCATAGAATTGGATCCTTAAAAAATAAAAGCTATCCAAGACTTGCTTCCTCCAAGAAGTCGAAAGGACGTGATGAGTTTTCTAGGTCGACTTAATTACATCAGTCGATTTATTGCACAATCCATGATGGTTTGTGAACCGATATTTAAGCCATTGAGAAAGGATGCTGCTACCAAGTGGACAGAAGATTGTCAGGAAGATTTTGATAGAATCAAGGAGTATTTGTCTAATCCACCCATTTTGGTGCCCAAGAGCTTGAAAGGCCATTATTGCCATATTTTTTTGTGTCAGAAAATACATTTGGGTGTGTTTTAGGACAATATGATGAAACTGGGAAGAAAGAGCAGGCTATATATTACTTGAGCAAGAAGTTCACGCCTTATGAAGCCCGATATACATTACTGGAACGTACTTGTTGTGTGTTGACTTGGGTTGCACAAAATTTAAGGCATTACATGTGTGCGTATACCACTTTTATCATCTCTAGGATAGATTTTCTCAAGTATATCTTTATGAAGCCTATGCCTACTAGAAAGCTAGCAAAGTGGCAGATTTTGCTAAGTGAATGTGACATTGTTTAGTTACTCAAAAGGCAGTCAAGGGACAGGCTTTGGCAGACCATCTTGCTGAAAACCCTATAGATGAAGAGTACAAGCCTCTTGAAACTTTTTTTTCCCAGAAAAAGAAGTTCTATTTATTGGAGAAGATATTTCAGAATAATATCCAGGTTGGAGAATGTTCTTTCATGGGGCTGCAAACTTCAAAGGAGTCGGTATTGGGGCAGTACTAATTTAGAGTCAGGCCAGCATTATCCAATCTCAGCAAAGCTCAGATTTCCATGCACTACTAATATGGAAGAGTACAATGCTTACATTCTTGGTCTTAGAATAGCTGCTGATATGAACATACAAGAACTTTTGGTTATAGGGGATTCAAATTTAGTGGTTCATAGTGTACAAGTGAATGGAGTGTCAAGAACCTGAAGTTGCTTCCATATATGGAGTGTGTGAAAGAATTGTGCAAGAAGTTAATCAAGGTTGAATTTAAACATGCCCCGAGAACTCAAAATGAGTTAGCAGATGCATTGGCGACCTTGTCCTCTATGATTGAACAACCAGACAAGAATTTCATAGATCCTATCAAAGTGAATGAACAAGACCAACCGACATACTGTCTTTATGTAGATGCACAACCAGATGGCAAAACCTGGTACTAT
The DNA here is from genome assembly GCA_030864215.1 of Capsicum pubescens. Classification (NCBI taxonomy): domain Eukaryota; kingdom Viridiplantae; phylum Streptophyta; class Magnoliopsida; order Solanales; family Solanaceae; genus Capsicum; species Capsicum pubescens. The sequence continues at coordinate 113,199,387 of CM061544.1, forward strand.
AATATCAAAATATATCTCAAGAGGGGAGACTATCCAGAAGGCATAACCAGTGTTCAGAAGAGAGCACTTCAGAGATTGGCTAATCACTTTTTTCTAAATGGAGAAATCCTTTATAGGAGGACTCCAGATGTAGGATTGTTAAGGTGCGTCAATGCTCCGGAGGCAACCAAGTTAATAGAAGAAATACATGGGGGCATGTATGGACCGCATATGAATGGTTTTATTTTGGCAAAGAAGATTCTTTGGGTTGGATATTTCTAGATAACAATGGAAACAAATTACATTCACTTTGGGCGAAAATGTCATATTCATGGTAACTTGATTCATGTTCCACCAAATGAACTTAATGTGACAAGTTCTCCTTGGCCATTTCCAGCATGGGGCATGAATGTCATCGGTCCTATTGATCCATCTGCATCAAATGGACATAGTTCATTTTGGTAGCTATTGATTATTTCACCAAATAGGTAGAAGCCTCTTCATACAAGTCTGTGACAAAGAAAGTGGTGACAGATTTTGTTTGCAATAACACTATTTGTTGATTTGGAGTTTCGAAGTCAATTATAATAGATAATGGAGCTAATATCAACAATGGTTGATGCCTGAAATATGTGAGAAGTTTAAAATCACTCATAGTAATTCCACCCCTTATCGTCCTCAGATGAATGGAGCAGTTGAGGCCGCCAACAAAAATATCAAGTGGATATTACTGAAGATAATTGATGACTATAAGCAATGGCTCGAGAACTTACCATTTGCCCTCTTTGTCTATCGCACCACTATTAGGACTTCTACTGGAGCAACACATTATCTGCTGGTTTATGAAACAAAAACAATATTACTCACAGAAGTAGAGATACTGTCTTTGAGAATTATTCATGAAACTGAGTTGAGTGATGCCTAGTGGATTCAAAATCACTATGAACAATTAATTCTAATTGAGTATGAACGCAGTTTGTCATGGGCAGCTTTATCAAAATAGAATGACCAAAGCTTTCAACAAGAAGGTAAGACCAAGATAATTCAAATCGAGACAATTGGAGTCGTAGTGCATATTTCTACACTAGAGTTAAGCTAAGGGAAAGTTTGCACCTAACTAGCAAGGGCCTTACATGGTTCACCGAGTACTAACGGGCTGAGCGTTGATCCTAGAGGAAATAGATGGTGAAGTATGGTCGAAAGTTATCAATGCAGATGCTGTTAAAAGTTACTATATCTAGAAGCCTTTATTTGTTTCTTATGTAATGTTATTTTTTCTATGTAATGAAACTTCGAGTGACCTAGTTCCCTCGGAGGGAATCTGTAGGAAACCCAAGTCGGGTTTGGTTTTTTAAGAAAAAAATTGCAAAAAAATAAATCCTTCTTTACTTGCAATGTGAACTACGGTTGATCTATTTTCCTTGGCGGATATGTAGGAGGCCACATCGGCTTCAGTCATATTAGAAGAAAAATTTAAATTCTTTCTTTTTTTATTTCATATGTAATGAACTGCGTTTGGCCTGATTCCCTTGGGATACGTAGGCAACCCACGGAGGGCTCGACCCCTTAGTTTTTAACTTTCTTAAGTGTATTTCATGAACTACGCTCGGCCTGATTCCCTTGGCGGGATACGTAGGCAGCCTATACAAGGCTCGATCTCATTATCTTGGAATGTCAGCATCTCTCAAGTCAAAGTTGGAAAAGTTTTCATGGGCATCAGTTTGAGAAACGGTCGAGAAGACGTCAAGAGATATTGAAGAATGTGGTTTCAATCAAGTAGTTGAAAAAAGGGACATTTGCTTTGGATAAGGGACATTCACATTGTTTCACAATATGTTACAGTTCAAATTTTGGCAGAATTTCTTTTTTACCACTATGCATGTTTGTACATTTTTATTTATCAAGTTATTTGTTCCTCTTATTTATCTTTTATTTTAAATAGTATTCAAATCAAATATTTTCTTATTATTCATTGGACAGGATTTAGAATACATAGGGTTATGAGTCCAAACAGAGCTGGAAGAACGAAGTATCAAGAGTCGGGCCTTCAAAGTCAACACAAATCAACCACCCCCCAAACTTATAAATTTTTCTCTGGATGTAGGTTCTACAGATTAACAGAAGCTAAAAGTTAACAATGTTTATAGTCTTGTGAGGATTACACCTCGAACGATTTGGATTCCTTTAAAGCATTTAACATAAATTATACCTTTGTAGTGATATTGATTTTAAAATTATAAATAAAACGATTTTGAAGATTTTACAAAGATTTCAAATGCACTACACATGACTTCTGGCTAGTTTACATAGATTTCTTTTAATAAACTGCACAAGTGTTTTCAAATGATTAGAATGCATAATACATGGTTTTCAGTTATTTTGCGTATATGTTCTAAAATGCAACGTACATGCACTGCACAAATGCTTTAAAATATGTCAAAAATTCATTGCACATGGCTTTAATGGCTCTGCATAAGTACAAACGCATTGCACAATCGCTTTAAATTACTTTTAAATGCTCAATACATGGCTTTCAATTACTTTGCATATACACTCTAAAATGCACCGCACTTGCACTGCAATAATATTTTAACATATTTTAGAATGCATTGCATATGGCTTTAATGATTTTTACATGGGCACAAATGCACTGCACAATTACTTTGAGTTATTTTACACTATGCATGTCTTTCATTTCCTTCTAAAGCACTGTACAATCACATTAAGTTATTTCACACTATGCATGACTTTCATTTTCTTCTAAAGGCACTGCACAATTGCTTTAAGTTATTTGCATTATGTATGGCTTTAAATTTCTTCTATAGCACCGCACAATTGCTTTCAAATGCACTGTACAATTTCTTTCTGATAACTGCAAAAAACTTATGGATGCATCAAACAAGTGCTTTATAGAAATTCATTACTTGCAAAAGATGTTTTTTATTAAATCATTGGCTTAGAGAAAAGCCTCCATCCATATATCATATGGCTGAAAATGCGTCATCTTCATAATTTACTTAGTTTAAGGCCTCATTTTCATCACCGAAAGACGTCATTCACATGAATCATCGGCCTAGAGCTTCATTTTTGCATAAGCTTTATTTCTAGCTTGCAAGACCGCATTTGAATAAAGTAACGCCTGAGGCGTTATCTTCATTAATTCACTAAATGCATTTACTATTTATGTACTAATATCTTTATATAGATAAAGTTTTGCAGGAACCTTATCACAAACGTAGAACTAATTTCTAAGCAACGAACTAGGGAAAATATAGTATGATGTCAAGCATCCCTATCAACGTAGACGATTCAATGCCCAACTCAACTCAATTTTCAAAAATTCTCATGTAACCCTAAAATTTTTCACAAATCTGTTCTTATATTATAGGACCATCAGTCTAAAGCTGGAACAAATTTTGAGATCTTGTAGTTGTAGCAGATCTTATATCGGTTCTAGTGCTTTCTCTTGATTCTATTTTTGAAAGATCTTTCCTTACTCTGAGGAATGCCCGGTTTAACCAAAATCATCTCGTTAGCTTTTAGAGTCATCCTGGGATCTTTGGCTTATGCCATGTGCTCCAAACTTGAACTCAACTTCCTTTTTTCACTCTCAAAATTTTTACATATCATAAATTTTGAACTACATCGACCTGATTCTAGTGAAATCGAGATATATACGCGACTCAAAAATCAGGGTTTAGTTGAATTCATAATCACAAATCCTGCCAATTCTAGCTTCACTGTTCTACCTTTCAGGTGTAGCCTTTCCATAATCGGTCTAATTTACCAGTCGAGACAAAATTGATTTATTTCAACATCTTCACCTAAAGACTCTTTTCATCATCTTTGGTCTAAGAGGGGCAAGTTGTTGACACCTAATTTTGGCTCTAATTTTGGCTCTCCTTTTAATAAATTTAATTTCTTGATGCTTAAGATTCTTGAATATTTTTTCAATACATTTTTCTTATTTTTTACATTAATAATTTGAAAAATAATATTTTTCTTATCTTTGCATCTTATAAATTCACTCGAAAATAATAAATAAATATATTTTAAATTATTATTTCACTATTTTTTCTAAAACGAATAATATGTGTATATATATATAGAGAGAGAGGGTAGCGTATTAACATAATACTTGCTATAGTATCCTTGCTATATATATATATATATATACACGTTAAATTAATAAAAAAAATAAGCATCAATAAATTAGTCAATAAAATTGATTGGGGAGAATTATATTAAGTCATTTATCCGTTTGGGTCAATTTTCTTAATTTATTTCAGCCCAAACATCCTCTTTTAACCTAAAAACTAAAACTAACCCAAAACCCATCCTGCCCCGGCCCAAACCACCCCTGACCTGGCCCACCTTGTGACTACCCTTTTTTCTGATGAAAAACAACAGCAACATCAGCAATACAACACATCAACAACAAAACAGCGACAATACCATCAAGAAACAATGTTGGTCAAAGCTCAGACCACAGGATACTTAAGAAATCTAGTGGTTTTTCACCTCTCTCTCATCTGTCCTCTCTATCACCTTCGCCTGTCACTTCTTGTTGAATCAGAGCAGAGCCCAAGGCTCTGCATTTTCTGAAAAAGATGGTCAAGTTCATGGACCTTCATGTTATGAGGATGCTTAGCCCTTCAAACCAATAGATTCAAGTGTAATAGCCTCCAATCCGTCATTTTCCATTCAAATTGACTTAAAAAGGTGACCTCTCCCTCCTTTATTTCTTTTCATCAATCAATCTTAATGATTTCTAAAAGATTTAGCCTTTCCAAATGAAATTCAAATTTCAAAATTGTGGAAAACGTCGGAAATTTCTCTTAGAAGTTGTGGCAGTCCAATTTTATCTATAAAAAGAGGGTCTTGTTCACCCCTTTAGGACATGGTTCAAAAGAGAGAAATTGAAAAACTTTTTAAGTTTTATCTTATCCTCCGATTTACTAAGTTATCTATTTCCTTTGTTCCGATTTAGTCATGCCGCTCTCATCGTTACTTTTCGTTGTTCAAATTTGGAGTCCTCGTTAGTGGTAGAATTGCTCTTTGCCCCGGCTTCCTAGTTTGCTACTCCACACAAGGTAAATTCTATCCCGTCTAATTACGTTATGTTTAGTTTTGGTGATTCACTGATTGCTTGAATTTGTCATTCTTGTTTGGCTGATTATGAGCATAAACATGAAATGAAAATGGCGTCTGGTTATTGAATTTTGTTCACATTATGTGATGTACTTATGGAACATGTTTTGTTCGTAATCTGGTCTAAATGAAACTAATGAACTTTGAGGGTATGAATAGAGAGGACTATTTTGTTTTACTGGTCATGAATGTGAACTCGAAGTGCTAGTTCTCGTGTCGTTAGAATTTACACATGTTTGACAGTACGTTGGCAGATTTAACTTTGATTAGCTTGAAACATACTCCTTAAAGCTGTACGTTCGTGATACATGTTTAGTGGACTATTTTGGGGGTTATTTTGACGCCGGTTTGGCAACTTTTATGTGGCAGTGGTGACTTAAATGTGTATACGTTTGGCTGGTATGTTTACAAGATATCGTCGGCCATTAATTTAGCTTGAGAAGGGTCCTACAAGGGTTAAAATTTCAAGTTATTCGTCATGGAAAGCTTGGTGACTGTTTTTCTCTTTATTGTTCTCTTCTTTTTTTGTGTTGGTTTTGGAAAGTGTATGGATGTTGATGTGCGTAGAATATAGTTTGAATCATGAACAGCTTGTAATACCTTTCACGATAGTAAGGAAAATATCCATATGAATACATGATCTTTCTTTCTCAAGTTTTATGATGATATTGTTGGCAGCTTTCTGGAAAGCAATTCTAAAGTTGTTCTTTCGTCTCTTTTTCAATCTTTCAACAGTTATTTGTTTCAAGATAATGCTAGTTTCCACATAGAAGCGAAATAATGTTGAAGTCCTATTTATTCTGCTTTTTTTTTTTTTTTTTTCATTTTCTCTGTTATACAGAAAAGATGAGTGTTTCGTTTAGTTAAAAATGTGTGTTGTAATAGTTTTTCTTGCCTTCAGTATGTATATTTTGATCGGAATAAATTATAAGAATTCATACAGGTTATAGTTTTTGTTTTCTATGAAGATTTTCTTTCTTCTTTGTTGTTTGTTTGTTCATTTAGATTTGAAATGATCTGCTCAGGATGACCTCTACTAGTCGTTCTCGGACAGGTCAAGTTTTGGGTTGTAAGGGTCGTTTTTCTTGACGTTATTTTAGAGGTGAAATTTGATGGCTTGATTTCTTTCATAGTTTGATATTTCAGGAATTTGGCCAATCAAATATCGCGAATATGAATTTTTTCTTTTTAAAAAGGGGGGGCAACGTACGTTTTCGATGTATAACTTGAATTTGCTGAACTGATGTCGCAGTCTTTTCATTTATATGTTGCTGTAACAGCTACAGCTTTACTAATATTCATGTTTTTACTTTCCTTTCCTTTCCTGTCATGACTTCAACATGGTCTTGGTGTATAACAAAGATTAGAAATCAAGTTAGAGAATTTTTAATACATAAAAATGATCCTAAATTTGACACCAAATTATAACTGATCTTAAACTTTGATAGTGCATAAATAGGACCTTTAACTATTTAAAACCTGAATAAATATGACCTTCGATTTTGCAACCCCATGCGTGAGTATCACTCGCGCCTACGTGGAAAGGTAATCCAATCACACAGTGCCACGTCGTTAAAAGGGCTGACTTGGAGAGAGATCATATTTGTGCAGTTTTGAATATTTAAAGATCATATTTGTGCATTGTCAAAGTTTTGTTTTTTGTGTTAAAACGACGTCGTTTTAATTATTATTATTATTATTGTTATTGTTATTATAATAATAATAATAATAATAATAATAATAACTTTTTTATTTATTTCTATAGTAGCAGCACCTATCTTTTTTTTAATTTTAAAAAATTATTATTATTATTATTATTTTATTTATTTCTATAGCAGCACCACCTAACTTTTTTTTAATTAAAAAAAAAAACAGTCATTAGCAGGGATCGAACCCGCACAGTAAGCTGAAAGAAGTGCCCAAGAAGAGCAAATAATACCACTGGGTTATCTAAGTGCCTTGTTTCATGTGGTTTAACATTAATATACGTACATAAATATACACTTTCTATCTTATATATATACAATATAATTTTTTTACCGAAGGAGTACGGGTGAACCCCATGGCAACCACATAGGTCCGTCCCTCGTTAATTTAATAATGTTTTAATAACGCTAATTTAATAACATCTTTTAATTACGTTAATTTTGATAACATTGATTTAATATACTACTACTACTATCCTTAATAACATTAATTTAATAACGTTTTATTAAAACTATAATTTTTTTAATTATTAGTATAGTTTCATCTTTAATTTAATATTTAAATAAATAATATTTAGATATATTATATAACTTAAATTCGTTCTCTGCTTTATAATATATATATATACCCGCTTGATTTTTTCGTATGAGGCTGACCCGCCTAATTAATAAATCTTCAAAATTGCTCTTTTTTCGCAATGACAAAAGAAATTAGATGTCATTTTCATCTTTGAACCGAAAATAATGAAAAAATAATAGTGAAGAGTCATTTAAAGGTCATATTTGTGCAGTTTTGAATAGTTAAAGGTCATATTTGTGCACTCTCAAAGTTTAAGATCATATTTATGTATTATGCCTTTAGATTTTAAGCTGGACGCGCTCAGTTTTGCGTGTTGAACACGCGTTTTGCCACGTAGGATTAGAAGTCATATTTGTGCAGTTTTGAATAGTTAAAGGTCATATTTGTGCACTATCAAAGTTTAAGGTCAAAGTTATAATTTGCTGTCAAGTTTAGGATCATTTTTATGTATTAACTCATTCTTTTATGGTTTTAAGTTCACCATCAATGCTTTGTTTGGATCAAAGAATGAATACTATGTGCATGATTGTCAGTTACATTGCCTAGACTTATAATTTGAGTAACCTCCTTTGCAAGTTTGTGGTTTTTTTATGTAAACTTGTAGTTTTGCAAGTCATTTTTGTCAACATTACTTTTTATCCATAGCTGGTCATCTAGGTATGTTTTATGAATATTTCATTTAGCTCGAAGTGACGTTTCTTTTGTATTAGGCGGGAAAAGGAGAAATTTGGTTTCTCACTTGAACTTATGTAGTTAAAAAGGACTTTGGAGAGAAAGGAGCTTCAAGATTAAATATTTGTCTCTCGTCTTCAATATTTCTAACCTTATTCGGATTCTCAAAATAACAGAGCCATTTGATTGTTCTGTTTATCTTTGTTTAAACCCTTTCTTTTTTTCTTTTCTTTTTTTGAATGTGTATTTATAAAGTTGTGTTTGTCTATTTTGAAAAAAAAAAAACAGCACATGGACTATATAGAAAGGATTGAGAAATTCCAAAGCAGAGTAATACTTTAGATTAGTCAAGTATGTAAGCACGGTATAATTTGTCTTAAGGTTCTGCTTATGCTTGTTTTACATAGTTTTCAAAAAAAAATCAGCTTGTGGTATGTTATGAATTTTTGTAAAAGGAAAAGTTTATTTTGATTTTCTAAAGGAGAGGTGAACATTTATTATTATCCCTTTTTGATAATGTTGTGATAAGGATAAAAGGTGAGTTTTGTTTAGTCAATAAGCATGTATGGTGAAGTTTGGTCGAGATTATATGCGTAAGGTATATGTGAAGTGGTAGCATCATATCTTTGAATATATCACAGCTTCTAATTGGAAGTTTGGTCATCTTGATTTTTGTCTATTTGCACTTGGAAGTGTTTTGTCTATTTGCACTTGGAAGTGTTTTTTTTATTTTTTTAAAAGGAGGCTTAACTTGTCATTTTCAAAATGTCTATCAAGAAAACTGTCGGATACATTCTCATGGTTGACTTGGACCCATCTTACAATTTAGGAAAAGTGTGTAAAAGTTTGGTTGAGTACTTATCTCCTAGGCAAAATAGCTCGGTAGACTCTTGTGCTTGATTTGTTTTGTAAAGTGGATACTTCTACTTAACAATTTGTCATCTGAACGCCTCAACTCAATGAAACTCAATATTGTAAGACCTTTGACCATTGACCGGATCTATGTGACATTAAAATAGGTGAGTAGGACGAAATACGTGACTGCACGCGCCTGAGGTGCGAGTAAAGGTGTTTTTTTGATATTCTTACATTAAAACAATTTTAAAAAATAATAATAAAAAAAAGAAACGACAAGCCAGCCCCACCCCCTCCCACCCCACCCCACAAACCACCATTGCAGCATCTCATCATCTCCGTCGAAAAAGAAAGAAAAAGCCAGCCTCTTTCTCTCCGTCGAAGGTTCCGGCATCTCATCATCCTCCTCCAGCATCCTCGTCGACAATTTCACCCCTAATAAAACTCCAAGCTCTTGTCTCTAAAAAAATTCGGTTGCTGCAAAAACACCCACAATCGTCCTCCTCTCCCCTCCGCCCCTCCCCCAACCCCACCCACCCCACAAACCACCATTGCAGCCCCTAAAAGTTCCCGTAATCATCCTCCCTCCCCCCCTCCAATTGCGACGCCATTAAAGACCCTCACTTCCAAACTCCCCAATCGCCCTCCTCCGCTACAATTGCCACCATTAAACCAAACAATTCAATAAAATACCCTCACAAAGACACTCCAATACATATACACATCACTCGCATACACAGGAGAGAAGAGATCCTCTCCATCATCATACAAACAACTATTTACACACACCCACACACTAATACAGAAAAGAAACACTACACACATACATAGAAAACAAAAAGACAGAGAAACGGGAGAAAGAGTGAAAAATGGAGACAACTGAAACACAGGGAGTGGGAGGAGGCTGGTTCTTGATGGAGGGTTATAGCGGGTTCCGGCGAGTTCTTGCCGGAAGTCTTTCTCTCTCGTCATTCGTCTGTGTTTTTTATGTTTCAGTTTTAAAAATGAAAAAATTAAAAATTAAAAAGGTGAATTTTAGATGATTTTTTTTAAAGGGTGAATTAAAAATGAAAAATTTAACGAGTTGATTTTTTTTAATTTACTTTCTCAATTTAAATTTATTTAATATTTAATTTTTTTATGTGGTATTTTAAAAATGATGTGGAATTTAATGTAATATTTAAAAATGATGTGACAGCTGATGTGGCAACTGGCGTGGGGAGATTGTGTTACACACACCAAAATAAGGTTTAAAATATTATTTTTTAATGGATTCAAGGATCCAGATGACAAACATGTAAGTAAGAGTATCCACATTACAAAACAGACATAGTATAAGGTCGAATCATTTTGCGTATCTCCTATGAACATAAAATTTGTCTCTGACCTTTGCTTGGATCTCCTGATTGAGAGATTTACATATAATTATATTGTTTTTAAGACATTAAATGCCCATTTAGCTAAATACTTGCTTAATTGGCTCAGCAGATTTGATGCTTGTTCACTCCACTTTTTTTAAAAAATTATTTTTTAGATTAGCTTCTAATCCTTTTCTTTCTTATTTCACATGTGAACTTGGGAGCGCATTTGGAGTCTCATGGCTTGACTCTATCTCTGTCCAAATCAGAGAAGCAACAATAGATGCATCACGTATTTTCGTCTAGCAGCCTAGTGCCTCTTTCCCTTCCTAAACTTTTGTTTTACTTTGAATATTTACACATGTATATCTTTAAAATTATTGCATATTTTCTTTTGGAACTTACGTCTGTTTGGAAATTGTTTAACTCTTTTTAAAGGAATATAAATTTTTTCATTCCTTTTTTGCCTCTTAGATGTTAAATTTAGCATTATCGCTGGGTTTAGGTGTTAGAAGGATAAAATTTGATAGGTAAACCTATCTTTTAGAATAAATGGCTCTATCTTTAGAATTAAAGTTAGTTTCTCCTTAGTTACTAATGTCGAACACTACAAGAAAAATGCTTATTACCTGAGAATTTTTATAGGGATAATGTGGTAAAATTCTCAAGTAATTTGATTACCTGTGGATTTTCTTACCAATTAGAATCCAAAGGAAATTCCTTCGTAGGCAATTATTACCTGCGGATTTATAAAATCCCTAGGTAATTTAGTTGCGAAAAATTCGCAAGTAATTATTACCTGCAAATTTATAAAATCTCTAGGTAATTTAGTTGCGGATATAAATCTGCAGGTACGTTATATGCGGATTTATTTGCGATTAATTATCAAAATTTTGCATGAATTTTTGGTAAAATTTCATAAAAAAAAGATTTTACCTATGGATTTTCACAAAAAAAAGATTTTACTTGTGGATTTTCACAAAAAAATTCATAAATTATTCCCCAGGAAGATTTCCAAGTAAATCTGAAGGAAATTATTCCTAATTAACAAAAGAAAATTTCTTGCGGATATTTATGAAACTATTTCCCAAGAAAATTCGTATGAAATGCCCCAAGTAAATCCGCAAGAACAAATTTTCTCAAAAAAAAAAATTTAGAGCTAAAATTCCTAATTAACAAAAGAAAATTTCTTGCGGATATTTATGAAACTATTTCGCGAGAAAATTCGTATGAAATACCCCAAGTAAATCTGCAAGAACAAATTTTCTCAAAAAAAATTCATAAGTATTTTGCATATACATCCCCATGGAAATTTCCAAGTAATAATTCACACGTAAATTACTAAAACCATTTCATAATTAGTCAAAAATCAATTCAAAACCTTCAATAATTCTAAAAAAAACATCATTCAATACAAGTGTAATGTAAACCATTACAACTAATAAAAAGACATAACTCATAACATCCACATCAATAATGTATGATTTTTAAATGGTCCAAAACAAAATATTTCAAACTTGAATCATCAATAAAACTATCAACCATCAGGGTCAGAATCACTTTCATTCTCGTAAGCTTGGTTGTCTTCTTGAGATGAGCGTTCATCATTTGAAGATGATTTCTTGTATACATGCTTCATCAACAAGTTCAATTCCTTTCTCATCTTCCTTACACAATTGATGCACTTTGAGCCGTTAATATTTCTCATTTCTTTCTTTCAAACTCATTCTGCATAAGAATATGTTAATTCAAGCCATAAAAAGTGCTAAAAATACATTATTAGTACATATTTCAAGTGACTATACTTAACCATTTTCAAGTCACAAGTTCGCAATTTCAAGTAACTATACTTAATCATTTTCAAGTCACTACACTTAATAATTTTTAAATAACTTGTTCATATTTTAAGTCACTAGTACACATTTCAAGTCTCTACACTCAAACCATTTGCAAAGAGCTAATTGAAATTTCAAGTCACTATACTTAACCATTTTCAAGTAACTAATTCACATTTCAAGTCACTACACTTAAACTATTTTCAAGTCACTAGTACACATTTCAAGTCAGTACACTTGATCATTTTCAAATAATTAATTCGCATTTCAAGTCACTATACTTGACCATTTTCAAGTAACTACTTCACATTTCAAATAATTATACTTAACCATTTTCAAGTAACTACTTCACATTTCAAATAACTATACTTAATCATTTTCAAGTCGCTACACTTAATCATTCATTTCAAGTCACTATACTTAACCACTTTCAAGTAAATACACTTAATCATTTTCAAGTCACTAGTACACATTTTAAGTCACTACACTTAATTGTAGTTACTTGAAAATGGTTAACTATTTGCAAGTCACTAGTACACATTTCAAGTCACTACACTTAATCATTTTAAAGTCACTAGTATACATTTCAAGACACTACATATTTAATTATTTTCAAGTCACAAGTTCATAATTTCAAGTAACTTAGTTCACATTTCAAGTAACTACACTTAACCATTTTTTAGTCACAAGTACACATTTCAAATAATTAAATAATAACCACTTTCAAGTAAATACACTTAACCATTTTCAAGTCACTAGTACACATTTCAAGTCACTACACTTAATTGTAGTTACTTGAAAATGGTTAACTATTTGCAAGTCACTAGCACACATTTCAAGTCACTACACTTAATCATTTTAAAGTCACTAGTATACATTTCAAGACCCTACATATTTAATTATTTTCAAGTCACAAGTTCATAATTTCAAGTAACTTAGTTCACATTTCAAGTAACTACACTTAACCATTTTTTAGTCACAAGTACACATTTCAAGTCACTACGCTTAACCATTTTAAAGTCACAAGTATACATTTCAAGTAACTACACTTAATTATTTTCATGTCACAAGTTCACAATTTCAAATGACTGCACTTAACCATTTTAAAGTCACTAGTATACTTTTCAAGTTACTACACTTAACCATTTTAAAGGTACAAGTATACATTTCAAGTAACTACACTTAATCATTGTCAAGTCACAAGTTCACAATTTCAAATGACTGCACTTAACCATTTTCAAGTCACTACTATATACTTCAAGTCACTACACTTAACCATTTTCAAATAACTAATTTACATTGCAAGTCACTACACTTATAGCATTTTCAAGTCACTAATGCACATTTCAAATCACTACACTTGACTATTTTCAATTAACGAATTTACATTTCAAGTCACTATACTTGATCATTTTCAAGTAACTATATATCTATGCTACATTCCATCAAAACACACTTAAACATATTTTCAAGTACCTAAATTCAAAACACAAGTAACTAATTCATAATTCAAGTAACCACACTTAAATAATTTTTAAGTCCCTAATTCACTTCACTAGTTACTAATTCACCTTTCAAGTACCTACACTTACACATTCTCAAGTCACTAATTCACTCTTCAAGTGACCACACTTTAGTAAATTCAAAACACAAGATCACCTTTCAAGTACCTACACTTACACATTTTCAAGTCTCTAATTCACTTATCAAGTGACCACATGTTACTAAATTCATTCTGCTTGGAGTTGTTCTTCGGTCCAGCAAATAGCAATTGTGTGCCAACACCTCCTTTGCATGACGATGATCTTAGTGATTGTTAATATCACTTAAGAAAGTGGCTTTTTTCTTATCAATTCTTTATATATCAGTATAATTCATAGTGATGTACATTTTACGTTTCTGTTGTCTCGCCATCTATTTTAAAGGGATGGAAGACTAGGAAAGTTCAATAGTTTTGTATGTAGAACTCTCAAGTGAGCAGTTTCATGAACAAATGTTTTATCTTGAAACTTGCATGCATATCCTAGAATCTAATGTGAAAAAAAAACCCTTAGAATTTGAAATATCTAGGCTTTTTGGTTGCATTTCGTATTAGAATTGGAGGGCAAATTGTATTCTCTGTTTGATGACTCTTACAATCAATTTAATGATTGGAGTTGGAAAAAAAAAACTAATTAACATACAAATCACTAAATAAACTAACAAACCTCCTTAAGTAAATTCAACAAACACCAAATCTTAATCCCAACTAATCCTAAAACTTTTTAAATCCACACTAAAAGGACTAAAATCTTAATTTAAAAAATTGGATCCCAAAAACAAGAAACTCAAATTATCTAAATCTTTCACTAATCTTTATACTAATAACATACATACAAATCTCTAAACAAACTAATAATCCCAACTAATCCTTAAAATTCTATAAATCTCACACTAAAACAAGTACTAAACTCTAAATCTCAATTAAATAAAAATATTTATTAATCAATTTTTTTTTAAAAAAAGTAAGAGCCATACCTTTTTACATGTAGAGGAGAAGCAAGAAAGTAAACACAATCAGTGTTTCTCTTCATAGCTTCTTCTACAGCTAACGCCGTAGAAGAAGATGGCAGCTGAGTTTGCTTCGGCGGTGTGGGGTCCACCATGTTTGGTACCAACAAAACCCTAATTAACAAACAGATTCTATAAGAAGAAGAATTTAGGAGTGGATATAGGGTTTTCAAACCATACACAGGAAAAATATATATAGATATATAATTGTGTGTATGTAGATCGACTGGTGGAGTTGCCGGTGGGGTGAGGGAGAGGAGAGGCGTCGGAGTAGCGGCAGCGTCGGTGGCGCGGTTAGCTGGAGAAGAAGAAATAGGCGGTTGTAATGGTGGAGTTTAGAGAGAGAAAGAAGAGCGTAAGGAGAGAGAAGAAAACGGTTGTTGTAGGTAAAAAGTGGTTAGGGTTTGATTTTTGATATTTTAAAAAGGAAAGAGATGGAGAATCAATCTCAGCCATTGATCAATTTGATCTATGGCTGAGATTTAAAGTTACGAGATATTTAAAATTGGGTCATAATTGAATTGAAGAGTTAAAATTAAACTCAAGTAGGCAAAATCGAGGCTAAAATTATCATAAATTGGCAAAATTAAGTTAAAAATAAATAAGTTGAGAAAATTAAATAAACAAATAATAAAAAGAGTGATTTCTATTATAAAAATAAATAAATAAATAAATAAATAAATAATAATAATAAAAACTAAATAATGTATTTGTAAATTGTGAGTGTGCATATGATAAATATTACAAAATTATGAAAAATAAATAAATAAAATATTATATTTGAATTAATAAATTATAAAAAATGATAATAAAAATTAATAAAAAATATTTTGTATATTTTTAAATCATGGGTGCGACACGTCGTTAATTATATTATACAAGAATAATGTGTAAAATATTAATATTTGAAATTAAATAATTTTGATAAAATAGCAGCCTTAGAGAGCATTGAGAGGTCAAAATTAGGTAAAGAAGCCTTGGAGAACATCGGGAGGTCAAAATTAGGAGGTAATATAGTTAAATCACGGAGTAGATGAAGCAGGTGAAACAACAGGCATGTCGACGATACCTATTTTACGTGCATTTGGGTAGAGGTGTTAGTTAATCTTGAATTACTTATCCGTCACTGATGATCATTAATTTCTCGATCTAAATAACGAGTCAAGCTAAGATTGATGATCAACTCAAATACATCTTTGATATCATATTCAACTGCTTAATCAGCTCGTGTGAGTTTTACAAGTATTTTTAAAATTGAGTCAAGCTAAGTTTTATTTAGCTCGAATAGATATCAATTCTGACTAAAATTGATGTTAATTAAATAAAAATTAGGCTAGACATTACATAAGTTGGGCAAATTGAATTGACTTAGGTTGTTATTTAATAAATGTAGTAAAGAAGAAAGAAGAAGATGAGGAGGAGGAGGAGGAGGAAGAGGAAGAAGAACAAGAACAAATTTTAAATGCTCGGTCATGACAAAGAAAGACTCACTACTTTAATCTTCAAAATTGAAATAAAAAATTGAAATAACTGAACCAAATTTATATAAATCGAATCAAATCAAATTTATTTTGGTTTGATTACGGCTGTCATTTTCGTCAATCCAAAAATTGAAAAGACGAACCGATATTAAACTAGCAAATCGAACAAATAGAATGCCCACCCCTAATCTCATCATATATATAATATTGAAACTACCTAATACTTTCAACTCAATGTAAAATAAATTAATTTTTTTTATTTTGTAATTATTATACCTTATATGTCACACCAAACTACTCCTAAATGTACATTATATTGATATATTATATTATCGTATGTAGTATGATACCTTACAATTATATTTAAATTAAACAATAGAAAAACACGCTCTATTTGAGCCTGAGTCGTTTTTCGCCCTATCTTAGGCCAACGAAATTTCACCTCTTTAATTTTTTGGTGATAACATAACGAGTCAAGCTAAGGTTTATTCAGCTCGAATACATCTGTGATACCATCTATGTCAACAAGCTAATTTTAATTTCTTGAGCATCTTTTACTTGATTATACGTGTCCACCGATTTAATGTCTAATTTCTTTTTATTTTATGTTTTTTATTCTTCAAGTTTATCCTTTTCCTATTTAAATTTTTCAAGTCACAAAAATCCTAGGTAAATCCCCAAGAAATAGTTTCAGCTAAATTTGTAGCAATACAATCTCCCAATAATTTTCCAAGTAATAATTTCATAGGTAAATCCCCAAGAAATAATTCCAGCTAAATTTGTAGCAACACAATCCCCCAATATTTTTTCAAGTAATAATTTCGCAGGTAAATCCCCAGCAAAATTCGCAAAAACAAAATCCCCAAATAATTTCTCAAGTAATAAAATCCATTGCATAAATTTTTATCAAAATATCTCTACGTAAATTCGTAGGATAAATTACCTAGAAATTTTTCTACTGATTTAAAAAATATATATATATTTATCCATATACCTGCAGATTTACCCAGAGATAAAATACCCACCGATACATTTCTCCAGGTAATGTTGCAAGTAATAATTTCCCAGGTAAATCCCCAAGAATAAATCCCCCAGTAAAATTCACAGCACAAAATTCCCAAATAATTTCCTAGATAATAAAATCCATTACATAAATTTTCACCAAAATATCTCTAAGCAAATCCGTAAGATAAATTACCTGGGGATTTTTCTATAAATTTAATATATATATATATATATATATATATATATATATATATATATATTTATCCATATACCTGCTGATTTACCTAGAGATAAAATACCCACCAATATATTTCCCCAGGTAATGTCGCAAGTAATAATTTCGCAGGCAAATCCCTAAGAATAAATCTCCAGCAAAATTCGCAGCACAAAATCTCCAAATAATTTCCTTGGTAATAAAATTCATTACATAAATTTCCACCAAAATATCTCTAAGTAAATCTGTAGGATAAATTACCTGGAAATTTTTCTATGGATTTAAAAAATATATATATTTATCCATATACCTGCAGATTTACCTAGAGATAAAATACCCGCCGATATATTTTCCCAGGTAATGTCGCAAGTACGAAATTTGCGCAAAATGACGCCAAATTTACCTGCGGAATTTTTGCAAATATATAGTTCGCAGGTAATATATTTTAATGTTGAGGAATTTAATATTTTCGTAGATAAATTCGCATGTATTTCCTGCGATATTATTCCCTAGGTAAAATCCCCAAGTAATTTACAGTTTTCTAGTAATGGAATTATAAAAAAAATAATAGATTTTTGCGGTAGGCTAATTTTTTTTTTGGTTGCCCAACGTATCTCCACAGCCGACAGCCGTGAGACTAATTCTCTGTTCCTCGGTCAGCGCATTTTGCGGTAGGGAACTGACCACAGAGTTTGCTCCATTCGCCAGAGGCGGGGATCGAACCTCCGACCTCTTGCTTAAGGGACATAGCTAATTATTATAGCTAGACTCGAAAATTGGCTTTAACTACTTTGGATATGGTAGATCAATTTTAAATAAGAAATTGTGACTTCACCAGTTTAATTCCGCACGACCTTCTTTAAGATTTCAAAAAAATATATTTTTTTAACATGAGTCTTTTCTTAATAAAAAATAAATGATTCTCATGTCATTGTAAATTTAAATAACTATGTTTTTATAGCTATTCATTTAGTGTGGGATAATTAACCTATGTTATAACGTTTGATTAAAAAGCAAAGAGTCATTTTTTTTGGAATTCCATAAATGTGGAGATCTTAGCATAATTAACTCTTTAATTATCAATTGAAATTGTTTGTAAAGAAAATGACTTTAAATAATTTTCTTTTTGACAAAATAAGGTTACATCATTTTTAGAAGGATTTATAAAATTATCTTAGGTAATTCCTGAAAAAGTAAGTCCCATGATGGGGTTCTTTTAAAGTTTCTAATCTTAATCTTATAAATTATTAGCATATATTACCTTATAAAACAC
The DNA here is from genome assembly GCA_030864215.1 of Capsicum pubescens. Taxonomy (NCBI): domain Eukaryota; kingdom Viridiplantae; phylum Streptophyta; class Magnoliopsida; order Solanales; family Solanaceae; genus Capsicum; species Capsicum pubescens. The sequence continues at coordinate 113,218,046 of CM061544.1, forward strand.
ACACACACACACACACACACACACACACACACACATATATATATATATATATATATATATATATATATATGCCTTACCTATATCCTTTTCTTAATTTAATATTTGATTTCCTTATCTAATCTAAGCTTGACCGGTTAACCGTAGTTAGCGGATTCTTTAGGATGCCTAATCCCTTCTTTTTAGAATAATTAGAATCCTCACCTAGAATTTTGAGTTGTGTAGTCTTAAAATGAAGTTTTTATTCTCTTTTGATCACATAGTTTATAATAGATGTCCTAATTCACCGTAGAACTAATTAGGTGACGACTTCCTTTTTTTTAATTAGAAGTTTTCCAATATGTTGTACCTCGGTTTGACCCGTGTTAAAATGGGGTATAACAATGCTCTTATCCATTTTGTATATAATATATATATATATATATATAATTTTTGGATTGTTCTACACGTCAATATATTTCAAGTATTGTCCATCCTCTGGCGATTATATTGTCTCATAATGTAGGTTCTCAGGCTTAGTACCGTGGTCCAGCTCAGCAGTAGAATCCTCCGAAGCATCAATGTTGGTGAGCCCTTCATTTTTCTGAAGGCGTTTATTCATATGTTCAGTTCCTTTAATTTTCATGGTCTGCCCGGGGGCCTTGTCTTGGTCTAGACAATTAATCATTACTAGAGGCTTCGTAGGCTGGATTAGACAGTTGTTTTGTTGTGATATTAGATAAAGTTTGTTATTTAGACTTCCTTAAGTTTCATTATATTTTCCACAATTTATATGAATTATGCTTTTGATAGAATGCTAAGGGGTTTCTCAAGTCTTTGTGGTTCGAGATGTCCGTTGCGGCCAAGACCTCGCCTGAGTCGTGACAACAAGACTGAAATAAAATACCTACAAAATCTTCTCAGACAAGAGTAGGTTTATAATGTTTAAAATAAAAAATAAAGAAGCAACAACCAAGATCTTAGACATGACCAGTTGAGTAGGAATAGATTCTTTAGTTGTTACAACTTTCTCTTATTGGAATAGTTCTACAGTTTTATATTTGCATAAGTTGAGCGACGTTGATGTCTGTAAAAACTAGGTTGTATTACTTCTTGTCATGTGCAAATATTTATGGAAGATGAGAAAAGTAAAAACCTTAACCAATTGTACATGAGAGGGCAACCGTAGCAGTATTGCAATTTCGCCACTGTGGCAACAACTTAACAACTATGAGCATTGACTTTGAGAAATAGACCAGGTCATTAGGCAACACGGCCGATTTCTCAACTTATTTGTCAAATCATTAAAACAGCCTTCATTAATTTCTTCTTTTTGATGATGATAAACTCATGAAGCAAGTTTTCCTTTGAGAAGTAGATTCCCATACATTCCCCCCTGAAGGAATGTCTCCCTTTGAGTAGCACCTTCTCTCATTGACAAAACTTCCCACCTTTTGTGTCATTAGAAAGTGTCAAAACACTACCATGAGGAAAAGTATAGAAAGTAAAGTTAACTCATGGTGAATGGGGCAATACTAATATGAGAAAAATCAACAAAACATGTAAGAATAAAAAAAGTTTCACGTATAGTCGAAGAAAAACACTCTACAAAAGATATACATAGCATGTGTTGTTGGGTTCTAGGGTTGAAATGTGAATGAAAAATTGAGAAAAGAAAATGAGGGAAAATGAAAATATTCTTCCACTTTATGGTAGAAGTATTCCCATATTGGTGAGAAAAGAGAAACTTTCTTGAAGTTAAAAGTAGAAGCACTTCTCCAAGTTATTAGTGAGAAAAGAAGTATTCATGCCTCGCATCATCGTCGTTGTCCCTCACTCAGCTTTAGATTTGGATTTATATTCAGATTTCTTTATAAATGATTGAGAGATTATATTTTTAGAAAAAATTCATTTAAACTTAATTGTCTAGCAATTAGTTAATCCAAAAATTATGACCCAGACTTTCCTTGCAAACCCAACACACAATACCTAGCGGGTACTCTTCTCTTCTTACAGACACTCAAGTGTGATTTGTCGTTGAGTGGTTTGTTATTCATTGGAGTGTGTGAGGTACCACTATCTTAGTGAGTAAATCATTTTATCCTGGGAGAATACATTCCATTGACCTCGCTTATAGTGATGGAAATACTTTTCTGAAGAATACACTATGAATTCAGCGGGTTCGATTCTGAGTCTTTGTCTCTTTCTTTTTATTTTCCTATGTTTTGAAATAGTTTGAACTTCAATTTGTTGTTCATATTTTGAATACAAATTTTGTATTAGAACTAACATTTCCAACAGTACAAATAAGATCATCCAAATAGGCGTAGAGATACCACATAAACACACGTCAAAAGAACAATTGGGTAAATCATGATATAGAGGAGGACATGGGGAAGGAAATGATGCAAAAGGTTAGTCAGACTAGATTTTGAAAAGCCTTTCGTCAAGTCTCTCATTTGCAGCATGCTTAGTATTTGTTGCATCGGTGCCACAAACATACACCATCTTCATAAAATCAAAAATAATTTTAACCAAAAGAATCATCACATATTCTTTTTTCCTGCCCTTCTATATGATAATATGAAGCCTATTAGAGAGTTCAAAATAAGTATAGGTTGCAATATCACTGATTCGTTATTGAGAAAAATCTTCACCGAAATCACATGCATTAATAACTAACTGTATCAAAGTTAAATGAACAAATTAGGTTGAGTTGTGTAGCAAGTATTCCATAAGCGAGGTTAGGGATTGAATCTCATTTGGTCTTTTCTTAATTAGTAGGCTGAGTTTGATATGACGAGTGTGGAATCTCAAAAAGGAGTGCTACGGAATGTCCCTACTTGGTCCCTTTCTCAATCAGGCTTGCTGCAATGTGCATGTCTCAAAGTCTTCTTAACGGAAGCAAATTTGCTAATGTGAGGCAATCATGACACATGCCACCAATCGTTGGGAATCTTTACGAAACACATGAATTTATTTTTCCACATCCTAAAAATCTCTAGAAGATGGATGGAATTCTTTTGGATAACTAACTCTAACCATCATGTTATCATTGAAAACCCTAATTTTTTCAATACCCGTAATGGTGTATTTATGCGTTATGAATAGGACTTAGGAGTGTTGGATAAATCGGGAAATTTTCCCACTAAAATGGAACAACTAAGTGAAATGAACTGGTTCAGAACACTAACAAAAAAAAATACCCGACAAATAATATTGAATACTAAAAATAAAAACACCAGAAAATTTGATAACGGAGTTCAGCCAAATAGGCTTAATCTCCGAGAACCCAACGTTTTTATTAATTGTGGGAGAAAAGAACAATTTTGAAATGATTCAAACGGGAGGAGGTAGAGTTTCTTTTATAGCTTTAAATCTCCTTCCCAAATTATAAAACACCGATGTGGGAGGAAACAAGAGCCAAAGATCAACAAATCTCCACTTTGGCTCAATTTCAATCCCACCAAAATACAAATCTTCTCAAATAAACAAATAATAAAAAAAAATCTTTTACGGTGCTTCCAATTTTGCTTCGTGAGGCGCCAACTTCAGATGTGCAGGATATTAAACAAGTTTAAACAGTGTTCGAACTTGGCCCTTGGAACCACCTTGGTCAGCATATCTGCAGGATTCTCCGTAGTATGAATCTTCTGGAGAAGTATCTCCTCCTCTTCGAGAATTTCCCATACAAAATGATAGCGAATATCAATATGCTTCGTCCGTGCATGAAAGACCTGATTCTTTGCTAAATGAATAGTATTCTGACTGTCAGAATATACCTCAAGTTGTTTGCTCAAACTCCACCTGCTTAGAATTACACTCTACCTGTTTCGTAGTACTATTAGCTTTATCTGGATTTACCTTGTTCAATATGGCAGATTTATCAAAAGTAACATCCCTGCTAATAATCGTCTTCTTTACCTCAAGACACCACAAGCGGTATCCCTTCACTCCAGCATTGAAGCCCATGAAAAAAGACTTTTTTGCTCATGGATCCAACTTTGATTCAATCACATGATAACATGCAATAGAACCAAAAACATGCAAAGTATCATAATCACCTACAGGTTTTCCAAACCATACTTCTAATGGAGTTTTTCCACCTATAGTAGATAATGGAAAACGATTGACGAGATGTTGATCGTACGTCACAGCCTCAGCCCAAAATTTTCTACCTAACCCAACATTAGACAACTTACAACGAACTTTCTCCACAAGGGTCTTGTTCATATGCTCTGACACCCCATTCTGTTGCGGTGTTTTTCTAACAGTGAAGTGTCGAACTATGCCACAGTCTTGGCATACTTTCAGGAATGGATCACTCTTGTATTCTCCTCCATTGTCTGTTCGAAGAACCTTGATCTTTCTCCCTGTCTGGTTTTCAACTTGAGCTTTCCACTTCAGGAAAATTCCAAGCACTTCATCCTTGTTCTTCATAGTAATCACCCAAACTCTGCTGGAAAGATCATCAACAAAGGCGACAAAATAATGTCTACCTCCGATGGATGGAGTTTTGGCAGGTCCCCACATATCTGAGTGCACATAATCCAAAATACCCTTGGTATTATGAATTGCAGTGCCAAACTTCACTCTTCATTGCTTTCCCAGAACACAATGCTCACAAAATTCAAGTTTGCAAGTCTTTGTACCTTTCAACAATCCCTGCTTGGCTAGAATTTGCAAGGACTTTTCACCAGTATTTCCCAACCGCATATGCCACAACTTCGTTACCTCAACATCCTTCTTGGTGCTAGAAGTTACTGCTGCTACTGTCCCCAAAACTGTACTACCTTGGTAGTAGTACAAATTGTTCTTCCTCACGCCTTTCAACATCACCAATGCTCCTGAAGTTGCTTTAAGAACTTCATCTCGTATTGTCACAACTAGGCCCTTAGATTTAAGAGCCCACACTGAGATGAGATTCTTCTTCAATTTTGACACGTACCGTGCATCCCTCAAAACTCTGGTGGATCCATCATGATTCCGTATCTTGATCGAACCTATCCCGGTTGTTTTACATGGATTATCATTACCCATGTAAACAACCCCACCATTGAGTTCCTGAAATTCAAAAAAACCATTCCCGAATAGGACACATATGATAGGTACATACTGAATCCAATATCCACTCATCTGGATGAGAAAATGTTGAAGGCATAATAACTAAGGAAAAATCTGATTCTGCATCACTTTTGCATTCTGCAACATTTGTATCTTGCGAATCTTGTGGACTCTTCCCTTTCTTTTCCAACTTTGGACAGTCTTTTTTCCAGTGCCCTTTCTCATGACAGAAAGCACACTCATCTTTGGCAACGACTCGGCCCTTTGATTTGGACCTTTTTCTTCTACCCTTAGTCTGGCTTTGCTGACGACCCCTTTCCACCAATGCTTTTTCGGATGTTGTTGATTTGGTTTTCATCTTATCCGGTTTTCTCAATTCATGACTATATAAAGCAGAACAAACAGCATCTAACGACACATTCTCCTTCCAGTGAAGTAACATAGTTTTCAAATGTTCAAATTCATCGGGAAGAGATGATAACAACATCAAAGCCAAATCTTCATCCTCAAATCTCACATCTAAATTCAACAGGTCTGCTACTAATTGATTAAACATAGTGATGTGTTCATTCATAATAGTACCTTATTGATAATCAAATCGGAATAATCTTTTCTTCATGAGGAGTTTATTCTGACCACTCTTTTTTAGAAACTTGTCCTCCAACGCCTTTCATAATGTGCGCAGAAGTCTCATTTTTGACAACATACTTCTGCTCTCTGAATAGGCACGATCGAATTGTTTCATACGCCAACCGATTTATGATGTTCCAATATCTTTCTTCTACCTCTTCTAGTTTCTTTTCCTCAATAACAATATCAAGACCCTGCTAGAAAAGAGAGTCCAAAACCTCTCCTTGCCATATGCCGAAATGGCCAGTACCATTAAATATTTCCACTGCCAACTTCAGACTGGACAACGGGAACCTCGACCATAATGACGAGGAGCCCGATGCCCCCGGCGTAGGATCCTTCGTTTCTTGATCTTTATTTGCCATTACAGACTCAATAAAAAAATATTCAATATTACAACAACTGCAAACACCAAAGATGACCAAAGTAATTCTTTTCTGATGTGGAAGATCAGGCAGAGCTGCAACCACAGAGCATACTCACACAGAACCTTAGCCTAGACAAACCTTGGAATCAAAAGGACCAAATAAATTCTTTTCTGATGTGGAAGATCAGACAAAGCTGCAACCGCAAAGCCTACTCAGACAGAACCTTAGCTCTGATACCACTTGTTGGAAAAATCGGACAATTTTTCCACTAAAACAGAACAACTAAGTGAAATGAACTAGTTCAGAACAATTGAACCAGACAAAACACTAACAAAAAAAATACCCAACAAATAATATTGAATACTAAAAATAAAAACACCAAAAAATTTAATAACTGAGTTCAGCTAAATAGGCTTAATCTCCGAGCACCCAACGTTTTTATTAATTGTGGGAGAAGAGAACAATTTTGGAATGATTCAAATGGGAGGAGGTAGAGTTTCTTTTATAGCTCTAAATCTCCTCCCCAAATTATAAAACACCGATATGGGAGAAAACAAGAGCCAAAGACCAACAAGGAGGAAGGCAAATTACTCCGTCAAGATCACATTACTTGTCATAGCTACTAAAAAACGTGGTCCATAATATTTATTATTAGAAAATCAATACATAATTAGTTGATTGTTTTTAGTTATAACATAGTATAACTGTAGAGATATATTAGTGTGGTGTAAAAAAAATATTAAATTGAAAGGACTAACAAATGAAGGATAATTTAGTCATGTTACCTTCTACTTAATATTTTCGTAAAAGAGAAAAAACAAACTAAAAATTTGATAAGTGAAGTGATCGAGAGGGTGTAATAGGCTAACGAATTAATTAGTAACCTTATAGACGGACGACCCGATGTCTCGACCCAATAGCTATTTTAATGGTGTACATCTCAACAGTCGAGGGATTCTATGGATCTTTACTCCACTTCGTAGTTACAAATGAAAATCTCACCTTTATTGTCAATGCGTCGTGCACTTTACTGTAAAGTCATGAATCAAATATATGCAGTTGATTTTAAAGCTGGACAGTGTGAAATTAATCATTCAAAAGTATGGATGAGATTATCAACCAACTTAACTTGAAGATGAATAGTATTATTTCCAGTCAAGATATTGTTCAGCCCATTTAATTATGACATTTGCAACAACGTAATTTTTTCTTTAGTGGATGCCGGATGGTCGAAGTAAATTAGTCCATGGCTCAGGAAAAAATAAGAAAACTAGAAAATATTACTTGTATGATCTTTTCCTTAATTTGAATAATTTTGTTTACCCCAAAAAAATGTACGGTTAAAATTTGTAAGCAAGGTTTAAAGCACACGTGAATTGAATTGATCAAGATACAAAAATGATTGAACAAGAGAGCTGTAAAAAAGATATAAGCTGGAAATAATTGAATATAGTTAAATAATTAAGTAAATAAAGCATTTTGTAGCCTGATTCGATGGTATCGTTGATGGACATGGCTCCGGTTTAACTTGATGAGCACATGATTGTAAGCACACAAAATGATATGATAGGCTTTGTTACAACGGGATTATAATATTATGAGGTTAAAAAAGGATGTCGTGCCACTTGTAGTTTTAGTTTCTTTTATAGGGGGTGAATTTTCAGTGGTTAACGTCCAAGATAATTGTGATGCCCCGGAAAAATTTTCCATTAAGATCTCGGACGAAAATGTGTTGAATTCTGTTCTTTATCGTGATTAATAATTTTTCTGTGTGGAATTTCTGGATATGCGACCCGTCGTTGCGTAGTGCATCGAATAAGCTTTCCAACGATATGTGGATCATCCAAAAGGGATACTCGAGCGATGAGTTATGATCATTCCGATCTAACCGTGAATAGTGGTGAATAGTAAATGTGCAGGAAAAAAATGCTGAGTCCAGACGAATTTTAGGGTCAACTTTAAACGATCATAGCTCCTTGTACATAATGATCTGGGTGAGCTACTATATATCAACAGAAATCTCTGAAAGTACTCTTTCCAATGAAATTGGTTTCATCCAATTTGGCCATTGGAGCAAAACGTTATGGTCGATCTACTTCAGCCTATCAAAACAGTCCACCAAAGGACATATTTGACATTATTTGATTTTTAAGGGTATTTTGGTCATTCCCACTCCAATCCATCCGGGTAAACCATGGATTTAATTTCCTAAGGCTCAAACCCCAACCCTACTACTCCAAATTTCATCCTTCTATGACTCTTGATTGAACCGTAGAAATTTCAAATTGATTTGGGATTCGAGTTGATCATGTTAAGGGCTTCGAGAAGCACCCTTTATTTTCATGAATAAAGTTTCGGAGTCGGAAGTTCATATTCATCTTTCATTTTTAGGTATGTGGGGCTTTGAACAAGATTATCCTTTCGATCTTGTGCCCGGTATTTTTGTTGAATTACATTGACATGAGATTTTACATGTTTTACCATTAAATTGGAAATATGGTTTTATATCTTATATTATTGTCCATGAGCTATGGGATTATGTCATCCGATATGTGTATGATGTTGAGATAGAATTATGTCCAAAAAGTATTTGATTATGAGAGTATGATGATTTAATTTGTTAAGCCTTGATTTATACTATCATTCCACTATTTCTTTATTATGAATTTATAATTGATATTGGAAATTCTATATTCCTACTCTGGGTTGATGTCTCAAGTACCTTTAAATGAGAGTTGGATGGCAAATTGAGAAATGTTGATATTGAAGTTGCAATGAGTCTTGGTATTTCTGGATGGTTTTGATGAGTTAAATTATTGAAAATATTATGTATTGAGTCTTCATATCCTTGTCAAAATGTCGAGTCGATTATGGTTCAACGCATTGATACCTTGTTGATGTTGAGGAAGATTAAAATATTTTGAGCTAAAAAGTGTTGAGTTAGGAATCCACAAATTGATATGATTTGATAAATGAGAAGGAGATTTGATTTGGTCTTTATGATAGACCCTTGTGATGTTGTGGTGGATTTCCTAACGCGTTCTGAGCTTGTCGGGGAGTAGTACTTAGCACCGAGAGAAAAATTTGGTATTTCCCCAAACCTATGTGCCACCGTAGGGTTGTTTAATGATGATATTATTGGCCAGAGAGCCCGATTGTGATTATTGCAGTTTTAAGGTCGTACTCCCTGGCAAAGAGTATGACGCTCCCGCCAACGGAGGTTTCAAACGTTGGTATTCCACGTAGCTCACGTGGGGTTGTTGGTTATAGGAAACTCTCCTGTCCATAAGAGTCATGTTTATTGAAATACCGAGTCACTCCGAGTTTTGATGTGGTAAGTCAAGTTGCCTATGATGATCTATAATGATTTATGAGGTTTTTCTCCTACATTTCCTATCTAAGATGTTATGAGTTGCATGATTCAATGTCACTCAAGACAGGTGTGTCATTATGGTCCGTATGTACGTTTTTACGAAATTTATGATATTATTTATATTTTGCATGTGCCCCCACATACTCAGTACGTATCTTGTGCTGACCCATATATTTCTCTATAGGCTACATTCTTACCATGATGTAGGTTCAGGTACTCAGCCGCATCCGCGACAGTTATATTCGAGTGCCACATCTACTTTCCTTCAGTGGTGAATCCTCGTGGTTCGAAGACTATGTTTCTAGTTTTGGTGTTGTTGTTTTGTGATCCCTTTGGTCTGTTGAGTCAGTTGGGGGTTTGTCCCAATGGATCGTTGATTTTTCTGTATAGAGGCTTTGTGAGACTAGTGTATTGTTGGGTTGGTTTGTGTATAGACATTTCATATATGTACAGTCTAACGATATTCCATGCCATGTGCGATATGATATGATATGTACTTATACATATATCCTTAGCGTAGCGTGTATGTTGTTGTGTTGGAACCCAAGGGTAGTGTTTTGGCTTATAGAGTTAGCTTGAGGCTATGTGTAGCCTTGGGCACCGTGTGGCATCTCGGGATGATATTTCAGGGCGTTACAAACTTGGTATCAGAGCACCTAAGGTTGTGAAGAGTCCTAGGGAGTCTGACAAGCCGCGTTACGTAGAGTCTTGAGCATCGGTGTGTAGAGCGCCACACCTATGATCAAGAGGCTGCGGGGCGTTCTAGGAAAAGTCATTTCTTTCTTTCTACAAGAGTCTATCATGCTTATAACTGTTTCCTTCTGCTGTTAATTCTTGCGTTCTTATGACAGAAAATGCCTCCACGTCCGGAAACAACAACCAACCTCAACCCATTGATCCGTTACATGAGACGGTATCCCATGCCGAATTTCGGGATGCTTTTTAGACGCTAGCCTAGGCAATTAACGCCAATACTCAGGCCAATGCTCCACCTCAGCAGGAAAATAATTTGGCAGCAGCACGAATTCGTGACTTTATACAGATGAATCCTCCAGAGTTTCATGTGTCGAGTGCAGGTGAGGACCCGCAGATGTATGTTGATGAAATGAAGAAAATTACACAGATTATGCACGTGACTAAGGAAGAAAGTGTAGAGCTGGCTTCTTATCGGTTGAAGAATGTTGCCTATGACTGGGTGCAGATGTGGAATAAGGGTAGAGAGGAAGATACCGCTCTGGTGACTTGGCAATTGCTCCAAGAAGCTTTCTTGGATAGATTCTTTCCTCTTGAGTTATGGGAAGCTAAGATAGAGGAGTTTATGAATTTGAGACAAGGCTCTATGTCGGTTAAGGAGTATTGTCTTAAGTTTAATCAGCTATCGAAGTACGCTTCCAATATGATAGCTGGCTCGAGGACTAGTATGAGCAAGTTTCTAACTGGGGTGTCGAGTTATGTGGTGAAAGAATGTAGATCTTTTATGATCAACAGGGAGATTGATCTTCCTAGGTTAATGATTGACGCCCAACAGATTAAGTCAGACAAGATAAAGGAAAGTGAAAGAGTAAGAGGGATTAAAAGAGTCAGATCATAGCAACAGGGGTCTGGTCAGACTATATTCTCTGGAAGGAGTCACCCTCAGTTTCAGAGACGTCCATTTATACCTGTGCCTTTCTCAGCTAGTGCTCCCGTATATCGGGGCAGGCAGGAGCTCGGTAATAGGTCGGTACCTTCCAGGTCTTAGGATAGTGTAAGCAACTGGCCTCATCCTCCTTCGTGTGCTAAGTGTGGTAAAGACCATTTTGGGGAGTGTTATATGGGGCAGCGGGGCTGTTTTGGTTGTGGCAAGTTGGGCCACATACTTAGAGACTTCCCGTATGCTAGACAGCCGAGTCGTGATGCTCGTCCCCAGAGTCAGGCTACCAGTGCCCCGCCTCCCGTAGCCCGTCCAGTTCCTCCTCAGGGTGCTTCATCTAGTACTGCTGGCGGTCAATGCCAGAATCGTTTCTATGTTATACCACCTCGTCAGGAGCAGGAGGACTCTCCCGATGTTTTCATTGGTATGCTCCATGTTTTCTATTTTGATGTCTATGTGTTGATGGACCCTGGTTCGAGTTTTTCTTATGTGACACCTCTGGTTGCTGTAAATTTTGAAACGGATCCTGAACTAATTTCTGAGCCTATTTTGCTTTCTACTCCGGTAGGAGAGTCTGTCATTGCTAAGCGGGTGTTTAAGAAATGTCCCATTACTATCTTTCATCGGGTAATGTATGCTAATTTGATTGATCTAGATATGGTTGACTTTGATATCATTCTGGGTATGGATTGGCTTCACTCATGCTATGCGTCTATTGATTATCGTGCCGGTGTGGTCAAGTTTCAGTTTCCTGATGAACCTATCCTCGAATGGTTCGGGAGTTCTGTGATTCCGAAGGGTCATTTTATATCCTATCTCAAAGCTAGGAAGTTGATTTCCAAGGGTTGCATCCACCATTTGGTTTGGGTTAAAGACACTAAGTCTGAAACCCCGACCATTCAGTCAATTAATGTTGTTAATGAGTTTCTTGATATCTTTTCAGAAGATCTCCCTGGAGTACCTCTTGATAGAGAGATAGAGTTCAGGATTGACCTTCTTCCCGATACTCAGCCTATTTCTATTCCTCCATATCGCATGGCTCCCGCGGAACTTAAAGAGTTGAAGGAGCAATTGAAAGATCTTTTAGACAAAAGCTTTATCAGACCTAATGTGTCCCCGTGGGGTGCACCTGTCCTGTTTGTGCGTAAGAAAGATGGTTCTTTGCGGATGTGTATTGATTACTGGAAGCTTAATAGGGTTACTATCAAGAATAAATATCCGCTTTCTCGAATTGATGATTTATTTGATCAATTGCAAGGTACGAGCTACTTTTTAAAGATAGACCTCAGATCCGGTTATCACCAACTTAAGGTTAGGGAATGTGATATCCCCAAGACAGCCCTTCCAAACCCGTTATAGTCATTTTGAATTTCTAGTGATGTCTTTCGGGTTAAATAATGCTCCAGCGGCTTTCATGGATCTTATGAACCGTGTATTCCGGCCATATCTGGATTTATTTGTAATAGTGTTCCTTGATGATATTCTTATTTACTCCCGAAGTGAGGGTGATCATGCGGATCATCTCCGAATCGTGTTGGAAACTCTTCGAACTCATCGGTTGTATGCTAAGTTCAGTAAGTGTGAGTTTTGGATGAACTCTGTAGCCTTCTTGGGTCATGTTATTTCTTCCGAAGGTATTAGAGTTGATCCTCAAAAGATAGAGGCTATAAAGAGTTGGCCTAGACCTATTTCTCCTTCTGATATCCGAAGTTTCTTGGGTCTAGCTGGTTATTATCGTCGTTTTTTTGAAGGGTTTTCATCTATTGCGTCTCCTATGACCCGTCCGAATCTTGCGAGAAGAGTTTTCAGGAGTTGAAGACTCGACTCACTTCATCCCCTGTGTTGACTTTGCCTGACGGTGTTGATGGTTTTATGGTGCATTGCGATACTTCCAGAGTCGGTTTGGGTTGTGTATTGATGCAAAAGGGCAAGGTTATAGTTTATTCTTCCAGGCAGCTAAAACCTCACGAGAAGAATTATCCTACCCATGACCTTGAATTAGCTGCCGTGGTTTTTGCTTTGAAAAACTGGAGACATTATTTGTATGGTGTCCATGTCGACGTCTTCACGGACCATAAGAACTTGTAGTATGTATTCACCCAAAAGGAGTTGAATCTTAGGCAGAGACGATGGTTAGAACTGTTGAAAAATTATGATATGAGTGTGCTATATCATCTGGGCAAGGACAATGTAGTAACAGATGCCCTTAGTCGGAAGTCCATGGGTAGCGTAGCACATGTGGAGATTGGTTCCGAAGAAGTTGGCCCGTGAGGTACATCGTTTGGCTAGATTGGGGGTTAGGTTGTTTGGTGATGCTGAGGGTAGTATAGGAGTACAAAGCGGTTCTGAATCCTCTTTAGTTTCGGAAGTGAAGGAGAAGCAAGACAGGGATCCTACTTTGGTCAGGTTAAAAGAGTCAGTTAAAGACCAAAAGGTGGAGGTTTTCTCCCAAGGGAGAGATGGCATTTTGAGACTCCGAGAAAGATTATGTGTTCCTGATGTTGATAACTTGAAGCAGAGGATTATGGCGGAAGCGCATGGTACGCGATACTCCATTCATCCCGGTGCTACTAAGATGTACCATGATTTGCGGGAAATCTATTGGTGGAACGGTATGAAGAGGAACATAGCAGAATTTGTGGCGAAGTGTTCCACGTGTCAACAGGTTAAAATAGAGCATCAAAGGCCCAGTGGCGTGATGCAAGAGTTTAGCATTTCTACTTGGAAGTGGGAAGAAGTGAATATGGACTTCATAGTTGGTTTGTCTCCTTCTTATCTCCATCATGATTCGATTTGGGTTGTCGTAGATCGGCTAACGAAATCAGCTCATTTCTTGCATATGCATTCATCGGATACAACTGAAGATTATGCTAGAATATATATTCGGTAACTCGTCAGACTTCATGGAATCCCTTTGGCTATTATTTCTGACAGAGGTACTCAGTTTACCTCTCAGTTTTGGAAATCTTTCCAGAAGGGTCTCGGTACCCAAATTCGTTTAAGTTCTGCTTTCCATCCGCAAACAGATGGTCAGACCGAGCGGACCATTCAGACTTTAAAAGATATGTAGAGGGCTTGTGTACTTGATTTTAAAGGTAGTTGGGATGAACACTTAGCATTAATCTAGTTTGCTTACAATAACAATTTTCATGCTACTATTGGAATGGCCCCGTTTGAAGCTTTGTATGGTAGAAGGTGTAGATCACCCATTGGTTGGTTTAAAATTGGTGAGGCTGCCGCGACTGGACCGGATGTGGTGTTCGTGGCCATGGAGAAGGTTAAGTTAATTCAGGAAAGGTTGAAAACCGCCCAAAGTCGTCAAAAATCATACGCAGATGTAAGGAGGAAAGACCTTGAATTTGATGTTGGTGATTTAGTATACTTGAAAGTTTCACCCATGAAAGGGGTGAAGAGATTTGGGAAGAAAGGGAAACTAAGTCCCCGTTACATTGGTCCCTATAAGATTGTGGATCGCATTGGGAAGGTAGCGTATAAGGTTGAATTGCCCGCGGAGTTATCTAACGTCCATCCGGTTTTCCATATTTCTATGCTTAAGAAGTCTATTGGTGATTCTGTTATGATTGATCCTTCCGAAAGATCGAGTATTCAAGATAGTCTTTCATATGAAGAGATTCCAGTTGAGGTTTTTGACTTTCAAGTTCGTAGGCTAAGAAACAAGGAAGTTCTTTTGGTTAAAGTGTTTTGGCGAAATCAATCCGTGGAGAGTGCTACTTGGGAAGCTGAAGCGGATATGCGTGCCAAATATCCCCACCTCTTTCCTACGAATCCTGAGCATGTCAAAGGTATCGTTCTCTTTTGATTTAATCCTTATTGCTATGTCTATCTTGGCTTGTGTGTTTTCTACGGTATCCAAAAAAATCTAGAATGGAGTATATGCTTGGGCAAGATGATTTTTCTCTATATACTCATTTTCATAGTATTTTTGACCTACCTATCAACATTCGAGGATGAATGTTTTCAAGGGGGAGATGATGTGATGCCCCGGAAAAAATTTTCGTTAAGATCTCGGACGAAAATGTGTTGAATTCTATTCTTTATCATGATTAATAATTTTTCTGTGTGGAATTTCTGGATATACGACCCGCCGTCGCGTAGAGCATCGAATAAGCTTTCCAACGATATATGGATCATCCAAAACGGACACTCGAGCGATGAGTTATGATCATTCCGATCTAACCATGAATAGTGGTGAACAGTAAATGTGCAGGAAAAAAATACTGAGGCCAGAAGAATTTTAGGGTCAACTTTAAACGATCATAGCTCCTTGTACATAATGATTTGGGTGAGCTACTATATATCAACAGAAATATCTGAAAGTCCTCTTTCCAATGAAATTGGTTTCATCTAATTTGGACATCGGAGCAAAAAGTTATGGTCGATCTACTTCAGCCTATCAAAACAGTCCACCAAAGGACAGATTTGACATTATTTGATTTTTAAGGGTATTTTGGTCATTCTCACTCCAATCCATCCGGATAAACCATGGATTTAAGTCCATTAAAAGCATTCAATAGCTCATTTTTCTCCAAAATTTCCTAAGGCTCAAACCCCAACCCTACTACTTCAAATTTCATCCTTCTATGTCTCTTGATTGAACCGTAGAAATTTCAAATTGATTTGGGATTCAAGTTGATCATGTTAAAGGCTTCGAGAAGCTCCCTTTATTTTCGTGAATAAAGTTCCGAAGTCGGAAGTTCATATTCATCTTCCATTTTTAGGTATGTGGGGCTTTGAACAAGATTATCCTTTCGATCTTTTGCCCGGTATTTTTGTTGAATTACATTGACATGAGATTTTACATGTTTTACCATGAATTGGAAATATGGTTTTATATCTTATATTATTGTCCATGAGCTATGGGATAATGTCATCCGATATGTGTATGATGTTAAGATGGAATTATGTCCAAAAAGTATTTGATTATGAGAGTATGATGATTTAATTTGTTAAGCCTTGATTTATACTATCATTCCACTATTTCCTTATTATGAATTTATAATTGATATTGGAAATTCTATATTCCTACTATGGGTTGATGTCTCAAGTACCTTTAAATGAGAGTTGGATGGCAAATTGAGAAATGTTGATATTGAAGTTGCAATGAGTCTTGGTATTTTCCGGATGGTTTTGATGAGTTAAATTGTTTAAAATATTATGTATTGAGTTTTCATATCCTTGTATAAATGTCGAGTCGGTTATGGTTCAACGCATTGATACCTTGTTGATATTGAGGAAGATTAAAATGTTTTGAGCTAAAATGTGTTGAGTTAGGAATCCACAAATTGATATGATTTGATAAATGAGAAGGAGATTTGATTTGGTCTTTATGATAGACCCTTGTGATGTTGTGGTGGATTTCCTAACACGTTCTGAGCTTGTCGGGGAGTAGTACTTAGCACCGAGAGAAAAATTTGGTATTTCCCCAAACCTATGTGCCACCGTAGGGTTGTTTAATGATGATATTATTGGCCAGAGAGCCCGATTGTGATTATTGCAGTTTTAAGGTCGTACTCCCTGGCAAAGAGTATGACGCTCCCACCAACGGGGGTTTCAAACGTTGGTATTCCACGTAGCTCACGTGGGGTTGTTGGTTATAGGAAACTCCTCTGTCCATAAGAGTCATGTTTATTGAAATACCGAGTCACTCCGAGTTTTGATGTGGTAAGTCAAGTTGCCTATGATGATCTATAATGATTTATGAGGTTTTTCTCCTACATTTCCTATCTAAGATGTTATGAGTTGCATGATTCAATGTCACTCAAGCCAGGTGTGCCATTATGGTCCGTATGTACGTTTTTATGAAATTTATGATATTATTTATATTTTGCATGCGCCCCCACATACTCAGTACGTATCTTGTGCTGACCTACATATTTCTCTATGGGCTATATTCTTACCATGATGTAGGTTCAGGTACTCAGTCGCAGCCGCGACAGTGATATCCGAGTGCCGCATCTACGTTCCTTCAGTGGTGAGCTCATGGTTCGAGGACCAAGTTGCTAGTTTTGGTGCTGTTGTTTTGTGATCCCTTTAGTCTGTTGAGTCAGTTGGGGGTTTGTCTCAATGGCTCGTTGATTTTGCTGTATAGAGGTTATGTCAGACTAGTGTATTGTTGGGTTGGTTTGTGTATAGACATTCCATATATGTACAGTCTAACGATATTCCGTGCCATGTGCGATGTGATATGATATGTACTTATATATATATCCTTAGCGTAGCGTGTATGTTGTTGTGTTGGAACCTAAGGTTAGTGTTTTGGCTTAAGGGGTTAGCTTGAGGCTAGGTGTAGTCTTGGGCACCTTGTGGCGTCTCGGGATGATATTTCGGGGCGTTACAATAATTTTCCGTTAAACTCATATTAAATGATTTTTATCTGTAAAGTAGTAACGTTGGGTTCTATCTCTAGGCGGTTTTGTAACTATTGTAGCCTCCCGTTGGCACTTCCTTCGTACATTATATTCTCGATCCTGTCTCTGTCCTTTAAGATGAATAGGGGTAATTTCCTCCAGTGTGTGAGACTATTGACTATCTCAGCCTCACATATCTGCATCTAACTTGTCGTCGTGTCCTGAATAATTTACCCATTCAAATTTCTTTTTAATGTGAAATTTATTATTTTAAAAAGTAATATATATATTACTCTGGGAAGGTTTTTTTTGTACATGCATGGAAGTGAACTCTGAATAGTATGAAAGAAAAAGATAGGTATTTTAAAGTTATAACTGTTAAAAGCAATCATCTCAAAATGTAAGAAAGATGATGAAGAGACTACTTAGCAAGCAACAAATAAACATTACAGAAATAACAATTCTTTGAGAGCAGAACTATCTATTGTTCGACCTATTAAAGAAAGTGACTCTTCCTTTACACTTTGTAGTTTGTGGGGGGTAAATTTAAGTTTTGTGCACTTTAAGTGGACAAAATATTTTACACTGTCAGGTACAAAATATTCTACGCTTTGAAGAATTTAAGAAATAAAGAATATTTGTACACTGACAGTGCACAAAACTTAAACTCTAAAGTCTAAATTGAAAGGCTTATTACCGTTTCTTTTACTGTTTCGCCCGTTCTCGTCCTGCAGTTGATCAATCTTATGCTTTAGTTCTTAAAAGATCGTTTTTTAATCGTTCAATATTTCTTTTCGAAGGAAAATAAGAGAGGAATGAATAAAGACCCTAAGGAGCGGTAAGTAAACCATCATTTTTTTTTAAATGTCTAGAAAAACTCACCACCTTTGTCAAAGCCCAAGGAGACTACGTTTGATACCACATAAATGAGCGCAAACTCACGCAACAGGAAATTAAGTTATGATTGCTTATTGACTATCTCATCTTTCATTGTTTTTTCTTTAATCTAACATTAGAAGAGACTCTGAATATATAGGACAAGGAAAAAAGACCTCGTCGAGTTTAAAACTCCAATTCAAACAGAAGCACAAAAAAGAGATGAGCCTTGGTTCTATTTGTGTAAGAATGTTGCGACATATGCAAACATCTTTCCAAAAATAAAGTCTTTTTGCCGGGATGAAAATACAAGGCAGAGATATAAATATTATGTATTTGAGAATTTGTTATTAGTATTGCTTCTCTTTTAGTAGCTTCATGTCGCTTATAAGGGAATTAATGGGAATGCCCTTGTATGGGGTCAAAAATAATTTTTCAGAAATATTACATTTCATAGCCATTTAGGGAAAAATATTTACAAAATGCTCTGTAGGTGTAACCTGTACATCTTTGGATATTATATTACAGTACTCATTTAGGAAAAATATTTTTACGAAATAGTCAAAAGTATTATGTTGTACATCTTCAGGGTATACAATTCAAATGTTATAAAATCAATAATATACAATAGTGTGATTCACTATACGTATTATTTTATTCCTTTTATGATATACAATTATGTGAATTATATACATTAAGAATATACAACTTACAAGCCAATAAGTATTACCCACCTGAATATCCCGTAAAAGTCCATATAAAAATCTAGGATTTAGGATATAATAAACTTACAAGCCAATAAGTATTAACCACCTGAATATCCTGTAAAAATTCATATAAAAATCTAGGCTTAAGTCATCGGCAACCTTTTAAAGTTGTCCTTAAAATTCACTTAGACACCTGGGGCTTTGAGTTGTAGTTGACAAAAGAGTTTTAAAATGAGGTGTAGGTGATACAAGTCTTAATTATTGAGTGGAGGTGACAATTACTTTATTATGGATTAAGAAAGTTTGGTAAGTTTGAGAATAGCCCAGAAGTTTTGAAATTTACACTTTGATCTAAATGTTTACCTAATATAACAGAAAACGGAGGAAAAAAAGGCGTATTTCTCTCTCTTCTCATCCATTGTTGTTTTCTCTCTCTTAGCGATTTTTGTTGTTCATTGTTGCTGCTGCTTTATCATCATCTTCTGCTTCATTATCATCATCTTCTACTTCATTAACATCTTCACCTTCTTCTTGTTGACCATTGTCGTTGTTGTTGTTGTTGTTACCACTACTGTTGTTATTTGACCAATTTCTTAGGTCAAATTTTATTTCGTACATCACTTTCCACTTTGGCATTACTTCATAGGAGACTTTGGTAAGTCAAATTATGATTTTTAGTTGAATTTGTCATCTAGGTAACTGCTATTGTGCTGTTTTCCAACAATGGATAGAACCCGATTATGAATCCAACATAAGAGCCATCTGTTTAAACAGATAAATCATCTGTTGCGACAGATGAGACATCTGTTTCAATGGAAGACTGATATGTTGGATTCATATTTATGGTTCTATAGGCCGTAACATGAATCGAACAGATGGGTCATCTATTTTAACAGACGATTTATCTGTTTAAATAGATTAGTTATCTGGTACAATGTGATAAATATCTGTTGCAACAGATTATTAACCTATTGCAACAGAACCTGAGCTCTATTCCAACAGACAATAAATATCTGTTGCAATATATTAGTAACATGTTGCGATAGAACCTGACCTCGATTCCAACAGATCATCGTCTGTTGCAACAGGTAAGTCATCTGTCGCAATAGGTTAATTATCTATTGCAACATGTTACTCATCTGTTGGAATCAGCTTCAAAGGTGCCTCAGCACTGTAACATCAATCCCAATAGATATATAGTCTATTGCAACATATGATTCACCTGTTACAAAAAATGACTCATATGTTGAAATCAGCTTCAGGAGCGTAACATGAATCCCAACAGGTAATTAATCTATTGCGACTGATTACACATCTGTTGAGATTCATTTATGGCACTATGATATCACTATTAACTTTTTTTAACAAATGACTTTATTTAGGTACCACTAATGGAGGGATCAATAACAATAGGGGTAGATTGTCATAGTCAATGGATCAAGAAGAGCAATCGATATGTATGGAGTTGGAACGAAGGTGAAATGCTAGAGACGATAGCTATGACAGTCCAAAGTGATATTTCATATGATGATTTTGTGAACTTAATCATCAGTTATTGTGGACTGAATTGTCAATCAGAAGAACTCGTCATTAGCTACATGCACAACTTCTTTGAAAATCAGAGGGTACTGCCTTTCAAGATAACCGATTAGGTTTGGTTGCATGCTTATCTTAGTGATTCATCAAGGCCGGTGTTAAGGGTGTACGTGGTTGAAAAGATGAGAGAGAATGAGAACCAGAACATAGAAGATAAATAACAACAAGACATCTTTGATGATAGGTTGGACAATCTAGATATGAATATTCCAGATGATGATCAAACACTTATGCCCGTTGATATGACCAATACTATGAGTAGTTCTTCTCAATCGGCACAGTCTGGAAATCTTCAAGATGATGGGACCTATTTTTTTTATTGGAATGTCATTCAAGGACAAGAATGAACTATCTACCGCTTTGTTTATTTCTTGCTTGAAAAAAGATTTCAAATTAAAGAAGGTGATTAATTCGAGAAGTGTCTTTTGCTTTAAATGTGTTAATCCAAACTGCAAGTGGTGGTTGATAGCAGTAAAGTACGCAAGTTCTGATAGATTCGTCATTCATAAACATGAAAAGCATCACATATGTGGTTCGGCGCACATCTCGGGCCAAAATCCTCACGCCACGGCAAAGGTCCTAGGTGAATATTTCAAGAGTAGTTTCCCCGATGGAAAAGGCCCTTCAACAAGGGTTATGGCCAATCAAATCCTTATAGAATTGGGTGTCCTGGTTAGTTATTAGAAGATATATACGGCCATGGGGATTGGCAAGGACTTGGTTAGGGGGACACACGAGCGTAAGTATGCAGTCCTGGAGGCCTACCGTTACATGATTGAGTACACAAATCTCGAAAGTAAGACGACATTGCATGTTGATTAAAACGGAAGGTTCAAGTACTTTTTTGTATCCCATGGTTCTTGGATTCAAGTTTTTGACATTTGAGAAAAGGCATAGCCGTCGACGGTACCTTCTTGAGAAACAGGTATAATGGAGTTCTGCTAGCGGTGGTGGCACAGGATACAGAGAATCATATCTTTCTTGTTGCTTTTTGTGTAGCCGACAAGGAATGTGATGCCTCTTTAGGATTTTTTTGAACAACTGCAAAGCTGTGTCGAAGATACTTTCGGATAGGCATCCAAGTATTCCAAAGATGGGTTCAATTTTCTTCACTTCAGTTTACTTTGGTTATTGCATCAGACATTTTGGAGAGAACATTCGGACCAACTATCACAACGAAAGGGTCATGACCCTTTTTTATAGAGCAGCTAAAGCATATAGTAGAGAGGTGTTTTTAGACCATTTAAATCAAATAGCGTATGTGAATCCCAAGGTAGCAGAATTTCTCGTACGTGTCAGTTTCGAGGAATAGAGCCGGGCATTCTGTCTGGCAGATAGGTACATTCTTATGAATTTAATGTCTTGTTTAAGTTACAAGTTTAGAATGATGGTGTACTAAGTGATTTTTTCGTATAGGTACAATATTATGACATCAACATAGCTGAATCAGTGAATTCATTATTTAGCGATGAAAGAGAATTTCCCATCAAGGCTATGTTTGAAGTAATACACAAGAAGTATGACCAATTTTTTAATTAAAGGCGTGTGCAATTCAAGGGCCCAAAAAGAACCCGATTTGTTCTCGAAATTAGAAAAATAATATCAACGAACATCAGTTTGGGGAATAGGTTATTATCTCATAAAATAGAAGATTACAAATTCAATATCACCGATCATGGTGACGCTGCCATGGTCGATCTTTAAATAAGATCTTATACTTGCAAATTTTTTGACTTGGACAAAATACCCTATCCATATGTGATGATAGGCGTATTTACACGCCTAAAGTACTATAATTTACCCATATTTTAGCTAAGTTTTGAGGACAAAATATATAATTCATGCACTTTTAGTCCTTTTTCCTGTAAGTGAGCTAACAAACGTGATTAGCAAGTTTTCAGGTATAAATGATGCAGATTTCAGCATATTATGGATAACTTGACGCCCAAGGAAGCTTCACAAAAGAAGGAAGGGAAAGCTTGGACGCCAAGGACCAAAAGTGATGCATGGAATATCTGTCCCGGGCAAAAACAGCATTTCCAAAGACTTTGGGGATCAACAGTAACTTATTAGGATTAGGATAATGGTGCATTAACCTAGTAGGATTAGGTTAAGTAATGCAGTAGCCTAGTAGGAATAAGATATGGGTGTTATAAATACCCTATTTTGCTAGAGATTTTCATTCATTCGGGAGTTCCGAAAACAATTCTCTTTCAATTAATTACTTTCTCTTCATCTATTCAATTCTTAATTTCTACAACAAGAGAACCGCTATTCAAAAAGGGAATTCACGCCTAACGCCATACCAAACCCTACTACACGTGAGATCTTTATTTTGGTATAATGATAAAGTCTATTGTGATTTCCGTTGCACTCATGAATAGCTAAACTTCTCTGTTGGGGTTATGAAAGCCTTATGAGATACTATCTATTGCTATGAGTTTGTGAGTTCATGACTCGTATGATGCTTATATCATTATTCTCTTCATCTTAATGCAAATTCTTGTGGTTGCAAACGCATAGAATACGCCAGTATAGCATTAACTTGTTCGAAAGAAAAGTTATATGTATGGAAAAGAGATAATGTCAAGGTAATAGGGCACCAACCCCTGTTAAAAAGTTAGTGCCGTAACTGGATTAACCTCTTGGAAAGTTCGTACCGTTAGACACGCTTTAAGCTCGAAAGAGTTAAAGTGAAATAATCCTTGATGGTCGAAAGACGCCTGGATTTACCATAGAATACAACTCTCTATAAGCACATGCATGTTTGAATTCCGCATAACTCATAGCCAATAGAGACGTATAACTCATAAGGTGGACATAACCCCAACTCTCAATTCTCATTGGTTAAACATCTTACTAAACATTCTTTCTTTTTACTTTGCTATTTTCTGTTTTTACTCTATTATTTTGTTTACATTGTTGCACGCTACAAAATCCCCCCTTTTAAGAGACTTGCACCAAAAGTCTAATAATCTTTGCTTACTTAGTGACCAAGTATTCTCTGTGGGATCGATACCCAACCCAGTTGGGTTATATATTTGACAACGACCGCTTACACTCTTACGAGAGCTGTAGTTTGAGCGTTATCAATATGCCATGGAAGCTCTTCGAGCTCAATACGGTCCAAAATATGTACCTAAAGTTTACGAGCACTCCTCTCAATATTATTCGGTGGAAGAATATGAAATGACATATAGTGGGCATAGTACTCCGGTGCCTCCCAATGAATCTTGGGTTGTTCTTGCAGAGATTTTGGGGAGATTAATACCTCCTTCATATATTGACCCAAGCACTATCAAACTGGGAAGAAAGCCATATAAGAAGGGGTGTGGAGTCGGGGAATTATTTTCATCAAGAAGAAACAAGTGCTCCGTATATTAGCGCGCTGGCCACAAAAGAACTACATGCCCAGATCGTAACCAACCATTATCGTTGTAATTGCAGAAACTTGTGTAGTTGTTTGTTGTGGATTTTTATATATTTAACTCATTATTGTGAACGTAATGTTAGCATTTATTATAAACAAAATATCTTTTTTAATAACTTGTGCATCAATAAAAAGAGGCAAAACATAAACTAAATAATACTGTTGACCACAATTATTCTCAACAGATTAACCATCTATGGCAACAAATGGACATTATCCGGAAGAACACAACATAGTTCCATCAAACTGAAATGTTTTCCTCCAACAGATGACAAATCTATCGCAACAGATGGATAATCTGTTGATAGAAACCTAACAGATGACCAATCTGTTCCAACACATGGTCCATCTATTGAAAGAACTCAAAAGCCAAAATTGCTATTGCTACTGGATTCAAAATTGCTCCTTACCTCCAACCGTCGACATGTTAACATTAACATGTATGTTTAAAAGAAATAGACAAAATAAAAATTGAATAAGAATTAAAAAGCCAAAGTCGACTAAAAATAAATTTTTCATTAATGGAAAAATAAAATACATTAAGTATAGATCCGATATAGAAAAATTAAAATACATACGCTAAAAGAAAAAATACATTCTAATTCTAATTATTATTATCATCATCATCATCATCATTAATGACAGTCGGCCGATCAACTCACAGCAGCAAGACCTTCATCAGTCTCTGCATCTCTCTGAACATCATTCTCACGATGAACAACTCTCTCTGCAGGTCATTAACCTACCTCTGAAGTTCCTGCACTATGTCGCACAAAATAGCAATGTCCCAAACAGGATCAGCCATATCTAGAACACGCATGAATTGAAAAATATAAAGAAAAAGAGTCTAAATATAATACAACGTATACTACCAACTGGTAGATTTAAACTGAAAAAAAAACTTACCTCAACGAGAAAGGAATATGCTATTTGAAGAGAAGTGGTTGAAGATGTTACATGAAAAGAAATAATACATGAAATAAATAAAGTTTAGTAGAATGAAGATTAAGGAGGGACCTATTTATAGAGGATTGAATCTGGATGTGTCAAGCCATAAGGCACAACTGTTAAGCTCCATTGTATTAATTACATTCAAATTGGTGGCATTTTTTTTCTGTGAAAAGTCGCGACTTTTTCTTTTACATTAATACTTCTCACCTTTTCAAAATAGTTTTGAGACTTGATAAAAACCGTTCTTATTGAGCTGTTGCAATAGATCATCTATCTGTCACAACAGATTTACCATCTGCTGCAATAGATTATCTGTATGTTAACAGATGGTTTGTCAAAATAGATTTACCATCTGTTGCAACAGATGGTTTGTATGTGCAATAGATGAGACATCTATTGCAACATATGTATTATCTGTTGCGACAGATGGACCATCTTTTGGAGATATTTTAATTTTCTTCTAATAGTTGATTCATTAGTTGCAACATATGGAGAATTCGATTCATCAGCTATTTTGAATGTGTTAGATAAAAAGTCACAACTCTTCACTTCTTTTTTAATAGTCATCATATGCGTGCAGATAAATAAACACTGTCTGGTTTGTCGCAACATATTTATCATCTGTTGCAATATATAGATTATCTGTTGCGGCAGATGGACCATATGTTGGAGAAGATATTTTGATTCATCAATTGCAACAAATGAAGAATTCGTTTCATTAGCTGTTTTAAATGTGTTAGATAAAAAGTCACAACTCTTCACTTCTTTTTTAATAGTCATCACATGTGTGCAGATAAATAAATAATGTCTAGTCTATCATAACAGATTTACCATCTGTTACAACATATGGATTATCTGTTATGACAGATGGACCATATGTTGGAGGAGATGTTTAGATTTCTTCCAACAACTGATTCATCAGTTGCAACAGATGGAGATTTTGATTCATCAGCTGTTTTGAATGTGTTAAGATAAAAAGTCACGACTATTCACATTTATTCTTTAATAGTCATCATATGCGTGCAGATGAATAAAAACCATTGTCTGACATGTCTTGATGGGTAGGAAGAATAAGGTGCGTGCAATGGATCCACCTTTATGGGTGGGAGTTATGTATTATTGATCAGGCTACCGCGATAGACACACATAAAGTGAAATGATTTGGTGAATGTAGTTTTTTACCGATTAGATACTGATCCTTTAAATAAGGTCCTGGATTGTATAGTTTAGTTTGATAGGTGCGAACTGATAAGGTCAAAGGGTTCCAAGACGGTGGTGTCGATACTCTTTTACAATTTAATGACGGTCTATGCTCATGTTTTTGTGTCAAGTTTGGGGAAGGGTTTAAGTTTTTGGCGGCAGTGTAAATATCCAATAGTGATTAGACCGGTTTTAATGGATCAATGGACTTCTTGAAAGGCTTCCGAAGCCTCGCACTGTAGCAAACAATGATTGAACCAATAGAAATTCCCCTGGTCTAAATTTATATGGATGGGTTGCTGGAAGAGACTATTATACAACAGTAGGTGCTTGGGAGAATACCTGTGCGGGAAAGGAGAGATGGAGAAGGCCATATATCATCTAATACCTTGTTTAAGAGGAAACACGGGGAAACAAGTAAAGAATTTCTAGCGAATATGGACAATGAAATTGACATAAGAAACGGAAAAACTGGATGAGCTTCAAATGTGGAAGTGTATCCAAATATAAAAATCCGCCAGTCGTTGAAAAAAATGAAGAATGGTCAACAGGACTAGAGCTAGACACTTTGCTCGAGAATGCAACTAGCGAGCATGGCCTCAATGAAGACTCTTACAAAGTGTAGGACCAGAACTCTAAGGAAGAAGCTTCGCGATCATAGGAAATTGATACGATTGTCAATTAGAATTGAAACCTGAACCAATAAATCCTGAATTAAAAATAAGGGAAGCCAAGACATCAATTTCTGAAGTCTAACTTGCATGTCATACCTTCTGTTTTTGGCTATGATCTGGTCAATGGCAATAGAAACAAAAAGGTTTGAAGTTGGGCAGAAATCCCATACTTTGTTGTTTCCACTGCCTTTGACCTAACCAGAGCCATAAACAGGAGGCATGGGATGCAAGTTTAACTTGAGAAATTGCCACCTTGGCTTGATCCCGTATTTTTAATTCAGGAGTAGTTGGTTCAGGTTTTAATTCTGACCGACAATCTTACCACCTTCCGTGTTCGCGAAGCTGCTTTCTTAGAGTTTTGGTCCTGCATTTTGTAGGTTTTCATTGAGGCCACGATCGCTAGTTGCAGTCTCTAACAAAGTGACCAGCTCTAGTCCTCTTGACCATTCTTTTTTTTCTTCAATAACTGATGGATTTTCATTTATGGATACACTTTCACATTCGCAGATCATCCAATTTTTTCATTTTTCATGTCAATTTCATCAGCCAATTTTGCTACACTTTTCTTCCTACCTTGTGTTTCCTCTTAAATAAGGTTTGAGATGATATATGGCCTTCTCAACCTCTCCCTTCCCGCACAGGTATTCTCCCAAGCACCTACTGCTGTATAATAGTCTCCTCCAGTAACCCATCTATATAAATTTGGACTAGGGGAATTTCTATTGGTTCCATCGTTGTTTACTGCAGTGTGAGTCTTCGGAGGCCTTTCAAGAAGTCCATTGAGCCATTAAAACTGGTCCAATCACTATTGGATATTTACACTGCCACTATAAACTTGAACCCTTCCCCAAACTTGACACAAAAAAATGAGCAAAAATGGTCATTAAATTATAATAGGGTATCGACACCACCTACTTAGTCCCTTAGCCTTACCAGTTCAAACCTAACAATCTTAACTATAAAATGCCATATTTTCTTTGAAGGATTAACGCCTAATAGGTAAAGAACAAACATTCACAAAATCATTATACTGGATGTGTATTTTCATGATAGGTTGATCAGTAATATATACCTCCCACATATAAAGTGGTTCTATCTGCAAGTAGCTTATTCCTCCGAACCCATCTTTACTCTAGCCTTTATTGCTGGTTGGGAAAAAGTGGATCCAGTTTTACTTTCTTTTATCTGTATATAAGAGAAACTCATTTGACGTCAAAAAAGAGAAGAAAAAAAAGAACATTACAAAAGGGTAACACAAAATTGAGCGAATCAACGATGACCAGTCTGATGCAACAGATTACCCATATTCTCAATCGATGAGGCATTTATTGCAATAGATGGATGACATATTGCAACAGATGGGTCATCTGTTGGAATAAATCAAACCAGCCTTGCTACTGGTTTAATCTCTTCAAACAGTTGCTCCGTCTATGCAAAAGGGTAACATAGAATTGAATGAATCAATAGATAACCAATCTGATGTAACAGATACCCATTTGTTCAACCGATAAGGCATTTTGCAACAGATATAAAAACAATGATTCATTTATTCAAGACTTAAAAGTCACCTTTCCTTTAATTTTCTCAATAAATAGGAAACTGGTAATGGGTAAATCATTAATAGCAACAGATGTAAATATCTAATTTAAATGACATACAAAGAAGAAGATGAGATGGAAAGAGAAATAGTGAACCATACCTACAATGTGAAAAAAGCAAAAGGTCAGAACATACAGTTCAGTAGAGAAAAGATATTGATTGGTTGAGATCCGAAAGGATCCTCATCCTAAAGAAGAGAGAAAAAAGAAAAAAAAAATTGAGAATAAAGAAAAGTTATAGATGAGTTGAGTCTTACTTTATGGTTGAAGGAGAGTATTATTCTAGATATGAGATTTAAATATTCATTAATAACTTTTAAGGGGCACGAGGAAATGATGACATTGAAAAGACCAGATAAGACTACTCACTCAGGAGATTTTTGAGTTATCCAAGTAATATTTTTTACCGCCTTAGTATTTTAACTCTTTTATCTAAAAAAAAACACCTAAATTGCTTTAAAAAGTGTCTTAAAATATCTAAGTGCAACAGATAACAATTTTTGTTTGAAAATTTCCAAATCTCAGTCATCTGTCGTAACAGATGCAACACCTATTTGAGAATTTATAACAGATACGTAATAAGTTGCAACAGATGACTTAATCTGTTTGATTAAATCCAACAAAAAAGATATCTATTGCAATAGGTTGAACATTTATTTTATACAATTTCAATTGAGTTCATATGTTAGACTAATACCTTAATTGATTAATCTAGAACGAGTGGTGAGTTCTCATAGGGTCAACTACAACTTCAATTGAGTCTTTTGATAATTGTATGATGAGACGGTACTGCGTTCTACCCGACCAGAGTCGTTGATCGATCACTCTGAGCTGAACCAATTCTTACTACCTCATATGTTAGACTAATACCTTAATTGGTTAATCTAGGACCAAGAATGAGTTCTCATAGGGTCAACTACAATAGATGACAACGCCTATTTGATAATTTACAACAGATGGGTAATCTGTTGCGACATATGATTTAATCCATTTGATAATTTACAACACATGGGTAATCTGTCGCAATATATGACTTAATCTGTTTGATAATTTACAACAAATGAGTAATCTGTTGCAACAAATGACTTGATCTATTTGATAACTTACAACAGATGGTTAATTTGCTGTAACGGGTTGAATATTTATTTTTGTACAATTTCAATTGATTTCACAAGTTAGACTAATAGCTTAATTAATTAATCTAGGACCAGGGGGTGAGTTCTCATAGGGTAAACTATAAATTCAATTGAGTTTTTTGGCAATTACATGATGAGACGGTATTGAGTTCCTCCCGACCAGAGTTGTCAATCGATCACTCTGAGTTGAACCGATTCTTATTACCTCATATGTTCAACTAATACCTTAATTTATTAATCTAGGACCAGGGGTGAGTTCTCATAGGGTCAACTACAATTTTAATTGAGTCTTTTGACAATTGTATGATGAGACGGTATTGTGTTCCACCCGACCAGAGTTGTCGATCGATCACTCTAAGATGAACCAATTCTTACTACTTAATATGTTAGACTAATACCTTAACTGGTTAATCTAGGACCAGGGGTGAGTACTCATAGGGTCAACTACAATATATGTCAGCGCCTATTTGATAATTTACAACAGATGGGTAATCTGTTTTGACATATGGCTTAATTTATTTGATAATTTACAACAGATGGGTAATCTGTCGCAATAGATGACTTAATCTATTTGATAATTTATAACAGATGAGTAATTTGTAGCAACAAATGACTTAATCTGTTTGATAACTTACAACAGATGGTTAATCTGCTGCAACAGGTTGAATATTTATTTTTGTACAATTTCAATTGATTTCACAAGTTAGACTAATAGCTTAATTAATTAATCTAGGACCAGGGGGTGAGTTCTCATAGGGTAAACTATAAATTCAATTGAGTTTTTTGGCAATTACATGATGAGACGGTATTGAGTTCCTCCCGACCAGAGTTGTCAATCGATCACTCTGAGTTGAACCGATTCTTATTACCTCATATGTTCAACTAATACCTTAATTTATTAATCTAGGACTAAGGGTGAGTTCTCATAGGGTCAACTACAACTTCAATTGAGTCTTTTGGCTTTTGCATGATGAGACTGTATTGCATTCCACCCGACCAGAGTCGTCGATCGATTTTTTGGAGCTGAACCAATTCTTACTACCTCATATGTTAGACTAATACCTTAATTGATTAATCTAGGATGATGGGTGAGTTCTCATAGGGTTAACTACAACAGATGGTAGCGCCTATTTGATAATTTACAATAGATGGGTAATCTGTTCTGACATATGACTTAAATCTATTTGATAATTTACAACAGATGGGTAATCTTTCATAACAGATGATTTAATTTGTTTGATAATTTATAGCAGATAAGTAATCTATTACAAAAAATAACTTAATTTGTTTGATAACTTACAACAGATGGTTAATCTGTTGCAACAGGTTGAACATTTATTTTTATACAATTTCAATTGATTTCACGTGTTAGACTAATACCTTAATTAATTAATCTAGGACCAGGGGTGAGTTCTCATAGGGTCAACTATAACTTCAATTGAGTCTTTTGGCAATTGCATGATGAGACGGTATTGCGTTCCTCTTGACTAGGGTCGTCGATCGATCACTCTGAGGTGAACCGATTCTTACTACCTCATATGTTCAACTAATACCTTAATTGATTAATCTAGGACTAGGGGTGAGTTCTCAAAGGGTAAACTACAACAGATGGACGCACCTATTTGATAATTTACAACAGATGGGTAATCTGTTGCGACATATGACAATCAATTTGATAATTTACAACAGATAGGTAATCTGTTGCAATAGATTACTTAATCTATTTGATAATTTACAACAGATGAGTAATCTAATTCAACAGTTTGAACATTTGTTTTTATACAATTTCAATTGAGTTCATATACCTAAATTGATTATTCTAGGACCAGGGGTGAGTTCATAGGGTCAACTACAACTTTAATTGAGTCTTTTGGCAATTGCATGATGAGAGGGTTAAAAATTACGAATATCTTTTATAATTTTAAAAAATAATTAAGATAAATTTCGACCAAATTAATATTTTCAAAACTTGTCATTCTTTTCCAAAATATAAATCAACCCATACAAATCAATCATTTGCGAGAAAAACATTTCATCATTTCAAATCTCGAGTTCTCTTTCTTTTCTCTTTCTCACTCAATTATACAGTACATACAATAACTACTCAATAAATTGCTCTACCCTTCATAACAGATCAATTTTTTCTTATTTCCGACCACATAGGTGTTATTTTCGACTTTATTCTTGCTTGTATTATTTATTTTCTCTGTCTTCATACGTAACAGAGTTCGAGAAGAGTTATATATTTGTTATTTTTTTTACATAAAATAAGGGATTTTAAGTTAATGATGAAAAAGAACACTTTTAGTTGTATTATTTTCGAGAATGGGTTTACAATTTTGAGTTTTGATGGTAAAATCATAGGAAGAACTTGAGAAAACTCTAGTTTCTATCGCAGTGTTTCGTTGACTGTCGTGGTATTGTTGGATGGTGTTTGTGGTGTTTGTGATGGTGGTCTTCATCGTCGTCGTGGTGGAACTTGTGGTGGCATTGGTTGGTGGAGTTTGTGGTGGCTGTCGGTGGTGTCGTTAGTCGTGGTATTTGTGGATTGGTTGGTGGTGTTTGTGGTGGTGGTGGCTGTTGGTGTGTAGGTATTGGTTTGTTTTGGCTTGCAAGAGTTTGCCATAGTGACGGGCTTGAGATGCCATCGTCCAGAAGAACCACCTATCGCCAAGGAAACACCCCGCAAAAGATTTAAGGCAAGAAAGTTCAAGGAAAAAATAGATAGGTTGTTTGACATTGCTCGACGTGGCTACAAACATCGTATTTGTTGATAAATCTCATGAATAAAACCATACCAAAGCAGTATAGGAGCAATTGTTCTTAGTTTGGTTTTTCCATTTGGTTATATTGGCAAGAGACGTCAACAAGGTCATAGAAGATGATTTGTTGGCGCGTGCTGAGGATTTTAATAAATTCAATAATTATCCCTGGGGATATGACAACTTTTACTTGACTGTCCAATATTTACTGACAAATTTATCCTCAGGGACGGCCACATTATACGGCTTTCCTTGGGGTTTCATGGTAAAATTAATCACTATTTTTACTCATCCATTAATTTATATTGAATATCGATAGTTATTATGACTTTTTTTTTGCTTTCTTCCTATTTATATTTTTTAAACTTGGGCATTTGAAGCCATTCCTCCCCTTCGAAAGCAGGTAATGGATTACCCGGATGAAGTTTCTCATCTAAGGATATTTAAGTAGTTGGCTGCAAAGAACAATACCAAAATTAAGGTGGCTGATCCCTTTAACCCTTCGGATGATGTAGTACGCCTTCTTCAAGTAAAAAATTTTACTCAATGAAAGATATTGAATAGATGTTATATCTGGTGCAACAGATATTATATCTGATGCACCAGATAGGACATCTATTGTAATAGATTACCTGTCCTGTCCCAACTGATGCAACAGATGAATAATCTATTGTGACAGACGATTGATATCTTGCATTATATTACATATCTATTGTGTTGATTCTCTGAACCTAACTCCTAATAGATTAACCATCTCCTGCAAATTATACAATAGATGTGTAATCTGATGTAACATATTAGTAATACACATATAGATCATCTGTTGCATAATATGTAATCCAACAGATTACCCATTGTGTGCATCTGGTGTACCAGATTAGTAATCTGTTGCGACAGATGATTGATATTTTGCATTAGATTATCCATGTGTTGCTCTGGCTCTTTGAACCCGACTCAAACGAATTTTTGCCATCTACTGCAAACTATGCAACAGATAGGTAATCTGATGAAATATATTATTAATCTATTGAAGAAGTTGACTATGTTAAAATGTAACCCAACTGTGAAAATTATTATATTATATGATTTATAATTATCTGTCTTTTTTTCTAGGTTATACATTCATGGATCGTGCCTACTGAGAAGGAGTCGGTGATGATTTCTTATATTACTCTAGGTCATGTTGATGCTATAGTAGACCCAACAGTGGAGTTAATAAAGAAGGAATTGGATAGAGCAACAACCATAAGAAGAACAGTTAGGCAAGGTTAGCCTATTGTTTAGGCTCTTCATGACCAACCTACTAAGGCAAATCCAGGTGCTTCTTCAGGTGAAGTTGTTGGTGTTAGTGGCAGGCATGCTGATGCTGCTACCACTCATGATGATGAGCATGTTGATGCTCAAGAAAAAATAAATATGTTTGAAAACACCCCTTTTCACCCTTACTCAGGTCCTTGTGAATGCAAAAAGTGCAAGGACAACCAGGATAAACTCTTAGAAAAAGTAGAGTCTATCTCTAAAGCTATCAAAGAATTCAAATACAAGAGAGGTTTCATACCATCAAAGAAGGTGAGGGAGCCATACACTCCTACAGTGTTGGTTAGAAGGAAAAAAAAAACAATAACCGACGTACTCTCCGGTTAGAAATAAATAATAATTGCAACTACTCCCTCTCCAAAAGCTGTTACAGTTTAGGGGCCATTCAAGAAGGTGAATATATACGTGAAACTTAGAGCCAAAGAGAAGAGGGTCCTGCGACAGGACAAGAATGCTAAGTCAGGGGCACCAAATTACCACAAGCCTCCCCTTTCCCCCCAAAACTTCAAGAATATGATAGATATACGTATGTGGTATGGGGATAAGCCAAGTTTAATTTTCCTAACCTAGCCTTCTAATCTACCTTATGAAGAAGAATCTACGCAACAAATGTGAAATCTATTGCAACAACTGGGTATTTTGGTGCAACTAGTAGTGGTTCTATTGCAACTTATTATCCATCTGTTGCATAAGTTGAGTTGGATTATTAATTCAGAGAACCCTATGCAACAGATGGACCATCTTTACAATTACTAACATATTTAAAAATTGACTTCTTATATCACAACATGTTGATAGAATTCTCTGCCTCATGAGGAAAAAACAATTAACGTACCCAAAAGCTTCTAACGCTGCCGATAGGATAATGGACCTCGACTTCTGCAAGAAGCTACGTTGGACTTAGATGAAGAAGAAATGATAAAATATGTTAGAATGAAGAGGCCAAATCCATACGGCAAGAGCTGGACCAAGGCAAAGAGGATTCTTGCAGCCGTTAGCGTGAACAACATACATTATCAGGTTGTTGAGATACTACTCGGAGAGGGAAAGATCAAAGTTTATGACTGCAACAAACCTGTCATCGATGAGATCAATTTTTTTTGCACATGAAGCCACTGATGGAGCGTTACCCATCTTGTTAAGGGAGAGTAAACTGATGAATCATTTGCCAAAGGAAGTGTTGATGAACAAATCATGGGATTTTGAAGGACAAAAAAAGGCATGAACCTTACAAAGAATGATACCGGTTACGCGTGTGGCTCGTACGCTCTTGCACACATCGAATGTTTGCTGACTGGCACAGAAATGGCTGAGCCAATGACCTTTCTATGGACAATATTGTGGAAAACTAGCAAGAGGTTTGGGCTTATGAGGTACTAACTGGACGCTTGGAGCCTGTGTATATAGAAGAGCCTATGAAATAATAATTTTTTATTTCAAGTCACACTTTACTTTACTTTACATTACATGTACATGTAGTGGCAATAATTTTTTTCTGATGAAGGTTAAGGTTTTTATAATGCAATAGATTGTCAATGTGTGGTAAAATATATTCTATCTGTTCTGGCTGATAGTTTATGTAACGCCCCAAAATCTCATCCCGTAGCGGCACACGATGGATACAAATAGCCTCAAGCTAACCCTTTGAGCCTGCTACTAAATCTAATACTTACTCCAGGGATTCAGAATCAAATAATAAGAATAAATATCATCAAATCTCAACTGAAAACACTGAAAATATAATGTCTGAAACATGAAATACTAAAAATATCTGACAAACATCTGAAACTCTAGTCTGACAAAGCCTCTACTACTCAAGATCTAGAGATCCATTGGGACAAATCCCCCAAATGACTCATACTCAACTGAAAAGAAATAACCACTGATATAAAATCTGAAGGTCTAAGAAATAGGTCCTCGAACCATGAGGACTCACCAACTGCAGCGTGTAGATCAAGGTACTCGGAGATCACTGATGATGCTGAGATTGAGCACCTGAACCTACATTATAAGACAATGTAGCACATAGAAGTATATGTGGATCAACATTTTGAGGATGTACTGAGTATATGGGGGAGTATGCATTTACATAAACAATATCATTATGCTTTATAAAATCTTGCATGCAAATATGAATGACTTGCATGGCTTGAGTAAGTCTAAAACATAAATCTCATAAATCATAAATAATGAAACATGTAGTATAAATCTTGTGAGTCATTATATTTAACTCAAAAATTTGTATTCGCTCCTTATTCTCAAAACTTGTAAGCTAAAGGAATCTTTAAACAATGCTTTCTAAACTCAAGCTTTCATCTTGAGGAGAATGGAACTTCATGGAAACTCAAGGACTTAGAACTTTAGAAACTTCAAGACATGGGAAAAACTCTAGACTCTTATGAACTTGAGAGTTTCTTCTAACTGACATAAACCATGTAAGCTACATGGAGTCCAACGTTTCTCCCACATTGGGGAGAGTTGTTCTACCCTTTCCATCAGAATAGAATCTCAACTCTAGTGATCACTATCTCGGATTTAGTCCCATAAATCTCAATCCTAAGGGGTCATGCATTTTTGGGGAAGTAGGATGCGCTAAACCCACACTTTCCGCTCGATGCTAAATACTACTCCCGTACTCAAGCTCAGAATTTTTAGGAAATCCACCTCAAAATAACTCAAGGTTCTATAGTGAAGACCAAATTATAATTCTCTTAGCTTTAAATCATAAAGACTGAATAATGTAGATTCCTGTCTTAAATCAGGCTCAAAAGCAATCTTTCTTTAAAATCAAAGTACTTGTTGATTGAATCATACTAAACAACATACTCTTCAAGAAACATCAAAACTCATACTTGGTTTAAAACTTATACTCATGCTCAAATAATCTCAGTTTCATAATAAAGCTTAAATCATTACAACAATCTCAAAAACATCAAATCAATACGAGGATGTGCAACTCATAGCATAATTTCTCAACTCATGTCATAAAATAGTGAAATAATCATGGAAATCAAGACTTGAACAACTCGTAATCTCATAATGTTAAAATAAAGTAATTTGGGTATAAACCTGCTTGCAAAAATATGAAATTCTTTAATAAAAATCAACGATTTGGGCACAAAAACGAAATGAGTATTCTTGTCAAAACCCCACATACCTTGAATTAGAAGCTTTGGATGACTCTCGATTTTGGGACTCTATTCGTACTCTTGAATGAGAGTTCTTGAAGCCTTTGACTTGAGAACCTTGAATCTTCACTCAATTTAGAAAATCTATGGTGAACCCTTGAGATTCTTAGAAGAGGATTTGGATACTTAGGGTTTTTGGTTGAGGGAAATTTTGAGAAAATCCCATATGATGCTTGTAGTGGCCCTGAATTCTGATGTTTGTTTCGGTTTAAGATGCTTGGAAAAAGTCCAAAGTGCCCTTTTTTACTTCTGTACGAAGCTGGAAAAATTAAACTGAAACCCAATTTTATGAGCCTTCGCGATGCGCCACTATCACGGTTGCTCACTGAAAATTGACAAATGGGATTCTGGGAGTCACTGCGACACGGAGCCATCGCGTTGTCCCACTGGTTGAGACCTG
This sequence comes from Capsicum pubescens, assembly GCA_030864215.1. Classification (NCBI taxonomy): domain Eukaryota; kingdom Viridiplantae; phylum Streptophyta; class Magnoliopsida; order Solanales; family Solanaceae; genus Capsicum; species Capsicum pubescens. Next base: position 113,255,293 of record CM061544.1, read on the forward strand.
GAACTTCAGCGCGACGCGTCACGATCGCGCTAGGCCACTGGAAATTGACTATTAGGAAATTGGGGTCCTCCGCGATGCACCACTATCATGAAGTTCCACTGGAATTTGATTATTGTTAAATAGACCCTCTCCGTGATGCGCCAAACACTAAAATGATGGTGTTTTACGACTAGAACTTAGATTAGCCATAACTTCTTGCCCGGTTATTGGATTTGGGCGGATCTTATATCGTTGGAAAGATAATTAAATTTTTCACATGTTAAAAAGTCAAAATTAGGGAAAATCCATATAGTTTAAACGTTAATCACTTAGGAAGTCATTTCTTAACCCTCTAGAGACAAAATTAGGCTTAAGGAAAATTTCGGGGTATTATAATATCTCCCTCTTGGGAACATTTGTCCTCGAATGTCCCTTTCTAGGCTAAGGATACAGAGAAAACTGAGTATACACAGCTCAAACAACTTGCTAAACTGACTTCACAACATTCTAAACTCTTGATTACCTCAGAGAAAGCATGAAATTATTTTAAGAATAGCTATATAGCTGAAACTTTAATTGGAGAAAGGGGCTGAATTAAGGAACAATAGTACCTTCGGCTTGATCTAAACTCGTGGAGAAGAGATGCGGGTACTTGGATTGCATATCCGCCTCGTCTTCTCAAGTATCACCCTCGACTGACTGGTTTTACCATAAAACTTTGACCAAGGGAACCTCTTTGTTCCTCAATCTACGGATCTGGTGGTCTAGAATCTCAACTGGAATCTCTTCAAATGAAAGACTAGTAGAGATATCAGGGCTCTCTGAAGGATCCACTACAACGGAATCACCAATATGCTTCTTAAGCATGGAGAGATGAAAGATAGGGTGCACAACTGATAACTCTGTGGGCTACTCCAGATCATAGGCTACTCTCCCCACACGACTTAGGATTCTATAGGGACCTACATACTAGGGCCTAATCTTTCCCTTCTTGCCAAACCTTTTCTCCCCTTTCATGGGCAAAATTTTCAGATATACCAAATCATTAACTTCAAACTCAAGGTCTCTTCTTCTCACATCTGGATATGACTTTTGATGACTCTGAGCTGTCTTCAACCTTTCTCTAATCAACTTTACTTTCTCCATAGCCTTAAACACTGCATCAGGTCCAACCAAAGTAGATTCACCTACTTCAAACCAACATATAGGTGATCTATACCTCATCTCATACAATGCCTCAAATGGTGCCATCTTGATACTAGCATGGTAATTATTGTTATAGGCAGACTCAATCAATGGAAAATGCTCATCCCAACTACCCTTGAAATCAAGAGCACATGCCCTCAACATATCCTCCAAGGTTTGGATGGTCCTCTCAACCTGACCATCTGTCTGTGGATGAAAAGTGGAACTAAGTTGCACTTAGGTACCAAGACCTCTCTGAAAAACTTTCCAAAATTGGGAGGTGAACTGAGTACCCCTATCTAAGATGATGGACAAGGGGACTCCACGCAATTTGACTAACTCCCGAATATACAATCTAGCATAATCCTCATCTATATAAGATGTATGCACAGGAAAGAAATGTGTTGTCTTAGTCAGCCTATCTATCACAAGCCAGATAGAATCATGATGACGATGCGAAAGAGGTAAACCAGTCATGAAATCCATATTCACATCTTCCCACTTCCAAGTGGGTATACTAAATTCTTGCATTACACCACCAGGACTTTGGTGCTCTACCTTAACCTGTTGGCAAGTTGCACACTTAGCCACGAACTCCGCTATATATTTCTTCATGCCACTCCACCAATAGATTTCCCGTAAGTCACAGTACATTTTAGTGGTGCCGGGATGAATGGAATACCGCGCGCTATGCGTTTCATCCATAATTCTCAACCTCAGATCATTAACCCAAGGAACACACAATCTACCCTGTAATATCAACACACTATCTCCCCCTTGGGAGAAAACCTCTACCTTTTGGTCCCTAAGTGACTTCTTCAGTCTGACCAAACTAGGATCCATGTCTTGCTTCTCCATCACTTCTAAATCTAAAGAGGATTTAGAACTACTCAAAACCAAAATATTCCTCTCTGCGGAACCAAGCAACCTAACGCCCAATCTAGACAAACGATGTACCTCATGAGCTAACTCTTTCTTGTCTTCCGATACATTAGTAACACTATTCATTGACATCCTACTAAGGGCATCCGTCAGTAAATTAGCCTTGCCCGGGTGATATAACACACTTATATCATAATTTTTTAGCAACTCTAACCAACTTCTCTGTCTAAGATTTAACTTCTTCTGAGTAAATATATACTGCAGGCTCTTTTGATCAGTAAAAACATCAACGTGAACACCATAAAGATAGTGTCTCCATATTTTCTAAGCAAAGACCACAACTGCTAACTCAAGATCGTGGGTTGGGAAATTCTTTTCATACGGCTTCAACTTTCTAGAGGCGTGGGCTATAACCTTACCCCTTTGCATCAACACACAACCCAAGCCAACTCTAGAGGCATACACCACAAAACCATCTATACTATCAAGCAAAGTCAACACTGGGGCTTAAGTGAGTCGAGTCTTCACCTCCTGAAAACTCTTCTCACAGGAATCTGACCAAAGGACCTTAACTTTCTTTTGGGTCAATCGGGTTATGAGAGACGCAATAGATAAGAAAACTTCAAAAAAACGACGGTAATAGCCAGCTAGAACCAAGAAACTCCTAATTTCGGATGGAGAGATAGGTCTAGGACAATTTCTCACAGCTTCTGTCTTTTGGGGATCGACTCTAATGCCTTTGGCTGAAATAATATAACCCATAAAAAGCTAAGGACCTTAGCCAAAACTCACACTTGCTAAATTTGGTGAACAAATAATGATCTCTAAGAGTTTGCAAAATAGCTCGGAGATGGTCTACATGGTCATCCTCACTACGGGAGTAAACAAGGATATCACTTATGAATACGATGACGAACATATCGAGATACTATTTGAAGACTCGATTCATGAGGTCCATGAAAGCTGCTGGAGCATTGGTTAGCTCGAAAAACATGACAAGAAACTTAAAATAACCATAACAGGTTCGAAAGGCTGTCTTCGGGATATCACACTCCCTTACTTTAAGTTGATGATAACCGAATCTAAGGTCTATCTTGGAGAAATAACTTGCACATTGCAATTGATCAAACATATCATCTATTCTCGGAAGAGGGTACTTATTCTGGACTGTAACTTTATTAAGCTAACGATAGTCAATCCACATACACAAAGAACCATCCTTCTTTCTCATGAACAGGATATGTGCGCCTCATGGAGAAACACTGGGCCTTATAAAACCTTTATCTAGAAGATTTTTGAGTTGTTCTTTCAACTCCTTAAGATCTGCGGGTGGCATACGGTATGGAGGAATAGAAATAGGCTGTGTATCGGGAAGAAGGTCAATCCCAAATTCTATCTCACTATCGGGAGGTACCCTTGGGAGAACTTCCAAAAAAATATCAGGATACTTATTAACTATACTGATTGACTAAATAGTTAGAGTTTCAGACTTAGTGTCCTAAACTCGAACTAGATAATAGATGCAACCTTTGGATATCAACTTTCTAGCTTTAAGATAGGATATGAAATGACTCTTAGGGGATACAGAACCACCCGACCACTCAAAAATTGGCTCATCTGGAAACTGAAACTTAACCACACGAGTACGATAGTCTATCGATGCATAACAGGAGTGAAGCCAATCCATACCCAAAATAAGATCAAAATTGACCATGTCTAACTCTATCAAATCAGCAAACATGACTTTATGAAGAACAGTAATGGGATACTTTTTGTACACCTGCTTAGCAATAATTGACTCACCTACTGGGGTAGATACCAGGATAGGCTCAGGGATCTTTTCAGAGTTTATCTTAAAATTCACAGCAACCAATGGTGTCACATAAGAAAAACTTGACCCAGGGTCTAACAATATATATAGGTCAAAATGAAAGACACGAAGCATACCAGTAACAACATCTTATGAATCTTCCTGCTCCTGGTGGGATGCAAAGCATAGAATTGGTTCTGGCACTGACCGCCACCAGTACTAGATGAAGCGTCCTGAGGGGTGCGGGATAGGCTAGCTTATGCCCTGGTAGCCTACATCTGGGGGCTAACATCACGGTTCCTCTTCCTGGCATGCGGACACTCTCTAAGTTTGTGGCCCAACTTTCCTCAACCAAACCAACCCCTCTGATCAGCTAAGCACTCAACGGGATGGTCCCTAACACACTTAGTACATGGAGGACCATGAGGCCTGTTACTCACACTGTTCTGGGATCTAGACATAGAAGGTCTATTCCCCTGCTCTTGCCTATCTCTAGGTGTGGGAGCACTAGTTTATGATGGTGCAGGCATAATCGAATGATTCTGATACTATGGACGGTTCCCATCTAGTCTGGCCATACTCGTACTGCTCTGATTTAGCCCTCTTGTTTCCCCTTACCCTATCTCTCTTCCTTATCTTATCAGTCTCAATCTGCTGAGCATATGTCATCAACCGAGACAGATCCATATCTCTTTTAGCATAGCAGTCCTGCACTTCTTCAACACCAACCCAGACACACCAATCACAAACTTACTCATACTAGATCTGGTGTCAGCTATCAACTCAGGAGCATACTTGGCCAACTGGTTGAACTTAAAGAAGTACTCTTTTACAGTCATGGAGACTTGCCTCAAGTTCATAAACTCTTCTACCTTTGCCTCCCTTATCTCTAATGGAAAAAACTTATCCAGGAATGTATCCTGGAATACCTGCCAAGTTATAGGATCAACATTCTCCTATCTATTTTTCCTCCACGCCATAACCCAGTCATGAGTAATATTTTTCAAATGATAAGAGTCCAGTTCTACACTCTCCTCCTCATTCACATTCATAAACTGGGTGATTTTCTTCACCTCCTCAAGGTACAACTGCTGGTCCTCACCTACCTTTAACCCAAAGAACTCAGGTGGGTTCATTCTCATAAAGTCACAAAGTCTGCCTGCGGCTGCATCACCCTCTTGCTGATGCAAAGTAGAAGCCTAATTATTTTCTTGCATAGTAGCAGTCACCGCTTGGGCTAAAGTCTGGAAAGCAGTCCAAAATTCGGCATGGGTCATATTCTCATTCAGGGGATCAATGGTTTGAGGTGTCTCATTATTCCTACGGATGTTTGCTCTTCGGAGAGGCATTTTTTGTCATATAAGAGCACAAATTAATAGCAGATAGAGACAGTTGTGGGCACGATAGACTCTGAAAGAAAGAGATGACTTTTCCTAAAATGTCCCGTAGCCTCTTGCTCATAGATGTGGAGCATTTCACACCAATGGTCAAGACTCTACGTAACGCAGCTTGTCAGACTCCCTGGGACTCCTTAAACCTTAGGCTCTGATAACAAGTTTGTAACACCCCAAAATCTTGTCCCGAATTGCCCCACTGTGCTCAAGGCTACAAATAGCCTCAAGCTAACCCTTTGAGCCTGCTACTAAATCTAATACTTACTCCAGGGATTCAGAATCAAATAATAAGAATAAATCTCATCAAATCTCAACTGAAAACACTGAAAATATAATGTCTGAAACACGAAATACTAAAAATATCTGACAAACATCTGAAACTCTAGTCTGACAAAGCCTCTGCTACTCAAGATCTAGAGATCCATTGGGACAAATCCCCCAAATGACTCATACTCAACTGAAAAGAAATAACCACTGATATCAAATCTGAAGGTCTAAGAAATAGGTCCTCGAGCCATGAGGACTCACCAACTGCAGCGTGTAGATCAAGGTACTCGGAGATCACTGATGATGCTGAGATTGAGCACCTGAACCTACATTATAAGACAATGTAGCACATAGAAGTATGTGTGGATCAACATTGTGAGGATGTACTGAGTATATGGGGGAGTATGCATTTACATAAACAATATCATTATGCTTTATAAAATCTTGCATGCAAATATGAATGACTTGCATGGCTTGAGTAAGTCTAAAACATAAATCTCATAAATCATAAATAATGAAACATGTAGTATAAATCTTGTGAGTCATTATATTTAACTCAAAAATTTGTATTCGCTCCTTATTCTCAAAACTTGTAAGCTAAAGGAATCTTTAAACAATGCTTTCAAAACTCATGCTTTCATCTTGAGGAGAATGGAACTTCTTGGAAACTCAAGGACTTAGAACTTTAGAAACTTCAAGACATGGGAAAAACTCTAGACTCTTATGAACTTGACAGTTTCTTCTAACCGACATAAACCATGTGAGCTACATGGAGTCCAACGTTTCTCCCACGTTGGGGAGAGTTGTTCTACCCTTTCCATCAGAATAGAATCTCAACTCTAGTGATCACTATCTCGGATTTAGTCCCATAAATCTCAATCCTAAGGGGGCACGCATTTTTGGGGAAGTAGGATGCGCTAAACCCACATTTTCCGCTCGGTGCTAAATACTACTCCCGTACTCAAGCTCAGAATTTTTAGGAAATCCACCTCAAAATAACTCAAGGGTCTATAGTGAAGACCAAATTATAATTCTCTTAGCTTTAAATCATAAAGACTGAATAATGTAGATTCCTGTCTTAACTCAGGCTCAAAAGCAATCTTTCTTTAAAATCAAAGTACTTGTTGATTGAATCATACTAAACAACATACTCTTCAAGAAACATCAAAACTCATACTTGGTTTAAAACTTATACTCATGCTCAAATAATCTCAGTTTCATAATAAAGCTTAAATCATTACAGTAATCTCAAAAACATCAAATCAATACGAGGATGTGCAACTCATAGCATAATTTCTCAACTCATGTCATAAAATAGTGAAATAATCATGGAAATCAAGACTTGAACAACTCGTAATCTCATAATCTTAAAATAAAGTAATTTGGGTATAAACCTGCTTGCAAAAATATGAAATTCTTTAATAAAAATCAACGATTTGGGCACAAGAACGAAATGAGTATTCTTGTCAAAACCCCACATATCTTGAATTAGAAGCTTTGGATGACTCTCGATTTTGGGACTCTATTCGTACTATTGAATGAGGGTTCTTGAAGCCTTTGACTTGAGAACCTTGAATCTTCACTCAATTTAGAAAATCTATGGTGAACCCTTGAGATTCTTAGAAGATGATTTGGATACTTAGGGTTTTTGGTTGAGGGAAATTTTGAGAAAATCCCATATGATGCTTGTAGTGGCCCTAAATTCTGATGTTTGTACGGTTTAAGATGCTTGGAAAAAGTCCAAAGTGCCCTTTTTAACTTCTGTACGAAGCTGGAAAAATTAAACTGAAACCCGATTTTATGAGCCGCCGCGACGCGCCACTATCACTGTGGCTCACTGAAAATTGACAAATGGGATTCTGGGAGTCACTGCGACACGGAGCCATCGCGTTGTCCCACTGGTTGGGACCTGGAACTTCAGCGTTACGCGTCACGATCGCGCTAGGCCACTGGAAATTGACTATTGGGAAATTGGGGTCCTCCGCGATGCACCACTATCGCAGAGTTCCACTGAAATTTGACAATTATTAAATAGACCCTCTCTGTGATGCGTCAAACACTTAAATGACTGTGTTTTACACCTAGAACTTAGATTAGCCATAACTTCCTTCCCGGTTATTGGATTTGGGCGGATCTTATATCGTTGGAAAGCTAATTAAATTTTTCACATGATAAAAATTCAAAATTAGGGAAACTCCATATGGTTTAAATGTTAAACACTTAGGAAGTCATTTCTTAACCCTCTAGTGATGAAATTAGGCTTAAGTAAAAGTTTGGGGTATTACAGTTTATCTATTGTAATAGGTTGGTCATCTGTTGCATTATATCGATTTTATTTTTATCTAATCTAAGTCTAATCTGTTACAGCAGTGGGAAGACCTGTTTAATAATTTCCAACAGATGACCTAAATTTTATAACATATGTCTAAATCTGTTTGATATTTTACAACAATTACGCTTGAATATTCATGTGCTCGACAACACTAAACCAGTAGCAAATACACCACCTTAAAATTTTTAGCAATTAGGCTTGAATATAGATGTGCCCAACAACACCAAACTAGTAGCAATAACGGCAACAAAGTAGTATCTTCTTGCTCGATTTTGTTTCTCTTCAGAAGCCTTAACTTTGTTCAACAAATCCCAGATTATACGATTAGCTTGTAAAGGGTGTCGTTCTTCATACCAATCAAAGTAATGGCATCCACCCAATTTCTATAAAAACAAGAACACAATTACAAAATAATTACAAGTCAATAATTAATCTACTAATTAAATAAAAAAATATTACCTTTGAAATCTTACAAGTAAAAAACCTACGACCTGGATTTTGTTGAGTCGAACAAGTCTTCAATAGAGCTTCATGACCGCACTTACAATATCAAAAAATTTTATCACAAAAACATTGGAAGATGCGCTCAACATTGTCAAGTTCAGTTGGAAAAAAAATATGAAGAAAAGAAAGACCAAATGCAAAAATTTGAAGAATTTGGATAGATAAAAAATGATGATGAAAAAGAAGATTTGGAAATTTAAGGTTAAATTTTAGGAAGAAGATGAATATATAAGACAATGTGGGAAAAATGACCGTTGAGGGCCAAATCAGACGCTAAGTCAACAAAAAGTGTCAACCTGACACATTTGATGCCTAATTTATTTTACGTGTTTAAAATGAACACTATCTACTTGATGCTTATTTTATTTTACGTGTTTGATCTGAATACTATAGATGGGTTTTGCCTTTTTTATTTCAATTCACTTTCACTTTTTTACATGTAGTGGAAATTTTTTATGTCCAATGAAAGTTGAATTTTTATAATGCAACAGATTCTTCATCCGTTGTAACAAATATTCTACCTGTTATGACATATAGTTTATCTGTTGTAATAGGTTGGTTATCTATTGCATTATGTCGATGTTTCTATCTAAGTCTATCTATTACAACAGTGGGAAGACCGGTTTGATAAATTCCAACAAATTATCTACCTGTTGCAACATATGTCTAAATCCGTTTAATATTTCCTAATAGATGTGTCGTCTGTTGCAACAAATACATTATCAGTTGCAATGTTTGCATCTAGTATTCTATTTCAATTAATAAGTTCAAAATCTAAGAAAAAAATAAAATTCATAGCCAAAATAAAATAAATTGAAGCCTTAAGAAATTAGCTGAAATAAATCAACGAATAAATAAAATGTAAAAAAATTATTATGGGTACAGATCACAACAAATACATCAACAATTTAAGTATTGATGCCAATAATTCTTAAGGAGGGGGTGAGGTTAGTACTTTGACAGACTCAAGCTATTAAGATCTACTCAATATAGACAATTTGTTCTTCATCCGGTGCTATGAAATTTAGTTTTGCTCGTCGTGGATCTTTATTGTCACTTACGTATGATTTTTGCACTTTTTGTTCTCCGTATCTCCTTAAAAATAATAGCATATTGTCAGTGCTGTTCAACAGTAACTTCTACATTCACTTGGAAAGCCAGAATTGGTCAATGCTAATCACGGAGTTACAACAAAATGGAAAAGGATAACTCATCTGTTCTAGCAAATCAAATAGGTCTTCCTCCTATTTTAAATTATTCCAAACAGATTATATTTCTGTTGCAATAATGAATCAACTGTTGGGAAAAAATTCTACATGAGAAAGACCTGTTTGATAATTTCCAATGGATGAACTATTTGTTACAACATATGACTCATCTATTGCAGTAGATAAGTCATCTGTTGGTACAAATAAAAGTGGTACAAAGAGTTGTTTAATTTGCTAAAACAGACGAGACATATGTCACGACAGATACTTTATCTAGTGCAACAAGTTAGTCAATTGTTGCAACAGATGTATATATCTGTTTGATAATTTTCAGCAGACGTGTCATTTATTGAAATAGAAATGTGTCTGTTTGTTAGTTGGAAGACAAATATATTCACCTTCTTCAGCTCATGCTGTTCTTCTTTGGACATTGTATATTTCTCAGTGTAACACACGAACAGAGGAGTTGTAATTTTGCTTTTTTGGATGCTTGATAATTCCTTGGAAATCACTTTTCTTCTCTTCTTAGCCTTAATCTCTAATGGAGTGGATGGAAATAAAATCTTCTTTGATGGAATGATACCCCTCTTATATGTCAATTCCTTTACAGAAGTAGTTAATACATTAATAGCATTAATCACTACATCATGTTTCGCCCTACATTCTTGACATTTGCATGCAAATATTCACTGGGAGAGGCAAAATCTGTATAACTAGTATGATCATACTCATAATGGTTTGTTTTAAATACTTTAAGAGGAGCATTATTAGCACCAACATCAGCACCACTACCACTAACAACAACTCCATCACCACTAACACCATCAACAACTACACGCCCACCCTCTAAAATTATTTTTTTTATAATGGTTGTTGCTTCAAACAATTCCATTTTTATTCTGTCGATGACCTTAGGGTCCGATAAAGTTTGCACAGACCATAAAGTAAGAAAAAAATAACATCTTCAACTCTCGATTGGTCGAAACTAGCGACGGATGCACAATCTAACATAAATCATTGCATGTATTAGAATGATGATTAGATCATTCAAGAAAATCATTAATTAAAATAAAAACTTAATTATAATTATACTTACTTCATCCTTCGTGGGGTTGAAGAGATTAAGAAATTTTATATTTTTATCAGCTTTGGCCGACAACCATCTCAAGATTCTTGGACAGAAAACTTCTTCCTGGTAGTTCAGTTGTTGTCTCAAATAAGGAATGACTTCAAACGCCCAAGCCTATAAAATAACACCAATAAATCAAAACCATTATTGAGTAACAAAATAAATGATATCATAATAAAAGAAAGAAACATTTACCATGAAAGCCCATAGAAAGCCATATAAGTTGACTGTCTTTGGTGCTAACGGAGTCAATCAATATTTGACAATCATTTTGAAGCTTTTATAACCCCAAGGATTGCTGTTAAACGCCTCAAGATCCTCAGAGAGATTTATTAAAACAACGCTTATGTTGTTGTTAACGTCTCTCGCCCAAAGAATATTATGTACAAACCAAACCAAACACAATGACTGCTTGTACTTTTTTGAAATTCCTTTACCTTTCAACGCTTCTATCAAATTTTTGTTTTTGAAGCTTGGACCAATAATGGACACCAGGTCATCATGATCACACGACTTGCCTTTACCTTTTTTGGGTGTGCGGGGTGTTATTTAGGGTTATAATAGGTATAAATTGAGAAGGAGGATAACATTTTAGTCCAATAACTATGACAAACTCCTTCGAACCAAAACAAATAGGCATGCCACAGTAATTTATCCATACCCCATCCATCTTATCTTTGTTTTCATACATAAACCTATTCTTGAGAAGTTCATATACCATTTTTATTTGAAAACAAGCATTGTTGTCCTCCGGTAAATCAAGATATTTCCTAAAGCAACTGTCTCTAAAATAAGCATCCAATTTTTTTTCTTGAAGTATTTTTTTGAAGGCGTCGAAAGATTTTCTCATGGCTGACTTAACCACGAAATCACCCGTAAAATTTGTGGCACCATCGCACTGCATTTTCATGGAATAACGGTCAATGCTGAAGGTTTTGACAAACTCTTTGGTGGAAGGGCTATTAGCATTTGGATCATCTCTTTTGAAATATTTCTCCTCCCCGTGTTCATCATATTGTGCTCATGATTGAGATAACACTTGTAAAGCAAGCTCATAGAGTGGTGGATATAGCCTAGCTGCTTCACTTGTTCTTTTACTTGGACTTGATTCGGTTTCTGTTCTTTTGAGAGCCATATTATCTAAAATTAACAAGAACATAAAAAAATATATTATAGTTGATTAATGCATAGTTAAAAAGGATAACAGTAAATCTAACAAGTAAAACAGTAAAATAATAGTTCCAACAGATCACTTATTTGTTGCACCAGGTAGTATATTTGTTACAATATATAACAAACCTGTTGCAGCGGATGAGTAATCTATTGCAACAATACAAAATGTATCACTCATCTTTTAAGATAGATGAATGGTCTGTGCAATAGATCACACATTGTTGCAATATATGAGTGATCTATTAGAATAGTTAAATAACCTATTGCAATGGATGAGTAATCTGTTGCAACAATATAAAATATATCACTCATTTATTGAGAAAAATGAATGGTCTGTGCAGCAGATCACACATCTATTGCAACATCATCTGTTGTAACATAAGAGTGATCTGTTGGAATAGTTAAATAACATGTAGCAACGACTGAGTAATTTTTTGCGATAATACAAAACATATCACTCATCTGTTGAGAAAGATGAATGATTTGTGCAACAGATCACACATCTGTTGCAACATATGAGTGATCTATTGGAACAGTTAACTAACCTACAGCAACGGCTGAGTAATCTGTTGTGACATTACAAAACATATCAATCATCTGTTGAGAAAGATGAATGGTCTGTACAATAGGTCACACATCTGTTGCGACACATGAGTGATATGTTGGAATAGTTATCAACGGTCAATATTATTTAGATTTCTTCCAACATAAGGTTCATCTATCGCAGCAGATGAGTGATCAGTTGGAAAAATCAAGTCTTGGACATATCCTATTGAAAGAGTTGATAGGGTTTTATCCAACAAGAGGTTCATCTGTTGCATCAGATCATTAATATGATGGTTCTTCCATTGCATCAGATGGTTAATCAGTTGCATCAAATTTTTTATTCGATGTTTAATCTGTTGCAACATATGGTTAATCTGTTGCATCAGATAGTTAAAATGATGCATTATATGCTAAATTTGTTGCATCAGATGATTAATCTGTTGCATTAAAATTTTAATTTGATGGTTCCTCTGGTGCATCATATGATTCATCTGTTGCATCGTATGACAAATCTGTTGCATCAGATGGTTAATATGTTGCACCAGATGGATAATCCATTGGAGAAAACAAAAAATAGTAGCACAATTTTGTTCAACAGAAAAACAACAATATCACCATTTTTACCAAAAACAAGAATAGAACAAATCAACCTAAATCGTTGTTTTGTTTGTATAAACACAAACAACAAAAATCAAACTTCAAAAAAATACAACAAACAATAAAAAATCATAATTCACTTCGAAAAGAGAAGAGAAGAAATACCAAAAATTAGGGTTTTATTCAGACCACATTTCATATTAAAGCAACAAATATTAAAATTGCTAACCAATACTATAAGAGAAGTTGGCTCAAGTTTCTCGTTTTCTTCAAAACTAAAAAGGCCATAAATTTTTACCTGTGAAAAAAAAAGGAACAATGATGATTTCGAAGTTGTTATGGCCGGAGAGCAAGGTTGTCACGTCGATTGAAGGTTGAAGAATTCGAAGTTGTTGGGGCAGGAGAGCAAGGTTGTCACGTCAATTGAAGGTTGAAGTTGAAAAGGAACTTGAAGCCCAACTATTTATCGATGTTGAAGTAGCCGAGGATTGAAAGGAGAAATTTGTAGAACTGTTGGTTGGGAGAGAGATGAAAGAAGCTATCGAGAAAGAGAGGAGAGAGACTGGTTGATTTGGATTGAAGAGAGGAACTCGAAGCGCAACTATTTATCATCGAAGGTTGAAGTCATCGAGGATTAGAAAGAGAAATTTGTAGAACTGTTTATTGAGAGAGAGTTGAGAGAAGCTGTCGAGAGACTGGTTGATTTGGATTGAAGAGGGGTGTGGGTTGAGTTGATTTGTATTTTTGAAAAGATTAGAAAGTTTTAAAATTATTCAAGTCCACAATTAACTTCATCAAGTTTTCTAATGATGTTTGACCCTTTAAGTTGATCAGTGTCACCAATCTTTCATTCAAGGCTTAAAATATACCTTTCCTTTAATTTTCTCTAGACACCTCAACACACACTTGTACCTATTAAACACTCTAATTATTATGAAGTTGTTTTTATTTGACACAAACTACTAACATGATAAAAAAAAGTAAGTTGCCTCTCTTTAAGTGCGTAAAACAAATTTCAATACGTTTTCTTTTTTCTTTTTCTAGATTTTCCACCTAAATTAATTTTAAAAAATAATTAGCTAACGTCGTTCTCCTCCAAATCTATGCCCTTGCTACTAAAATCCCCCGTTCCCTCATCTCTCCCCCCCTCCCCCCAAACCTTTTTTCCCTTCTCTATTCAATTGCTTTTCCCTTTTTTTCGCTCTCTATTCAATTTCTTTTCTCCTTTGTTTTTAGAAAAAAAAAACTTCTTGCATTTATTCATCAGAAAATAATTTCCTTGTAAACTAAAAGATTTTTGGCATAGTTTCATTTTTCTTTTTTGATAACGAGTGATACACACATTACACATTAATTTGTTCTCCTGAAAATTCACTGTTACTTTTTGTAACTGGTAAACAGTTATTAATCAAGAAGAAGCTGAAGATAATAGATAGCATGGGTGGGGGCGTCAATGCAAAAAGTAGGGTTTGGTGACGAAGATGGGGAGAGGGGTGTTGGATTAATTATAAAATAATAATTTTTTATTTTCTAGTCTTTTTTAATTATTTAAGAAAAAGTTAAAATAAATCATTTGAATCCATATGTCATATGGCATCGCTTATTAGTTCTCTATTATAAAATCGCGTGTAAGTTGCACTCACTTTTAGTAGCCGTTTGGTCATAAAAACTACTTCTTTTTGAAGTTGGAGTTGGAGTTGAAGATGAAGTTGGAGTTGGAGTTGTGTTTGGCCACGTCTTTTTGAATTTTTTTTTTAGACTTTTGAAAATTCTTTTTTTAAATATAATTTTATGCGTTCAACTTTTAAAAATTATCAAAATACTCAACTACTAATTTACCTACCAACATAGAACCAAATGTAGAGAAAATAATTTATATGTCGTCAATTGATAAAATAATTAACAACAAACTAATTATTATGATTGTTATTCTTCTAAAATTTAAATAAAAATATCACAAGCACGAGCTAAATAAGTTTATCTAACCATAATCGATTGGATAGAGAAAATATATTTTGATAAATATGATTGATGAATATAAATATATTTTATATATTCTTAAATTTGTTGATGAAAATTCTTAATTACTTTCACTTGAATTAATTATTTTATTGAATTTGATCATTTTAAAAAAATTTATGAATGAATTATTTCTGAATAGATTAGTGCTAACTTTTTGCTTTTTCTTTATTGATGAGATTGATTTTCCTTGATTTTTATTTTCTTTGGTAAAGAGAACAAACTTTTGTTAAGCTAATTACCACACTCGTCTCTGTTGATAATCCATAAAACCAAAATAAGGTAATCATCAATATGGATCGTTACGTTCTGTTTGATATACGATTTTATTGATCACTTTTTAATAATTTATTAAAATCATCATAGCCATTATATGACATATACAGAAAATTAGAATGGCAAGAAAAAAATATTAAATTTCTCTTTTTTAAATAACATAATGTACTAGGTCTTATATTTCTATAATATAATTCATTCAAAACAAAAGTTGATATATTTCCACCGTAGATTGCCATTTATTATTTTTTACTTCACGTTAGTAAATTTTGGTTAAAAGAAGAAAAAAAGATTAGAATATCTGTAACAATTAAAAATGATGTTGTGCCATAGAAAATAAATAATAATATTTTTTTAGTGGTTGGTTGTAGTTATAAGAGGAGTTTGTGCAAAAATTTAAAGATTGGGGTTATATATAATAACAATTAAAGTTGAAAATGGAAGTGAAAAATTGTGAAAACAATAAAAAGTTGTTTTCACTTTTTGAAATCCAACTCCGGAATAATTTTTTGAATTTTTATGGCTAAATACCACAATTTTTGAAAAAGTGAAAAAAATAAAAAAAAAAATCAGAAAAAAAGAAAAAATTCTTATGACCAAACGGGCTCTTAATTTTCAACAGATTTTTCCTTTGTGTCAAATAGATACAAATTAAATTTGTTATGATTGAAGTGTTCAATAGATTTAAATATGAGTTGAGGCGTCTACGTATATTTTTCCAAGAACTTTAAGAGGCTGGAAATGATTTGAGCTAAAAATCTATACCCATCGTTAACATAACCCTCAACTGCAAAATGTGAATTCATGACGAGTGTGCACTGGCAGCAATTAGATACCATTTATATATTGCTTTACATAGTGTTATATGAAATGACATATGGCTTACATTTCTACCACTATAGTGGTAATAGTTATTTAGTGGTGTTATATGAAACGACACAAGGCTTACATTTCTTCCACTATATTAATAATATATATTTAGTGGTTATTCTGTAACACTTTTTTTTGGATGCGTAGCTCAATTTGTTGTGTGCTTATAGTCAAATATTTAAACTTATATCGAAAATTCACTTAGACCTCTCAATTAAGACCTATACCTATCAAGTTCTTAATTTATTCAAATTTGATCCAATCAAGTTTTTTCTGCCTACATGATACTTCGCGTGTTGTCCACTCAATAGGAGTGCGTGAGGCATGATTTTTTTAACTAAATAACGAATGAAAACGTGTCAAGTGGCACTGAGGGCCCCCAAAAAATTTTAATAAACAAATTTTATTTTAAATAATCTTTTTCTCTTCCTCTTTCTTTTTCATTTTCTTTTTAACTAATCCTTTTCTCTCTCTCCTCTTCATAATCAACTTGAAGACGATGGGTATTAAGATTTGAATTATCTGTTTTTTTGGTTTATGGGTTTTTCCAATTTTTTTTTGGACTGTTAAAAATTGATCAATTGTGAATTTTAATTCAATTCTCGATTGTTTTATGGGAGTAATAACTTGAATAATCTGTGTTTTTGGATTATGAATTTTCCATTTTGTTTTTGTTTTTTTGGAGTGTTTAAAACTTATCAATTTCTGGGGTTTAATTCAATTCTTGATTGTTTTATGGGATTAATAATCTCGAGGTCCCATTTGCTTAACAGTACAATTGAAAAAAATAATTTCTTTATTGAGTTGCTTTGATTTTGATTTCTAATCTTGTTATGCGTTCTAGGGAATTCACTATTATTCGTTGGAGCAAATTCACCGACTAGATTGGTTCGATGAAGACGATGATGCGGCTATTATTCGACGGAGCAAATTCGCCGGCTAGATTGGTCCAGTGAAGACGATGACGTGGGGTGGGGTGGTGGTGGTATGGAGTGAAGACGATGATGCGGGGTGGGGTGAAGATGATGACTTGGGAGGGAGTTGAAGATTTTCTTCTTTTTTTGTAAAAAATTAGAAATTATTATAATTAAAAATTATATTAATAAAATAATTTAAGCATAAGTTTTTTAATTAAAATTATTTTTAAAATTTAATGCCAAATGTCCAAGTTTAATTCGTCATTTTGCCACGTCAATGAAAGTGAGTTGCACACACTTTGTGATTTTAGCTGATTGATAAAAAAAATGCTCAAATGGTTCAAATTTTGGATGGGTTAAAGGTCTGATAGGTACAGACCTTAGTTGATGGATCTAAGTAAATTTTCGGGACAAGTTTAGGTGTCTGGCGATTACTTTCTTATCTATTCTGCATTTTTCTCTAGACACCATAATTAATTAGCATTAACTTATTTCGATACTTGTTTTATTCTAGCACTAAAAAATCAAAAGCTCATCTTTTAGACTTCATTAAGCGAGTACGAGTCAGATGATATGACTCATATCACTAATCAAATTGCTAATGGGATAAAGTGGGAACATTATTTAAATGTCTTCACTCACCTCAAGATAATCATAGGTGGATTTGAATATTATTCGTTGTCGTTTTGTCAAAAAGGTTAGCATCATGGCTTTATCAATAATTCTTCTTCTTCCCATTTTTCTTGTGGAGTTTGCGACTAAATGACTTTTAAGAGTTGTCCAATTAAAGAATTATAATCTAATTTTTCTTAATTCCACGATTGTTTGATCTAATTGCGTACTTCCCCATTGCTCTTTCCCTCTATCTCTAAAAAAAAAATAAAGAAAAAAAAGCATGTGAGAAACGTGAAAAGCTAAGCCTGAATCAGCTCGAGTCTGGAGGAACATGTGGTCGACCATTCAGTATGTACCATTCTAGCAAATTTGACATTGGTATAACGTGAAGGAAATGTTGTACATATAAGAATACAAACTCTAGTTACACATTTTAAAGCCG
Source organism: Capsicum pubescens (assembly GCA_030864215.1). Lineage (NCBI taxonomy): Eukaryota > Viridiplantae > Streptophyta > Magnoliopsida > Solanales > Solanaceae > Capsicum > Capsicum pubescens. The sequence goes on from CM061544.1 coordinate 113,273,438, forward strand.
AAAAACTCAGGCAGAAGATTTCATATGTGTTCGACATTTCTTGAACTATCAGTCAAGCGTACATATATATAAATTAGATATTCATGTCTTCAACTTTACAGAATAGTTAAATCAAGGGAACTCATAGTGAAAAGAATTTTAGTCGTAGAAAGTTTGGTTCAAAGTAGGGGTGTGCATCGGTTCGGTTCGGTTCGGTTCGGTTCGGTTCGGTTCGGTTCGGTTTTATATATTATCGATTTATTTTATCGATTTTTTATTTTTAAATATGCTAAACCAATAACCAAACCAATAAGATATTTTTTATCGGTTTTCGGTTTATCGATTTTTAGTCTTTAACGGTTCGATTTTCGGTTTAACCGATAAGAAAATACTCATAAAATAGAAATAGTAGTAACTAACATGAAAAAATCGAATCTTAGTTGCAACCAAAAATCCTACATAATGTGTTTTAATTTACAAGAATCTTCAAGTTTGAACTAAATGTTGTTAGGAGAAATTAAGAGTTTGTATAATTGAAATAATAGGTTTGTTAATTGGTAGAAATTAAAGAGAAATTAAGAGAAATATATAATAAGTCATACATACATATATATATATATATGTGTGTGTGTGTGTGTGTGTGTGTGTATATATATAATCTTATTGGGTTATCGATTTACCCAATAACCCAATAAGAAAAAATCAAACCGAACCAATAACCCAATAATTTTTTTTATAAAACCATTAACAAACCGTTAACCCCAATAACCCAATAACAATAAACCAATAACATTTTTATCGGTCCGATTTATCGGTCGGTTCGATTTTTGCACCCCCTAGTTCAAAGTGAAGCGTGAATGGAAAATGGAGGAAAAGTGAAATGTGTGTTCACTTTATAAAAGAAGTGTTCTCCCACATTGGTGGGATTAAGAAAAAATCCTTGTGCTTAGGTATAGAAGCACTCCTTCATATGGATAGTGAGACATGAGACAAGTAGAAGTCAAGCCTTTCACTGTTGTCGATGCTCGCTCAACTTTGACTTTGAATTAAGAGGCTATCTTTTTGGACAAAATTAATTTGAAACTTGATAGCAAATGATTTTTAATCCAAAAATTGATAAGAAATTTTTCTCCATTTGCGGACACACACGAGCATGTGCGGACGCATGACAATGCACATTGATGGTCCATGATCCTTCAGTCATTGGTTGAAGACAAAAAAGTGAGATGCGAGTGCATATGGCCATGTGCGAACGCACATGAGTCCGTACATGCCAATACATGTCAGCCCTAAACTTACCACACTACTTAAAAAAAAAATAGTTTTTCCGATCATAAAAAATCAACCATGTGGTTGATTTTTTATTTTTATTTAAAAAAAAGTGATCACGTGTGACCGCTTTTATATTTTAAAATTTTAAAATAATCATTTCGATAATTTTTATATTAATTATTATTTATTTTTTAAAAAATAAAAATAGCGACCACTTATGGTCGGTTTTGGAATTAAAAAAATAAAAATAAAATAATTTTAAAAAACTGATCACTTGTGGTCGGTTTTATATAAAAAATATTATTAAAATATATTTTTAAAAAGTGACCACTTGTGGTTGATATTATTTTAAAAATTAACTTTAAAATATTTTATAAAAGCGACCACAAGTGGTCGTTTTTGAAATAAAAAAAAAAGAAAAAAGAATTTTTTTTAAAAAAATTGACCACTTGTGGTCGGTTTTATTTAAAAAATATAATTAAAAGTATTTTAAAAAAGCGATCACTTATGGTCGGTTTTATCTTAAAAATTAAATTTAAAATATTTTATAAAAGCGACCACAAGTGGTGGGTTTTGGAATTAAAAAAATAAAAAAGAAAATAATTTTCAAAAACCGATCTCTTTTGGTCGGTTATATTTAAAAAAATATAATTTAAAAGTATTTTTAAAAAGCAACCACTTGTGGTCAATTTTATTTTAAAAATTAAATTTAAAATAATTTATAAAAGAGACTCCAAGTGGTCGATTTTGGAATTAAAAAAATAAAAAAATAAAATAACTTTAAAAAATTGACCACTTGTGGTCGGTTTTATTTATAAAATATAATTAGAAAGTATTTTTAAAAAGCGACCACTTGTGGTCGATTTTATTTAAAAATTAAATTTAAAATATTTTATAAAAGCGACCACAGGTGGTTGGTTTTGTAATTAAAAAAATATATAAAAGAAAATTATTTAGGAAACCGACCACTTGTGGTCGCTTTTATATTATAAAAAAATAAAATATTTTAAAAAAGAGATCACTTATGGTCGGTTTTTATTAAAAAATAATTATATGTAAAATTAAATATATTATTTTTGAAATTACACTGATCACAAGTTTAGTGAAGTGAGGTAAGAGGACGATGTGGTGGTGAGGTTGGATTCCCAGGATGTCCGAAAGATGTATAGTTTTAAGTATATTGGGTCTATGATTCAGGGGAATGGCGAGATTGATGAGGATGTCTCTAACCGTATTGGAGCAGGTTGGATGAAATGGAGGCTCGCTTCGGGAGTGTTGTGTGACAAGAAGGTACCACTAAAGCTTAAAGATAAATTCTACAGAGTGGCAGTCCGTCCTGCTATGCTATATGAAGCAGAGTGTTGGCCAGTCAAGAACTCCCATATTAAAAAAATGAAGGTAGCGGAAACGAGAATGTTGCGTTGGATGTGTGGACTTACCATAGGGGATAAAGTCAGGAATGAGACCATTCGGGAGAAGGTAGGAGTGGCATCGTTGGATGATAAGATGCGCGAAGGAAGGTTGAGATGGTTTGAGCATGTGATGAGGAGGGGCACGGATGGCCCAGTTCCTAGGTGTGAGAGGTTAGCATTAGATGGCTTCAGGAGATGGAGAGGTAGACTGAAGCAGTACTGAAGGGAAGTGATTAGACATGATATGGAGCAACTTCTGCTTACTGAGGACATGACTCTAGATAGGAAGGTGTGGAGGTTGCGGATAAGGGTAGAAGGCTAGGTTGTGTGCGTGGATTTAGTAAGTAGTTAGAAGAGCTCAGGTTGAGTCGGGCTAGTAACCCTAGGATTGGGTCCAGAGATAGGAGCCCGATCAGACGGGCTTGGGTCTCCTTTTCCTATTGCACTTACTTATTTTATTTCTTATTGCTCTGAGTTCTATTTTTATTGTGTCTTATTCCTTTTCATGTTATGCCATCCATCTTGCTTCTTATTTAATTACACTTTGGTCTACTTTTCTCTATCTTGAGCCGGGGGTCTATCGGAAACAACCTCTCTACTTCTCTGGAGGTAGCGATATAGACTGCATACATTCTACCCTCCCCAGACCCCACTTGGTGGAAATACACTGGGTTTGTTGTTGCTGTTGTTGTTGTTGACACGTAGTCGATAACCAATATAATAATAATAAAAATCAATCAATCTTTGATTTTTTTTAAAAATTATACTAAGAAATATACCAAATAAAATAAATAAATTACGTTAAATATAATCTTTACCTTTTACTTATGTTTCAATATATAAAATAAATATTTTCCTTTGTATATACGTTAAATGACGTTAAACATAAACTGTGTATAATGAATATGTCTATATCATACAGTTGAGGTAATGATATAATGCTACTATTGTAGTTATAATAATGTAACATACATGTATAACCGATAATTGATTAGAATTGTGTTCTATTACGAGGTAATATACTTGTGGATGTGATGTATATAGTACGTATTCAAGAGTTGATATATATATATATATATCTGATGTAGTGATCGATCAATGAACGATGTAGTAAAAAACTAGCAAAATCTACCCAAACATAATGAATACCTTGATTTGAAATGATCGAAGTAATGTAATACCCCAAAAATTCAGACATTTTTAGGATCATGCTTTGAACTCATGAGTAATAAATTTTAGTTCTTTGGTAGTACTATGATCAAGGTTGATGCATATTAAGGCCTCAAAAGTGTCCTAGCTAATAGACGAATCAAAACATTTCCTTACCGATTGAATTCTTGAGAAGGATATTAGTATAGTCAGCTTCAAACGAGCATATCTCTCGTTATGCTATGAATCTTTGATCTCATAACCCACCAACAGATAGATAATTGAATTAGCTTTCCAACGATACCAATTTCGCCTAAATCCGATATTGAGTCAAGAAGTTATGCCCATTTTACTCCGGCATGTCAGGCTGGAAAACTGAGTGACGACATTCGTGATAAGCTGTCACGCCCGTGACGGCCTATCACCAATGTTGTCAGCCCTAGGCAGATTTTCACTCCCAGTGAAGACATTTCGTGATAAGACGTCACGCCCGTGACGGCCTATCACCAATGTCTTCAACCTTAACCAGAAAATCAAGATTTTACCCTTTTGTGACGACAATTCGTGACAGCTTATCACCAGCTTGACGACTTGTCATGAATGTCGTCAGCTATTTTTCCCAGCAATTGAGGGACGTTTTATTAAGGATATTTTGGTCTTTTCCCTTCACTTCTCATGACTTATAACCCTCAAGGTGCGTATTATCTTCCATTCTCTTTAGTTAAACATCTCAAAAAGCTCTCTCATACACTCTCAACCACAAGATTAGGGTTTCCTCTCAAGATCATCTCCTCAAGAGAAAGACTGAGGAATTCTTCAAGAACCTTCAGAAACATCAGATCTCTTTCAAGATTCAATCATTAAGGTATGCGTAGTGTTCATCCATGGGTCCCTTTTATCCATGAAGCTCAAGAATCATGTTTTAAATTATAAATTGTGATTTCCTTATCGTGTTATGACTATATTCATGTTGATGATTGTTGTTTGGATTCAAGGTTGTATCTTGATGTGTTTTCATGAAGCATGTGAATAGGTTAGTTGAAACCCATAAATTTTGGATGGATTAAGATGGTCGAATTGATAAATATATCTATGCCTTAAAAGAGTGCATGCAAGGTGTTTGATAAAATGCCTAAGGAACTAGAAATCATGCAATATAGCTAAATTGTGACTAAGTGAAGGATTCATGATATGCCCCTATGTTCCAATGACTTTCATGTTGATAGTGTGCGTCGTAAATGTTGTTGGATTGTTCATGAACTAGCCTTACGATATTATGCTATGCTTACTTGCAAATCTTACTTATGTACAAGATGTATGAAAATCATGTACTTCATGAAATTCTCCAAGTTATGATATTATGAATTGTGAACTCCAATCTTGTGATCAAGTCAGTCTTGTGTGTGTCAGTTTCCTTCTATCGAGTCCTGAGGGTATTCGTACCCGAAAAATATAGCTGTGTGCTTATAGCCATGTCATGTTTCACGATATCCGAAATCAAGCCATGATTCAAGAGAAATCAGTCAGTCATGTGACTCAGGAAAACCTCATGATCTCAGTCAGTTATCAGATATCAGTAGTATTCCGTTAGTCAACGGAAATTCAGTAAGTTCAGTTTATGTATAGTCAGTTAAATCATGTCCAGTCTCTTTAGATGAGAGTAGGAGTTAGCACCGAGTGAACCCAAGGATGAGAACTCACCTGTTATATGAGGGTGTGATTCTTAGTAGTCATCCTTGCATTCCAGAACTATGTAGCCAACATAGGTTGAGACATCGCAGCCTGTTATATGAGGGTAAATGAGGTGGCTTAACCTATTATATAAGGGTTCCCACCGTTCTCACTAGAGTTACCTGTTATATGAGGGTTGCTCACACGTTATCCTTACCAGTGACGCGGTATTGACACCCTTCCAGTCAGGGCAGAGATTGGACCCCAGCTTAGCCATAATGGCACATATGGGGCATGTCGGTTAAACAACTACCTCCCACAGTTTCAGCATCAGTCTCAGTAAAAGAACTTAGATAGTTCTTTAAATTTTAGTACATCAGGACTATCAGATACAGTCACCCATGTTATCAGAACTACAGTATCAGTCATGATTAGTTATCAGTAAATCATGTATTAGCGTACAGATTTAGCTATCACGCATTCACGATCTCAGTTACTATGCATGCATGTTTGCACTCTCACGTTCATATCAGTCAGTCAATTAGCATTGCTCATGCATGCAAACCCTTTTGTTTTAGACTACCTCACTCGTATAATCAGCACATCCCCACGTACTAACGCATTTGCGCTATGGTTCTTTCTTTTTATGTTACACCATAGGTCCAGAGACACGAGCTCCAGATCCGCAGTAGCAGTAGCATTCCAGTATACAGAGTTGCAGTGAGTCCTCTTCATTCGAGAACAATATGATTTGATTCATTTATTATCTCAGTTAGCTTTCTATTTTACGGAGTTAGTTGGAGACGTGTTCCTTCATCTCCTTATTCAGACAGTACTTAGAGGCTTTCAGATTTAGTTCAGATTTGTATTTAGTTTTGATTTAGATTCAGTTATTTTGGGTATTCGTTACCCCACATGGATGTTATGTTTTGACAGATTCTTTATTCAGTTGAACCTTATGGCCTATTGTTCATATTTTTCGCATTCTTCATGTATATTATGCAGCGTACAGGTACAGATATCAGTCACGGGTTAGCTTATGGTCCTTCGGGGTCATAGGCACCGTGTAGCGTTCCGGTTCAGAAAATTGGGGAGTTACAGTATGTATATAAAATACGTCGCATTATATTACGGGGTAATATACTCGTGTATGTATGTGATGTATGTAGTACGTATTTAGAATTTGATTGTCGATAGTGTGTATATGTATGTGTATGTATAGGTAAATATATAGTATATATATATTTATATATATTATGTAGTGAACGTATAATGACATTGGATAAACTAATCGATAAATCGTGTATATGATGTATATAGTACGTATTTGGAAGCTGATAGCCAAAGGAATATATGTATATATACGTATATCTCGTTTAGTGACGTATGCAGTAATCAAAAGCTAGATAACTGAATTTATATATCAAAATATTTTGAATAATACGTTGATATCATACTATTGAGGAAATACATATACTAATTGTGTCAATGTAGACACGGGTATATTGTTGAAATTATAATTATTTAAACTAATTAATTAATTGATAATTTATCTAATTAACATGCTGCATTATGAGGTATATATATAATATCATATTTAAAATCTAATTAACCAAAAATTCATCCTAATTTGCAAAATGTATTGATATTATTATACGATTGAGGAAATATAGTACTCGTGTTAATGTAATGATAAAATAACTAATTATCTGATTTAATTTTTTAATAAAAATTGACCACAAGTGATCATTTTTCGATAGTAACTTTTTTAAAAATAAATCAAACACTTATATTTTGTTTTTCAACAATTTTGTAATAGTAAATATTTATACGTATGTGATGTATATAGTACATATTTAGAACTTTATCGTCAATAGTATGTATGTGTGTGTGTGTATAGGTATATATATATTATATATGCAGTGATGTACGTAGTGCGCAGTTCGAAGCTTACATTTATATATATGTGTGTATATCTCTTGTGTAGTGATGTACGTAGTTAAAATTAAAGCTAACAAAATATATCCAGTTATATATTGAATATATTGATGTCATGCGATCGATCGTTCAAGGTGATATATAGTATACTGTTGAAGGTATAATAACATAAGATAAACTAATCGATGTATATTATGGGGTAATAAAATCTTGTATATGATCGATGTATATAGTACGTATTTGGAAGCATGATAGCCAATCAAATATATGTATATATCCGTATATCTCGTGTATTGATATATACAGTAATCAAAAGCTAGATAACTGAATCTAATTAACCGATAAGCCAACAGATAAACACGTTGTATTACGAGGCATATATATAATATCATATTTAAAAACTAATTAATAAAAAATTCATCCTAATTTATGAAAAGCATTGATCTTATTATACGATCAAGAAAATATACTACTCATGTTAATGTGATGATAAAACAACTAATTATCTTATATATATATATATAGCATTAAATTATTTGATATTAATTTTTAAAAAATAAATCAAGCACTTATAATTAATTCTATTAACAATTTTGTAATACCCAATTATAGACCCGACCCGACCCAATTCCAAAATTCCTTTCTAATTGCCCCAATCAGAATACCCTACCCATCCTCAGCTCACCGTCTCATCATCTCATCGATGACACCTAACTATCGATAACAGCAACAACCGCCGTCTTAGTCACCGACGACAACAAGTCACCTACCGATGACAGCAACAACCACCGTCTCAACCACGACAACAATAGCGTCATCTCAGCCATGAAAACAACAACTTCATCTCAGTGACCATAGTAACCCACCGACGACAGTAGGTCTCACCACCGATAATTCCTACACTTTTATACATATATAGATTTCATGATCATTTTACTGTAACAATTGTGTTCTTGGGAATCAATGAATATTCTGAATAGACGCTAGATCTCATCATTTTTGGGATTTATACATAGTGCAGATCTTGTTGTACCTGCACTACATATATGTTTTTCATCATTTCTTATTTTGTTCTATTACTGTAACTTGTGTTTATGGGAATTCTTCAGTGGATTTTTATATAATTATATATGGACTTATAATTTTTTGGTATCTGGGTTCTTGATTCGGTAGGATTTATAATTTTCAATTTTTGTATACCATATTACAGTTAGTGAATTACTACCAAAATCTTAACTCAAATTCCAAAGGTCTCACTCATTTTTATTTAATTCAAGTGAGTGCCTTTATATAATATTTGTTAAGATTGCAGTAGCCAGAAAAATCTGTAAAGAATTATATATACTTGCAATTTTCTAATGTTCCGAGGTCTTGGCCTAGTTGGATTTGACTATATAGGTTGTGATGTAGTAGTAACTTTAAAGAGGATTTGTCTATATAGGTTGTGTTGTTGGGGATTTTGAATTTCTTCTTGGCTATTGGTCTATACTAATTTATGCCCCTTGATGTGAAGTAGCAAGAAATTTGATTTAGTTGTTTGACAGAATCCGAATTCGAGAAAAGGATTGCTTTTCTATTTTTTGGTGATCACTTGTCTCTTTCTCTTTAATTTAGGCCAAGCAAAGGTAAGTTGATTTATCTCTATTTTCTTATAATAAAGTTTTTAAATGTAGTGTTAAGGTAGGATTGTTCGCTGTAGAATGTTTTGAAAGACATAGGAATTTTGTTATGATTATATGGTGTGAGAGGGACATGGGATGCCTCTACTTATTTGCTTTATTACACTTGTACAATTGTTTGACTTATACTATAAATGAATAAGTTACTTCAAATTGATTAAATGTAGTTACTTGAAGGTGAACTTTTATTTTGAATGTTGTTTAGTTTGGTAACTTGATAGGTGACTTAGTGACTTGAAAATGTAGAAGGGTAGGTACTTGAAATGTGAACTTTTCATTTTGAATTTTGTTAAGCTTGGTAACTTGGGAGGTGACTTAGTGACTTGAAAATATTAAAAATGTGAATTTTTTATTTTGAAAGTAGTTTAGTTTGATAACTTGGGAGGTCACTTAGTGACTTGAAAGTGTTGAAGTGTAGGTACTTGAAATGTAAATTTTTGTATTGAATGTAGTTTACTTTGGTAACTTGGGAGGTGACTTAGTGACTTGAAAGTGATTAAGTATAGGTACTTGAAATGTGATTTTTTCATTTTGAATATAGTTTAGTTTGGTAACTGGAGAGGTGACTTAGTGACTTGAAAATGTTGAAGTGTAGGTACTTGAAATGTGAATTTTTGTATTGAATGTAGTTTAGTTTGGTTACTTGGGAGGTGACTTAGTGACTTGTAAAGTGATTAAGTGTAGGTACTTGAAATGTGAATTTTTCTTTTTGAATGTAGTTTAGTTTGGTAACTTGGGAGGTGACTTAGTGACTTGAAAGTGATTACGTGAAGGTACTTGAAATATGAATTTTTCATTTTGAATTTTTTTAAGATTGGCAACTTGTGAGGTGACTTAGTGTCTTGAAAGTGACTAAGTGTAGGTACTTGAAATGTGAATTTTTGTATTGAAACTTGGGAGGTGACTTAGTGACTTGAAAATATTGAAAATGTGAATTTTTAATGTAGTTTAGTTTGGTAACTTGGGAGGTGACTTAGTGATTTGAAAGTGATTAAGTGTAGGTACTTGAAATATAAATTTTTTATTTTGAATTTTGTTAAGCTTGGTAACTTGTGAGGTGACTTAGTGTCTTGAAAGTGATTAAGTGTAGGTACTTGAAATGTGAATTTTTGTATTGAATGTAGTTGCCTTTGGTAACTTGGGAGGTGACTTAGTGACTTGAAAATGTTGAAAATATAAAATTTTAATGTAGTTTAGTTTGGTAACTTGGGAGGTGACTTAGTGACTTTAAAGTGATTAAGTGTAGATACTTGAAATGTGAATTTTTCATTTGAAATTTTGTTAAGCTTGGTAACTTGTGAGGTGACTTAGTGACTTGAAAGTGATTAAGTGTAGGTACTTGAAATGTGAATTTTTGTATTGAATGTAGTTTACTTTGATAATTTGGGAGGTGACTTAGTGACTTGAAAGTGTTGAAAATTTAAATTTTTTATTTTGAATGTAGTTTAGTTTGGTAACTTGGAAGGGGACTTAGGGACTTGAAAGTGATTAAGTGTAGGTACTTGAAATGTGAATTTTTTATTTTGAATTTTGTTAAGCTTGGGAACTTGTGAGGTGACTCAGTGACTTGAAAGTGATTAAGTGTAGGTTCTTGAAATGTGTTTTTTTCTTTTTGAATGTAGTTTAGTTTGGTAACTTGGGAGGTGACTTAGTGACTTGAAAGTGATTAAGTGTAGGCACTTGAAATGTGAATTTTTCATTTTGAATGTAGTTTAGCTTGGTAACTTGGGAGGTGACTTAGTGACTTGAAAATGTTGAAGTGTAGGTACTTGAAATGTGAATTTTTGTATTGAATGTAGTTTACTTTGGTAACTTGGGAGGTGACTTAGTGACTTGAAAATGTTGAAAATGTGAATTTTTCATTTTGAGTTTTGTTTAGTTTGGTAACTTGGGAGGTGACTTAGTGACTTGAAAGTGATAAAGTGTAGGTACTTGAAATGTGAATTTTTCATTTTGAATTTTGTTAAGCTTGGTAACTTGTGAGGTGACTTAGTGACTTGAAAGTTATTAAGTGTAGGTACTTGAAATGTGAACTTTTGTATTGAATGTAGTTTACTTTGGTAACTTGGTAGGTGACTTAGCGACTTGAAAATGTTGAAAATGTATATTTTTCATTTCGAATGTAGTTTAGTTTGGTAACTTGGGAGGTGACTTAGTGACTTGAAAGTGACCAAGTGTAGGTACTTGAAATGTGAATTTTTTCATTTTGAATTTTGTTAAGCTTAGTAACTTGTGAAGTGACTTAGTGACTAGAAAGTTATTAAGTGTAGGTACTTGAAATGTGAATTTTTATATTGAATGTTGTTTACTTTGGTAACTTGGGAGGTGACTTAGTGACTTAAAAATATTGAAAATGTGATTTTTTTTTATTTTGAATGTAGTTTAGTTTGGTAACTTAGGAGGTGAATTAGTGACTTGAAAATGATTAAGTATAGGTACTTGAAATGTGAATTTTTCATTTTGAATGTAGTTTAGTTTGGTAACTTGGGAGGTGACTTAGTTACTTGAAAATGTTGAAGTGTAGTTACTTGAAATGTGAATTTTTGTATTGAATGTAGTTTACTTTGGTAAATTGGGAGGTGACTTAGTGACTTGAAAGTGATTAAGTGTAGGTACTTGAAATATGAATTTTTGTAATGAATGTGACTTTTGTTTTGAATTTAGATATTTGAAATGAGAACTTTTGTGACTTGAACTAATTACTTAAATGTGATTGATTGTGTAGATAGAACCTGATTATAGCTGGATATACCAGCGGAATAATGATAATAGAATGGGTCTTAGGGTGGAATTTGTTTAAGGTGTCAATCGATTTATTGAACATGCCAAGACACTTGATGTTTGGTCACATTTTGGGTGATTCGTTGTCCTTGTGTTAAAGATGATGGTACAAGTATTTTAAAAGAAAAAGTTGTGAAGGATCATCTTTATAGAAATGGGTTTCACGAGGACTTTTTAAGATTGCGTACTGTTCATGGTGATGTTGAGCAAAATAACTTTGTTGTTGGTGAAAGTAGTAGGTAAAGATGGCATAATAATTATCAAGATACTAGGATGATAGAAATAATGCATGATGCTTTTGGGATGCAACACGTGGGTGACTTTAAGGAAAATATCGAAGATGTCCCCAATAGAGAAGCGGGCTATTTTTATGAATAATTGCATGCTGCTTGTTATTCTTTGTTTGACAGGTGTTCGCACTCTCGTTAGTCTATTGCTGTTAGATTATTAAGTATTAAATCTGATTGGAATATTGCTGAAGAAGGAATAGACTCAATGATAGACTTTATTAAAGAGTTAGTTGACCCCACTTTAGAGGTTACTGATTCTTTCTATAAGGTAAAAAGAATAGATAATACCATATTACCCCCTGAACTATACCCAAAATAACAGAGACACACCTCAACTTAAAGGAGGTCCTATTACCCCCTAAACTAATTAAAAGTGTAATTTTGACACCCTTAGTGCCTACCTGGCACATACGTGGCACACTACACTGAAGTGTCCACGTAGGCACATGTGTGTGCCATGTGTCTGACACGTATGTACCACGGAGGCACTAAGGGTGTCAAAATTATACTTTTAATTAGTTCAGGGGGTAATAAGACCCCCTTTAAGTTGAGGTGTGTCATGGACGTTTTGGGTATAGTTCAGGAGGGTAATAGGGTATTTTCTCTAAAAGAAATGGTGTCAAAGTTAGGTCTCTCCTCGGTTAGAATTGATTGTTGTGAAAATGGTTGCATGTTATACTTTAAGGAAGATGCTAACCTAGAGTCCTATAAGTTTTGTCAACACCCCCGATATAAACGTGGTTGTTGAGGAAATAAAATTGCTATTAAGGCGATGCATTATTTACCTCTAATACCAAGGTTAAAGGGGTATGCTTCAAATAGCTCAGCTCCTCATATGAGATGACACAGTGAAAATAGAAGGCCCACTGGTGTTATGTGTTATCTATCAGATAGGGAGGCTTGGAAGCATTTTGATGCAAATTATCCAGATTTTGCAGCTGAGCCACGAAATATTCGTTTGGGATTATGTACGGATGATTTCTCACCTTTTTTCTGTTGGTGCTGCGCCATATTCATATTGGCCTATACTTATCACTCCGTATAATCTTCCTTATGAAATATTGATGATTAGTCCATATATATTTATGAATTGTGTTGTTCCTGGCTTACATAATCCAAAAGCGGAATAGATGTCTACTTGCAACCTTTGATTTATAAACTTTAAAATTTATGGCATGAGGGGATTGAAACGTAGGACATTTCACTTAAACAGAATTTCAATCTGCGTGCATATCTAATGTGGACTATTAATGATTTTTCAGTTTATGGAATGTTGGCTGGGTGGATGACAGCTGGAAAGTTGGCTTGTCCATACTGCATGGAAAAAACAAAATCTTTCACATTGAGACATGGCAGGAAAAATTCATGGTTTGATTGTCATCGTTGTTTCTTGACATCTAATCATAAGTTTAGGAGACTTAGGAATGAATTCAGAAAGAATAGAATTGAACATGATGGTCCATCTCCAAGGTTATCTGGTCATGACATCTGGGAGCTAGTTTAGAATTTTCTAAATGTTAGCGAGGAACCATTGTATAGGCTTGATAGATATGATGTTTCACATAATTGGACTAAGCGAAGTATATTTTGGGAGTTAGAATATTGGCCAGATAATTTACTTAGACATAATATTGATGTCATGCATACTGATAAGAACTATTTTGAGAACTTGTTCAACACAATTATGGATGTTACCGGCAAGACAAAGGATAATCCTAAGGCTAGACTTGATTTACCAGAATATTGCAAGCGTAGAGAATTACACTTACAGGAAGGGACCAATGACAATGTTCTTAAGCCCAAGATTAGTTATACATTCAAGTTGGACCAAAAGCAAAAAATATATGAGTGGGTCCAAAGTTTATAGATGCCCGATGGATATGCCTCAAATTTAGGCAAGAGGGTTGATATGGCACAAGGAATCTTACATGGAATGAAAAGCCATGATTGTCATGTTTTCATGGGACAATTACTTCCAATTACTTTTATTGGTTTGCCTGAAAATATATGGAAACCGATAATAGAGATTAGTTTGTTCTTCAAAGACTTATGTGCTGCCATATTAAAAGAAGAGAATCTGGCTCGAATGGAAAGTAATATTGTTGTTATCACCAACAAGTTGGATAAGATTTTTCCGCCTGGGTTCTTTGAGTTGATGGAACATCTTCCCATTCACCTTGTCTACGAAGCTCGGCTAGGCGGTCGAGTTCAAGCTAGGTGGATGTATCCAGGCGAAAGGTAAGCAATTACAACATATTTAAATTCATACATATTTATTTTTTATAAAGTAAACATCTAATCTTAAGATTATGCAGGATAATTGAAAAATTAAAAAGGGGTCGCAAAAATAAATATAGGGTGGAAGGTTCTATAGTTGAGGCATATCTTGCAAGAGAAACGTCTCAATGTTGTTCATACTACTTTGGTGATGAAGTTGCTTGTTTAAGAAACAGACCAAATCGTCATCAGGACGATGAGAATGAGCCTCATTTGCAACCGATATCAATTTACAATCAATCTGGTAGTAAGGCTAAAAAGACCATTTTCGTCAGCTCACTACCATGGAGCACAAATCAGCAACTTGGTATGTCTTGCTAAATTGTCCAGAAGTTGAGCACTCTCTGAAGTAAGGATATTAATTAACATATCATATTTATTTACTCATTCCCTTAAGGAAACTAATTGTGTTTCACATGTTGGATCGTTAGTTCATTTAAGACTCAATTCCACGAAAATCAAGTGTATGCATCCTTTGCAACATGGTTTACATATGAGGTGTGTAAGTGTACTAATATTTCTACAAATTTTAAAAATTTACTCATTCTTCAACTAATATATATATATATATATATATATATGTACAATAATTTTAGGTATAACATTCACCAAATGCGGCCGCATACGATCAGTTCTTGAGAGATATTTCTTTGGGACCATTTGAAGCTCGTACAATGTCCTATTACACAGTAAATGGATTTCAATTTTCCATCGAAGAATACTCTAGAATAAGAAAAACATACAATAGTGGTGTTTGGGTTAAGGGTGATGATGATGTTGATTACTTTGGCATCATACAAGAAATCTTAGAAATGGAGTATGCTGGTTGGCCAATAAAAAAATTGTCCTCTTTTGATGTAAGTGGTTTGATCTAAGCACAAGAGGCACAAGAGTACATAAGGAGCATAACATCATTGAAGTGGAGCACAATAAGACATATCCTGTTTATGATCCCTTTGTTCTCGCGCAAAATGCTAAACAAGTGTATTATGCTCCTTATTCGCTGTGCAGTGATAAGTCTGATTGTTGGGCTATAATAAAAACAAAGACCATAAGATGGGTGGAAGTTGAGAATGTGTTGGAGACTGCGTATCAAAATAAAATTCAGATTGATCACGAGTTAGTGGACATTGATTTAGTGGATAGTTTGAACCACCCGAAAAATATATTTGAAGAAGTTAATTTTGCAGAAGAAGAGGCTGAGTGAGTAGGAGATAAGGAAACTTCCAAAGAGGGTGAATAGTTTAGTGGAGAATATTCGGGAGAGGAGGATTAGTTTGTGTAGGTTGTATTTATTATGTATTGATGTCTTTATGCTTTGTATTATTTACCTTTATGTTTCTTATGTAAGATTGACATGTAATATACTGTGTAAGATTGTTGTTGTCACTTTTCCATCTTTTATGTAGTAATAGAAATATTCTTATCTATCTCATGTTGTTAGAGCGAGCCTAAACTTGCTATGGTTATGTAACTATTTCACTGGTGTTTTAATATTGATTTAGTGATTTGAAATGTGAATTAGTAACTTGAAATTAGTTACTTGGAATGTTTTAGCACAGGTGTTTTCTTATATTCATTTTGTAAGGACTAAGTACTTGTTAACTTTACATAATTTAGATGGGAGGTAAAGGTGACAAAGGTAAGCAAAAAGTTGATCTTACAAAGACAAAAAAGAAAAAACAACCTCTGCCTTATAGATGACCGTCAGGTATTCTTATATCTGAGGGTCGATTTGATGACGTGCCAGCACGACCCTCTTATTATAGGTTGTCGCATCATTCAGTTCTTGCTCCTGCGTAGGTGGGTCCACTTCATAGGTCTACAATGACTCATTCTGCTCACATCCCCATGCCACCACCTTCACAGTACTATCAGACGATCGTTGGCTCATACGGTCATCTACCATCGTCTGCAATACCCTATACTAGTAGTCACCCACATTCTCACAGTGATTCTACTTGATTTATTGGGCTGACAGATCTTCATCTAGGAGGCACACCATTCGGAGCTTCAGATCCACCCATGCCAGTGCATGCACCAACACTTGTTCTGCAGCCCAAAGATAGAGACGCTCATCGGAGGTGATATATTATTCCATATGGAGTAGGGTAAGATTTCTAAATACAACACCATTATTCATTTTTCATTACTATATTATTATGCTCTGTGAAATTAATGTTTGATCTTATGTTGTAAGTTCTTGCCCGATGATGGAATTACAAAAATTATGACTAAATGTATTTGTCAGTACTTCAACGGCTATTGGACCAGTTGGCAAAAGGTTCCAGAATTTGATAGAAATGAAATGCTTAAAGAATTTCAGGTAAAGATTTAACTTATCGACTACTTAACACATTGTTAGAACAAAATATTGAATATTAAACTTTTTTTTTTGTTTTAGAAATATTTATGGTGGGATCAAGCAAATGACTTTTCTATACGGAAGAATTTTTATAGAAGAGCAAGACTCAAAATGAACGGTCTGTTGGATTATGCCAGAACAAAGAGGGTACGACCAGAGTTTATACTCGAACCCATGTGGCAAGATTATATTTGCTATTTGAGTAACAATGAATACCAAGTGTTGAGTGACAAAGGAAAGAAAGCCAGGGCATCATCCAAGGGTGGCTCTCTGCATACTGCAGGAGCAGTTAGTCGGATTACTGTGGATAAAAAAATGGTATGTAACTTTTATAAGTTTAATTGTTTGTTTCTATTTAAATTTTTAATTATTTGAAGATTAATAATTTTATCATATGCAAAAAAAAATTGGGTAGGAAAATACAACAATATGAGGTATTCGAGACGACCCATATAAGGAAGAAAAAAAACCCAACTGATGAAGATGTCTGGGTTGAGCTTCATGCAAAAGCTACCCACGTAAGAATCAAATTTTGTATTTATGAATCTTTTTCTCAAAGTTGATATTATTCAAGTACAAGTAGTTTAATATTTTTTTACTATTAATTTTAACTTTACTTTGAATATAGGATAAATATATGCAGTTCATTATTGAGTATCGTAATACTTAGCCTCCTAAAAGTCAGGGTGAAACAATACCTGAAGATGTAAAGGAGGAGTTCTAGAAATAAACTGTGGGTTCTCTAGTTAGAGGCCAATACTAAGGGTACCCCGGAAAATGCTTTAGCCAGAATATTAGGTCATCATCCGGCGATACATCCTATCCCTCATCAGCTGATAACGAAACCGTTGATTTACTAAAAAATATGATTTCTCAACTCACTAAAGAGCTTGCTGCATAAACTGAGAGGGCTAAGCATAAGGAGGAGGAAACAACATCATAAATCAGAAGGATGCAGGAGCAGATCAACTCTTTTATTCGATCTGCAGGGATTCTTCCTCCTTGTCATGGTGATGAAGTTTGGGCTGTAAAAAGTCTAGGCCCATTGGATGATTATTACACCATAGAGGAGGAATCAGATTCTGTGTGTGAGGCTGAGGATGCGGATGACGAAGAGGATGATGAGTTGTAGTTTTTAGACATTTGTATATTTTGTAGTTTGGATTTGGAACCTTGATAAATTTTGAAAATAACTTGATTTTAAATGTTTGTATTGTTATGCTGGTTATTTGTATTGTTATGCTGGTTGATTGTTATGTTGGTTGATGGAATGTAGCATAGTATATGCTGTTATTTTTTTAAAAAAATTACCAGAAAAACCGACCACATGTGGTTGATTTTCTGATAACTTTTTTTTAAAACCGACCACACGTGGTCATTTTACTATAATTAATTAAAAAATATTTAATTAAATAAATTATTAAATAAAAAACCGATCACAAGTGCTGAGTTTTGTATTTAAAATAATTAATTAATTTTAATAGAAGCGACCATATGCGATCGATTTTGTATTTAAATTAATTAATTATTTTTAATAAAACCGACCACATGTGTTTGATTTGTATTTAAATTAATTAATTAATTTAAATACAAAACCGACCACTTGTGGTCGGTTTCTTTTAAAAAATTATTTTTGTTTAAAAAATCTTTTTTTTTTAAAATAATATGAATTTTAAATATATATATATTTTAAAAAATCGACCACACGTGGTCGATTTTAAAAATGCTACCACACTTTTTCCGACCACGCATTTTGGTTGCAAATGTAGGAAAATCGACCACATGTGGTCGGTTTTCCTTTTTTATTAGTAGTGCCATTTTGTGGGAAATGCGACATGCGCCCGCATGCGGCCATGTGTGAACGCACATGGGTCCGCATATGGGCTCAATGTTTCAAAAAAGTTAAACCATTGCTTCTTTTTTTGAAGCAACACCATTTGGCTATAAATACCTGATTTTTCCTCAAGTATAGGAATATTTTTTATAAAGTTAAAAACTCTCTTCTTCTTGAAAAACTCAAGTGTGATTTTGTATCATTGAGTGCATTAAAAATTCTCTTCTTCTTCAAAAACTCAAGTGTGATTTACTATCGTTGAGTGTGTCAAAAACTTTATTCTTTTTTAAAAACTCTAGTGTGATTTGCTACCATTGTGCTACCATTGAGTGCGTTCGTAGTTCAATCAGTTTGAGGTACCGCCACACTGTTGAAGTGATTTATTTTATCCTGAAAGGATGTATTCCATAATTTTGGATACTTAAGGGAAATAATTGTTGTAAGGACACATCGTGAATTTGGTGGACTTGAATATTCTAATCATCATCTCTTCTAAACGTTTGGTTTGCTATTTTCAGAAAATAGTTTGAACTTCATTTTTTGTTGTTCATAAGTTGGGTTGAACTTATTGTTGAAGTTTAAAGTTGTGAATGTAAAGTTCAAACTTCGTTTCATTGTTCATGCTTTAGTTAAAACCTGTGTTTGAGGTTCCTTTTTAAAATACAGATGTAACTCCCTGAGAATGTACCATGGGCGTCACACGGTGCTTACGACCCCGAAGGACCACAAGCTAACCCATGACTGGTACCTGCTGTGAGCACTGAATATAAAACTAAAATACATATGCGGAAGAAATCTGAAAATGCCATAAGGTTCTCAAAATACTGAAATAATAGTAATTGAGTATAACTGATAATAACATCTGAAAACTAAATAACTAGCTATGCTTGTTTGAAAGCCTCTAACTTTTTGAATATGGAGTTGATGGGACAAATCCCAAACTAAATGGGACAAATCCCAAACTAACTCCGACTGAAATAACTACCGAACTGCTGAAATACTGAAATAAATAAACTCTGTCCTCGAAATATAAGGACTCACCACTATAACTGCTGCTGATAGCCTGAGCTACTAAGTACGATCAGGAACCTGACCGTCCGAACCTATGATATGCGACATCATAGCGCAAAGAAAGCGTATACATTAGTATATGGAATATACTGGTATGCTAAGTGAGGTAAGACTGATATACATGGGTTCATATGCATGAGCTGATAACTGACTAAATGAACATCATGAAGTAACTGGATGAGAGTACATGCAAAACTATAACTACTGAACATACTGAATATGCTATACTGCGCATATAGATATATATCATGCATCTGAGATTATACTGAAATTGAGTGCTGAATTCTGATGGCTGAGTAACTGATAACTGATAGCCATAGTTCTGTAGAACTGTCTGAGTTCTTTACTGAATACTGAGGCTAAAATTGTAACTGTGGGAGTGTTCATCTAACCGACATACCCCGATATAGAATGATTTGGGGTCCAACCTATGACCCTAGTTGGAAGGGTGTTAGCACCTTGCCATAGGATACTAATAATACTGGGTCAACCCTAATCTGGCAGGAAGAATCATGAAGTATATATATGATTGCGTCAACCCTAGTCTGGCTGGAGAACGACTTACCCTACACTTGCTACATAGTTCTATAATGTAGGGAATGGTACTAAGGGTCAAACCCTCTGCTGGTAAGAAGCCCCCATCCCTGGGTTCGCTCGGTGCTAAATTCTACTCCCAACTGAATTGACATTAAACTGATTACTAGACTATACAAGGCTTGACTGAACTGACAATGATCGTGTTAACTGACTGTACTGGACTGAGTTCTATTAACTGACTGAGTACTACTATTCTTGACCTTGACTGGGACTAGTCTATAACTACTACAACTAAGTAAACAGCTAGAATTTGGGTAATAAATATCCCCAGGACTCGATAGCATAATAGATAAAACATAACAAATCTTGAAAGCATAATAATAGTCAATTGTTGATAATTCAGTCACTGGGATATTTTGTCAAACACTTTGAGGTCATGAACTTGTACATGAATGAGAACACATGCTAACATGTCATGATTACACCATTCAATTCACACAAACATTCTATCAAATACTCGGGGAGCATATTTAATGCACATGATAATGAACAACACATAAACATCATGACTATAACTTAAACTTGCAATTTCAAGGGTTTTTGCATGGTAATTACATCAATCAACATACATGCTATCTTATGTTAATGAAACTTATAATTAAATCTTGAATTGAAAACCCATACAACAACACAAATATGAATACAAGCCAATTTGCACATGTAAATTATGAAACTAAAAACTTGTAGTTTTAAAAGGGGTTCTTGAACTTCAAGGGTGGAAGGAAACCCAAGGATGAACACCTAACATACCTGAGTGACGGAATTCGTGAAGATTGTTGGGGATTTTTTGGAACTTGATCTTGAGCTTGATGAACTAGGTTTATTTCTTGAGAGGATTTTGTTAATAATGAATGTATTTTGCCCTTTAGGGGGGTTTAATTGCGTGTTTTGGCTGAATTGGGTGAGGGGAAAAGGACCTAATTTCCCTTGAAAAGTTATAGTTTAATGAGAAAAATATGCCCAGTGATGCGGCAGGTGATGCGCTGTGTCGATAGTGTCGACATGATGGCCGAAACACCACGTCGATGCTGTCGACGCGATAGCTAACGTGATGCATCGAGATATCGTTGGCTTGCTATTTTAGTCATCCAAACATGACCCAAAAGATATCCAAAAATTCTGAAATTCACCCATGATAACCCATTGACATCCTTGATCATCAATCAATTTAAAAATCGATAATCTAAGGTCGTAAGGATCGAAAATAAGATCATCCAATTACGAAGGCTAAAAATAATTCTAAGTCTTAACACTTAGCTAAATTTTTTTTAAAGTCTGGGATCCCTTTTTTACAAGTTATATGGGGCTGAATTGAACTAGAACTTTTACGGGGTCTTACAACAGATTTTACTAAATCTGAAATTACAATACTTGTTATATTTGTATTTGATTTCTAAAGATTAAATATTTTGATTTTCTAGTCTGTTTGAACTTGATAGTGGTTTGAAGATATAAAAACTCCATCATGAGTCAAAGATTCATCAGGTTGGCAATTTAAAGAACATATAAATTTCACCATCAAACTAAAAATAAGTATTTAAAAGCTTAAGATTTTATTGTTAGCATCCGTGATACTAAATTGGTTATCTAATTGTTAAGGGAAAATTACTAATGAAAATCAATTCAATGATAGAACGACGAATGTTGCAACAACTATTATTGCTACTTCGAGTCATTCGAATACTGCTCCTGGCATGACACCGAATGAAAAATCAAGAATTTGTTTTGGTGTTTATTTCAAAAGATAGCAACAAAATATGTTCTTACTTGACTACTTTATGTCTGCAAAGATTCATCACAGAGAACGTTCCTGAATTCCCAAAAGAAACACCCAAAAAAGAAAGCTTCATAGTGACTGAAGCACTCATAATTTTTATGTGCAAAATATATTTTGAGTAGCCTACAAGATAATTTGTACAAGGTGTACAATAACATGAAGACCTCTAACGAACTTTGAGATGCTTTGAAAAAGAAGTATAAAACAAGGATGTTGGAATGAAGAAATTAGTTATAGCAAATTTCTAGATATTTAAATGGCAGACAATAAAGCTGTTGTTACACAAGTTCAGGAGTTGCAAGTCATAATCCACGATCTTCTTGCTGAAGGTAGAATATCAATTAATACATTTCTTAAATATTTTAAGAATGTTCTAAATATTTACTCAATCTTTATTGTAGATTTGGTTGTGAATGATACATTTCAAGTGTTGTTATTATTGAGAAGTTACCACCTTTGTGCAAAAACTTTAACAATTACTTGAAATATAAACACAAGGAGATGTCTGTTGAAGATCTGATTGTAAGGTTGAGAATCGAAAAGGATAACAAGGTTACGAAAAAAGGTCACATGAGAACTCAGTAGTAAATAGAGTAAATATTGTTGAAGATGATTCTACAAATACAAAGAAGAGAAAGAAAGCATTTGAAAAACAAGACAATATTCCTAAGAAGAAATTCAAAAAACAATTTCTTCAGTTATGGTAAAGTTGGCTACAAGTTTACTAATTGTTTGGTGTAACACCCCAGATTTTTGGTCCTTAAAAATTTCTAAAATTTTATCCCCACTGTCCTGACTACGACTCTCCTTATGAGTCGTAAAGAGTTTTGATAAGTCTTAGGTACCCAATCGTAGCATAAACAGTGTGTGTGTGTATGAGTACGAGTGGCTCACTATGAGTCGTAAGGACTCGTTATGAGTCGTTGGGGGCAAATCATAGATTTCTATATTGACTACAACTGGATCCTATGAATCGTAGGGTATCACTACGGGTCATGGTATACGAGTCAAAAGGTCAACAATGTGTTTGTCAGGTGACACTGTCTTGGCAACGACTCATGAAGACGAGTCGTAATGAGTTGTTACGAGTCATTACGAGACCTGTAATGATTAACCGTTATTTTTCAACTTTTAAATGGGGGTATTTTAGATAGTTTTTACTATCTCAATAATAACCTATGACCTAAAAACATACTTGGGACCCTACCCTATTTTCAGTGATAACACACTCCACACATTCTCTCTTCTCTTTCAAGCATCCATACTTAAGATTATCAAGAAATGAGGTCAAGGAAAGCTTCAAGGGTTAAATTCTCTCTATAATCGTGGATATTTCAGGCATTTTACTCTTTTCTAATTGCTAATTTGTGGAAAATATATGTTTTAAAGTATTGTTCATATGCTATTACTGATGGTTTCGAAACATGGATGGAGGGTTTTGAATAACTATTGTTTATGTGATGTTTCATGTTTGTCCCTGCATGGGTTACATTTAAATGGTAGTTTTAAAATCAATTTGATACATTGATATGGTGAATAAACTAAGGAATTATGATTTCCCCAAACTTGTAACTTTTGAAATAGTTATGACCTCAACCCCATATTTTAAAATTGTTTTTTGAATATGAAAAGTATGCATATTGAACTACTCTTGAACTATTGCATAAAGTGAAAAGTCAATGAAGCATAATGGTTTTGAAATTGAACCTTATTGGGTTGTGTGATTTCCCAAGCTAATGTATAATTGAACTAAGGGGATTATTAATGTTCCCCAATAATGAAATTGCTTCGGCATGTTGATATTACTTTACAAGTGTAGTTTGTATGAAGATATCAACAATGTATGACTGAATGTGTATCGTGGTTTAATAAATGAGAATGTGTGATAAGTATTTTAATTGGTCTTTAATGGGAGTTGTGTAACTGAGTCATGAAAGTGGAGGTCCCGAGGGACCAATACTGGAAATTGTGGTTGCCGAAGCGGGGGTCTATATGATCGGGTGGTTCGAGTCTCCCTTATTATTATTATTATATGAATAGGAGGTTCGATTCCCCCATATCATATTACATTATTGGGTACTTAAGTCACCATGATATGCTGGGAGGTTTGAGTTCCCCATAGTTCATATGTATACCCTCTAGTTCGTGCGGCCACACACATTGGGGTCCTACCATATGGGGGAGAGCTAGGCCGCCATATCGCCTATAGGTTCCTTCTTATTTTATGATGGTTGAGCTACATGATCCAAGCTACGATTTTTAAAAATTCATGCTAAGCTTTGTTCCCTACCCCTACACGATATATATATATACATATATATGTGTGTGTGTAATTGCATATGATTATGCGTATTGGATTGGTTTAGAATTGTTATTCATGCCATTATTTTATCCCTTATCCCTTAATTACATGCTAGCGCTCCAATCGCTAACCGCCTTCGAATGTTGTATCCCTACGCCATACAGGTACTGGCGATACCTCTACTTTTTCTGCATAGAATTAGGTGGATCGATTTAGCTCGTCGGTTCATTGTGGTGAAGTGGTGAGCTTTCATTCTTTAAAATACTTAGATATTTCATCAGTTCCTTTCATAGATTAGAATAGAGAGTTTACATTATCATTAACATTATCATTTTCATTGTCATCTTTTAGAGTCGGGGACATGTCCTGATCAAGACTGTTTTTGGTTTTTCTTTACATAGAGGCATTGTTAGATTACTGTGGACTTGGGTGATGTTGGTTGGTTGTTTTGTCCTGTCACTGGTTATTGATTATGGACATATCCTTTTTTTTCTTTAAAGTTATCTTGTTATATGTTAGGAATTCATCCAATGTTGGAGATATTATGTTGTTTGACTTAGTGCAGGAGGTGGTATTTGATCTGTGGTGGACTTGAGATACCCGTCACGATCAGGCCCCTCGTTCGGGTCATGACATCCGGCTTCAAATAAGGGTAAGAAAAAAGATTAAGCATCTATGGTTGAATCCAAAGAAAAAATGAATAACTTTTTGTGTCATCCTTTCGAAATACAATCTAGTTGGTAATTTGATAAAATAATGGATAAATTTCTATTCTTCTCAACACATTTGTGCCAACAATGAACTATTTGGACCTTTTGCTTTGCCTCAAGATGATTAGAAGATATTTATGGTGACCTATGCTACGACAAAGGTTCAGGAAATAGGTAAGATTTGCTTGAACATGGTATCTTTCAAGGAGGTGAATAAAAAATATCCTTCATGTTTCGGAGTCACTAAAGAACTTAGTTTCTGCTTTACTTCTGACTAAAAACAGATTCAAATGTGTCTTTATTTCTGCTAAAGTTATAATAAAATTTTTTGAGTGTATGCAAGTAAAGGTTACCTCACTGAGGACCTTTTTAAGATCAATTTAGTGACAATTAATATGATTTAATGCTCTGGTTCTTCTTACTTACTTAATTTAAACGATTTATGCCATGAACATTTAGGACATGTCTCTAATGAAACCTTACATAAACTGGTTAATTCGAATGTTTTGACTAATTTTGAGTGCAATAAATCAAAATCAAACATGTGTTAAACATAAGTATGCTAAACATTCTTATAAATTTGTTAAAAGGAATTTTAATCCCTTATATTTGATTTATACAAACAACTGTGATATGAATCAACACTATCTCATGATGAGAAAAAGTATTTTATAACTTATATTGATGATTGCAGTAAATATTATTTTATTTATTAGCTGACTAGTAAGAATAAGGCAATAGAAGTATTTAGGGAATATAAAACTGAAGTTGAAAATTAGTTAAATAAAAAGATTATAATAATGAGAAATGACTAGGGTGGAGAGCATAAATCTCCTTTTCTAGAGATATGTTTGGAAGTTGAAACTGTCCATCAAACTACTACCCATACGCACTCCAATCAAATGAAATTAGAAAAATAAAATACCGAACGCTGAATAAAATATTGAATGTCATTCTTACAAGTTCCGATCTATCACAAAACTTATGGGAAAAAGCTATCTTTAAGGTAAACTGAATAATCATTATAGTAATTCATAGCAAGACACAATTTATTTCATATAAGAAATAGAAAGAAAATAAACCCAACTTGAAAGATTTAGTGTGGAGGTGTCTATCCAAAGTCCAAATTCCTATACCCAAAAGTGTGAAAATAGGATCAAATACTATGGACTGTATTTTTATTGGATATGCTATAAATAATAAAGCATGTCAATTTTTATTTCATAAATCCAAACATCTGATATTTATGATAACTTGATAATTAAATTAAATAATGATAAATTCTTTAAACAATTTATTTGTATAAAACTAGACATGAGCGTTCTATTAAAGGGTCTAAACCATCGAATCAAAGGAGAATTTTTTTAATGAAGAGAATT
The DNA here is from genome assembly GCA_030864215.1 of Capsicum pubescens. Classification (NCBI taxonomy): domain Eukaryota; kingdom Viridiplantae; phylum Streptophyta; class Magnoliopsida; order Solanales; family Solanaceae; genus Capsicum; species Capsicum pubescens. The sequence continues at coordinate 113,299,921 of CM061544.1, forward strand.
CAAGGTATATTAAACGTTAAAGGACGTCGACGTTTTTTGGATTAGACTTTGTAACATTTTTTCTTAAAAATGAGCCTTAAACATTCAAAGAAGCTATGTCTTCTGCGGACTCATCTTTTTGAAAAGAGGATGTCAATGGTGAGATTGATTCAATCAAAATTAATAATATTTTGGAGTTGGTTGATCTTCCTACAGAAAATAAATCTTACAATTCAAAATAAATCTTCAAAAAGAAATTGATGAAACTATTGGCAAGTACAAGGTAAGACTAGTCATTAGGCTTTAGATAAAAAAGAAGGTCTTGATTATTTTGGTACCTACTCACCAGTAATGAGGATAACGTCTATTCAAATGTTGGTTACGTTAGCTACAGTATATGATCATCAAAGCTATCAAATAGATGTGAAAACAACTTTCTTAAATGGAGAATTGAAGAGAAAAATTTACGTGGAATAACCTGAGACTTTTGTGGTTCCTAATAAAGAAAGAAAAGTGTGCAAATTTGTTAAATCACTTTATGGACTAAAACAAGCACCCAATAGTGGCATGCAAAGTTTAGCCAAACTATATTGACAAATGAATTCAAGATAAAGAAGTGTGATAAATGTGTTTACATTAAAGACACTCCAAATTATAAAGTTATTGTTTGTTTATATGTTGATGGCATGTTGATCATCAGTAGATATACTTTGACATAAATGCTACAAAGCAAATGCTAGAAACCAAATTTGATATGAAAGACATTAGAGTTGGTGATATGATCATTGAAATAAGAATTCGTAGAACTCCACAAGACTTGGTATTGTCACAGTCTTATTATATTAAAAAGGTACTTGACAACTTTAAGTATTTGAATTTCAATATTGTCAAGACTCCATTAGATGTGAGCTTTGCACTTCAAAAAAAAAATATAAGTGAAAATGACTCACAATTGAATTATACAAAGGTATTGAAAAGTTTGGTATATATCATGAATTGCACAAGACCAGATATAACATATGCTATAAGTAATGTGACTCGGTACACGAGTAATCCCTAACTCATTAGATGGAAACAAAAAGAGTTTTGAGATATTTAAAACATACTCAATACTATGTTACACATTATAACAAATATCCATCAGTAATAAAAGGATATAGTGATGCAAATTATATAACCGAGTCAAATAAATTAAAATTCATGAGTGAATATATAATTACTCTTGATGGTGGAGCAGCCACTTGAAAATCATCCAAACATACATGTATTGTCCACTCTATGATAGCATCTGAATTTATCACTACAGATAAGGCCGGTGAAGAAGCTGAATAACTTCGAAATTTCTTTGAAAATATTCCTTATTAGCTTAAACGTTTGAAATCAGTATGCATAAACTGTGATAGTTAATCTGCAATATCTAGGACTGAAAGCATGATGTATAATGGTAAATCTCATCATATAAGATGAATATATAATACCATTAAAAAAATATTCTCTAGTAAAATTATCACGATTGACTATGTAAAGTCAAAGAGTACAATTAAAGAGAGATTTGAGAGATCATCAAAGGAAATGGATTTATGATCTAAGACAAGTCATCATGGTGATAACTCTACCTAGCAGACTGAAGATCTCAAGAGTTAAATTCAAGGAGATCAATTAAAGTCGTGACTGACGGTTCAACATTTTCAATTAACTTAATTCATTCTCATAAGGAAAACAATGTTCAGAAAATAACAATAAGGCTTATGCTTTGAAGTTTTTTTTATGATTTTTATTTTTAGCAGATTTGAATAAATAGTTTAATCTATAGAATTAAACATTTAAAAATTACCTATGTGAGGGTGAAGTGGAAGCTGCTTCAAGAAAAATGATAGTATAGGCCTATTCTCTAAGCTCTCATGAAATCAAACAGTGTTAATGGCTGAAAAATACTGATTATATGACTTGTATTGTCTAGTTTTACCTCAAGTTAGATGATTCAAAAATACCGCATCTATCGATTAACCGAATGCATCCGATACAAGTTTATTACGGAGAGTTTAAAGTAAAACCTACTTATCTAGATGTAACTAGTCTTTCTTGTAAATCACACATACTTGTTTGTATATTTTTAATGAAATAACTATTCTCATTTATGTGGGGGATTGTTGTGTTCCAAGTGAAATGTGAATGAAATATAGATGAAAGAAAATAAAGAAAAAGTGAAATATGTGTTCACTTTATAAAAGGACTGTTCTCCAACATTGGTGGAAGAAAAGAAAATATTTGTGTTTAAGTATAGAAATACTTTTTCATGTTGATAGTAAGAAAAGAAGAATTCAAGCCTCACGTCGTCGTCATCGTTGCTCACTCTACTTGGCTTCAACTTCAGATTCAAATTTAAATTCGAATTTATCAAATGATCGATAGAGAGATTATATTTTTGTCCAAAATTTATTTGAAATTTGAGAATCAATGATTTTTAATCCAAAAATATGATAAGAAGATTTTTGTCATTTGAGAATGCGCATGCACATTAAAAGGGTCTCAATCCTTCATTTCACTAGATGAAGATAAAAACGTGAGATGTAGGTGCATCTGACCAGTTGCAAATGCACCTGGGTCTGCACATACCGATGCATGTCAGCCCTGAACTTTCTTTTTTTAGGCAACGCGACAAGCGGCAATATGTGGCTATAAGTGGACGTATATGGGTTCACATATAGGTTCGATACTTCAAAAAAGTACAACTTTTGATGAATCATTGCTTCTTTTTTGGAGCAACAAGTTTTGACTATAAATATCTGATTTTTTTCAGGTATAGGAATGATTTTTGTAAAGTTAAAATTTTTTTTCTTCTTGAAAAACTCAAGTGAAATTTTCTATCGTTTAGTGCATTCATAGTTCAATAGAGTTTGAGGTACTGCTACTCTGTTGAAGTGATTTATTTTATTCTGGGAAGATATATCCATAACCTCAAGTACTTGAAGGAAATAATTTCCTTAAAGACACCATGAATTTGGTGGACTTGAATCTTGTAATCTTCATCTCTTTCTAAATGTCTGGTTTTGCTATTTTTCAAAAAAAGTTTGAACTTCATTTTTTGTTGTTCATAAATTGGATTGAACTTATTGTTGAAGTTCAAAGTGTTAGGATTTTGCCCCGATTTTCTTACCAAATTTGAGTATTAATTTTCTGTTGAAGGAAAATAAAATTAGTACCATAATTACTTTTATTTTTCCTAAAAGGAAAATATAAAACTCTTTTATATTGGGCTAACCTCTTTGTAAGAGGAAAGATTTTGGACCTCTATAAGTGAAGACCCCTCTTCTCATACCATAACACAATAGCATCCACAATGTAGTCGTTTTAAGAGTCTTATTTAGGGGGAGATTTTCTCTCAAATAGTTTTTATGTTTTTTGATTTAGTTTTTAATATATAGTCCAATTAGCCGAATCATATCAATAATATTATGTTTTAGTATGTTTTAATTTGTTATCTAAATTATCGCCATCTTGGTTTGGAACTAATAGCTTCTGCATGACACTCTCTCAATTTTGAATCCAACACAAAAATGTGAATACAGAGTTCGAACCTCGTTTGATTGTTCATGCTTAAATTAAAATATGTGTTTGAAGTTCTTGTTCAACTCCAAATTTTACTAAACTGAAAAAACAACATAGAATACTGCTAAACTAGGGCTGTAGAAGATTAATAAGACATTTGTGCTTGGTTGATTGGATAGTCAAGTAAATAAAACAAGACGTGGTCTAATTAAATACTAATGTTAGATCGCAAGTACCCAATATAATGAATAAGTTCTCTTGGATTCGAGCCGCTATACAAATTCTACACAATGTGTAAAGTTTATAAATAAATTAATGATTTGAACAAGATATCTTTAGACAAATAGGTGTAGAAATTAAAACACTAAATATTGAAGAGACAAACGCAGGACAGAGAGAAAAAGTTAATTAGGTGGATAGCTTCATGAAAAAGTTTTGCTTTTTGAGTCAGTTTTGGAAAATTGTCTTAAGTTGAAGTTAAGACTCATTAGAATCCAAAGGAATAAAAAGTCACTATTTTAGTGTTTGATTCCGAGGAACAAATCCTCTTTTTAAAATTTATGTAGGATGTCTATTTTGTTTCCATAATGTTCACACTGGAATGAATTGTAGGTATGATTTCCTTTTTGGCTCCTCGCATGCCAAGCCAAAAAGTACGCAGAGACACAACCACTGTAATAAGAAATGAAATTTAAAAAACATTGACGAGGCCATTCCCCAAGAAGGAATTTAAAAAGAAATTGATCCATCACCACTCGTAGTACTGCTAGGTGAAATCTCTCACACAATGCATGTTCTTAAATAAAGGGAACCAACCATCAAGACTTGTAGTCGTGCAAGTTGAAATATCTCACACAATAAGTATGTGTTCAGTTATCATTATTGTCTTATTCCATCAAGACTTTCAGTTGTTTCGGTTGAAATCTCTCACACAATAAGTGTGCTCTTAAAGAAAGGAAACCATCAAGACTCCTAGTCGTGCCAATTGAAATATCTCTCACAATGAGTGTGTTCAATTATCATTATTGTCTTGTTTCATCAAGATCAACTCATAATTATTTCGGATGAAATCTGTCACACAATAATTGCATTCTTAAAAAAAGGGAACCATCAAGACTCATAATCATGTCAGTTGAAAATCTCTAAGTGTGTGTTCAATTATCATTAGTGTCTTATTCCATCAAGATCGAATCATAGTCATGTCAGTTGGATTCCCTCACACAATAAGTGTGTTCTTAAGGAAAGGAAACCATCAAGAGTCAGTCGTACTAGTTGAAATCTCTCACGCAATAGTGTGTGTTCAATTATTATTACTGCCTTATTCCACCAAGATCGACTCATGGTTGTGTCGGTGTGTTCTTAAAGAAACGGAACTATCAAGACTCATGGTCGTGCCAGTTGAAATATGTCACATGATAAGTGTGTTCAATTATCATTATTGTCTTATTCCATCAAGATCGACTCATAGTCATGTCAGTTGAAATCTCTCTCACATAAGAGTTGTTCAATCATCATTATTGTCTTACTCCGTCAAGACGTCGTGTCCATTAAAATCTCTCACATAATAAGTTTTTTTTTTTTTAAAGAAACGGAACCATCAAGGCTCAGAGTCGATTGAAATCTGTCACACAAGTGTGAGTTCCGTTATCATTACTGTTTTTTACGAACTCCATTTCCCCTTCCTCCTGTCTAATATAAAACTATGTTTATAGAAGTACTCAAGATATTAGCAAAGTAAAATTTAAGTCAGGAGATTTATAAGCATGTTGCGTATGCATGCGTACTAAAACAACGTCAACGTTAACGCACTATACTATTTCGTTTTTGGTTTTGGTCCCGTTGGAACAAAATTCTTTTTTTTTTCCCATTATTACATGTACTGGAAGATTCTTCTTTTATTGTTTTTTCTCGTTTTTTTCGTCATTATTGCATGCACTAATTATTTTTCCTCGTCCTTTTAATTAGTTTAGTGGCTGAGCACTACATTTGCCTAACAGCTTGAAGAGTTACGAAATACTCCCTCGTTACAAAAAGAATGACTTAATTTAATTTGGCACGAAGTTTAAAAAAGAATGACCTAATAGCTTCAGACTCTTTTTGTGGTGGACCTAGCCGGTCGAGGGTTGACCCGGTCCTATTAAAAGATTTAAATTATATATTTGTGAATTGTGAGAAAAACAAGCTATTCCCTTCTTTTAAAAAAGAAAGACCTACTTTTCTTTTTAATTTGTTTCAAAAGCCAAGGCTAAGACACTACGAACAATCATACTCTGCTATATAACATCATTGATTAGGTTAATTATCTTGGTTGTTGGTTCTTGGGGTTGATATTATGACTATGGTCTTCCGAACCTCTAATCAACTATCTAACTTAGCCCCAAAACTACATCGCTGAGTGGAGATGTGAGAACTAAGTTAAATGCATTTATATTCATCCCGTGTATGAAACAAATAGGGTGTATTAGGTATATTCCTATTCTAAATACGAATCATAACTTCATTCAATTAGAAGATTACAATCCCATTTCATCTATCCCATGTTCTACCCTATCGTTCATTCTTTTGGGTTCATAATAGAGTTATACATGTATTCCAAGAGTTGCAAATCCTTAAAATAGTGATAAAAATGATAAATAATCAAAACTAATTCAATTAATGACATGAGTACTCATGTTCTTGGCCTTAACCCCTAAAAAGAGCGTTTAGCTACTTATTGACATACACGTAATCACAATCAATGAATCCATGATATAATCCATAAATAAACTAAAGTAAAGGAATAAAAATCCCAATTTAAGCCTCCTCAACAATTTTTTAAATCCCCAAGGTCGTCCAAGGTGATTACATAAGAGTTTAAGTGTCCTATTTATAGTAGGACCAAAGCTGTTGATTTTGACATAACAACATGCCTTACCCTTATCGCGTGGACTAGGGTCATTAACACGTTAATATCGTGGTTATCTACTAGAAATAATATTTTTGCATTTCCCCAAGGGCTTGTCACGGTCCTAAAGTGGTGCCTAAGGTCTATGGCGCGCCAATGAGTCCCAAAAGTCCAAATTTGGTCATATTGTACCCTATGCTTTTGGTTCTTTATTCCTTTGTGGTAACTTTTTCTCTTGATTTTCAGCTTGTATATCAACCATTTATCATCTTGGTCAACTCACCAAGCATCCTACAACATCCAACACAAAAAATTAGAGCTCAAAAGACAATCGAATCCAACACAATAACTAGGTAGGAACATAGCTCAAGCTGAGAGTACTAGTTTTGGTGTTTAAACTTTAACTTAATGTTTTATCTCTTGGCTTGTTTCAGTTTAACCTTAAGCACTATAAACAAGTTATTACATGCATAATTACATAATTAAACCCTTAATAACTCATTACACACACTAAAATCCACGGAGATCAACTAGAAAAACACATAGCTCAAGTTAGTAACACAAGTTTTCTCGTCTAAACTCTAAATGACCAAATTGATTTTAAACTTGTTTGAAACACACCTTAAACATTATAATCAAGTACATTAACACTTAGATGCTTAATTATATCACTAAGAACTCATTAAGAATACAATAAGTCCTCAAAACAAGGCTAAACAAACATAGATAATGACACTTAGGTGCATAAATCCACCTAAGATCACCACCCCACACTTAAAGCCTTGTTCTTCCTCGTAAAACTCTTTACCTTAAGAATCATATGAAGACTTCAACAACACTGCTACAAAAGCAATACATTCAAGCTAACACTACAATGACTACACAGGTAGCAAGTTCCACACTCAAGCATGTTCTGTACAATTGAGAACTTAAGAATACTACTTCAAAATATTCTAACCTCAAAAAATGACTTACCAAGTTGGCAAACTCATGCATATTACTCGATCACAGAGATCATACAATTCACCTAACTATAATCTAACATGCTCCCTCACCACAAGAAATTTATCCATATTCACTCACATAGATGCAATTATCACAAGAATGGGTATAAGCATCAAATTATGCTCACTCTTGCAAAGAATTCATAAGTTACACAAGTTGAACCATAGGCTTTCCCTTAGTGTACTACTCCACTAATGTCAGAATATTAAGGCTTAAGATACAATAGGACTTTTAAGAGTTGTAATATAGGCTAAGGGACAGGTAGAAACTATATTTATTTTTGCAAAGAATAGTGACTATCTTCCCTAAGCACTTTAGTGCATTACATGAACATTACGATCTCTCTATTAAAAATCATTTTCACTATATTCTCTATACACATCTCTTGTTTTTCCCCATATCATTAAGTTCACTCATAAGTACATTGTAGGGAGTATACTCTATCACACATGCTTAGATTTTTGCACATTTTTGTTTCTTTTCATTACACAAGTTCCAACTACAGCACATCAACTTCTTAAACACCAATAGCTAATATTTTAGGGCTTCATATTTACCTCTTTCTTCTTCAATTTTACTCTTCTTAACCTTAATAATTTTTATCTAAAGCTCTTATGAGCTTTGGATCAATTTCAAGTCAAACCAAAAAAGGGGATACAAGCTACATATGAGGATACCAAGGAATATATGCTAAAAGCTCAATGGGGCTAACTAGGATTATGTACAAGGGTAGGCAAACAGGGGTATAAACATGGCTATCAAGGAAATATCTACATCATATCCTAAACGCACACTCTTTATTTTTCTTTGCTTTGCATATACACTAGGCAAGTTCTAAATATTAAATGTAACAAGGAATATACAAAACAACCTCACATACACATGACACATGCTCAAATCAAGTTGGATCATCATAGACTCTCAACTAAGTACTCACATAAATTCAACATTAAGCCAACAACATTCAAGAGTCATAAAAAAAAGCCTAGGTTTCTCAAAAGTAGTCATTCAACATATCAACATGCTCTTACACATAAAACCACTTGTATCATGCAATCATACTTAGAACCAACAAGAACATCTCACTTACCTAACACACAAATTTGAAAAATTTACTTCTAAAAAGAAAAAGAATATCAGGTTTAAAGGGCACCCCTGTGGAAAAGAATCGAAAAAAACAACCATAGGGTGGGTGAAGTGTGCACCCACTAGACTAACCAAAATAAATTATAACTAAAAAGAAAAATCCTTTTATTATTTTTTTCAAATTTACCCAGAAACTAGAAAACAACTAAGAACTAAGATTCTACATCATCACTTCACCCGAAACCATGGGAATTTCCCCACCCCACACTTAAAACTCTACTTTGTCCCCAAAGTAAACTCAAAAGCTCAGATAGAAATAATCTTTGAGGCCTTTAGGCCTAGTTAGTAGCATTTTTATAACATCAAGAGGGTCTGTGGACTCCACACTCAGTCTTTACCATGCTCTTTCGCTCGGGTCTCCAGTATTAAGACTTTCCATTAACCTTTGACTTAACAAAAACAAAAACTAAATGAAATAAAACTAAAATATGAAAAGAAAACCTACCTTGCCTTGGGTTGCCTCCCAAATAGAGCCTAGTTTAGTGTCGCGGCATGACTCAACATCACTATTCAACCAATCCTTCATCCTTTTACTCTTGCTTGGAGGCCATCTTCGTTCTCATTTCTAACCTCTTAAGTTTGAAATCTTAAGGTCAACATATTTATAAACTACAACCTTTTTGGTCTCATCAAGCATCATCCCTTCGGGCTTAGGTGGTAGCTTAGACAACTCAATGAGACAGTCCAAAAAGGTGTTTAGTGGTATGGACTCCACCCCATACTTATCAATTTCCATCATCGTAATTATACATAAGTCTTTATAGTGGGACAGTATGTTCAGTGGCTTATAAATTTTGAAGATCACCTTTTCATCATCCAATCTCATCTTGAGTGTGCCCTATCTCATATCTACCAATGCTCCTGCCATTGTTAAAATTAGACGTCCCAAGATAATTGACACCCTGCCATTTATATCATAATCCAAAATAATAAAGTCAATAGAAATAATAAACTAACTAACCTTGATGAGTACGTCCTCAACGATTCCTTCGGGATGAACTTTGGTTCGGTTTGCCATCTGGAGTGCCATAGAGTATGGTTTTAGCTTACCCAAAACCTATACTTTTGAACATTGATATGGGTATCAAATTTATACTTTCCCTCAAATCACTCAGAGTATGGACCACATCACTGTCACCAATCTATATAGGGAGGGTGAAACTCTCTGGGTTCTTCAGCTTCTTGGGCATCTTTTTTATTACTACAGAGCTACACTTTTTGGTAAGTGCCACCATCTCAATGTCTTGCATCTTCACCTTATTAGTTACCACATCTATCAAGTACTTAACATACTAGGGTATTCCCTACAAAACATCTAACAAATGCAAATTAATGTGAAGTTCTCTGAACGTGTCAAAGAACTTCTTGAAACAAACATCTTCTTTGGACTTCTTAAGACTCTACGGAAATAGTGGTGGTGGTATTCCATTCACTTGCTTAGCAACCTTTGGTTTTGGGTAATCAGACTTTCCTGAATTATTAGCATCTTTGCCTGCCACCTATTGTGGAACTAACTCTACTTTTACCTCCTTCTTTGTCTTTGGAGGCCTGTTATTAAGCTCTTTACCACTCCTCAAAGTGATTTCCATGACTTTCTATGGATTTTCTATGGAGTCACATGGCAATTCACCTTGTGGATTGGTATTTTGTGTTTGGGATAGTTGCCCCCAATTGTTGCTCTAGCTAATTCTGAGCCACTTGTTGATTTTTCCATCTCAACAACCATTTTATTCTAGCTTGGATAGGATCTTATTTAAAGCCTTCTCAATATTACTGGCCTGTGTATTGTGCTATTGCTAGAGCTATTGGTTTTGATTTGTGCCCCATGCATAATTTTGTTTAGTCTGCCACTTTTGGTTGTAGGCATTTGCATGAGTTGGCTTATGTGCATTGCTCACAAAATTCACAAATTTAGGATTTCCACCACACAAGTCTAAAGAGTTGCCACTATTGCCACAGATCTCACAAAAATGTGGTGTCTACTGCACTGCATTCATCTGAGTCGGAGATTGATTCATACCTAATTTGCTGAATTGAGTTATCATTTGATTCTGTATGGCTGATAATTGGGTTGCTAAGGCTGTGATACTATCAACTTCAATCTCGACTGCAATCTTTTCACTGAACTTCTGGACATATCACCATGCTAATCAAGATTTTCTTGAGCTATGCAGTTCAACAAAGTATACACCTGATCATAAGTTTTCTCCAGTGCTTAACCACCTACAGCTAAATATAGTAAAATTTTGGTGTTACAGTCAAGAGCTTCTACAAAGGTGCTAGCTAATACCTCATTGGACTGCAGGTGATGTGGATAGTCTCAAAGAAGAGACTTAAATATCTCCCAAGCATGGTATAGGTTTTAATCCGTCTTCTGCTTGAAGATCAAAATCTCACTGCATAATCTTGCAGTCTTTCCAGATGAAAAGAAACAGATAAGGAATTTTTAGGCTAAGTCATCCCATGTTGTGATAAAAGCATCCGGCTCAGCATTCAACCATTTCTTTGTTTTCGTCAAAAGTGAAAAGAGAAAGAGTATCAGCCTTACATAATCAGTTGACACACCAGTGGTGATGAATATGTCGCTGATTTCTAAAAAATTCTATAAGAGACCCTATGGATCTTCATGTAAAATCCTGATGAACTAACCACTACTGTGTAAAATTTGCACCATGTTTTGCTTCAGTTCAAATCTACCTCCAGCAGTTGGTTTGTAAATAACGAAGGTCACATTTGTCGTGAGTAGGATTGCCACTTCATACAGTCCTATAGGCTGGTGGATCTTCAGCCATAGGATCAGGAATAACCTCCTCTTCGTGAATTTATGATATCTGTAGAGAAGTACTGCTTCTTTCCTCAGTTAGTGTAAGTGTTGTTTGGGTCCTGGATATGACTCAACCATTTCCCTATCTCTTGCCAACTTACTAACTAGTTTTAAACCTGTGTCTAGAAATTCATAAGATACGATCAAAATATTAGCACTTAAGAAATCGAACAGTAAACTAAAACTACGACAGTTGCCAAATTTCAAGTCCCTGCAACGGCGCCGAAAACTTATTGCATTCAAGCACTCATGTAAGTGTACGTGGTCCACCAAGTAGTAAAATCACCTTATAAAAGATAAGTATAGATCCCAATGGGACTTGTGTTAAATAACTATCCACTTCTAGTTAAACTATCAAGATTTAAGAAAGTGCTAAAGTAACCAAAAGAATTTGAGATTTGTAAACTAAAAGTAAAGTACACAATATGGTAAAACAAAGGTTCTTGGACAATAATGGGGAAAACCCAAGGCTAAGGCACTATGAACAATCATACTCTACTTTATAACTTTACTAGTTAGGTTAATTATCTTGGTTGTTATTTATCGGGATTGAAATTATGATTTTGGCTTTCTGAACCTCTAATCAACTATCTAACATAGCCCCACAACTATATCATTGAGCGGGGATACGAGAATTAAATTAAATTTATTTATATTCATCTCGTGTATGAATCAAATAGGGTGCATTAGGTATATTCCTATCCTAAACACAAATCATATCTTCATTCAATTAGAATATTACAATCCTATTCCATCTATCCCGCGGTTTAACCCTATCGTTCATCCTTCCGGGTTCATAATAGAGTTATGCATGTATTCCAAGGATTGAAAATCCTTAAAATAGTGATAAAAAGTATAAATAAAAAATCAACAATTATATATAACCAAAACTAATTAAATTAATGACAAGAGTACTTATGTTCTTGGCCTTAACCCAAAAAAAAGCATTTAGCCACTCATTGATATACATGTAATCACAATCAATGAATCTATGATAAAATTCATAAATAAACTATAGTAAAGGAATAAAAACCCTGATTTAAGCTTCCTCAACCATGTTTTAAATTCCTAAGGTCATCCAAGGTGATTACATAAGAGTTTAAGTGTCCTATTTATAGTTGGACCAAAGCTGTCGATTTTGACATAGCTGTGGGCCACACCCTTATCGCGTGGCTTAGGGTCCTTGAAACGTTTCTATCATGGTTATATACTGGAAATAAATTTTTTGGATGTCCCGAAGGGATTTTCACGGTCCTAAAGCGGTGCCTAAGCTCCGTGGCATGCCAATGAGTCCAAAATATTTCAAATTTTGTCACATTGTACCCGATGCTTTTGGTCCTTTGTTCCTTGCTTTATGGTGACATTTTATCTTTATTTAAATAGTTTATATCAACCATATATCATCTTTATCGACTCACCAAACATACTACTACATCAAACACCACAAATTAGAGCTCAAAATACAATCGAGTCCAACACAATAGCTAGGAAGGAACATAGCTCAAGCTAAGAGTACTGGTTTTAGTGTTTAGATTTTAATTTAATGTTTTGTCCCTTGGCTTATTCAATTGAACCTTAAAAATAATAAAAAAGTTATTCTACATATAATTATACAATTAAACCCTGGGTAACTCATTAAACACACTAGAATCCATCAAGATCAACTAGAAAAACACATATCTCAAGCTAGTAACACGAGTTTTCTCATCTAAACTCTAAGTAATTAAATTGATTCTAAACTTGTTTGAAATACACCTTGAACATTATAATCAAGTAAATTAATACTTATATTCTAATCTATACCATTAATCACTTGTTAATCACCCAAGAAGTCCTCAAAACAAAGTTAAACAAGAATAGATAATGAAACTTAGGTGCATAAATCCACCTAAGATCACTTGTATCCAAGCTTTATGCAGAAGTTTGGAAGGATTGTTAAGGAAGATTATTGTAAAGACTCCTGCTGAAGTTTGATAGTTTTCACATGCACACACACATATATACATATATATATATATGTATATATGTATGTATGTATGTATATATACACACACACTCACACCACTTGGCTTATAAAGAATAATATGAGATATATAAAGAATGAAAAATGAAATGGTATTCCCTCTCTCTCTTTGCAATTTATTTCTATTTTATCTTTTATTTTTTAACATACTATCAACATGAGCCTTTTTCATCTCGAGAAAATATAGGTAATATAGGTAACAACTTATTTTTCTTAAAATAATACCGAATCTATCTAATCGTGAATTTGTTGCCTTGAATATATCGGAAAAATTTACTTATCTTGGGCACTTGATGCTGAAATCCATTTGGATGCGATGGGCCTGGCAAACACCATCAAAGATAAAAACCAGGCAGTAAATCAAAACTATCCCAAGGGTAAGAAATTTCTTCATCGTCACCTCGATGAGCGATTAAAAATGGAATATATCATTATTAAGGATCCTCTTGTACTGTGTAATAATTTAAAAGGTAGATATTACCATCTGAAGTTGGTTGTTCTTCCACAAACACATTTTGAATGGACCCATTTGAGATTACCAGATTTTAAAGTTATAGCTGCATATAATTATGTCATGTTTTGAATTAAATTATGATTAAATTTATGCGGATAAAATATCAATGATCATGCTATGCTAGAGAAAATATTCTTCACCTTTTCTGCCTCAAGTATGCTTCTGTAGCAGCAATACCGAGAAATGAAATTTAAAAAATATTCTGAATTAATTTAACATCTTCTTGTCTCTGAACAACATAAAGATCTTTTGATGAAAAATGATGAAAGTGGACCACCTTGTACTGCTCCATTCCCTGAAGTGAATGCTGCACAAATTCACCAATCTAGACGTGAAAGAGGTCATGACCCTAGTCATGGTCATGACCGTGATCGATCTAGAAATTTTAATCATGATGATATTCCTGCACTGAATAATAACCTTACTCACCAGTAGTGTAAAATGAAGGGTGAAAGTTTGAAGTGATGCAAAAAAATACAAAAAATAGATGCTATCCGTGTGGAGGAAAAGGACATTGGCCACATACCTGTTATACGCCAAGACAACTGGTTGATCTCTATTATGCATCCCTCACGAAGGTACATAATAATGAAGAAGCAAACTTTATCTCCGAGGATAGTTGAGCCTATGCATTTATATGTTTTGAAATCCCTGAAGAAAATGTAAATCACCTTTTCGGTGATGGATTTGTAATAATCTAACTATTTTACTTTTCTGTTGGTTGTATTAGTTTATATTCCTATTAGTAGTGCTTCTCTAGTATTGTAAATACATAAAGATTGTGTAATGGTGTTTGCTAGTAATACTATGATGTTTACTTTATTTTTATTTTTATTTTATAGAATATATAGATACTTCTCAAATTTTATTTGGATCAATGATCAATCATCAGGATATTTGTGCAATTAGTTGTAAAACTTTAAATTTTACTCTTGAAGTAGTGAAATAAAATTTACTCCTGGAGTGGTAAATCTCAAATTTACTTTTGAAGTAGAAAATATGAAATTTACTCCTGAAGTAGAAAATCTAAAATTTACTCAAGTAATAAATGCTCTGAAATTTACTCCCAAAATAGTAAGATTGTACATTAGTAAAACCTTTCAAACTACTCGAAGAAGTAGAACTTTAAAATTTACTTGAGTAAATAACACATGTCATGATAAATTTGGAGTTTACTAGTTCAAATAATTTTATCTATTGGTATGAATAATTTTTCATCCCGAAGATGAGCGTATTGGGTATTAGACATATATTAAAGAACTAGAAGATTCTTCATGAATTATTGGTTGTTCTCACGATAAGTTGATTGGGTTAAATAATATTGGGACTAAATGTTCTCAAATTATGAAAAGTATAAAAGGTGAATAAGGTCCCGTTCACCTGTCATTTGATATGATGCATCCTTAAGATGGTCACATGAGCGTTTATTGTCAACCCAAAGTTTGACATTCATAGAGTTGGTTGCTAAATTAAATTGAGTTAAGATCATAATTTTTAGATTGTATAATCAAGACAATTAATCTTGATAAAGTTGGTTATATTCAAGCTTGTTTATGAGAATTGAATGCCTCTGATAAATAGCTAAACCATCATTTATGAGAACAAGGCTTCATGTGTTGGTCTAAAGTATAATATATTGCATACAATAACGCTTGTATGCATTAAACCAATAAATTATGATCAATTTCTCCCTCTCAATTGGTTCATAGTCAGAAATCATATATTTTTCATCTAATAACTTTGTAATGTGCGGTGTATGATTCATGAATATACCAAGATGAACAAAGATGAATTCTCTAAAGTAGGTTGAAGTAAATGTTAGTATTTCTGACATAAGGAGGAAGATAATAAGAAGCTAAGAAATATGTTATGTATTATCGTTAGTACGATCCTCATTTAAAATATAATTCAAAATCAAATGTTAGAAGTATTTGCTGACCCAAAATTAATTTCATATTTAGCTATAGATACTACTATTATGTGTCCCTGAAGGACAGAGTCTGCAACATGCATGAAGCATGATAGAACAATCGGTTCCAAATAAAATAATCTTTAAAAAAAATGGACCAAATAATCATAATAAGGAGATAATATGCTCTTGAAAAGGGATGACATAACAATTCATGAAACCTCAAGAAGAGGTTCAGGTACCTTAAAATAATGAAGTGGTGGGATCTCAATAATTTATGTCATATTATGAACCGATACAAATGATATCTCGTCGACGATATCTTTAGTACAATAGCATGCAATATTATATAAAATTATGAGGATCTAAATTCTATATTTATTTAAGCATACTGACGTAGAAATAATTATCAAGTAGAATATGCTTCTCGGTAAGCATAAAGTTTATTTGGCCTCCAGTCGAAACTCTAGAAGATATCATGTATTTAATATTGAATGTTTTCACTTGATAATAAAATATATATGAAAATTTCAGAATAAAAATGCCTGAAGCATATAATTTAAAATCTTGAGCAATGTATTTAATCAAATTATAAAGATCGTTATATAATCTAAAATGATCAAGGTGTATGTGGTAAAATCGTCTTACAGAGTACTAGATAAATAGGTTTCATAAATGATGTCATTTATCCTTGTATATATATATATATATATATATATATTAACAAAACAACATCAGAATTTATTATAGTTGCTGTTTATGTTGATGACATAAATCTCATTAGAACTCTAGAAGAAGTTCAAAAGGCGATTAAGCATCTAAAGAAAGAATTTGAGATGAAAGATCTTGAAAAGATAAAACTTAGTCTTGGTCTGCAAATTGAAAACTTAGTAGATGGAGTCTTCAACCATCAATCTGCCTATACTGAAATGATTTTACATGATCAAAGTACATCAATTAAATACTTCAATAATTGTTTGATCACTTGAAGTGAGTAAAGATTCATTATGACCTCTATAAGAGGATGAAGAAATTCTTAGTCCTGAAATACCATATCTCAATGCTATTGGTGCACTTATATATATTTCTAATAGCACAAGGACTGATATAACCTATTCTTTTAATTTTCTATCCAGGTATAGTTCTTCTCCTGCACGTAGACATTGTAATAGAGGTAAGCATTTATTGCGATATCTAAAAGAAACTATTGATATGAGTCTGTTTTATACTAACAAAGAAGTGTAGATCTTGTTGGTCATGTAGATGCAAGTTATTTATCTGACCTACATAAAGTTTGATCTCAAATATTCTATGTTTTACATAAGGAGGTACTACTATATCATGGTGATCTACAAAACAATCTATTGCTTCTACTTCTTCAAATCATGTTGATATAATAGTTATTCATGAAGCAAGTAGAGAATGCATATGGTTGATATCGGTGAAATACTTCATCAAAGAAAGTTGTGGCCTGAAGTGTGATGTCAATATACCAATCATTCTATATGAAGACAATGTTGCATGCATAGCCCAATTAAAAGGAGGCTTTGTAAAAGGAGCACATCTTGCCAAAGTTGTTCTTCACACATGATTTTAAGAGGAATAGTGACATTAAAGTGCAACATATCCGTGCAAGTGACAATCAAGCAGATTTGTTCACTAAATATTACTAACTTCAACTTTTGAGAAGAGGTACACAAGATTGATATGCAAAGAGTTCACCATCTAAATCGGGGGTTTTCATCAATGAGAGTAATATATATTTTACTCTTTTTTCTTCACAAGATTTTATCCCATTGGATTTTCCTTGTAAGATTTTTAATGAGGCAGCACTCAAGATGTATTAAAAGATAAGTATATTTTTTTTCCTTCAATAGGTTTTTATTTTCCACTAAATTTTTTCGAGTAATGTTTTAATAAGGTAAATTATCTATCACATGGACATACAATAGGAGTGTTGTAAATTCGGTGAATGGACATGTGGCAAGCTTGTTAAGGAAGCTTATTGCCAAGCTTCCTGCAGAAGATTGACAGACTTGTTATGGAAGCTTATTGTAAAGCTTCCTGCACACACACACACACACACACACATATAAGCATGCTACTTGGCTTATAAAGAATAATATAGATATATGAAGAATGAAAAGTAAAATACTATTCCCTTTCTCTCCTTGTAATTTACTTTTATTTCAACTTTCATTTTATAACACATGGTATGTATATTTGATTGATATCCAAATATTGTGTCGTGCGCCTCCCTCCCTAGGGCTGCTTATCGGATGGATCAGATAGACCATTATACTTAACGATTTGGCTTATCGGTTATCAATTTTATAATATATAAATTCACTTGCCATCCAATAAGATAATGGTTGGTTCGGTAACGGATAAATAATTATCGCCCAATTATCGTCTGGTGTATCGGACCTCCACAATTTGACTACAAAAATAGATAAATAGTAGTACTATATCGTGATAAAGAGAAAGTTCTTATAACTTTCTATGCAACATGGTTGTGCAGGGAAGAACCTACTGAGCCATTCTACTACTTGCAGTTGGAACCTCTAAGAGAAAAGCATAGTAAAGCTTTGGTTTTGTTAATTTCTAAACATGTATCAAGAAGAACGATTAGTCACTACGAATACATGATGAATATCTATTCACTATCGCCAAAACAGATACGGTGGGAACTCCATAAATCACAATATATTATAAAATATGGTTTTATTTCTAAAAGAAATGAAGATGGCATACCGACCGAAGAACCAATGTTGAAAGCTCTAGCAGTCAATTGGAGCCTTTTCTTTGCAAAGCTCTGAAAGTCCAAAGGCCGAATATATTATATTACTTTTACTCCTAATAATTGCTCTTTAGTTTTTATTAAGGTTAATTAGTAATGGGCTTTAGGTTATTACACTAGAATTAAGATATATTAGGTTAAGAGTTTATATTTTATAATAATATATTATGTATTTTAATTTTTATATATCTAGGTGGAAAAGTATAAGTATATTAGGTAATTCTTAACGGGTTAACGGTGTATCCGATAAGAAAATTAAGTAATTCACCCCACATCAATAAGCCGTTAATTATAAAATTTCAGTCCGTTCACCAACCATTTATCTTATAAGCTAACACCAATAAGTCGATAGGCCAATTTTGCGGTTGTCTTATTGGATACGATTCGGTTTTGAATAACCCTACCCTTCCCTCTTTTTAATTTATTCCATTCACCTGGAAATATGAACTAATATATGATCTTTCTTATTTTTTCTATTTGAACTATGTTAAATATTGGAGTGAAAATATTTTTTTTTCTTGTTATTATAATTATACTCTTAGCCGTGTTTATGTTTATATCTAATTACAACACTCGGAGATATGAATGACTAATAGCCAATTTGGCTAAAATTTTAAAATGTATTTATTTTTAAAAGTAATTCTTTTAAAATTTCTCTTTAAAAAATATTTTTTTGTAAGAAACAATTTGTGTTTGACCGATGAAATTAAAATTTTTTTTTGAGCAGTCATTAGTGTTTAGACAAGCTTTTAAAAAGTATTTTTATGTCTATTTTTCTCAAAAGTATTTTTCAATAAAAGTTATTTTTAGGAGAAACTACTTTTTTAGCTTATGAAAAACTGTTATTTTTGTTTTCAAAAACACTTATTTTTTTTTAAAAGCTTGACCATACACCTCATTTTTTAAAAAATAAGACCTTTTGAGGAAAAATAAGCACATATGAAAAAAAAATAAGTTAGACCAAACAGGTTATGAGAGATGTTTTCACCACTATCCTAATTCTTTCTGGAGAAGAATTTCCATGGTTCAATTGATTTTTTGATCTCGGGATGATACTCTCTCTGTTTTATTTTTATTTTTATTTTTTCACTCGGTGTTCGGTACCCACATTGGAGCCCCGACTAATTTAGATCGTGCACTGCAAAGCCTATTCTGAGGGTGGCACTTCCAACAAGATTTTCTCCATACCTAGGACTCGAACCTGAGACCTCTGATTAAGGGTGGAGTAGTCCCATCATTACACCACTACCCATGTTGGTTCTCTGTTTCATTTTATTTGATCTATTTTGACTTGATATTTCTTTAACCAAATATTGCAGATTTATTTTACTAAATTAATCTTATTAATAATCAGAAACACATCTAAATTATCAATTTTTTGCGCGTTTCAAACCTCAACTATCCATTGTTATATTACCAAACTAAACGAAGTAACGAACACTACTATTTAGAGATAGATTAAAATTTGATTTACAATATAAAATATAAATTTGGAGGAAGAAAATAGTTTCATCTTTCTTTTAGTGATAGCGAGAGATACATACCTACATAGAAACTAGTTATTATTATAAAACCATGAATAATAATGTTGAGTGCCCAAAATATTCTTTACAGGTTGAACAACCTTTATACCTTTTAAGTTATAATTTCCTCCACCAGAAAACTTACTAATGCATACAAATATAATTTTATTTTAAGACTAAAACAAAACATATTTGTATTAGGATAAGCCTAATTTGCTCTTTTTAATTTTTTATGCAACACACCTTCAGTTTTCCGAAACCCATTAGCTTTTGGACATCATAAAACCCATTAGCTTTTGAACATCATACCCTGTCGACGTAAACTTCATCACACGATTTGGAGATTAGATTAGGGTCTGGAAACATTCGAGGGTATTACCTTAGCTGTTTACCATGAGGGGATAATTATTTTGTCGTAAAAATGTATTTTTGGGAACACATTTTTATAGAAAATATTCTTCTTAAAAAAATTGTTGTAGAAAAAGTATAAACTATTTATCAAAAGATTCATGATTGTCAAAAACATGTTATTGTTAAAGGTTGTGTGTCAATAAATTTTGAAACACATACATCGGTTAAAGATTTTAAGTTATATTTCAATTAATTTTGAAACAAATGCATTAGTTAATAGTTTTGAGTTACAAAGAACATGAATTTGATAAATTCATTATTCTTTAAAATTTTATGTTTTAGGTTCTTGAAATAAAGTTACTTTTTGTTTTAAAGTATTCATGAACCTATTAACTATTAATTAATTAATACTTTTCTCTTGCATTAAAATTTTATCCTATAAATAGTGTTTATTTTGTTTGGAAGACAAGCACTCAAAATTACATTCTCCTTGAAAAACATTTGAGAGACATTGATCAAATGGTGAAATCACCAATTCAAGAATAGAAGAGCAACATTCTTGAATGCTACTTGTTTTGTGCCTTAGTTGTATCCCGAAGATAGAGTTGTTACTAGTTCTTCCGTTTGCTCGTGGGTGAGACTCCAACAATCTTCAAGAAGCGTATTATCGTGCCTCTAAGCCAAACAAGTTTTATTTTGAATTTTTTGTACAATTATCATTATTGTTCTAACAATTTGAAGATAGTTGTCTCTATGACTTCTACATCAATATCAGATAGTATTCCATCTTTGTCTAATCCTAATTTTGAAATATTTGATGAAAAAGACTTTTCCAGATGTCATGGAAACATTGAATTATTTTTAAGATGATTAAAGTTGACATATGTTCTTGAAGAACCTTGTCCTAATGCTCCTGGTTCTGAGGTAGCATCTGGCGAGGTTACTTTGATTAAAGAACAAATTGCCAAATGGTAATATGATGATTATTGTGCAAGAATTATATTCTTGGAGGAATGTCCAACAAATATTATGATCAATATTATATTGAATGAAAATATGCTAAAGAGATATGAGACACTCTTTAAGCTATTTATTTAGCAAAAGAGGTGAGTTCTAAGAAATTTCTTATTTCAAATTATATGAAGTTCAAAATGGTTGATGACAAGTCAATCACTGAAAAAGTACAAGAATTCCAACTTATAGCTGATAAAATTGCTATATCTGGAATTGCTCTTGATGAAAACTTTTATGTTGTTGCTATTGTATCAAAACTTCCTCCATCTTGGAAAGAGTACCGAAGCAAACTCTTACACAAAAAAGAAGATTTAACTTTTGGACAATTGTTGTAACAATTGCAAATTGAACAAGAGACACGTTGGCACGATAAAAATAGTTTGAAGGAACCTATCATAAAAGCTCATATGGTTGAAGAAAATCAAACAAGAAGGAACCTGAAAATAAGAATTTTTCAAAGGCAAAGAAGACTACAAATTTCAAGCGTAATGGTATCAATTTTAAATCTGGTAAATGCTATCATTATCACAAAGTTGGTGTAAGACCCCGCAAAATCCTAAGCTTAACTCAGTCCGTTAAAGCTTGAAAAGAGATCCCAGACTTAGAAATTTCAGCTAAGTATTTATACCTAGAATTTTAGCCTTCATAATTTGGAGATCTTATTTCATGACCCATATGACCTTAAAATGTCGATCCTTGAATTGAATCATGATAAGGTATGTCAATAGATCACTCCGGGTGAGTTTCAGATTTTTCGAACCTCATTTGAAACAAGTTTGGATAGCCTAAATAGTGGGTCAACGCGATCTCGACGCGCTACGTTGTCCATCGCGTCAATAATTTTTTCCCAGTCTCAGAGTGCAGATTCCAGTGAAGCAACACGAACTCGATACGACACGTTGGCCATCGCGTTGATGCCATCGATGCAATGCATTGGTCTGCGTGTCACTGAGCATGATTTCTTCTCTCTTAATTCCGCGTTTAGAGGGGTAAATAGTTCTTTTTCTCACCTTATATCAGCCCCAAAAACATGTAATTCATCCCTCAATAAGCAAAATACACTCACTTTCTCTCAAATTCTCTCAAGAACAAACCCTAAGCCATCAAATTCAAGATACAAGTCTCCAGGAATTCCCCACAACTTTCAGAGAACTAACAATCAATGTATGTTAGGTGTTCATCCAAGGGTTTTCTTCCACCCTTGGAGTTCAAGAACCCTTTTTAAATTACAATTTAATTTTTTTCACAAATTTCATGTTGAATTTGATTGTATTCATGATTATGATATTAGTTGAGTTTATAATCCATGATTACTTACAAGTTTCATGAGAAATAAATAGCATATGTGTGTTGTTATATGGATTCATGTTAAAAACCCTTGAATTTGTGAGTTTGGAATTGTGATCATGATGCTTGCATGTTGACTAGTATTATATGCATAAACTATGGCCCACAAGTGTTTGATAAAATGTTCATGTGAGCTTAGTAGTGCAATCATATCATGTTAGCATGTATACAAGTTTACACCACACAAGTGTTTGATAAAATGCCTTAAAGAATGAATTGTGATTAAGTGATAAGTTATTATGCTTTCAAGATTGTGCTATGTGGTTACTATTTACGCAATCGAGTCTTGGGGTTATCTAATACCCGACAATCTAGATGTTTACCTAGATTTACAGTAGTTTCAGAATAGTCTCAGTGATATCACGTCTAGTAGCACTCAGTCAGATAACAGAACTCAATATATTTCTCCAGTTAGCAGAACTAACTGTATTTAGTCAGTTATCAGAACTCAATGAGCTCAGTCCAGTTCAGTTAGATAGCACGATCAGTAATATTTTAGTCAAGCCTAGTACAGTCTTAAAATCAATTTAGTGTCTATTCAGTTCGGAGTAGGAATCAGCACCGAGTGAACCCAGGGATGGGGGCATTCCTGTCAGTAAAGTGTTTGACCCTTAGTAGCAATTCCTGCATTACAGAACTACATAGACAACATAGGTTGAGATGTCTTCCTACCAGTTTAGTGTTGATATATCTTGTATGAGTTTTGCTGCCATCGAGGGTTAACGAAAGGGCTTCCTATCAGAGAAGGTTAACTCATAGCCATTGTTAGTATCCCTTGGCAATATGCTAACACCCTTCCAAATGGGGTCACAAGTTAGACCCCAACTCAGTTCATGATTGGGGTATGTTGGTTATATGAACACTCCCATAATTTCAATTTCATACTCAGTATAAAACCTCAATTCAATTTTAGAATCAGGACTGTCAGATACAATCACCTAGCTCAGTATAGAACTCAGTTCAGTTCTACAGAATTAGGACTGTCAGAAACAGTCACTTAGTTAACAGTAATACAGTACCAGTAAGATCAGATATCAATCATTCAATTTTTAGAACCTATTATCCAGTGTTAATGAAATCTCAGTCACAGTAGACACAACTATGTGCATAGCATTGCATAATCAGTATTTACAACAGTTTCAGATATACATGTACTCTTATTCAGTTATTTTCATATTATTCAGTCAGTCATTGTTCATGTATTTGAACCCATACATTCAGCCTTACTTTATCTAGCATACAAGTACATTCAAAGTACTAACGTATACCTTTCTTTTACACTATGATGTCTTATATCATAGGTTCAGACGCACGGGCTCCTGACCGTACTTAGCTGTCCAGCCCATCAGCAGCAGATTTAGTAGTTTGTCCTCATAGTTCGAGGATATAATTTTATTTTAGTTTATCAGTACCTCAGTAGTCGGAGTTAGTTGGGGGCTTATCCCATCAACTCCATATTCAGATAGTTCAGTTAGAGGCTCTTCAGACTAGATTATTTCAGACAGTTATTCAATTTTCAGATATGATTGTCAAATGTTCAGTATTTAGTATTTACATATCAGTATTTGATTCAGTTTTGAACCTTATGGCAGTTTTAGACAAATTTCTGCGTTATTACAATATTATTATTTAGTGATTACAGTAGGTACCAGTCATGGGTTAGCTTGTGGTCCTTTGAGATTATGAGCATTATGTGACGTCCGGGGTGCAGACTCGGGGCGTTACAGTTGGTCACTATGAACGTTATTGTAGAATTCTCAAAGCCAAAAAGAAGAAAGAAAAAGCAAATTAAAATAAAAAGATGATCTTGTGGCAATGGTCACAGAAGCATTTGTAGCGGAAGATCAAGTGGAATGGTCAATAGATACTGGCGTAACTCATCACATATCAGTTAACCAAAATTCTTTCAAAACTTATGAATTAGTGGTGTACGATAAAATTATATATATGGGGAACTCCTCCTCTACTAAAGTTGTTAGGAAAGGAACTGTTGAATTAAAATTTACTTTCAAAAAGATAGTTACATTGATGGACGTATTGCATGTTCCTGATATTCGAAAGAATTTAGTGTCAGGTATGCTTTTTTTGAAGCATGGTTTTAAAATAGTTTTTGAGGCAGATAAGTTTATTTTATCTAAAAATGACCTGTTTGTTGGAAAAGGTTATGTTTCAAATGGAATATTTAAACTTAATATTGAAAATAAAAATATTTTTGCTTATCTTGTCGAGTCTCTGGACTTATGGAATGAATGTCTGGGACATGTGAATTTTAGATCCATTCAACTTATGGTGAATAATGGATTAATCAAAGATTGTGGAACGAGTCATACTACTAAGTGTCTTACTTGTAGTAAATGCAAGATTACAACGAAGCCCTTTAAGACAGTTGAAAGGACTTTCATACTTTTACAATTAAACCACACTGATATTTGTATTGTTTGTCACGTAATGGAAAGAGGTATTTTATCACTTTTATTGAGGACTACTCAAGATATACTTATGTCTTTTCATTGAAAATAAAAGATGAAACATCCGAGACTTTCAAAACATATAAAGAAGAAGTTGAAAATAAATTGAGTTTGAAAATTAAATTGATTAGGTCTAATAGAGGTGGAGAGTACTTAAAGTCAAATTTTATTGATTTTTGTGAAAAAGAATGCATTGAAAAACAATTGACTATGTCCTATACACCACAACAAATTGGTGTAGCAGAAAGAAAAATAGGGCTTTCATAGAAATGGTTAATTCTATGCTTTATGGCTCTGGTATGTCTGAAAATCTATGGACTGAAGCCTTACTTTTAGCATGTATTATTTTGAATAGAATTACTTCCAGGAATCATGATGAATGTACATATGAACTTTGAAATAATCAAAAACCAAATATACATTATTTCTAAGTATGGGGTTCCTTGGCTCATGTTCGATTGCCAGATCAATATTTATCCAAGATTGGATATAGAAGAGTAGATTGTGTGTTTATTGGTTATTCACAAAAGAGTAAGGCTTATAGATTTTTAAATCTTGAGACCCCAAGTCCTCACACAATTATTGAATCTTTACATGCTAACTTTTTTGAGCATATATTTCCTAAGAAAAAAGATTCTTTTGAACAAAATGCAAGTTCTTTTATTTCTCCTCTTAAAAGAAATATAGTTAAGCCATTGGAAGAAAGACAACCAAAACGTAGTTCAATATCAACCAAATTAAAGGACTTTGGACCTGATTTTCAAGCTTATTTGATTGAAAAGGATCCTGAAAGTTATGCTGAAGCTATGTCTTCACATTATGCTCCATTTTGGCATGAAGACATTGATGATGAAATGTATTGTATACTGTCTAATAATACATGGATATTATCAGATCTTCCTCTTGGATGTAAACCAATTGGTTGCCGATGGAGTTTTAGGAAGAAAATGAAATCCGATGGTACTTTAGATAAGTACAAAGCCTATTTAGTAGTTAAAGACTTTACTCAATTGAAAGATATTGATTATTTTAATACTTTTGTACCTGTATCTCGGATGACCTCTATTCATCTCCTGATTGCTTTAGAAGCAATTCATGGTCTTGTGATTCATCAGATGGATGTGAAGACTGCATTCTTGAATAGAGATCTAGAAGAAGAAGTTTACATGAAATAACTAGAAGGATTTTCAATCTTGATCAAGATCATAAAATTTGTAAGCTTCTTAAATCTCTTTATGGATTAAAACAAGCTCCAAAATAATGGCATGGTAAATTTAGAAAAGTTATGATTTCTAATTGCTACTTAATCAATGGTGGATATATCTGCATATTTAGTAAATTTTAAGAAAATTTTGGTGTTATAATATGTCTTTATGTAGATGACATGTTGATCTTTGGAATTGATATTAAAAGAGTCATAGAAACAAAATACTTTCTTTCTTCTCAGTTTGAAATGAAAGATCTTGGAGAAACTGATGTAATTTTAGGCATCAAAATTGTAGATCAGCAAATGGTTTGACTCTTACTCAATCAAGTTATTTTGAGAAGGTTCCAAAGAGGTTTGGTCATATTGACGACAAGCCTGCTCCTACACCATTTGATCCTAGCATCAAACTAGTGTGAAACTCCAGTGATATTATTGATTAATTGACATATTCTCAAATTATTGGGAGTCTTATGTATGCCATGCATTGTACTATGCCAGATATTGGTTATGCAGTAAGAACTTTGAGCAAGTTTACTGGCAGACCTGGAGTTAAGTATTGGAATGATTTAATTCATGTTTTAAGTTATCCGAAGGGTACAATTAATGTTGGCCTGCATTATTCTACCTTTCCAGCAGTTATTGAAGGCTACAACAATGCCACTTAGAATTTTGATCCGAATGACTCTAAATCTATTACTGCTTGAATTTTTACTTTGATTGGAGAAACAATATCTTGGATATCAAAGAAGTGGACATGTATTACTCACTCAATGATAGAATCAAAATTTATCGCTATGTCTTCTGCTGGAGAAGAAGCTGATTAGCTGCAGAGTATGCTAATAGATATTCAATTATGAGGTAAGCCAATACCATCTTTGACTATATATTATGATAATAAAGCTGCTATATTTTGGGCTTTAAGTGATTGTTACAATGGCAAGTCAAGACAAGTCCGTCTCAAACACAATCATGTGAGAAGATTGTTGGAGGATAGCATAATATCGCTTCAATATGTGATGTCTAAACTCAATTTAGCAGATCCTTTTTCTAATGGCTTAGGCTAGAAATTGGTGGTACAAACTTATAATGGGATGGGAATAAAGACTGTTGTAGATTGATTGTACTTTATGGAAACCCTACCTAATGATGTAATCGTGGGTTCAAAGGAAAAACCAAGTAAAGTTACAATTGTGAAGCACATCTATAAAATTTTCTTTTTCCCTAGAGAGTGAATAGATGTACATAAGTTGAGATTTTTTCTCTAGATAAATCTATAAGACTGATCTCGGTTGGAGTAAATCATAACAATCTTGATAGATTTAACAGTATTCCTACAAAAGAGAAGAATGAGATTATATTCTCTTAATAAGTTTGTACATCTATTTCGGTTGGAGTGTGTAGGAACACTCTTGATAGATTTACTGATACTTTGTTGTAAAGGAGGATGAGATTAATTTCTCTTAATGAAATTCATAGACTACTTAGTCAGAGTATGCAAAGTTACTCTTGATGAATTCACCGCACTAAGTGTGAAGTGGAGGCCGCTTCAATAAGATTTTAATGGGGAAATCTTAAAGAACTTAGCTAAAAGGATTCAGGACACTTGGCCGTAAGGTGTCAAAGGATTTTGAATTTCACCGAAACATAGTAATATGCGTGGAGTATTTTTCTACTTCATTTAATGAACCACTTAGTTCAAGATTTGTTCACTAAGTTGTCAATAATTTAGAAAGACTTCACTAGCTAATGGTTCAAGTCCAAAAGACACCATTATTGATGAATGTTCCTAGATTGATGTCTTAAATGAATTTTATTTTGAAGATAAATTTTTTTGAAACAAGTGGGGCGATTGTTATTGTTAAAGGTTGTGTTTCAATAAATTTTGAAACAAATACATCGGTTAAATATTTTGAGTTATGTTTCATTAATTTTGAAACAATTGCATTAGTTAATAGTTTTGAGTTACATAAAACATGAATTTGACAAATTTCTTCTTTAAAATTTTACCTTTTAGGTTCTTGATATAAAGTTACTTTTTGTTTTAAAGTATTCATGAACCTATTAACTATTAATTAATTAATACTTTTCTCTTGCATGAAAATTTTACGCTTTAAATAGTGTTTATTTTGTTTGAAAAAATAAGCACTCGAAATTACTTTCCCCTTGAAAAACATTTGAGAGACATTGATCAAATGGTGAAGTCACCAATTCAAGAATAGAAGAGCAACATTCTTGAATGCTACTTGTTTTGCGGCTTAGTTGAATCCTGAAGATAGAGTTGCTACTAGTTCTTTCGTTTGCTTATGGGAGAGACTCCAACTATCTTCAAGAAGCGTATTATCGTGCCTCTAAGCCAAACAAGTTTTATTTTTAATTTCTTATACAATTATCATTATTGTTCTAACAAAACATAATGATGGTAATCACCATAGCTAAGTAGAATGTATTATTTATTAATTTGGAAGTATGAATAATACTGTTGATCAAAATATCCATTAAAAATTAATTTACTTATTTACCCCTTTTAAGTTATAATTTCCTCTAAAAACTTATTAATGAGTGGAAATGTAATTTTTTCTTAATGTAGAAAGATATTATTGGTGTTGTGCAATTTATTTATTATTATCGAGATTGATGATACAATACAAGACAATTATATGTAAAATTATTTTAAATTTAGCAATTAAAATCCTAAATTACAATGACATGTTTAAGAAAGTTTCTTGAGTTTTCTAAAGTTTAATTCCAGATTATATATATTCACAATTGAGGGTGTGGGGAAGGAAAATATTTTTTGATTTTTATGTTTGGTTGTCTTAATGTGTTTGAAAAATATTTTTCAAAAATAGATGTTTTTCTTAAATTTTTTAAAAAATGATGGAATCGAAATCAGAAGTTGGATCTCGAGTCGATGTCGAAAGTCAAGTTCTAGTCTGGGATCTCAGGTTGGGTGTCAAGATTGGGCATAGAGGACGAATCTAGAGTAGACTACGTGTCGAGCTTGCATCCAGGTCTAGGGCCTCAGGTTTAGTTTGGTAATCAATAAAGGAGGGGGGGGGGGGGGTGATTGAAATTTGTATACCTGTCGACTAAAGCTATCAGTCAAATTCCCTACACAACAATGATAGTACCAAAGAAAAGATAATGACAGAATGTAAAGAACCAAAATTAAGTAAAGGACACAAGAAGATTTATCTTGGTTTGAAACACCCTTGTGGTGCCTATTTCTAGTCCTCTTGGGTTGTACGAGGTTCTCTTAGAGCAACTTAAATTATAACAGTGCTTTTCCCAAAAACTTTATAGGGTAGCTTTATGGTAGTAAAGGACACAAGAAGATTTATCTTGGTTTGAAACACCCTTGTCTAAGCTTCTAGCTTCTTCGCTGTTTTGTTTTCACTATAATGTATTACAATGATTTGTATAAGAATAAATAAGTAACTAGGATATCACTCAAGTGAAGATGTACAAGTATGAACCTAGACTTCTACACTTTATTTATACATATTTGAACAAAAGGACCGTTGGAGAATGTTAACTGATCTTCTCTTGCCATGGAAAATATATTTTCCTTGATTTGGGGGATTAGAATTTCCTTTCTTCTAATCTCATGCTCTATTAGATAGGGGAATCCAAGAGATTTGAAAGATCATATAGGTTGAATGTTGAATAACTAAATGACGTCATATGTATGTATCAGATACGTCCATATTTCCTTCCTTAAGCTATTGTGCTGAATATCTCCTTCTTTCTTAAATATGTGTGCTAACAGTATTCTTGCCTTTTATGTTGATTGTACTTCAATAACCTTGAGACCTTGATTTGATGCTTTCCTTCTTGGACTTGGGATTTTTTTTTGTAGGCGAATTGCTTCCATAAATATACTGCACGAACGTAAGGATTAGTGTGTCATTATTAAAACTATATTTTGGGGCTAACAATCTCCCCTTTTTGATAATGAAAACAATAAGAACTTCGTTCATTGAACTTCCCTGAATTTTTGTGAAGACTCCCCCTTTGATTGTATTGGCTTCTTCTTATGTCATGACACTGTTTTTACCTGTGTTTTCTAGCATAATTAAAAATAAAATAAAATAAAGGAACACATGATACCAAAAACATAATTAAAGGAAGGACAAGTTTTATTGAGGATAATTCTCAGATAGGGACACACCCCTACTGAATCAAGAATAGGGCAGATTACTTATTTTTCAGGAAGTAGGTTAGGGTATTGATCACGGTCCTACAAAAATCATCATAGATTTTTTGCTCATTCTTGGAGAAATTTGAGCAGTACGTCTGACAAGTAACAACAAGCTCATTATGAGCGGAGTTGTCTCTTGCCTAAATAGAGTCAACTTGATTGATCAACTTACTTTCTATGTGAACTCCTTAAATTTTCAACCCATCCATTGCAAGTCGTAGCTGTCCAACATCCATGCCTATATCCTTGGTCACTTGAAAAATATTTCCAACACTTTCCTATAAGGAAATCTGACCTTCTTCCAAGGTCATCTGACGTTTATGCATTTCCTTGTGAAGTACACCCTCATTGTCAACTGGGGACTATCCAGAGTTGGTTTTAACAGAGCAAGCTTGGTCGAATCCATTTTACACAATTGGTAGTCAATAAGAATATAACCCATGATTTTGAATGCTCGGGTGTCATAAGTACAAGTAACATCCACAACAAGAGACTTAGTAAGATCAATCATAGAGTAAAGCTAATGCGGGAGATTATAGCACCATTAGGTAGACTAGTAGAAGAACTAAAATCATGAGCACTTTCCAACATGTGTTACCATGCACTCCAACTTAAGGGATACTTCATAACAATATAGCATAAAACAAATAGAATCTTAGTTGAAATACTACTAAATGAGCTTTTTTGGGAAACCGAAGTTGTAACAATCATATGGGCCAGAATTCAATTTTCAAAGCGTAAAGACAGAGGTCCAAAATCAGAGAGGTCTTGTCACGACCCAAAAATGAGGGTCATGGTGACATTTGTCGTGCCGTACCTTGACAGGTAAACCTATCACCCAAACTGATACGAAAAGAGAAAAAGATAGAAATGTCTCAAGGTAATGCTTCTAGAACGAAGCCGAACCATATAAGTAATCATAACAATGCGGAAAGAACTTATCCAACATACCAATCATGCCCAAAACCAGGTGTCAATAGTGTAAGAACAACTAATACAATCCAAGAGTTAAATACATCAGAAAAATAACCACAAAGGAATAATAACTGTCTCCGAATACTAATAAATACATAACTACTATAGAAAGATTGAGGTGAAATTTGGACGCATAAATGTCCAACCGCTACCTTGGAAGCTCCAATAATTTCCCGAGTCAATCAAGCTGAGACGCACTAGAGCTAGGACCTGCACCGAAAGGGCACAGTAGGCATGAGTACGGTCCACTTGTACTCAGTAGGTATCATAGGCCGACCAAGAAAAGTAGTAAGTAAAGCATACAAAATAAACACTAAGGGCACGTCACCTGCAATCAAAAAATGTCCCACAACGGTAGCCCACACCACTTGCACTAACATTTCTAATATATCCCACATATTATACAACAACACACCAAGATATAGAACACAAGTATACATTATGTCACATAAAAATAGAACAAGAGAGAAT
Organism: Capsicum pubescens; assembly: GCA_030864215.1. NCBI lineage: Eukaryota > Viridiplantae > Streptophyta > Magnoliopsida > Solanales > Solanaceae > Capsicum > Capsicum pubescens. The sequence continues at coordinate 113,332,111 of CM061544.1, forward strand.
ATGTAGATACCAGATCATCAAATACAAGTAAAGGAAGGTAAGACAAATACATAAATGGCAAGTCAATAAGGTAATACAACACAACATAAACACAATAAAGTAAGGGTAATGTATATGATGATGTTGATGATGTTGTACGAGGTCGTCATACAACCTCCGGGTTCATTGCATAGTCCGCGTGTATACCTGCGGAGTTAAAGATTCCCGATGTAGGACCCATGGGGGTTCTTCAACCTATATACAATCCACATATCTCATATCTCATTTCCAGCATATCTAAAAGGGTTTTATAAGGTGTTACAATATTTTTTAAAAAGGAGTTGCCAGTGTTTCTCAGATGTTGCCATGGTAGTACCAATGTTTCATGAATGAGTATGATATGAAGATGTAATGATCACAACCAATCACAATGAGTATTTCTACAACCAACCATATGATATATTTCCACAACCAACCACAATGATACATTTCCACAACCACATGAGCCAATATCCACTCATTATTTTCGTTTCATCCATGAATTTACACATTTCTCATATGCCAATAAAGTATGAATATAATCACAATACATCAATGGTACCACATTAAGAATTTTAACAACACAATACAATTATTCACATGTATTAAAGACTATCAATATCACATAGGATCCCACACGGTCACACATATCACATAATAACTCAATTTCGATAATTATATGACATATAAGCCCCCACATAGGCACAACACATAAATAGCCATTTTTCATGATTAGTATCCACCCTTAACATATATTTTGTATCATCATTTACTGCTCAACTTAGTCTGAAAGAGTTAAGCCATAACCTATCTCGAAAGCCGAAACCGGTCCGCTACACTTGAACTCGTGACCTTACTTTTGACAAACAATCTTGAACTTCACTAAAAATATCAAATATGAAATCTACACATAAAAACAAAACCAACTATACTCATATTTACTACTTTTGATTTGTGGTCACAATGGACACCTAAAACTAATTTCCGAAAGAGAAGGGCAAAATCAAAACTTTACTTTAAAGTTTTCCATATTTTTAGGAACCTACAACTGAAAACCCAAGTTAAATAGAGTTAAAAATGAGTTTTAAATCAAAGAAAACTAATTTTTGAGCTTTATCGGGTAAAATCTTTAAAATCCGAGTTAAAATCAAGAATCGAAGTTGTTTTGAAGGTTAAATTGATGAAAAACTAGTAATTATAAGATAAAAATATTATTCAAGTGAAAATAAGTGAAATTTGGGTTTAAAATCATGCCCTAAGATTTTTGGGGTTTTGAGAAATTAATCAAGAAATTATTAAGAAAAGGGTGAATTCTTACCTTTAATCCGTAATAAAACCAAGAAAAAAGTGTTAATCTAGCTTTCCAAGCTCCCACAAACTTTACTTTTAAGCTCGCATACATTTAAATCCCAAGAAGCAAGATGAAAATGAGCAAAATGAGTCAAAAAAGGGGTGAAAATATGCTATTTATAGCAGATTTTCTGCAATAGCTGATGTTTTTATTTGGTCGATCGAACTTCAACGGGGTGCTCGGAATTCGTTCGGAGTGCTATACATGCAAACAAACTATGCAACTATACTAAATTCAACGTTCCGGATGCGTTGGAGATATCATATTTTCATAAAAACATCATTTTCACAAAGTTGACCCCTGAAACTTAAAATTATAATTTTCCAAATCGAGGATCGAAATGAGATTTAAATGCCGTAAAATCATACCAAACATGCTAACACCCTAAAATCGATATTTCGGATCTACTAATGAAGTCAGATTTTCCATCCAAGGTCATTTTGATCAAATGTGGGTCCTACACCCATATTTTCAATTTTCCAACTTTCTGACCTTTAGGTCAAAATGAGCTCGGGTGCACCGGGACCCAAACCAAAGGTCTACCTAGCCTAAAATCGATATTCTAGTGTTGCTGGCACAGTCCGTTGTCCATCAATCGCACGGATTAAAAGATATCCACATAAGTCCAAAATAAGGATCTCAAAGCCATAAAAAACCACAATATTGCATAAATGATACCAAAATGCATCGAAAATCATGTCAATCACTCCCACACCCCAGAAATATCATAATGCAACAACGGGGAGGGGTAAAATAGATAAATCACACAAAATCAGAAATTTCACATATTTCATCAATTTTTTAGGTCGTTACATCATCCACCACTAAAAATCTAGTTCGTTCTCGAACTAAGGCAAAAGAAATACCTGAATCAAAAAAGAGTTGGGGATAAGAACTATGCATATTAGACTTGACCTCCCAAGTAGCTTCATCTAGAGTTTGATGCCTCCACTGGACCTTAACCATAGGGACCATCTAGAGTGCAATCGCCTAACATCCCTAGCCAAAATGGAAATCGTCTTCTCCACAAAGTACAACCACTCATCTAACTGAACCGAATCCCAATGAATGACATGAAAATCATTTGGAATATAAAGGCGAAGCATAGAAATATGAAAAACTAGATGGATACCTGATAGATAAAGGGGAAAAGACAACTCATAAGACAAAGAACCAACAGTCCGAAGAATTCTCAAATGGACCAATGTACCTGGGGCTAAGCTAGCACCTCTTCCCAAATCTTATCACACCCTTCATGGGTGAAACATGAAGGAAAACATGATCACCAACACCAAATCTCAAGGCACGAAGTCTACGATTAGCATAACACTTCTGCCTACTTTGAGCCGCTCTATGTCTATACTGAAAGACCCGAACTCTATCTAAAGACTCACAAAGCAAGTACACACCTTGAATAAAATGCACCCTTCTAAGTTATCCTTGGAACACCTAGAAACACCTGAATAAAATGCACCAATCCAAGCTATCCTTGGAACACTTGACAAAGCTAAAGTCATGGTCTTGGTAAAATAATCTAAGACAGCATGATAAGAGATAACCAATCCATACCCAAAATAATATCAAAATCGATCATATCTAACACAAGCAAGTCTACCAAAGTCTCACGCCTGGTAAAAGTCACAACACAAGATCGGTGAGCCTGATCCACCACTAAAGAATCACCTACCGGGGTGGATACACAAATAGGCATGGCAAGAGGCTCACTAACAGAATCAAAACCCAAAGTAAAATACACAGACACATAGGAGAAAGTCTATCCGTGATCAGATAATAGAGGTGCAGGTCTGAAAAAAATGGGGACAATACCTATAATCAAAACATCAGAAGACTCTACCTCAGGTCTAGCTGGTATAGCATAACACTGTCCACGACTACTAACTGGCTGAGTATCCCTACGACCACCAACTGCCTGCATGGCCCCATGGCCACTCCCTCGAGCTTTACTACCTCTACCCCCCGCACCTCTGGTAGCACCTCTACCCCTCACAGATAAAATAAGAGTAGCTTGAATCACCCGACGGGGGACAGTTTTTGGCCACATGGCTAATCTCATCAATACATAGCAACCTCGACCAGTCTCAATAGGAGAAGGTACAACTGGGCCTGAACGACCACCCTAAACTACTGGACTGGAAGTTCCACCAACTAAACTCTGTAATGCCACCTACACTGGTCTACCATGGTATCTATGAGAACCTCTAAAATCTTGGCCTTGAGAGTTCTAACTCCTAAACTCACCAAAACGTCGTCTTGGCGCCTCCCTGATATACACTAAGAATACCCCTTGTTATCTTAGCATGATCCATAATACTTTGAAAAGAAGCCCGAAACACAACCATATGAGACGTAACCAACTGAAGGGAGACATCCAAACCCTTCACAAACTTTTGAATCTTCTCAGACTCGGTAGAAATGCTACCTTAGAAATATCTGGACATGGCATGAAATTGTGCCTCATACTTAGCAACTGTCATGGAGCCCTACTCTAAATAATCAAATTCATCCAGCATACGGTCTCTCAAACTGAAAGGCACAAATCTCTCTAGGAAAGCCTCAGTGATCTGATCCCAAGTCATCTCGGGAGAGTCACGGGGTCTACAACTGAAAAGTGACCTCCACTAATCTCTCGCTATATCTCTCAACTGATAAGAGGTATAAGAAACTCCATTCGCGCAGAAAGAGTGAAACACAACTCAGAATACAAGGTATGCAAGAATTCGCATGATAAGGAATAAATGAGGAAGGTTTCCTAAAGACATCCTATAGCCTCTCAAAGATAGATACGTACATCTACGTATCAATATACGAGACTCTATTAGACATCTCGTTCTTACACTATTGAGACCAATGATACCTGGTTGCTCTGATACCAATTTGTCATGATCTAAAAATGAGGGTTATGATGACACTTGTCGCGGCGTACCTTGACAAGTAAGCCTATCATCCAAACTAATACGAAAAGAGGAAAAAATAGAAATATCCCAAGGTAAGGCTTCTAGAACGAAGCCAAACCATATAAGTAATCATAACAATGCATAAAGAACTTATCCAACATACCAATCATGCCCAAAACCAGGAATCAATAGTGTAAGAACTACTAATACAATCCAAGAGTAAAGTACATCAGAAAAATAACCTCAAAGGAATAACAACTATATCCAAATACTAATAAAGACATAACTACTATAGAAAGAAAGAGATGAACTTCGGACGCATGAATGTCCAACCGTTACCTTGGAAGCTCCAACAATCGCCCGAGTCAATCAAGTTGAGGCATACTCGAGATAGGACCTACACCGAAAGGGCGCAGTAGGCATGACTTTGGTCCACTTGTACTTAGTAGGTATCATAGGCCAATCAAGCAAAGTAGTAAATAAAGCATACAAAGTATACACTAAGGAATGTTACCTACAATCAAAAAATGTCCCACAATGGTAGCCCACACCGCTTGCACTAACACTTTTAATATATCTCACATGTATTACAACAACACACCAAGATATTGTAATGACCCGAGATCCCATCCCAGGACGTCACACGGTGCTTATGACCCCGAAGGACCACAAGCTAACCCTTTACTGATATTTGTACCTGTACACTACATAAAATTTGAAATAACTGCGAAAACTAGCCATAAGGTTCAACACATCTGTACGTACTCAAAACTGAAAACTAAATTCCAATACATCCATTTGAAAAGCCTCTAACTGTATGAACTGTGGAGTTGATGGGACAGGTCCCTTACTAACTCTGTCAACTGAAATAAATATAAATAGAATTCGATACAATAATAATCAACTGAGATTTCATCCTCGAAAGAAGAGGACTCACTGCTACTGCTGCTGACTGGGTTGAACTTCTAAGGATACTGTGGATCCTGTTCCTCTGAACCTATGGTGCCAAATAAAACACCATAGCGCAAATGCGTCAGTACAAGAATGTACTGAGTGTGTAGACAAGGTAAGGCTAAATGCAATTTCATGATACATATAGTTCTCAAAGTCTTATCCATGAAACAGAGTGTATATAACAATATTCCATCCATCCATCCATTTATTCTCACTATTTAACTACAATACTTGATTTTTAGTCTCTTAGACATTTCATCGGACACCTTATATTCACAACTTAGGCATAGGTGTATTCATCGACATACTCACCCTAATCAACCAATTTTATATGTTTCCAACTCACATACTCTCATAGATTCATACAAACTATGTAAATATTCTATCTTGGAAATCATTCAACATCAACAACAAGAACACAATCTATTTACCACATAAATACCACCTACTAGGGCCAAGGCTTGATAATCTTGTAAAAAAACATGAATCACAACTCAACCATAGCAAAACATCAATTTCAACTCACAAGAATCATTAAAATTCATAAACATAAATTTTTTAAGATTTAGAAAAGGATATTTGAGCTTCTTGGATGAAAAGGACCCAAGAATCAACATCTACATACCTTGTGGAAACTCTTTTCTTGAAATCCTTTGAAAGACTTCTTGATTTCTCTTGATTCTCTCTTGATCTCTCTTAATTTGTGGAAGAAGGAGAGAGGATTTTGGAAACTCTAGTTTTTAGGTGGAGGAAGAGAAAATGAGGGCTGAAAGCCCTTAACCGAGTATATATAGAGGGTGGGGATAAGGTGAAAAGACCAAAAAGTCCTTGGAGATTTTAAACTAAAAAATCCCGATTTTTGGCCCTGGCGCGACGCACCGGGATCGCGGTCCTTCACTGGATTTGGATAGTTGGGAAATTGCTCAGTGGCGCGACATGGTGGGGATCATTTTGGCAACTTTTTGTAAACTAGAACTTCACCGCGATACGGAGGAATCGCGAAGGTCTACTGGAATTTGATGACTGCCATTTTGGCTAGCTCCGCGACGCGCCAGAATGCCAGTTGACACACTGTCTTACTAAAATGGGTCTAACTCTTCACCCGAGTGTCCGATTTGGGTGACCCAAGTATGAATTTGGTATTTCATACTTGGGAAGATATTCCTAAAACATTTTGAGTCGAATTTTCACTTTACCAAATACACCCTAAGGCTTAGACTGGAAGAGGATTTTGCGGGGTATTACAGATATAGAACACAAGTATACATTATGTCACATATAAATAGAGCAAGAGAGAATATGTAGATACTAGATCATCAAGTACAAGTAAATGAAGGTAAGACAAATACATAGATGACAAGTCAATAAGGCAATATAACACAGCATAAACACAACCAATCATAATGAGTATTTCTACAACCAACCACATGATATATTTCTACAACCAACCACAATGATATATTTCTACAACCACATGAGCCATTATCCACTCATTATTTTTGTTTCATCCATGAATTTTCATGTCTCATATGCCAATAAAGTATGAATATAATAAAAATACACCAATGGTACCACGTTAAGTATTTTAACAACACAATACAATTATTCACATGTATTCAAGACTATCAATATCACATAGGACCCTACACAGTCACACATATCACATAATAACTCAATTTCGACAATTACATGACATATAGGCCCCCACATGGGAACAACACATAAATAGCCATTTTTCATGATTAGTTTCTACCCTTAACATGTATTTTGTATCATCATTTACTACCCAACCCAGTCTGAAAGAGTTAAGCCAGAACCTACCTCGAAAGTCAAAACCGGTCCGCTACACTTGAACCCGTGATCTTACTTTTCACAAATAATTCCGAACTTCACTAAAAGAATCAAATATAAAATCTACACATCAAAAGAAAACCCACGGCACCCATAATGACTACTTTTGGTTTGGGGTCAAAACAGACCCCTAAAACTGATTTTCAAAAAAGAAGGGCAAAATTGAAACTTTACTTCAAAGTTTCCCATATTTTTAGGAACCTACAACTGAAAATCCAAGTTAAATAGAGTTAAAAATGAGTTTTAAATAAAAAAACTCATTTTTGAGATTTATCGGGTAAAATCTTTGAAATCCGAGTTAAAATCAAGAATCGAAGTTGTTTTGAAGGTTAAATTGATGAAAAACTAGTAATTATAAGATAAAAACATTATTCAAGTGAAAATGACTGAAATTTGGTTTAAAATCATGCCCTAAGATTTTTGAGATTTTGAGAAATTAATTAAGGAATTACTAAGAAAAGGGTAAATTCTTACCTTTAATCCATAATAAAATCAAGAAAAAAGTGTTAATCTAGCTTTCCAAGCTCTCACAAACTTTACTTTTAGGTCCACACACATTTTACTTCCAAGAAGCAAGATGAAAATGAGCAAAATGGGTCAAAAAAGAGGTGAAAATCTGCTATTTATAGCATATTTTATGCAATAGCTGCTGTTTTTTTGGTCGATCGAACTTCAACGGGGTGTCCGAAATTCATTCGGAGTCCGATAAATGGAAACGAACTATGCAACCATACTAAATTCAACGTTATGGATGCGTTGGTGATATAATTTTTTTTTCAAAATATCATTTTTACAAAGTTGACCCCCGTAATCCGAAATTATAATTTTCCAAATCGAGGGTCGAAATGAGATTTAAAAATCGTAAAATCATACCAAACATGCTAACACCCTAAAATCAACATTCTGTATCTGCTAGCAAAGTCATATTTTCCATTCGAGGTCATTTCGATCATATGTGGGTCCTACACCCATATTTCCAATTTTTTAACTTTTCGACCAATAGGCCAAAATGAGCTCGGGTGCACCAGAATCCAAAACAAAGGTCTACATAGCCTAAAATCGATATTCTAGAGCTTCTGACGCAGTCCTTTCAGCTATCCGTCGCACGAATCAAATGATATCCATATAAGTCCCAAATAAGGCTCTCAAAGCCATCAAAAATCATAATATTGCATAAATGATACCAAAATGCATCGAAAATTATGCCAATCACTCCCACACCCCAAAAATATCATAATGCAACTACAGGGAGGGGTAAAATAGTCAAATCACATAAAATTACAAATTTCACATATTTCATCAAAGTTTTAGGTCGTTACAGGTTACTACTAGATTCAACAATTACCTTATTAGCACCTTTAATTGAAACTTCAAAATTGTCAGTCTAAATTTTATTCATGTACGGAATGCCACTAGGTGAGTCAATATCAAAGATTTTTTCAAAGATAAAATCATTTAACATGATTCTAGTGCCTATCACTAGGGTTTTAAGTTCACCACTATCTTGAGACATCCAAAGATTCACATAGAATAGGTGAATCTTAGCTCTCATAGACTTTAATGCCACAATTATTAAGAAATAATTTCAAGTTCCAAGCTTTAAAAACATCACTTACCAAATAGTGAGATTTATTACGTTTTTTGAGATTTATCACCCTTTCAGCAATAACGGACTACTTTTTGAAAGCCTCTAACCTTTCTTTTGCTGAACTTCCCAGAATTATTGCATGTCTCTTATCTTAATGAGCCATGAGTATTAGGAAGATAATTCTTGTATGACGAGCCTTTGTCACAAATTACACATTTTTGGGGGTTACTTCAGTAGGGACATGGGATTCTCCCTAAGAGGAACCCGAAGAGATTGAATATATTTGTGGAGTTGTTTGTGAAGTCGCTTGAAGAAATAGATGAAAGGATACTATAAATCTGAGTTATGACATTTTGAACAGGAATAAATGAGAGAAAAAGATGGTGAAAGTGAGTTTATAAATAAAGGAGAGAGGGGAGATGTGGGGATAATTTAGTGAATCAATTGAAAAGACATGAAATGGAGGAGATAAAAGAAGCAAAAGAGTTTATTTATGGAACAGAGTGAAAGTAGTTAAAAGTGCGCAGGAAATGAGGGATAGATTTTACACAGGGACACGTAAACTAAAAAATAAAGGTAAATTAGAAAAACATAACAATGAAGTAAATATTATGCAAATCAAGTAAAAAAAAATAAAAAATATATTTTTTAAAAATAAATATGTGTAACGCCAAGCCTTTTTCATAGAGAGAAAAATCTTTCCTCCAAAAGTGGCTTTGTGAGAATGTCAACCAACTGATTTACAGAATCAACAAAATTGAGTATAAATCTCCATTTTCAACATGATCTCTAATAGAATTATACATAATATCAATGTTCTTATGTTTTAAATAATGAATCGTATATTTGGAAAGACTAATAGCACTGGTATTATCATACATAATAAGAACTGATTCATCTAAGTGATCATAATCAAGTATTCGATGCATAATTCAAAGTAATTGAGTGTCACAACTCTCCACTGCTATATATTCAAATTCAGTGCTGGATAACGCAACGAAAGACTCATTTTTTCTATGCCATGATATTAATGCATCACTTAGCAATTTTTATGTTCCACTAGTATTTGTTTGTTCATTTTTATCACCTGCAAAGTCAACATATGAATAACTAATTAAATCAAAATTTGGACGATGAGTATACCATAATTCATAATCTGGAGTCGCGATGAGATATCGAATAATTCTATATTCTTATATGAGGTGAGATTCCTTTGGAGTTGCTTGGAACATTGCACATTTGCACACACTGCACATAATATTTTAACAGCCTATGGTTAAATGTACCAATAAACTCAATCATTTCTCTATAGGTATTTTCATCCACATTCTTTCGTTATGCATTAGATTCAAGAAACGTTGAGGGACTCATGGATGTCCCAAGTGCCTTTATCATTTTCTTGCCAAATTTTTTGATCAACTCTTTTGTGTATTTTCTTTGACTTATAAAGGTTTGGAAAGTAGACTGCTATTTGAAATCCCAAGAAGAAGGTCATCTCTCCCATGAGGCTCATCACAAATTGTCATTTCACGAGAATAGCAAAATTCTCACACAAAGATATGTTAGCACTTAGAAAAATAATATCATCCACATAAATTTGTACAATGAGAATGCTCGAATCTAACTTTTGAATAAATAGAGTAGTATTAATTGTTTCTCTAGAAAATTATTGTCTAACAAAAAGGTACTTAGTCACTCATACCTAGTTTTTTGGAGCTTGTTTGTGTCACGACCCGAACTAGGGCTTGGCCGTGATGGGTATCTCAAGTCCACATAAGATCGGAGACCACCCCCCATATGCCTAGTCAAATAGAACATTTACACTAATAATGATTGAATTTTAAACATATAATAAAGTTAGTAAGGTTAAAATCAAAGACATGGATAATATGTCCAAACCGTCAACCAATACTAACAACCAACACTCAAGTCCACAACCATCCACAAAGCCTCTAATAAAGCCGAATACCAATAATTTGTCGGGACATTCCCCGACAGTAGCCAAAAATAAGTCTAAAATAAAGTCTAAGACATAGGAAACAAGAGACATGAAATTAAGCCTTCTGAAGTATGGAATCTCACCACTTCAATGTCAACTCACAAACTAACCATAAACTCCTGATCACTGCATAGGAAAAGTAGAAGAATTTTCGACGCTGCATCGCGTGGCGATACAACCTTCAGAGATGGTTAGCGGTTGGAGTGCTACCATGTAACTTAGGGATAGGGGATAAAATAATGTCGTGGGTAACAATTCAAACCAATCCAAGATCCAATTCATATAATCATATACAAATACATATAATATAATATCACATGCTGGGGTAGGGAACAAGGCTTAGCATAAACCGTTAAAATTTTAGCTTGGATTGTGTAGCATAACCATCATAATCAAGGCACCCATGAGCTATATGGGCCCAACTCTCCCTTATCTGGAATATCCCCAGTGCGTGTAGCCAGAATAATTAGAAGATAGTCATATGTCATATGCCATATGGAGGACTCAAACCTCTCAGCATAAATCAAAGGTGACTTAAGAACCAATATATATAACATAGGGAACTAGAGCCTACCAATCATATAATAATAGAAGGGGGACTGGAACCTCTTGGTCATTTAGACCCCCACATCGGCTAGCATAGTTTTCTATATTGGTCCCTTGGGACCTCTACTTTCATGGTTCGACTACACAATATGCTTTTAAGCCCAAGTAAATATTTAACACACACTCCCAATTTATTGAACTGATTATGCATTTAGGAATTCCATTGGTATCATCATACCAACCCATTTGTAAGTTCATTATTATGACACAATCCATCAACCATCATACGGAGGAAATTCACGACCCCCTTAGGTTCAAGTAACATTCACACGGGGAATCCACATACCCCAAGATTCAATATAATCATACCATGGTTCATTAACCTTTTATGCCAATGAATTAGTTCAAGTATACAAGTTAAAACATGTGACAAAGCCATTTATCATATTCAGTTTCACCATTAGGTTGAGGGCACCCAATTTTCAAAGCCACAAGTCAAGGCAAAACCATTAAATTTGGGGGAAACATAACCCTTTATTTTGAAACCAATGCACACCATAAGTTTTAAAATCATTAATAAAGCATGGATAATGCATAAGAAACCATGGGAAATCAATTATATAACCAAACATATCAAAATCCCTCAACCACATCAAAAACTCTTGTTCAAATCCATAAAATTATCCATGTACATTCATGAATTAAACAAAAACAAGTTAAGGGTAGAGTCACATGCCTGAAATATCCAAGATTATGGAGAGAACCCTTGAATCTCTACTTGACCCACTTCTTGGAAACCCCAAGTAATGATGCTTGAGAAAAATTAAGAGAGAAGAGAGTGCATTTGATTTGTATTATAGATGCAAATATGGTTCAAGTATGTTTATAAGCCATGGGTTATAATTGGTATAAGAGGAAAATATCTAAAATACCCTCTTTAAAAGCTAGAAAATAAACTGTCAGTCATTACGGGTGACCTTACGACTCATGGGGTCACCCTACAACTCGTTCCCCTAAATCGTAGCCTGGACAATGCCCAGGACAACCAATACTAGTCTATTTATGGAAAGATCCAATAACTCGTAATGATTTCATAGGACTCATTACGTCCTAGTCGTACTCAAGGAAAAATATTTGGGGCATCACACTGGTTTCTTTTTGGAATGGACTATGCGAGTCATTTAGAGTCCTTAAGACTCTTAATATGGTAGTCGTAGTCACATAAAAAAACTTAGGTAATACATTGGTCACACTACAAGTGGACATAATGACTCATCACGAGTCTCTACGACTCGGGGTCTCAAGTCATAATCAAGACAACAACCCAAGCGCCATTCACTGGACACCTTATGACAAGGGTCATATGACTCATCAAGATACCCTACGACTCATAGGGTGTGTCATAGTCAGGATAGTGAAGATAAAATTTCAGAAATTTTCAAGGATAAAAAAATTAGGGTCTGACATTCTCCCCCTTAGGATCATTCATCCTCGAATGATGGGTTAAGGCATATATTAGCATAATTTTACACTGAAACACTCCCACACTTACCTTTAATAAGGTAGAAAACAAAGATGTTAAGGAATAAACAACCTCTAGCACGATTATCCAATGCGGGGAACAAGAACGAATACTTGGACTTCATGTCCTCCATGTCCTCCCAAGTAGCTTCCTCAACCTTTTGTCCTCCAAGGAACCTTTACAAAAGCCACATCCTTAGTCCACAACCAACGGACTTTCCCATCCAAAATCTCAATTGGGATATCCTCATAAGATAAGGAATCCGAAATGCCCACCTTTTCCAAAGAAACAACCATCGAAGGATCACCCACACACTTTCTCAGCATCATAACATGAAAAAATGAATGGATGGAACCCAAACTAGATGGAAAATCCAACTCATATGCAACATTACCAAATCTTCTCAAAACTAAATACAGACTGAAAAAATGGGGTAGGAATTTTGACAACTTTTGGTGGTGTTAAGCCAATCCCGAATCAACTTCACCTTCTCCATAGCTTGGTGAACCATGTTAGGACCAAATAATTCGGCCTCACTAACTTTGAAACACCCAATAGGAGAATGGCACCTCCTACCATACAACGCCTTAAAAGGATCCATGTCGATACTAGAGTGATAATTATTGTGATATGCACACCCTATGAAAGGTAAGTGATCAACCCAAACTGAAATCAAATACACAAGATCGAATTATATCTTCCAAGGTCTGAATTATCCTTTCCACTTGCCCATCCATCTATGGGTTAAAGAGGTATAAAGGGTTACCATAGTCCCCAAACCTCGCTAGAACAATCTCCAAAAGTGAGACCAAAACTGGGTACCACAATCAGAAATTATAGAAACTGGAGCACCATGTAACCTCACGATATCTTGTATATACAACTTCGCATAGTCCTCAGTAGAATAATTAGTCCTCATGTGCAAGAAATGAGCGAACTGAATAATCTTCTCCACGATGACCCAAATTAAGTCAAACTGACTCCGAGACTATGGTAGACCAATAACGAAATCCATATTAATTATTTTCCATTTCCACTCTGGTATATCAATCTCTTGAATCAACCCATCTGGCCTCAAGTTCTCCACCTTCACTTGTGGATACATCATGCACTTATCAACAAAATTGGCCACATCTTGCTTCATATTATTCCCCCAATAAATCTCCTTAAGATCATGATACATTTTTGTCGAACCAAGATGAAATGTATAATGTGACTCATGAGCTTCGGCCAAAATCCTTCCTCACAACCCATCAACATAGGGAACACACAACCTTCCTTGGTACCTCAAGACACTATTACCACTAATCTCAAAAGCCATCATATTCTGGATACCCACATCATCCTTGAGTTGCATCAAAATAGGGTCCAAAATCTATTTCTCTTTCACTTTTGTATTATGAAATTACTTCACCACCCCTTGAATAATCACACCACCATCTTTGGAATCCAGCAGACAAATCTCAAGATTAGACAAACGGTGAATATCCTTTACAAATCCTCGTTTCTCCTCATCTATAAGAGATAAGCTCCTAGAGATAACCTACTAAGAGTATCAACAACTACATTAGCCTTACCTGGATGATAGTTGAGACTCATATCATAGTCTTTGAGCAACTCAAGCCAATCTTCTCTGCCTGAGATTTAACTCCTTCTAGGTGAATGCATACTGTAAGCTCTTATGATCTGATAATATATCAACGTAGACCCCATACAAATAATGGCACCAAATCCTCAAAGCCAAGACCGCAACCAATAATTCTAAATCATGAGTTGGATGATTCTTTCCATAAACCTTCAATAGTCTGGAAGTATATGCAACCACCTTGCCATTCTATATCAACATACAACCTAGTTACACTCGAGACTCATCACAATAAACTAAATCATCGGTACTCTCGGTTAAAGTAAAATTGGAGTTGAAGTCAACTTATACTTCAGCTTGTCAAAACTTCCCTCACAAGTATCCAACCTTAGAAATTTTCCCTTCTTCTAAGTCAACTGAAATATCCTGGGTTTTTACCCTTAGAAAATATTTTAGAATTCCATTTCTTGGACCTACCACAACTTAAGGGTACGAGACGTATAGTGGGGTATGAAGGGTATGATTCTGTCGTATGCTGACTAGTGTTAGTTGGTGTGATGGTTTTGGTCACTGTAATAGGTAAGACTTAGAGGTTTGAGTTATAGGGCTTGGTACGAGTCGTATCATGGACTCGTATGGTGGGCAGTATTTGATCCTTCTGGTATTGCATTTTGCCAGAGATATGGGTTATGGGTATGGATTGTATGCTGGGGTTACGACTTGGATGGATGAGTTGTATACTAGACAGTGCCTAATCCAAGGGTGAGGTTTGAATATGAGTGGTGGGTACCAATTATATTGGGAAGGTATGACTCGTATGGGTCAGTCCTATCTCTGTGATTGGTTATTAAGAGATTTAAATAGGGGTATTCTGGATATTTCACTACTAAGCCTAATTAGGACCATGACTTCTAATAAACTTTGGAGGATATTTACCCTTATTATTCTATTCCTTAACACTTTGAACTATTCCAAAACACTCTATAATTCTCTCACGAGCTTTTGGGGCAAGGGAGCTAGGGTTTTAACTAATGGATTTCTTTGGGCATTGTCTTGGTGATTTCTTTCTGTCATCTTCTTGGTTTAAGGAATGTTTCTCTTCCTTCATTGTTAATTTAACTAAAAGCATAGTTTATATGATTAATTTCATGGTTTTATTATTTCATGATTATGGTTTTCAACTATTATTTGGGGGTTTTGATATTAAATGCTTGGTAGTGTTTTCCTTTGGTTTTTAATTATGCTTTTATATGCATTAATGGTGGTTTTGGACAATTGGATTGAACGGTAATGGTTTAATGGCCTTTGGAATTGGTTTTTGTTATATTATGCCCCCAATGTATTTGATAAAATGCTTATAAAGATATGTTCATTGCATTGACTTCTTTTAATGGAACTTTTGCATGTTTTAAACTTGGTAAAGGAATTATTCATGGTTTAAAAAGGTTGAAGGCTAAATGGTTATGCTTGTGGGGAACACGGAAGTCTCCCAAGTGGTTTAATATGGTATATGGAAGGGCACTTGAAAGTCCCCTTAAACCTAAAAATGGTTGGCTATGGATGATACTTGCAAGTAAGGGTTGGTATGACGATACCAATAGCAATGTCCGTGGTTAATAAATGGATAATGATTTGGTTATTTGGAAACTGGTTTTAATTGGGCATTAATAGTAAGGTGTGTGGCAAAGCCGTGGAAGGTGGCGGTCTCGGGGGGACCAAACCTAGAAAACTCATATTTGTCGATATAAGGACAGGTCTTAGTGGTCCGTATGCATTATGTGACATTATTGGGGGATGCACTAGTTATCCCATGGTGTACTTCCCTGGTTGTGTGGCTACACACACTGGGGCCCTTCCAACAGGGGGATCTGAACCCATATAGCCCATGAGGGGTTTAACATGCCCAAGCTAGATAGCCCAGGTAATGGTTTTAATGGCATGCTAAACCCGATCCCCTTTCCCAGCATGGTTATTTATATATATGTATGATTGTGTGCATTGGATGATTTTACTTTGTTTTATAACTGGCATTATTTTATCCTTATCCTGAGATTCATGCTAGCGGTCACTCGCTAACCCCATCTACTGGCGGCTGTATACATATGCTATGTAGGAACCAACCATTCTACTTTTTCTACATAGTGATTGACTCGGGGATAACATTTGGACTAAAGTGGTTAGCTTCCATCCTTTGGGAAGGCATCATTTTATGTTATGGTTACTTTTAGACATTTATCTTTTATTTTGGATATTGGTTTTGGCCATGGTTGGGGGCATGTACCAACCAGATTTATTTACTCATTTGGATAGAGGCTTTGTGGTACTTCTGGGGTTTGGAATGAGCGGGATTAGTATTGGTGTCAGCCTTGGCATTAGAATAGGATGAAGGGATGGCATCATTGGAATATATTGTTGGTTGTCCATCCTATTAAATTTTTGGATTAATTATATTAAATGTTGTCTAACTTATATAGTTATGGCCTGGTTTATGGTCTTTGGTTTGGTTTGGTATGGTTGGGTGGTTGGTGGGTACGGTTGGACTCGGTTGGGTTGGTCATGATTGTGACCCTATCCCAGAGTCTTAATGAGAACTTTTACGCTATCTTATTATATGTTCGAAATTCAGCCCATCATGGGGAAAATATGGTAGTTGGGTTGGGTAACAGGGGGCGGTCCTCGATTCCAGTTGGACTTGGGATACCCATTACATCTAGGCCCTGGTTTGGGCTGTGACTTCAACTTAGTCAAAGGTTCAGAAATCGATAAAAAGCTATCCATAAACCATCTATAATACCCGGCTAAACCTAAGAAACTCCAAATATCAGTTGGAGTCATGGGTCTAGGCCACTTCTTAACCACCACAACTTTTTGTGGATCCACCATGATCCCTTCACTAGAAACAACATGACCTAGAAAAGTAAAATCGTTCTACCAAAATTCACACTCCAAAATTTTTGTATACAAATGTTGATCCTTTAGTGTCTGCAAAACAATATGGAGGTGATTAGCTTGATTCGCTTACTCTTCAAATAAACAAGATTATTATTGATAAATAAATGCCAAGCAAATCCAAAAACTGATGGAAAACTCGATTCATGAGATCCATAAATACCGTCGGGGAATTATTCAAACCTAAGGACATGACCAAGAACTTAAAATAACCATAACGAGTACTGAGGGTAGTCTTAGGGATGTCCACTTCCCTAATCTTTAACTGATGATAACCTGATCGAAGATCAATCTTAGAAAAATACTTAGCAGCCTGTAGCTTGTCAAAAAGATCATCAATTCTAGGAAGAGGGTACTTATTCTTAACCGTCACCTTATTAAAATGGTAATAATCAATACGCATCCAAAGGGAACCACCTTTTTTACACTCAAATAATATTGGTGCACCCCATGAAAACACACCACGACGGATAAAACCTTGTCAAGGAGATCTTTCAACTACTTCTTAAGCTCCTTCAACTCAGCTGGAGCCATTCTATAGGGAGGGATATAGATAGGATGAGTTTTTGGAAGAAGATCAATCCCAAAATCAATTTACCTAACAAGAGGAACACCACGAAGATCATCAGGGAAAACCTCAGGGAACTCACTAACTATGGTTACACACTGCAATGAAGGACTCTCTTAGAATCTATAATCTAGACTAAGTGATAGAGACACCCCTTGGAAATTAATTTTTAGGCTCTAAGATAAGAAATGAACCTTCCCTTAGGCACTACGGAACTACCTTCCCACTCAATCATGGGTTCATTAAGAGATTTGAAAATAACCTTATGGGACCGACTATCTAAGGAGGCATAACACGAATACAGCCAATCCATCCTCAATATGATATCAAAATCAACCATGTCCAACTCTATAAAGTCTAATAGAGTTTCCCTATCACCAACAGATACTATAAAAACCCTATAGACCCTCCTAGCAACCACAGAGTTTCCCACTAAGGTAAAAATAGAAAAGGGGTCTGAAATATACTCAGGACTAAAACCAAAATGCACGACCACAAATGGGGTTACATAAGTAAGGGTAGACCCTAGATAAGGAAATAAATACACATCACGAGAGAAAGAGTTTTAGCATATCAATGACAACATCAGGAGAGGCCTCCAACTCTTTGGGGGTAAGGAAAGCATATACGAGGTTCTGACTAGTGTCAGATCTAGAAGGGAACCCTTTGATGCAGGAGCTGATGAAGTGGTAATAGAAACCTTATTTACCCCAGAAGCAACCTTTTAAGGATAATCTATCATGAACCAAATAAGGGCCTAGCCGTGACGGGTATCACAAGTCCCACATGGATCGGAGATCAGCCCATTCACCCAACTTAGTCATCTCAACAACCTCAAGAGTCATATAAATCCCAAACACATAGCTAGATAATGCAAAAAAAGACTAAGCAGAACTCATGAAATGTCTAAACCAATCCACCAAAACTTAAAACCCAAGTCCACAGTAATCCAACAAAACCTCAACAATTTTAAGTCAATAAAATATCGGGACACGCCCCCAACAATAGCAAAAACTAATATCCAAGGAGATAGTCAAAAGAAGTCTAAACAAGATCTACGACATGGGAAGTAAAGACCATGAAATGAATCCTTCCAAAGTGTGGACGCTCACCACGTCAATGTCAACTCACGAACCACTCGAACACCTGATCACTGTGCAGGAAGAGTAGATAAAGTTTTGGGGCCTGCATCATGTGGGGATACAACATCCAGAGATGGTTAACAGTTAGAGCTCTAGTATATAACTCAGGGATAGAGGAATAAAATAATGCCATCAGTGAAAACCAAGTCAAATCATCATATGTATTTACATATATGCACATATACATATATACATGTATATATTGTGGCCGGATAGGGAATAAAGTTTAGCATGAACTTTGAAAAATCATAACATGTGTTGTGTAGCATAACTGTCATATAATAAGGCACTCATGGTCTATATGGGTCCAGCTCTCCTCTAGCTGAAAGGGCCCCATTGCGTATAGCCACACGAACCAGAGAATATTCATATCCATATATGACTTTATTGGGGACTCAAACCTCTCAGCATAATCAAGGTGACTTAAGCACCAATGTATATAATATAGGGGACTCAAACCTACAATTCATATATCCATTTGGGGGACTCGAACCTCCCGTTCATATAGACACCCGCACCGGCTAGCTTAATTTCAAGTGTTAGTCTTTTGGACTCTACTTTCACGGTCTGGCTAGACATCCCTCTTTAAATACCAGTTTAAAACATTCATTTCACATATTCACAACCATTAATCTAATTACTAACCAAAGGTATCCCATTGGTATCATCCAACCAAACTTACTTGCAAGTGTACAACATGCCATAACCATTATTAATCAACTTTGGAACTCGAACCCATTGTCTAAACTAAGACATCAATTCAACATTTAGGAACTCAAACCCATTTAGCCAAATAAACCATCAAGGTTATGATTCAAATCAATTTATGGCCAACAAGGCCTTCATGAAACCATTTACCAATTATCAACATTCATTGGCCAATGCCTTAATCTAAACTTAATTCATATGTGACAAGATTCTTCTCATTGAAATTTTTATAAACAGGTTAAGGGCATACCATTATTAAACCATTATTCAATCCAAAAACCATCAAGTTAGGGTTAACCATGGCCCATTAATTTAAATCTAAATTTCCAAGAACCCACATGTGAAAAACCATTATCAAAACATGCATAGTAATAATTTAAAACATGAGAAAAAAATACTCAACATTATGCATTCAAAACCTCAACCATAGTTTTCAAAACCACCATTAATGAATCATTAACAAAGCTTAAAACACAAGATTTTTTTAAACTAACAATGAAGAAAGAGTCACATGCCTGAGTTACGAAGATTCTTTGAGAGATTCTAATCCTTAAGTCTCTAGATGGCCACCTTGAAGAAAACCTATCCCAATATTTTAGAGAGGTTTTTAAAGAGTGTTTCAATCTTCTAAAGTGTAAAAGGAAAGCCAAATAAGTGTTATAAGACATGGAGTCTTAAGGGCTTGGGGTGGCAATTGTCCAAAATACCCTCAGCTTAAAAGCTGTAAAAAGAATGTAGATGGGTCCGATTGGACCCTTCAACTCATAACCACATCATACAAGTGGTACCCTCAAATCATCACTTGATCAGAAAATTGGACACCATATTCTGTCCAACATATGACTTCCTTGCCCAACTCGTACACTCACTATACGACTTGTATCATTAAGTCATACCCTAGGCAAAATATCAAAGTCTAGACACTGGACAACATATAGTTTGGACCCTACCTCTCGTTACTTGACCATACAACTCGTATAGAGTCTTCTCATATCTAGGTCTAAACTTGGCCAATGTCATACAGACCAACATACGACTAGGGTCCTAGACCATAACCACATCATATGACTAGTATGGTGTAGGTCGTATGATGATTAGAAGGTTCAAGACTCAAGAAATTTGCAAGGGCCAAAGTTTGGGGTGTTTGAATCTCCCCCTTAGGATTATTCATCCTCTAATGAAGGGACAAGGAAATACAAGAATGGTTTAACCCTCAAGTGTCTCTTCTCTTACCTTTAAGATAGAAAACAAAGACCAAGAAATTCACAATCTACCATCAACAATGATAGAAAACAAAGAGGTTAAGAGAAACATATATCTTAAGCACGATTTTCCTAATTAGGAAATAGGAATGGATGCTTGGACTTTATGTCCTCCTCGGCTTCCCATGTAGCTTCCTCAGTCTTTTAGGTTTTCCATGGAACCTTTACTGTAACCACGTCTTTCATTCACAACCGATGAACTTGCCGATCCAAGATCCTTATTGGGTCCTCCTCATAGTTCAAGAAATCCAAAAATACCAATGTTCTCTATAGGAACAACGAACGAAGGATCACACACACATTTCTGCAACATAGACACTGAATATCGGATGAATGGAACTCATACTAGAGGGCAAATCCAACTTATATACAACACTACTAACCCTTCTCAACACCTCATATGGGCTAACATATCAGGGACTGAGCTTCCTCATCTTTCCAAATTGCATTAATCCCTTCATGGGAGACACCTTTAGGAACACCCAATCTCAAACCTCAAACTCCAAGTCCCTCTGCCTTACATCCGCATAGAACTTTTAATGTCTTTGGTCAGTCTTAAGCCTATCCAAAATTACCTTCACCTCTCCCATAGCTTGGCGAACCAAATACAGGAAAAATATTTTTGCTTCACCTACCTCGAACCAACCAATAGAAGATCTATACCTCCTACCATACATGCCTCAAACGGGGCCATACCAATGCTAGAATAGTAACTATTCATAGAAGAAAATTCAATCAATGACAAATGGCCGAACCAACTACCACCATAGTTAATAACACAGGATCATAGCTTATCCTCCAAAGTCTAAATAGTCCTTTTGGCTTTCCCATCCGATTGCGGGTGAACGGTCGTACTAAGACTCACTTTAGTCCTTAAACCATGATGGAAAAAGCACCAAAAATACGATAAGAAATGAGTACCATGATCTAAAATTATTGATATATTCGCACCATTTTACTTATCACTTCCTAAAGGAATAACTTCGCACAATCCTTGGCTAAATAAGTAATCCTTACTGGAAAGAAGTGAACAGACTTAGTCATCTTATCCACGATAACCAAAATGGAGTCATACAGATTCCGCCACTTCAGAAGGTCGGTAACGAAATCCATATTGATTATCTCCCATTTCCACAACGGTAGTTTTATCTCTTGAAGAAGCCCACTGAGCCTCATGTGCTCAACCTTTACTTGCTGACTCAACATACACTTGGCCACAAATTTGACTACATCCCATTTCATATTATTCCACCAATACATCTCCTTAAGATCATGATACATATTTGTTAGATTGGGTTGAACCTTATATCACGATTCATGAGCGTTAGCAAAAGTCCTGCCTTGCAATCTATCCACATCGGGAACACACAACCTCCCTTGGTACCTCAAGATACCATCTCTAATGATATCAAAGCACGTCACCTTTTGCCTACCCACATCATCCTTGATCTTCATTAATATAGGGTCTAATATTTGTTTCTCCTGTATTTCTAAACTAATAGATGGTTGCACCACCTATTTTACCAATACACCACCATCCCCCGAGTCCAAGAGATGAACTCCAAGGCTAGCCAGATGGTGAATTCCTTTTACTGATTCCTGCTTATCCTTATCTATATGCGATAAGCTACCCATGGACGACCTGCTAAGAGAATCAGCAACCATATTAGCCTTACCTAGGTGGCAGTGAAGACTCATATCATTGCCCTTCATCAACTTAAGCCATCTTCTTTTCTTGAGGTTAAGCTCTTTCTAAGTGAACACATACTACAGGCTCTTATGGTTAGAAAAGATATCAACATGGACCTCAATTGATATTGATGCCAGATTTTCAATGCGAACACCATAAACAATTGCTCCAAGTCATGAGTCACACAATTCTTCTCATAAACCTTTAACTGTCTAGAGACATAAGCAACCACCTTACTATGCTACATCAATTCACAATGCAAACCAACCCGAGATGCATCATAACAGATGACAAAACCCTTGGTACCCTCAGGTAGAGTCAAGACCGGAGCTGAAGTCAACTTATCTTTTAGCTTCTCAAAGCTACCCTCACAAGCATCAGACCACAAGAACTTTACCTTCTTCTGAGTCAACTTGGTCAATAGAACAACAATAGAAGATAAACCTTCCATGAAACTCCTATAATACCGGGCTAAATCTAAGAAGATCTGAATATCTATTGGAGTCATGGGTCTAGGCCACTTCTTAACCATAATAACTTTCTGAGGATCTACCATAATCCCTTCACTAGAGATGACATGACCCAAAAAAGTTACGACATTCAACTAAAATTCACATTTAGAGAATTTAGCATACAACTGCTGATATTTCAAAGTCTTCAACACAAAACGGAGGTTATTGTCATGATCCTCCTCATTCTTTGAGTACACCAAGATGTCATCAATGAAGACAATCACAAATAGATCCAAAAACTGATGGAAGACCCTATTCATCATATCCATAAATGCCGCAGGGGTATTAGTCAATCAAACTTACATCACCACGAACTCAAAATACCTATATCGGGTACGAAAAGATACCTTAGAGGAAAATTTTATACTCTGAAGCTAATCAAAGAGATCATTAATTCTCAAAAGAAGGTACTTATTTTTTACCATAAACTTATTTAATTATGGGTAATCAATATACATTTTAAGGTAACCATCCTTCTTACAAACGAGTAACACCGGTGCATCCCACGGGGACACACTAGGATAAATGAAACCCTTATCTAAGAGGTCCTTTAGTTTCTTCTTAAGCTCTTTCAACTCAGCCGGAGCCATTCTAAATGGGGGAATAGAAATAGAATAAGTGTCCGGAACAAGATAAATAACAAAATCAATCTCCCTATTGGGTGGGACACCAGGAAGGTCATCGAGGAAGACCTCAGGAAATTCATTTACCATAGGAATAGAATGAAAAGAAGGACCTTCAAAGTTAGATCTTTACCCTAGACTAAATGGTAGAGACAACCTTTGGAAATTTACTTTTGGGCTCTAAGATGTGATATGAACTTTCCCTTAGGAGCTAGGGAACTACCCTCCCACTCTACAACCGACTCATTTAGGAATTTAAACATGACCTTATGGGATCGATAGTCTAAAGATGAATAGCACGAGTGCAACCAGCCCACTCCCAGAATAATATCAAAGATAACCATATCTAACTCTATCAAGTCTACCAGAGTTTCTTTAATACCAACAGATACGACACACCCCTATAGACTCTTCTGACAACCATAGAGTCTCCTACCAGGGTAGAAACAGAAAAAGGGCCTGACAGATACTCAAGATTGAAACCAAAATGCACAACCACAAATAGGGTAACATAAGAGAGAGAGAGTACACCAGATAAAGTAAATAGTAAACATCATAGAAAAAGAGTTTCAACATACCAGTAACAACATCCAGAGATGCCTTAGACTCCTGATGAGTAGTGAGAGCATAAAGATGGTTCTGACTTGTGTTGGAGTCAATAATATCACCCTTTAGCGTAGGAGATGATAAAGAGGCAATAAGAACCTTGTTTACCCTAGAAGAAACTCTAGAGGGGCAGTCCTGCTTCATATTCCCGATCTGACCACACATAAAACATCAGTTCCTCCTCTTCTTACACTGACTATGATGATACCGACCAGAGAATCTGTATGGAGGGTATAATGGTATTGATTAGGCCCCACTGGACTGAGATTGGACACCTTGTTCCCTAGAAGTATCACCACCCTAAAATCATCGGTCACCCAACGGCTTTAGGTAGGGGGAACTAGCTGTCGAATAAGAGTTAAGACTCTCCCAACTCTTCTTTTTAGACCACTTACCACTCTGTTGTTGGCTCCCACTCTGCTATGAATACTAGAATTTCTTACTCTGCCTCTCACCAATCTCTGCCTATTTATTTTTCTCCTCTTCAACCTGCTACATATACACAACCAATTTGGAGATTTCCATGTTCTTGATCAACTAAGAAACCTTACTCTTAAGAATCCACACATGCGATAATTCTTAAGTGAACTCTCTCATCTGGTCCATCATATTAGATACCAAATCCGAAACATACCGGGAAAACTAATGGAATTTCAAAGCATACTCCTCAACTGTCATTCTTCCTTGCTTTAAGTTAACAAATTCCTCTACTTTCGCCTCCCTCAACTCTAGAGGAAAGAAGCAATCCATAAATGCACTAGAGAAATCATCCCCAAAGGGAAGACTAAAATTCTTACCTCTGAACTATTCCTACTCTTTGTACCATTGGTATGCCACATCTTTTAATTGGTAGGCGGAAAACTCCATACCTTCATCATTTGAAGCATGCATGACCCAGAAGATATTCTCTATATCATTAATGAAGCTTTGAGGATCTTCCTCAACCTTTGTACAAGTAAACATTAGAGGATACAACCTCATAAATTGGCCAACTCTAATGGCCTCAGATATACCCATAGCAGTAGCAGAAAACCCCAACTGTTGGGACTGAATATCACCAACTGAGTATGAGTGTTTCCGTCAGGAGTAGGATCAATGAGGATAGGTGGAACTCCATGAGGACAGTCAGATGATACGACCCTTGACTGGGTCTGGACCCTAGAAGTTGGAAGAGTACTGTACACATTATTCTCAATGGGATAGAAGAGTTTGCATGAACATTAGATCTTCTAGGAGGTATGATTTGAAAGACAAGCAAACAGAAATCAGAAGAATCCAAGACCTTAGACTCTATAGCTCAAAATTAAGACCACAATAAAGGGGAATATTCCTAAATGTCTCATAGCCTCTTTTGTATAAGTGTGGCATACTACACACCCATAAAAAAAACTCTACTTGACACGGCTTTGTAGACATCCAATTGATCATGAACCAAGGCTCTGATACAAACTTTGTCACGACTCAAACTAGGGCCTAGCCGTGACGGGTATCTCAAGTCAAACGTGGATTGGAGATCACCCCCTTCACCTAACCTAGTCAGCTCAACAACCTTAAGAGTTGGATTAATCTCGAACACAAAAAAAATAGTGCAAAATAAGACTACACATAATTAATCAGATGTCTAAACCAATCCACCAAAACAACACACCAAAATCCAAAGTAATCCAACAAAGCATCTATAATTCGAAGTCAATAAAATGTTGGGACATGCCCCCGATAATAGCAAAAATCAATATCAAAGAAGATAGTCAAAAGAATTTTAAACAAGATCTACGACATGGGAAGTAATGACCATGAAATGAAGCCTATCAAATTATGGAAGCTCACCACTTCAATGTCAACTCACGAACCACTTGAACATTCGATCAGTGCATAGAAAGAGTAGATGAAGTTTTGGGACCTACATCTCATGGAGATACAACATCCGAAGATGGTTAGTGGTTGGAGCACTAGCATATAGCTCAGGGATAGAGGAATAAAATAATGCCACTAGTCAAAACCAAGTCAAATTATCTTATGGAATTACATGTATGCATATATACATATATATTATGCCGAGATAGGGAACACGACTTAGCATGAACTTTGATAAACCTTAACCTAGGCTGTGTAGCATAAAACTCATATAACAAGGCACCGACAAGCTATATGGGACCAACTATCAACTAGATGGATGGGCCTAGTGTGTGTAGCCGCATGAACCAGAGAGTATCCATAGCTGTATATGCTTTTATGAGGGACTCAAACCTCCCGACATAATCAAGGTGACTTAAGAACCAATGTATACAATATGGAGGACTCAAACCTATCATTTATATATATATATATTCGAGGGACTCAAACTTCCTAGTCATATTGATATCCACACTAGCTAATGCGATTTCCAGTGTTAGTCTTTTGGACTCCACTTTCACAACCCAGCTACACATTCCGCTTTAAAGCCCAATTTAAAATATTTATTTCAGAAATATAGAACCATTAATCTATTTTTTTACCAAAGGCATCCCATTTGCATCGTCATACCAATCCTACTTGCAAGTGTACAACATGCCATAACCATTATTAATCAACTTTGTGACTCATACCCATTGTCTAAACCAAGACATCAATTCATTTCAAGATTTAGGGACTCGAACCCATTAAGCCAAATAAACCACCAAGGTTATGATTCAAATCAATTTTTGGCCAACCAGACCTTCATGGAACCACTTACCAATCATCAACATTCATAGGACAATGCCTCAGTTAAAAGATAATTCATATGTGACAAGATTCTTCTCATTGATATTTTTACAAATAGGTTGAGGGCATACTATTATTAAACCATTATTCAAGACAAAAACCATCAAGTTAGGGTTAGCCATGGACCATTAGCTTAAATCACAATTCCCAAGGACCCACATGTGCAAAACAATTGTCAAAACATGTGTAATCATTATTTAAAACATAAGAAAGCAATACTCAACATTATGAGCTCAAACCCCCAACCATGGTTTTTAAAACCACCATTAATGAATCATGAACAATGTTTAAAAAACATGATTTTTATGAACTAACAATGAAAGAAGTGTCATATGCCTGAGTTACGAAGATTCAGAGAGAGATTTTGATCCTTAAGCCTCTAGATAACCACCTTGAAGAAACCCTAGCCCATTATTCCAGAGAGGTTTTAGGAGAGTGTTTTAATCTTCTAAAGTGTAGAAGAAAAGACAAATAAGTGTTATTAGTGTGGGGTGTTAAGGGCTTGGGGTTGGAATTTTCTAAAATACCTTCAGCGTAAAAGTTATAAAAAGATCACAGGTGGGTACAATTGGACCCTTCAACTCGTAACCACATTATATGAGTGGTACCCTCAAATCGTTACTTGATTAGAAAGTTGGACACCACATTCTGTCCAACATACTACTTTTTTGCCTAACTCGTACCTTTACCATACAACTAGTATAACCAAGTCGTACCCTAGGCAGAATATCAAAGGCTAGACCCTGGACAACATACGGTTTGGACCTTACGTCTTATCACTTAAACATACGACTTATATAGAGTATTCTCGTATATAGGTCTGAACTTGGCCAATGCCACACTAACCAAAATACGACTAGGGTCATAGAACTATAACTAACTCATAAGACTAGTATGGTGTGGCTCGTATGATGATCAGAAGGTTTCAGACTCAAGAAATTTACAAGGGCAAAAGTTTGGGGTGCTTCATAATCTCACTACATATGTCTAATCTGACAAAAATTAAAACACTGATTCCTTTTTTTCTCACACTGACCATGGTGCAACTGACAACAAAATCTACAAGGAGGATATGATGAAGCTGACTAGGCCCCACTGGTTGAGACTGCACAACCTATGCCCTAGAACTATCACCACTCTGAAAATGGTGGTCACCAGACGACTTTGGGTAAGAGCACTAGATGTCAAATAGGAGTTAGGACTCTCCTAACTCATTTTCCTAGACCATTTCCCACCATCTGTACCACCTTCTTGCTGGCCTCCACCCTATTCTGAATGTCTAAACTTCTTACACTGTATTTCCCCATCTCAACTTGATTTTTCTTTTACTCTTTGACTTATTGAATATACACCATAAGTCTAGAGATGTCCATATCCTTGTTCAATAAGGAAACCTTGATAACTAAAATTAAATCACGGGACAACCAGTAGCAAATTTCCTCATCCTAGCCCTTATGCTAGACACTAACTCAGGAGAATATCATGACAACTGATGAAACTTTAATGGATTCTCCTTTACTATCATCATGCCTTGCTTCAAATTCACAAACTCTTCCATTTTGCCTCCCTCATCTCTTGAGGAAAGAGGTAGTCAAGAAAAGCGTCAGAGAAGTCATCCTATAAGAGGACTCAGTATCATCACCCCTTGACTGATCCTACTCCTCATACCACTGATACACCACATCCTTCAATTAATTAGCGACGAACTCCACACTCTCTACATTAGTAGAATGCATCACTCAAAAGACCTTTTCCATTTCATCTATAAACCCTTAAGGATTCTCCTCAACCTTAGAGCCAGTGAAAAACAAAAGGATTTAACCTTATAATCTGG
The DNA here is from genome assembly GCA_030864215.1 of Capsicum pubescens. Taxonomy (NCBI): domain Eukaryota; kingdom Viridiplantae; phylum Streptophyta; class Magnoliopsida; order Solanales; family Solanaceae; genus Capsicum; species Capsicum pubescens. The sequence continues at coordinate 113,361,076 of CM061544.1, forward strand.
AAAACTCTAGTGGCCTCCGAAGAACTCACATCAATACTAGCAGGGCCCAACTGCTGTTATTGAGATGTCACTAATTGGGTAAACAGATGAATAGTCCATCAAAACTTAGCATTGGTAATATATCCTTGAGGTGAGTGGGCATGAGTGTCACCTACGAGAGAAGTATCAGTGGGGATCGGTGGAACCCCATGAGGAAAATTAGATGCAGCCCCTAGATGGAGTCTGTACCCCAGGGGTAGGATGAGTTTCGTCCATATTTTCCTCAAACAGGACAAAAAAGTTTCCATGAATAACAGTTCTTCTTAGAGGCATTATCTGAATAGCGAGAAAATGAGGACTAGGGAGATTCAAGACCTTAGACTCTATATCCCAAAAATAAGACAACAAGAAAGGGAAACATTCCTAAATGACTCGTAGCTTCTCTCTTAGAAGTGTGGCACGCTACACTCCTATAAAAGAGACTCAACTTTACACGGATTTGTGGACACCCAATTAACCATGAACCTAGGCTCTGATGCCAAATTTGTCATGAATCAAACCAGGGCCAAGCCATGACGGGTATCTTAATTCTACCGAAGACCGAAGACCACCCCTATATGCCTAGTCAAACAGAACATTCAAACTAATAGTGACTGAATTTCAAATATATAATAAAGTTAGTAAGGATAAACTCCAAAGATGTATTGTTCAAACTATCAACCAATACTAACAAACAAAACCCAAGTCAGCAGTAATCCACAAAGCCTCTAATAAAGATGAATATTAATAAATTATCGGGACATACCCTCGGTAATAGACAAAAATAAGTCTGTAACAAAGTCTTAGACATAAGAAATACGAACCATGAAATGAACCATATCAAATTATGGAAGATCACTGCTTCAATGTCAACTCACTAACTAACCACGAACTACTAATCATTGCACCTAAAACGTAGAAAAATTTTTGGTGCCTGCATTACGTGGGGATACAACGCTTAGAGATGGTTAGTGGTTGGAGCACTAACATGTAACTCATCGATAGGGGATAAATAATGCCATGGGTAACAATTCAAACCATTCCAAGATCCAATGCACATAACCGTATGCAAATACATATAACATAATATCTCATGCTAGGGTAGAGAACAAGGCTTAGCAGAAATCTTTAAAATCTTAGCTTGGATTGTGTAGAATAATCTTCATAATCAAGGCACCCACGGGCTATATGGACAAAGGTCTCCCTCAGCTGGAAGCGCCCCAATGTGTGTAGCCGCACGAACCAGAGGATTGTCATATGTCATATGCTTTATGGGGGACTCGAACCTCCTAGAATAAATAATAGGTGACTTAAGAACCAATATATATAATATGGGGGACTCGAACATCCCAATCATATAATAATAGTAAGGGCGACTCAAACCTTTTGCTCATTCAGACCACTGCGCCAACTAGCACAGTTTTTGGTGCTGGTCCCTCAGGACCTCCACTTTCACGACTTGGCTACACAACCCACTTTTAAGACCAATTAAAATATTTAACACCATTCCAAATTTATTGAACCAATTATGAATTTAGGAATCCCATTGGTATCTTCATACTAATCCCACTTTCAAGTTCATTATCATGCCACAATCCATCATCCATCACACGGGGGGAAATTCATAAGCCCTTAGGTTCAATTAACATTCACACGGGGAATCTACATACCCCAAGGTTTAATAAAATCATAGCCTGGTTCATTAACCTTTTATGACAATGCATTAGTTCAGGTGAGCAAGTCAAACCATGTGACAAAGCCATTTATCATTATCAATTTTACCATTAGGTTGAGGACACCCAATTTTCAAAACCACAAGTCAAGGAAAAACCATTGAGTTTATCAGCCAAACTCCTGCACCCCAAAGTTTAAAAATCATTAATAAAGCATGAATAATGCATAAGAAACCATGGTAAATCAATTATATAACCAATGATGTAAAAATCCCTCAACCACATAAAAACCCTTGTTCAAGTCCAAAAAATTATCTATGTACATTTATGCATTAAACAAAAACAAGTTAATGGTAGAGTTACATGCCTGAAATACCCAAGTTTATGGAGAGAATTTAACCCTTGAAGCTCTACTTGACCCACTTCATGGAAATCTTAAGTATGGAAGCTTGAGAGACTTGAAACAGAAGAAAGAATGTTTGGAGTGTATTATAGATTAAAATAGGGTCCCAAGTATGTTTGTAAGTCATGGGTTTTTATTGGGATAAGATGGAAATGTCTAAAATACCTTCATTAAAAGATGGAAAATAAATCGTTAGTCGTTACGGGTGACCTTACGAATATAGGGTCACCCTATGACTTATTTTTCCTCAGTCGTATTCAGGACAATTCTAGGACCACCAACACCAATCTGGTTGTGAAAGAACCCAATGACTCGTAATGGGTTCATATGACTCATTATATCCTAGTCGTACTCAGTGCAGAATACTTTGGGAATCACACTGGTTTCTTTTCAGAAAGGACTATAAGAGTCGTTTGGAGCCCATACGACTTGTAACATAATAGTCATTATCATATCAGAAAACTTAAGGTAATGCACTGGTCACTCTACGAGTGGACATAATGACTCATCACGAGTCTTTACGACTCGAGGATTCAAGTGGCAATCAGGACAACAACCCAGACACCATTTACTAGACACTTTATGACTAGGGTTATATGGCCCATCAAGATACCCTATGACTTATAGGGTGTGTCATAGTAATGATAGTGAGGATAAAATTTCAAAAATTTTCAAGGACTAAAAATTTCGGGTGTTATAGTTTGAGTCCATAAAGTGCTTTTCAGAGTTTAAAGACATTGTTAGGACAAAAGGAATTTCAAAATCGAGAGGTCGTTTGACTAAAACTTATTCATTAATAAAACCATTCAAGAAAGCACTTTTTCCATCAATTTAAAAATGCTTAAAATGTTTAAAGGATGCATAAGCTAAGAGAATATAAGTGAATTCTAACCTTTCTTCAGGAGAAAAGTTTTCATCATAGTCAATACTTTTTTGCTGAGAGTAACCTTGAGCTACTAACCTGGGTTTTTTTTGATGACTTTACCTATCTTATTCATTTTGTTTTAATTGACCCACCTGGTTCCGATTATTGAGTGTTATTTGATTGTTTTATCATCTTCCAGACTTGAATTCTTTCAAATTTTTCCAACTCTTTTTTCATGGATTGAACCCATGATTCATTTTCAAGTGCTTTATCAATTCGCTTAGGTTTGATGTGATACCAAAGTTATGGATTATTTCTTTCTCAATGAGGCTCTTTTCTGCATATTTTCATTTGGATTTCCGATGATGAAATCATTTGGGAAGCTTGCATTATGTCTTAATTCCTTGGTATATTTGTTCTTGGAGGTTCAGGCGAAGTAGCCAATTCTTGTATCACTATAGTTGACTCAGTGTTGGTTGGCTACGTAGTTATAGTAGTGACTTTGATTTGAAAAACATTCACATGTTCTTTATCAAAATTCATAATTTCATGATCATTAATAGATTCATTAAATACTACATGCATATATTCTTTAACACTTAAGGTTCTATTATTAAGGGTTGTATATGCACAACTAGTTGGACAAAAGCCAAGAAAAATACCTTCATCACTCTTGCGATCAAATTTCCCCAAAGTATTCTGACATGAACTGAACCAGGACCTTGTTGTAATGGGCATCCCAATTCCAATTAGGATTAGGATAAGGATAGTGCCAACCTTTAAAACCAAGTAAACCAACCATATGTATTCACAACCATACATACATATATATGTGTATAACCATGCTGGGAAAGGGAATCAGGTTTAGCATGTTATTAAAACCATAAACCTGGGTATATGTAGCTTAACCATTCTAGAACCACCTACGGGCTATATGGGTACTAGCGTAACCCCCTGAACGGGACCTGATACGTCTAGACACATGAACCGGAGATACCATAGGAGTTGGGAATTCCCGAGTACCCTTCACTCTCTATGATACATTTGTACAAGTGTACTTAGGGGATACCCGTGCACTCCGTAAGTATCATATATGGTTGTCATGACCAATCCTCATGTCGACAAATATGAGTTTCTAATTTTCATCCATTGGACTCATACCTTCACATTTAGTTATCACACCCCGCCATTATTGCCCAATTAAAACCATTAACACACAACTAACCACCATTCCATTTATCATTAACCAAGGCTATGAATAGTAGTATCATCACACCAATTATAGCTTGCAAGAAATGTCCTTGTCCAACCTTTTATAGAAGAAGAGATTCCCATGCACCCATAGATTATATAATTAAGTTGTGTTGGGGGAATCCCATGTACCCCACAAGTGATCATTATTACTCTTGCTTGGGGGATTCCCTTGTACCCCTCAAGGCTTTCAATTAGACAAACCATACCACCAAGACTTTACCATTTAACCATTCCAAACCATTTATACTATTTATACCATTTAGGGTTTCATTACCAAGCTATACCATGCATTAGTTCAATAAAAGTCCACCAATTTAACCAAAAATATTCTCATAGTTATTTTATCAAACATTTGGGGGCAGAGCATTTCCAAAGCCAAAACCAAGTACCAATTAGCCATCCCCACGCAACTAAATGTTTAAACCACCATAATAATATGAAAACCATAAGTAAAAGACATGGGAAAACCATAACCAACTATTATAACCAAAAACCCCAATATATATTTGAAAACCCAAAACCATACAACATTTATGCCATGAAAAAAATTCGTTAAATATGCCTTTGGTTGGAACTAACAATGAGGAAGGAGTAACATGCCTTAGATTGAGAAGAAGATGAGAAGAAATCACCCCTATAAGCCTCAATTGACCACCTTGAAGGAAATTCTAGCTTTTTCTTAACCCAAGAGCCTTGAGAAATTTTGAGTGAGTTTAGAGTGTTTGATTTATTGCAAATATGTTAATGAAGCCCCAAAAAGGTGTTATAAGTGTGGGGTCCCATTGCATTATAAGGGGAAATATCCAGAATACCCCCAACTTACACTGTATTAATTTTCCATAGGAGGGTAAGACCACCCCCATCCATACCTTAAGACACGAGTAGTACCCACTACTCATACCCCAAGAAGAATCTCAACCCCCACACTGACCAATCTATGACTTCTAAGTCCCACTCGTACATAATTATATAATTGGTACCCATAAATCGTACCCTAGGAATGATAGAATCTTCTAGGTTAAGACATAGCTCATCATACGAGTTGCATCATACGATTTGCACCCCATCATATGACCCTTATAGAGAAGTCATACCTTAGACAATAGCCAACCCAACCACACTAATTAACATACAAGTGATGACCTCTATACCATACCCCAACATATAACTAGTATCCCTATTCATATGATTTTCAGAGAGTTCAAAACTCAAGAAATTTCAAAGGATAAAAATCCAGGGTGTTTCAGTCTCCCCCACTAGGTTCATTCATCCCAAAATGATGGACAAGGTAGTACAAGAACGAATCATACCCAATCATAACCATTCCGACCTACTAAGTTAGAAACTAAAGATGCAAGAAAATTAACCTTCCCTTTAACCAAGTTAGAAAACAAAGATGTGATCAAGAACACATACCTTCCGCATGAATATTTGGAGCAACAAACAAATGTGAATACTTAGACTTCATGTCCTCTTTAGCTTCCTAAGTAATTCTTCCACCTTGTGGTTCTTCTATAGAACCTTAACCGAAGCTACATCCTTAGTCTGCAACCAATGAACCTGTTGATCCAAGATCTCAACTGGGACTTCTTCATAACTGATGAAGAATCACCTATACAATTTCTCAACAGATATAAAATACCGAATGAATGGATCTCAAACTAGAAGGAAACTCCAATTCATGTGCCACATTACCAACTCTCCTCAAAACCACATAAGGACAAACATACCAGGTACTGGGCTTCACCTTCTTCCCAAACCGTATTACTTCTTTTAGGGGATACATCTTTAGGAACACCCTATTCCCAACCTCAAACTTCAAGTCCCTACACCTTATATATACATAGGACTTTTGATGACTTTGGGCAGCCTTATGCCTGTCCTGAATCACCTTTCAACTTCTCCATAGACTGATAAGCCAAATCCAGGCCAAACATATATGCCTCACCAAGATCGAACCACCTAATAAGAGATCTACTTCTCTTACCATACAATGCCTCAAAAGGGCCATCTCAATGCTAGAGTGGTATCTATTGTTGTAAGAAAACTCTACAAGAGGTAGATGCTCAACCCAATTACCACCATAATTAATAACACATGAACGAAACATAACTTCCAATATCTGAATAGTTATTTCTACTTGCCCGTCCATCTGTGGGTGAAAAACAGTACTTAAACTAACCTTAGTACCCAAACCCTTCTGAAACAACAACCAAAAATGGGATGAAAACTGTGTACCACAATTAGAGATAATCAAAATAGGTACCTCATGCAGCTTCACAATCTCATGAAGATACAAACTCTCATAATCCTCAGTCGAAAAGTTAGTCCTCACTGGCAAGAAGTAAGTAAACTTTGTCATCCTATCCATGATGACCCAGAATGAATCAAATTGATTTTGAGACCGACGAAGACCGATAATGAAATCCATATTAATCACTTACCATTTTCATTTGGGTAATTCAACTTTCTGATACAAACTCCCTAGATCTCATGTGCTCAACTTTCACTTATTGACACACTATGCATTTGGCCACAAAGTTATCCATATCCTTCTTCATATCATTCCATCAATATATTCTTAAGATAATGATACATTTTTGTCAAACCAGGATGAACAACATAGAACAATTTATGCGCCTCAGCTAATACCTTTTTTTGCAAACCATCGACGTCAGGAACACATAATCGCCCTTGGTACCTCAAGGTATCATCACAACTAATTTCAAGTACCATTAACTTTTTCCCACCTACATCACCCATGATATTCTTCAAGACAAGATCTAGCATTTTCTTCTCCTTAATCTCTGCACCATGAGATGATCGAACCACTTCTTGTACTAGCACTACACCATTCTCGGAGTACAAAAGGCAAACTCCAACATTAGCCAAGTGGTGAATATCCTTTACCAAATACCACCTCTCCTTATCCATATGAGCTAAATTCTCCATGGATAACTTGCTAAGAGCATAACCAACAATATTTTCCTTACCTGGATGGTAGTGAAGACTCATGTCATAATCCTTGAGAAACTCAAGCCATCTCCTCTTCCTGAGATTAAGCTCTTTCTGAGTGAACACATACTGCAGACTATTATGATTAGAAAAGATGTCCACATGCACTCTATATAAATAGTTCCACCAGATTTTCAACTCAAACACCACTGCTAAAACCTCTAAATCATTAGTAGGATAGTTCCTCTTATGACCTTCAACTGTCTAGAAGCATAGACTATAACTTTCCCATGCTGCATAAATACACAAAGAAGCTCCACCCTGGACGCATCACTATATCCCATAAAACCCTCATTGCCTTTAGGCAATGTCAAAATCGAAGATGAAGTTAGCTTATCCTTTAGCTTCTTGTAACTACCCTCACAAGTATCCACCCAAGAGAACTTTGCCTTCTTTAGAGTCAACTCAGTCAATGGGGTAGCTATCGTCAATTTTTTTTTCACAAACCTTCTATAATACCCGTCCAAACCCAAAAAGATCCGAAAATCGGTTGGAGTCATGGGTCTAGGCCACTTCTTAACCACTGCCACCTTTTGTGGATGCACCATGATCCCCTCAATAGAAATAATATGACCTAGAAAAGTAACAACGTTCAACTAGAATTCACATTTTGAGAATTTGGCATACCATTACTGCTCTTTCAAGGTTTGCAACACCACACAAAGGAGATTGGATGATCCATCTCACTCTTAGAATACACCAGAATGTCATCAATGAACACAATGACAAAAAGATCTTGAAACTGATGAAATACCCTATTCATCAAATCCATGAATGCTACTGAGGCATTTGTCAACTAAATGACATAACTAAGAACTCAAAGTGACTATACTGGGTTTAGAAAGCTGTCTTAGGGATATCGACCTCCGTAATCCTAAGCTAATGATTCCCAGATCAAAGATCATCTTAGAAAAGAATTTGGCACCCTACAACTAATCAAACAAGTCATTTATCCTTGAAAGAGGATACTTGTTCTTAACCATCACCTTATTCAACTGCCGATAGTCAATACACATCAGAAAGGACCCATACTTCTAACACACGAATAACACCGGTGCGACCTATAGGGCCACACTAGGACGAATGAAGCCCTTATCCGAAAGACTCTTAAGTTGCTCCTTGAGTTCCCTAAACTCAGCTAAAGCCAATCTATAAGGAGGAATATATAATAGACTAGTGTCCAAAACCAAATCAATCCCAAGCTCAATCTCTCTATCCAAATGAACACCAGGAAGATCATCCAAAAAGACCTCGAGAAACTTATTTACCATCGAAACCAAATGAAAAGAATGACCTTTGGAGTTAGAGTCTTTAACCTGGACCAAATGATAGAGACACCCTTTAAAGATTAACCTCTGAGCTCTAAGATATGATATAAACTTTTTCTTAGGAGTTAGGAACCACCCTTCTATTTAATAACCGATTCATCAGGGAATCTAAAGACAACCTTACGGGTTCGACAATCTAAGGACGCGTAGCATGAGTGTAACCACTTTGTCCCCAGAATGACATCAAAATCCACCATATCTAATTTGAACATATCCATCAAAGTCTCCTTACTACTAATAGATACCACACACCCCCTATAGACTCATTTAGCAACCACAGAGTCACCTATCGAGGTAGAAATAGAAAAAGGATCTGAAATAACCTTGAGATCAAAACCAAAATACACAACCACAAATAGGGTCACATAAGCAAGAGTGGATCCCGTATCCCGAGAAAAGAGTTGTAACGTACTAGTATCAGGTGATGCCAGAGACTATTGCCGGGTAGTAAGTGCATATAACCTATTCCGGCCTGTGCTAATACCAGAAGCAGAAATAATGTAGAAAAAACACCCTTTGGTGTAGGAGCAAACGAAGAGGCATCTGTAACCTTGTTCGCTCCAGACACAACCTTACTAACTATACAGTTTCTATGCATATGGCCTAGCTAACCACATTTGAAACACCTGTCCCTCCCTTTATTATAGAAACCCCAAAGCAACAGACTATAAAACCTATAAAGAGGACATAATGTGGACAACTGATCCACACTAACCTTAGATTGTGCACCCTGTGCGCTAAAGTTATATCCACCCTATTGATGCCTATCACTTGACTATTTTAGGTAAGGAGCACTAGCTGTGGAGAAAGAAACAAAACATCCCCACTTTTTATTTGGCCACTTACCACCATCCCGACCAATTTGCTATTGACCACCCTACTCAGAGAACTGGAACTTCTTACCCTACCTTTCCCTTATCTTAGTGTGCTTTCTGTTTTCCTTCTCCACTTATTGCATATGAACAACTAACCTAGAAATATCTATATCCTTGATCAGCAATGCAGTTTTGCTTTTAAGAATCAACTCACGGTACATTCCTGAAGTAAACTTTCTTTCTTAACCTCATATTCGACATCAATTTTGAGGCATACCTAGCCAACTAGTGAAACTTCAAGGCATACTCCTTAACCAACATCTTTCCAGATTTTAGATTAACAAATTCCTCCACCTTTATTTTCCTAAACTCCTGAGAATAAAAACGGTCCAGAAAAGAATTAGAGAAAGTCTCCCATAGGGAAGACTCATCAACATCACCCCTTTCCTGATCCTATTCGTCATACCATTGGTACGATATATCTTTCAGCTAATAGGCAACAAAATTCATCCCTTCCTCATTCGTAGCCTGCATGACCCTAAAGATATTTCCTTTTTCATCCAAAAAATGCTAAGGATCCTACTTCACCTTAACACTAGTAAAAGTTGGAGGATTCAACCTCATAAACTGGCCAACCCTTGTGGCCTCAAAAGATAGAATAGAAGACGGACTATTCTCAGCCTGAGAAACTATTAATTGAGCAATCATATGATTTAACTGAGGAACTCTCCATTCATCACATTAGCCTGAGGAGCCTAAAGAGGACTAAAAGAAATTGGTGGAACTCCACAGAAATCAGGGATCAGACCCCTAGACCGAGTATGGATCCTCTGATTAAAATGTGTCTTATCAACATCATCTACCATTGGCACAAAAAAGTTTTTATGAACTTCAGATCCTCGAGGCATGATCTAAAAATCTTACAAATGGAAATTAGAGAATATTCCAGGGATTAGACTCTAAGATTGAAAATAGAACAAAGAAGAGAAGCATTTCCTTAATGCCTCGTCGCCTCTCTCTTATGAGTGTGGCGCGCTACACATCCTTAAAAGAGACTCTACTAGACACAACTTTGTGGACTCCCAATAGACCATTAACCTAAAGCTCTGATGCCAACTTGACACGACCTAAACTAGGGCCTTATTGTAATGGGCATCCCAAGTTCAACCAGGACCGGGGACTGCCCCCGATACCCATCCCAACCTCCAAATACATATAACTTGAGTTGGATGAATTTTGAATGTATAACAAGATAACGTTTATACTATTCCAAAATCAAGGACAGGTTCATGACCTTGAACCACCAAAATAAGTCAAACCATCCATTATCCAACCAATAACCAAAACTAATGCAAAACTGTAAACCAACACTCCATACCAAATGATTTCCAATATTAATATATATTATCTAAAACAAAATTAAACAATCATAAATCAAATAAAGTTAACCAGTATCAACCCAATAACAATTCCAATACTATGGATGACACCAATACCGACATCGCCCAGTACAACCCATAGTAGTTCCATAAAGGCTCTATTCAAAACTAAAACAATATCTGGTTGGGACATGCCCCAACCATATCCAAAACCAAAACCTATGAAATAACCATAGTATGTAAAAACATCCATGACATGAAATGGAGCCTTCCAGAATATGGAAGCTCACCACTTTAATCCAACCAAGCTGATCTCAAATTTGATCACTAAGAAAATGGAGTAGAATAGATGGTTCCTGCATCGCGTGGTGATACAACCTCCCAAAGATGAGTTATCGAGTGAACGTTAGCATGCACTCATGATAAGGATGAAAAAGTGCCAACCTTTAAAACCATGTAAACCAACCGTATGCATTCACAACCATACATACATATATATATATCCATGATGAGAAAGAGAACTGGGTTTAGCATGTCATTAAAACTATTAACATGGGTATGCATAGCTCAACCATCCTAGAAGCACCCATGGGCTATATGGGTCCAGTGTAACCCCTAAATAGGCCCTGATATGAGTAGCTGCATAAACCAAAGATACCATAGGAGTTGGGGATTCCCGAGTACCTTTTGCTCTCCATGAAACATATGCAAAAGTGTACTTAGGGGATTTCCATGTACCTCATAAGTATCATATATAGTCATCGTGAATAATCCTTATGTCGGCAAATATTAGTTTGCAGTGTCCATCCATTGGACCCACCCTTCACGGTTAGATATCACGTCCCACAATTATTGACTAATTAAAATGATTACCACATAATCAAACCACCATGGCCATTTATCATTAACCAAGGCTATGAGTAGTGGTATCGTCATACCGACTATAGCTTGCAAGCAATGTCCTAGCTAAACTTTTATAGAAGAAGGGAATCCTATGTACCCATATATTATATTACTATGTTGAGTTAGGGGAATACCATGTACCCCAAAAGTGATCATTGTATGGTTTCTTGGGAGATTTCCTTGTACCCCTTAAGGCTTTCAATTAGACCAACCATACCACAAGACCTTACCATTTAGACATGAAAAACCACTTTAACCATTTATACCATTTAGGGTTTCATTACCAAGTTATACTATGCAATAGTTCAATGAAAGTCCAACAACTTAGCCAAAAACATTGTCATACATATTTTATCAAACATGCCGGGGGCATAGTATTTCAAAAGCCAAAACCAAGTATCAATTAAGCATTCCCATGTAACCAAATGTTCAAACCATCATAACACTATGAAAACCAAAAGTAAAAGACATAGGAAAACCATAACCAACCATTATAATCAAAATCCCCAACATATATTTGAAAATCCAAAACCATACAACATTTATGCCATAAAAATAATTCATAAAATATGCCTTTAGTTGGAACTAACAATGAGGGAGGAGTAACATGCCTTAGATTGAGAAGAAAATGAGAAGAAATCACCCCTATGAACCTCAATTGACCACCTTGAAGAAAAACCTAGCTTTTTCTTAACCCAAGAGCCTTGAGAGATTTTGAGCGAGTTTGAAGTGTTTGACTGACTGAAAAAAGGTTATGAAGCCCCCAAAAGGTGTTTTAAGTCATGGGGTCCCAAGAAGTTATAAGGGAAAATATCCAGAATACCTTCAACATCAATTATATTAATTTCCCATAAGAGGGTACAACTATTTCCCAGCCATATCTAGGGTACGAGTGGTACCCACCACTCATACCCAAGCAGAATCTCAATTCCACACTGACCAACCTACAACTCCTAAGTCCCACTCATACCCAATTATACGATTGGTACCCATAAATTGTACCCTAGGTAGAATAGAAGAACCTAGGTTAATACATAGGACATCATACGAGTTGCATCAAACGACTCGCACCCCATCATATAACCCTAAAGGGAAGTCCTACCTTGGACAGTAGCCAACCCAACCACACTTATCATTATATGAGTGATGACCCCTAAACTGTACCCCAACGTACGACTAGTACCCCTATTCATATGATGTCCACAGATTTCAAAATTTAGGAAATTTCAAAGGATCAAAATCCAGGGTGTTTCATATTGTTACCATTATTATGGATAAAATAATTATAACCAAATGGATAAAAATAGCTGATATTAGGCTTCTTTACTCTCTTGAGCTCATAGATTTTTTTTTAAGATTGATCGAATTAAGCATCTATCTAGGAAATGGCATGTTGTGCTTACTGCTTTTGCATAAAATTGGTCAGGTAATCTCTGTCCTAGTAGCATAGTTCTTGTTGTTTATTGAAGAATCCTATTCTTTCTTACAATAACTCCATTTTATTGAGGAGAACATGGTAAATAGAAATTTTGAATGTACCTAATTTATGCAAAGAAATCTTTGAAGGATTTATCCTCAAATTCTACACTATGATCAATATGAATTGTAGATATAGCATATCCTTCTTCTCATCGAACTTTTCTACAAATATATCAAAGTTAGTGAATATCTCATACTTGTGAGAGAGAAATATTCCCCATGTAAATCAAGTAAAATCATCAATAATAATAAAGGCATATCTTTTTCCACCAATACTTGTTGTTTTAGTGGGCCCAAATAAATCCATGTGGATAGTTTGGAGTGGCTAGTACGTGCTAATGATGTCCTTGACTTTGAATGATATTCTAGTCTTTTCACCTAGTTGAAAAGAATCATAATTATAATCCTTCTCAAACTTTAGTCTAGGTAAACCTTTAACCAATTAAAGTCTAGATAGATTTTTGATAGTGTGCATGCTTGCATGTCCAAGATTTCTATGTCACAACCAAGGATTACATGTTTGAGTAGTAATATAAGTTAAAGTAGGTAAATTGTAATGACCCTCCAGGTTATTTTCTTGATTTACTTGCATTTTTAGTGTTTTGTGCATTTCTATACTAAATAGCCTAGAATGAGAAATTCAACAGCTCTATTAGTTTTAAAATATCAATTTTATATTGGGGGACCCTTGGTCTGGGTCAAAGGTTTTTAGACTCATTTTGAGCTATTAGGTAGATTTAGCAGAAATTTAACAAAGGTTGTTGGGCTCATATTTAGTTCAAATGAGCTTGGTTATAAATTTCAATGGTTTTGTTGAGTTAATATCAAATTTGGTATGATCGCATAATTTGTTTGTGCGCATGGATTTCCAAATCAATATCAAGCCCTCAATGGAGTACGTAAGCACTTGAGTTTTTGATGGTGTTTCTAGCTTTTGGTCCAAAAATATTTGGCCTTTGCATTCGCGTTGAATGGGTCATTAGCGATAGGCACTATTACTAGCCTTTGCATTCACAAACAAGTTTTTGAATTAAAAAATAGTAAGCTGACTTGGCCAATTTAAATTTACTCTTTGTGTTTGTGGTTGACCTATTACATTCATAAAGAGATAGTTTGGTTTGTTCCCGAGTTCACGATGGAGGTCCCACATTCATGAAAGAACCTTGGCAACCCGTTATATTTCTCTAGTTCTCTATCCTAAACCTATTTTTATGGCTTATTTTTCCCAGTAGCCCTAGAAACTCAAGAAACTCATACGAGATCACAAATTGGTATCGGGAATGAGTAGCGGATGTTGAGGTGATCCTTTGCCATCAACTTCTTGGTAAGTTACCATCCTAAATCCTTCGTTGATTCTTACTTCCCCTATTATTTTTAATTTTCTCTCATGACTTATTTGATCCTTAATTTTTGCACTATTTGTTCTTAACTTTCAAGCAGACATTTCTTGTCCTTCAAGGGACCTTGTAGCGAATTTAATTTTGGGATTTCTTTGGTAGGTCTTGCAAGCCTATTTTTTATCCAATTTTAGGAATGGAGTATTATATTACAATATGAGGAAATTTTTACTCCAATTAACTTGTAGATTATGATTATGACAGTGCAACATCATTTCAGGATTATGGGGGCAAAGATAAGTAATTCATAAATATTTCAAGTTTGTGATTTGTCTATGAGGTAGTCGTTGGTCTACATATCTTATGAGATTATCTATTGTGCATTTGGCATGCTAGGTAAGGATTATAAATTATGCTTATGCCTAGATATATAAAGAATTGACCTAATTAGGGGATTAAGAATAAAAATATAACCGGAACCTTAGCAAAAAATACCGTTATGGCTGTAGGAACCTATCACACCTGATTACAGACTTGATTAATCATAGAATTGCATAAGGGATACCTTGGTAAATGACTTGTCATATTACTTAGTATTTTGGGTGAAAATTCCTAATTAGACCCTTCTAGTAGATTTATGCCTTTATTTACCCAAGTTTCCCACTTTATGGTTCTAAGATCTTGTGAGTTATGTATTATTAGGCCTAAGGCCATGGGTAGGTGAAATACCTAGGCATTGAACCCTGAGAAAAATTCCCTTAAAGTTTTTGGGAAAGGTACGACTCAAGGGTATTAGTCGTACCCTAGGATACGACTTAGGGTCCCCTCACTCATATGTTAGGTAGTCGAGTTGGGGATATATTATATCTAAGGTACAATTTAGCCTCTCCCAAGTCGTATGTTAGGATATGGGTCATATGTTGCCTAGTCATATGATTCTTGTAGTCTTAGCCAAAGCGTTCTGACTTGGATACGGGTTGTAGGGTAATACACCTACCTTAGGGTAAGAGTTATGCATGTGGAGTCATATGTTGGTTATATTAGGGGTCCATATTTAGGTCTAGTATGAGAGTTAGGGTATCACTCATACCCTAGGGTACTAGTCAATAAGGTGAGTCGTACCCTTTTGGGTTCACTTTTCAGCTTTTAAGCTCAGGACGTTTTAGACTTTTCCCAACCCTAAACCCTTATAATCCACTAATTATAACTTTATTTGGACCTTCATTCTTCACATAAACAAGTTCACAAATATTCCAAAACACTCTCAAAAAGGTTTTCATCAAGATTGGAGCTAGGGTTTCAAAAGTGTTCATCTAGAGACTCGAGGACCAAGAATCTCTTCGTGAATCATCTTGTTTAAGAAATGTGACTCTTTCCTTATTGTTATTTCTCAAATATCCCTAGTGGATTGTTGGTCCAAGAGGAACCCTATTGCTACTTCATCCGCTCTTGCATTGAAGGGTGCTGTTTCTACTTCTGCTTCTATTTCTGGTACTGGAACTGGCCAACAGTACTTATATCCACTTTCTACTTCCTTGGAGTATGAGGCGTCTTTAGATATTCTTATGGATATCTTTAGATGTTAAGCATAAAGTAAGTTCTTAAACTCATTTTCTATTATTTGCAAGTTGAAATGAAGTAGTATTCATTATTATGAACTTGAGTTAAGATTTTTACAGTTATTGAATTTTTGGTACCCTAGCTTAGGTATTCTATTGGAAATTAAAGATTGGGGTAGAATGATAATGCTCAAACTACACCTCTCTGATAAGAATGTAAGCGATCGTTGTCAATAAATAACCCAACTAAGTTGGGGTCGAATCCCACAGGGAATATGGTGTGAACTTAAGTCATATGCAATTTAATCAACAGATAGCTGGATGTTTCCTGAAATGGGGGTTTTTAAGTTTAACATGTAATTTTTGGTCACCTTAGTTTTAGTTTGTAATCAAGAGTTTATGGAAAACAAGAATTATGTTCTCTAAGGATTTTGGTACTTGACAGATGCTACTAGTTGTTCTAGATTCTCACGGTAAGTAGGACAACAAGTTATCTTTATCGAAGTTATGCTTAAATGTCTCTCGACCTACTTAAGTATTTAATTATCTAATCCTCTCAGAATTAGGAAATTTATATTCACTGCACATATTTTACCTTAAGTTAACCAACCTTGTTACAACGCTGATTATTAAACCGAAGTTTAGTATTTCCATGTCCCTGTTGATAATTCACATCCCACTATATTTGATTTCTTTCTCAAGCAAATCAAAGCATGTGTTATCTATCATTTGTAACCAACAGATAATAATTAAAACGTCAGAATTATCAAAAAGTCCTACCACCTTCCGAATCATGAACACTCAGCACCTTATCAAGACCTAACCCTAGATCCCATAATTCAAGTTAAAGGAATTTAGCCGCTCATGACTTAATAATCAAAGCAACTAGATGAATTCATGCTTTTAAAGATAAACTTACCACAACATGAATAGAAACTAGAGATTCTCAGATTAAATCACAAAGAAAAATCCCAAAATAATGATTAAATTCTCTTCAAAGTAATTGCTTTTTCAAGCCAAGAAGTTAGAGAGAGAAATTATCAAAGTATCGTGTCTCAAAATTTAAGGTTTGGAACTCATAGGAAAACCCTAAACAAGTCTTTAAATAGTTCACCCTAATTATGAAAAAAAAATAAAAAATTCAGAAATTCTTCGGATTAGGTGACGACATTTGTGATAGCCTATCAGGAGGCTGACGACTTATCACAAATGTCTTCAGCTTCCTCTTTTCTTTGGTCACTTGCTGCCTAACAGTGATGAAAAACAGTGACGCCCTATCAGATCCTTGACAGCTTATCACAAATGTCATCAAGTCTCTGTTTCAGTTCTCATGTGCTGCCTTAGGCTGACGGCATTCTCGATGTCTTATCAGCTCCTTGACGACCTATCACAAAATATCGTCACAGGTTTGAACTTAGGCCAATTCTCTATATATGGCTGAAGATGAAGCTGATAGCTTATCACAGGCCTGACGACTTATCACAAATGTCGTCAACCATACTTTGCCTCTATTTACTTCAGATTTCAGCTCATTTTCTTCCATTCTTGTTGGTTCTCTAACATATTAGCTTCTTCTGTAAAATCAAACATAAAACAATCACAAATGATAAAAGTTACTTAAGACTTCACAATTATTCTTAGTTAAAAGCCTCAGATGTGTTAGAATTAGCTCACACATCAACACACTCAACTTAAAACAATTGTTTGTCCTCAAGCAACTCAGCACAACTAAGAGAATACAAAGCATATTTGGCAGTCAATCATCCATATCATCTCAAAACTCTTTCACCATCTCCAAGGTCAGTCAATTCAAGAACAACTGTGTATATTATTAAAGAACACCAATGCAACACACAGGAATCAAGATATGACATTAATTCAACTATAACAACCATACATAGACTAGTATTACACTCTCCAAACAAGTTAGCAACTAGAAACATATCCTGTGTGCCCTCACATCAAAGAAATCCCCCTCATCTCATATCAGTAATCATATATGTAACCATGGGGACAATCAAAACACTCACCCTCAGAACGAAGTTCCAACCAATGTATGCCAAGTACCATAGGCTTGCCTTTGTTTTCATTACCCAGATCTTCAGATAGGTCATCTAGGATCACTATAGGTCTTCTCTTAGGCTTGTAATGTAGGTTAGGGGTTGGTATGATACTCGATGGTATTTAAAGTGACTAAGCCTCCTTGACACTACACTAGAATTTTGGGGTTTCACTCCTTAGCCTTTTATACTTTCCTCTTTTCTTGATCACACTTATTTATGATGGGTGTGGTCTTTTCCACAATCATTTATTTTTTTTCACAATTTTTCTTTTTCCTCCTCTCTTCCTACGCACCTAGCTTTTTATTCTTTTCTTTTATGCTACCTTTTTCATACTCATTCTGTATCATGTACCCCTATGATAGCCACCCTCAACTTAGGACATTTGCCTAAATCAAGGTGCACAGTGTCCAAGGAGGACCAGGGACAAAATAGGTTCACTGTGATGTAAATTAGAAGGTGACAGGTGTCATAAAAAGAAATAGACTAATCAGGCTCAAAACAGAGATCAAGGGATATTATGCACATAGGGAAGGTCATTTAGGATAAAGTGAGCTAATATAAAAATGTCCTATGATCCATTCATAACCCCTATCCTTCAACTTAGGTAAGACTAACTAGGAAAGTTCTGGCTTCAAAATACAGAGGGAACTAAGTAGTTACTCACATACACTTCACACACAGGTATATCACAATCTACTACACATTTAGTTCATGCAGCTGTTTAGCAATGATCATTGTGTCACTATAACTAATGCCATACAAAGATATACAGTGGTCACACTTAAATGCAAATCACACAGATAAAGAAGTAGACCACTTGAATAGGTGTACAAAAATCACAAAAACAATTCAACTGCCTCAAGTACTAGTACTTCTCCTAGCTGACTACAAAATTTTACGATAATAATTTACCCTACACCCTCAACTTAAAATCAAAGAAAATCTAAACTTAGGGTTAAAGTATACTTGGAATAGATCAATCCTGGGGGCCGTGGGTTCCTGGCCTTGTGCCGCATCCTTAGTAGCCCTATCTCCATCAGGAGCCTTGCTCTGTTCTGGTGCAACTGGTCTATCAGTCTCTATAGGCCTACTAGTAGAGGCCTCTGCGGCTCTTGCTCAGATGGCTGCCTCCCATCTCTCATTGTACACTAAGGACTCAATCTTCGCCTTCTTTATCTCCTCTTTTTCAGACTTCTTTCTCGCCCTTTTCTCTGTTTTTCTTTCTTCATCACTGTTGGGCTTCTCTCTCTTACCTTTGCTTTTCTTCTTACCTTTCTTCTTCCTTTTCTTCTATGGATCCTCTGTGAGATCAAGCATTGGGATTTCTCTCTTAGACTCCTCAGCTGCCGGATCTGCTGACACCTTAAAGTGGAGTTGCTATGGCTTCCCAACCTTCACCTTTACTTTATCTAGGTCTGATCTAAGTAATTCCATCTCTAGAGTTGACCTCTTTTTCGAATGTGCATTGAAGTGGTTCTCCAATTCATCAATTCGACCCAGCAGAGCCTTGTAGGGCTTGAGTGCAGCCTTAACCCTCTTGTCCATTGCGGTCACAAATTGCTTGGAAAAGAGTTTAAGCTGAGACTCACACCACTTGGACTGCTTTGCTACGCTTCTGAAATTCATAGGGTTTAAGGCAAATTCTATTATAGGCACCGTAGCTGAAGGCTTATCTCAGTTCCAGACACTGTACCTGCTCGTACTGAAGATATTGGTGGTAAAGCCTCAGAATCCTGTACTTCTACATTAGGCACTAAGATGGTACCTATAACTAGTGGATCAGTAGGAATCTCTGCACCTCTATCAAGCATTAGCCTCGGCTGATTTTACTCATTTTGGATAGGATTATGGGTCTTCTTGGCAATGAGTTCTTCTTCTAACCCTACAATCTTGGGCACATTGGTTGCTCTACACAACCTTGTAATCAAACAAGGGAAGGGATATGTTGTATCGGACCTTGAGACCCAAATTTTTATCTCTTCAGCGATGATCTCTCCAAAGTTCAATTTGTGGTTAGCCACAAAACTTGTGACTAGTATTACTCTGTCATCCCCGAGGATATTATCACCATCTGTGGGCATCAACCAAGTATGTACAATACCCCACCAAAATCTTTCCTTTGAATTCAGGGAGGCCTTGAAGATTCTTTCACTTGGGTTGGTCAGCCATTCCGATTCTCCATCAGCTATGAGCATGGCTAACCAAGACCTTTAATTTTCCCGATACTACAGTTGGGTATAGAAAGTAGGTGAAGTGGCCTGAGGAGTTAAGTTTGGTCCATGAAGGAACCTGTTGATTGTTTCTTCAGAAACATCCACCATTACACCCCGTACCGGGACTTTATCCAACATAGGTTTGTCTGCTGCTCTCTCTCCTTGTCTACACATGTTTTCCAAGTGAGCCTTGTAGTTTGCGTAGAACTCCCTAACTAGTGTAGGGCAAAATGAATTTCCTCCTCTTTTCATCCATCCCAAATTGTAATCACAAAATTTTTGCTCCATCTCGGGGTATTTGCTCAACCTTTTAATGATGATTCTCTTCTCTTAAAAGATTGGCCTCTTAATAGCCCTTCTGTTAGTTCTGTGAAGCCCATCAAAGAAAATTTTTTGAGCTTTGGGAATCTGCCACCTAGTGCCATATCGGACTTCAGGATTCTTGCATTTAACCATAGTTCCCCTAATCGGAGATTCTTTCTCATCTTGTGGCTCGGTAGAAGGGGACTCAGTTGATGGTCCCTTGGATTCAGGTTGCCCAGACTCATGCTCCTCAGAATCAAGATGATTTGAATCATGCT
Organism: Capsicum pubescens; assembly: GCA_030864215.1. Lineage (NCBI taxonomy): Eukaryota > Viridiplantae > Streptophyta > Magnoliopsida > Solanales > Solanaceae > Capsicum > Capsicum pubescens. Next base: position 113,381,961 of record CM061544.1, read on the forward strand.
CTTCAGATTTAGCATATTCAGAATCTTGTTGCTCAGAGGTCGTCTGCTCAGAAGCTGTATGTTCAGATGTTGTTGGCTCAGTGTCACTCCCTTCACTCTTTTCCACTTCAACTGGTGGAGGTGGTGAAGGCTTTTTAGGGAATTTCTTCTTCTTTTGCTTCCTGAGCAGAGGTTCTTCCTCTTCATAATAAGACTTTTCATTAAAGAGTCTTCGAGGTACATTTCCCTTGGTCTCTTCTTTGTAGATTTTGAGTGCTTTCCTTTAGGTGCTATTTCACAACCTAGTGGGTACCTTCACTTTGATTACACGATCAAGATAAAGTAAAGAAATATTCTTGATTTTGATTGCAAACCCATAGACACAAAGAGGCTTTCTTTTGTTTTAGTTGGAAACACTTTGAAAAAGGGAAGAAAATAAACTAAGTATGGAAAGAAAATAAACCTTTAAGTAAAATAGAGGAAATAAGCGGGAAGGTGGAAAGACATTATCTTGGGCCGGGTTAGATCTTTTTACATGGTCCTAAACTTTCAGTTAATTTTTGGGTTTTTGTGACGACATTTCTGATAAGCCGTCACAAATGTGATAGCTTATCAAAAATATCATTAGCCTTAATAGACCCTACCTTAGAGTTGATGTCTCTGACGACAAATCTGACGGCTTATCACAATTGTGATAGCCAATAAAAAAATATCGTCAGGAGCACTTGGCTAAATACATCGATTCCACCTTCTTTGCAGTAGAACCTAACTACAAAAATAAATAATTTGCTGGAACATAAAAATTTTGGGTTGCCTCTCAATAGTGCCTGATTTAATGTCGTGGTACGACTTGGTTATCTTGACTACTCAGACTTCGCCAAGACAACCTGCTAATACCTCTTTACCATCTTTATAGAATATATCCACGATTGAGAAAACACTCATCTCTTTTTGCTGTGTCATAGATGAGTGTATTTTGAATCATTCTTCTTTATCATTTAGCCTGAACTTCATCTCATTAAGCTCCATATCCACGATCACTCTCTCGGTTGCAAGGAATGGTCTACCCAAGATGATGGGCACTTCAGAATCCACCTCACAGTCTAGGACTACAAAATCAGCAGGCAGAATAAAGTGGGCCACCTTTACCAATACATCATGTAATATGCCCACTGGCCGCTTTACAGACCTATCTTCCATCACCAATCACATGTTCGTCGGGGTAGGATCCCCCAAACCCAGTTTCTTGTACACTGCAAGTGGCATTGGGTTTATACTGGCTCCCAAATGGCATAGCACTTTTATGAAATTCAGGGACCCTATATTGCACGGGATGGTAAACGCTCCCAGGTCTGCCGTTTTCTACACTAAGGACCTTGTAGAAAAAGCGCTACAATGATGGAGATTATCCTCCAATTTGTAGCTCGCTGCTCTTTTCTTAGTCACAAGGTCCTTCATGAATTTAGCATATCCGGGAATTTGTTCGAGTGCCTCCATAATGGCACATTTATTGTCAACTACTTGAGCATTGCCATGAATTTGCTGAATTTTGCATCATCAGTTTTCTTCTTCAAACGTTGAGGAAAAGGAGGTGGTGGTCTTGGGATAGTTTTCAACACTACCTCCTTTTCCTTTTCTTTCTCTTTTTCCAGATCATCATCAGAATTATCCAGCTTCTCAGACTCCACTGGACCTCCTTCTTCTGGTTCACCATCAACTACCTCATCAACTATATGTTTTCCCACAGAAGAGACAGGTAATATCTTACCATTTCTAGTGGTAATCTCCATGCATGAGCCATCGTTCTGCGGATTCTGGACTGTATCGCTTGGTAATATTCCGCTATTCCTCTGCATGAATGTTGCGGAGAGTTGGCTCATCTGCTGCTCCAAATGTTTGATTATGGTGGAGTGCGAGTTTACCAACTGACTAATAGATGATAGATCAGTATTCATGGTAGTCACACCAGAGTTGATAGCCTCCACTCTCTTTAATAACTTATCCATCATGTCCTCTATAGACATCTTTTCAAAACTTGTTGTAGCAGCCTTACGATTTCCAGGAGGAATATATAGCCCGCTCCAGTCATTATTATTCCTCTAATTTCCCAACTCCCTATATTTATAACCAAGATTATCATAAAAGTTCTGACCTTGATTCCCTTGGCTATTGCCTCAAAACTCCCCCTGATTATTGACATAGTTCTCCTCTTCTTCTGCATCAGCCTCAACTCTATCCTGAGATTCCATAACTTTTACCTTTTCAACCTTGCCTAATAGCAAGTTCTTTGTTAGCAAGTCCATTTATGTTTTATGGTAAGCCATGTCTTGGTCACGCTCCTCTTATCTTCTGCGTTGTTCCGTAGTAATGCCTACAGAAGCAGTGGGGCTGGCCACCACAGAGTCTCTAGTATGCTATGCCCGACTCTGTTTGGTCATCCTCTCTAGCATTTCTAAAGCCTCTGGGAATGTAAGATCAACAAATGAACCACCAACAATATTTTCTACAATTGGCTTTGTAATAGAGTTAAGAGCTCTGTACGAAGTCTCCATCAAGTGTATGCCAATCATGTTGTGGTTCAGACACTGTGTCAGCTTCTTCTTTAATCTCTCCAAGGTTTCATGCAAGGCTTCAGTCGGGAGTTGCCTAAAGTTGTTGATCTCATTTCTCAACTGTACCCTCCTGGAAGGCAAAAAGAACCTTTCTAGGAAAGCTCCTTTCAATTGCCTCCAGTTGGTTATATAATCGGGTATCAACTCATTTAGCCACAATGTTGCCTCCCCAGACAGAGACAACATAAACAATCTCAACTGGATAGCATTCTATCCCACTCTTAGGTTATCAAAATATTCACAGATGGTGACAAAATTCACTAGATGTAAGTTCGGGTCATCCCCAGGAAGGCCACCAAACAACCCTTTTAGATTGAGGAGTTGAATCATAGTACTCGTAATGTTGAATTTAGCCCCAGGTGCCAACGATGGAGGAATAATTTCACCCGTTTCACCTTCTCCGTCCATTCTATCATCATCATCATTGATGTCCTACTGGACCAGCTAGTACTCTTGCCTTTCTCAGAACAGACAGTTCCTGTTAACATTACGCCGTACTAGTGCAGCTACTTGTTCTGAACGCCTTAGGTTACCAGGATTTAGAAACTCCTTGTCTCCCAAATCTTCATCCTCTGGATTTTGATGTCGTGCTTGTTGACCGACATTTTGCACATTCACCTGAGCTCTAGCTAAGGCTGCTAATCTATAAGCCTCTTGCTGTTCTGCCATTCTTCCAATTCGTTGTGGTTCTAGATTAAGTGGTAATAATGGTTCTTCGGAACTTCTGGTGCTTGGCATACAATACAAAGATCCTGCAATAAAAAAAAACAACAAATAAATGTAAAACTAGGAAACTTGACTAACAGTCAATTAGCGCACCCAACTTCAATCTACAACTGTATTCCCTGGCAACGACGACATTTTTAATAACACTCAAACTATATCTCTCTAATGAGAATATAAGCGATCGTTGTCAATATATAACCCAACTAGGTTGGGGTCAAATCCCATAGGGAATATGGTGTGAACTTAAGTCGTTTCTAATTTAATCAACTAATAGATGGATATTTCCTAAAATGGGGGTTTTTAGTTTAACAAGTAACTTTTGGTCACCGTAGTTTCAGTTTGTATTCAAGAGTTTATGGAAAAACTAGAATTATGCTCACTAGGGATTTTGGTACTTGACAGATGGTACTAGTGGTTCAAGATTCTCACGGTAGGTAGGACAACAAGTTATCTTTATCGAAGTTATGCTTAAATGTCTCTCGACCTACTTAAGCATTTAATTAGCTAATCCTCTCAGACTTAGGGAATTTATATTCACTGCCCAGATTTTACCTCAGGTTAACCAACCTTGTTACAACGCTGATTATTAAATGGAGGTTTAGTGTTTCCAAGTCTCTATTTATAATTCACTTCCCACTATATTTGATTTCTTTGTCAAGCAAATTAAAGCAGGTGTTATCTATCATTTACAACCAACAGACAATAATTAAAACATCAGAATTATCAAGAAGTCCTACCACCTTTTGAATCCTGAACACTCAGCACCTTATCAAGACCTAACCCTAGATCCCATAATTCAGGTTATAGGAATTTAGCCACTCATGAATTAATAATCGCAGCAACTAGATGAATTCATGCTCTGAAAGATAAACTTACCACAAGATGAATAGAAACTAGATATTCTCAGATTAAATCAGAAAGGAAAATCACAAAATAATTATTAAATTCTCTTCAAAGTAATTTCTTTTTCAAGCCAAGAAGTTAGAGAGAGAAAATATCAAAGTATCATGCCTTAAAACTCAAGGTTTGGAACTCTTACAAAAACCCTAAACAAGGCTTTAAATATTTCACCCTAATTATGGAAACAAAATAATAAAATTCAGAAATTCTTTGGATTTGGTGACGCCATTTGTGATAGCCTATCAAGAGGCTGACGATTTATCACAAATTTCGCCAACTTCTTCTTTTCTTTGGACACTTTCTTCCTAACACTGACGATAAATGGTGATGCTTAGGCTAACGGTGTGTGCTTCTTCAGTTCTCATGTGCTTCCTTAGGCTGACGGCATTCTTGATGGCTTATCAGCTCCTTGACGACCTGTCACAAAATGTCGTCACAACTTTCAACTTAGGCCAATTCTGTATCTATGGCTGACGATGAAGCTGATAGCTTATCACAGGGCGGATGACTTATCACAAATGTCATCAGCCACACTTTGCCTCTATTTACTTTAGATTTCAGCTCATTTTCTTCCATCCTTGTTGGTTCTCTAACATATTAGCTTCTTCTACAAAATCAAACATAAAACAATCAAAAATGAAAAAAGTTGCTTCAGACTTCGCAATTATTCTTAGTTAAAAGTCTCAAATATGTGAGCTAATGCTCACACATCATAGAACTGGGGTTTAGTAATTAAATTTTCTATGATTATATGGACTAAGATGATTGATATAGCTAAAATTTGTAGTGGGTATTTTAGGAAATTTCTATGGAGTTAAACTTTAAAGTTGGACTTCTATGTAGCAGTAGATATGGGACCTCTTATGACTCATACCCAATGGTACGGGAATCATAATGGGACTCGTGTCTACTAACAACATTGGAGTTTAGCAAATTAAAGGCTTTGTAGTGGATACGACTAAACCTTACGACTCTTATCCATACCATATGATTTATACACACTTAGTTGTAACCACCTGGGATGACTTAGGTTAGAATAAATGTTTTTGATCAACTTACAACTGTTGGTCACGAGTCATACCCTTTGGTATGACTGGTTAGAAGGAGTAGTAAGCCGACTAATGAACAAAGGTCATAAACTGAACAAAAATATGACTTGGCTATACAAGTCGTATCCAGTTTGTATGACCCTTACCCACCACAGGTACCTAATATGTTATCTTTGTGTTAGCATATTTAAGTCTTTTAACTTGGAATAATTGTAAGTTCTTAAGTAACTATTGTCATTTTTGATTGTATTTCATGTGATATTGCAGGGAAGTTGAGATGTATGGAAACCTCTAATAACTACGTCAAAAAGGATAAGTTTTAATTGAAGTGGATAGGAAGATTATAGTTGACGACCTATCTGATAAGTCGCCAACTATATGATAAGTTATCACAGCAGGACATCACATATATATAGATTGTAGATGCTGAATAAGTGAAGCTGACGACGTTCCTGATAAATCATCATATTAGTAATAGCTCATCAGCTCTAGTCATCACCTTTAGATAGTTTGAAAGCAAGGGAAAGAATAGTTGACGACTTGATCTGATAAGTCGTCAACTATCTGATAGGTCATCACAGGAGCTTGTCTGGTATGAGGTGGAAAAACTGAAGTTTGAAATTCAAATCCAAAAAGATCTGGAGTATTTCTAGGAACATCTTAAGTTTCCATTAGTATCTTAAACTTATTCTAAGAAGCAGCTTTTGATACTTTTTCTCTGAATTTTTGGTAGCAGTTTTTGGAGATTATTGTTTTGGTTTTAGGATTCTCTTATGATTTGGAAAGAAGAACAATCTTATATACTCATTGTTTGAAAGTTAACTATTTTTGAATTATGAATCTAATATATATTGTTTCTCTGTATCTCGTGAGTAATTAACTCCCTTAACCAAAGTTGTGGGATCTATGAGTTATGTATTACAAATTCATTAGTTGGTTAAGATTCGAAGAACTATAGGAATTTCTTGATAATTCTTTTGTAATAAGTATTATCTATTGGTTGCAAAAAATAGATTGAACCTCACGTTGGTTTGCTTGAATAAAGAAATCAATTAAGAGAAAGTGAATTATCAACTAGTATTTGGAGATGTTAAATTACCCTCTAATGATTAACTTTGTAACAAGGTTACTCAACTCGAGATGAAATCAGGTTGAATATAAGGATTTCCTAAGTTTGAATGAATTAGGTAATCTAGTATCTAAATAGGTCGAAAGACATTTAGATGAATCATTGATAGTGATAATCTATTATTTCCTACCTGTTATGAGAATCTTTGTTATAACTATTGTTCAGTAAGTTTCAATACTCATAGTGAACACAACTCTGATTTTCAACACATCAATAATTTGAAATACTGAAGCATTGATTTTGGGTCACTAAATCAAAGTAAATGGAAGCAATAGTTTAAATTCAAAAACCCCACATTTACAGGAAACTACTAACTTATAGTCGATTGACGTATAAATAGTCTTGATTAACATCATATTCCCTATGGGATTCAACCCCAACCTAGTTAGGTTATATATTTGATGATGATCACTTACTCTCTGAAAAAAGAGGTGTAATTTGGGCATATCAAATTTTGGCACCTTTGCTGGGGAATACAGTTGTCAATTGAGTATATCTGTGATAATTGACTCTTGGTTAAGTTTCCTAAATTCTACGATTATTTGTTATTTTTGATTTTTACAGGTGCTTTGTTTTATATTCCATGAACCATAAGGTTAGGAGAACCATTATTACCTTTCAATCAAGAACCTCAACAGATCGGGAGAATGGATGACCAATAAGAAACTGAGCGATTATCCACTTTGGCTAATGCAAAAATCAGTTAGCAAAATATTGATAACCCAGGTCGGGTGGCGACTACAGATGATGATGAACTAGGGGATGATAATCTGATTGAGCCCATAAAAAAGAAACATTATTAGAATGTAGCTGCACCAGTAAATCAGAATTGGTTGGTTAGAGGAAGAGCAAACCGTAAACCTATTGGGCAGTTTGCATTTGATGATGAGGATGATAATAATTTGGATGAAGTTGGTTCCACAGGAGAAATTTTTCCACCACTATTAGCACTGGGTGTGAAGTTCAACATCATAATCACTATAATCCAGCTATTAAATGTAAAATGGATATTTGGTGGACTTGCAGGGGATGAACCGAATATGCCTTTGGTGAATTTTATTAAAATTTGCAAATCTTTTGAAAACCTGAGAGTTGGACAGAATACAACCCTTTTGTGAATTCCATTATCTCTGTCTGGGGAGGCAACACTGTGGTTTAATGAGTTAGCTCCCGATTCTATAACAAACTGGAGGCAATTGAAAGGATCTTTCCTAGAAAGGTACTTTCTGCCTTCTAGGATATTATCGTTGTGGGATGAGAATAGTAACTTCAGGAAGTTACCGAATGAAGCCCTTCATGAGACATAGGTAAGATTCAAGAAAAAGTTGACACAGTGTCCTAATCACAAGATGACGGACGAACATTTGATGGAAATATTCTAAAGGGCTTTGAACTCTATCACAAAGCCAACTGTGGACAATGCTGCAGGGGGAGCATTCATGGATCTTACTTTTACTGAGACTGCTAAGATGTTGGAACAACTGAATAAGACAATTAGAGCTTTGCATACCAGGGATTATGTGGTAGCAAGTAATACAGTGCCTAGTGGGGTAATAGCTAAACAACGCAGGAGAAAAGAGGAACGTGACCAAGATATGACACATATAAAGACCCATATAGACTTTCTCACAAAGTATTAACTATCTGGGAGGATAGAAAAGGAGAAAGCTGTGGGATCTCAAAGTAGGGAAGCTGAATAACATTCTGAAGAAGAGGCAAACTACTTGAATAATCTGGGGGTTTACGAGGAATTATCCAAGTAAATCAAGGTCAGACTTATTATGATAGAGCTGGTTATGGATATTGTGAGCAAGGTGGTTGGAAAAAAAATGACAGAAGTGGATTGTACGTACCTCCTGGAAATTAGAACAATGCTGCTATTAGTTTTGGAAAGATATCAGTGGAGGAGATGATAGCCAAGTTGTTGAAAGGAGTGGAGACAACTAACACTGGAGTGATAGACTTGAAGAGTGACTCATCATCCATGATTCAGTTAGTTAACTCACATTCAACTTCTATTAAGCAACTAGATCATTAGATGAATTAGTTGTCAGCGGCTTTCAACCAGAGAAAAAATGGAACACTTTCAAGTGATACTGTGCAGAATCTGCAGAATGGTCATTCTTTTATGATTATTACCATTAGAAGTGGTAAATTGTTACCTGGTACATATGTGGGTGAACCTATTGTGAACGATGTGGTGGAGTTGGAGGCAAAAGAAAAAAAAGCCTCTTCAGTGGACTTTGAGAAGCTAGAGAATAAGAAAGTTTCATATAGTCAGAAATAGGTTGATAAAGTAAGGAAGGGCAAGGGAAAGGAAGGAGAGACAATAGTGAGCAGAATAACAAAAATACCTCCTCCATTCCCTTACATATTATAGAAGAAGGTAGATGACATGAGATTTAGCTAGTTCATGGCAATGCTAAAACAATTGACTGTAAATGTGACTTTGGTTGAGGTGCTAAAACAAATGTCGGGCTATGCTGGGTTCATGAAGGATCTTGTGACTAAGAAGAAGACTATGAGCTACAAACTGGTGAACAGTCTTCACCTTTGTAGTGCTATTGCTATAAGAACTTTGGTGCAAAAGAAAGACAATCTGAGAGCTTTCACTGTACCATGAACTATTGGATCGCTTAATTTTGCATAGGCCCTTTGTTATCTGGGGCAAGTATTAATCTAATTTCATTGGTAGTATACAAAAATCTTGGGTTGGAGGATCCTAAACCCACCAACATATGACTTTTGATAGTGGATAGATCTGTGAAGAGGCCCGTTGGGATTCTTTATGATGTGCTCGTAAAAGTGACTAGTTTTATTTTTCTAGTGGACTTCATAATCTTAGATTGCGAAGTGGATTTTAAGGTGCCCATAATTTTGGGAAGACCATTCTTAGCTACCGAAAGTGTATTGATTGATTTAAAGACAAATGAGCTAAAATTTACGCTAAATGATGAAGAGTCTGTCAATCGATGAAGCAACAAAAGGAGATGAATGTCTTCTCAATTATTGATGTATATTATGAAGACTACCAAGAAGTAACAATTGAGGAACGATTTGCTGTGGAGACTTTGGCCGCGATATTGATAAACTTTGATAGTGAGGGAATCGAAGAATATGATGAAACTGTAAGTGCACTGATAGGAATGGGGTCATACTCTTATGCCCCTAAAAAGATTTATTTGGACCTTAAAAATCATCCAACACCACTGGCCAAGCATTCTATTGAGGAGCCACCGGTGTTGGAATTGAAGGAGCTCCCAGGCTATTTATGGTATGTGTTTCTGGGTAGTGGAAACACCTTAGCAGTTATTATTGTAGTAGACTTGGCAGAGAAGTAGGTTGAGGCCCTTATTTACATGATTAGGAGATACAAGAGGGTTATCGGATGGACGATAGTAGATATTATTGGAATTTCACCGGGAATCTGCACTCACAAAATACATCTAGAAGAAGAATACAAACCGACCATTAGGAATCAGCACAGACTAAAATCGCCTATGCAAGAAGTGGTGAAAAAGAGATTATAAAGTTTCTCGATGCAGGGGTAGTGTACCCAATCTCATACAACTAGTGGGTAAGTCCAGTACAGTTCATGCCCAAGAATGGGGGTATGACTGTGGTTGCTAATGAGAACAACAAGTTGATTTCTATAAGGCCAGTGACTGGGTGGAGAGTTTGCATGGACTACCAAAAGTTGAATTTGTAGACATTGAACTAACATTTTCTAATGCCCTTCATGGATCAAATACATGATCGCTTGGCAGAATAGGGTTGGTATTGCTTTTTGGATGTATATTTGGTATAAAACCAGATTTTGATCATGACCATATGGAACGTTTATATTCAAGTGAATATCGTTTGGTTTATGTAGTGCACCAGACACATTCTAAAGGTGCATGATGTTTATTTTCGCCGAAATGGTGGAGGACACTCTAGAAGTGTCATGGATGATTTCTCAATAGTAGGTTAGTCATTTGAGTTTGGTTTGGTGAATTTGAGTAGAGAACTACAGAGATGTAAATAATTTAATCTTGTGCTGAACTGGGAGAAATGCCACTTCATGTTAAAGGAAGGCATAGTGCTTGGACATCAAATTTCAGAAAAAATAATTAAAGTTGATTGAGCTAAGGTAGAAGTGATTGAGAAACTACCTCCTCCAATATCAGTGAAGAATTTCTGTAGCTTTCAGGGCCATGCTGAATTCTGTCGCAGGTTCATTAAAAATTTCTCAAAGTTTGTAAATTCACTTTTAAAGATCTTGAAGAAGGAGACCAAGTTTGTGTTCCATGATGAGTGCATGAAGGCATTTCAATGCCTTAAGGAGAAGTTGATGGCTTCCATGATTATTGTTGCCCTGGATTGGTCTAGACCATTTAAAATAATGGTGATGCAAGTAGAGTGGCACTTTGAGCAGTCCTTGGTCAGAAGAAAGAGAAACTATTTCACCCTATATATTACACAAGAAAGGCATCGAATGAGGCATAGAAAAATTATACTGTTACTGAGTAGGAGCTTCAAGCTATCATTTATACTTTTGAGAAGTTCTGGGAATACTTATTGGGAACCAAGGTAGTGGTCTATACAAACCACGCTGCTTTAAGATTCTTGATGACATAGAAGGACACTAAACTAAGGTTGATTAGATAGGTGTTTCTTCTGGAAGATTTTTAATTTGAGGTCAAAGATAGAATAGGGTAAGAAAACCAAGTCGTAGACCACCTATCCAGGCTAGAGGGAGATCAGCTCACTACAGAATAGCTTGATATTAATGATGTTTTTCTGGATGAATAGATTCTAGAAGCTGCATTCAAAATGGTGCCTTAGAATGCAGATTTTGCCAACTTTGTAGTGAGTGATATTATCCCAGAGAGTCTTTCTTTTCATCAAAATAAAAAATTTCTCCATGATGCCAAGAGATACTTCTGGGATGAGCCATACTTATTCAGGAATTATCCTGACAATATAATCAAAAGGTGCATCCCGATAGTTGACATTCTATGTATTCTAGAGGCCTTCCATGCATCCCCAGCTAGGGGACATCCTACAGGTGATCGTACAGTAAAAAAGGTGTTGCAAAGTTGAAAATATTGGCCAACCCCCTTTAAAAATACATATGCATTCATAAAGAGATGTAATTAGTGGCAAATACAGGGTTCGATCTCGAAGCATCATGAGATGCCTATGGAGAAGATGTTGGAAGTTGAACTATTTAACATCTGGGGTGTTGATTTCATGGGACCATTTGTGAGCTCCTACGAGATGAAGTATATCTTAGTGACTATGGACTACATGTCCAAAAGGGTTGAGGCCATTTCTTTGGATGAAAATAAAGGTAAAAGAGAGGTGGTGTTCCTTAAGAAGAATATATTCTCCCGTTTTGGGGTACCACGTACGATTATAAGCAACGGGGGATCTCACTTCTGTAACAAAATGTTCAGGGCTGCATTATTGAAATATGGTGTGAAATAACATAAGGTATCCACTACATACCACCTACAAACTAGTGGGAAAGTGGAGGTCTCAAATTGGGAGATAAAAGCAATCTTGGTTAAGACGCTGAATACGAGTAAGAAAGGACTAGTCTCGAAAGCTCGATGATGCTTTGTGGGTATATCATCCTACTTTCAAGACACCTATTGGGATGTCACCATATCAGTTAGTCTTTGGCAAATCATGCCACCTTCTAGTTGAGCTGGAGCACAAGGCTGTGTGGGCTCTAATTGACTGAACATGGACTGGAAGGAAGTAACTGAGTTAAGGTTGGGATAATTGAATGAGATGGATGAATTCTATCTTGGAGATTATGAAAGAGATAACCTGTATAAAGAGAGTATAAAGAATTACCATGATCGAAGAATTGAGAAGCAAGAATTTTGTGCTGGTGATTAGGTTCTATTGTCTAACTCTCAACATAAGCTCTTTCCGGGCAAATTGAAATCAAGATGGCCAGGGCCTTTCAAAGTGAGTCAAGTTTTCCCATTTGGTGTGGTGGAACTTGAAAGTAAATAACAAAGGTCTATTCAAGGTTAACGGTTAAAGGATCAAGAGTTATATTGGTTCAATGGATGATGTGAAGTTGTTGTCTACGGTGTATCTCAATGAAGTCTGAGTTATCAGGATAACCAAGTCGTGTCGTGATAGAAAATTAGGCACTATTGGGAGGCACCCCAACTTGTTGTGTTGTAAGTACTTTATTTGTTTTAAAGCTTTGTTTTATGTAATGAGTTGTTTAGATGTGTAGGAACAAGGGTAAAATGAATGTTGTAAATTTAATCAAATGGGGATGCATACACTTGATGGAATTGAAAACCAAGGTTGATGGGTTATCAGAAAGTAGACGACCTATCACATAAAGTCATCAGCGTAAGGAAAAATTAAGTACAATTCTAGATAAGAGTGATGACCAAGGCTGATAAACCGTCACCTAAATGATGGGCCATCACACCTTGTCGTCATATGAACTAAAAATTCGACAACATTATTCCTTAATGTGATGATTGTATGTGATGGTCTATCAACCAAGTGATTAGCTGTCACTTAATTATGTAGTCTAGGTAAGTATTTTAACCCAACTCCATCCATGGCCTGATCCAAACCCAATACCCTTTGACTTTTCTAATTCCGGTGATTACAATTTTCCCACTTTTATTTTTGGCACATTCTAATTTTTCTTAATTATACTTAATTAGTTTTAATTAGTCTTTAAGTAAATAAACAAAAAAATAAAGAAATAGGGCGGTTTCATCAATGGAAACCTTTCACATTTCTGTCCTTTCGCCCTTCAAATTCTATTATTCTTTATCTCTATTCATCTTCTCTTAACAATTCACATAACTGCTTTGATTTCTTCTTCATTGGTGAGAACTCCCTTGAACTTGCAAAAGAGCAGTGTACTGTAACTTATGTTTCTGTGAGCAAGTAGATTCTTCACAAGTTCGAAGTGTGTAACCGAGTCGACTAACAGGTACGCTCTAAAAAAACTTGTCTTCTTCCTAGTCAAATCTATTGGAAATTGCATGAAACCAAAGTCTTTAAAGTTATGAAGTTCTCGTGATCAAGTTTGCGTAACACAAATGATTTGGTCGCCCAAATTTACCTAACTTTGTGTAACTTAAAATTGCTTACGAGTAACTTCGTGTTAAGTAGCGAAATACATCATTGTTGGTGAAAGACATAATATTTAATTGAGTATAAATCCATAGAACCCATATGTTTTCAAGCTTTATTAAATGAATTGGGTGAAATAACTTGATTGGGAACCAAAATATAGGTTTAACCAGTTAGAAATTGGGCAACAATATTTCTAATGTCAGCTTGAAAATCAAATGGAATGAGGTTGTAAAAATGAAATTGGGCTAACCAAGAGGTTGATAAGTCATCAACCAAGTGATGAATTATCAACTCGATTCAGTAAAAGCCTTGGAACACTGTTTTGAGCAGACGACATGGATGATAAGCTGTTACCTAAGTAACAACTTATCAGACCATGCCGTCACCTGAGTTGGAAAAACTTTGTGATCTATTTTAGGATGACGACATGGCTGATAGGCTGTCACTTAAGTGACAACTTATCAGACCATGTCTTCACTTGTCAGTCTGAATGAAGTTGAATCTACTTAAAGCTGATGACATGGATGATAGGCCGTCATATAAGTGACAAGCCGTCACACTATGTCATCACTAACATGTATTCCAATTATGTTTGATCCAAGTTCAACATTAATTATAAGCATGAAATTATTTCACCAATTCTTTGTGTTTGTCTCATCTTGAATGCACACAGACCCTTTACATTTGATGTAGATAATACAATGCCACTAAAGAGAGTAAGCAAAAAGATATCAAAAAATACCTCCACTCGAAGGTTATTTGAGTCTGATAGTAAGGAAGAAGTAACACAGATGCAAAGATGTCGTACATGGAAAAGTGTATGGATATTTGAACCACCATCCCTGTCTAAAGAAGGTGAACAAAAAAGTTTAGAAAAAGAAAACTCTCATTATCTAAACAACATTCTTCTGAACATCCCGCTTCTGAGAAACCCATGGAAGAAAAAGTTCAGATAAGGGGAGACGTCATCAAGAGAAAAAATCCAGGCATTACAGATAATGCAAGGTGGAAGGTCCCAGGGGCCTTAAGGATTTATCAAGATGGACTGACTTTCACAGGCAGAAGGAGCCTAAAGAGACCTATTTCTAAGGAGGTAAAAATAATCACCACTGAGTTAAGAAAGTACCCGAGACTAGAGAGAGATTACTCTCATGTACAACAAAAGTAGGAGTCACATATTATCAAACGTTGGTAAGACAATTTTTGACGAACTACACAACTACATTGGAGGACATGTGTAAGAAGGGAGAGAAAGCTGTCGACCAACCAAATATGAATAAAATACCAGTGTGAGGTGTGATGGTTGACGTATCTAAGAATATAATCAACAAGTTCTTTCATGGACCAGACTTTGTCCCTCCTACTACATCTACTTAATTATACCATAGACTCACTGAAATGGCCAAGAAACGCCCTTGGTTGGCATAAATTATAGCTGATGGAGAACCTGACTCATAGCATATTCCAAATTAAAAAAATTTCAAGGCTTTGCTAACCTAGTAAGCTAGGTTCTGGTGAGGAGTATTTAGGTGCAGGCTGATGCCGACCACACTAGATAATATTTTGGGAGAGGATAGAGTAGTTTTGGTGGCATTTTTTTGTCAAATCTCCCCTTAAACATTGGGAAAATCATTCATGATGAACTAAAGATTCAGGAAACATGACCCGATACTACATACCTATTTCCCTGTCTGATTATGAGGTTATGTGAAGCAGCTAACGTGTTTCTCATTGTAGGGTTGGATAAAGAGGTCGATTCCAAGAAAACACATAATCCAATAAAGTTTGATAAAAATAAGCCTATGATATCTTTAGGAAAAGGAGCAAAGGTAAAGAGTGATATGATCATGTATAACGGAGATCAAGCACCTGCTACTGCCATTGGTTCTACACAGAATGTGAAGTTATCAATTCCTAAGTCTGTACAAGTGACCTCTTCGTAGGGTCTACATCGGTTTTTAGAAGTGAAGAAAATCCTATAGCACTGCACCAATGTCAGAGTATGCACTGATAACGTATAATTTCAAGAAGATGGTCAAGTAAGAGAAGAGATTTGAAGCTCAATTGAAACTGTTTGCTAGTTAGTTTGAGTCAGTTGTTATTAAGAGAATCCAGGAAGATATTACACCTTTATTAACTATGCATAGACACATTTATGACATGAAGTGTCAAGTTAATGAAAGTTTTAGAGAGATGTCAGTCCCTGACCTCATAATTTTCCAGGCAGCCTTGGACAAGGCTAAAGTTGATATGTGGCATTGTAGAACAATCAAATTTTGATATCTTCAAATCCTGTAATTGAAGAATCTATGGATGAAGCACCATTGATTGACATCACTGGGAAACCAGTGTACAAAAAAAATAAAAGGTATACAAGAAAGATAAAGGCAAGTGAAAAAGATGTGATAGTGATGAATAAAGAAGAGCTGAGAGAAGAGCAAAGAAAAAGACAGATAAGAAAAAGATGAAAGAAGATTTAAGAGAATAGAAGGAAGAGGGTGAACCACTTGAGGAAGCATTGATATCTTGAGATTTGGGAGCCTCAGATAGTAGGCCTCAATTGACACTGGGAGAGATGCATTGGCCCAGCCAAATTCCACTGATAAGACTATACTCGCTGATGATACAGCAGTATAGTCAGTGGTTCATGAATCACGCACTTAAGGCGTACCAGGTATCTCCTCCCCCTTGTTATTTTAGTTTGATATTTTACATTGAGGGCAATATAATGCATGTTTTTACTTATGGGAGTGGGGGTACGTGCAACCTAAAGGGTATATTGTTTGTGTTCTATACCCTTGAGTGTTACTTAGTGAATTGACAAGTTTAGGTTTGGTTGTTTGTGTAGTGTTTGTTCGTATCTGGGTATTATGTATGCATGAAGAGTAATATATGACTGAGTGGCATGTGTTTAATTGTGATTCAAAAATTATGAATATGATGTACCCACCAAAATTTTTTATTGTGAAATTGACTACTAGCATATGGGAACTATTTCTGGTCTATGAAAGTATGCAATATTTCCTACTTGAGCTTGAGTTTTTGTTGAATATTTGGTGAGGTTCGCACAATTCCATACCATGAGATAGTGATGTATTGCTAGTAATATGTTCTCAATATGTGCATGCATTTAGAACTTTCCTAAATCATTCCATTAGGGTCTCAAGTAGTTGGTTAAGAAGTGATCTCATGACATTTTTTATTAGTGAACCATTCATCCAAGATAAGAAACCCTTAGATTCATATTATATTCCTTTTTGGTCCCTTTTGAGCCAGCAGAATAACTTCTTTCTTTCAACTACTTGACAACTTTTTAGTAGTTCACAAGTAAGCATTATTCTAGTCAGTTTTCTCTTTGGTCACGTTGCACATCAACTTTGGTCACGTTGCATATCAACTTTGGAAAATCACCTAAGTTGAGGGTGGACACATTAGAAGGGATAGTGATTGGAAGGTGAAAAATACATTGTGAAGGTTGGTATATATATTGGGAAAGTTAGTATTCTATATATATATATATATTAAGTGAATAAATGGTGTTGAGTGGGATTACTAAAAATGATATGAAAGTTAGTTGGGAGTTGAATGCAAAGAAGTAAGTGATTGTAGCAAGTGTTTTAAGTGAACCAAGAGAGTCTAAGTCACTAATCCTAAATTGACCTCCCCAACACTCAAACCTTTATTTTAAGCCAATAAAGACCTGTAGTGATCTCAATTTGACTATTATATGAACCGAGCAGAATGGTGAAGGTAATCTTATAACATTGTAGGTGCACAATTTGAACCTTTGTTCTGAGAGTGAGCGCTTTAATGTATGGTTCCTGTGAATACAAAAAAATATGTAGAGTTGAGAACTTCTCTCTTCTGTGTGAGGGCATGTCAATTGTTGCGGAACTTGCTAAACATTTGATTGAATACTCTAAGTTTAAGTAGTGTTTTGTGTGTTTGAACTTTGAAGATGGTATGGAATCCTGATGTTGCTTAGAAGGAAAAGATCATATTTTCTTTCTTATGGGTACAAAATAAAGGAATCAAATGGTACTCGTTACATTGTTGTTTTGATTGTGTGCATAATATTACATTAGTTGCTTGAGGACAAGCAAGTATTTTAAGTTGAGGGTGTTTATATGCTAGATTTGTGTTAGCACATTTAAGGCTTTTAACTCGGAATAATTGTAAGTTCTTAAGTAACTATTGTCGTTTTTTATTATATTTCATATGATATCACAGGGTAGTTGAGATGCATGGAAACCTCTAATAACTACATCAAAAAGGATAAGTTTTGATTGACGTAGATAGGAAGATTATAGTTGACGACCTGTCTGATAGGTCGTCAACCATTTGATAAGTTATCACAGCAGGCCATCACATATAGATAGATTGTTGATGCTGAATAAGTGAAGTTGACGATGTGCTTGATAAATTATCATATTAGTGATAGCTCGTCAACTCTAGTCATTACTTGTAGATAGTTTGCAAGCAAGGGAAAGAATAGTTGATGAATTGATCTGATAAGTCATCAACTATCTGATAGATCATCACACGAGCTCGTCTACTATGAGGCGGAAAAGCTGAAGTTTGAAATTCAAATCTGAAAAGATCTGGAGTATGTATAGGAAAATCTTATGGTTCCATTGGCATCTTGACTTATTCTAAGTAGCAGCTTTTGATACATTTTCTCTGAATTTTCGGTATCAGTTTTTGGAGATTATTGTTTTGGTTTTGGGATTCTCTTATGATTTGGAAAGAAGAACAATCTTATATTCTCATTGTTTGTAAGTTAACTATTTCTGAATTATGAATCTAATATATATTGTTTCTCTCTAACTCATGAGTAATTAATTCCCATAACCGGAGTTGTGGGATCTATGAGTTTTGTCTTACGAATTCATTAGTTGGTTAAGATTCAAAGAACTATAGGAATTTCTTGATAATTCTTTGTAATAAGTATTATCTGTTGGTTGCAAACAATAGATTGAACCTCACATTGGTTTGCTTGAATTAAGAAATCAGTTAAGAAGAAGTGAATTATCAACTGGTATTTGTAGACATTAAATTTCTATATAATGATTAACATTGTAACAAGGTTAATCAACTCGAGATGAAATCAGGTTGAATATAAGGATTTTCTAAGTTTGAAAGAATTAGGTAATCTAGTATCTAAATAGGTCGAAAGAAATTTAGATGAATCATCGATAGTGACAATCTGTTGTTTCCTACATATTATGAGAATCTTTGTTAAAACTATTGTTCAATAAATGTCAATACTCATAGTGAACACAACTCTGGCTTTCATCACATCAATAAATTGAAATACTGAAGCATTAATCTTGGGTCAATAAAATAAAGTAAATGGTAGTGATTGTTTGAACTCTAAAAAAGACCCATTTACAGGAAACTACTAAGTAATAGTCGATCAACACACAAATAGTCTTGATTAACACTATATTCCCTGTGGGATTCAACCCCAATCTAGTTGGGTTCTATATTTTTCGACGACCTCTTACTCTCTTAAAAGAGAGGTGTAGTTTGGGTGTATCAAATTTTGGCGCCGTTGTTGGGCAATACATTTATCAATTGAGTATATCTGTGATAATTCACTCTTGGTTAAGTTTCCTAAATTTTATGATTATTTTTTGTTTTTGTTTTTTACAAGTTCTTTGTTGTATATGCCACAAACCAGAAGGTCAGGATAACCACTATTACCTTTCAATCTGGAACCTCACCTGATTGGGAGAATAACTGGCCAACAAGAAGCTGAGCGATTATACACTTTGGTTAATGCACAACTCAATCAACAAAATATTGATAACCCAGGTCAGGTGATGAATGCAGATTATGATGACTTGGGGGATGATGATTTGATTGAGCCCGCAAATAAAGACATACTGAGAATATAGTTGCACCAATAAATGAAAATTGGCTGAGTAGAGGAAGAGAAAACTGCCAACCTATTATGCAATTTACATTTGATGATGAAGATGATATTGATTTGGATGAAGTTGGTGCCACGGGAGAAATTATTCCACCACTATAGCACTGGGTGTGAAGTTTAACATCACAAGCAATATGATCCAGCTATTAAATGTAAAAGGGTTATTTGGTAGACTTGGAAGAGATGACCTGAATATGCATTTGGTGAATTTTATCAAGATCTGCAAATCTTTTGACAACCCGAGAGTTGGGCAGAATGCAATTCGTCTGCGATTATTTCCATTGTCTATGTATGGGGAGGCAACACTTTAGTTGAATGAGTTTTCTCCCAATTCTCTAACAAACTAGAGGCAATTGAAAGGAGCTTTCCTAGAAAGATTCTTTTCGCCTTCCAGGATGTTATAGTTATGGGACGAGATTAGTAACTTCAGGCAGTTATCGAATGAATCCCTTCATAAGACATGGTTGAGATTCAATACGAAGTTTACACAATGTCCTAATCATAAGATGATTGATGAACATTTGATGGAAATATTCTACAGGGATTTAAACTCTATCACAAAGCCATCTATGGACAATGCTGTAGGAGGAGCATTCATGGACCTTATTTTTATTGAGGATGCTGAGATGTTGGAACAACGCAAGAGAGAAAAGGAACGTGACTAGGGTATGGCACATATTAAGACCCACATGGACTTTCTCACCAATTATTTGTTGTCTGGGAAGACAGAAAAGGTGAAAGTTGTGGGATCTTAAAGTAGGGGAGCTGAATCAGTTTTTGAAGAAGAGGCGAACTACTTGAATAATCAGGGGGTTGTCAAGGCTTTATCCAAGGGAATCTAGGTCGGACTTATTATGACAAAGCTGGTTATGGAGATTTTAAGCAAAGTGGTTGGAAAAACAAGAATGACAGAAGTGGATTGTACGTACCTCCTGGAAATTAGGACAATGCTGCTACTAGCTCTGGAGAGATATCAATGGAGGATATGATGGCTGAGTTATTAAAAGGAGTGGAGACAACTAACACTGGAGTGACAGAATTGAAGAGTGATTTATCATCCATGAGTCAGGTAGTTAACTCACATTCAACTTCTATTAAGCAACTGGAGTAACAGATAAATTAGTTTTCAACAACTTTCAACCAGAGAAAGAGCGAAACATTTCTAAATGATACTATGCAGAATTCATAAAATGATTATTATTGTATTGTTATTACCATTAGAAGTGGTAAAATATTACCTGGCATATCTGTGGGTAAACCTATTCTAAACGATGTAGTGGAGTTGGAGGCAGAAGAAAAAAAAAACCTTTAGTGGAGTTTGAGAAACTGGAGAATGAGAAAGTTCCATCTAGTTAGAAATAAGTTGATGAAGTAGAAAAGGGAAAAGGAAAGAAGGAGAGAGAGTAGTGATTAGAATACCAAAAATACCTCCTCTATCCCCTTATAGATTATATAAAAAGAAAGATGACACTGGATTTAGCAAGTTCATGGCAATGCTAAAGAAATTGACTATAAATATGCCTTTGGTTGAGGAGCTAGAATAAATGCCGGGATATGCTGAGTTCATGAAGGATCTCTTGACTAAGAAGCAGACTGTGAGCTACGAGCCGATGGACAATCTTCACCATTGTAGTGCAGTTGCTTCAAGATCTTTGGTGCAAAAGAAAGTCGATCCAGGAGCATTCACTATCCAATGTACTATTGTATCACTTAATTTTACAAAGGACTTTTGTGATCTAAAGGTAAGTATTAATCTAATGCCATTGGTGGTATTTAAAAATCTTGGGTTGGGGGATCCTACACCCACCAATATGCAGCTTTTGATGGTGGATAGATCTGTGAAGAGGCTAGTTGGAATACTTTATGATGTGCTCGTGAAAATGACTAGTTTAATTTTTTTGGTGGACTTTTTAATCTTAGATTATGAGGTGGATTTTGAGGTGGCCATCATTTTGGGAAGATCATTCTTAGCTACCAAAAGTGTATTGATTGATTTGCAGACAAATAGCTAACTTTTAGGCTAAATACTGAAGTGGTCAATTTTGATGTCTGTCAATCGATGATGAAGCAAAAGGAGATGAATGTCTTATCAATTGTTGATGTATATTATGAAGATGAGAAAGAAGTACCGGTTGAGGAACGATTTATTGGGGAGACTTTGGCTACGGTATTGATGAATTTTGATAGTGAGGCAATCAAAGAATATGATGAAACTGTATGTGCACGGACATGAATGGGGTCATACTCTTATTCCCCCAATAATCTTGATTAGGACCTTAAAAACCATCCAACACAACTGGCTAAGCCTTCTATTGAGGAGCCACCGGTGTTGGAAATGAAGGAGCTACCAGGCTATTTATAGAATGTGTTTCTGGGAAGTGGAAACACTTTAACAGTTATTATTGCAGCAAACTTGGCAGAGCAGCAGGTTGAGGCCCTTATTTCTGGGCTTAGGAGATACAAGAGGGAAATCAGATGTTGATAGCAGATATTGTTGACATTATGTCAAGAATTTTCACACATAAATTACATCTAGAAGAAGAATACAGACTGACCATTGAGCATCAGCGTAGACTAAACCCACCTATCGAAGAAGTGTTGAAAAAGGAAATTATAAAGTGGCTCGATGTAGGGTTAGTGTACCCAATATCTGACAGTAAGTGGGTAAGTCCAGTATAGCGCATTCCCAAGAAGGGGGGTATGACTGTGGTTTCTAATGAGAAGGAGTTGATTCCACTTAGGCCAGTGACTGGGTGGCGAGTTTGCATGGACTACCAAAAGTTGAATTCGTGGACATTGCAAGACTATTTTCCAATGAACTTCATGGATCAAATACTTGAGCGCTTGGTAGGAAAGGATTGGTATTGCTTTTTTGATGGATATTCGGGATACAACCAGATTTTGATTTCTCCGGAAGATCAGGAGAAAACAACATTTCCATGCCTATATGGAACATTTGCATTCAAGCGAATGTCGTTTGGTTTTTGTAATGCACCGGCTAAATTCCAAAGGTGCATGATGTCTATTTTCTCTGACTTGGTGAAGGACACTCTAGATTGGTTCATGGATGATTTCTCAGTAGTAGGTGATACATTTGAGTTTTGTTTGGTGAATTTGAGTAGAGCACTACAGATATGTGAAGAATTTAATCTTGTGCTGAACTGGGTGAAATACCACTTCATGGGGAAGGAAGGTATATTGGTTGGACATCGAATTTAAGCAAAAGGAATTGAAGTTGATCGTGCTAAGTTAGAAGTGATTGAGAAACTACCCCCTCCAATCTCAGTGAAGGGAGTCCATAGCTTTCTAGGCCATGTTGAATTCTATCGCAGGTTTATTAAAGATTTCTGCAATATTGCAAATCCACTTTGCAAGATCTTGGAGAAGATACCATGTTTGTGTTTGATGATGAGTGTATGAAGGTATTTTAATGCCTTAACGAGAAGTTGGTGGCTGCCCCAATTATTTTTGCCCCAGATTGGTCTAGACCATTCAAAATAATGTATGATGCAAGTGGAGTAGCACTTGGAGCATTCCTTGGTCAGAAGAAGGAGAAACTATTTCACCCCATATATTATACAAATAAGGTGTTGAATGGGGCACAAAAAATTATATGGTCATTGAGTAAGAGCTTCTAGCTGTCGTTTATGCTTTTAAAAAGTTTTGGGCTTACTTATTGGGAACCAAGGTGGTGGTTCATCCAAACCACGATGCTTTAAAATACTTGATGGTGGAGAAGGATTCCAAACTAAGGTTGATTAGATGGGTATTGCTTCTGCAGGAGTTTGACTTTGAGGTAGAAGGTAGAAAAGGGTGTGAAAACCAAGTCGCAGACCACCTATCTAGGCTAGAGAGAGATTATCTCACTACAAAAAAGCTTGATATTGATTATGCTTTTTCGGATGAATAGATTCTAGCAGCTGCACTTGAAATAGTGACTTGGTATGCGGATTTTGCCAACTTTGTGGTGAGTGATATTATCCCAGAGTGTCTTTCTTTTCATCAGAAAAAGAAATATCTCCATGATGCCAAGAGATACTTTTGGGACATGCGTACTTATTCAAGCATTGTGCTGATAATATAATTAGAAGGTGCATCCTAGAAGTTGATATGCTAAGTATTCGTGAGGTCTGCCATGCATCCCCAACTGGGGGACATCACGCAGGTGATCGTACAATAAGAAAGGTGTTGCAAAGTGGCTATTATTGGCCAAACCTATTTAAAGATGCATATGCATTCGAAAAGAGATGTGATTAGTGCCAAATACAAGGTTTGATCTCGAAGCATCATGAGATGCCTTTGGAAAAGATGTTGGAAGTTGAACTATTTGACATCTGGGGTATTGATTTTATGGGTCTGTTTGTGAGCTCCTACAGGCTGAAGTATATCTTTGTGGTTGTGGACTACATGTCCAAATGGGTTAAGGCTATTTCTTTGGCCGACAATGAAGGTAAAAGAGTGGTTGTGTTCCTTATGAAGAATATCTTCTCCTTCTTTAGGGTACCACGTACAATCATAAGAAATAGGGGATCTCACTTCTGTCACAATATGTTCTGGGATGCATTGTTGAAATATGGTGTGAAACAACATAAGGTATACACTACATACCTCCCACAAACTAGTGGGCAAGTGGAGGTCTCAAATCGGGAGATAAAAGAAATCTTGGATAAGATGGTTAATACAAGTAGAAAGGACTGGTCTCGAAAGCTTATTATTGCTTTATGGACATATCAGACTGCTTTCAGGACACTTATTGGGATGTCACCATATAAGTTAGTCTTTCCCAAAGAATGACACCTTCCAGTTAAGCTGGAGCACAAGGATGTGTGGGATCTTAAATGACTGAACATGGACTAGAAGGAAGCAGCCTAGTTAAGATTAGGACAATTGAATGAAATGGATGAATTCCGTCTTGGAGCTTACAAAAGTGCTGACCTATATAAAGAGATAATGGAGAATTGCCATGATCGAAGAATTTAGAAGTGAGACTTCCGTGCTGGTGATTGGGTGATATTGTCAAACTCTTGACATAAGCTCTTTCCGTGCAAATTGAAATCAAGATGGTTGGGGCCTTTCAAAGTGAGTCGACTTTTCCCATTGGGTGTGGTGGAACTTGAAAGTAAATAAGGAGGTCTACTTAAGGTAAGCAGTCAAAGGGTCAAGAATTATATTAGTCCAAAGGATGATGTTAAATTGTTGTCTAAGGTGTATCTCGACAAAGTCTGAGTAGTCTAGATAAGAAAGTCATGCCGTTACAAGAAATCAGGCGCTATTGGGAGGCAACCCAACTTGTTGTGTGGTAATTACTTTGTTTGTTTCAAAGGTTTATTTTACGTAATGAGTTATTTAGATGTGCAGGAACAAGGGTAAAATCAATGTTGTAAATTCAAGTAAAGGGGGATGTATACACTGGATGGATTTGACCACCAAGGTTGATGGGTTATCAGAAAGATGATGACCTATCACTTGAATTCGTTAGCTTAAGGAAAAATTGCGCACCATTTTGAATGAGGGTGATGACCAAGGCTGATAAGCCATCACCCAAATGATGAACCATCATTCCTTGTCGTCTAATGAACCCAAAATTCAACAATAGTCTTCCATAAGGTGATGATGTTATGTGACGGTCTATCAACCAAGTGATAAGCCGTCACTTAACTATGTAGTCCAGGTAAGTATTTTAACCGACTCCATCCATGACCCGATCCAAACCCAATACCCTTTGACTTTTCTTAATTAGCCTTAATTAGTTTTAATTAGTATTAATTGGTCTTTATGTAAAAAACAAAAAAAGAAAATAAAAAAAGGGCGGCTTGATCAGTGGAAACCTTTCACATTTCCGTCCTTTCCCTCTTCAAATTTTATTACTCTTTTTCTCTCTTCATCTTCTCTAAACAAATCACATAAGTTCTTTGATTTCTTCTTCATTGGTGAGAACTCCCTAGAACTTGCAAAAGAGTAGTATACTGCAACCTGTGCTTTTGTGAGCAAGTAGATTCTTCACAAGTTCGAAGTGTGTAACCAAGTCGACTAATAGGTACGCTCTAAAAAAGCTTGTCTTCTTTCTAGTCGAATGTAATGGAAATTGTATGAAACCAAAGTCTTTAAAGTTTATAAAGTTCTCGTGAACAAGTTTACGTAATACAAAGGATTTGGTCACCAAAATTTACGTAGATTTGTGTAACTTAAAATTGCTTACGAGAAACTCATGGACGACAAAATTAGGGGACATACATTGGATAATATATGAATAAAATATTATTTTAAGTCCCCTAATTTTGTGTAAGAAGGGATAAAAAGCTACATTGGAGGGCATGTGTAAGAAGGGAGAAAAAGCTGCTGACCAACCAAATATGAATAAAATACCAGTGCGGGGTATGATGGTGGACATATTTGAGTATACAATTAATAGGTTCCTACATGGTCCAAACTTTGTCTCTCCTACTACATCTACTGAATTCTACCATAAACTCAATGAAAGGGCCAAGCAACGCCCTTGGTTGGCACAAATTATAGATGATGGAGAACTTGACTGGTTGCATATTCCAAATGAAAGAATTTTCAAGGCTTCGCTGACCCAGGAAGCTAGGTTCTGTTGAGGAGTGGTTAGGTGCAGGATGATGCCGACCATAGGAGATAATATTTTGGGAGAGGATAGAACAATTCTGGTGGAAAGTTTGTTTTCAAATCTCCCCTTTAACTTTGGGGAAATAATTTATGATTAAATGAAGATTCAGATAACACGACCTGATAAAACATACCCATTTCCCTGTCTGATTATGAGGTTATGTGAAGCAGCTAATGTGTCTCTCATTACAGGGTTGGATAAAGAGGTCGATGCCAAGAAAATGCATAATCCAATCAATTTTGATGAGAATAAGCCTATACTAGCTTTAGGCAAAAGAGTAGAGGTAAAGAGTGATATGATCATGTCTGAAAAAGTTCAAACACCTGCTATTGACACTGGCTCTACAAAGAATGTGTAGTTGACAGTCCCCAAAATTGGGTGTAGCTAAAATCAATATAATATTCTAGGGTGCAGCTAAGGATGACGCAAACATGCATCTTGAAAATTTTCTCAGGATCTACAATCTTATACTATTCCAAGGGTTGATCAGGAAGCATTGGGATTGAGGTTGTTCCAATTTTATTTGACAGGAGAAGCATAACTATGGTTAAGGGAACTTTCAAGATGATCTATCACTACTTGGAACGAGTTAAAGAAACAGTTTCTGGGCAGATTCTTCACTCCTGCATGGATGCTATAATTTAAGGATATGATTTACAATTTTAGATATTTACCTGCAGAGTTATGTATGAGGTTTGGTTTCGATTCAAGAAAAAGCTGAGCATGCTACCGAATCACAGAATCAGAGGATATAACTTGTTGGAAATCTTCTATAGATCACTAAATGACAGTTCAAGAGCTATGAAAGATATGATTTTAGGATGAGCATTTATGCATCTTCGTTGGGATGTTGTTCAGGAAATGGTAGATGATATTTCTATGACTAATAAGGGATGGCATACTAGAGATTCAGAATATTGTGGTGGTACATATGTTATTGGAGAAATAATTACTTATGGAGAAATGAATGATATAGTAGCACAAAACATTGCACAGCTTCATATAGACATTGGGTTTCTTACAAAGAAATTTGCATCAATGAGTACTGAGAAGGTGAATGTTGTTGCAGCATAGGGGTCTACATCCAAACCATTTTAGATCAAATATTAAGGAGAGGCAAAGTATAAAGACCTGAAATCACCTCACGGGATGTCACACGATGCTTAAGGCTACAAGTACCCCCAAGCTAACCCTTTGAGCCTGTCACCACATATAATGACTAATTTCAAGAAGAAATATACAATACACTGGCACTGTCATATCAAATGAAAGGAAATACAAAGATAATACTCGGTCCAAACGACCACAATACTGGGAATCTCAACATAACCATGTCTGATAACTAGCCTGACAAAGCCTCTACTACTCTATTAACTAGAGAGACGTTGGGACAGGTCCTCAACTGACTCAAACTGGATTGAAAGTAATAACATAACCACTCAAATACTGAAATATATTAAGATATGCCCTCGAACCATGAGGACTCACCACTGGAGAAATGTAGATAAAAGTACTCAGGAATTACTGAAGAGGTTGGGACTGAGCACCTGAACCTACATTATAAGACAATGTATCATATAGACTTATATGTGGATCAGCACTTGGGAATGTACTGAGTATGTGGAGGTGTATGCATTTACATAAAACAATATCAATACTCTTTAATAAAATCATGCATACAAATAGGAATGACTCACATGGATTAAATAAGTCTAAAATGTAAAGCTCATAAATCATGTAGAGTGAAGAATGTAACACAAATCTAGTGAGTCATTATACTTTGGCTTTAAAATCTGTGCTCTCCTCTTATTCTGATTACTCTTAGGATGAAGGAAGCTTTAAGCAATACTTTCAACTCATGCAGAGTAAAATTTCTTTATTGCTCAAGAACTTATAACTCTTTTGAACTTAAACACTTGGAACTCAGAATCATATAACTTTGGTTTGAAAACCGGTGATCAACTCGTATTAGTAGAGAAAACTACTTCCTTCTTTGGAAAATACTCAAAGCAATTCATTCATTTTAGAAAATATCTCATCCCAAAGCTTTAGGAAAAAATATTCTATCTTGATGGAAAATACTTTAGTTTAGGGAGGTTCTCTTAATCGACACAAACTATGCGAGCTACGTGGAGTCCAACATTTTCTCCTCCTAAGGAAGAAACCTCACATTGGGGAGAGACATCATACTCTTGTCAAGGAGTATAGCCTCAACTCAGTGATCACTTTTCTAAGCCTCGAGCCTAATCATCTCGGCCTTAGGCCCAAAATCTCAAACCAACAGTGGCACGTAGTTCTGGGGTAAGAAACCGTAGTAAATTACCCAACTCGATGCTAAATACTACTCCCTTAAGTTTATCTCGGTCATCTCATGGAAATCCACTTTCAAAATAACATCATGGTTCATAAGAATCCAATAATAAAATCTATAATTTTATGTAGTAGAGTGGATTTCAAAACTCTATGACCATTAGGTTAAAACATTTATTAATAATCTCAAAATACTCAAATCATGGGTGCTTATAGCACAATAGTTCATAAAATTGCAAGTCTCAAGTAAGGCTTAGTGACCCATAAGTCAATCTCAAGTTAAAACTCATCACAATGCATAATACATAGCATATAGATTCATAATTCATGTAGAAACCTGGAATTTACAGAAATTTAGCTCATAATCTCAACATACTCATATACTTCAATATCTCAAATATTTCAACTATTAACTTCTCAAGGATTAAAATCACGGGGTATAGACCCAGCTGCAATTTCTCAAGAAAAGATGTAAAAATCATGCCATTAGACTCTCAATTCATGAAAAACATCAAAAGCTTGCAACCAATAATAGTGGGTGAAATATCCTAATTCAATTTCATGTAAAATCTCATAAATTTCAGAAAATCGTAGTTTAAATAAGACTTTGGGCACAAGGGTAAAAGGATTACCCTTGTTAAAAATCCCACATACCTTAAATTATGAAATTGGATGAACAAGCTTGCTTCAAACTCTTTTTATTACTCTTGAGGGAGGGTTCTTGCAACCCTTGAACTTGGGGAACTCAAATCTCAACTTAATTTGTAGAATCTATGGTGAGTTCTTGGATTTCTTGGAGAAGGGTTTTAGATTTGATCTTGAGGGAGAAACCCTAGCTCTCTTGTGTTTTGGATAATGAATGAAGCCATTTTATTTATTTTGAATATATGGTAGATAAAAGAGTGGAGAATACCAAAATTCCCTTTTAAAAATGAGTTAAAAATACTTAATGGGGGCTGCGACGGTCGAAGTGACGGTCCACCGCTAGTCCGACGGTCCGTCGGATCGTCCGTCGCACATTGGTCAGAAAAAGAACACACTACCTCAATGTGATGGTCTCAGTGATGGTCCATCAAAAAGTCGACGGTCCATCGGATCATCCATCACACGTTGGCCAGGATGAGGCCACACTTCCTCAGCGGCAACGGTCTCAACGACCGTTCATCATCCTGGCCGTCGCACTTGGGCTAGAAAAATGAGTTGCTGCCTTGGTTGCAATGGGCCGAGCAACGGTCCGTCATAGACTCGATGTTCCATCGTAGACTCGACGGTCCGTTGGATCGTCCATTGCACCTGGGCGATTTCGATAACTCTTAGTAAAACGACCTTAACTTCTCACCCCAATGCCGGATTTGGATGAAATTGGTATCGTTGGAAAGTTAATTCAATTCTCTACATGAAAAAAAGTCAAATTTAAGAAAATTCTCTATTGTTTAAACACCAATCACTTGGGAAGTCTTTTCTCAATCTTTTAGGGTTGGCTTTATACTTCACTTGACACGCTCATAGGCTCGGACTATGAAGGAACTTTACGGAGTCTTACACAAAGTATCTTGATCATAGATTGGAAGATTTTTGAGCCCAAAGGCAAGGGAATTAAGGTCAAAACTACTATAATGATAGATACAGAGATAGGAGTAGAGAAAGAGATGGTGATTGGCAGTGTAAAGACGACTATAAGGAGAAGAGTTAAGAATATATTCCACCAGGTAGTCGAAAATGGGGGATATTTGTCTAAACTGGTCAAAGGATAAGAAATTCAAGAGACCAACCTGAAGGATATTAAAGTTGATATGTCAGTATTAAACCAGAAAGTTGAGTCATATTCTACAACAATCAAGCAGTTAGAGCAAAAAATTGGGCAGATGTTCTCAACAGTAAATTAGAGACAACCTGGCACTCTTCCAAGCTTTATAATGGTAAACCCCATAAATGATAGCCAATGGAATGTCATTACCCCTCAGAGTGGTAAAGTCACTACAGATCCACCTGTACCCACTGTTGATGAGAAGAAAAATAATGATGTGTCAGTTGATAAAGATAGTGGTAGAAAGAAAAATAAAGGAGAATAAAAGGATATAGAACCTGTGCTGAAACCCATGTCAAGACCCCCTCCTCCATTTACTCAAAGGCTAAAAATAAAACAAGACGAAAGTAAGTACCAAATTTTTTTTTCTATGTTAAAAGAGATGACTATCAACATACCACTTGTACAAGCCTTAGAGAAGATACCAGGATATGTAAAGTTCATGAAAAATTTGATCACCAAGAAGAGGTCAGTCATCTATGATCTAGTCGATAATATTCATCATTGCAATGTTGTTACTAGATCTTTGGTATTGAAGAAGGAGGATCCTGGTGCTTTTACAATACCTTACACTATTGGGTCTTTCAACTTCACTCGAGCATTATGTGACTTCGGGGATAGCATCAACCTCATGCCCTTTTACATATTCAATCAGTTGGGGTTGGAAACTCCCAAACCAACTATCATAGGACTAGTGATGGCTGATAGAATAGTAAAGAAGCTTGTTGGTATAATTTATGACATTTTAGCAAAAGTGTCTTCTTTTATATTTCCTGTTCATTTTTTTATATTAGGTTGTGAAGTGGATTATTAGGTCCTAATTATTTTGGGAAGACCATTATTGGCTATAGGTAGGATGCTTATTAATTTGGAGAAAGGACATCTAATGCTGAAACTCATTGATGAATAGGTGATAATTAACGCATTCAAATATATGAAGCATCCTAACAAATTGATTGTGATATATTTTACTGATGTATATGATGAGGAGGTAGATTCATTCCATTGTGTTAATGTAGTCACTTTGTATGATGATGATTCTGATGCAGTTGTTCCTCTTGAAGAGAGACTTGGTGTCGAAGCACTGACACCTGTAATCATGAATTTTGACTCTGATGGTATCGAAGAGTATGAGGGGTTAGTAAATGTATTGTATAGGAGTGGTTATAATTTTTCACCAAAGATGCTTGATTTAGACTTGAAGAATAAAACTACTCCACCTTCTTGGCCATCCATTAAAGAACCACCGATGTTAGAGTTGAAGGCCCTCCCATCTCACTTGCGATATACATTTTAAGGGCAAAACAACACTTTGCCAGTTATTATTGCAACTGATCTAAGACATTTAGAACTAGAAGCATTATTGTTAGTATTACAGAGATTCAAGATGGCCATTAGATGGTCCAATGCAGATATTGTGGGTATTCTGCTTGGTTTGTGTACTCACAAAATACAACTTGAACTGGATTGTGTTCCATTTATTAAAATCAGCATCAACTCAATCCTCCTATGCAAGAGGTGGTGAAGAAAGAAATAATCAAGTGGTTGGATGATGGTGTAGTGTATCCTATAATTGATAGTAGGTGGACCAGTTCGGTATAATGCATTACGAAGAAAGACGAAATTACTGTGGTACCTAACGAGATGAATGAGCTAGTGCCTATGAGGCCAGTCACTGGCTGAAGAGTGTGCATGGATTGTAGAAAATTGAATGCATGGACTCGGAATGATCATTTTTCTATGCCATTCATAAATTAGATATTAGACAGGTTAGCAAGCAGAGGATGGTAATGTTTTCTTGATGGGTACTCAGCCTAAAATCAGATTAATATTGCACCTGAGGACTAAGAAAAGATGGCTTTTACATGTACTTATGGAACTTTTTCATTCAAGTGCATGTCATTTGGGCTATGCAACGCTCCAGACATATTTCAGAAATGTATGATGTCAATCTTCTCTAATATGGTAGAAGACACCATCGAAGTGTTCATGGATGATTTTTCAATTGTTGGTGATTCTTTTTAAGACTTCCTAAAACACTTAGCAAATGCACTCCAAAGGTGTGAAGAATACAACTTGGTACTTAATTAGGAGAAGTGCCATTTTATGGTCAAAGAAGGAATTGTTCTTGGGCACAAGATTTCATAGAGAGACATAGAGGTTGATCGAGTGAAGATTGAAAAACTACCTTACCCAATTTCTATGAAGGGAATTCAAAGTTTTCTAGGGCATGCCAGGCGATTTATCAAGGACTTCTCAAAGATTGCTAATCCTCTTTGCATGTATCTTGAGAAGGAGGTAAAGTTTAATTTTGATTATGCATGTAAGAAGGCTTTTGAAAGACTAAAAGAAAAGTTAGTGACTACTCCATTATTATGTCTCCTGATTGGTCTTCACCTTTTGTAATGCCCCAAATCTGGTACGCAAAATGCTATAAAGTGCTCATGACCTCGAAGGACCACAAGCTAACCCATGACTGATATCTATAACTGAGCAATGAATAGTAGACTAAAAATATGTAGAATATAAGTTGTAAGGCCATAAGGTTCAAAATTGTAAACCAACTAATAAAACAATATCTGGATGAGGTATAGAAATACCTAAAACTGAAATAATCTTTCTAAACATACTATAGTCTGAAAGCCTCTAAACTGTCTGAATAAGGAGTTGATGGGACATGTCCCTAACTAACTCCAACTAATGAAATAAACTAAGTAATGAAATAATAAAGTAATGATCATGTCCTTGAAGGATGAGGACTTCCTGTTGACTTTGACTACTAGAACTAGAATTCTACTGATTCTCTGGAGCTCGTGTTTCTTAACCTATGGTATAAAACACCATAGCGCAAACGTGTCTGTACATTGAATGTACTGGTATGCAAGTGAGGTAGGCTGAATGTAAAGGGTTCATATGCATGAACAATACTAACTAACTATATAACATGAACTTGAGAATACATACATGACTACGTAACTGTAACTGAGGTCATGATAGGACTGAATACTGAGTTCTGACTACTGAGTCTACTGACAATATGGATTTACTGATATCTGAGTTTACTAGTAACTAATTACTAAAAGACTATTTCTGACAGTCCTAATTATAAATAACTGATCTAAGTGTTAGACAGAGCTGGATGACTGTATGTGGCATTCCTTAAATATGTATAACTATCTGAGTTCTTTACTAAAGTGGGTGATTGTATTTGACAGTCCTGAATTCTGATGGAACTAGTTGAGTTCCATACTGGGTTGAGTGACTGTGTCTGACAGTCCTAATTTCTTTAGAACTGGACTGAGTTCTATTCTGAAGATTGAATCTGAAACTAAAACTCTGGGAGGTAATCATCTAACCGACATGCCCTGAATCTAAACTGGTGGGGTCCAACCTATAACCCCAGTTGGAAGGGTGTCAGTACCATGCCATGGGTAAAGACAAGTTATGAGTAAACCATCTCTAATAGGGAGTTCTTCCATCAACCCCTCCTGTAAGGAAAACTCAAATAAGATGTATAGTCCCTAGACTCGTAGGAGTACATCTTAACCTATGATGGCTACGTAGTTCTGGAATGGATGGATTGCTACAAAGGATAAAATCATCTACTTACTGACAGTGTGTGTCCTCATCCCTGGGTTCACTCAGTGCTGAATCCTACTCCCAACTGAATAGACACAGAACTATTTTCCTAGTTTATACTAGGATAGACTGATCTATTACTGATTTTACTAATTAACTAGATTGAACTGAGTTCACTAGATTTCCATTGACTGGCGGAATACTACTAAATTCTATTAACTGAACAAAATGCTACTGAGTTCTGCTAGCTAACTGAGTTTACTAAGGTCTGAACTGAATACTACTGAGACATGATGACTGACTAAGATCACTGAGATTACTGAGATTACTGAATGGGACTGGACTGATACTGAGTTTACTGAGTTTTCCTGAGTCACATGACTGACTGAATTCTAATGATCATGGCTTGACTGAGAGCATCGTGAAAGCATTACACTGGCTCTAGTCACACATCTAAATTTTCAGGTATTTAATACCCCCAGGACACGATAGCATAAAAGTAAATCATGGCACAAGCTTGAAAGCACAACAATGGCTACATATATCCATAATTCATTGACTAAGGAATTTCATCAAACACTTTACATGCAGTAACTTGAACATGAATGGGGATTTCTAATAACATGCTATGAAGTCACTATTTTCTTCGCATAGGCATTTTATCAAACACATGGGGAGCATGCTTTGGTTATGCCATAATTAATAAATCAAATTATCATGGCTACATAATTGAACTTACAAATTGAAGGGTTTCTCATGAATATTATGCAAAACATCACATACTACGATCAATCATTGGAACATGTAATTTGAAATATGAATCAAAACCCGACAACAATATGAACATGAATTTCAATTCAACTAAATTATGAACATTCATAAATACAAAATCTTCGGATTTTGAAAAGAGATTCTTGAGCTTCATAGGTGAAAGGGCCCCATGAATCAACACTTGACATACCTTGATTGTGAGTTTCTTGAAGTTCTTGGAGGGATTCTTGAGATTTTACTTTGAAACTTGGGGCTAGGGTTTTCTATCTTTGAGATAGAGTGATATATTTCTTGAGACATATGGGTAAACAATGAGATAATAGGTCTTTTTAGGGTTTAATCTTGTGTATAGGTTGATTTGGGTTTTTTGGAATTTACCAAACAACCTCTGAAATTAAATGAACCTAAAAAATTCTGATTTTATATGCTAGCGTAAGCAGTGAAATCACTCCAGCTCACTGGAAATTGGCCAATTGGGAAACTGATTGGTGGTGCAACGCAGTGTAAATCACGTTGCCACCTTGGTTGCAAACTGGAATGGCACCGCGATACGGTGGAATCCCGTTGGTGCACTGGAAATTGATAATTCTAAAATTGAACCTTGGCACGACGCGCCAATATCACAGAGGCTCATTGGTTTTTGACGAATGCCATTTTGGCTGGATCCGCGAGGCGCTAAACTACCAGGTGGTACACTGTCTTACTAAAATGGCTCTAACTCTTCGCACGGGTGCCGGATTTGGGCAAATTTGATATCCATAGAAAGATTATTCAATTTACCACACAACAAAAAGTCAAAATCTTGATAATTCCACATGTATAAAAGTTGATCCATATTTTAAAGCATGTCTTTAACATTTTTGGGATAAATTTAAGTTGGGTAGAAGTACGAGGTATTACAGTATCTCCCCCTTGAGGACATTCGTCCTCAAATGAGACTTACTAAAATGGGAGAAAGGATAAGCTGTAGTACATACTAAACATGAGCAACTGAGACATGAGTACATGACTAACATGACTGATGAACTAAATGTATCTTACTGAACATGCATATCTGATGCATGAATACATGATTGAACTAACACATGATTGTAGGACTAAATATGCAAAGGTAACTGAAACCAGGTTTGTAATGGAAATTCTTGATACCAAGTTTTTGATGGAAATCTGAGCATGAAACTGAATAAGTTCAAGGGAGACTTTTTCCTTAAACTGAAAATCCTAATGAGTCTGAGATTAATTACTAAATATGCATGAGCGGAAACATAAAAATGTAACTGAGTCTAGAATGTGATACATAAGCAGAATATCATGATCTGAATTGAGTACCTTGAATACGTGGCTTACGGCTGATATTAGTCCAAGAGGGACAACTCATGAGCACCCCTTACCCCAAACTAGATTCAATATAAGAAGAGAGAGGCATTTTTATGTCATGAAAGTTTCATGGAATTATAGTGTATCTCCCCCTTGGGACACTACGCCCCCTTGAAGAATGTTGGGCTGACTTTGCTGAGCTATGAGGAAAACTGCGGTGATGCATAAGGCACCTACGAACTAAATTATGACTAAATATTAGAGATCTAAAACTAAGACAAGATGCATGAACTAGGATCAACACGCAACTACCTGGTCAGTCAATCTTAGAATGATAACATTCATGAGACTCCGGATAGTACGACTGGATGGAAAGATGGAAACCACGTCGTCCGAACTTGTTCGCCTGACTGCTAAACTGAACTACTGGCTCTGCGGACTAACTCATTCTGAAAAATTATACTCGACTGGAGCATTTCTATGACACTCTTTCTATAAAGTTCTAAGGACTGTAGAGAGAAAGCAAATCTTGGCCTGGTCTGAGTAGTACGTCTGAATGGGAGATCGCTACATAGCTGGGATTCTTGTATTAGGAGGAAAGGCCTTTGAAACATCATCTAAGATAAAGTGACTAAACCTTATGTACTGCAACTGAGACTACTGAAAAGGTTCACATGGTGTTGAGTACGAATGCATAAATATACTAACTGATCTGATCAACTGAATAACAGATAGATGAATGTTGTATAAGACTGACTATACTTAGTCTAAATAACCAGCCTGTGGCTGTAGAGTATTATGCATATGAGGTAAGGACTAACTGAGTGACATGAGGTGACTGGGCATGGATTTATGAAAACTGTATTACTTGAAATTTTGAGACCAAGTGTATGACATAATTCAGGAACATTCTGTAACTAAGGTACTGAAATACTAATAACTGAGTAACTAATGGCCATATGCTATGGTCGGGTAATCCTGAAAGTGAACTGAGTTTTTGATCTGGATGGACTTAGACTGGGACTGAGATTGTTGCTAAGACGGTAATTGAGACTGTAACTGTAACTAAGATTGTAACTGGGACTGAATGTTGGTTTTCTGATAACTGAGGTTTAGAATAATACGGACGTATTGAATTCTGATGGTTAAGTAAGTAATACCTGAAATCCATGGTTCTGTAGGATTATCAGAGTCCTTTATGGGATACTGACTACTGAATGACGTTGTAATTGAGGACTTAGGGACAGAACATTAATATCACGGATTCACCGAGGTATCTAAAATGAGAGTATACGTGATATAATCTGAGTTTGGATGATCACTAGGAATGGAGCATGAGTCATGTGGGGTGAACATACTGTAAGATAGGACATGAGTGCATGAGTCATGAGCTGCATGACCTGAGTCTAATATTTCTGTACTCATGGAACATGATTCACAACACTAAGTAAGCCGAAAGTCATCATACTAGGAACTTAAAACACACATTATTTTATGGAAAGCGCTTAAATATAATCTAGGTGCATGGAATTATGACGTGAAGCATGCGTAAGTATAGTGATATTTAAAGTACAATACTTTGCATTGAGATAGGAATGGGCCGGGAATCATCTTCTCTTACTGATTTCATATACATACTGGTATTACTACTAGAACCTAAAGGCCTGTCTTTGTGAGATATCATAACCGAACAGTTCCCGTATACCCGTCGGGCTATGATCATTTTATCCACTGGAGTGGAGACTGAGAAGGTGTTGTTAAGATTTAATCTGACCTTGAAGTTGACTTGTTTGTAAAGAGTTACAAAAGAAAAAAGAAGTCCCTGAATCTAAAAAGCGTGAACATGTAAATGAGGGATCAATAACATACCAGTGGATGCTTCAGGAGGACTTTCCTAATTTTGTTGGGACTGAAGTGCATAGAGTCTATTTGGGCGTTGCCCACTAGCGGCACAAGAAATGGCACCCAGCTAATTCGGGCGACCTGACTGAGTTGACAGACGACCGTGCTGACTTCGTGGACTGGACTTAGGATAGTCTCAGAACTTATGATCTGACTCGCCACATCTGAAACACACATTACTATCGTCTCTACACACACCCTTATGATACTTACCACATTCTTCACAAAGCGGATGAGAGCGAATAATGCTTGCACTATTTTGATATTTGGAGCCTGGCGCCCTATCTTTGCTACCATTTCTGAACTAAGGAATTGAAGCACTGGCTGAGAAAGGAGATGGAACTGAAAACTTTTGGATATGCTGAGAACGGTTATCACCCTGTGACCCTGGCTGAGAAAATCTATAACTACCTATTCTGGCTCTTTTATTCTTTCTCTCCTTCTTCTTAAGTTTCTACTCTTCAATCTACTGAGTATGGACCATAAGTCTAGATATGTCCATTTCCTAAATCAACATTGTAGTCCTACACTCCTTAACCACTCTACCTGAAACCCCAGACACAAACTTACTCATTCTGGATCTACCGTCTGCTACTATATGGGGAACATACCTGGCTAACTGGTTGAACTTTAGGAAGTATTCTCTTACGCTCATGCTACCTTGTCTGAGATTGATGAACTCTAATACTTTAGCTTTTTTCTTCTCTAGGGGAAAGAATCTATCTAAGAAGTCTATAGCAATCTCTTCCCATTCTATGGGCTCTACATCTGTACTCCTAACTACCTTCCACTGTTTAAACTATGTATAGGCTACATCTTGTAGCTGATAAGCGGGTAACTCTGCACTCTCACTGGAAGTCACTCCCTTGATGTCTGTGACTTTCTGAACCTGGTTGAGGAATTCCTGTGGATCCTCTTTGGACTTACAACCTGAGAATAAGGGAGGATTCATTCGGGTAAAGTCTCAAATCCTGGCTATAGCTAAATTGGCCACTAGGTTGGCCGGAACAGCAGCTGGCCGTTCATTTTGAGTTGTAACAGAATTGTCTAGAGTAGTAAATATAGTCCTAAATTCTACATAGGAAACATGTTCGTCCAAGAGATCTGCCTAAACGGGTTGAGGTGCTGGCTGATTATCGATTCTCCTTTCGCTATCCACTTTGGAAGGCATATTTTATAAGTAAAAGGAAGAAGCAGATTAGACTGAGAAATTAATTGGAGATTATGCTCACTGGCACAACATGAATACTAAAAGAAGAAAAATTGTTCCTAAAACATCTCATAGCCTCCTGCACTTAAGTGTGGTGCACAATACACCCATGCACAAGACTCTACTAGATGCGGCTTTTCAGATTTCTTAGGACACTGTTGAACCTTAGGCTATGATACCAAGTTTGTAACGCCCCGAATATGGTACCCAGAACGCTACATGGTGATCATGACCTCGAAGAACCACAAGCTAACCCATGACTGATATCTGTAACTGAGCACTGAATAGTATACTAAAAATATGTGGAATATAAGTTGTAAGGTTGTAAGGTTCAAAACTGTAACACAACTGATAAAACAATATCTGGGTTAGGTATAGAAATACCCAAAACTAAAATAATCTTTATAAACATACTATAGTCTGAAAGACTCTAAACTATCTGAATAAGGAGTTGATGGGACATGTCCCCAACTAACTCCAACTACTAAAATAAACTAAGTAATGAAATAATAAAGTAATGATAGTGTCCCCGAAGGACAAGGACTTCCAGCTGACTCTGACTGCTAGAAATGGAATGCTACTGATGCTCTGGATCTCGTTCTTCTAAACCTATAGGAAATTGGTTGGTTGCGTGACACGGTGGAAATCGTGTTGCCACCTTGGTTGCGAACTGGAATGGCACCGCGACGTGGTGAAATCGCGTTGGTGCACTGGAAATTGAAAATTCTAAATCAAGCCTTGGAGTGGTGTTCCAATATCGTAGAGGCTCTCTGGTTTTTGACGAATGCCATTTTGGCTAGCTCCACAACGCGCTAAAGTACCAGGTGGTACACTGTCTTACTAAAATGGCTCTAACTCTTCGCCCGGGAGTCGGATTTAGGTCAATTTGGTATCGATGGAAATCTTATTCAATTTACCACACAACAAAATGTCAAAATCTTGAAAATTCCACATTTATAAAAGTGGATCCATCTTTTAAAGTAAGTCTTTAACATTTTTAGGATGAATTTAAGCTGGGTAGAAGTACAGGGTATTACACCTTTCAAGATTAGGTGTGATGCTAGTGGATTGGACTTAGGGGTTGTACTAGGTTAATATAAAAAAAAGCTCCTTCAACCCATCTACTATTATAGTTAGGCACTAAATCCTACTCAAAAGAACTATACTGTGATGGAGCAAGAGTTATTGACAGTGGATTTTGCTTTTGAAAAGTTTAGATCTTACTTGATTGGGACAAAGTTGATTGTGAAAACTAATCATGTAGCATTTTGATACCTAATGTCTAAAAAATTGCAAAACATAGGCTTATTCGGTGGCTGCTGTTGTTGCAAGAATTTTACTTTGAGGTGTAGGATAGAAAAGGCACAGAAAATCAAGTTGCAGATCACTTGTCTAGACTGGAAGAGGAAGCTATGAAGAAGATGACAACTGGTTGGAGATTGATGACAGTTTTCCAGATGAGCAGATATTAGTAGCTTCACAAAATCTAATTCCATGGTTTTTAGATTATGCAAACTACTTTGCCAGTGATCTAGTTCTAGAAGATCTTCCGTATCAGCAAAGAAAGAAGTTCACACATGAGGTAAGGAAATTTTTCTGGGATAAGCCTTACCTATTTAAAATTTGTGCAGATGGAATCATTCATAGGTGTATACCTGAAGCAAAGATGATGGGCATACTTGAGGATTGTCATTCATCACCAGCTGGTGGGTCATCATAGAGGAGCTCGAATAGCTCACAAAATCCTGCAGTACGGCTATTATTGACCAACCATATATAAAGATGCTTATGATTTCGCATCTGCTTGTGATAAATATTAGTGACAAGGTACTATTTCTAGAAGACATGAAGTACCTATGACTTATATTTTAGAATTGGAAGTGTTTGATGTATAGGGAATAGATTTTATGGGACCCTTCGTGAGTTCGTTTGTCATGAAATACAAACTTATGGTTGTAGACTATGTTTTGAAGTGGGTGGAAGCAATTGTGCTTCCTAACAATGAAGCATGTAGTGTCACTAGATTTTTTAGAAAGAACACCTTTTTTGATTTGGTATGCCACATACTATTATTAGTGACAGAAGGTCACATTTATACAATTACCTATTCAAAAGTCTGCTTGAAAAATATTGGGTGAACCATAGGGTGGCAACACCCTATCATCCGCAGATTAGTGGACAGGTTGAAGTATCTGATGGAGAAATCAAGTCTATATTGGAAAAGATTGTGAATGCCAATAGTACCGATTGGGAAAGAAAGTTAGATGATGCATTGTGGGCTTACCACACAGATTACAAAACCCCCCATAGGTGCTTCACCTTATCAGCTTGTGTATGGAAAAGCTTTCCATTTACCAATAGCATCAATGAGTTGGATGAATTTTGGCTCCAGGTATATGAAAGTTCATCACTTTACAAAAAATCCTGAAGTTGCATCACGACTGCAAGATTGAGAAGATGATATTTGAAAAGGGTGACCAGGTGCTACTATATAATTCCAAGCTTCATTTGTTTCCAGGTAAGCAAAGGTCAAGGTGACACGGTCCATTCACAGTTATAAGAGTTTATCCCTATTGTTCTTTAGAATTA
This sequence comes from Capsicum pubescens, assembly GCA_030864215.1. Classification (NCBI taxonomy): domain Eukaryota; kingdom Viridiplantae; phylum Streptophyta; class Magnoliopsida; order Solanales; family Solanaceae; genus Capsicum; species Capsicum pubescens. Next base: position 113,423,517 of record CM061544.1, read on the forward strand.
AAGAGGGATGGTGATAGTCCGTTCAAGGTAAACGGACAAAGAGTGAAACACAATATGGTAAATTTAGAAGGTGTGAATGAAGTAGCTGAGGTTAACCTTTATAAAAGTAGAGAAATAAAGGCAATTATGTCATGTTGTGACGTTAGATAAAGCACTACGTGGGATGCAACCCATGGGGCTAGCTAGTGAAATTTGAGTATCCAACTTAGCCATGCCGTGTTGCGACGTGAAATTAACCTCTTCTTGGGAGGAAACCTATGTTATTTATAGTTATTTCATTTATTGGATTACATGTTTGTTCAATGTGCAGGATTATGGAATGCAAACAAAACCAAGAGAAGGTGAAAAGTAGTCATAAGGAATCTTATGAGTTGTATCTATATTGTACGACTCGTGAGTAGAAGTTGTAGTGACCTGAGAAAAAAATTAGAATCAAGAAAAAGTTTCTAGAATGAATACGATTCTCAGAAAGAGTCATAACCTCAAGGTTTGATTCGTCACCTTGAGTCACACCTACTCTAGAAACCCAGGTAATTTCAGGGCTATACGAGTCAAAGAAATGACTCGTAATCCTGGACACAAGTCATATACACAACTCGTACCTATGCTTACTAGGTCAAATCTTGGGTTGACCCGGACCAACTCTTCAATTAAAAGGAAAAGGGATACACGATCGGGCACCTTATTGAAACTAATCTTAACCACTTCATTCTTCACCTTAATTTCAATCATTAATCTACAAAATCAACGTGTTTTCAACTTGATTAAACTACCAAAAACTCCAAACCTTTCAATTTGTGTGATTCAAACTCGAATTTAGGAAGAAATACACATTGAACTCAAGAACTCAGCTTCTTCAAGAATCATGTAAGTTCCTAAACTCATTTTCTCTTATTTGCAAGTTCAAAATGAAGTAGTATTCATCATTATGAACTTGAGTTGAGTACGATTTCTACAATTATTGAATTGTTGGTACTCTGGCTTAGGTACTCTTATTGTAAATTGAAGATTGGGGTAGAACTAGGGTTTGTTAAATGAATTTTCTATGATTGTATGGATAAAGATGATGGATATACCTGAAATTTGTAGTGGGTATTTTAGAAAATTGTTATGGAGTCAAACTTTAAAGTTAGACCACTGTGCTACAGTGGATATGAGACCTCTTACGACTTATACCCATCAGTACGGGAGTCGTAATGAGACTTGTACCCACTATAAACATAGAAGTTTAAAAAAATTTAAGGTTCTAGAATGGATATGACTCAACCTTATAAGTTGTACCCAGACCATACGACTCATACACACATAGTCATACCCACCTAGGATGATTTAGGTTAGAATAAATGTTTTTGATCAACTTATGACTATTGGTCATGAGTCGTACCCTTATGATACTAATGGTTATGAGGAGTCATAATTTGACTAGTGAAAAAAGGTCATTCACTAAACAAAATACTACTCGGCTATACGAGTCATACCCAGTTGGTACAACCCGTACACACCACTCGTACCTAAATCAGAACAAGCACATTGAACTTTAGTATAAAAATTTTCTTTTCTTTTCTTTACTTAGTTACTAATAATGGGGTATTTGAAGGAACCATGCCTCCCCAGAATGCTTCCTCATCCAAGAAAGTTGGGAAGAAGGACACTAAGCAAGTACCAACTGCTAGTGCGAAATCTAGTGATTCCGTGTATGAGACTTTATCTGAAAGCAATGGGGAAATGTATGATGGAACCTTCACAAAGAAATCCACACAAAAAAGGCAACTACTAAAGCTAAGGGGAAGAAGGTAGTTCCCCAAAATTTCTACGAATTTGTTTTACCCTCCCACGTGAGTAATGTCACTTTTTTACTTTAATTATGTTATAGGATGTTAAAAGGGAGTTTTGGGAATGTTTTGGAATTTTTGGAAGGGGTTCAAGGAAATTTTATGACCCTGAGGCAATAAGTATTGACAATAGTGGTGTGCCACTTCACTTAACCTCCGTGATAAGGGTGTCGCATTGAGGCTAAGCTCCGTAATAGCAGTGTGCCACACCACAATTTATTTTTCATCCATTTTCTGTTTTTTCCCTTAGATGAGGGACTTTTGGTCTATTTACCCCTTAAACAACTTATAAGTACTAGATGACTCTTTCCCTTCCGTTTTAAAGATCATAACACTACACTTTTTTCTTTAACTCCCAACCCAAGAAAGTTCAAGGGTTTTAAAAGGAATTCACCATTCCAGTTTTGAACTTTGATTCCTCTTCAATCTTCTCTATATTTTGTGCATTTTTCTCATTCCTTAACTTAAATTTCACATTGTGACATTTATTTAATCAATATTCATGTGTTTTAATTGATGGGTTTTAAATGGGGTTGAGGATTTTTTATTGTTATTACTTGAATTACATTTCCCATGTTTCAAATGGATTATTAGTGCTTTTATTGATGATTTTTGGGACTGAATTGGTGCGTTATGATATTTATTGCAATGAGTGACATGGGTTCGCCAAATCGATGGATTTTTGGACTGGTAATGACATTATTAACCTCAACCCACCTGGCAAACTTGATTTTGAAATATGGATATTTACATAATTTAACTTATCTTTGGAACATTGCATTGCATTAAAGGATAAATGGAGACAATGGATTTGAAATGCCCTTGGTGGCCATGGTTTTGGATTTTAAATGGAACTTGAGAGTCAAATGGTTAAATGGACCGGTTTGGCATAATTAAATTAGCTTTCAAGCATATTGGTATGACGATACCACATTGGTAAATACCTTGATAAATGACTCCTTGGTTAATGGTTGGGTTTATGTGCAAACTATTTTGTGTTTAAACGAAATTGTATAGCCTACCATGGGTGTAGTCTCGGGGGGACCAACACTTGACTCGTACTCAGACATTACAACTCGTATGTTCCAATTGTTATCAAAGCAGAAAAAATTGGGCATCGTACTAGCCAGGCTGCATAAGACACCATATGACTCATTTTGAGTCTTTATGACTCGTAACCCCAAGTCGTAGTCATAGCAGAAACTCCAGGACAACCTACTGGCCAGTCTAAGATATTATCCTCAAGACCCATCAATACTCCCTATGACTTGTATGGAGAGTGGTAGCCTTGGGTAGTAAGGATAAATTTTTCAAAATTTTCAACAACCAAAAATCTAGGGTGTTGCATACTCCCCTCTTAGGATCATTCATCCTCAAATGATAGGACATGGAATTTATTAGCAGGATTTGAGCCCCAAACAACCATACTTACCTTTAAAAAGGACAGAAATAATTATATTAAGGACACATACCTCAAGCACGACTATCGGAAGAAGGAAATAAGAATGGTTATTGGGACTTCATGTCCTCTTTAGCTTCCCAAGTAGCTTCTTCACGCTTTTGGTTCCTCCATAGAACCTTTACCAAAGCCATTTCCTTCGTTCGTAATCAACGGACTTATCAATCCAAAATTGAGACTTCCTCATTAGACAAGGAATCTGAGACACCCACTCTTTCCAAAGGAACAACCAAAAGGTTCACCTATACACTTTTTCAACATCGACACATGGAAGACTGGATAGATAGAACCCAAACTCGAAGGAAATTCCAATTCATAAGCCACATTGCGTACTTTCCTCTAAATACGATATGAACTAACATAATGAGTATTGATCTTACACTTCTTTCCAAACCGCCTCACACCCATCATGGGAGATATCTTCAAGAACACAAAATCATCCACATCAAACTCCAAGTCACTGCCTTACATCCATATAGGACCTTTGATGACTTTGGATAGATTTAAGCATATCAGGTATCACCTTCACCTTCTTCAAAGCATGGTGAACGAAGTTGGGACCATACAACCTATTCTCAGAAATCTTAAACCACCCAATAGGAGACCTACACCTCCTACCACACAAAGCCTAAAACAAAGCCATCCTAATACTATAAAGATAGATATTATTGGACGTAAGCTCAATGATACGCAAATGGTCAACTCAACAACCACCAAAATTTAACAAACAAGATCTTGGCATATACTCTAAAGTTTGTATTGTCCTTTCCACTTTCCCATCTATCTGAGGATGGAAAGTAGTGCTAAGGTTCATCTTAGTCCCAAAACATCTCTGATAGGAACGCCAAAAGTGAGATGACAACTGAGTACCTCGATCAGATATGATCAAAACTGGAGCACCATGGAGTTTCACGATATCCTCAATGACGAGCTTAGTGTAATCCTTTTCCTAATAATTAGTCTTCACGGCAAGAAGTGAGCAGACTTAGTTATCCTATCCACGATGACCCAAATGAAATCAAACTGATGGTAACCATGATAGACCAGTGAAAAAATCTATATTAATCACTTCCTACTTCTACATAGGCAACTTAATTTCTTTGGACTAACCACTAGGCCTCAAGTGCTCAGTCTTCACTCATTGACACACCACGTACATAGCCATAAAATTAGCCACATCCCTTTTTAGGTTATTCCACTAATAAATCACCTTCAAGTCATGGTACACTTTGTCAAACCAGGATGAATAGTGTACTTCAACTCATGATCTTCAGCCAAAATTCTCTCTCAGATCCCATCCACATTAGGAACACATAATCTACCTTGGTACCTCAAGATACCGTCATGACCAATCTTAAAAGTCATCACCTTCTGGTGACCCACGTCATCCTTGATCTACATCAAAATAGGGTTTAAGAACTTTTTCTTCTTCACCTCAGCACCAAGAGATGACTTTACCACCTCTTTCACAATCATACCACCATCCTCATAGTTTAAGAGACAAACTCGAAGATTAGCAAAATGGTGAATATCATTTACCGAACCTCTCTTCTGTTTATCTACATGGGATAAGCTTCCTATAAATAACCTGCTTAGAGAATCAACAACCATATTATCTCTACTCAATCCATCTCCTCTACTTGAGATTCAGCTTCTTCTAAGTGATCACATAATGCAAACTCTTATGGTCTGAAAAGATGAACACATAAACCCCAGACAAATAATGATGAAAAATCCTTAAGGCAAAGACCACGTCCAATAATTCCAAATCATGAGTTGGATAGTTCTTCTGATGCACCTTCAACTGCATAGAATCATATGCACAAACCTTGCGATGCTTTATAAAAAAACCAGTCCCACACGGGATGCATAACAATAAACAACAAAGCCATCGATACTCTTGGGTAGAGTCAAAAGCGAAGCTGAATTTAACTTAACTTTAAACTTCTCAAAATTACCTTTACAAGCATAGGACCATATAAACATCACTTTCTTCTGAGTCAACTTAGTCAATGGGGCAACAATGGAAGAGAAACTTTCCAAAAATCTCCTATAATTACTGGCTAAACCCAAGAAGCTCTGAATATTACCCAGACAGGTCACAACATTCAACTAGAACTCACACTTTGACAACTTTGCATATAACCACTGATCTTTAAGGGTATGAAACACAATATGAAGGTGACAGGCATGATCAACCTCACTCTTGGAATACACCAAAATATCATCATTAAACATAATTAGGAACAAATTAAACAACTGACAGAAGACCTGATTCATAAGATCCATAAATTCTGCTAGGGCTTTAGTCAAACGAAAGGACATTACAAAAATACAAAAGGACCATATAATGTTTGGAAGGCAGTATTGAGGATATCCACTTCCCTAATCTTTAGCTTATGGTAACTCAATTAAAGATAAATATTACAAAAGTACTCAACACCCTTAAGATGGTCAAGCAAATCTTAAATCCTAGGAAGTGGATACTTATTCTTCATGGTCACCCTATTCAGCTGATGGTAGTCTGTACACATCCAAAAGGAATCATCTTTATTACATACAAAAAGAACTATAGCACCCCAAGGAGAAACACTAGGGTGGATAAAACCCTTATCTAGATGATTTTTCAACTACTCTTTAAGTTTTTTCAACTCAACTAGAGCCATTTTGTAAGGAGGGATAAAGACATGATGGGTATCCAGTAGTAGATCAATCCTAAAATTTATTTCCCTATCGGGAGGAACACTGGGAAGATCATCAAGAAATACTTTAGGAAACTTACAGACCACAGAGGCAGATTACAAAAATGGACCCTCCGAGTTAGAATCTTTAACATGCACTATATGGTGTAGACACCCCTTAGAAATCAATTTCAGGGCTCTAAGATAAGATATAAACCTTTCTTTGGGAACTAGGGAACTTTCTTCCCATTCAATCACCGGCTCATTCGAGAATTAGAAACTGACCTTTTGGTTCCGACAATCAAGAGTGGCATAACACGAGTGCAACCAATTCATCCCTAAGATCACATCAAATTCTAACTTGTCCAATTTAATCAAGTCCACCAATATATCTACTTCATAGATAGATACTATACAACCCTTATAGTCTCTTTTAGCCATAATAGAGTCACCCAATGGGGTAGACACAGAGGAGTGATAAAAAATACACTCAGGACCAAAACAAAAATAACGGGTGGCAAGAGTATGTAAATGTTTTCGACTAGTGCCAAAGCCAGAAGTATCCCCCTTTGGTAAGGGGGCAGAAGAAGCAACAATTGGAACCTTATCAGTTCTTATAGCAGTATCACCTAAAGGACAGTTCCTCTGAAAGTGGCCAAGTTAACCCCATCTAAAACATTAGTACTTTTCTCATCATAAATCCCACGATGGAACTACCCACAGGATCCTTAAGGAAGATGGGATAGAGCTGACTAGCTCTTAATGGCCTAAGATTTATCCCCCTATGCCTTAAATCCACTATTGATCTAGAACGACGATCACCAGACAACTTAGTATAAGGAGCACTAGCCATAGAATAAAAAAAAAGAATTCCACCATTTCTTCTTAGACCACTGCCTGCTATCTCTACCACTATTATACTGGCCACCACCCTGCTTACAAAATCGAGATCTCTTACTTTGCCTCTCTCTTATTTTGGCTTGTTTCTTCTTCTCATCTTCAAGTTGATGTATATACACCACAAGCCTAGAGATATCCATGTCATTATTCAGTAGGGCGACCTTAGACTCCAACAACAAGTCTCAAAACAAACCTAAAGCAAACTTTCTTATCTTAGCCCTCATACTAGATACTAGCTTAGAAGGATAACGGGATAACTGATTAAATGTTAAGGCATACTTCTTCATAATTATCTTGCCTTACTTCAGATTCACAAACTCCTCAGCTTTTGTCTTCCTGAACTCCTAAGGAAATAGTCGATCAATAAAAGCATAAGAGAATTCATCCAACTATGCCAACTTCATATCATCACCCCTTGACTAATCCCACTCCTCATACAACTGATACACCACATCATTCAGCTGGTATGTAGTGAATTCTACACTTTCCAATTTAGAAGCATGCATCACATAAAAAATCTCTCCATCTAATCTATGAAATCGTGAGGATCTTCCTCAATCTTAGAGTCAGTAAAGGTCAAAGGATTCATCCTTATAAACTATCCTACCCTAGTGGAATCAGAAGAATTCACATCAACACCAACAGGACCTAACTAATATGACTGACATGTCACCAACTAGGTCAACAAATGAATGGAATGGTGGAACTTGGTGTTGGTAATATATCCTAGAGGTGACCGAGTAAGAGTGTTACCAGCTATGGAAGGATCAATAGGTATTAGTGGAACTCCGCTAGGACAATCAAAACTAGTGACCCTAGAATGGGTCTGAACTCCTTGATTAGGTTGAGCTCCATCCATATTTTCGTCAAGCAGGACAGAGGAGTTTCCACAAATATCAAATCTCTTGGGAGGCATGATCTAAAAAAGAACCTATGAAAATTAGAGAAGATTTCAACACCCTATACTCTACAGCCCAAAAGTTGATCACAAGAAAGGAAAACATTCCTAAATGCCTCATAGACTTTCCCAAATAGGCGTGACAAACTACACACCCATAAAAGAGACTCTACTTTACACGGCTTTAGGGATACCTAATGACACCAAACCTAGTTTATGATAGCAACTTAGTCACAATCCAAACTAGGTCCTAGCCATGATGGGTATCTCAAGTGCACTAAGGACTAGAGACCACCCACTTATCACCTAGCCAAATAAAATCTAATACCTAGAAGCAATTGAAATCCAAACATATAACACAATAGGAGGAGAATATAGAACAAACCTAGCAAAACAAATAGCGTCAATCATCAAATCGAATCCATAGTTATACCCACAAATCCTCTATAAATCCAAAAAAAAATTGAGTTGGGATATGTCCCCAACCCTTACAATGACAATGATAATGTTAATGACAATGTGAACTCTTCAATTATAGTCTTTGAAAGGGAACTGATGAAATGACCATGTCTTTTTTAGAATGAAAACCCACCACTTCACCACCAATTATCGACGAACCAAGTCGATCCATCTAACACTGTGCAAAAAAAATAGAAGTATCTCTAGTGTATTTATCGCATGAGAAATCAAATTTGGAGATGGTTAGTAGGTTGTACACTAGCATGTAACTCAGGGATAGGGGATAAAATAATGTCAAGTCAAATCTAATTCAAAACCATGAGAACATCATCATAATCATATATAATTAATATGATAGGATAGGGAACAACTCTTAGCATAAAGTAAAACACTATCCTGGATTATGTAGTTCAACCTTCATAAATAGGTACCCACGGGCTATAAGGGCTCATCTCCCCCTGTTGAAAGGGCCCTAGTGCATGTTAGCTGCATGAACCGAAAGTATCAAGGAAGACCAGGGAATGCTCCAACCCCATATAAATATAAGATACAAATATATCAATAGTGTAAACCATGAAAACAGGTCATCAAGACCAAACCTCACACCGCCAAACATGAGTTTCCAGTATAAGTGATCAAAGACCTATACCTTTACTCTTCACTACATAACCCCCATTAATCCTAATTTTAATCAAATTTCACATAACCCATTTGCTAATCAATGAACGAACCATCAAGGCGCACCATAAGTATTGGCATACCCTTTAATTTGCAAGCTTATATATATGACATAAAAATCACATTAACTTAGGAGTATGCCTCGACCCCTTTAGTTTATCAATTAAATTTGGGGGAATGACTTGAGACCTCTTTGTTCGTTCAATTAGATCATAGCCAACAAGATAAAACACCTTGGCTTTGAACCCTTAGAAAAATTTCCTTTGTTGAAGTTTTTGGGCAAGGTATGACTCAAGGGTACTAGTCTACCCTAGGATATAGTTTAGTGTACTCTCACTCATATGTTAGACAGTGTAGTGGGGGTTTATATTATCTCTAAGGTACGGTTTAGCCTCTCCCAGTTCGTTTGATAGGGTACAAGTCATAAGATGTTAACTCGTATGATGTGTTAAGCTTGGTCTAGTGGACACTATTTTTAGTATGGATTGTATGTTACCGCTCGTACCTTAGGATATTCTTTATGCATGCATGGTTGTATTTTGGTAATATTAGAGGTCCATGGTAAGGCCTAGGGTACAATTTAGGGTACCACTCATACCCTAGGGTATGGACCAAGGGGGTGAGTCGTACCCTCCTAGGTGCAATTTTCAGATTTTAAGCGGAGGGCATTTTAGATATTTCCCACTACTAAATACTTATGACCCACGACTTATAACATTTTTTTCCCTTTATGATTCACTTGGAAAATATCAAAAATATCCCAAAATCCTATCTAAACTTCTCTATCAAGATTGGGGCTAGGGTTCATCAAAAAGGCAATTTAAGCTTTGAAGACCAAGATCTTTTCGTGAATCACCTTGTATAAGGCATGCGACTCTTCCCTTATTGTTATTTATCAAATATAATGTTTTTAACCTTGATTATAATTGTAAATGGTGGTTTTGAAATCAAAATATTGAGGGTTTTAATGCATAGTGATGAGTATTGTTTACACTTGTTTAATCATCTGTTTATACGTGCTTTTGGTGATGATTTGCATATGTGGATGCTTTTTAATTATGGTTTAACAAATGGGACATGAGTAACCCTAATTTTTATGGTTTTCACTTAGGTTTTGGTCATGGTAAAGGTAGGCCCTCAAGGTGTTTGTGAAAATGCCTAAAAATCATTGGTCAATGACATATAAAGGCCTTGTCAGCTATGTAATGAGTTAGTTGGTGACTTTTGTGATTTTCTTGGTTAAATAGGTTAGAGTTCCTAAATATAAAATTGAATTATGTTGAACCAAAGTTTGTTGTATGAATGCTAATGATGAATGAATGGTGTTGTATAGGCCTTGATGATAACAAATTAACTTGAATGGTGATTGAAACTAAGACATAGGCCTAGTAAAGTTATTGATTGATAAATGGTTCATGAAGACCTTGTGGTCATATGTAGTGTAGAATTGTTGCCTTGATGGCTTGAACCGACTTAGTGGGTTAGAGTCCTCGAGTGTTGAATTGAATGGATGTTAATGCATGGATAAAGGGTTAGAGTCCTAATATCGACTAATAATGTTCTCTATGTCTTTAGGTTATATTCCCTTGCCTAATGAAATGTCTTGAGGTTAGAGACCCTTGCCTAATAAAACATCTTGAGATTAGAGTCCCTTGCCTAACGAAACAACTTGAGGTTATATTCCCTTGACTAATAATATGGGTTGAGGTTAGAGTCTCTTGCCTAATAAAATGGCTTAAGGTTAGAGTCCTTTGCATAATATGATTTGGGAGTTCAATCCCTTTAACTATAAAGGTGGAAGGCTAGCTTCCACTACTCCATGTTTCATAATTGGATGTCTCGAGATGCATGCTAAGGCCTTGTTCCCTTTTTTGATACTTGATGTATTTATATATCTATATATAGCACTATTTTATCCTTACCCTTGGGTTACATGCTAGCTCTCCAACCGCTAACCGTCTCTTGATGCTGTGGCCCCATGAGACACAAGGGCTAGAGCTTCTTGTTGTCTTCCTACGTTGTGACCAGGTGTTAGAGAGGTTTGGGATTTTACTATAAAGTCGTGAACTTCCATAATTCGAAAGGCATACTTTTTATGGTCTTTCTATCTTATGTCATAGACTTGTTTTACATTTGGTTTTAGGATATTATCGGGGGCATGCCCCGATATATTTGATATCAAATTTGTAGAGGATTTATGGATGACTGTGGACTTGGGTATGTTGACATTAATGAAATGATTAGACATTCTTAAGTTATATTTAATAGTATTGTTTTCGGTATCTTGATTATTTACTTGGAGTTCATCCAACACTTGTGGATTGCTGTGATGGTTAGGTTAGGTTAATGGGGCAATCTCCGATCCTTGTTGGGCTTGAGATTTCCACACGATAAGACCCATTTTAGGGTCGTGTCACAAGGCTTTCAAAATCCATGTTTATTGTTTAATAATTTTTGTAATGAAATAACATAGATGAGTAAGTCAAACAAAGTTACAATTTCATAATTCGAAGCCATTTATATAAGTGGGTCGAGGAAGCATAATTATTCAAAACCAATTCCAGTTTACAAATATCAATTAAGGGGAATACCTTTAACCCTTAGTTTATTCACTATTTCCATACACCTCGTAATTTCAAAACCATTAATAAAGCATAAACAATGCATGATAAATCAGGGGAAAACAATTTAAGAATCAACCATATCAATGCCCTGAACCATGTTGGAAACCCACATTCAAATCCATAAAATTTAACCATGTATAAAACACATGATTTAAATAAAATAAGAATTGGGGAAGAGTAACATCCATGAAATACTAAGATTTATGGAGAGAATTCAACCCTTGATCCCTTAGACGACCAACTTCTTGGAAACCCTAAGTATCTTGACCATGGAGAATTTTGAGAGTGTTTTGATTATGTTATGGATGAGAAATAACCCACCTTGAGTGCTTTATGGATGTCGGGTCTAGGTAAGTGAAAAGGGAATTGACTAGAATACCCTTAATGAAAATACTAAAAATTGACTACCCATTCACTACGAGTGACCTTACTACTGTAGGGTCACCCTACAACTCATATCATCTATTCATAGGTTGAAAAATGTCCTTGGTATACCAACACTGACTTGTCTATGAGTCGTGCCATACAAATTGTACTCAGACATTAGGACTCACATGGTCTAGTAGTTGTCAAAGCAGAAAAATTGGGCATCACACTGGTCATGCTACAGAAGACAACATATGACTTATCTTGAGTCTTTACAACTTGTAGCCCCAATTTGTAGTAATAGTAGAAACTCTAGGCGAACCTAATATCCTAGACACGATTGGGTCCTTAAGACCCTTTAAGACTCTCTCCAACTCATGTGGAGTCATAGTCTGGGCAGTGAGGATAATATTTTAGAAATTTTCAAGGAACCAAAATCTAGGGTGTTTCAAAATATCAAAGTTCAATTGAGTCAAAAATATCAAATTTGGCATGGTAGCATAGCTCTCTTGCATGTACAAGTTCTGAAAAAAATTTAAGCGTTTAATCGGGGTCTGCAAAGACGTGAATTATTGTTGGTTTTTCCAGATTCTGGTGCAGGACAATTTGGCTTTTTCATTCATATGGCATGGGCTGCTTCGCGATAGGCTAGATTACTAGTCTTTGCATTTGCTAACCAGCCGATGCATTTGCAAAGGGTAAGATATCTTTGCTGGTTCAAATTTACTTTTACGTTCACGGCGGACTGATCATGTTTGCGAAGGGTTGGTTCAGTTTGGTCACACATTCACGATAGAGGTCCCTCCATTGCAAAGAACCATGGCAGCCTCATTATATTTCTCTCATTATTGATTCGAAATCCATTTTTAGGGCTTTGTTTGCCATTATTAGCCCTAGCAACTCATGAAACTCATAAGGGATCATAAATTGGAGTTGGGAATGAGTAGAGGACATTGATAGAATCCTTTCCCATAAATTTCTTGGTATGTTTTTGGCCTAAATCATCCATTAATTATTACTTTCCTCCCTATTATTCATTGTCTCTTGAGGCTGATTTTATCTCTGATTTATCCTTCATTTGTGTTTAACTTTGGAGCATGCATTTGTTGTCCTTCGAGGAACCTCGTGACATTTAATTTTGGGATTCTGTTACATACCCCACAAGCCTATTTATAACCCGATTTTAGGTTTGGAGTTTTAGATTGCAATATTTTTATATTTTTACTCTTATTAACATATAGATTTTGATAATGCAACATCATTTCAAGATTATGGAGTAAAAAAAGCAACTTGCAGATGGTTCAACATTGTGATTTGATTATGAGATAGTCTTTGGTCTACTTATTTGTATGAGATTACGTATTATGTATTTTGCATGTTATGCAGGGTTTATAGATTATGTTTATGCCGAGATATATCATGAATTGCCTATTTAGGGACTTTAAATAGACATGTAACTCAAATCTTAGCCTAGAATATCTGTTAAGGTTGTAGGATCCTATTACACCTAATTGTAAACTTGAATAATTATTGATTAGCATAAGGGATAACTTAGTAAAAGACTTATCATGTTACTAAGTATTTTGAGCAATAATTTCCCATTTGACCTTTCTAGTTGCTTTATGCAATTGTTTACTATAATACCCTAAAAAATTCAGGCCTATGCTAGAATCATGCTTCAAGTATGGGTAGGGTAAATCCCTAAGTTTTTAACATCATGAGAAGGGATTTGGCCGTGTACCATGTCCCCTTGACCCCCTAGCCCTTAGTCAATACAAAACCTCTATTATCGATCAATCCTTAGAGTAGTGATCATCTAAAAATGAGCATAACTTCTAGATTCAGATGTAATTTTGAGTCGCACCCACAAAAATGATAGATATTTGATTTATATTCCCAACACATCAATTTTCTCCTCATCGAACATCGGAGTAGAAAGTTATGATCTTTTCATTAAGGCACTACTCTTTAGTGAGTTACCATGAGCTAAACCACAACCATGGTTATATTATATGACCGTACAATTTTATCGTATGATCTAGAAAACCCCAAATTTTAAAATTTTCTAAAATGCTTCCTCAATCCTTGAGGAGGAACCACTATCATGCTTTGAAACCATGATCCCCTAGCACAATCATGATTCCTATAGATGTCTTTGTTTTAACTAGGAAACATATGAGCCAAGGTATGACCTTAGGTAGATCTCATGATTGTACCAAGACTCGTTTAATCATTTTTAGAGAGTTCTCATAGAGCTCCCAACAACGAGTGAAACCCACGATCGTGGGAAAGTCTCATATGTTCCTTCCCTCAATTTCTAATTATGAAATTTTAAGAGGCATATCAATCTTTTCACACTCATTTATGATCAAAGATATGTCGTTTAGGGAATATCATGGATTGATATTGGGGTTTACATGACCCTAATCTCTCATTACTTAGAATATTATCCGATACTTAGTTTCGAAAGAGAAAAGAGATGATTCTTTTTCTCCAAGGCCAGTCAGGGTTCATCTTGTTCATGGTTCCAAGTCTAAAGACTTCTTCAGGATTCTCATCTCAGCTATGTAGGATTTCATTAATTTTTCCCTTTCTCCTATTGAATCCCTAAGTTAACCCAACTCTCTAGTACAATTCCTTTTTCACAACTCAGGATTATATATATTGGTAAATTCATTAATATATCAGTTTTTTGGTGTCATTGAGTTATAATCCCCATTATATCATTTATTCCAATGTTATTACTTGATTATTATTATCCTAATCCAACGTCATGTTATAAATTCCATGAGTATTGGACCCGAATAATTGAATTATGTAATTGCATTTAATTTACAAAATTAACACAGTAGTTGCATTCTTCAGAAATAGTCGGTTATGAACACCCAATGACCTAGGATTTTATGTATATACTTTTGGATGTTGTATTCCTAATTTACATATTTTGAATGTTATTTGATAGTATATTTATTTTAGTAATCAAATTATTACAATCAGTGAGTTTTGTAATTACCATGTCGTTTAGTTTAGAGTAGTATATAGCATTGAGTGGATGCAAATATAAAGGCTCATCTACCAGTTAAGGTGAGAATTTTAGTAGAAGTCACTAAGTCTAAAAACTACAACACCACTGTAGGTTCTAAAGGGTCACCCCTTAGATTTGTCTTGACTCTATAATTCTTTTGGACATTAGTCTAGTAGATCCACGTTGGTCAGTCTTTATACCCTTGGCAAGGAACCGAACACTCTTATAACTAGAGTTATAGGTTTGACCCCGTTTATCTTATATTTAGGTATGTCAGTTATTAGTAACTCGCATAGTCAATAGTTTTTAGTTTAGATTTAGATTCTTGCATGAACTTGCATTCAGCTATTCAATTCATTATGCAACATATGTTTATTACTTGGTCTTGCATTTAGATGTAATACCATGTTTAGATTATATTAGTTATTTCCTATATCATATACTCAGTACATTCAAACAACTAATTGTATACTTTTTTTTGCATTATAATATCTTATAATATAGGTCTTGATGCTCATCACCCAGATCGCTCCTAGTACGATCTCAACCAATATCAACAACAACAATTTAGGTGAGACCCCAGAGTCAACATTTTTATTTTGTTTTAACTTTGTCATTCCTAATTTTCAGATAATTAGAGTAAGTTGGGGATTGTCATAAAAACTCATCTTATTAGAGGCTTCTTAGACATATAGTTAGATGTTCACTCTATGATCTCAAACTTTATTATTTATGCTTTGATTCCTTTGGATATTTCTTATACTATTCAAATTCAACTTCTGCAAAAGTGTTGTTTTATCTGTTATTATATATGTTCTTAGTGTTTTTTCAATCAATAATTTAGACTAAAGTCACTTGTAATTCTAAGCAAAGTTCTACGACTAAGGGGTAGTCTCTTATCATGAAAAACATGGTATCAGTACAATAGGCTTAAAGTGTCATTCCCATCTAAGTCTTATTCATGATTGTGAAGCACGCCACACTTATGAGTGAGAGACTATTAGATTTTTTAGAAAACTTTTCACTTCTTTCATACTCATATCGTGTGAGATCTATGTAAGCCTTCTTCTAACTTCTTCTCTACACATTTACAGAATATGCCTCCAAAGATTGCCAATAGAAGGAAGGGTGAAAACGAGAGTGGGATGGAGAATCATGAAGCTCTACAAACTCCATAAAACCCTCTTAATAAATAATTTTCCCATGATAAGTTAAGGAAAGTCATTATAGCCTTAGCTCAGTATGTAACCATACAGAATAACCAACCTACTATGGCACCATCCAACTCGATAGTGAATGCATCATCATTACGAGTTCAAGATTTCACTCAAATGAATCCACAATGTTATTTGGATTCAAGTCTCAGGAGGATCCATAGGATTTTATGGATAATATTTAGAAGGTTAAAGAGGTTATAGGTGTAACCCCAACTGAGAGTGTTGAACTTGCTTCCTATTAACTGTATGGAGTAACCCACACCTAGTATAAGAAGTTGAAAGAGGATAGGGGTTGAGACACAAAACTTATTGGATGAGATGAGTTTGTGGTTGCATTTTTAGACAAGTGTTTCCCACTTAAGTTAAGGAAGGCCAAAGTGTGGGGGTTCATAAACCTAAAATAGGGTAGCATGAGTGTAAAGGAGTATTCCCTTAAATTTACTTAGTTGGAAGAAATGCTCTGACTATGGTTGCCAATTCAAGAACTTATATGAGAAAGTTTGAGTCTGGTGTTTGGAGGATATAGTTGTAGTGTGCAGGACTGCCATGTTGGTGAAGGAGATGGACATCTCCATATTGATGGTTTATGCTTAACACATAGAGGTAGAGAAAGCTAAGGAGAAGGAAATAGAGAGTAAAATGGCCAAAATAAGTGCTTCAATTTCTCTCAACAAAGGTCAGATAGTGGAACCATACTCAGTTATGCTAGAAATCTTTATCTTTATCCCTATCTTCTACTAGTTACCTACAACCCAAGTTCAGGAATGATCATAGAGAGTGAGTACCCGAATATATGTCTCAAAGTAGTGTGAGAAGTATTTGTACCAACCTAGTATGCAAAAAATATGGTCAAATATGAGTGTATGATCTAGAATAATGGTTTATTTAGGTATGGCAAGACAAGTTACATGCTTAGTGAATGTCCAATGGCTTTCCAGAAAGGTAAGGATGCCTATCAGCAAAGCCAATCCAATTCTTCAGCATTTTCTTGGGTCACCTGATTTAGTAGGGTGCCTCATCTAGTGTAGTTGGCAAACAACATCAGAGTAGGTTCTATGCCTTTCAGACTTGACAAGATCAAGAGGGTTATCCTAATGTATTCACTGGTACATTACAGGTTTTCTATACTCATGGTTATGCAATATTAGATCTTAGAGCTAAACTTTACTCTATAACTCCCTATATAGGAGAAGACTAAATGTTTTTATAAACTTTCACACTCTCTACTCTAGTTTGTGTCTTAGTCATAGCTAAATGAGTATACAAAAAAATTCCAGACACAGTCTCCTAGAAAGTCACCTCAATTGATCTTATAAAGTGAGATATAGTAAATTTTGATATCATTATTGGTATAAGTTTTGTACTCTTTATATGCCTTGATTGATTGTAGGAAGAGAGTAGTCCAATTATAGTTTCCAAATAAACCAGTTCTAGAGTGGAAGGGTAGTACCTCATTACTTATAGGATAGTTTGTTTTTTCATTAAATCTAGAAAGTTTATCTCTAATGTTGCATCTACCATCTTGTTTATGTTAAGGATTAAAAATCCAAAACTCCAACTCTTGGGTCAGTTCCAGTGGTAATTCAATTTCCAGATGTCTATCCAGAAGACCTACCGAGATACCTAATGGAAAATTTACTTCAAAATATATCTCCTTCTAGATACCTAAGCTATTTAAATTCCACCCTACCAAATGTCTCCATCTAAGATTAAATAGTTGAACGAATAATTAAATGTAACACCCCGAGAGTACACCCTGTATGCCACACGATGCCTACAGCCCTGAAGGACCAAAAGCTAACCCATGTTGGTACCTACTATGAGCACTGAATAAAATAACAGAGAACAAGTGCAGAATTTAAAGAAAAATGCCATGAGGTTTTAAATACAAAAACAATTTTGAATCGAAATAGTAAATATATCTATCGGAAAATAATATTGTAAGACTGTCAATAACAACTGATAACTGACTGAAAGTGTTTGAAAGCCTCTAACTGACTGACTTTGGAGTTGATGGAACAAGTCCCCAAATGACTTCGACTGACTAATGACCAAAACTAAAATAAACAAAAATGGTCCTCGGAATATGAGGACTCACCACTGCTACTACCGTGGATGCACTGGGAAAGTCTAGGTGTGGTCAGGAACCTGAGCATCCAAACCTATGATATGAGAGATCATAGCATAAGAAATGAGTATGTGGTTAGTACTTTGAATGTATTGTTATGATAAATGAGGTTAGGCTGACGTGCATTGTTCATATGCATGAATAATACTGACTGAACACGTAGCATGAGATAACTAATGTATAGTATGTGAGAAATACTGTAAAATCTGAGAATGCATGACCAAGCATATGACATGATACTGGAATAGTCTGTTAACTGAAATATTGAAATGATGATGCTGAATAACTAATAAATGTATTCCATGGTCAAGTAAGTTTAAAAACTGAACTCTGAACTGAACACTGGACTGAGACTGTGGGAGTTATCATCTAACCAAAATGCCCCAATAAGGTATATTGGGGTCTAACCTGTAACCCCAGTTGGAAGGGTGTTAGTATCATGCCACGGGTACTAACATTGGTTGTGTGGATCCACTAAAGTGTTATCCCAAGGACTAAGGATCACCCTCAACTGGAAGGGCCCTAATGAGATATGTGTCAACCCTCAACTGGCAAGTTAACGTCTCAACCTATGATGGCTATGTAGTTTTAGAATGCAGGGACTGCAACTAAAGGTCACACCCTCTACTGGCAAATGATCCCCGATCCCTGGATTCGCTCAGTGCTAAATCCTACTCCTAACTGAATTGACTCTAATTATTGGACTGAACTGAGTTGACTGACATAATATACTGACGATTGATATTACTCTGATATATTCGAAATCCTTCTGAAAGTATTTAAACTAAGTAAAAAACTAAGTTTTCGGGTATTCATAACCCCCTAGGACTCGATAGTAATATCAATAAGATCACATGAGAGCATTTGAAACCATAATACAACTTGGAGAACTTCATAAATAGTCATTGTTCAAAATTCATCTATGAGGCATTTCATCAAACATATGGGGGTTGTGAGTTAAAGCATGAAATTAGTTTAATACATAGGATAGTACCATAACTTCTTCACTAAAATCATGGGTTAGGGATTTGAACATGAAATTTTCATTCTTCAACATGTCAAGAACGAACTCCATCAAAAACACATATAAACATGGCATAAAGTCAATTAATGGAAGTTCATGGATAAGATTCATAAATACATGTTAATATCATAATTGAACTTGAAAATTGGGTTCTTGAACTCCATGGATGAAAAGGGTCCATGAATCAATATCTGGCATACCTTAATTGAAGAATTCGTGAAGGTTCTTGGTGGATTTCTTGATAATTAAACTTGAATGTTGAATGGTCTAGGGTTTGTTCTTTAGAGGAATTGCTATTAGTTTTGGGTGAAAGATGAATTATGAAGAAAAGATGCTATTTTAGGACCTAAATTGAGTCTTAAAGTGAGGGGGAAAAGATGAAACTACCCTTCTACATTTAAAATCCAGAACTGGAATGTCGATTAAGCCTTCACCGTGACGCGGCGATGCCCTCATCACTATACTAACCATGACATGGTGTAATCATGGTGAGTCACTGGAAATGAACATTGTTGATTTTCCCTTCACCGTGATACGGTGGCTCCTTCACCACTACACTCACTGTGACGTGGTCTAATCGCGGTGAACTGCTTCCTGGAAAATTCAAACGTGGTCCAAACCTTATATGAAAACCCAAAAATTATCCAAGACATTCTAATTACACCCCTGAACATGAATCAACTCAAAAACCTTCATCTCGGAGCCCAGAAGGTCAACTTAAAAATCCTTGAAGTTAAAAGGAGTCAAAAGTGACTAAGTCCCTCAACACTTAGTCTTATTTTTCAGGTTTTAAGCATCTTAAGAAAGTACTAGGGGTTGAGTTAGACTTAGAAATGTACGGGGTATTACAATATCTCCTCATTGGGAACATTCGTCCTTGAATGAGACTGATTAAGGTGGGGATACTGAGTAACTGAGGTTACATGTTGATTATGCTTAACTGAAAAATGTGATTACATAACTGAGCCTGAACATGGTGACTGACTAAACTGATTCGTGAATGCATGCAATAACATAAACATGATTTTATGGATTGAAATGAGAATGAAAAAGAGGAACTCCAAGGAAAATTGTTACCTTGAGCTGAGTCTAAATTTGCAGAGAAAAGGTAAGGGTACTTGGTACTCGTGCCTGCTTCTTCTTCCAAAGTATCTCCCTCAATGAACTGATTGCTCCAAAGAACTTTGACAAAGGGAACTTTTTGTTCCTTAGTCTGTGAATCTGGCAATCTAAGATTTCAATTGGGAGTTCTTCGTAAGAAAGGCCATTCCGAATATCTAATCTCTCTAAAGGAAAAATGACCTTTGGATCACTAATACACTTCTTTAGTAAAGAAACATGGAACACTAGATGCACTAATGCTAAATCTGCAACCAACTCAAGATCATAAGCTACATTCCCAAAATGACTCAAGATCATGAAAGAGTCTACATATCGGGGACTGAGCTTCCCCTTTCTACAAAATTTCTTCACTCCCTTCATGGGAGAGATTTTTAAATATACAAAATCACCAATCTCAAATTCAAGATCCTTTCTACTCATATATGCATAAGATTTGTGTTGGCTCTAGGTTGTCTTAAGCCTCTCTTGATCAACTAAACTTTCTCCAAAGCATAAAACACTAAATATTGTCCTATGAAAGCAGTCTCACCTACCTCAAACCAACAATAGGAGATCTACATCTCCTCCCATACAGAGCCTCAAACAGAGTCATCTAAATATTGAAATGGTAGTTGTTGTTATAACAGAACTCAATCAATGGTAAGTGATCATCCCAACTGCCCTTAAAGTTGATAACACAAGCTCTCAACATATCCTCTAAGGTCTAAATGGTCCTCTTTTTCCGACCATTTGTCTGAGGGTGAAAGGATATACTGAGACGAACTTGGGTACCAAGACCCTTCTGAAAAGCCTTCTAAAAATAAGAGATGAACTGAGTACCCCTATCTAAATTGATGGACAATGAGACTCAATGCAATCTAACAAACTATCTAATAAAGAACTTGGCATAGTCCTCATCTAAAAAAAAGTATGGACTGGAAAAAAATAGGCTGATTTGGTCATCCTGTGTACAATGACCCAAATTGAATCATGCTGGCAACGAGTACAAAGCAAACCTGTCACAATGTCTATGTTCACCTCTTCTCATTTCCAAGTGGGAATACTGAACTCTTGCATAGTGATACTAGGATTCTGATGCTTAATCTTAACCCGCTGAAAAATAGGGCACTTAACTACAAACTCTACAATATTCTTCTTCATACTGCTCCACCAATAGATCTCCTGCAAATCATGGTATATCTTAGTGTCACCTGAATGAATAGAGTAACGCACACCATTCACTTCTGCAATATTTTTCTATCTCAACCCATCTACACATGGCACACACAGTCTACTCTAGCAACACAACACACCATCTCCACCTTGGGAGAAAGCCTCTACTTTCTGATCTCTTACTGACTCCTTAAACTTTACTAGACTGAGGTCCTATCTTGATTTTCCTTCACTTTGGTAACCAAAGAAGATTCCGAACTACTCTGCGCCTAAATACTACCCTCAGTTGAGTCAACCAAACAAACACCTAATCTATCCAAATGATGAACCTCCTGAACCAACTGATTCTTATCATTCTCAACATGATCCTCACTACCCAAAGACAATCTACTAAGATTATCTGCCACTACATTGGCTTTGCCCGGATGATACAAAACACTCATATCATAATACTTTAAAAATTCTAGCTACCTTCTCTGATGAAGATTTAACTTTCTCTGTGAAAACACATACTGTAAACTCTTGTGGTCTGTGAACACATCAATATGCACCCCATATAGATAATGCCTCCAAATTTTCTAGGCAAATACAATAGTTGCTAACTTAAGATCATGAGTAGGATAATTCTTTTCATGAGGTTTAAGCTGTCTGGAGGCATAAGCTATGACCTTACCTCTCTGCATCAAAACGCATCTCAAACCAACTCTAGAAGCATCAAAATAAACAATAATCACATCTGAACCATCGGGCAATGTCAAAATTAGGGCTGGGGTGAGTCGAGTCTTTAACTCCTGAAAACTCTTCTCACAAGAATTTTTCCACTTAAACTTGACTTTCATCTGAGTCTATCTGGACATGGGGGATGCAATAGAAGAAAATCCTTTAACAAACCATCTGTAATAGCCATCCAAACCCAAGAAACTCCTGATATCTGAGGGAGAAATAGGTCTAGGTTAGTTTCTTACTACTTTGGTATTTTGAAGGTCAACTCTAATGCCATCACCAAAAATAATATGGCCAAAGAAAGCTAGTAATCTTCACCAAAACTCACACTTACTGAATTTAGCAAACAATTGATGCCTTCTAAGAGTCTATACTATGATTTTGAGATGGTCTGCATGATTGTTTTCATTACGAGAATAGATAAGGATATCATCTATGATGACTATGACGAACATGTCCAAGTACTATTTGAACACTCGATTCATCAAGTCTATGAAAGCTACTGGGGCATTGGTAAGACCAAATGATATGACTAAAAATTGGAAGTGACCATACCAAGTTTTGAAAGTTATTTTCAAAATGTCACATTCTTTGACTATGAGATGATGATAGCCAGATCTGAGGTCTGTCTTAGAGACATAACTGGCACCCTAAAGTTGATTGAAAAAGTCATTGATTTTGGGAGTGGGTACTTATTCTTAATAGTGACTTTGTTCAGCTGACGGTAATCGATGAATATTCTGAGAGAAACATCTTTCTTACACACGAAAAGGACTATAGTGCCCTATGGTGAAACACTGAGCCTAATGAAACCCTTATCTAGAAGGTCTCTTAATTTCTCTTTCTACTCTTTCAGTTCTACTGCAACCATTCTATATGGTGGAATAGAGATAGGCTGGGTATCCGGAAGAAGGTCTATTCCGAAGTCAATTTCCCTTTCGAAAGAAACTCCAGGAAGATATTTGGGAAATATATCTGGGAATTCCCTCACTACTCTAACTACTCAAGACTATGAGTCTCAAAATTGGAGACCTTAACTCGAACAAGGTAGTAGACACACCCCTTAGCTATTATTTTTCTTGGTCTAAGGTACGAAACAAGATAAACCCTAAATCTAAAGTACTACCCTTTCATTCAAGGACTGGTTTATTTTGAAACTAAAGATGAACAACTTTGTTTCTATAATAAACTAAGGCATAGCATGATTGGAGCCAATCCATGCCGAGAATAACATCAAAATCAGTCATCTCTAATTCCACGAGATCTACTGAAGTGACTCTCTGGGATATTGTGACCGGAAAGTTCCTATATACCTATCTGGCTATAAAAGAAACACCTACTAGAGTGGACACTATGAAGGGTTCTACTAAAGTGTCAGGACTGACAACAAAATTAACAGTTATGTAGGGAGTTACAAAAGAAAGAGAAGCTCCGGGGTATAATAAAGCATAAACATGTGAATAAAAGACTTGTAACATACCAATAACTATATTAGGAGAACTTTCTTGATCCTGTCGGGACTGAAGTGCATAAAGCCTATTTGGACGCTGCCCACTGGTGTCACTAGAAGTGGCACCCTACTGAGTTAGGCGACCGCATAGAACTGGGAAACGACTGGATTGAACCTGCTGACCACTCCATGGGAAGTCCTTTACCCTGTGGCCTGGATTACAAGACCCAAATCATACATCACTTCTAGCTCCATACACACCCTGATGGTTTCTTCCATATTTCTGACAAAGAGGATTTGTACGACCATTGTTCACACTTCCCTGGGGTTTAAGGCCTGGCGCCCTATACCGATTATCATTTTTGGACTTTCGTACTGATGCACTAGATAAAGATGGATATGGGTCTAAAGATTTCTAATAGGATTGAGGATGGTTACCACCCTACGACCTCGGCTGAGCAAAACTAAAGCTACCCATTTTAGATCTATTATTCTCCATCTCTCTTTCCTTACACTTCTGCTCCTCAATCTGTTGAGCATGGACTATCAACCTAGACAAGACTATCTCCTTAATCAACATTGCGGTCCTCACTCCTTGACCACGCTATCAGCTACTCTAGAGACAAACTTACTCCTCAAAAACCTATCATCAGACACAATATTAGGAGCATACCTGGATAGCTGAGTAAACTTAAGAGAATACTCTTTCACACTCATGTTTACCTACCTCAAATTAATAAATTCCTTCACCTTAGATTTCTTTAACTCTAATGGAAACAACCTCTCTAGAAAATTGGTAGCAAACTCCTCCCATTCAACTTGTCCTACATCTGCCTATCTATCTCTCTTCTACTGTTTATACCAGGTGTGAGCAACATTTTACAACTAATAAGAACCTATCTTTGCCCTCTCACTAGAATTCACACCCATAATATCAGATACCTTCTAAACTATGTCAAGGAATTCCTATGGATCCTCATCAGACTTACATCCCAAAAATAGAGGAGGGTTCATTCGGGTGAAGTCTCAAATCCTAGCAGCGATAGTATTAGGCACTGGAATGGATGGGACAGTAGCCAACTGATAATTTTGGGATGCTACTGAGTGATCTAAGGTAGTGAATGTCTCTCTAAATTTTGGATGAGCGACAGTCTCATTCAGGGGATTTTCTTAAACAGGTGGGGGTGTGGGCTGATTCTTGTTTCTCCTTTCATTAGTCTTCCTGGGAGGCATGTTCTATAAATAAAATGTAAATTGGATTAGAAAGGGAGTTTAAATTGAGCTCATGCATAGTTACATGACATGAACACTAAAAGAAGGGAAACTTTTCCTAAAATGTCTTGTAGCTTCTTGCCTATAAGTGTGGCATACTTAACACCCATGCACAAGACTCTACTCAACGTAGATTTCAAACTCCCTAAGACACTTTAAAACCTTAGGGTCTGATACCAAGTTTGTAATGATCCAAGAGTACACCCTGGATGCCACACGGTGCCTATAACCCCAAAGAACAACAAGTTAACCCATACTGCTACCTGCTGTGAGCACTAAATAAAATAATAGAGAAAAAGTATGGAATTTAATAGAAAACACCATAAGATTTTCAATACAAAAATAATATTGAATCAAAATACAGAAAACGTCTATATAAAAATAATATTGTAAGACTATCAATAACAACTAATAACTGAATATCTGACTGAAAGTGTATGAAAGCCTCTAACTGACTAACTATGGAGTTGATGGGACAAGTCCCCAACTAACTCCGACTGACTAGAAAAATAAACTGAAATAAACACAAATGGTCCTCAGAACATGAGTACTCACCACTGCTACTGTTGTGGATGATCTAGAGAGGCTAGGTGTGGTCAGAAACCTGACCGTACGAACCTATTATATGAGACATCATAGCATAAAAACGAGTACGAGGTCAACACTTTGAATGTACTGGTATGCTAAATGAGGTTATACTGATGTGCATGGTTTATATGCATGAATAATACTGACTGAACACGTAGCATGGGATAATGTATGTATAGTATGTGAGAAATACTATAAAATCTGAGAATGCATGACCAAGAATACGAGATGATACTGGAATAGTCAGGAAGATATCTCTAATGCAGAGTTCCATTAGTCTATTCATATGTTTTCTCAACTTGTGGCATTATAGTCTCGTTGACCTGATCATATCGGTTCTGTGTTAGATTATCTGAGGTTACCTGGGTTGACCAATTCATGATGTTGGATCTCCCAACCTTTAAAGGATCTAATATTGAGGACGATCTTCTGGGGTTTATTGATGAGATGGAGAAAGTCTCTTACTGATTTAGAAGGTGTGGAGTTTTCTACTTATAAGTTGAAAGATGTGGCTTACTAGTGGTATAAGGAGTGAGAAATGATGAAGGATGATTATGCTAATCTAGTAGTGTTGGATGAGATTTCAGGATCTTTTCTTGATCTCTTCTCACCAAAGGAGTTGGGAGAAACTAAGGTCAAAGATTTTGTAAACTTAAAGCAGGGTAAGATAAATGTGGTAGATTATTCCCTAAAATTTTAGAAGTTTTCCTATTATGATCTAGAGTTAGTATCCAATAGGAGGTCCAAAATAAGAAAGTTTGCTTCTGGTTTGTCCCGTGTTTTGGTTCTAGAGTGTAAGGCTTCTATGTTGAATAATGATATGGACATCTCTAGGCTGGTTATTTATATACATTAGGTGGAGGATGGCAAAAAAAAGTAGGTAGAGATACAAGAGAGGTATAAGAAAAAGTTTATATATTCAAAGCACGGTGTAGGTCCGTAGATTAGTAGAAGTGATGGTAGACAATGGAACAAGAAGAAGAATTGGGGAAGTTCTTTATCCACGATCATTGTTCCTTAGCCTAAGCCTTTAAGTGATAATTGTTTTTAGGCTAGTAGTGGTCCTACAGCATAGGGTGCCCAGTCTCAGGTTAGTGGCGGTCAGTTAGCCACACCTTATCCTCCTTGCCAATTCACTATGGGTATTTTGGAGGGAGGAATTTTTTTAACTATGGTCATCCTGACCATATGTAGCAAAATTGTGCTATAGCTAAAGTTGCCACTGAAGCTAATAAGGTTCTGGTCACCACTTCTTCAGCTCCTGGACTAGCTACTTCAGGTACTGGTAATGGCCAGAATCACCTATATGTACTGGCTACTCGCCAGGAATCTGTGGCATCCCCCGATGTTGTCACTGGTATGTTACATTTCTTTTCCTGTGATGTTTATTATTTGCTTGATGCGGGTTCTACCCTATCTTATGTGACTCCGTATGGGGTTGTACATTTTTGTTTTGGTTCTGAAATATTTTGATCCCTTTTCGATCTCTTCTCCGGTGGGTGATTCCAATATTACTAGAAAATGGTACAGGGGTTGTGTGGTGTCCATCTCTTATACGGAGATATTGGTGGATCTGATAAAACTGGATATGGTGGATTTTGATGTTATCTTGGGAATGTATTGGCTTCATTCATGCTATGCTTCCTTGGATTGTAGGACCTAAAAGGTTAGTTTCCATTTTCCTAGTGAATCAATGATTGAATGGGGGGGGAGTTCCATACTGCCCAAAGGGAGGTTTATTTTCTATCTTAGATCTCAAAAATTGATTTCCAAATAGTGTCTGTATCACCTATTTCGGGTTAGGATTCTAATTCTGAGGATTCCTCTTTACAATTTGTCCTTATGGTTGATGAATTTTCTGAAGTTTTTCTTGATGATCTTCTTGGGATTCCTCCCAATAGGGAAATAGACTTTGGGATTGACCTTCTACGGATACACGTCCCATTTCCATTCCTGCTTATAGGATGGCTCCGGCTGAACTAAAGGAGCAGTTGAATGATCTTCTTGATAAGGGTTTTATTCATCCTAGGGTTTCTCTTTAGGGTGCTCCCATTCTTTTCATGCAAAAGAAAGATGAGCCTCTTTGGATGTGTATAGATTATCGTCATTTGAATAAGTTACAGTGAAAAATAAGTATCCTCTTCCTAGGACCCAAAATCAAGGATCATGATGGCACTCGTCGCAACGAACCTTGATGAGTAAGTCTATCACCTAAACTGATACACAAAAGGGACAAAATACAGAAATAACCACAAGGTAAGTCTTCATGAACGAATTCAAACCATATAAGTATAACAAATGTGGAAAGAATCATAAACAACAATGCAGCCATAACTCCCAAAACTTAATGTCAATTGTATAAGAGCGTATCTAGTACAACTCGAATCCAAAGTAAAATACATAAGAAATCCAATAGATACAACTCTGTCTCTAAAAACTAATAAAGACATAGTCTAATAATAAAGAAAGATAGTAGAAGAAATTTGGATGCTTAAAAATCATCCACTACCTTGAAAACTTTAACAATCGCCCGAGTCAAGCAATATGGGGTGCACCTGAACCTGAATCTGGACCAGAAAGGTATAGTAGGAGTAAGTACGGTCTACTTGTACTGAGTAGGTATCATAGGATGACCTAGCCAAATAGAAATAAAGAATACAAAATACACACTAAGGGCACGTCACCTACAATCAAAAAATAACCCACAATGGTAGTCCATACGGCTTGCACTAAAAGTTCTAACATAAATTTATTGCATAAACTACAACAACAACACCATGTAGAGCACAAGTATACATTTATCACATAAAAGTATAAACTAGGAAGAACATGTATATACAAGTTTGTCAAGTGCAATTAACGGGAGATAGAACAAATAGATGCATGACAAGTTATTATGGCAATTCAATCATTACATAAAACGCAATAAAGTAAGTGCAATGTATAAGATGACAATGATGATGATAATAATAATAATAATGACGATGATGATGCACGAGACTATCGCACAGTCTCTGTATACACCTATAGAGCAAAATCTTCCCAATGTAGGACCAATGGGGGTTCGTCAATCCATATTCAATCCTTATATCATATCTCCTATAGAGCTACAACATCCCGATGTAGGACCCATGGGGGTTTTGTAAACCTATATTCAATCCACATTCCATATCATAATGAGTATTTACACAACCAACCATATGCTGTATTTTTATAACAAGCGATAATGATATGATTCCATAACCACGTAAGCCAATATCCACTCAGTATTTCCGACCATCCGCGAATTTTCACATATTTTTATGCCAATATAGTCTCAATAAGTCACAATAAACAAATTGTACCACAATAGACATTTCAACAATACAATACTATTATTCACATGTATTTCAGGCTATCAACATCACCTATGACCCCATTCGATCACACATATCATAAAATATCTCAAAACCAACAATTATATCACATATAGGCCTTAATCGGGCTCAACATATTAAGATAGGCGAATTCACTATTTGTTCACATCCCCTTAAAATGAAATTTGCAAAACCATTTAATACCCATCCCAAGTCTGAAAGGGTTATGGTATAACCTACTTCATTACCAAAATCGGTCTGAAACACTTCACACTGTGACCTTACTTCTCAAGAACGATCCTAAAATCAACTAAAACAAAGAAATATAGAATCTACGTGTCAATACAAGGCCAAATATACCCATATTTCCTACTTTTGGTTCAGAGTCAAAATGGACTCCCAAAATGGGTTTTCAAAAAAAGGGCAAAATCATAACTTCACTTTTAAACGTGTTCCTCATACTTTTAGTATTCAGCAGCTAAAAACCCAAATTAAATTAAGTTAAAAATGAGGTCCAAATTGAAGAAAAATTATTTTTAGACTTTACCGGATAAAACCTTTGAAATCCATTTGAAAAACCAAGAATCAAAGTTTTTTTTAAGATTGAATCGAGGAAAAATCAAGTTAGAATAGGAATTGAAACATTATTCAAGTGAAAAGGAGTAAAACTGTGGTTTAAAATCAAGCCCTAAGGTTTTGGTGTTTTGAGAAGTTAATCAAGAAATTCACTAAAAGAAAGGTGAATTCTTATCTTAAAATCATAAGAAAATCAAGAAATAGATCTTAATCTATCTTCCCAAGCACCCACAAGCTCCACTTTTAAGCTCTCACACTATTTTATGGTTTTTGTCTCTCAAGAATGAGTAAAAAATAGCCAATTTATGATCTAAGGGGTCTATTTATACCCGTACCAGGTTCTCAGATGCTACAATCACACAACTAGGTGTGCGATCGCACTACCTAACTGTAGGAGTAGATATGGTATCGCCTTAGGGAATGGTACAATCGTAGTAATCTCTTCCATGAAAGATGACAACTAAAACTTAGTGAATTTTAAAGTTCTTACTAAGGTCTCGAGAATCATTCGAAATCCGATCTATGCAAATGCACTATGTAACCACACTCTCGAGACTCAACAACGATATCAGATTTTTGAAAAGACATTATTTTCACAAAGTTGACCCCTTAAAATTGAAATCACAATTTTCAAAATGGAGGGTCGAAATTAGATTAGAAAGTCGTAAAATCAAACCAAACATGTTACCACCCTAAAATCGGCGTTCCAGATCTTCTAGTGCAATCCGTTCAACCATCTATCCCACGAATCAAAAAGTAACCACATAAGTCTATAATAATGCTCTCAAACTCACTAAAAACAACAATATCACATAAATGGCACCAAAATGCATCAGGAACCATGCCAATCACCCCACACCCCAGAAATACCACCATGAAAATATTGGTAGGGTTAAAATAGTCAAATTATACAGAAACACATAATTCAAATATTTCATCAAATTTTAGCTCGTTATATTATCCACCACTAAAAATCTAATTCTTCCTCAAACTAAGGCAATGAAATACCTGAATCACTATAGAGATAGGGATAAGAACTACACATATCATACTCGACCTCCTAAGTAACCTTATTTATAAGTAAATGTCACTACTGAACCTTAACCACAAGTATAATTCTAGAATGCAACCGTCTAACATCTCTAGCCAAAGTGGAGACCAGCTCCTCAACGAAAGACAATTGCTAGTCTAACTGAATCAACTCCCAAAGAATGACATAAAACTTATTAGGAATATAATATTGCAACTTAGAAACATGAAAAACTAGATGAACAATTGATAAATATGGGGGGAAAAGCTAGCTCATAAGCCACATCACTAATTGTTCGAAGAATGTCAAATGGACCAATATACTTAGGGATAAGCTTGCCTCTCCTCCCAAACCTCATCACACCTTTTACAGGTAAAACTTGAAGGAAAACATGATCCCCAATACCAAATATCAAGGAATGAAGTCTATGATCAAAATAGAACTTCTGCCTACTCTGAGTCGCTTGAAGTCTATCCTGAATGATCCAAACTCTATCCAAGGACTCATGAAGCAAGTTCGTACCTAAAGGTCTAACCTTAGAAACATCAAACCAACCTATTGCGAGCAACAATGCCTACCCTAAAATGACTCAAAAAGAGCCATGTCAATACTGGAATAGTAGTTGTTATTATAAGCAAATTCTGGTAAAGCCAAATGTTAGTCCCACTATCCTCCAAAATCCATCACACCCGTGCGGAGCATATCCTCTAAAACCTAGTTAGCCCTGTCTGACTAACAATGAGTCTGGGGATGAAATGGTGTGCTAAGATCAGCTCGAGTACCCAACTTATCCTAAAAAGTCTTCAAAGAGTGACAAGTGAGCAACGATCCTTGATCTATTATAACAGACACCATCACACCATAAAGTCATATAATCTTGCGAATATAGATACAGACTAGCCTCTAGCACTAAAGGAGACCTACACTGAAAAGAAACATGCAAACTTGGTCAATCAAACTATGATGACCCAAACACTATCAAAACCATGAAAAGTCCGAGGCAACGTGGTCATAAAATCCACAGTGATCCATTCCCACTTCCACTTGGGAATGGCTAACCTCTAAAGCAATCCACCATGCCTCAAATGCTCGTCCTTCACCTGTGATAACAAACGGAACAACCTACAAAATCTGTTGTATCCTTCCTTATACCACCCGACCAGTAATGCTGCCTCAAATCACGATACATCTTTGTCACTCTTAGATGGATAGAATTCCTAGAATAATGGACTTTCTCCAAAATCAATCTGATCTAATCACCTACTCTCAACACACAAACTCGGCCCCTGATCCTCAAAATACCATGCAAATAAAGTGATGTTTCCTTATCATCGCCACTAACCACCTTATATCGAATCGATCTCAAAACCACATTATCAACTTGATGAGTTCGAATCTACTCCATCAAATAAGACCTAGCCTCCACAAATGCCAAAACACAACTAGGTATCAAAATATCAAGCCTAAATATCTGGTCAACAAAGACTAAACCTCTAAGGCAATGGCCTCTCTATGGTTAAAAGATGAGCCATGCTACCCATGCTAGTCAATTTTTGGATCAATGCATCTACAACTATATTAGCCTTGCCTGGATGATAGAGAATAGTTAAGTCATAATCCTTGAGCAACTCAAGCCAATGATGTTACCTTATATTAAGATCTCACTGGGTGTAGAAGTACAGAAGGCTACGATGATCTATGAAAATCTCACAATAGACTTCACGGAGGACTCCATACAAGTAGTGCCTCTATAACTTCAATGCAAAAACAAACACACATAACTCCAAATCCTTGGTAGGATAATTCCTCTCATGGCACTTCAATTGACGAGAAGCATAGGCAATCACCTTACCCTTCTTCATCAACACAACACCTAACCCAACACTTGAAGTATCACAAAAGATGGTAAAACTCATGCCCTCTTTGGGCAAAGCAAAAAATAAGAGCTAGAGTCAACAAATCATTAAGCATCTGAAAGCTCACCTCACAAGCATTAGACCACTGGAAGAAAATATTTTTCTGAGTCAACTTAGTTAAAGGAGCAGTGATGGATTAGAAACCCTTAACAAAACACCGATAATAACCTGCTAAGCCAACAAAACTCTGAATATCATTGGGCGAAGTAGATCTAGCCCAATCACGAACTGCTACAATCTAGACTGGATCAACCATAATACCCTCCTTAGTCACGACTTGGCCCAAGAAAGAAATTACCTTCAACCAAAACTCATACTTGGAGAACTTTGCATACAATCTCTCATCCCTCAATCTTTGAAACAAAATCAGCAAATGCTCTTCATGCCTAACCTCACTCTTGTAATAAACCATTATATCATCTATAAATATAATAATAAAGAAACTGACATACAGTTAAAACACATCGTTCATAAATACTATGAACGCGGAAGAGGCATTAGTCAACCCAAAGGTTATGACCAAGAACTCATAATGACCATATTGAGTTTAAAAAGTTATCTTTAGAATATTCAAAGATCTAATCCTCAAATAGTGAGAACTGAATCTCAATCTAATCTTTGAAGGTAGTACCCTAAATATGATAAAATAAATCATCAATACAAAGAAGAGGATGCTTATTGTTAATCATCACATTATTCAACTATCGATAATCAATAAACGTGCGCATAGACCCATCCTTCTTCTTCACAAACAAGATAGGTGCACCCCAAAGCTATATACTAGGTCTAATTAATCCCTTCTCCAACAAATCCTGCAATTGATCTTTCAATTCCTTCAACTCAATTAGGGTCATCCTATAAGGAGGAATAGAAATGGGCTTGGTGCTTGGCTCAATATCAATAGAAAAATCAATATCATGATCCAAAGGTATACTAGGCAAATCCATAAGGAACATATCAACAAAATCACGAACAACACAAACAAAATCCAAGGAAGGAGGTAAAACAACACTAGTATCACGAATATGAGCTAAATAAGATAAACACCCCCACCCAACTAATTTATGAGCCTGAACATAGGATATAATCCTCTTAGGACCTAAATGAAGCACACCCTT
Organism: Capsicum pubescens; assembly: GCA_030864215.1. Classification (NCBI taxonomy): domain Eukaryota; kingdom Viridiplantae; phylum Streptophyta; class Magnoliopsida; order Solanales; family Solanaceae; genus Capsicum; species Capsicum pubescens. The sequence goes on from CM061544.1 coordinate 113,457,111, forward strand.
CAAATCTATCCTTAGCATCCCTGACAATGCTAAAGTCATGGTCTAAGAAAAATAATCTAAGACATCATGTAAGAGGATAACTAATCTATACCCAAAATAACATCAAAATCAATCATGTCTAACACAAGCAAATCTACCAAGTCTCGGGGCTTGAGAAAGGAACAAGACAAGATCAATACACCCAATCCACCACAACAGAATCCCTTTAGGAGTAAATACGTGAAAAGGCATGGCAAGAGGCTTACTAACAAAATTCAAACCCAAAGAAAAATATGCATACACTTAGGAGAAAGTTGATCTAGCATAAAATAACACAAATTTAGATCTGAAGAAAATATGGATGATACATGTGATTGCAGTATCTAAAGCCTCAACCTTTGGACTGGTGGCTATAGCATAACACTAACCATGACTACTAACTAGTTGAGTAGCCCTATGACCACCATAATACATTCCACCACCTCTTTCTCTCACACCTCTAGTAGTACATCTACCTCTCATTGATGAAATAAAAGCAACTCTAATCACATGGCGGGGACAGTCCCTGGACACATGGAAAATCTCATCAAATACATAGAAAACTATACTACTGAACCAGATGATCCACCACGTGAACTCTGTAAGGCCTCCTGTACTGGCCTACCCTAATACCCGCAATAACCTCTAAACTCTTTACTATGAAAAGTCTTATACCTAAACTCACCCAAATAGCACACCTTCTTAGAGCCTCCTTAAGATGCTCTAAGAATACCCTCTATCATCTTGGTGTGATCCACAATGCTCTAAAAAAGACTCTCCAAATATAACGATCTGAGAAGTAGCCAACTAAAGGGAAACATCTAAGGTGAATCTTCTCAAACTCAATGGAAAACATGGCATAAGAAAATCTGGACAAGTCATGAACACATGCCTCATACTCTGCAGCTTACATAAAGCCCTTCTCCAAGCAATCAAACTCGTCATGCATCCAAACCTCTCAAAATATAAGGCACAAATTTCTCCAAAAAGGTATCAAAAAACTGATTCCAAGTTATCTCAAAAGCATCAAGAGGTGTAAAACCAAAAAATAATCTCCACCAATCTCTTGCAGTATGTTTCAACTGATATGAAGTATAAGCCACTCCATGCAAATCAAGAACACCCAAGTTATGCAACTTCTCATAACAGTCAATCAAGAACTGGTAGGCATCCTCACCCACAACACCACTAAAGTGGGCAGGCTGAGATCGATCTACTAGAAATAAGAAGAGGCATAGTGAATCAGGCAGCCTAAGATCCTGTCTGTATAGGTAACATAGATGAAAGATAAACTTCTAATCCTGGCGAAGCATACTCAAATTTTGGTGTTGATACAGGAATAGTACTCGATGGCTGAAAAGTACCCAAAACTTAAGTAGGTGTCATAGGAAGATCCACACTAGGAGCTAGAGGAACATACAACATAACCAAAGGAGAACCCTTTAAGCGGGTCAACAATCGCACTAACAATCCCTCAAAATGGGGTAAATGAACTCTGAGGAATTGGAACTGAACCTACACCTCCAACCTTCTCCAAATGAGATTTAGGGGAGAGTCCTCTAATATTATTTTTAGATGGGGATGATCCAGGAACTCGTCTACTCCCCCGAGTCCATCCATGACTCGAGGCTTGCTCTCTAGAAGAAGGCTCTGTATCTCTACTCTTGTTAGACCTAGTCAACACCATCTATACAAAAAGAGTGAAACATAACTCATAACACAAGGTATACAAGAAATTTGTGTGATAAGGAATAAAATGAGGAAGGCTTTCTAAAGACATCCTATAACCTCTCAAAGATAGATATGAACATCTACGTACCGATCTATGAGACTTTATTAGATATACCATTCTTATACCGTTGAGACCAATGAAACCTGGATGCTCTAATACCAATTTGTCATGACCCAAAATCAAGGGTGTCATGACCTGTACCCACTAGTCAGAACATGATGCTTAGACTGACAAGTGATGCCAAGCTAACCCGTGGACTGGTATAAGAAATAAATACCAAAGAAAAGTAACAAAATTTTGAGCGAAACTTGGCTGATAAGGAATAATCATAAAATCAAGATAAACTCTGTCTGGAAGATACTTTATGAAACTAAAAAGAAACATGTTTAGCAGTCTGATGGTCTGAAAGCCTTTAAACCTATTGAGTTGTTAGGATAGGTCTTGAACTAGCTCTAACTAACTAAAATAAAGTGCTGAAATAAATAGCTTATAATATAACTATTCCTCAACTGATGGGGACTCAGCAAGGCTACAGTTGAGTGGGGCATGAATGCGCTAAGAATGGTCCAGGTACAGAGCCTTTGAACCTTTATTATGAGACAATATAGCACAAAAAGTATGTTATTAGTTCACTAAATATATTGATTATGACTTATGAAAAGTTAGTTGATATACATATATTCTGAACATGAATGCATGAACATAAAAATCAAATGAAAGACAAAGTATAAGCATGTGCTAGGCATTTGTATAACTGAATGACTGAATACTGAACACTTTGTCATGAAAACCTGCACTGAACATAATTTGAATACTGAACTGAGGACTGTGGGAGATAATATTTAATCGACATGCCTAATCTAATATAATAGGGGTCTAACCTGTAACCCCACTTAGAAGGATGTTAGTACATTACCAAGGGTGACAATACTAGCTGGCATGGATCCACTAAACTGATGTACATAAGGACTAGGGTGTCAAGACTAAACTGACGTTGACCCCTTATAACCTATGATGGAAACGTAGTTTTTGAACTCAAGAAATGTTACTAACAATCTCTGCCTAACTGATGGGGGCGTTTTCATCCCTACATTCACTCCGTGCTAAGTATTACTCCCAACTTAATAACACTAAAGTATAAACTGAAAACATAAACTGATAACTGATATGCTCAAGTTGTGGTATTCTAAAAATAACAATACACATACAATATGAACTACTTAATAACATGTAAGCTAACATATGTACGAGTTACAGAGTATCGCGTGTTCATAACCCACCAACTCTAATTAATGCGACATATCATGATAATATTTAAGACTGATCATGGTTAGGAAACTCATGAATAACACTCGATATTTCAATAACTGATCATGATATGGAAACTCGCAATTATCAAACATATAGTGACATAATTCAATAAGGGGAACATATTATCATGGTTCATAAACAAAACAAATAGATAGAGTTAATAAAACTCATATTTGACTAGAACCCAATATAAGAGGAAGGGGATTTACTTGAGAGTGAAAGGGTTTCTTAGGACTCAATGGGTGGAAGGGACCCATTGATGAAATCCGATATACCTGAAGAAAAATTGATTGAATAATTTCTTAGAATTGAGCTTGAACTTAAAGAACCCTAGTTGCCTTGGAGAGAAGGTTAAAATTGCCTTTTTTCTTTCTCTAGGTGGAATTATTACTTAATCATGAATTTAGGGATTTTGGTTCTTTTATATCACCCTTTGGGTAGCCTAAAGGATGTGGATTTGGCTTTAAAAAGAGTGCTAAAGACATAAAAGACCTTGAGAAATTATGCAGGAAATTTTTCTCCCAGTCATTCTGATTCACCTCACTACTCATTACGATTGGTGACAAGTCATGGTCTAAGTTGTAACTTGAAATCCTGAGGTTTTGGATCCTTTTTGTAATGACTACAAATCCTCTCCTAACGGATCATCATGATTGATCATGAGTCGTTAGGTCAAGTCATAGTCTAAGACTGGGTTTTTGGCTATACAATATTGTGATAATGAGCCCCTTCTAGCAACTCATTATCACGGTGACGAGTCATAGGGTAGGGTTGTTATCATTGTGCTAAAATTATGGATCTTTACAATTGTGACAATGAATCCTCATAACAACTTGTTGCATCTAGTAATGGTCCACCATGTGAGTCGTAACTACTGACAGTTGACTGATACTTAAGAATAAATTTGCATAACTTTTTTCCACGATATCTGATTGAGGCGAAACTTATGGCATTGGAAAACTAAATTAATGGCCTATATTTTATGGAGTCTAAAGCTTGAAAAACATGGAGGAATTATAATATCTCCTTCTTGGGATTACTCATCCCCAAATAAAATCGACTAAGCTAAAGCATTCGTGGGGGAGAGAAGACTTAGATTTTGTACCAAACACTTATGAGCTGAAACATGAGTTAATATCTGAATTTGAGACAATGAATAAACTAAAATAAACTCATGAATGCATGCTATGATATGAGGATTTAGCTTGATGGACTGTGAAAGAATTAACTAATCTATCAAGAAAAGTCTTACCTTAAGCTGAAATTGGGTTGGAAGAGAAAAGATGGGGATACTTGGCTCGCATATCTTCCTATGCTTCCAAAGTAGCTCCCTCAACTGACTAATTTCTCCATAAAACCTTTACTAAGGCGATCACTTTGTTTCTATTCTACAAATCGTCGATCAATGATCTCAACTGGGACTTCTTCATAAAAAAGGCTATTTTTCACGCCAATCTTTTCTAAAGGAACTACAGATGCTGGATCATCAAAGCACTTCTTTAACAAAGAGACATGAAACACTAGGTTCACTGATGCTAACTCTGCAGGCAACTCTAACTCATAGGCTACATTCCCATACCTACTCAAAACCATGGAAGGTCCAACACAACGGGGGTTAAGATTCCCTTTCTTACCAAACCTCTTCAACCCTTTCATGGGTGAAATTTTCAAATAAATAAAAATAACCAACATCAAACTCAAACTACTTTCTCCTGACATCTGCATAGGATTTCTGATGGCTTTGGGCCATCTTTAGCCTTTATCTAATTAACTAAACTTTCTCTATTTCCTCATGGACTAAATTCGGACCTATTAAAGTTGCTTCACCAACCTCAAACCAACCAATAGGAGATCTATACCACCTTGTATAAAGAGGCTCAAATAGAGCCATCTGAATACTGGATTGGTAACTATTATTATAAGCAAATTTGATCAAATGCAAGCGGTCCTCCCAATTACCCTTGAAATCAAGTATGCATGCCCTCAACATATTCTCTAAGTTCTTAATGGTCCTTTCTGCCTGACCATCTATTTGCGGGTGAAAAGTTGTACTAAGATGAACTTGGGTACTAGTACCATCCTAAAAGGCCTTCCCAAAATGGGAGGTAATCTGGGTACCTTAATCCGAAATCATGGTCAAGGAGACTCCATATAGCTTCACAAACTCCTTAAGATAGAGTCTAGCATAATACTCGATGGAATCTAAAGTGTTAACTGAAAAGAAATAAGCTGACTTAATCGTTCAGTCCATAATGACCCAAATCAAATTGGGCTGACGATAATTATGAGGCAACCGTGTGACAAAATCCTTATTCACCACTTTTCATTTCTAAGTGGGGATACTGAATTCCTGAATCATACCACTAGGCCTCTGGTGTTTAATCTCAACCTTCTGGCAATTTAAATACTTAGCTATAAATTCTGCAATATACCTCTTCATGCCATTCTACCTGAAGATTTCCCATAAGTCGCGGTACATCTTAGTGGCTCCTAGGTGAATAGAATACCGAGAATCATGAGCCTCTTCCATCATCCACTACCTCAAATCACCCATGTTTGGAACACATAATTTTCTTTAATAGTGAAGAATGCCATCTCCACCTTGGGAGAAAACCTAAACCTTCTATTCCCAAACTGCCTCATTTACCTTAAGCAAAGTCTGGTCACTATCTTATTTTTCCTTTACTTTGGAAACCAAATAAAATTTCAAACTATTCTAAACCCATACACTACCTTTGGCCGAATCAACCAACCAAACTTCTAACCTAGAAAGATGATGAACCTCGCGAACTAACTCGTTTTTTCATCCTCAACATGAGAAACACTTTCTATAAATAATCTACAAAGGGCATCGACCACAATATTGGCCTTATCTGAATGATACAAAACACTCATATCATTATCCTTCAATAGTTCTAACCACCTTATCTGATGAAGATTTAGATCTTTCAGGTAAATAGAGGTTGAAGACTTTTGTCATCAGTAAACACGTCAACATAAACCCCATAAAGGAAATGCCTCTAAATATTTAAGGCGAAGACAACTACTGTCAACTTAAGATCATGTGTCGGGTAGTTCTTCTCATAAGGTTTGAGTTGTTGAGAGGCATATGCTATGACTTTGCCTTGCATCATCAATACATGACCAAGACCAATCCTGGAAGAGTACCAATAAACCACAAAACCATCTGAACCCTCTGGTCGAGTCAAAACTAAAGAGAAAGTAAGTCGGGTCTTTAGCTCCTGAAAACTCTTCTTGCAAGAATCGAACCACTAAAATTTAACTTTCTTTTGAGTCAGTATAAACATGGGAGAATCAATAGAGGAAAATCCTTCAACAAACCATCAATAGTAAATGGATAAACCCAAGAAAATGCTAACATCTGATGGAGATATGGGTCAAGGCCAGTTCCTCACTACTTTGGTCTTTTGAGGATCAACTTGAATGCCTTAACCAAAAATAATGTAACCAAGGAAAGCTATTGATTTTAACAAAAACTCAAACTTTTTGAACTTATAAAATAACTGATGTTCATTGAGAGTCTGTAAAATAATCCTGAAATAGTCAGCGTGTTCACCCTCACTGTGAGAGTAGATGAGAAAGTCATGTATGAAGACTATGACGAATATGTCAAAGTATTGCTTGAACACTTTGTTCATGGTTCCATAAAAGTTGTAGGAGAATACGTTAATCCAAAAGACATAACTACAAATTCAAAGTGACCATACCGAGTTCTGAAGGCCATTTTACAAATATCACAATTTTTTACTATGAGCTGATGATAGCCAGATTTGAGGTCTTTTGTAGAAAAATAGTTTGCACCCTAAAGTTGGTCAAACAATCCATCAATCCTAGGAATAGGATACTTATTATTGATTATAACTATGTTCAATAGACGGTAGTCGATGCATATTCAAAGACCCATCTTTATTTCGCACGTAAAAACTAAAGCACCTCACGGGGAAACACTAGGCCTGATGAAACCTTTATCTAAGAGGTCCTTCAACTGTTATTTCAATTCCTTAAGCTCAGCTAGGGAAATTCTAAAGGATGGAATTGAAATAAGCTGGAAATCTGGAAGAAGATCTATTCAAAAGTTGATTTCCCTTTAAGGAGGAACTCCGGGAAAATCATTAGGAAATACTTTTGTAATCTCATTTACTACTGGAACTAACCCAAGGTATGGAATTTTAGACTCTGAGTCCTTGACTTGTACAAGATGATAGATGTATCCCTTGGGGATCATCTTTCTTGCCTTAAGGTAGGAGAGGAATCGACCTATAGGCACTAAAGTACTACCTCTTTATTCTATAACTGGCTCGTTGGGAAACTAAAATTGGACTATTTTATTTTTGCATTCAACTGAGGCATAACAAGAGTGAAGCCAATCCATTTCAAGAATTACATCAAAATCGATCATCTTTAATTTTATAAGATCGACTGAGGTGACCTTCTGAGATACTATGACTAAAAAATTTTCTCTATACCCATTTATCTATGACTGAACTACCGAATGGAGTAGAAATTGGAAAAGGCTCTGCTAGGATTTTGGGAATGATGCAAAAATCTACTAATGTATAGGGAGTCACAAATAAAAGTGTGGTTCTAGGGTTTAATAATGAATACAAATACAGGTGAAATACTTGCAACATACTAGTAACAATATTAGAGAACCCTCTTAATCTTGGTGAGTCTGAAGGGTGTAAAGTAGATTATGGCATCGTTCATTGGTTTCACTAGAAGTGGAATCCTACTGACTAAGGAGACCTACTAGAGTTGATGAAGAGTTAGCCTGACCTTATTGATGATCATTTTGACCCCTCTGTGCCACTGTTAGACAATCCCTTATCCAGTGGCCTATCTTGCCACACCCAAAACACACATTGCTACCTGCTATACACTTACCCTTGTAGTTCTTACCATATATCCTATAAACTAGGTTGGTGCGACCACTTTTTATGCTTCCCTGGGACTTAGATCCCAGTGCTCTATCATGGGAATCTTGTCTAAACTTTGGAACTAGGGCGCTAGCAGAAGATTGGACTGGGGATACTGATTTTTGGCAGATCTAAGAAAGATTCCCACCATCTAACCTCTATTGAGAGAAATTGAATCTACCAATCCTAGCCCTCTTTTTTTCTCTTTCCTTCTTCTTTAGATTCTCTTCCCTAAGCTGCTGAGTTGGACCATCATTCTAGAGAGGTCTATCTCCTTAATAAATATGGTTGTCTTGCACTCCCTAACTACATTATCCAAAATATAAGACATGAATTTACTTATTCAGGCCCTAGAATCAGCCACTATATGCGGAGAATACCTCGCCAACTAAGTAAATTTGAGTAAATACTTCTTAACACTCATTTTTATTTGCTTCAAGATGATAAACACCTATAACTTCACTTCCCTCAACTCTAACGCAAACAACCTATCCAGAAAAATGGTAAAAACTCATCCCACTCTACTGGCCCTGTATCAATACCTCTTTCTTTCTTCGACTAATTAAAATAAGTATGAGCCACCCCTTGCAATTGTAAGCATCTAAATCAACACTTTCACATGAAGTGACACCCATAATGTTAGTCAATTTCTAAACACTATTTAGGAACTTATGTGGATCCTCAAACTTAGACCCAAAGAACGTCGGAGGATTTATTTGAGCGAAATCCCAAATTCGAATTACCTCAATATTCACTACTAGGTTAGTTGGGGAAACAACCTACTATATATTTTGGGAAGCCATGGATTTGGCCAACGCTGTGAAAGTAGCCCTAAATTTGGCATGATAAACCTGCTCATTTAGGTGATTTCCTAAAATAGCTAGGGTGTTGGCTGATCCCCTTTCCTCCTTTTGTTTACCCTTCTAGGGGGCATTTTCTGTATTAGATAAAGACAAGTTAGAATAAGAATTTTAATAGATCTTACACTCCATCGCACGACATGAACAATGAAAGAATTGTAACATTCCTAAAATATATCATAGCCTCTCGCCAATATATGTAGCGTGCTTCATACCCATGAACAAGACTCTACTTAATGTGGATTTAAGATACCCTAAAAATCTTTAAACCTTGGTCTCTGATACCAAGTTTGTCACGACCTGAGATGACCCCCTAGTTGTAACACGGTGCTTAGAGTCACAAGTGACCCCAAGCTAACCCATGGACTAACATAAGAAATAAATATTGAAGATATGTAACAAAATACTGAGTGAAAGTTAACTGAATTAAATTGATAAGGGATAATCACAATATCAGGATAAACACTAGCTGGAAGATACTCCATGAAACTGAAAAGAAGCATGTCTACCTATCTAATTGTCTGAAAGCCTCTAAATACGAGTTTTTAGGGAAGGTACCAAAACAACTTTGACTAATAGAAATAAAATAAAGTACTGAAAAAATAGATAATAAGATAACTAGTCCTTGGCTGATGAAGACTCACCAATAATGCAGTTGAGTGGCATGTGAATGCGCTAAGAATAGTCTGGGTACTGAGCTTTTGAACCTATATTATGAGACAATTTAGCGCAAAAAGTATACGATCAGTACTTTGAATATACTGAGTATATGAGATAAAAAGCTAGTTGATATACATATATACTGAACATGAATGAATGAACATGAAAATCGAATACAAAATCAAGTATAAGCAAGTACTGGGCATCTATATAACTGAATGACTTAATACTGAACACTTGGTCATACAAACCTGAACTGAACATAATCTGAATACTGAACTAGGTACTGTAGGAGAAAATATTTAGCCAACATGACCAATCTGAGCTTATTAGGTTCTAACCTGTAACCCCAGTTGGAAGGGTGTCGGTACCTTGCCAAGGGTACTAACACTAGCAGGCGTGAATCCACTAAACTGAGCTTCTGAAGGACTAGGGTGTCAAGCCTAAACTTATGGATGACCTCTTCTAAATTACAATGGAAACATAGTTTTGGAACTCAAGGACTATTACTAACAGTCTCTGCCAAACCAACGGGGGAACTGTCATCCCTACGTTCATTCGATGCTAAGTATTACTCCCAAATGAATGACACTAAAATATAAACCAAAACATGAATTGATAACAGATATGCTTAAGTCATGGTATTCTAAAAATAATAATACACGTACAATATGAAATGATCAATAACATGTAAGTTAACATATGCATGATTTCCTAAATATCGAGTGTTCATTACCCACCAGCTCTGACTAATGCGATAGATGATAGTATTTAAGATTGATTATGGTAGGGAAAGTCATGAATAACACTCAATATTTCTATAACTGATCATGCTATGGACACTCACAGTTGTCAACATATGAAGACACAATTTTATAAGGGGAACATATTATCATGGGTCATAAACAAAACAAACAGAGAGACAACCACAACAACAAAACCAGTGTATTCCCACATAGTGAGGTCTGGGGAGGGTAAGATGTACGCAGTCCATACCTCTACCTCTAAAGAGGTAGAAAGGTTGTTTCCGATAGACCCCCGGCTTGAGACACGAAATACTACACAAATACATAGTAAAGCATGGAATAAGATGGCATAACACAAATACGACACCCACAAGTAATAGAAAATAGAGAAAAGAAAACAGATTCATAATAAAACATGAAACAAGGTATCATAACAAGAATAATACCCCTACCAAGTAATTCCCTACACTAGCGACCCAAACTGACCCTAGCCTTCTGCCCTAATTTGCGTCCTCCAGATCTTCCTATCTAGGGTCATGTCCTCAGTGAGCTGTAACTGCTCCATGTCCCGCCTAATCACCTCTCCCCAATACTTATTCAGCCTACCCCTACCCCACCTAAAACCATCCAAAGCTAGCCTCTCACACCTACGAACCGGGGTTTCTATGCCCCTCCTCATCACGTGTCCAAACCATCTCAATCGGACTTCCCACATCTTATACTCCACTGGAGTCACACCAACTTTCCCCCTGATGATCTCATTCCAAACTTTATCCCCCCTAGTCAGCCCACACATCCAACGCAACATCCGTATTTCTGCCACCTTCATTTTTTGAATGTGGGAGTTCTTAACTGGCCAACACTCCGCTCCATACAACATGGCCGGATGGACTACCACCCTGTAGAATTTGCCTTTAAGCTTGGGCGGCACCTTCTTATCACACAATGGGTAGAAAGGACACAGTGATGAAATCCCACATACCTGAAGGAAAATTGCATGGAGAATTTCTTGAAATTGAGCTTGAACTTAAAGAACCCTAGTTTCTTCGGAGAGAAGAGAAAAATCACCACTTTTTATTTCTCTAGGTAGAATTATAACTTAATCTTGAATTAGGTATTTTAGGCCTTTTTCACCACCCTTTAGGAAGCCCAGACGATGTGGGTTTGGATTTTATAGGAGAAGGAAAAGACTTAAATATCTTTGATAAATCATGTAGGAAATTTTTCTCCCAGTCAGTACGACTAACCTCACGACTCATTATGACTAGTCACGAGTCGTGGTCTGAGTTGTAATCTGAAATCCCAAAGTCTTGGGTCCTTTCTGTTATGACAATGACTCCCCCCCCCCTAATGTATCAACATGACTGATCATGAGTCATCAGGTAAAGTCGTAGTCTAAGACTGGTTTTTGGCTATACATTATTGTGATAATTAGTCCCTTCTAATGACTCATTGTCACAGATGATGAGTTGTAGGGTAGGGTCATTATCACTAGGCTAAAAAGGTGAATCTTTACTATTATGATGATTACTCCTCGTAATGACTTGTTACGTCTGGTAACGGGTCATCATGTTAGTCTTAGCCAAGAAAGATGGTTAATACTTAAGGAAAAATTTGCATAACTTTTTGCCACGCTATCGGATAAAGGCAAAACTTGTGGCATTGGAAAACTAAATCATTGACCTAACTTTTGAGGGCTCTAGAACTTGAAAATCTTAGGGGTATTACAAAGGGTCATGATAGCACTTATCGCGGCAAACCTTGATGAGTAAGTCTATCACCTAAACTGATGCACAAAAGAGTATAAAGACAAAAATAACCCCAAGGTAAGGCATCTTAAACAAAGCTGAACCATATAAGTATAATAAATATGGAAAGAACCATAATCAAGAATGCAACCATATTTCTATGAACCTGATGTAAACAGTATAAAAACGTATCTAGTATAAATCGAATCCAAATAAAATACATAATAAATCAAATAGACACAAATCTGTCTTTGAAAACTAGTAAAGACATAGTTTAATAATACAGAAAGATTGTAAAAGACATCTGGATGCCTGAAAATCATCCACTACTTATAAAGCATTGACAATCGCCCAAGTCAAGCAACGTGGAGCACACCCAAACCTAGATCAGTATTAGAATGGTACAGTAGGAGTGAGTACGGTCCACTTGTACTCAGTAGGTATCATAGTTCAATACAGCAAAAAAGAAATAAAGAATACAAAATACACAGAAGGGCCTATCACCTGCAATCAGAAAAAGTCCCACAATGGTAGCCTACACCACTTACTCTAACAGTTGTAACATATATATATCACATAAACTACAATAATACCATGAGGTACAGAATAAGTATACATTATATCATATAACTAGGAAGAAAAAGTATACACAAGATTGTCAAGTTCAATAAACAGAAGATAGAACAAATAGATGTATGACAAGTCAGTATGTCAATTCAATCATAACATAAAATAAAATAAAGTAAGTTCAATGTATAAGATGATGATGATTATGGTGATGCACGAGACTATCACACAATCTCCATATACACCTACAGAGCTAAAGCTTCCCAATGTAGGACCCATAGGGGGTTCATCAACACCATGCAATTCGTATATCATTTATCCTACTGAGCTACAACTTCACGATGTAGGACCCATGGGAGGTTCTTCAACTCATTTACAATCCATATTCCATATCATATTGAGTGTTTCCATAACCAACCACATGATTTATTTTTACAACCAACTATAATGATATGGTTCCACAACCACGTAAGCCAACGTCTACTCATTATTTCAAACCATCTGTGAATTTCCATATATTTTGTATTCCAATATAATATGAATACATCACAAAATACAAATGGTACCACAATATATATTTCAACAACATGATACCATTATTCACATGTGTTTTAGGCCATCAACATTACTTAAGGACCCCACTCAGTCACACATATCATATAATATCTTAAAATCAATATTTATATCACATATAGGTCCCCACCATAGCTCAACACATTAAGATAGACAAATTCATAACTAGTTCCCATCTCCTTTACATAAATTTTGTACCAATATTTACTACCCAGCCCAGATCTGAAAAAGTAAAGCACTAACCTACTTTAATGTTGAAAATTGATCTGCAATCAATCATACTGCAACTTCACTTCTCATTAACGATCCTAAAATTAGCTAAAACCAAGAAATATAGAATTTATGCTTTAAAATAAGGCCAATGATACTCATATTGCCTATTTTGGTTTGGGATCAAAATGGACCCACAAAATGGATTTTCAAAAACAAAGGGAAAAATCATAACCTTACTTCAAAAACTTGTTCCTCATACTTTTGTGAATCTACAGCTGAAAACTCAAGTCAAATTGAGTTAAAAACAAGGTCCAAATCAAAGAAAAGCTATTTTTAGACATTACCGGGTAAAACCTTTACAATTAGTTTGAAAATGAAGAATCAAAGTTGTTTTGAAGATGGAATAAAGGAAATAAAACTAATTATATGATTAGAAAATTGGAAAGGAGTAAAATTGGAGTTTAAAATCAAGCACAAAGGTTTTTGGGATTTTGAGAAATTAATCAAGAAATTCACTAAGAGAAGAGTGAATTCTTACCGTAAATCTATACGAGAATCAAGATATGGATATTAATATAGCTTCCAAAACACCGACAAGCACCACTTTTAAGCTCTCACACTATTTTACAAACAGCCAATTCACGATCTAAGAGGTCTATTTATACCCATACTAGGTTCTTAGATGCTGCAACCGCACAACCAGGTGTACGATCGCACTACCAAGATTTAGGAAAAGATATAGAGATCACCATAGGGAATGGTGTAATCTCAGTACTCTCTGCCATAATAGATGACAATTGAAACTTGGTGAATTTCCAAGTTTTAGCTATGGCTTTGAGATTTATTCAAAATTCGATCTACATAAAAAAATTATGTAACCACACTAAATTTGATGCTCCAGACTCAATGACGATATTATATTTTCTAAAAGACATCGTTTTCACAAAGATGACCCCCAAAATATGAAATCATAATTTTCAAAAACGAGGGTCGAAATGTGATTTGAAAGCCGTAAAATAGGACATAATATGTTACCACCCTAAAATCAATATTTTGAATCTGTTGGAGCAATCCATTCATAAATTCGTCACTCGTATCAAAAGATAAACACAAAAGTCCATAATAAGGCTCTCGAAGTCACCAAAATCCATAATATCGTAGGAATGGCACCAAAATTCATTGGGAACCATGCCAATCTCCCCCACACCTCAGAAATACCACTATGCAACTATGGGGAGGAGGTACAATAGTTAAACCATACAAAAACACATAATTTACACATTTTGATTAAATTTTGGGTCATTATAAAAAGATAAGTATCCTCTTCCTAGGATTGATGACATATTTGATAAGCTTCAGGGTGATTGGTGTTTCTATAAGATTGATCATAATTTGGGTTAACATCAACTAAAAATTAGAGAGGTTGATATCCACAAGTCACCTTTCCAAACTTAATGCGACCATTATAAGTTTCTAGTTATATTATTTGGGTTGACTAATGCTCCAGCAGTTTTATGGATCTTTGAATTGGGTATTCAGAAAGTTTAGGACTTGTTTCTTATAGCCTTTATCAATAACATCTTGGTGTACTCTAAAGGTTAAGAGGATCATTACAATCACCACCGTATTGTGTTTCAAACTCTTAAGGATCAGAAAATATATGCATAATTTTCCATGTGCAATTTTTTGCTGAGTGTTGTGACTTTTATTAGGCATGTTTTTTCTAGTGAAAGGATCAAGGTGTACCCATAAAAGTTGAGGTGGTAAAGAAATGGTCGAGACCCACGACTCTAATCGACATTAGGAGATTCTTGGGCTTGGATGGATATTATGAGAGGTTTGTAGAATGTTTCTCATCTATTACTGCTCTGCTAACGAAGCTATCTTGAAAAAAATATAATTTTTTGTGGTATGATGCTTGTGACGGCAGTTTTGAGATTGAAGGATAGATTGACTTCTTCTTCTATTTTGACCCTACCTGAGGGTACTTGTAATACCCTGAATTTTCAAGTACTAAACCCTTCAAAATATAGGTCACTAAGTTAGTTTTCCAATGCATCAAGTCTCTTCTTAATTCGACATCGTGACTAAGAGCTATTCAATTTTTCCCCATGTTCCAGTCAACTGCTACTGGCTATGACCCACGTGATAACTTGTAACCAGATGTTATGAGTCATTACGAGTAGTCGTGGTCTGAATAGAAAGGACCCTCAGTTGTTTCTCAGTGACTAAAACTCCACCCTACAACTTCTAATTAGTGGATATGAGTCATTAGAAAGGACTCGTAGTCACAACAGTGTGCAACCAAGAATCCAACCCAGTGGGTATGAGTTCATCACACAACTCATAATCATACCTTATGAGTCATTGTGTGGACCCATAACCTGACCAGTGTTTGATCTTAAATCCAAGCCTCGGACCACTACTTCGCCTAACGACTCATAGCCCGTCTTAACGAGTCGTGAGGTGAGTCATAACGACTGGACGTGGAATTTTCTTGTAAAATTTCTCAAGGATTTTTACGTATTTTCCCACTCTTTTGAAATCCTAACCCACGTCTCTTAGGATTCCAAAAAGGTGGTATAAATGACCCAAAACCAAGTCGCTTAGGCTTCCCATAGGGTGGTATAAAAGATCCAACACCCCTAAATATATTATTAAGTTGTAATTTCACCCATAAAACCAAAAAAGGTGATTTCTCTTCTCTTTAAGTCAATTAGGGTTCTTCAATTCAAGTCAAATTCCAAGAAATTCATTCAAGCTTCTACATTTAGATATGTGGGATATTCAATAATGGGCTCTTTTTAACCATTGTATCCTAAAGTTTTTCCCCAAATTCTTAAGTTTAATTCTCCTTTTGTTTAGGTTTCCATGAAAAGCATAAGTTCCTCAATCATTCAATTTAATACTTGAATTCAACTATGTATAGATGTTTTCTCATAAGTTTATTTATGTCTAAGTACTCAAATCATGATATCTCCTTATGTTGATAAAATTGTAAAATTCATGAGTTGAGTCATGGAATTTCCCTATCATGTCTATATTTTGATATTATCATATTTAACGTATATTCCAGTTTTGGCAAGTTATGAACACCCGATACTTAGATATTCATCCATGTTTTATATGTCAAGTTACAAGTCAAACATATCATGATGGTGTCATTATATTCAAATTATTATCATATTGAGAATCTATTAGTATTGAATCATATTAAAACTTTACTAGTACTAGTGTCAGTTCAGTTAGCAGTATTACTTAGCACCTACTGAGCCTAGGGATGAAGGCTCACCTGCCAGTTAAGGGTTGATACTTTTAGTAGCCATTTCTGAGTTATAAGACTACATTCTTAGTGTAGGTTATGGAAGTTCACATACCAGTTGAGGACTAACACTCTCTTAGGGTCACCTTCCAGAAGAGGGTTGACACCCTAGACCTTTAGGATATCCGTTTAAAAGATCCACACCGCCAGTGTTGGTACCCTTGGCAAGGTACTGACAACCTTCCAACTGGGGTTACAAGTGACCCTAATTAGCTCAGATTTGTGCATGTCAGTAGAATATTAGCTCCCATAATTTCAGATTAGTATTCAAACTATATTAGTTCAGGTTTGCTTAACCAAGTGTCCATATATCAGTTATTCAGATCATTTCAGTGCATATTTATTCTTGGTCTTGCATTTACTTTAAATTTTCATGCATTCATTCTCATTAGTTATATGTATATCAGTTAGTTTCTATCTCGCATACCAATACATTTAAAGTACTAACCATATACTTCCTTTTGTGCTATGCTATCATATAACATAGGTTCGGACACTCCGTTCCTAAATCACACTTAGTTCATTTCTATGCCACTCAGCTGTAGTATTTGTGAGTCATCATCAGTCGAGGACTAGTTATACCATTATTTAATCATCCCAGCATTTTTATTTCACGTTATTTCGGTAGTCAAAGGTAGTTGGGGACCTTTCCCATCAACTCATCATGTTTAAAGGCTTTTAGACAGTTACACAATAGTTTGGTTTCTTAGTGGGTTCTCAATTACTCTTGATTGGATTTTCTGACAAATGTTTAAAATGACTTCCCCATAGTATTTTGTTAACTTTACTTTTTAGTATTTACAGTTTGTGCTAGATCATGGGTTAGCTTGAGGCCACTTGTGGCCTTAAGCACCGTGTTATGACTAGGGGGTAGTCTTGGGTTATGAAAAACTTGGCATAAGAGCATAAGGTTTAAAGTGTCCTAACGTGTTTTAAAGCTATTTTAAGTAAAGTCTTATTCATGGGTGTGAAGTACACCACACTTATGGGCGAGAGGCTACGAAATATTTTAGGAACGTCTCTTTTTATTCGGTATTCATGTCATGCGATGGAGTGTAAGCTCTGTTAAACTTCTTTTCCTAACTTATTTTGTACCATTTATAGAAAATACTTCCCAGAAGTGCAAACGGAAAGAGAAATAGGGACCAGCCTGCACCATCATCTATTTTTGAAGACCATCTAAATGAGCACATCTCTCACACAAAATTTAGGGATACTTTTATAGAACTAGCCCAATCCATGGATTCCCAGATCAATTAGTAGGCCATTGCCCCATCCAATCCTTTGGTGAGCATGAAAATAGCCAAAATCTGAGATTTCACTCGGATGAATTCCCAATATTCTTTGGATCCAAGTTTGAGGAGGATCTATGGGAGTTTTTTGGATTATGTGTCGAAGGTGACTGGTATCATGGGCGTTACTCGGAGTAAGAGTTCTTACTTAGTTGGCTACCAATTTTAATAGGTGGCTCACACTTGGGTTAAGTAGTAGAAAGAGGATAGCGGCACTGATGCATGGTCTGTAGAGTGGGTTATGTTGTTGATTTCTTAGAAAGCTTTTCCCACTTGAATTGAGGGAGGCTAAGGTGCAGGAGTTGATCAATCTGAAGTAGGGTAATATGAGTGTGAAGGAGTATTCACTCTAGTACAACTAGTTAGCTAGGTATGCTCTAACTTTGATAGTTAACTCTAAGGCCTGAAGGAGTAAGTTAGTGTTTGGATTTTCTGAAGATGTTGTCAAGAAGTGTAGGAAAGTTATGTTTATTAAGGAGATCGACCTCGCTAAGCTGGTGGTTTATGCTTAGAAGATTAACGAGGATAAGCTTAAAGAAAAGCAAAGGGATAATAAGAGGTCCTGAACTGGTAGTTTCAACTTATCTCAATAGAGGTTAGATGGCAGGAATCATTCTCAGTTCCACCAAAAATCTTCAGCTCTATACCCATACAATTCCAATTCTCTAGTGCCTAAGTTCAGACAAGGCACTCGTGATAGAGCGCCAGGCTCTAAGTCCCAAGGTAATATGAATAGTGATCTCACAAATATAGTCTGCAATAGTTGTTGGAAGAACCACAAGGGTGAGTGCATGGATGACAATGATGTGTGTTTTTGGTGTGGCAAGCCAGGTTACAAAATCAGGGATTGGCCAGAAGGGTAATGATATTCGTCAACTGGGTCAGGCTAATTTTTCTTCAGTTTTAGCAGGTCACCTGACTCGGTAGGGAGCCACATCTAGTGCCACTAGTGGATAGCATCAGAATCGACTCTATGCCCTTCAAACTTGACAGGATCAAGAAAGTCCTCCTGATATAGTTACTGGTGTTTTACAATCTTTCACCTTCACGTGTATGCATTTTTAGACCTCGGAGCCACACTTTCTTTTGTGACTCCTTATATAACATTGAATTTTAGTGTCAGTACTGATATCTTAGTAGAGCCCTTCTCAGTGTCTACTCCCATTGGTAGTCCCATTATAGGCAAACATGTGCACAGAAATTACCGAATAATAGTTTCTTAGAAAGTTACCTCAGTAGATCTCATAGAATTAGAGATGGCCAATTTTTATATCATTTACCATAACAAAAAAGAAAAATGCATGAAAAGAGCATAAATATTTTTAATAATGGTAATATACAAATTATTTTCTATTTAATAAACATGAGGATATGTACAACAATTCATTTCAATAATAGAAAAGAAGGAATAATTATTCAAAACATGATTCCACGAAAAAATAACAAAAAATAATGAAATAAAGTATGAAATAATATAGTAAATCCCCAATGGTTCATTTCTCTGAAGTCATCTCACTAAACAAATATTTCAAAAGATGACGCATTTTTAATTACAATTAGTTTCTTTATCTTTAGCAATTATTCAGATTAAGTTTCAATAATAATAATATTTCTATCGTAATTTAAAATGTTCAAAATCTAACATAATCAAACGACTTCCTTCTAGCAATTATTCAGATTAAGTTTCTAGCCTTGACTCTACTATTTAGAAACATCCAGGAATTCAATTGGTAGTGGAATTGTGGCAACATCGGATGAACTCGCTCAATATAGGCCAAGCAACAAGCAAAGCTACTATAACGTAAATAATGATATGTTTCTTTATCCTGCATTTTTATGCTTATATTTGATGTCTTCTGAAAATTTTAAGGTCTTATACCCAAATTCCTTTCATTGAATATAATGACCATCATAATCCTTTAATACGTTGGATATACCACTAGCATAGCTCTTGTATGAAACTAGTATGACCTCCATTCTTTTTCTTCATATTGCCTCCATTTTTTGGCAAACATCGGTATGTTCTATTATTTTCTAAGTAAGTCAAACATGTATGCTACTTCTGTACTTTTTAAATTACTGGTCTCTGATACCATTTGGAGGGGGTGCGGATTAGGTACGATAATTTAACTAGATAATAAATACGTAGGTATTTATTTTTATTGATTGGAATAATTTTCATTTTTATCTTCTTGACTTAAGATGTTTTATTAATTCATATTCTAGATTAGATATTATCGTAATTAAATTATCTAGTGTTTTAGGATCCTCGTTTGTAATATGTAACTTTTTGTATTCTAGGTATAAATTATATAGTTGGGTTTCTATTTCTTTTAATGATTTATTCTTTTCGTAAGATGTATTCATTAATTTGTTTAGTTTATTATTTTATCCTATTGAAATTTTAGCAATTTTTGTGTAGTATTTTATTCTAACTTTGCTATATTCAATGCGTAGGTTTATATTTTTTATCTGACTAATTAGTATTTGTTGTTCATGTATAACTAATTTTCCATCTGTATTAAATAATTTTTCGTACGTATTAAATAAATTATTACTTGTATCTTCCTTTTCTAAGGTTAATTTTATTTTAAGTAATTTTTCTTCTAGTTGTTTTTTCTCTATTTCAAGTTGATTTCTGTAATTAACTTCTTCATATATCCAATTTTGTCTTTCTCTAATTTTCTTTATATATTCTAACATCTTTTAATCTGAATAATATCCATCTGGGTAATTATCTAGGTATAAATGTGCTATCCAATTCATAATTTCAATTTCATAGTCTAATACTTTTTCTAATATTATTCTCTTAATATCTATAATTTCTATATCTCTAAGTATATATAAGATTAAGATTTTAAGATTATCTATCATCTAAAATTGACTAAATATTTTATTATAATATTTTGTAGTTGTTTGTTTTAGGCTTAGTAGTTCTTGTATATTTTTATTAAGAAATTCTATGTAATTTAGCATGGCAAGTATTTATAAGAGTAGTTAGGTAGGTATGGTATATAATTTACTCTAGTCATGTAATATTTACCAAATGCTTTTTCTAATATGATTTTTCTTATATCTACTACTTTTATATCTTTAAGTGCATACAAAATAAGTATTTTAAATTTATCTACCATCACATCAGATAAATAATTATTCATTTTCATAAAATTGCTTTTTTCAAAATATTCCCTTCAACCACGTACATAACAAAATATAGTCATCTTAGATTACTATATACTAGATTATTCTTAAATAACATGTTCTTCGGTCACTATTAGCATGGTAATCTGGATATTTTCCCTTAAACAGCGCCTCTACTCTGGTTACTCCCCACCACGGCTTCTTGTCTTATTGGTTTCACCTTTAGGATGGCATAGTTCTTAGGAATTTTTCTCCTTTTCCACTTTGCTAATAAACTTCTTAACATATTATTCTTCGAATAATTCTACTATAAAGTAACTAACACGAATCTATTTTATCATACCATGATTGTTGGGAATTATGAATTTAGCTATTCATAATCATAAATAAATATACCTGTTCGGGTAGGTTTGATATTTCTGAGCTTTGTTCCTCCATAGATTTTTCCATTGAAATAAATCTGTTTTTTAATTAACTGAGCAAAATATTTGTTGTGGACTTGAGAGAGTATTTGCTTCAACGCATGAAGGCTTGCCTTGCAATGCCTTCTGTTTTCTCTATTTATAGAATGATCTTTACAAACACTTTACATGTTTTACAATCTTACGTAAAAGCTAGAAAACAAAAAAGCCTTAAAAGTCTTAAAGGCTATACATAGGCTACCTAAAAGGCTATGTAGCCTTAAATGATCCTAAAGTCTACATAAGAAAAAAGTCTATGAAACAATAGTAACTTACAATAATTTTAAAGACTTTTACGTAAAGAAAATCTGTACAATAAATATCTTGTCTCCATTGATTTTGTCGTATCTGCTATATCTCCATTATTGCTCCCTATCTTATCTTCCAGCTGTCGCTCTTATGTTCTTCTTATTCAAGTTGAACTTCTGGTACAATATTATCTTCTCCATTACATTTTAAACATTGATGGTCTGGATATTTATGTCCAATTAACTTGCAATATCTGGTTAATAGTTCTTCCGAAATAAATTTTTCTTTAATGGCTCTGGCGATAGGTTTTTTCTCTGGATTGAGTAAGGTCAAGATCCATTGCCTTACGTCTTCCATATCTGCTTCTCGTAGCTCCTTTGAATTCGAGTATATTATTACATTACCTCTTGAATAATAACTCCATATGGGATTTCTGTTGCGATAATTATTTGCTAATTCTTGAAGAATCGTAGATAGTCCAATAATTCTCTTATCTGCATAAAAATTTGGTATCTCAATTCTAGGTATTTCTGTTTGTTGAGTAATATCTTCTGGTATAATCATATCTCGGGTCATTCCTATTTTTACAACTTGTATAGGTGATTTAACTTCATTATACAATATCTCTGCTGGTGCCGTATAAAATTTTATAAAAAATAGGTTACCTTTGGTTATTCTTTTAAAAATGTTAAATGAATCATATATTTCTGGTATAGTGGATATTTCATTTCCGTCTTGGGTATATATGGTGCTAAGTAGTCCATATTCGTAACATGTTTTAACTAGACCTGGTTTGGTTTTGGGCAAAGCAATTAGCTTATTGTATCTGGTTAGCTTCTGGGTTATGTAATTTGTATGTGGTTCTTGGATGTTTATAGCTCTGGGGTTGGTATTTAAGAATGTTTGTATTTTGTAAATATTTTCTATGTATGTTCGGGTTTTATAGTTGTAGGTCTTTTTGTCTTGGTTTAGACTTTCTCGGTATGTGGTGATTTGTGGGGGTATAAACATGGGATCTTTTGATGTATTTGGTATATATGGTTTATCGAATAGCTTGTTCAGGTTCATATTTGTATTTTTTCTAACTCCTTTGCTTGTACCTGCAGAAGTAGATTGATAAATGTTATGGATTTTATGGAGTATCCCAACGTCTCCTTCTAGCTCTGGAATTTTAATGTCTTCCGATCGACATAGCTCTGCACACTGCTGAGTTAGCTGATTTGTAGCTATAGACTTCAGTTTATCTTCATTAGTCTTTAGCTTTTCTATCTCATTACCCATACTGTCCACTTTCATTGAAAGCGTAGTTAGGGTGTTGAGTATTTTTTCTAGAGTATCTTCTTCTATTATATCAGTCTGTGTAGCTTTGTCTTGATATGTAATCTGAAATAACATTTTTGTTAGTACTGATCACTTCTATTATAAATGTGAAATTTAATATATTTAAAACTAGTCTCCGAATCTCTTTCGTTGTAACTGAATTTTGTATTTTCTTTGTTAGCCACCAGCGTACTTGTGTATTATCTGTTCGCACAATAAATTTTTTATATACAATATATGGCTCAAACGCTAACAAACATTTATATAATGAACATAATTTTTTCCTATTTATTTCCCATTTTATTTCTGTCTCGTTGAACGTACCTGAGTAGTATCTACAATGGTGTTCTATTTTTTTTGTTTCATATCTATAGTTAAGTACTCCTCCGTAACTATATTCACTAGCATCTGCTTCTACTATATATATGAATTTTCTATTTTCATCTGGAAATTGTAATTTTGGTAATTCTTTACAAAGTAATTTTATTTTTTGAACTTGTTTTTTATCTTCTTCATTATAGTTAT
Source organism: Capsicum pubescens (assembly GCA_030864215.1). NCBI lineage: Eukaryota > Viridiplantae > Streptophyta > Magnoliopsida > Solanales > Solanaceae > Capsicum > Capsicum pubescens. Next base: position 113,480,786 of record CM061544.1, read on the forward strand.
ATTCTATGTCCTTTTTAATTTTTTTCTGTAGTGGTTTTAAGTTTTCTGGTAATTTTGGAATATATTCTCTTACTTGGTTTATTAATCCTAAAAATGATTGTAATTTCTTTTTCGTATCTAATTCTTCTTTCGAATTTATTATTTTTTGTACTATATGTTGTTGCATTTTTACTCCACTTTTATCTATTTGTATTCCTAAAAATTCTATCTGATTTTTCATAATTTCGGCTTTCTTTTTACTTAAACTTATTCTCGATTTTTCTATTATATCCGTAAATTGTTCCAATAATTTTAAATGTTCTTCTTTGGTCTTTGTATATAATAGTATATCGTCTATATATACTATACAATTAGGTAGTTGTTTAAAATAACTATCCATAAAATGTTGATATCTACCTGGTGCATTTTTATATCCAAATGGTAGTACATTCCATTCATAAAATTCTTGTGGTACCGTAAATGCGGTTAATTCCTTAGATTCCTCTTCTAACTTTAGATGGTAAAATCCTGATTTACAATCAAATTTACTAAAATAATTATAACCTTGTATTTGTCTTATTTTTAATATTTTATTTGGTATTGGGTAATTATAAGTCATTGTTTTTGCATTTAAATTTCTATAATCAATAACCATTCTACTTTTTCCTCTTTTTTGTTCACTATGTTTATTTACTATAAATGCTGGGCTATTATGTTTACTATTACTTTTTTGTATATATTGTTTTTCTAATAATTCTTCTATATGCATTTTGAATTCTTTTAAATCATCAAAATTATATGTTAATGGTTTCTGGGTTATTATGCTATTTTTATCTATTAATTCAATTTTTATAATGGTTTTATGTTTTTCCCATCCTTTTAATGGATCTTCACTATATAATTGTTCTAATTTTCTTTTAATTATTTCTATCTTATTTATTGAAAATATAGTTATTTCTGTTTTATTTATCGAAAATACGACTAGTTCTATTGTATCTTCAGTATTTTTTATATTTTCTAACTTTTGTGTAATTTTTTCACTTCCTTTTATCCAATCAGTTTTCTTTCTTATTTTATTATTCGCTCTTTTTGCTCTTACTTTCTGTTTACATGGTGTTGTAAACCACCAATCTGTTCTAGTTATTATATGTGGGTATAATTTATCTAGAAACGGCATTCCTAAAAGTATATCTTTTGATGTTAGTTCATAATTATAAATTTCTTCTATTGTTAATATTTTATCCCATACTTGTGTTTTTACATTCTTAGCTTTGTAAGTAATTAAGCTTCCTTCGTTATTAAATCCTTTAACTATTATTGGTGTTTTTAATTTATCCCATTTACTTTCTGGTAAGCAATTATATCTACATAAATTAGCTTCTGCTCCTGTATCTATCATAGGCATATAATATCTACTGTAATATCCTTCTACTACTATCTTCATTAATACATGTCACACCCCTTTTTTCGCTCAAAAGGGATCGAGTCGAAGGGTTTTTCCAATTAAAGTGACGGTATTGAATAAGGATTAGTTTTTGTCATTTTTCAGAGTCGCCACTTGGAATTGAGTTATGGTGTTCCAAGTCACCCTTTTGAATCCCTAATCAAAAGGAAATGACTCTTTGTTGGTCTGCGAAAGCAGAAAACCGAGTAAGGAATTCTGTTAACCGAGGGGAAGGTGTGAGGCACCCCTCGAGTCCCGTGGTTCTAGCACGGTCGCTTTTATTAACTTATCTTGACTTAAACTATTTGAATAAATCGTGTTAAGGCCTAAATTCGCTCATTTTATTAATCTAAAATCTCGTTTGTTATTAAATAAATCGGTGACAAGTTGAAAAATATTTTTCGAGTAAATTTTAGAAAAAATATTTACCGAGGTATGTTTTTACATCCTTGAATTATTTTTAAATGTCTCAGAAAGATGCGTGCGCCGCATTCTAAATGAGACAAACATTTTAAGCGCGACTAAATTTCCCTAGCGTTAAAACATTGATTTATTTTTATTTTTTTGTAAAATTGTAACAATTTTATTTGTTTGAAATACTACTATATCTAATAACATTCAAAAATACTATTCAATTAAAACTATTAATTAATTTAATAAATAATTATTAAGCTTCGTGAAAGAATAAAAATAATAAACTTCTAAAGTCAAAAAAAAGAAAAAAAAAACACACACACACTTTATAACTTCAAAAAAGATCAAAATAATGAAGATTTTTTCTCTTTTTATTTTTATTTCATTCTTTGTTATTTTTCATCTACTACTTTTACTATTTTAACTAGTAAGAGATATGATACTTAACAAATTCACTTCTTTTTTTTTTTTTTATATTAAAGCTACACATGAGACAAACATAATAAAAATAATCAACAACACAAATAAAACTAGTGTTTTCAAAGAGCTTTGCCGAGAATGAAGAAATTTCGGCCAGATCTGGCGCTGGAGAAGGAAAAAGGAAGGCGGCAGGGAGGCGCGGCGGATCTGGTCGGACGGAGATGAAGCAGCGGCGGCGACTACATGTGACGAAGAGAAGACCTGGTGTTTGGTTCGGGTTTGTCGGTGGACTGCCTAACGGCGGCATCTATGATGGATGAAGATGACGACGAGGGAAAGGCGGCGGTGGCGGCTGATGGTCGTTTCACCGGTTCTAGTTGGTTTGCCGTTGTGGATGGCGGTGGTGATGGGTTCGCAGGACGGAGAGATGGATAAAGAAAGTAAGGCCGTTGGTGGTTCACCTATGGCTAATTTAGACGGTTGAGGCTCGCCGGAGAAAGGAGTGGAGTGCGGCAGCAGCAGCGCTCTGGCCGGAGCAGCGATTGCTCGGATTTGGAAATGGTTGTCGCCGGAGTTGGTGGGGTTTGCGGGCAGAGATCTGGCCGGATCTAGCCAACGCGCCGCGGCCGGAGCAGCGACTGCTGGCGGCGGAGACAGATCTGACTTTGCTTTCTTCTCCGGTCGATCGACGCATATATGGTGTTTGCCGATAGCTTTCCGGCGAAATTTCGCCGGAAAGCGAAACAACCTTCTCTCTGTTTTATTATTACTTTTTACTGGTTTCACACTATTAGCATTTCTAATTACTGTAATGTGTTAATCTGTACTGTGTATGTTGCTAATGAAAATGGAAAATTATCCTTCCCTGTTTATACGTGTGTACAGATATATTCAGTATCATAATTACATAACATATAATGACAAAAATTTATCAATTATTCAATTGCAGAAAATTATATGAACATTTTTATTTATACTTTTACAGAATGAAATTTATATATAAATGATTTAGATTCGAATAATAAAAAAAAACTGTAATTGATTTGAACAGAGTATTGAAGCAAGATATAATCGTCGACTGGAAATTTCAATCGGAAACTCTTCAACTCTCTTTCTTTTGTTTGATTTCTCCTTTCTGATGTTCTGCTGATAGTGTAAAAATACTGCTATTGTTTTCTAGTTTTTGACAGTGTAAAAAATATGTCCCCCTCCAGAAAAAATGTCTGATGGTAAATGCCCTTAAATATAGGAAAACATTGGGGGGAACAGTTAATATTTTTAGGGGGGAACAGTTGTATTTAGGCAGATCAGGGGGATGGGGTTTTAAAATTTAAATTTTATAATTTATTTATTTATTTATTTTATTAAAATATGACAATAGTGATGATAAAATGATAATAATAACTAATTAATTTTATATTTAATAAAAATATAATAAAATTTAGAAATAGTTAAAATAAAATAATAAAAATAAAATAATATTAAAACTACTAATTTATTTATTAAAATTGAGAAAAGATAACTATTTTTAATTAATTTTTTTTTAATCAGAATAAAAATATAAATAAAATTCTCAACAAATAAAAATAAAAATTTAAATAATATTAGACCAAATATAAATATTTACTATCGAAAATAAATTAAAATTTGAGGAGGATCAAAAATCACGTGTCTACATTTTTGCCCCTCTTTGTGTGAAATCTCGAAGAGTTTTCATTCAAAGAAGTAGACAAGATATGATTTTTGACCCTCCAATTATTTGAAAGGTAAAAATAAAAATAAAAGTAAAAAGAAAAATATGACCGAGTCCTGTTTTTGGACATCCTACCTATCCCGGGTTATAAGGAAATCAGGTCATGAGTAGTTCAAAAGATAATATGGTGAGAGAAAAAGTTAAAGTCGAGTGAGATTCCGTCGAGTTTCCGGTTGACGACTTCTGCTTTTACATTCAACTGACTAATAAAAATCAAAAATGAAAGAGAGAGAAAAAAATACAAGTAAAAATTGCAATCTCTAGAATCTTGATTCAAATCTTCATGACTTGAACTTAAAAATTTACCCTATTCTTCAGGCGGGCTCCTGGACTTATAATTCTTCACCCTGTTCTTCAGGCGGGCTCCTGAACTTTCTTTTTCTTCACCCTGTTCTTCAGGCAGGCTCCTGGACTTATAATTCTTCACCCTGTTCTTCAGGCGGGCTCCTGAACTTTCTTTTTCTTCACCCTGTTCTTCAGGCGGGCTCCTGGACTTACAATTCTTCACCCTGTTCTTCAGGCGGGCTCCTGGACTTACAATTCTTTCACCCTGTTCTTCAGGCGGGCTCCTGGATTTGCAATTTCTGCACCCTGTTCTTCAGGCGGGCTCCTGGACTCAAAGCAAATAGTGAAACAGAAAAATAACATCCTATTCTTCAAGAGGGTCCTGTATATAAAATAAATTCCCATTCTTTAGGAGGGTCCTGAGCATAAAAATAAATTTCCATTCTTCAGGAGGGTCCTGTCCATAAAATAAATTCTCATTCTTCAGGAAGATCCTATCTCATTCTTCAGGGAGGTCCTGAGCATAAAACAGATTCCCATTATTCAGGAGGGTCCTATCCCATTCTTCAGGAGGGTCCTGTCCCATTCTTCAGGAGGGTCCTGAGCACAAAATAAATTCTCATTCTTCAGGAGGGTCCTGAGCATAAAATAAATTCCCATTCTTCAGGAGGATCCTGAGCATAAAATAAATTCTATACAACACACATAAAATTTTGCCCCAGTTTATACTGAAAAAATTTATGTGTTACTGGATCTTAATATATCTCGCAAAGAATAAAGTTTATCATGATTAAGATCCAGTATCAAATGTTATAATCATGCTTCTTGCATTGAATGAAGTGTGAAAATTGCATCCTTTAGCTGAAAACATTATTTCATCTCTGTTCCAAACAAAGAAAAATTGTGAGTTTTAAAACATGTGGTGGTCAGTTTGTGGCTTTTGGCTTTTGAAGTGGCCGCTCTCGCACTTTCCATGCTCGACTCCTTTCCAATCCATGATAATCTTCTTTGAATTGTCATATTTCTGAATCAGAATTCTGACTACTGAGATCCTCGACTCAAATCATATTTCTTACTTTTACTTTAAAATGTTGTCTCTGTAGATCGACCCTTTGTCTTGCTTTGTACCCTTAAAGGAGTTGGTAGTGAGTTTGAAATCTTTTCTGACTCGACCTGATGTGAATTTGACTCAAAAGACAACAAAGATTTTTGTTTGATGACAAAGACACAACAATCAAAAATAAAAATAAAACAAAATAAAAAGACAATAGATATCTCTTTTCCAAAACAAAGAGAAAACTTATCTGAATGTGGAAGTCGATTCTGGTGATTATGACATGCATTTTGAATAAAACAACCAGATCTACCCACACCAATCATTACAACTTTTGTCCACATATTGAGCTTTAAATTAAGCCGATCTTAAATTTGTTCCTTCTTGATAACAATCTTTCTTAAACTAGTGGCACCTCAATGGGTTTTGCCAACGAGTCTATCTCCTTTTATTCCTGCCTTAGCTCACAGTCGTCTTACGGTGCCCGAAAGGGTTTTCACCAATAAGACTCTCTCATTTTTATTTTTTCATCACTTTTTTTTTATTTATTTAATAAACATCCAAAATATGAAATATCATGCACTCATAATATGTTTAGCCTTGACATTCTCAAAGATTAATCCGAAGGTCTTTATTTGGTTGTAACTTGGATTTTGGATAGGGTTAGAAAGAAAGGTAGGCATGAGTCTCAAAAAATTTATAACATTGGGTGAAACATACAACTTTTGGAATCTATCCTTTTAAGAAAATAAATTTTGCCCCAGTTTCATTTCATTCTGGGTAATTTAAATTTTCTTCTGGTTAGATCGAACCCCGGAGTAGGGCTGCGTACATATCTTGTCATAGCAAGATTCAGGTCAAACGTAGTTCATGAAACATCATTCTTTTTTTTCTTTTTTCTTTTTTGATTTTTTTTATCACACCTTTTATTTTGATTCCAAAAGAGGGGTTCGAAGAAAAATAAAGGCTCAAAGGGGTAAGCAAAGGTTTATATATTATTCAGATAGCAGAACAAAATGCCTTCATCATTTCAATCTTTAAAAATATAAGTACAAAACATACATAACATAATTGTATATGAATATCATACATAATATCTTTTAACTGCATCAGCATTGACCGGCATTCCTTCCATTTTTCCTTCTACATCAGTCAGATATAACGCGCCATTAGGTAACACTTTCTTTACTATGAATGGCCCATGCCAATTAGGAGAAAATTTACCTTTGGCCTCAATCTGATGAGGAAGGATGCGTCTTAGTACTAACTGACCAACTTCAAAATGTCTGTGGCGCACCTTTTTATTATATGCTCGTGCCATTCTCTTCTGATATAGTTGTCCGTGACATACTGACGCCAATCTTTTTTCATCAATCAAACTTAATTGCTCCAAACGAGTCTTGACCCATTGGTCTTCATCAATTTCAGCTTCCACAACTACTCGAAGAGATGGAATCTCAATTTCTGCAGGTATAACTGCTTCAGTTCCATACACTAACAAGTAAGGAGTTGCACCAATTGAAGTCCGAACTGTAGTACGATAACCCAACAAAGCAAACGGTAACTTTTCATGCCATTGTCGGGAACCTTGTACCATCTTACGGAGTATTTTCTTTAAGTTCTTGTTGGCAGCTTCTACAGCTCCATTCGCCTTTGGACGATAAGGAGTTGAATTTCGATGCATAATCTTAAATTGTTGGCACACTTCTTGCATCAGATGGCTATTGAGATTCGCGGCATTATCCGTGACAATTATCTTTGGAATGCCGAAACGACAAATGATGTTGGAGTGAATAAAATTAACCATAACTTTCTTGGTCACTAACTTGAAAGTCACTACTTCTACCCATTTCGTGAAATAATCAATGGCTACCAAGATGAACCTATGTCCATTCGAGGACTTTGGTTCAATTGGTCCAATTACGTCCATTCCCCAAGCCATAAAAGGCCATGGAGCAGTCATTGTATGCAACTCGGATGGAGGGGAATGTATCAAGTCTCCATGTACCTGGCATTTATGACATTTACGAACGAAATTGATGGAATCTCGCTCCATGGTGAGCCAATAATAACCGGCTCGGAGTATTTTCTTTGCCAAAACATATCCACTCATGTGTGGTCCACAAATCCCAGAATGTACTTCAGTCATGATTTTTGAAGCTTCTTTAGCATTTACACACCTCAAAAGTCCCAAATCAGGAGTCCTCTTATACAAGATTCCTCCACTTAAGAAAAATCCACTAGACAAACGTCGAATGGTTCTCTTTTGATTACCATCAGCATGTACAGGATACTTCCCAGTCTGAATATATTCTTTGATATCATAGAACCAAGGCTCCCCATCAAATTCTTCTTCAACCACATTACAATATGCATGTTGATCATGAATCTGTATATGCAAAGGGTCAATATAAGTTTTATCGGGATGTTGAAGCATCGAAGATAAGGTTGCCAAAGCATCAGCAATCTCATTATGAGCTCTGGGAATGTGTTTGAACTTCACTAATACAAATCGTTGACAAAGATCTTGCAAACAACTTCTATACGGTAGGAGTTTCGAATCACGAGTCTCCCAATCTCCTTGGATTTGGTGGACTAATAAATCTGAATCTCCTAATACCAATAATTCTTGGACCCCCATGTCAATGGCTAATCTCAAACCTAGAATGCAAGCTTCGTATTCTTCCATATTATTGGTACAGTAGAATCGAAGTTGGGCTGTTATGGGATAATATTGTCCTGATTCAGAAATAAGAACCGCTCTTATCCCCACTCTTTTTATATTAGCAGCTCCATCAAAGAACAACTTCCAGCCTGAATGACAATCTTCTGAAACAAACTCATCAGCATACAATACCTCTTCATCTGGAAAATAAGTCTTTAATGGCTCATACTACTCATCAATAGGATTTTCAGCCAAATGATCCGCCAAGGCTTGAGCTTTCATTGCAGTTCGTGTCACATAAACAATACCAAACTCTGTAAGTAACATCTGCCATTTTGCGAGTCTGCCTGTGGGCATAGGCTTCTGAAAGATGTACTTTAAAGGATCCATACGAGATATGAGGTAAGTAGTATAAGATGACAAGTAATGTTTCAGCTTTTGGGCTACCCAAGTTAAGGCGCAGCACGTTTTCTCAAGAAGAGTGTACTTAGCTTCATAAGTGGTAAACTTTTTGCTGAGGTAGTAGATGGCTTGTTCTTTTCTTCCTGTGACATCATGTTGATCCAATACACAGCCAAAAGAATTATCTAAAACAGACATGTACAATATCAAAGGTCGGCCTGGCTCTAGAGGAACCAAAATAGGCGGATTTGACAAGTGTCTCTTAATTCTGTCAAATGCCTCTTGACATTCTTCAGTTCATTCAACTTTAACATTCTTCTTCAACAACTTGAATATTGGCTCACAAGTTGTCGTAAGCTGAGCAATGAATCTACTGATATAATTCAACCTTCCAAGTAAACTCATCACCTCCGTTTTATTTTTCGGTGGAGGTAAATCTTGGATAGCTTTTATTTTTGAAGGATCTAACTCAATGCCACGTCGACTGACTATAAAACCCAAAAGTTTCCCTGACGGAACTCCAAATACACATTTTGCTGGATTAAGTTTGAGATCATACCTCCGAAGCCTTTCAAAGAATTTTATCAAATCTTTGATATGATCAGATTGCTCTCTCGACTTAATGATCACATCATCCACATAAACTTTAATTTCTTTGTGCATCATGTCATGAAACATTGTGGTCATTGCCCTCATGTAAGTTGCCCCAGCATTCTTTAATCCAAAAGGCATAACTCTATAACAATATATTCCCCATGGAGTAATAAATGATGTCTTTTCCGCATCTTCTGGATCCATAATGATCTGGTGATACCCCGCATAACAATCCACAAAATAAGCAAGATCATGTTTGGCACAATTGTCCAATAAATATGAATATTGGGAAGTGGAAAATTATCTTTCGGACTTGCTTTGTTTAAATCGCGATAATCAACACACATCCGAACTTTGCCGTCCTTCTTTGGAACAGGGACAATATTTGCCAACCAAATAGGGTACTGGGCCACTTGAATAACTTTAGCCTCAAGTTGCTTCGTGATTTCCTCTTTAATTCTTACACTCATGTCAGTTTTGAATTTTCTTAACTTTTGCTTGACAGGAGGAAAAGTAGGATCAATTGGCAACTTGTGAACTACCAAATCAGTGCTTAAACCGGGCATATCATCATAAGACAACGCAAAGATGTCTTTATACTCATGCAACGCTTCAATTATAGCTTTCTTTTGTTGTGGTTGAACATGTACACTTATCTTAGTCTCCCTAATATTTTCATGATCTCCTAGATTGATCACCTCAGTTTCTTCCAAATTGGGATTTGTCTTATTCTCAAATTGTTTGAAATCTTTGTTTATATCCTCAAATGTTTCTTCTTCATCCTATTCAACCTCCTTATTCATTATTTCAAAATTAGATTGGTTTTTTAACTCTGGTGAACAATTCTTCATGCATGTCATATCATTAGAATCGGCATAGAAAGAACTGTATGATAAAAAATAAATAAATAAAAATTAGACTTAAAATAAAACAAAGGGAAACTGCACTTAATTAGAAACATAGATAGAAAGAGTTTTAACCTAACATACCAGATTTAAAGTTCTGAATTATAATCCTAGAATAATTTAAATTACAGAAGTAAAAACAAGCAAACTACTAAGACTGTAAGAAAACAAACAAACTACTAAGACTGTAAGAAAACAAACAAACTACCAAGACTCTTTTATAATAGGGAGAGGAGTGGCCTCCCAATTGTTAAGCTGAACATCAGGGCCAACAAACTGCACATCTGCATTACTGGTACCTTCCCCAATTTCAACCATATCTGCTTCAATGAACATATTCTGAAAAAGGTCAATCAACTCTGTATCATCATCATTCATTGATTTTGCATCAGGTAACTTGGAGGATCCAACAACACTGAATTTGATGAAAGATTCATAAAGTGGCGGTATAGGCTTGGCAAGTGACCACGACTCTTTCTTATGCTTTTTAGCCTTCTTTATATCTTCAGCAGTAGGCTCGTATCCCAGACCAAAAGTACCAAAGTTCTCATAGAGGTTTACCGGATGAACTATGCCTTGCAAAAACATCCCTAGACCTTTTCCTGGTTCAAAACCGTGCTTCAACATTTCATTCACTACCATAACAGATGCAGAGGACAATTGTGGTCTTGCGATGAGATTACCCTCGAGGATATGCTCAACAGCCACTACCTCAGAAGCTTGATAAATTAACACATTGGCAGTATTTGTTTCGATGGAAGAAACAGAGTAGTCTTTATACATTGATAAGTCTCCTTCACCATGAACTACTATCTCTTGCCTGTCATATTCGAATTTGACCATTTGATGCAACGTTGATGCGACTGGTTTAGCCTTATGAATCCATGGCCTTCCCAATAACATATTATATGAAGCATCAAGGTTCAGTACATGAAAATCCATAGCAAAATCCACAGGCCCAATTGTCAATATAAGTTCTATTTCACTAATGGCATCAGTTTTTGATCCGTCAAAACCTTTGACACATACATTGTTAGGTCGGATTCTTTCCACATTAACATTCAACTTTTTTAAAGTTGACATAGGACAAATGTTAGCGCCTGATCCTCCATCAATCAATACTCGAGTGATGATGGAATGTTCGCATTTCACAGAAATGTACAGACCTTTGTTATGCTCCGTACCTTCTATAGGCAGTTCATCATCTGAAAAACTAATTTTATTTGCTTCAACGATCCTTCCAACAACTTTTTCCAGCTGATTTACTCTAATCTCACTAGGAACACATGCTTTATTAAGAATCTTCATTACAGCCTTGCGGTGTTCCTCTGAATGTATCAATAAAGACAATAAAGAAATCTGTGCTGGTGTCTTCTTCAACTGTTCTATAACAGAATATTCTGGCAATTTCATTTTCTTTAAGAATTCTTTAGCTTCTTCATCAGTGACAGGCTTCTTGACTGTCATTCGTTCTTCACCGCCTTGTTTATTCTTTCTTAACTCTACGGGAACATAACATCTTCCAGATCGAGTTAATCCCCCTACTTCATCTACATCTTCAATCACTTATTTCCCCTTGTGCATCACCACAACGCGATCATAATTCTAAGGGACTGCCTTAGTCTCAACTATAGGCAGCTGTGACACTGGTTTAATAATAATAGGAGCTACAGGAGCTCCTTTTATGATTAAAAGAGGCTTATTGGATCTTTCGGGAATAATGAGTTTCGGCTTTATTTGACTTGACCTAATATTTTCAGAAATCTCTTTCCCCATCACCAAAGGATCATTCGATGATTCGGGTTTTGCTATCGCCACCTCCGCTTCTGCAGGCTTTTCTTTTGTTAAATCTACAGGATTTGCTGATTTTTCCGAATCAGTTTTAATTTTAATGATTGGCTTAAAGGGAATCGTAGCATCTTCACCACTGAGTATCACATCGAGCATGTTTGTTTCATTATGATCTGGCAGTGGATTTTGATTGACATTTGGAGTGCCTGGACTTTCTACCATAATCTGTTGTGTATCAATCAACTCTTGAATGGCTCTTTTCAGATACCAACATTTCTCTGTGTCGTGCCCTGGGGCATCAGAAAAGTATTAACATCCTCTAGAATAGTCCAAATTCTTCGGAGGAGGATTCGGGATCCTTCTCTCAATTGGGTTTAGAACATTCATTTTTCTAAGTCTATGAAATAAACTGGTGTAAGATATTCCAATAGGAGTGAAATTATCTTTTACCATGTTATCCCTTTTGAATTCTGCTCTAGGCCGAAAATTAGACCTCGGAGGACCTCTTTGAACTTGCGGGGCCATTGGATGATTTTGGATTGCTGGTGTACGCCATTGCGGGTAAAAAGGACCTCGAGCATATGATTGTGTATTGTAAATAGGATATTGGGGAGATGGAATAAAATATAATGGATTCTGCTCGTATGGTTGACGCGCACCTCTCCAATTTTGTCGTGGACCTGCCATGACAGTTGCTACATCCTCTTTTCTTTTCTTTCCCCCAAAACTTCCTGTACCACTTTGAATTGCCTGTGTTGTTGCTTTCAAAGCGGCCTGGCAGATGATTTTTCCTGATTTGATTCCGTTTTCTACCATCTCTCCAACTTTGATAACTTCTGCAAATGTGCTTCCGATAGTAGAAAGCAAATGATGAAAATAATCAGGTTCTTGTGCTTGCAGAAAAATATCAATCATTTCAGATTCTTTTATCTATGGTCTAACTCTTGAAGCCTGCTCTCTCCATCTGACGGCATATTCTCGAAAACTTTCAGTCATCTTTTTTCGCATGTTGGCAAGCGTAGTGCGATCTGGAACTATCTCAATGTTATACTGAAATTGTTGAACAAAATCTCGAGCCATGTCGTCCCACACATGCCAACGGGAAATGTCTTGGTCAATGAACCATTCAGAAGCTATCCCTGTAAGGCTTTCTCCAAAGTACGCCATCAATAATTCTTCTTTTCCTCCTTCTCCCCTTAATTGATTGCAAAACTTTTTCAAATGAGCTACAGGATCGCCATGTCCTTCATATTTGTCAAATTTTGGCATTTTGAACCTTATCGGCAAATGGACATCAGGAAACATACATAAATCCTTGTACGAAACACTTTTTGGTCCACCTACTCCTTGTATATTTCTCATACTTTGTTCCAGGCTTCTAACTTTTCTAGCCATCTCCTCTTGTTCCTTATTCTTAGCAATCTTCTCAATCACGATAGGAGTATCGCGTCGATGAACATAATAATGTGGATTTTGTGACTTAAAAGTCATTTCAGGAGGATATAACATATCATGATTTGGTTTTCCCATATCTTTTGGTATTGTCGGTTGAACACCCGCAGTAGCTGGCGCTACAGAAGTAAAGAGTGGGTTATTTGCAACCGATGGATTTGGTGGGTGCACGGTAGAAGTACCAGCAACTCCAGACATATTAGCAAATGGGCCAAATCCTGGTGGGTAAAATGGATCACTAGTTTGAGCTGGGTCAGAATTTGGATCATTTGAAGTTGAATGTCCAGGGATTGAAGAAGGCGGGGCTTGTCCATTCAACCAAGCTTTGTACATCTCCGCCATCTGTTGTTTTAATGACTTTATTTCTTCCATTGATGCTACTTCCTGCGAAGTCAACTGATTCTGCTCTTCTTCACTATCAGACTCTATATCTTCTCTGCGAGTCATTCTTCTTTTACCCTTGTATCTGGTATTATACGGATGTGATGCCAGTTTAAACCACAAACCAACGACCAATTATTTTATCTTTCTGTAATCAAGTAGCAAACAGGTGAGTGTTATATATTTAACACATTATAATGCCACATTATATGTCATGTTTCTATATGTATTTCCCAACCTATCATGGAAGCTTTGTGTTTCATCCCGGCTTTTCTAGGCATATTTTCAAAAGTTATGATCGAACCCTTTGGAGGGTTGCCTACGTATCATGTTAGGACATGAATCCGATCTTGCGTAGTTCGGGTGTAATTTAACAAAATTGTTTTAATTGTTTTTTTTTTTAATATTATTATTGAAGAAAATAAATGAAGTGAAGTAAAACATATGTAAAATATATAGAAATAAACGGTCAACTTCATTACATTCTACGATAAAATAACTGACCCAACTCCTAAAATAAAACCTACTAACTGACATCTGAAAATTAAAAGACATGATATCAAAACAAGAAATCTTTTTTTTTTTAAACTGAAAATGAAAAAACTATGACAAAGAAAACGACGATCCTTTCAAGGAGATTTCGATTTAATATGTCCTCCCAAACTCAGATATATTTCCTCCAATGAAGTGGTGAGTCGCTGTGCGAAAGCAGGTACTTGTGCCAAAAAATCCTCACAATCCAGCTGCTGATAATCTAAGCCCATTCTGGCAGTATCCTGTGCTACACGGTGGACCTTCCCTCGAAGAGAACTGAAAGCCTGATCCCATTCCTGAGCCTGTCGATCTCGGAAATCAACCATCTCTCTTGCACGTTGTTCACGAGTGGAAACAACCTCCAACTGTTCTCGCAATATTCCTCTTTCACGAATCCATTGAGATCTCTCTCGATCAAATTCTTCTTGCATATTCTTTTCAACTTCTTGAAGTCGTTGTCGGCGAGATGCGGCAAGTTCTGCAACGTGTGACCCTCTAGTGGTAGCAAACTTGATTTGTCCCCGAAGTGCAACCTCAATAGCTGTTGATTTAGCTTTCTCTTCAGAGAATTCCCTTTGTTGTTCGTCTATTTTTGCCCTGGCATGCTCTAATTCTTCTCTCAAAATTTGGTTGGCTTTATGATGTTCTCGCATGGCTCTTTCAATTCCTATCCTGATTGCAGCTTCCTGATCTATAGGTCCTTTAACCGATTTTTTTGGTCTGACTGGAGGACTCGACTGTTCTTCAAACCATTCCTGATAATCTGGGTGCACTTCTCCTTTCTCACGCTCTATGACCATCGTTTCGATTCCCATAATACGACGACCCTCCCAAATCTGTTGGGCCAAATCTTCTGGAAGTGAAATTTCTGGTCTGACCTCAAATACGAACTCAACCATGTCTTCCGTTACGGGAATTATTTGACGTCTGCCTAGCTGACGTAGAACTCTCAATGGAACATACGGTTGAACACCTCTAATACCCATTAATAACAAGAACGGACGGATGACAGAACTATATATGACTTGCCTCCAAGGGAACCAATGGAGATTCCAAGTGATTTTATCTGTTGTCAAAGAACGAAAAAGTTTAACCCAATCTCCAATCTCTTTTGGACATTTATATTTCTCCATCCTTTCCTCGTAATCGTTGATTCGATTGAATCGCTCGGGATTGAACCTTGTCAATGTAGGACGTTGATAAAGATGCTCTACAATCCACATCTGTAACAAGATATTACATCCCTCGAAAAAACTTTTTCCTTTCTGACAAACAGTTAGAGCACGGTAAATATCAGCTAGGATCATTGGTATCATGGTGTAATCTTTCTTAATCAGTATCTGTACCACTCCCGCTAAACAAATATTAATTTTTTCTTCTCTTCTTGGGAAGACCATAGTGCCCAAAAAGGCTACCATGAATGCAAATCGTCTGTGAACTTTCCAAGTCTCAAAACTTCCCTTATTACAAAGTTCTTTACCGTACTTCTGAAACCCCTCTTGCCTTCCGTATCTGTCATACAAAAACTGCAAGGAAACCCAACCTTTTTTCATTGATTCTTCTTTTGTGTTCCTTAGGTTCATGAGCTTGCAAAATTTATTTATTGAAATAAGTCTTGGGGCTATAAGTTTCTTCCGATGCATATCACCATATCCAACATAGCCTGCCATCTCTTCTAAAGTAGGTGTCAACTCAAAATCTGAAAAACGGAATACATTATTCTTTGGGTCCCAGAAATTCAGTAATGCATCAATCACCTCCCTATTAGGGTTGATTCTCATGATACTCGTTAAAAAACCCAAGTACTTATGTATTTCGTTATAATCAAATGTATCCATTGCATTCCACCATAACCAGAGTTGCAGAGGGGTACAATCCACAACCTGAACCGGTACATTCCCATCTCTCTTTCTCTTTGGACGCTCTCCACGAACAGGGGGGGACATTTTATACCTATTGAAAGGGACAAAAGATTAATAAATATCTAAACTTAGACAAAACTTAATTTATTAATTTTGAAAAGAATTTATAACTTAACTTGTAAAACCTAGTGCGACCATTATTTAAACTTAGTTGCAAAGAACAATTTTATCAAAAATCAAAGTGAGAGAAACAAGATTGATAATATTATTTTTTTTTATTTAAATTGACTCTATCAAAAATTTGTTGTAACAGACTTCTAGACAATTTTATCTATGTGTTTGAAGACAATATTTCCTAAGTACAAAAATAAAATAAAAGGACTCAGAAATAAAGAAAAATAGAATGACCGTTTTATGTATGAAATTGTATAAAATTTTCAGTCTCACGACCCTAAAGGTTCAGGACTTGTTAAAATTGATATATATATATATTTTTGTAAAAACTTAGCCTCATGATCCCTAAGATTCCGGGCTGTTAAAATTCATATTTTATTTTTATTTATTTTGTAAAAACTTAGCTTCATGATCCCTAAAGATTCCGGGATATTGATTTTTTTTTTAATCTTATCCTCATGATCCCTAAAGATTCAGGGCTGTTAAAATATATATAAAAATTAGACTTGAAAATTAGAAAAATAATTATGAAAATAATCATATTTTGAAAATATTTTCCAATAAATCTATGAACAAATTTTTTTTTTCTTTTAAAAGATAAGGTCGTATCCTAGGAAGGACTTCCTACGTATCTCACTAAGAGTGAGAATCAGACCCCGTAGTTCATAAAGATTGTAAAAACTATGTTGTTGTATATTTAAAAATTTTATTTAAATTTTCTTTATTTTAAAAATAAAATTTTTCTTTCAAAAATGATTAACTAAATTTGAGAATAAATTAATTTCTCGTATTTTAAAATTTCCTAAAGCCGGTCAACAAATAAATAGTCTTCCAAGCAAATGTCAAAGAGCACGTAGGATGCACATGTTGGTCTTTATAAATTAGGTCACCTGTCCTAGATAGACCCGGCCCCTGTGCCGAGTCCCGCTAAGTCAAATGCATATGATGCAAATAAAGCGGTACCTAATAGGGATAATCAGATTCTGAGTTTTCAGTTTTTCTAAGTTTAAACCTAATAGGGATAGGTGTCTAGACTGGCTTACCCGAGCGGACACTCGAGCTGGGGAGGGACAACTTGGTCGGTAGCAGGGCAACACCGCCTTCGTTGTCGATCCGAACCCCGCCTAACATGTGTGACTATATCCTTCACCAGGTGCCTTGACACTCCGGCTATCTCAAAAAGAAGGTGGGATGCATATGCTGCATTCCCTCTATCCTATTTCAGAGACTCAGAGGGGGTACGTGAGAGAAGACAATATATAATACAATTCAAATAATATCAAAGCAGTAAATGAGCAACAAGTAGCACATAAGGCCAACAAACAAACACAATATTAAAATAATTAAAGCAAGTAAAAGTCAATATCCAAAGCTCGAATTCTATTTAGTCCCCAGCAGAGTCGCCAGAGATGTCACACCCTTTTTTTTTCGCTCAAAAGGGATCGAGTCGAAGGGTTTTTCCAATTAAAGTGACGGTATTGAATAGGGATTAGTTTTTGTCATTTTTCAGAGTCGCCACTTGGAATTGAATTATGGTGTTCCAAGTCACCCTTTTGAATCCCTAATCAAAAGGAAATGACTCTTTGTTGGTCTGCGAAAGCAGAAAACCGAGTAAGAAATTCTGTTGACCGAGGGGAAGGTGTGAGGCACCCCTCGAGTCCCGTGGTTCTAGCACGGTCGCTTTTATTAACTTATCTTGACTTAAACTATTTGAATAAATCGTGTTAAGGCCTAAATTCGCTCATTTTATTAATCTAAAATCTCGTTTGTTATTAAATAAATCGGTGACAAGTTGAAAAATATTTGTCGAGTAAATTTTAGAAAAAATATTTACCGAGGTATGTTTTTACATCCTTGAATTATTTTTAAATGTCTCAGAAAGATGCGTGCGCCGCATTCTAAATGAGACAAACATTTTAAGCGCGACTAAATTTCCCTAGCGTTAAAACATTGATTTTTATTTTATTTTTGTAAAATTGTAACAATTTTATTTGTTTGAAATACTACTATATCTAATAACATTCAAAAATAATATTCAATTAAAACTATTAATTAATTTAATAAATAATTATTAAGCTTCGTGAAAGAATAAAAATAATAAACTTCTAAAGTCAAAAAAAAAAAAAAAAAAAAACACACACACACTTTATAACTTCAAAAAAGATCAAAATAATGAAGATTTTTTCTCTTTTTATTTTTATTTCATTCTTTGTTATTTTTCATCTACTACTTTTACTATTTTAACTAGTAAGAGATATGATACTTAACAAATTCACTTTTTTTTATTTTATATATTAAAGCTACACATGAGACAAACATAACAAAAATAATCAACAACACAAATAAAACTAGTGTTTTCAAAGAGCTTTGCCGAGAATGAAGAAATTCCGGCCAGATCTGGCGCTGGAGAAGGAAAAAGAAAGGCGGCAGGGAGGCGCGGCGGATCTGGTCGGACGGAGATGAAGCAGCGGCGGCGGCTACATGTGATGAAGAGAAGATCTGGTGTTTGGTTCGGGTTTGTCGGTGGACTGCCTGACGGCGGCATGTATGGTGGATGACGATGACGACGAGGGAAAGGCGGCGGTGGCGGCTGATGGTCGTTTCACCGGTTCTGGTTGGTTTGCCGCTGTGGATGGCGGTGGTGATGGGTTCGCAGGACGGAGAGATGGATAAAGAAAGTAAGGCCGTTGGTGGTTCACCTATGGCTAATTTAGACGGTTGAGGCTCGCCGGAGAAAGGAGTGGAGTGCGGCAGCGGCAGCGCTCTGGCGGGAGCAGCGATTGCTCGGATTTGGAAATGGTTGTCGCCGGAGTTGGTGGGGTTTGCGGGCAGAGATCTGGCCGGATCTAGCCAACGCGCCGCGGCCGGAGCAGCGACTGCTGGCGGCGGCGACAGATCTGACTTTGCTTTCTTCTCCGGTCGGTCGACGCATATATGGTGTTTGCCGATAGCTTTCCGGCGAAATTTCGCCGGAAAGCGAAACAACCTTCTCTCTGTTTTATTATTACTTTTTACTGGTTTCACACTATTAGCATTTCTAATTACTGTAATGTGTTAATCTGTGCTGTGTATGTTGCTAATGAAAATGGAAAATTATCCTTCCCTGTTTATACGTGTGTACAGATATATTCAGTATCATAATTACATAACATATAATGACAAAAATTTATCAATTATTCAATTGCAGAAAATTATATGAACATTTTTATTTATACTTTTACAGAATGAAATTTATATATAAATGATTTAGATTCGAATAATAAAAAAAAACCTATAATTGATTCGAACAGAGTATTGAAGCAAGATATAATCGTCGACCGGAAATTTCAATTGGAAACTCTTCAACTCTCTTTCTTTTGTTTGATTTCTCCTTTCTGATGTTCTGCTGATAGTGTAAAAATACTGCTATTGTTTTCTAGTTTTTGACAGTGTAAAAAATATGTCCCCCTCCAAAAAAAATGTCTGATGGTAAATGCCCTTAAATATAGGAAAACATTGGGGGGAACAGTTAATATTTTTAGGGGGGAACAGTTGTATTTAGGCAGATCAGGGGGAAGGGGTTTTAAAATTTAAATTTTATAATTTATTTATTTATTTATTTATTTTCTTAAAATATGACAATAGTGATAATAAAATGATAATAATAACTAATTAATTTTATATTTAATAAAAATATAATAAAATTTAGAAATAGTTAAAATAAAATAATAAAAATAAAATAATATTAAAACTACTAATTTATTTATTAAAATTGAGAAAAGACAACTATTTTTAATTATTATTTTTTTTAATCAGAATAAAAATATAAATAAAATTCTCAACAAATAAAAATAAAAATTTAAATAATATTAGACCAAATATAAATATTTACTATCGAAAATAAATTAAAATTTGAGGAGGATCAAAAATCACGTGTCTACAATACATATATTTTTATTTTATGTTAAAGCTCTTCTTAAGAATAATTTTTCTCTGTTATATGTTATAGTTAATTGTGTATGTTCTATATTATATGGTTTTACTTGTTCTAACCATTTTATTCTTAATATTATGTCTGTTTTTTGCATTTCTTCTTTTACTTCAAATTCTATTTTTATTTTTCTTATTCCTATTATTATTATTTTTTTCTGCTATATTTTTAGTATTTATTAAACTTCTTGGTAGATCTGGGCATATATCATTGTCAGTTTTTATTTCCTCATTTTTTACTAGATATTTTGCTATATAATTTTCTTCTTGTCCTGTATTTAAGAGTATTAAATATTTTTTTTCATTTACCTTTCCTGTTATGTAATATTGGTTTGAATTATCCATTGAACTTGTTTCATAACTTATTCTTTTTGATGAGCTTGATGATTCCGGTTTATCATAAGCTGTTCTTTTTGTTGTAATTATTCTATCATTTATTATTTCTAGATCTTCTTCTATGTCTATGTCTCTATAGCTATAATCATTATAATCCATTGTTTTTACAATTTGTTCGAATGAGCTATCTATTTGTATCTTGTTAATCTTATTTTTTCCTGTTATTTTATGTTTTGTTGTTAATACATATAAATTTTTGCATCTTGCTGTAAATATTTTACTTCCTGGTGTTAATTTTATTCCTGATATTTTCCAATATAATACTAATGATTTGTCTATATTTTTATCCGTTACTGCTACTGAATAATTCGCACTTATTATAAATTTAAATTTTTGGTATATTAAATTTCCTTTTATGGCAGTTATTATACTTTTTTCTATAGGTTTTATAATTCTATCATCTGCTAAATATAATTCTATTGGTGTATCTATTTCTTCTCTAAAACATGCTTTTATTAATATTTCTGTACCTCCAAGGTGTACATATTTTATTGGGTCTCTACTTTTTATATCGTTTATCTCTTTATTAATTATTCTTTTTGTTACTAGTGGTATACTAGCTTTACCTTTTGCATATCTACAGTCTATTACATGCTCTTTTTGACTTACTACATAATATTCTTCCTTTTTTCTAGTAAATATATTTTTTATTGTTGGTATTTTAAATATTTTTTCTACACTTAAGTCTAACTCTTTTCCTTTTATTTCATCAAATACATTGTTATCAAATATTATTTTTTGATCTGTTCCTTCGTCATTTAAATATTCTTCTTTTGTTAATATTTTTATATCTTCTTCAGTCATTTAATTCGTCTAATTCACTATCTATTTCGTTATCTGTTTCATTCTCTGAAATTTCATATATACTGTCTTCACTTTCTAATTCGTAATCTATGTAATCTATCTGCATATATTCTATATTTTCTATTTTTATTTCTGATATTTGTTTATTTTTTGGGTTTTTAGGTAATTTACAATCTCTAGCTAAATGTCTTATTTTTCCGCAATTATAACAGGTACATTCTTTTATAGATTTCTTTTTCCTATATGGTCTTTTATGTTTATAATTTTTTACATAATATATTTTTCTTGGTTTCTAAATTTTTTGTATTTGTTAATATTTCTGTATATGTTTCACTATCTTCTGAATCATAATTATCTGTTTCTTCAACATCTATATTATTTATTTCCAATTCCTTGTCTTTTATTTATTTATTGTCTATTTCTAATTTTTCTTTAAATTGATTTATCTCGTTTAATAATTTTTGTTCTTTATTTTTTTCTTCTTTTTCTTTCTGTCTTTTTTCATACAGATCTTTTAACATTTGTAATTCTTTTTCTAATTCAGCAATCCTACTATTTTTAGTTTCTTCTATTTTTCGTATTTCTTCTGTAGTTTGTTGTTTTATTTTTTCTATTTCTTTTTTTCTATCTATTTCTTCGTTTTCCCTTTCTATTCTTACCATAACTGTCAATTTATCTTCTAATTTTAATTCTTCTTTTTCTAACATTAAATATAAATGTTCACCTATTTTCTTATATCTTATTCCTAGATTAGAAAATACTATTCTTATTTTTAGTCCTTCGTGATTTTCATATATTTTTTCGTCTATTATAAATTCTTCTTTGTTCATTTAATTGTAAATAGTTCATGTTGATATATATATTCTAAACTATCTATTTGTGATTCTAAATTTGATATTTCATCTTTTTGTGCATTTATTGAGTTTTTACTAACTCCGGCAAATATATTATAACTTAGTCTTTCTATTCTTATTTTTAATTCTTTACGTTTTTCAGAAATAGTTTGTCTTAGTTCTTTGTATTTTTGTATTTTATTCATTTAAACCGTATTTATAGTATTTTGGCGGATACCTAAATCTGATTTTATCATAATTAGGTGGTATGTGTCTCATTCTCCTAGATTTTAAATGGATTATTAATTTTGCTTCAATACTAGATACTAAGGTAATTAGATAGGCTAGTCTTTGTGGGTTTTCTTTTGTTTTTTTGTATTTCTTATATTTCTTATGTCTTTTTCTTTTTTTATAATATCTATCTTCGCATCCAAATTGAGGTGTTATTTTATCTTTGCAACATGCTAAATTTCTTATTAATGTTTTTTCCATTTTTATTTCTTCTCTGTATTTTTCACATAGGTTTCTATCCCATTGTTGTAAAAATTTTATTCTTGCTCCTAGAGTATCTACTGTTTTTGTTTCATCCCAACTTTTTATTATTTTTGAACTAAATGGTTCAGGTAATTTATTAAAATATAATTTTCTTATTTCTTTACTTTCTTCTATATTATATGCTCCTTTATAATAATATTCTTTAAATGCGCAGGTATATTCATCTATATAGCACATATTACATATTGCTAATTTTAACATTAAATTCCTATTTATATCTTTCTCTTCATTTTGTTCTTCTTCTTTTATTGTCATGCTACTAAATTCGTCTTTTATAGTTGTTTCATATTTTTTTAATAATTCTATAGGTGTTAATTTTGTTGATGATGTTCCTTCTGTGGGTTTGTCGGTTCTTAATATTCTTTTACTATTTTCAGTTAGATTTAAAAACCATAGTTTCACTGTTCCTATTAGTGTTCTTTCTATATATTCTGGTGCATCTATTACACGTATATTATTATCTAATAATTTTTTTGTCATATATCTTATCCATAATTGTATTATTTTTTTTGTATCTATTACACAATCTAAGTCGAAAAAGTTGTAATTTTTATTAACTATTTGTTTGGGTGTCCATTTGTCATATTCATTCTTTAGATTATATCTTTTAAACTTATTCTTATAATATGTAGGTTTTCTTATTTCTGATGTACTAGGTATTATATTTTGATCTTCTTTTTTATCAAGAGTATCTGTTTCTTCGTTTTCCCTTTCTATTCTTATCATAGCTGTCAATTTATCTTCTAATTTTAATTCTTCTTTTTCTAACATTAAATATAAATGTTCACCTATTTTCTTATTATTTTAAGAAAATAATAATAAGACTTTTTTTTTGCGAAAAAGAGTAATATTAATATTAATTGTAGTTTGCTCAGAATAATCTGTGACTAGAAACCTGTCCGGTCTCTTTAATTTAAAAGATAATGCTTTGTGTGTCTTGTTTGTCGTATTGTACAATCTTCCTCAAGCGATTTTTTTTTTGAAACAAAAGTTTTTATATAAATTTTATTTATTTTAAAGGTTAATTTTTGACACTAGATAAGAGTTTCGGTCTATTTGCATTCTATTTATAAAATTTATGTTAAGCTCTATGTTTAGTGATGTTCATATTTTGAAAAATAATTACCTCCCTCCCCCTCTTTTTAATTTTTAATACCTACATTCTTTTTTAGTTTATCTTAAAAAATGATTATACTATACTAAAAGTAGAATTGTCTTGGTCTAAATTGAAAGATGAAAATGTCCGAAAAATATTGATGAGTATTTATGACACTTTTTTCATATGTTAATTAAAGTTAATACTCTCTCCATTTCTTTTTAATTATTATTTTTTATTTGAAACAAATAATATAACCTGTGATAAGATGTATTTCATAATCAAATTGAAAAAAGGAATATAGTACTTTTCATGTAGTATTTGTATATCTAAATTTTAATTTATAAATATTAATTAATCTAATATAATTAAGTTTTAAATTAGTCGAATTGACTAATGAAAAATGAGAGAAATAACTAAATGGAATGGAGCGAATAATATATAAAAATCAAATATTAATGATGCCAAGATGACAACATTCGTTCTCTTTTTTTAATCTCCTTATTTAATTGTATTTATATATATTTGATTAATTGGCTTCAGACTTCTAAACCTATCCAAATTCTTCATCAATACTAATTGATGTTGTAGCTACTACTCATACTAGCATACCTGTGAATTGTGAAAGAAATGAGATTGAATAGATAGATATAGAATTTTTTTCAAGTATTTCTAGAGTTAACTCTATAGTCCAACCAAAAATTAGGGAGATTAAGTACGGAATATAGAGTTACCAACAAACACTTTCTTCTTTATTATCTACATGCTTAGTCCTTTATATTATGAGGATGATAAGTAACTAAACGAAGCAAAAAACAAAAGTTTAAGGGAAACATTTAGTATTCTAATGTGAAGGCCTTTTATTATATAGTTTCAACTGATGCAGCCCTGTTGAAGTATGTGAATTCTTTCTTTAGATCCAAATTTATCCAGTATGAAATCGTACTACAATGATATCAAAATTGCATACTCATCTTTTGAAAGGCTTCTGATTAAAATGATCACATATAAAATAACATCAAAAAGAGTATCATATGTTGAAGATCCTCATTTCTTGGAGCTTAATATAGTCAGACCCTAACTGTGAGCTTCTTTTAATATCAATATGATCAATTTGTCAACCTCTTACTCTTTCCTTCAATTTTTTTTTATCTTGGGGGTAAATTTTATCATCTTTGTTAATGTCGTTTCTTTATAAGGTTAGTAAATGATATCATTAGACATAGATACAATTCTAAACAAATTGATAGAACGTAGAAATAATTATTATTTTGTCATACGTACAATGAGACTTGTCTCACTTTCGCCTCTAGGTATTTTTCCTATGTATCAGTTTAACTTAAGTCAACAACTCCAAAATGATAAGAGAACTCTCCAATGTTAGTAAATCCTCGATAGAGAATTTTTCCAACAACTTGGTCAAACACATCTGCCACTGCCCATGTTAGAGCAGTGAACCTCAAATTCATAGCTCAAGTCTTTTGTCTAGAAGAACTACACCAAAAAGAAATAAAAATAACATACTCCTTTTGCTTTCTCCTAACGTGAGAAAATTCATCAACAATAATTATCTTAAGTAGCAGTGTTTGACTTTTTTTTATTGTTCCATGTGTCGCTTCTCTTTTGATTTCTTCTTTATCTTATGTTTCATCAAGGAAATAAAATAATAAGAACTACATATGGATTGAATATATTTAGTGTTTATTCTATAGAAAGAGGGACAACAAGGAGGTGGTGAACTAACAACTCAATTTGTCTAGAGAAAAATAATAGGTAGGAGTTTATATGGCAAACCAATAGAGTCGAGCAAGTATGGAGTTTATCAATTGTCAAAATCTGAGTCAAATTTATGAAATAGTCCACACAGGGTTATAATATTTAGACATTTATATCATTCTTCATTCAATTTGTAATTCCTTATATATAAATGTAAGATCTCTGTGATTGAAAATACCGTTGAGCCATAAAATAAGGAATATCGTGAACACTTAAAAGTATATTTACAGAATTAAAAAAATGAAGACAACATCATGAACCAAGTGGTAGGACACTACTTTATGAAACATCAAATAAATACCTCTTAAAAGCTAAAAGTTATAAAACACTAATTAAGATTGAAATAGGATACTACATTTATATTTATTGCCAATTCTATTCATTTTCTGCTTACTTCCCATGATGGACATTACTACTGTAGAAAATAGCCTTTTAGAATTTTGAACTTGCAAAAATAGTACCGCAAGATTCTGAAGTAGCAGTGAAGTGTAGAGCTAATGAGATGTGTTTAAGAAATGCGAGTGTACTTGAGTTATTAACTGCAAAAAGAAATCAAGGGGAAAAAGGGTTCTATGCGTTCTTTAGGTAGTATATATATATATATATAATTTAATACAATTGCACACATCTGATTTCTAACACACACAAATATAATTTCTTACACATGAAGCTCTAATTTATGGCTATGAGGTAGCCAAATAGGAAGCATATCAGAAGTATAGTGCGTCTGTCTTTGCCTGGTAAGCTATAGTAGAAGATGCATGGTTCTAGAGTTGAATAGAGTGAGTTTGTTAGGGTGAAATTACTAATTTACCATTGATCATTCCAAGGTTCATGCTTCTATATAGTAATATAGCTTACTTACCTTTTAAAACAACGTATACTGACGTTATTATCTAGAGTGAGTTGTATTAGTTATTTGCTAGGACCCTTCAATCTATTTGAAAATATTGCTTTGGTCAGATGAGACAAATATTCTACTTGACATCTCATATGGTACTTTAGAATGACAAAAGTGTTTGGAAATTCACAAAAAGTAGATTAAATTTAAATATTTTAAAAGAACATGAGGAATGTTGATGCATCCTAGATAGGTTATATCAAAGTATTGAAATGGAGGACTTTAGTATAATTATAAGATATATAATTCTTTATAGATATGCCTCACCAGCAGTGAAATATAACAACCCATCTTGTGATGTAAGTTATAGTCCACTTCTCTTTGTTAATATGCTCGTAAGAATTGAATTACCGTTGTTGATTATAAGACATTTGATGAAATTTCTACTAGAAATACCTTTTCTACGACTTAGGAGATAGCACTAATAATAAAATGGCATAAGACTTCAGATTGATGATTTACATTCTTTTTTTATCTTCTTTTAGTTGTCAATAATTGATTTTTTTATTACCTATTCATTTTTTCAACCAGTGGAATTTTTGTGTTATGAATGTACTATAATTACATAATATGTTTGGGTAGAATTTTCCAAATTAATGACACTAGGAGGAGGTGTATGTAGGCAAACTACACTTACGGGAGAATTATTCAAGCAACTCAATCACTGAATGAAGCAAATAGCCCTACTCCAGCTGTTAATACAGGTAATACATTCAACAATATTTATTAGGATTAGATTATTTAGTTATTTGCCAAATTGAAACTGAAAATATTTAATTTTTGAAATTTTCATTTATGTTAAACTTGTAAAGAAAAAGATGGACATAGCTCACTATACATACTCAAAATTGAGATTGTAAATAGCAAAAGTACTAAATCTATAACAGTAATTGTTTTATGTGCTCGTCAATCTTCTAATAGTTCAAAGAAATAATATTAGCTCTTCTATATCCTCTCTGTTTTGTCAAAACATTTCTTGACTTAGCTGGTTGTTAAGACACAATAAAATAAAGAAAAATTTAAATATTTCAGTCTTCATCCTATGTATTATTGTTGTATGTGTAACTATATGTATATTTATACTCTGTCATTTTTAGATTTAGGTTGTATTTTTATTGATGTTTTTTCATCAGATTATTTTGCTAGACTTAGGAAAGGTCGTGGAAAGACTGGAGGAAAATGTCTTTATAAAATGAAGAAGACTATAGGAAGGAAGCAAGATGAAAATAGAGATTCCTATTAGTAAAGGAAGGCCAACTAAGACAATTCAATCATCCAAACTATCCAATGAATTAGGGATAATTGCTTGAAATTTTTTTCCACTTCAAAACAAGTGGAAAGAACTTACAAGAGAAGACAAAGATGCAACACTAATTAGATGACATTATATACTCGTTTAAAATTTGGTACATGACAAACATTAGTTTTATTCATCCTGGTGATTCTCAAGAACTATATAATATGGATATAAATTAAAAGACTATTTAAGGGACTAAAAACACTAGCACACAACTTATAAAGACTATTTGCAGCTTTGGGTGATACACAAACACGTTTTTTATTACTTGTAACAACTATATATGGTAGATAAATGAGCCTGATGTTCTCTATATATCTGAAGTACTTATGTTCTGTCATCGTGTGTGGTACTACTAATATTCATACTTTCAGAAGAGAGATAAAAGAACAAAGAAAAGTAAGGAAAATATAAATGAATCCAGTTGTATTAAGAAAATAAATATGCCAGATAACCATGATATCCAACATTTTATCTCAAAGAGGATATATAGTGAAATTGGTGAATGATTACTCTCTCACTTTTGAGATGAACTACAGTTTGACCTTTTAGTATTTTCAGTATTTTGCAAGTATTGATTTAGCCACATTAGGTGGATTTTCTATATGAACTAAGTACTACTTTCCCATTCTTTCTCCCCTAGGTATTATCTATTCAAAATCACCAACAACACTAAAATAATAGTGGTGATTGCATAGCAAGAAATTTTTTACAGAAACTTTTATACCATGTGAAAAATAAAATAACATAGTTGAAAGATGTATTAAGCACATTATGCAAATTCTCTTCCTCAAGCAATAATCTTAAAAATGAAAAAAAAAACATGCAGTAGTAAAGTATTTGTTTTTGTACTCTTTGTATTTTATTTTTTTACACAATCATATTGTTTTGAGATTCCCTGTTGTCTGATTTGAAATAGTTTAACTACATGCTAAGTGGTCAGAATATAATAGTGATGTGATGAAGATAAATGGTCACTAGAAATTACTGTATTTTTACCTAAAAGTAATATTATTTTGAAGCAACTGTGATAAAGTACACAAATAATATCAGGATTTTCTGAAGGTATATCCACATATACTTTTGGGTTGTCATTAAAGTATTCCATATTAGATCATTGGAATACAAAATATAGGACTTGAAACTGATTCATTCTACATAGATTAGTATGCTCAGAGAAAAATTTAGGCTGATATAGCCAGAAATTTGACTATCACATCAGAGATTAAAGGCCTAACACCAAGTAAGCCTCCATAACCTCTCAGTATGTAGTGGGCCTTTCATATTTTTAAGATATAAGAGAAATACATGCTGATAGTTTCTCATATTGAACAAGTAACTATGGTGCATTTCATGAAATATTTGGCTTTTAAATCAAATTTTAATCTTTCAAATGGTATTGTCTTGTCCAATTTCAAGTCCACATATTAGACTTCAGATTTACAAATCATAGACTACTAGGTTTATATGCATTTCGAAGACGTCAAGATAAAATATCTTTTTTTGACTATCTACTAGATAGGAGTCCAAGATGACTTTCACTATGTCTATAAAAAAAATGTCCATCTTATGATCCACATAACATTAGTTTGAAAATACAAGATTTGCATTCTACATTTATGTTATTCTTAAATTAATCAATTGTTATATTAACTATTCATTTAAGTAATCCAACTTCAGTTGGTATCCGTTTTAATTATAATATATCAATCAAACAAAATTTACATAGTTCAAGTATGTCAACTAAATACATACTAAGGATCATTAAATCAATAGATTGCCTTAGGTGAATAGGGTTAGGACAAGAGACAAAGGTATGAGTTCAGTCAATCCCAATAATTTTGGTTTGAACTTTGTAAATCTATTTAGTATGTACAAATTATTAATGTAGAATTCAGTAACTTAAAAAGCACTATAAGGTGAATCCATAAATTCCAAATTGTGAGTATAAATTTTTTGAACTAAATCTATGTTTTTAAGGCATTAGAGCTTAAAGGTAATAAGTATAATTATAATTTTAATCTAAAAAGAATTTCTATTATTTTGTGTGTTTCTTTAATACTTATTTATATTTTGGAGAGATTTGAGATTAATTTGAACGAGCATTATATGAAAGATAGCTGTGAAGATATTCTAAACAATAGATACAGACAATGGCGCTACATGTTATAACAAAACTTTGAAAGTGAATGGAGAAGAGGCTCGCAAAATAAAAGTGGAACAATTGACCTCAGAAAATCGGAATAAGCTCAGTGACATGTGAAACGATCCAGAGCATATGATAATTTATGTTCATGTTATTATTATTTTTATTTAAGTTATGATGCTTATATTTTCTTTATAGAAATGATGAAAAATAAATAAGGCCAGTAGAACTAAGCTTAAATCTAATCATTTCATGGGATCAAAAGAGTTTGTAGCAGTTTGTGCTGAAATTGTAAGTTATACCATTTTTATTCGTTTTACTAATGATACTTTGATACTATTTAATATTGTGTTATTTGGTAAATAAATATTTTATTACCAAAGTGAAAAGTTAAATCTCAAAATAAAGGAAATAGTAAATACATGAAGCCCCAATAATCAATACACCTACATTCATCTATATCTTATTTATTCAGAATCACGTATCTATTAAAATAATCCCTAATTCATTGGAAGTTATTGAAGTTCTGCATATAATATTTAAGTCTGTCTGTCAAATTAGATCTTAGATATACCTTCTAGATAATGAGCCGTTCTCCTTTTTTTTTTGGAAAATCACTGCATCCCTTTTAACCTAAACATACAATAGGAGAAAATTTATTTTGAAAATTACAGCACCTTTACTATTGCCAGAACCAAAACTCACTACCCATTATATTTCAACCTATCAATATAGAATAATCTCTAAATACCTTTCCACTGAAGCAACTTCTTTCAGATTTCCCCTTCTACCTCACATTTGAAAAACAAATGGCTTAAAGTTTCTAGTTCTGTTTTACATAGTACACTCTGGGGCTCTATATCAATGTCCTAATTGGCTAATTTATCCTTGGTGAATAACCTGCTAAGTAGTGCTAACTTCAAGATAAATGTCCTCCTTGGACATTCTTTGTTGCTACACACCAACCCTCTCCAATGTACTTTCTAGAAATCACCTAGGAGTAGTTGATAGATCTTTTTGATTGAGAATAGGCATGTAAGTCACAATTCATTTTAGTTAGATACCTCTAAACACTATTTGATACTATTTTCTTGTTATCAGGGTAAAAAGGTACCTGAGGTATAGATCCTGATAGAATTGAATTCTACAAGCATACTTATTACACGAGTAAAAAAGGATGATTATCTGATGAAGCTGAGAATAACTATGTGAAAAAAATATTTTAGTAGCATACCATTGCATTTTTTTGATTAATATTTTTCATGTCTTCTCCTTTAAATGTGTTATTATTTTACGCAGAACGACATGAACTATTTGAAAGCTCTTTAAACTTCTGAAGAGTTTTTCATGACTATTGATGAAATTGTAGATATTGTACTAGGTATAAATTGCGGTACATAAAAGGTCTGAGTTATGATCCTAAATATAATGCTACAAGGGCAAAACAAAAGAGAATGAAAGAGTTAGAAGAATCCCTCAAAATGGCAAAATAGAAAGCTGCTAGTGCCCAAAATGAGTTATAAAATTTATTAAATGCAGCTGAAACTATGGTAAAAAGATAGCAATCATAGGTACAAGACCAACAATGTCAAATAAAAAACTATGGTAAAAAGACAACAATCATAGTTACAATACCAACAATGTCAAATAAAAGACCAACAGTCACAGATTAAAGCATTAAATTTTTAATTGCATACTGTAGCGGTACGCCAAGAGAAAATGCTTAAGAAAATGCAACTTCTTTTTAGCCCATCGCCGTCAAGGTTAAAAGTAACAAAAATTTTATATGATAAGTTCTATTTAACTTCTCTTTATTAATTATACAAATTATGTAGAATTTACTACCTAAATTTTCCTTTTTGAATGATGCAATGGAGATAGAACTCCATCAGAGCCCTAAATTTAGGTATTTTCTTTTTTTATTTCACCAACTAAAACTCTATGTTAAATGTGAATTTAAAATTTATACCAAATATGATATTTCTAATATAAAATATAAGTAAATACCTTACATCCACAATAAAATGATTAGTATTGAACATGCTTTTCGGTTGCTTTCTTAGCTTACTGGATAATGTAGAAGTTTGTTCTCTGGTTATATTTCTATACTACAAGTTGCAGTGCAGTAGTCCCTTAAAATTTATGATTGAGAGTGTTACATGCATAATTCAATATAGCTATTACAAGAAAAAGCATGATAGGATTTTAGAATAGGATAAATTGAATTGTTCATCATGTTTTAGTCTTTGTTAATGTGATTAGTTCATTCTTGCACTTTAGAGTTGGGACTGGTAAGTGAGGTTATTAGATTGCACTTGACCTGCTAATAGTGACATCATTCTTAAACTTCAAGACAAGGAAAATGATTCTTCCTCAATTGCATTTTTGTGATACCAAATAATAACTTTTGGTGGTTAATGTAGTTTAAACTTTCAGTTGGTTTATCCAGTTTCTTGTACAAATTTGTTTGTTGAGATTTTAATAAAGAGGCAGAAGTATAGTATACTAGTGTGCTAATTGAGAACTAGAAAAAAATTATACAGAGTTTGTGGAAGATTTCCCTGCTCTTAGGTACTGATAGAAAATTTATCTTAATTGGTTTGAAAGTAGAGTCAAGACAATTGGTTTGACAGATTGTTTGGCTCAGTTGTGTCCAAAACATAAGTTTAATTGGAAAGTATCCTTTAGAAAACTTATTAACCTCTTTTCTACCATATACATTAACATGTTCCAACATATTTGTAATGGGTCTATCTGCTGGTAGAGTTTGTTAAAATTAGAGTTTTACATATACTTTTGTTGCAACAAATAAAGGTTTTATTTATATTTGTGGTTTTCTTTCTCTTAATGATAATGTCGGTGTATGTTTCTTCAATAATGTTTACCAATACAATTTGGTCTTATATTTATCATCTAAATAAGTCTTTTTGATGTTTTTACTGAATACTTTTTATCTAGTTTATGATATTAAATGTGTTTTCTGTTCTGTAGTTGTCATTGTGTTACTGTTTACTTGCCAAAAGAAAATGAAGTGAATTTTATTTAAGCTATGAATCCCAGAAAAATATGAAATTTTTTTTCACTAATATTTTAATTCCTATTCCTCTATTTTGCTCAAACGTCAGGATGTAAAGTGATTTATCCAGCCTAACTATTTTTTTGAGTTCTAAAGCCCTTTTTCTTATTCTATGGTAGATTAACATGATAGGGATTACCAAAATCACACCAAATAAAAATGAAAATCTCTAGAAAATACTTTTTCCTTTCTTTCGATCTGATTTCTTCTGACTCTCTGCCATTGAAACTAATGCCTCCTAATATGAAAGTCTATCTAACCAACTCTCATTTCTCATTTTTTGCTTCACGTAGCGCACTCTACACCTTTGATAGATGACATGATTCGAGAACCTGGTTGTAATTATTACTTCATTTATAGCTCTTCCTTGAGAACAAATAGACTGTTACCAGTTAGATGAGCACCTTCCATGTCTCCTAATTGCATGCTTAGTTCTATCAGTTTGATAGTTATTGGTACACCTACCTCTTCTAGGTAGATCACTCTAAACTTCATAATAGAAATTCACTACAAAACTTAACAAGGAAGAATAACCTTTCCAGAAAGAAGTGAACTGAAACAAAGTAAAAAGTCCTTATCTATGGCTACTGTCTTTACACGACAAGAAGACTCCAGCTTGAGATATTAGTTGTTTGTTTAATTTTGCTAATCAGTAATGACTCAAACCAGGGCCTGGCTGTGATAAGTATCTCAAGTTTGTCAAGAATCGGAGACCACCCCCTTTGCCTAACCAAACAGAATACAATACAGCTAGCAACGGCTGAATTTCAAACATATAATAAGATAGGAAACTCAGAAAGGAATTTAAGAACTTCAACAACATCCCACTCCACAGTAATCAACAAAACCCCTAAACAGACCAAAACTAATCTAAGTCGGGACATGCCCCCAATGATAGCCAAGGAAATCCAATAAAAGTAGTCTAAGATATAAGTGAACCAATACTTTAAAATGATAGCCTTTTCGAAGAATGGAATCTCACTACTCCAAAGCTGATTGTTGACAACTGAGAAATCCTATCACTGCGTAGGAAAAGTAGAAGTGTCTTAGGTTCTTTCAGCGCATGGAGATACAGCGTCCGAAGAAGGTTAGCAGGGTGAGTGCTAGCATATAACTCAAGGAAGGGATAAAATAATGCCAAATCAAAAACCATAGTAAAATCCACATGCACACACTGTACTTACATATATATATATATGATGTTGGGATAAGGAACACGGTTTATAATAAAAGTAAAACATTAGCCTGGATTGTGTATCTCAACCATCATAAAAAGGAACCCACAGGCTATATGGCCTTAGCTCCCCTTCTAAAAAGGGCCCCAGTGTGTGTTAGCTGCACGAACCAGAGAATAATCATATGTGAATATGCACCAATGGGATTCAAACACCTGGTCATATATCAATGGTGGCATAACACTCAGCCATTTTACAAGGGTGAGTTGAACACACGATCTTAAAGCAAGGGTGACTCGGACATCCCTTAATTTAGACCAATGCACCGACAAACTCGATTTCTAGATAAGATCTCCATTGGTACCTCAAGATACCATCACAACCAAACTCAAAAGCCATGACTTTATACTAGACTACATTATCCTTAATCTTCATCAAGATAGGATCGAAAACCTGTTTCTCCTTCACCTCAGTACCAAGAGAAGACTTCACCACCTCTTGAACGATCACCCCACCATCCTCAAAATCCAAAATATAAACTCCAAGATTAGCAAAATGGTGAATATCCTTCACCAACCTCGCTTCTCCTAAGCCACATGAGATAAACTCCCCATAGATAACCTACTAAGAGTATTAGCAATAACATTAGCTTTACCTAGGTGATAATAGAGAATTATATTATAATCCATGAGCAACTCAATCCATCTCCTATTCCTGAGATTCAACTCCTTTTGGGCGAACACGTACAGGTTAGCATAATCGTCCCCCAGCTCAATCTGATCGCCCATCTCATCAGGGTGTCGCTTTTAGTGCCACCAGTGGGCAATGCCCAAACAGGCTCTAAGTACTCCAGTCCCGATAGGACCAGGAAAGTTCTCCTGATGTGGTCACTAGTATGTTACAAGTTAACCATTTACATATTTATGATTTGCTAGATCTAGGAGCTTCTTTCTCCTTTGTAACTTCTTGTATAGTTGTTAACTTTGGAGTCAGTCCTAAAATCCTAATATAGCCCTTCTCAGTTTCTACCCCAATGGGTAAATCTATCATAGCTCAGTGAGTATACAGGAACTGTCCGGTTATGGTATCTCAGAAAGTTACTTCAGCAGACTTAGTAGAGTTAAAAATGACAAATTTTGACATCATTCTCGGCATTGATTGTTTTCATTCATGCTATGTTTCAGTTGACTGAAGAAATAGAGTTGTCTATTTTTAGTTTCCAAATGAACCTATCCTAGAATGGAGGAGGAGTACTTCAACACTTAGGGGTCAGCATGTTTCCTACCTTAGGGAAAGAAAAATAATATCAAAGGGGTGTGTCTATTATCTCGTTCAATTTAAAGACTCTAGTTCTGATACCCCTAATCTTAAGTCAGTTTTAGTAGCATGTGAATTTCCATATGTTTTTCCTGAAGATCTTCCCGGAGTTTCTCCCAAAAAAGAAATTGATTATAGAATAGACCTTCTTCCAGATACTTAGCCCATCTCTATTCGTCCATACAGAATGGCTCCAGTTGAACTTAAAGAATTAAAATAGTAGTTGAAGAATCTACTAGATAAGGGGTTCATCTGGCCCAGTATTTCCCCGTGAGGTGTACCAGTTCTATTCATGCATAAGAAAGACGGTTCTCTCAGAATATGAATTGACTATCGTCAATTGAATAAAGTCACAGTCAAGAACAAGTATCCACTTCCAAGATTGATTTCTTATTTGACAAACTTCAGGGTGCCAGTTACTTTTTTAAGATAGACCTCAGATCAGGCTATCATAAGCTTAGAGTCAGACAATGTGACATTTTAAAAATAGCTTTCAAAACTCGGTATGGTCACTTCAAATTTCTAGTCATGTAATTTGGTATTACCAATGCCCCAACAGCTTTTATGGACCTGATGAACCATGTGTTCAAGCAGTACTTGGATATGTTTATCATAGTCTTCATTGATGACATTCTTGTTTACTCCCGCAGTGAAAATGATTATGCAGACTATCTCAGAATAGTATTACAGACCCTAAGAGGCCATCAGTTGTTCGCCAAATTTAGTAAGTGCGAATTTCGGCTAAATTCAGTAGCTTTCCTTGGTCATATAATTTTTGGTGATGGCATTAGAGTGAATCCTCAAAAGACCCAATCAGTGAGAAACTAGCCCAAGCCCATCTCTCCATCAGATATCATGAGTTTTTTGGGTTTGGCTGGCTATTACCAACTGTTTATTGAAGGATTTTTGTCTA
The DNA here is from genome assembly GCA_030864215.1 of Capsicum pubescens. Classification (NCBI taxonomy): domain Eukaryota; kingdom Viridiplantae; phylum Streptophyta; class Magnoliopsida; order Solanales; family Solanaceae; genus Capsicum; species Capsicum pubescens. The sequence goes on from CM061544.1 coordinate 113,517,149, forward strand.
TTGCATCCCCTATGTCCATATTGACTCAGAAGAAATTCAAATTCCAGTGGTACAATTCTTGTGAGAAGAGTTTTCAAGAGTTGAAAATTTGACACACTATAACCCCAGTTTTGACTTTACCAGATGGTTCAAATAGGTTTGTTGTGAATTGTGATGCTTCCAGATTTGGTTTGGGGTATGTTTTGATGTAGAGAAGTAAGATCATAGCCTATGACTCTCGACATCTTAAGCCCCACGAAAAGAATTACCCCACCCATGATCTTAAGTTAGCAGCTGTAGTGTTTGGCTTAAAGATTTGGAGGCACTATTTGTATGGGGTACATGTTGATGTGTTCACAGACCATAAGAGTTTGCAGTATGTATTTTCTCAGAAAAACTTGAACTTTCATCAGAGAAGGTGGTTAGAGTTGTTGAAAGACTATGATATGAGTATTCTGTATCATCTGGGCAAGGCCAATGTAGTGGCTGATGCTCTCAGTAGATTGTACATGGGTAGTGTTGCTCACGTTGAGAATGGTAAGAAGAATTTAGTTCAGTAAGTTCATCAGCTTGCAAGGTTGGGTGTTCATTTGGTTGATTCAGCTAAGGGTAGTGTATAGGTGCAGAAGAGTTTGAAATATTCCTTGGTTTTTGAGGTAAAAGAAAAGCAGGACAGGGATCCTAGTTTAGTTAAGTTGAAAAAGTCAGTTAGATATCAGAAAGTAGAGGTTTTCTCCCAAGGGGGAGATGGTGTCTAGCATTTCCAGGGTAGGTTATGTATATTATGTATGGATAATGTGAGGCAGCGGATTCTTGTAGAAGCACATGGTGCACATTACTCAATTTAACCAGGGGCTACTAAGATGTACCATGACTTGCAGGAAGTCTATTGGTGGAGTAGGATGAAGAGAGATATTATAGAATTTGTGGATAAGTGCTCTACATGTCAGCAGGTAAAGATTGAGCACCAAAGGCCTAGTGGGCCTATGCAGGAGTTCAGTATCCCCACTAGGAAGTGGGAGGAAGTGAACATGGACTTCACGATGGGTTTTCTTCGTACTCATTATCAACATGATTCTATTTGGGTCATTGTAGATAGGATGACCAAATCTGCTCATTTCTTGCCAGTCCATACCTCTTATTCAACCAAGGATTATGACAAACTCTATGTTAGAGAGTTGGTTAGATAGCACGGAGTTCTATTAGCTATCATTTCAGATAGAGGTACGCAGTTCACCTCTCACTTTTAAAAAGCCTTCCAAAAGGGTCGTGCTACCCAAGTTCACCTCAGTATAGCCTTCTACCCTCAGACAGATAGTTAAGCAGAAAAGACCATTTATACTTTAGAAGATATGTTGAGATCATGTGTTGTTGACTTTAAGGGAAGTTGGGATGAACACTTACCCTTGATTGAGTTTATGTATAATAATAGCTATCATTCCAGTATTCTGATGGCTCCATTTGAGGTGCTTTATATGAGGAGATATAGGTCTCCCATTGGTTGGTTTGAGGTAGGAAAGACTGCATTGGTAGGTCCTGACTTAGTATTTGATGCCTTTGAGAAGGTTTAGTTGATCAGGGGAAGGCTTAAGACAGCTCAGAGCCGACAGAAATCGTATGCTGATGTGAGAAGAAAATATCTCGAGTTTTAGATTAGTGATTATGTGTACTTGAAAATCTCTCCTATGAAGGGAGTGAAGAGGTTTGGTAAGAAGGGGAAGCTTAGTTCTCGATATTTCGATCCTTACCAAATTCTCAGCCATTTCGGAAAGGTACCTTACGAGCTTGAGTTACTTTCAGACTTAGCCTCAGTACACCTAGTGTTTCATGTCTCCTTGCTAAAGAAATGTATTGGTGACCCAGCAGTTGCAGTACCTACATAGAGTATAGATGTTCAGAATAGCCTCTCTTATGAGGAAGTCCTAGTAGAAATCCTTGATCATTAGATTCGCAGACTGAGGAACAAAGAAGTTCCTTTGGTCAAATTTCTTTCACGGAATCAGTCCATTGAGGGAGCTACTTGGGAAGCAGAAGCATATATGCGAACCAAGTATCCTCAACTCTTCTCCGCAAACTCAGACTCAGCTCGAGGTAACAATTTTTCTTAGATTTACTCAGTTTTATGCTTAGATTACCTTTACAAACTTGGTATCAATTACCTTTGCATATCATCCTCATGGCAGTCATGCATTCATAAATCAATTCATCTATGTAATCATGCTTCAGTTATGTATGTTCAGTATGAAAACTCAGTTTATCAGCAGTTTCAGTCATGTAATCATGCTTTAGTGGTGCATGTTCAACATGTAAACTTAATCCATCAGTATTCTCAGTTCATTTAGTCTTATTTGAGGATGAATACTCTCAAGGGGGAGATATTGTAAGACCCTGCAAATCCTAGTCATTTTGATCCTTTATAGCATGCCAAAAGAGGTCCCAGACTTAGGAAAATTCAGCTAAGTGTTAAGACTTAGAATCATTTTAACCTTCATAAAAGGATGATCTTATTTTCGATCCTTACGACCTTAAAATATCAATTTTTAAGTTGATTCATGATCAGGGATGTCAATAGGTCACCTCGGGTGATTTTCAGAATTTTTTGACACCATTAGAAGCTTAATTGGATGATCAAAATAGTAAATAGTGAGTCGATGCAATCTTGGTGCAATGCATCGTCTATCGCGTAGACCCCATCGATGCGACGCGTCGGCTGCAATGTAATCGGGCAAAGCCTTCAGTTCAATTTCCAGTGAGACAATGTGATCACGACACGATGTATTGGCCATCACGTTGATCCCATCGATGCGGGCCATTGGGTATCGCGTCACTGGACAGTTTTGCTCATTAAAAATCAGACTTTCCCAGGGTAATTTGGTCCTTTTCCCTCGTCCAATTCAGCTAAAACATGAGATTAAGCCCCAAAATGGCAAAATTCATTCTTTATTCTCAAAATTCTCTCAAGAATAAACCCTAGTTCATCAAGCTTAAGATTCATGTCCCAAGAATTCACCATAATTCTCAAGAAATCAACAATCAAGGTATGTTAGGTGTTCATCCTTGGGCTTCCTTCCATCTTTGGAGTTCAAGAACCCTTTTTAAAACTGCAAGTTTATTGATTTCATGATTTACATGTTTGAATGGATTGTGTTCATGTATGTATTGTTGTATGATTTTCAAATCAAGATTCATACAAGTTTCAAGTGAATTAATTAGCAAGTAAGTAAAATCATGTGATCTTTATGTTAAACCTTTGAATTTGCAAGTTGAATATTGTAGCCATGATGTTTATATCTTGTTGATTTCTATATGCATTAATTATTCTCCCCAAGTGTTTGATAGAATGCCAATGTAAATTGAGTAGTGAATTCATGACGTGTTATCATGTGGTCCTATTCATGTATAAGTTCATGCCTCTCAAATGTTTGACAAAATATATAAATGAATGCATGGTGGACAAGTAACAAATGTAATGCCTTCAAGATTTTTCCATGTTTTACTATTGATGCTATCGAGTCCTGGGGGTATTCAATACCCGATAATCTAGTTGTTTACCTAGAATTACAGTAGCTATAAAATAGTCTCAGAAATATCATAAATAGTAGTACTCAGTCAGTTATAGAACTCAGTTAACTCAGTCCAGTTCAGTCAGTCAACACGATCAATAATAGTTCAGTCAAGCCTAGTACAGTCTAGTGATCAGTTCAGTATTTATTCAGTTGGGAGTAGGATTCAGCACCGAGCGACCTTAAGGATAGGGGCATTCCTGCCAACAGAGGGTTTGACCCTTAGTAGCAGTCCCTGCATTACAGAACTACGTAGCCAGCATAGGGTAATTCATTCTTCTGCCAGATTAGGGTTGACGCAACCATATATACAATTCATGAGTCTTTCTACCAGATTAGGGTTGACACGACATTATTAGTATCCCTTGGCAAGGTGCTAACACCCTTCCAACTGAGTCACAAGTTGGACCCTAACTCAATTTATAATTGGGGTATGTCAGTTAGATGAACACTCCCACTGTTATAGTTTTAGTATTAAGTACTCAGTAATCAGTATTCAGTCTAAGAATTCAGTAAAAAATTTAGATAGTTCTACAGAACTATGGCTATCAGTTATTAGTTACTTAGCCATCAGAATTCAGTACTTCAGTATCAGTCTAAATCTTAGTTATCAGTATTCAGTTACCAGAACTCAGTACTTCAGTTTCAGTCTAATTCAGACAGAGGTTAAATGCACAGTATTGCATAGTCAGCATAATCATTAGTTACAGTTTTGCATGCACTTTTATTCAGTTATTTCATGATGTTCATTCAGTCAACTATCATCTCATGCATATGAACTCGTGTATATCATCCTTCCTCACTTATCATATAAGTATATTTAAAGTACTAATCAATACTCTTTATTTTGTGCAATGACGTCTCGTATCATATGTTCAAACGTACGGGCTCTTGACCATACCTAGCAGCTCAGGTTATAAGAAGCAGTTATAGTAGTGAGTCCTTATATTTCGAGGACAGAGTTATTTATTTCAACATTCCAGTATTTCAGTATGTTCAGCAGTCAGAGTTAGTTGGGGACTTTTCCCATCAACTACATATTCAGACAATTAGAGGCTTTTAGACTAGACTATTTCAGATAGATGTTCAGTTTTTCAGTATTATTATCAGTATTCAGTATTTATTTTCAGTTTATGAACCTTATGACAATTTCAGCCTAACTTCCATTTATATTATTAGTATTATTATTATCTAGTGCTCACAGTAGGACAAATCATGGGTTAGATTGTGGTCTTTCAGGATTGTAAGCACCCTATGACACCTAAGGTGCAGTCTCAAGGCATTACAAGAATGTTATGGCATTTTCAGCCTTTTTATCCCAAATAAAGCCTAAAAATGTAAAAAAGGACTTGAAAGATGCTGATTGGATTAATGTAATGCAATAAAAACTGCATCAATTTGAAAAAAGCAAAGTATGGCATCTGGTCCGTAGGCCTATTGATAGAACAATTATTAGGACCAAAAGGGTGTACAAAAATAAGCAAGATAAGAATGGAACTATCAATAGAAACAAAGCAATGATGGTTGTTCAAGGTTATAACTAGGAACAAGGGATTGACTATGATGAAACCTTTGCCCCTGTATCAAGAATAAAGGCAATCAGAATTCTTGTTGCATTTGTTGCATACATGGGACTCAAACTATTTCAAATGGATGTCAAAATTTTCTTCTTGAATGGAAATATGAAAGAAGAAGATTATGTCAAAAAACCTCTAGATTTTGAAGATACAAATTTTCCTTATCATGTACTTAAATTGGATAAAGCTCTTTATGTTTGAAGAAAGCACCAAGGGCCTGGTATGAGAGACTCTCAAAGTTTCTCATGGAAAATGACTTAAAAGAGGAAAAATAGATAATACTCTATTCTTAAAGACCAGAGGTATCAGTCTATTAATTTTTCAGATATACGTTTATGACATAATCTTTAGAGCTACTTCTGAATCCCTATGTGAAAAATTTGCTAAACTAATGAGGAGTGAATTGGAAATGAGTATGATGGGTGAATTGATCTTCTTTATAGGTCTACATATTAAGCAAACTTCTCAAGGGATAATGATTTATCAGGAGAAGTACATCAAGGAGATACTAAAAAGTAAAACATGGGAGATGCCAAGCCAATTGATACCTGAATTGGAACTAGCTCAAAAATAGACAATGATGAGTTAGGTCCTTTGAGAAAATTTATAGAGGGATTATTGGATCCTTGCTATATCTCACTGCTAGTAGGCTTGACATTATTTTCAGTGTAGCAATGCATGCTAGATTTTAAGTATGCCCAAAGTAGTCCTATCTGAAAGCTGCAAAAAGAATTTTTAGGTATCTGAAGGGGACTGGGGACCTAGTCTTATACTATCCATCAGGAGATAGTTTTAACTTTGTAGGCTATGTTAATTCTTACTATGTTAGATATTTAGTAGATCGAAAAAAACTTCAGGAATGGCACATTTTCTTGGCTCATCCTTAATCTCTTGTGGTTTGAAGTAGCAAAATTCAGTTGTTATATCTACTGCTGAGGCTGAATATGTTGTTGCAGCTTCTTGTTGTGCATAACTACTATGGATAAATCAATAATTGAAAGACTTTAGTATTATCTCAGCTACTATCACTCTAATGTGTCAAAACATAAATTCTCTAAACATGGCCAAGAATCCAGAGCAACATAAAAGGACTAAGAACATTGATGTGAGACATCACTTCCTAAGAGATAATGTTGAGAAAAAGGCAATATGCATGAAGTTTTGCAGGACTGTAGATTAGATAGTAGATATATTTACTAAGGCACTTCATGAGGAAAAATTTATGGAGAACAGATTAAGGTTAGGCCTGATCAAAATGTCCTAACCTACCATGTAAATTAGTAGTTATCCATAAAATTGGCTATGATCAGGAGACAGGTATCCTTGGTAAAGTATGTTGTTGTTAGTCTAACTAAATATCATACCTTTGTAGGTATACACCCATGGTAACATCTTTGAAAGAAAATAGATGAAGTATGCACAAATCTTAGAAATCACTCAAAGAAAGAGTGGGACCTGGTGCCATCTCTTAGGTTAGTATCATGAATGTGAATGTTTTTATTTTTGTTCACCTAAAAAAGGCCACATTCTCTCTCCCAATGTTAGAAAACTCATCTAATGTAAATCTGAAATCAATTTTATCATTGCATTAACCCCATGGACCTTCCTCAACTCAACTATCCAAATTATCCAAAGAAAAATCCTTTTCTTCACTTACTCTTCCATTGAAGATTTTTTCCCAAAAATATATTACTCACTTGACAGTGTGAAATAAAGTTTGGATGGTCCAAAGAATAAAATAACAACGTAAAAACAAAGCCTTCGTAGTAAATTCTGAACATCCTACTAAAAGGCTCTAGATTTCTGAGGGACCCGGTCCCAAGAAGTAGAAAATCCTAATGATAAACCTAGTAGGGCTTGTAAAAGAAGAAAAACAAAAGATAAATACTAGAAAACACAGAAATTTGGCGAGTGCTGGTGAAAAATAAGAAAAATAGTGAATGACCTCATGTCTCTAAACTTTCTCCCACCAACTTCTATGTTCTTTTTCTATGGAACTTGAAATATAATTATTGCACTGAAATGATACATAATTTGTTGGACATGAATGTGTTCTTTCTTTTGTGTTCTTTATCTGGCTCTACCTTAAAAATATTCTTCATGTTAGTGTTGCCCCAGTGTCCATGAGTTAACTAACTTGTGCTTACTATTACTCTTGGTTTACTATTTTCACTTTTCAGTGATGCCAAAAGGGGGAATACTGCTAATCTTATATGAAAAATGGGATCTCAAGGGAGGAAAACTGGAAAGTGTTAAAAAATAAAGGTAAGGTTAATGCTAAGTATACATGTTGACAGGGGAAAGAAATGATGTGATGAGCTACAGCAAAGGTATGTAGGCATAATAACAGGGGAAATATACAAATGCACTAAATGAGTTATGGTGCATAAAGAAATTAATTTAATCTTAATAAGCAATTGACAACAAGGGACCAGGTCCCTGTGTTGCATGCTGGTGATAGAGGAAGCATGATGATAGGGGGAATATTCATCTTTAGGTGGTAACAACATTGACTAAATATGGTGAATATGCATTGATGCTCAATACTGTATGGTTGGTTTGTCATCATCAAAAAGGGTAAAAATTGCTATATGTAGTTTTGATGATGAGCATCAAAACTACAAGGGACCAGGACCCTATATGTGAATGAACAATATAGCTAGCACATGTTGTCTGAACAATTTTTTTCTTTTGTGAAACAAACTTGCAGGTGCTATTTTGTACTGATTAGAACAACTAGTCCAATGATATTTCATCCCTAATCATCGCTCATTTATAAAAGTAAAGAGACATTTCTTCATCTAATGAGGTTTTTGCAATTACAAAGAGTGAAGAGAGGCAGCAAACACTCTTGAATGTGATTTTTTACAGATATAAACTTTATCTCTAGGTGCTCAGGAGTGTATACACAGCTCTGCACTACCAGTTGCTCCATACTTGAATGTCGTTTTTTACAGATATAAACTTGGTTGGATGGGCGAGCCTTCGGGATCATGCTTCCTAAAGGTTGTTTGAGATACTGTGTCCTACATATCTTCTTCATATTCGATCACTCCAGCTAAGGGTAGAGTATAGGACCAACGACCACTGACACATACACTAGTCTTATTGGTTAGGGTTGATTTATCTAAGGACACTATTAGCCGATTATTATTTGGGAAAGAGTTCATGGGGCCGACCATTACAACATAGTTTGATTATAGACTATAGATTATAACGAGTACGAGGAATATAAAATATGCCAACCAGAGAGAGAAGATAAGAGATTTGGCGAGATGGGTATCTCAGTAGATATTGAGTTTGGTATTAATACCCCTTGGGTCGAGGGAAAGATGGAGATAAAGAAGTCTTTATTGAACTTTTCAGTAAAGTTTTAGTGGAACATTATAAGGCATAAATTGAGTTCAAAAGCTATAGATAATGTGATCATATTGGATCAGGTTGTATTGATTATCAGCCTCAAAGCTGGCTATGACGTTGATTTAGCCAGGTGGATCAAAACTAAGATTTATGAGAGGGTGTTTTGTGAGTTCACTATTATTCTATTCCTCTACTTGGTACATAGATTTTATACAAAGATTGTGTGATGTTTTAGGAGCCATGAACCTACTATATATTGATTATAGGGTTGAGGCTACCTTGACGGCTGATATTGGGTTTATTAAGGATGATGTCATCCTCTTTGCACTATATAGAGAACAATCTTCTACATCTTCAAGCGTGGCCCACTTTGAGAGTCCTTATGTTTGGTTGATTATATTATTAGGTTGATATAGGGTGGTGATTTTGAGATAGGTAGCCAATGGGTATAGCTTTTTTATATGATAGGTAGTGAGGGGGATATAAGTACTCCAGTCCAGCTCCTCCACCTCCTAGTGATGAGCCACATGATGCCCCAGTTGAGGGCAAGCCTACTTTCGATGCCTAGAGTATCTCAGAAATGTCCCTTCACCCAAATATTATTTATCTTTTAGTATGAACATGGGATATTCCATCAAATTTAAAATGGGGGTGGGGGTGTACCAACCACTCGGGGTTTCTGTTGATGTATCTTTTCTCCCCATGGTGTAATATTATAATAGAGTTGGTATGTTTAGGTATTGTGTTGTGTTCGTGATAGGTGTTATGTGGTGTTTTTAATTAGAAGAAAAATAAGGAACCTAAGTGCAGTAAAAATGTTTTGTATTTTTATGAGTTTGAAAAATATGATACCCCTCCTAAAATTTTTGCGAACTATGTGTTGTGAAGATATGTGTGACCACTGTTGAATCTTTTTATGGCATTAGTATTAGGGAAAAAATAACTATAGTTTATCATTGAATGAACTTGATAGGTAGTATTTGATAATGTAACCCTGTACCATGTCTGTGAGAGGTATTTACCTAGTTCACTTTGTGTGTTTAATCCAAAACTTGCCCAGTAGTCTTGTCAAGGTTATAGGTTGGTTTTTTGGGACATAATCATAGGCCGTGTTTAAATAAGTCCATTCTTAGCCTAAAAGACTGACCAAATAAGAATAAGTATCCTTTGATCCTAATTTGAGCTAAATTGAGTCAACTATCATAGGTGCCTTAGGTTTTATGTATGTAAGAATCGTGTTTGTCTATTTTGTGTTAGTTGTCAGAGGACATGCAAAGATTCTAATTTGAGGGTTTGATGTTCCATGGTTTCATGGAACTTTCGATGCTTAAAATATGTAAGTACTTAGGTATTCTTGTTAGATGTGATGTGTTTTTGTATTGATTTTGCAGGAAAATGGAGTATGGAGCAAAAAATGAACAAAGGGATGAAGAGTAGCTGAGAAGGATACCCATGATACAACCTACGAATCATGGGTAGTACCTATGAGTGATAGGTGGCCATGTGGGTTGAGGTTTTGAAGATTCTAAGGATGTAACATTTATTTTGATTTCTATGAGCCTACCGACGAGTCATAGGTAGAACCTATGGAGGTTTCCTCGTAGGTATTAACTTCTGCAAAGTTAAATATTTTACTCTAATTTCCACAAACCAAGGAATGATTCATAGGTTGTACCTATGATTCAACCAACAAATCATGGGTAGATACTAACTCTGGTTTTTTATATTATTTAGGATAGGTTTTATTTTGTACCTATAGTTACCCTTTGGATGTTTTATTATCAATTTACACACTTTATACACTTTTGACACTATTTTGAGTTTGAGATACATGATTGATCTTGTAATTATTGTTCTTGGTTTTTAGGGTTTACAACTAATTTGAGATTTTAGTTTTCATTCTTATTCTTTGTAAGTTCATCTTTATGCTTTCATCTGTGAAATCTATGCTTGTTCTTAAATCATGAGTATCTAAGCCCCATAATTAGGGTGCTGGGAACCTTGATGGATTAACAAAGCAGGTGAAGTGCAAAGTCATTCTAAATTGGCATTCTTGCATTTATTGGGGTTTCCTTTTCTTTGATTGCTTTCTTAATGATTGAAAATGTTAGGAACTTACCTATATTCAATATTTTCTCTAGAGAGAGGTAGATATTAGGAAAAAGAGATCACAACAGTAATTTGAAGCTATCAACCTTCATCTAATTAACTTGAGACTTAGAGTAGATAGTTAATCTGAGATCACAAACAAGGGGTTAGTAATGTGACACTCTAAGACTGAGAGGGGATGAGTGAAATTCACCCAAACCAAGGTTGAGAGATGGTTAGGTGATACGTAACTTGTTAAATTTTACATATAAGACACCGAGATAGTTTAGCCATCATGAATAGTCTACAGAGTTAAGATATTAGGGGTAACACAATCCTAGTAACCATCTCATATTAATAACAACCCTAATTGCCCAGCATTGTTACTATCACTATTACTTTCACAAAACTTCCTCTTTACTTACTATAATTTCCAATCATATCAGAAATCTCAACCTATTCCTCGTGGGATCGACCCCAACCTCGTTGGGGTCTATATTTGACAAGTGACCGCTTTATACTTTCTTGAAGTTGTAATTTTGGGAGATAACAGGGAAAATTCCCCAGCTAATTCTAACTATATGAATTTTAAGAATGATAAAGATAAACTAAAATGTTGATACTAGCCCTCGCATGATCAGGACTCACCAAAGTATTGTTACTAATACAATGGGATATTATACTATGCATGATCTGAATGCTGAGCATCAAAGCCTATGTTATGAGATAATATAGCACAAAATAAAGTATACGGTTAATACTTTGAATGTAATGAGTATGTGAGATAGGAAGTAACTAATATATTTTGAACATGGTACACATAACATGATAAACTAATGCAAGACCAATTGATAAACATGTGTTGTATAATCAACTAAATAACGGAATACAAGGTCATGCAAGAATTTGAATATGAGTCGTAGAATGTAAATGATGGACTATTGGAGCTATTAATAACCAACATACCCCAATCTAAGCTAATCGGTTTCCAACCTGTAACCCCGGCTAGAAGGGTGTTCAGTACCTTGCTAAGGGTATGAACACTGACTGATGTGTATATACTAAGTTGATGTCCACAAGGACTAATGAGTTAATCCTTTTCTGATGGGAAAACCTATAAAATCTATGGTGGAACTATAGTTTGGGACTCCTACTAAAGGTCACATCCTTACTGACATATGAGCCTTTATCCCTGTGTTTCCTCGGTGCTAAGTACTACTCCCAACTGAACGACACTGATAACTCAAATGATCAATGATAATAGTAATCTAAATACAAAAATAAATGCATCATCTAAGAATATTCAAAATATGTAAACTGAGGGAATAGTACTCAAAAGTTTGTGCATGAAATCCTAGGTCATCAGGTGTTCATCACCCACCATCTCTATAGACTGCAACTATTATGCCAATTCCATAAACTTAATGAATTTAAATAATTTAATGACTCAAGTCCAACAATCATAGATTTCACAAAATAACTAGGGTTTGTAATCAAGTTCATATAACAAAATTGAAATTCATGATTAAATGGGGATTATAAATCAATGACACCAAAGGAGTAAGATTTCAATGACTTTACATATATCCATAAACCATAAATTGTAAAAAAGGAATTGAAATGGAGAATTAGGTTAACTTTGGGAATCGGTGGGTGAAAGGAGACCCATTGATGATATTCCATATACCTAGATATGAGAACCCTTAAAGAATTCTTTATAATTGGTATCCTGAAGAAGATGAATCCTAGATCTACCTTGGAGAAAGTAATCACCCCTTTTCTTTATTTGAGACTAAGTGTTGGATATTTTTCTTAGTAATGGGGGATTAGGGTAATATTAACCCCAATAAAAATCCTTGAAATATCCTAAACGACGTAGTTTTGATGTTAAAGATGTGGGAACTAATTGATAGTCCCCTTTAAAATTCATAACTAGGAACTGCTTAAAGGGACCTATGGGTCCTTCCCACGATCATGGGACCAACCTACGATTGTGGGTTGTACTCGTAGCTGGAAGATGCATGAGAGATCTATGAACATGATTAGAAAATACTTGGTATGATCGTGGGATCTACCTATGGTTGTACCTTGGTTCATAGGTTGGAAGGTTCAATCAAGAAATTTGTAGGACTCATAATCGTGCATGGGTTCTTGATTTTAAAGAACGATTTGGTTTTCTCTCATAGTAGGAAGGTAAACTTGTTAAATTATAGATATTGGAGTTGTCTCGATTAGATGAGACCATTGTACTGTCTTATAATGTAACCACGATCGTGGTTTGGCTTTTGATATCTTACTACAGAGTAGTGCCTCACTAAAAATGACATAACTTTTTACTTTAATATTGTATTAAGGCAAAAATGGATTGTAAGGGATTATTTGAAGATGATTATTTCCTAAGCAATCGAATTGTAAGGGAGGTTTTAGCTTAGTTAAGGGATAAGAGGTTTTCGTGGCCTTGGTACATGGCCAAATTCCCTCTCATACTTGACACGCCCAAATTACAACTCTCGATAGAAAGTGTAAGCGGTAGCTGTCAAATATAAAACCCAACTGGGTTGGTTGTCGAATCCTACAGGGAATACTGTGCTCACTAAGTATTGTAAGCGTTACTGGACTATTGATCAGAGGTTCCTGAAAAAAGGGTTTTTTTGGTTTTAACTTATAAAAAAATTAATTGTAACAAGAGTATTTCAACGAATGATTCTCTTTGTAATTCGTAACTTTATGAGATTAAACAAACCAGGGTTATGGTCACCAAAATGCTAGCACCATTTGGGTTGTGAATCATTTATGAGTTCCACTTAGAAAATTCAATTGCAAGAAGGGTTGAGTCCTATTCTTTATCCATTAGTTTCTCAACCTAAGTGGATAGATTATCCTCTAATTCTCTCAAACTTAAAGGATGCATTGTTCTTTCAACCCATTTCACATGTAAGCTAATCCTGTTAGGGCATTTGCCATTACTCTAAAGGTTAAAGCCCTTAGAATTCATGTAAATACTTTCTTTTCCCAACAAACACATTCCTTTCAGATAAGTGATGTTCTTGGGCTTACTCTTTAAGTTTGCAACCAAGAAAAGCCATTAAATTGAAGAAAGATTTATACAAAATCATTTAATCATGGAACTTAATTTGATTCTCAACCCATAGATGCGTTTCACATTAAGGATCCCATAACCCTAGTTATGGGATTTTAGCCAAAATATTCCATAGAAGAAGAAGTAGTTCTTGTATTATTCATAAATTAGATTAAGAATTTACTTACAAAGAATCCCAAGAATCAGTTCTTGAATCTTCAATAATCAATGTTCAATGATAAATTTCTCGAAGATCTAAAGAATCCCCAAAGTACTAGATCACAGAGAGTTTCAATAGAAGATAAAACTTGTAGAAGATAAAAGATGCGTTCTTAAACCTAAAATTTAGTATTTATAAGTTCCCTGATAAAAAAGGAATTTAAAATTTAAAAGCAGAAAAGCCGCGTGTAGCTGACGGTCCATATGGTGGTCCGTAAAAGTGTTGACGGTCCACCATCTGGTCCGTCACTCGTTTCTTCCAAATCGCAGTTTCTAGATAAGACCTGACGGTGACACTGGCGGTCCGTCGCAAGATTGACGGTCCCACCATATTGACCGTCACTAAGTCCCTCTGAAAGGTGGTTTCTGGATAAGAGTTGATGGTCTATATGGTGGTCCGTCGCACGGATGACGGTATGCCATGTTGATCATCACGAAATCCTTCTAAGAGGTGGTTTCTGGATAAGGGTTGATGATCCATCAGGTGGTCCATCACATGGCTGACGGTCCACCACGTGGTCCGTCACTTAAGTCATTAGCATGACATTTTCAGGTTTACCTTGAGGATACACCAGGCTGTTCTTCGCAAGACTGACGGTCCATCATTTTGACCGTCAAACTCACTTTTCTGCTACTTTTTCCAGCTTCCTTCTGTGGTTATATCCTTTCACTGGAAACACTAAAAACTTTATTAAATAACACTTTGGTTGCTTGAAAACATACAATTTTACTAAGAAAATTATGCTAACTGTTCCATAAGATACCGGAACATCAACACCCGCAACTTAAGATAATTGCTTGTCCTTAAGCAACTCAGCACCTAATTGCACACATGAACAAGAAAATTACATGCAACCAACCCTTGAAATATTTTGATGCAACTATTCACTCATCAGTTCAATCACATGCATTTAACACATCAGGATCCACACCCAGCATCTATCATAGTTCAGCCCACAAGCATAAATGTTACATTCTACAGAGAACAACAAAGTTAAGTGATTTCAGTTGCCCTCACAACAATGAAATCCACCACTCATTATATGATGTGGACAAAGACTAACTCTCACACTCACAAAGAAGTTACAACCATAGTCCAAGTACCCATAGGCTTGCCCTAGCCATACTATACTACCTCAAGGTTGACTCACTAAGATCAAACAGGTCTTTTCAAGGCTTGCAATAAGGTTTCGGGTCAGGTGGGGTATGCTTTTGGGTAAATTGACTCATAGAAACTTAAATCTCCTTGACCTAGCATCTTTTCAACCTCAATATTCTATTATTGCATACAAATCTTTTTTTTTTAGCCACCCTCAACTCATGTTGATGCATTCAGTGGCCAATTGACTCTAATTAGATTCTAACTTACTTTCCATTTGGCTCTTTCATTTAGCCACCCTCAACTTAGATGTTTTGTCTAAGTTGAAGTGAACAATGTATTAGTATTTGGCCAAGGCTAGAGCTGAATTTTGAAGCCCTACGGAGAGTTAGTCATAGTGACATGATTTTAAAACGAGTTTTAAAGGCACAAGATGGGTTCAAAAGGGATAATCATTTTGGCGGGGTTGTTTATTTAGGCTAGATGGACTCAAAGTATAAGGAGGCCTGTTATCCTATCCCAATGACTCCCCTAGAAGACTGTATCAATGATTAGGTCAAGTTTTAGGTCTTAACCTATGAAAGAACTGCAAGTAAAACCTCACACTCACACGCAATGAAATTAAACTTCCTTTGCAATTCTTCGAATGTTTATCGCATGTTTCATGCACCTCTTCTAGACTAATGCTAAATGTAGAATTACTGAGAGTTCTATACACATGTTTACATGATAGAATAACTAATTACATACACATACTCATAGTCTTATGCCAACATCATTCATTATCCGTATTTATAATAAAGTACTAAAACAGAATCATTTTATAGATAATCATTAAACACAGATATTTACATCACAAGCTACAAAATTTGAAATGCAATAATAAAAAAAAACCCTAAACATGCCGCTTCTACTAGATAGTACATGATTGGATACATAATATCGGCAACAACATCCAACCATGATGTGAATACACCCACCCCCATACAGAAAGATATGCATTGTCCTCAAAGTAATAACTTATCATACATAGTTGGACTGGGTTATTCACTTTGCCTCCTATTTCTCTGAGGCATCTGTCAGGTAGGGTGATGTTCCTGCATTCTCCCCCTGTGCAATGTTGTACCCTATGGTGGTAGGGGCACTCACAACCTCAACCTCCACAATTGGAGGAATTGTCTCTCGAACTGATCCTGCACTTCACCCCCTTTCTGGGGAAGCACTAATAGAGACTCCTGCCACTTTATTTTCTACCTCTCTTTTCTTTCTTTCAGCTTTTTTCCTTGATTTATTTGCAACTCTTTTCAGGTTATATTGATCTAACTCCACGAGTGATATGGCTTCTCTCTTTCTCTTTCTTTCTTCTTTCCTTGCTGCTCTTTCATCCATTTGTTGCTTGCCTTTGTCTTTAACGGGTATGCCTATCAGGTCTAGAATGCCTTCCTCTTCATTACTTACTACTAAAGTCAGGTCAAATGCAGGCGGCTGTGACTGTTTCTCCTTCAACTCTGCTATATCAGTCTTTGCCTGCTCAAACTCTTCCATGAGCTTGGAAAGATCAGGGAAAGACAGTGAATCTATCCTTTTGTTGATGTGGGCTTCTATGTTATCCATTCTAACTTGAATAGTTTGAAATGTCCTGAATGCTTCAGCCACAATTTCATCCACAAAAGGTTTAAAATCTTCGGCCCATTTTTCTAGCTGTTTCTGAAACCGCTTTGGGTTCTTCACCACCTTAACGAAATTGTGCTGGTTGAATCTGTACTCTGCAAACTCCGTTCCACCAGCAAACTGTGTAGACTCTGACTCTGCAGATGTACCCTGGGGAATATAATCAGGTGGTACATACGTGGTGATAGCTAAAGGCATACCTTCAGGCATTTCTGTGGTCTCTGGAACTGGTACAGACTGAGGCTGATATGCCGGAGGTTTAGTCACCTGAATTTTGAATTTCGATTCGTCCTTCGACTTCTCAATGTCCTGCCTATCTGTAGCCTGTACTTCATTATCAACCCCACGGATTAGCAGCACACCGGCTTGTTTGCATAACCCAGTGATCAAACATGGGAAGGGTATAGAAGTGGTCACTTTATATGCCTGTACGAACATCTCGTCTGCAATTAGTTGGCCAAAATCAATTTGCAGTCCTAAAACAAAACTGGCTACTGCTATTGCTCTGTGATGATCCAAGTTTCCATCTCATTTTGTTGGCATTAACCTCAATTGAACAATAGCCCACCAGAACTTAGCTTTAAAACTAAGAGTGAACTTTGTAATATGCTCTTTGGGATTAGTCAACCAGGAAGGATTTCTATCATCGGTCAATAAAGAAGCAACCCAACATCTCTGACCGAAAGCATTTCGCATTCTATACTGAAAATCTGGGACAACGGGTGGAGTCTCATATCCTGGACCGAATAGCATCCTGTTAATTTTTTGGGTTGAGATATCAACAGTGACCCCTCGAACCGAAATAGACTCCCTATTTGGTCTATTTGAGATTGGAGTTCTCTTTGGGCATTCCGCTTTTACCAAACACATATAATTTGCAAAGAATTCCCTCACCCAATTTGGTTGGTATTCTCCTGGTGGTATACTTACCCATACTAGTCCATATTCGTTGAACCGGTTCTCTAACTCGGGATATTCATGAAGTTCTGTTGTCATAATCTGATGTTCCTCTATGAATGATCTTCTGATCCCTAGAGCTATGGGTGTCAACCCGTCATAGAACTCTTTTTGTGATCCCTTTATTTGCCACCTGATGACCTCTCGAACCTGTGGATCCATCCGCCTGATAACATTATCACCCTTCGGTACAACTTCAGCATTAGGATCGTCTGTTTGATCCTCCACAATAACATTTTTAGTTTCACCTGCTACCGGAAATGGTTGAGTTGCAACAACAGTTGCCTCATTGGGGCTTGAACTTGAACTGCTAGAGGTACTCTCACTCCCCTCTTCAGACTGGAAGAGTATGAGAGCTTCTTTTTTATTTTTCCTAGTGTTGTAAGCTGGTGCGGACACATTCCTACCTTGTTGAGATCTTCCTCCTCTGGTTTGTGGAGTTTTAGGAGCCATATCACCTGAAAATTGCTTAAGAAATCAGTTATGCATTCAAACACAATCAAAACAGGGCATAATATGGTCTGATGGTAGGTTTGACGGTCCACCAGTGGTGGGACGGTCCACCAACTCTGCCGTCAGTCCTTAAGCAGGGTTCCATAAAAACTTGAGTCTTTTGATGGTCTACTTGGTGGTCCGTTACAAAGTTGACGGTCCACCAAGTTGACCGTCATGGCTTATACAAAAGGTGCATTTGTATTGCGTCTTCTGGTGGTCATCTTGATAGTCTGTCATAATGTTAATGGTCCACCAGTTTGACCGTCGCACCTTCATCTTTAGCCATCCTTCTAGGTTCAACCATTTTGTATAGCAATAGCACATCAGATCATTTTCAGCTATCAACACAGCTCTAAACTCATATGTTAAGCACATTGGTCTCAGTTTACAACTTATATTGCTCAGATTTCACACAAATTGGTGCCTTGAGTCATTCAAACTCAGTATACTAAGAACAAACTAAATAAACAAGCCATGCTCTTCACTTATTATGGAAAATCAGAAGAGGAGGTTTTTCACATACCAGATTTTGCAGGCACGCTTTGTTCTTGAGGCTTCAGAGAGAAAACTAACTTACAAATTCAAGCACTAGCTTTTCTTTTTATTGGTGGTGAAGAGAGGGAAGGAGTAACTAGTATAAATAAGGGAAAAAATGGAGAAGATAGGGAGTCTCAGATGGGATAACTCCCTTCAGGTTCTTTGAATCTTAAGAAAATGGGCATCCAAAGGACATGGAATGGTTACAATGGATGTACCCACTCAAATTTATTCACAAAGTCGCACTCTGGGTCAAATACGGAGTACTTATAAAGAGTATCGATTTAACCCGACCTGATTCAGAATTAGGGTTAAAGTGACGGTACATCTGACGGTCCGTCATGTATGTGACGGACCACCACTCTGAATGTCACTCCTTACCTGAGTTTGAATGTTTCTATTTTGGTGTGACGGTAAGTGGGACGGTCCACCAAAATTGTGAAGGTCCACCAGATTTATCATCACTTCTTTCCAGAATGTGGGTCACCAATCTTACTTCTGACGGCTGTTGTGACGTCCCACCAGGTTCGTGATGGTCCGCCACTCAGGCCGTCTTGGATTATCCAGTGAATGCATTTTCTTGCTAGTTCTTGATGGTTGAAAGTGGTGGTCCGTCAGGGGACTGGTGGTCCATCAAGTCGTCCGTCACAATATTCCAGTAGCTCAGATGTATGCCTATTTTCCTTTTTACTGCATTTCAGGTCCTGCACACTACATAAACACATCAAAATTGTACAAAAACATAAAATAGACTCTAACTATGGTTACAACAACATGTTGTGGGTTTCCTCCCACTAGCGCCTGATTTAACGTCGCGACACGACTCAAGTATCTCGAGTACTCAGACTTCATTAAGATAAAAAAATATCAACACTTTTTATTAAGTCTTTTGGACCAATATAAAGTTTGATTCTTTGCCCATTCACTTTGAAGACACTACCATCTTCATTTTCAAGCTCGACTACTCCAGATGAGTAGACTTGGTTAATTTTGAATGAACCCGACCATTTAGACTTCAACTTACCTGGAAATAGCTTCAGTCTGGAGTTGAAAAGAAGTACCAAATCACCTTTCCTAAATTCTCTCTGTTCAATCCTTTGATCATGGTATTTCTTCATCTTCTCCTTATACAAGTCGACTCTTTCATAAGCCCTAAGATAGAATTCATCCATCTCATTTATCTGTTCCAATCTTAGATCAGTTGCTTCCTTCCAATGCATATTCAGCCTTTTGAGAGCCCACAAGGCCTTATGCTCAAGCTCGATTGGCAAATGACATGCCTTCCCATAGACTAGATGATACAGTGACATACCAATTGGTGTCTTAAAAGCAGTTCAATATGCATACAAGGCGTCATCTAGCTTTTGAGACCAATCTTGCCTATTCGCATTCACATTTTTGGCGAGAATGGCCTTAATCTCATGATTTGATACCTCCACTTGCCCACTAGTTTGTGGGTGGTACGGAGTTGCTACTCGGTGTTACTTTACTCCATACTTCGCCAAAACATCCCTGAAAGCTTTATTGCAAAAATGGGATCCCCCATCACTTATGATTGTTCTTGGTACTCCAAAACAGGAGATATGTTCTTCTTTAGAAATGCTATAACTCTTTTTCCTTCATTTTCAGCCAAAGCAACAGCTTCTACCCATTTTGAGGCATAGTCCATAGCTACTAGGATGTATTTTGACCTATATAAGTTTACAAAAGGGACCATAAAGTTGATACCCCATACATCAAACAACTCCACTTCCATTATTTTGGACATTGGCATCTCATGGCGTTTGGAGATTGATCCTTGCCTCTAACATTGATCACATCTACGAACAAACTCATATGCATCTCTGAATAGCGTAGGAAAATAGTAGCCACTCTGCAATACTTTCTGGGCAGTACGATCACCTACATGGTGACCACCAACAGGTGAAGCATGGCATGCTTCCAAAATACTCAACACTTCTACATCTGGGACGCAACGCTTAATAACACCATCTGCACATCGCTGAAAAAGATAGGGCTCATCCCATAAATAATAGGTCACATCATGAAGGAACTTTTTCCTTTGGTGAAAGAAAATATTATCCGGCATCACCTCACTTACCACGTAGTTTGCAAAATCAGCATACCACGGAATCTGCTCAGGCTTCGCAGCTAGTATCTTCTCATCCGGGAAGGAATCACCAATATCTAACTTGTCCTTGATTTCTTGTTCGCATTCAAGTCTGGATAAGTGATCATCCACCTGATTTTCATATCCCTTACGATCCTTTACCTCAAAATCGAATTCTTGAAGCAACAATACCCACTGGATCAATCTCGGCTTTGCATCTTTATTTGCCATTAAATACCTCAGAGCTGCATGATCCGTGTGGACCACCACCTTGGTCCCTAGCAAATATGCTCTGAATTTCTCAAAGGCATAGACTACATCTAGGAGCTCCTGTTTGGTGATAGTGTAGTTCTTTTGAGCCCCATTCAGGGCTTTGCTGGCATAATAGATTAGATGAAATAGCTTATCCTTTTTTTGCCCCAACACAGCTCCAAGCGCCACCCCGCTAGCATCACACATTAGTTCAAATGGCTTTGTTTGGTCAGGAGTAATAATAACTGGAGTCACCACTAATTTCAACTTAATGCATTCGAACGCCTGTCTGTAGTCATCATCAAAAGAGAACTTGGCCTCCTTTTCAAGAAGTTTGCATAATGGGTTTGCAACCTTTGAGAAATCTTTTATAAATCTACGATAGAATCCTGCATGGCCAAGAAAGCTACACATCCCTTTTACAGATATGGGTGGAGGTAGTTTCTCGATGACCTCAACCTTGGCCCTATCCACCTCAATACCTTTTGCAGAAATTTTATGACCGAGAACAATGCCTTCCTTCACCATGAAGTGGCATTTTCCCAGTTAAGGACCAGATTAAACTCATCACACTGCTGTAATACTTGACTTAAATTCAGCAAACACAGGTCAAAGGAATCTCCAACAATTGAAAAGTCATCCATGAAGACCTTCAAGGTGTCCTCAACCATATTAGAGAAGATTGACATCATGCACCTCTGGAAAGTGGTCGGTGCATTGCATAAACCAAAGGGCATCATTTTAAAAGCAAATATGCCGTATGGGCACGTGAACGTCGTCTTCTCCTGATATTTAGGAGCAATGGAGATCTGGTTATACCCCGAATAACCATCTAAGAAATAGTACCAACCCCTACCTACCAATTGATCGAGCATCTGGTCCATGAATGGCATTGGAAAGTGATCCTTTAGTGTCCACGAGTTGAGCTTTCGGTAGTCCATACACACCCTCCACCCAGTGACAGGCATGAGTGGGATCAATTCGTTCTTCTCGTTGGCCACTACCGTCATGCCCCCTTTCTTGGGCACACACTATACAGGACTCACCCATTTACTGTTTGAGATTGGGTACACCACCCTTACATCTAGCCACTTGATGATTTCTTTCTTAACCACCTCTTACATAGGTGGGTTCAAGCGACGCTGATGCTCAATAGTAGGCACACAATCTTTCTCTAGCTGAATCTTGTACATACATATGCCAGGAGAGATACCAATGATATCTGTAATAGTCCACCCAATATCTCTCTTATACCTCTTAAGAACAGAGATGAGAGCTTCCACCTGTTGTTCACCCAGATCAGCAAATATAATAACCGGCAGTGTATTTCCACTACCCAAGAACACATACCTCAGATGACTGGGTAACTCTTTCAATTCTAACACCGGTGGCTTATCAAAGGATGGCTTCGCTGGTGGTAAAGGTCGATTCTTAAGGTCAAGATCAAGATTCTTAGGGGCATAAGAATATGTCCCTATTCCTGTCAAAGAACAAATGGTTTCTTCATACTCCTCAATATCCTCACGATTAAAATTCATAAGCGCGGCAGCTAATGGCTCGACAACAAGCTGATCCTCTATAGATAGTTCCTACTCGTCCTCATAATAAACATCAACTATAGAGGACACACTCATTTCTTTGTGCTGCTTCATTGATTTGCATACATAGAAATGTACCACTTCATCATTCATCCAAAATAAGAACTCATTCACTCGCAAATCAATCAACACACTTTTGGTTGCGAAGAAAGGTCGACCCAAGATTATGGGCACCTCAAAATCCACCTCGCAATCCAAAATGACGAAATCCGCCAGGAAAATGAAGGTATCCACCTTCACCAATACATCATATAGAATACCAATAGATCATTTTACTGACCTATCCACCATTACAAGTCGCATATTAGTTGGTGTAGGATCTCCCAAATCCATCGTTTTATCAATAGCTAGCGGTATCAGATTAATGCTAGCCCCCAAATCACATAAAGCTTTAGGAAAATCCAAATACCCAACCGTGCATGGAATAGTGAAAGCTCCCAGATCTGCCTCCTTCTGTACTAAGGACCTTGTGGCAATCGCACTGCAATGATGGAAATTATCTACCAGTTCATAGTTTGCTGCCCTTTTCTTTATCAAAAGGTCCTTCATGAATTTGGCATACCCTGGAATTTGCTCTAGTGCCTCTACCAAAGGCACATTAATAGTCAGATGCTTCAGCATGGTCATGAATTTACTGAACTTAGTGTCATCATCCTTCTTCTTTAGTCTCTGAGGAAAAGAGGGTGGTGGTTTTGGGAGAGTTTTCTCCACCACTTTCTTTTCCTTGTTTTTCTCATCTTCAAACTCATCTGACTGCTGACAGTTGGGTGTAGTATCATGAATGATCTCGTAAGGATTTTCATCCTCTACGGTATGATCATAATCTACTTCATCAATATGCTATGCTATACCATCAACTACCGGCTTACCCACAGATGGGTTTTCCAACACCTTACCACTCCAGGTAGTAATTTCCATACATGACCCATCCTTCATTGGATTTTACACTGTATCACTTGGTAGAGTGCCAGTCTTCTTTTGATTAAATGTCACAGAAAGTTAACTAATTTTCTGCTCTAACTATTTTATAGAAGTGGAATGTGAATCAACCAATTGATTCATCGAAGACAAATCATTTTTCACCTTAGCTACTACCGTGTTAGTTTCCTCTACTCCCTTTAATAGTTTAGCCATCATGTCCTCCATGGACATCTTCCCAGAGTTAGATGCAGCAGCTTCACGATTCCCAGGAGAAATATATAAACCACTCTTATCATTCTTATTCTTCCAATTTCCTTGGTCTCGGTCCTTGTATCTATATTTCTCATAGTAGCTCCAACCTTGGTTTCCTTGGCCACTGCCTCGGGAACCCCCCTGATTATTCAAGTAATTTGCTTCCTCCTCAGAATCGGAGTCAGCTCTTCCCTGTGATGCAATAGATTTAACCTTCTCTGTTTTTCCTGATAATAAATTCTTAGTAAGAAAGTCCATCTGCATTTTTATGTGAGCCATATCTTGGTCACGTTCCTCTTCCCTTCGCCTCTGTTCTGCAGTCATGCCAATAGATACAGTAGATCTTGCTACCTCAGAATCCCTGGCACGCCATGATCTACTCTTCTTTGTCATACGATCAAGCATTTTAGACACCTCAAGAAAAGTGAGGTCCATGAATGACCCACCCACAGCATTATCCACCACTGGCTTAGTCACCAAATTCAAGGCCCTATATAATATCTCTTTTAGGTGGATGTTGGTCATCTGATGATTTAGACACTGTGTGAGCTTTTTATTGAACCTCTCCCAAGTTTCATGAAGAGCTTCAGTTGGAAGCTGCTGAAAATTACTGATTTCATCTCTTAACTGTGACCTCTTGGATGGCGGAAAGAACCTTTCTAAGAAAACATCTTTCAATTGCCTCCAATTATTAATAGAGTCAGGGGTTAGCCCATTCAACCATAATGTTGCTTCTCCAGAAAGACATAATGGGAATAATCGCAGCCGAATAGCATTTTGCCGCACTCCCGGATTGGCAAACGACTTGCATGTTGAAATGAAGTTGATCAAATGCATATTCGGGTCATGACCAGCAAGTACACCGAACATTCCCTTCAGATACAACAACTGGATCATCGTACTCGTAATATTAAACTTGGCTCCGGGTGCTAAGGGCGGAGGAATAATAGCCCCTGTGGCACCAACCCCATCCAACTCATCCTCATCATCATCAAGAGCACCGGTGTTCGGGTCACATTCTAGCTTGACGATTTCTGTTGACATTCCTGTTTACTGGTGCAACTTCATCATCTGCACGCGTTGGATTAAGTAACTCGTCATCACCTAGGTTTTCATCGTCTGGGTTTACTTCCCGGACAACATTATCAGCATTTTTCTGATTCACTTGAGCGGCTGCTAGAGAAGCTAATCTAGCTTACTCCTGCTGAGCAGCTACCCTTTCTAGGTCCCGTTGACCATCCATTCTGCCAATAAGATGTTGTTTAAGATTAATAGGTAATAATGGTTGACCCGATCTTCGCATACTTGGCATGCAAAACACTCAATCTGCATGAAACAAAAACAACAAACAAAAAGTAAAATTTAAGAATCTTTGACCAAATGGTCGATTAACAATCACAAACTTAGTTGACATCCGTATTCCTCAGCAACAGAGCCAAAATTTGATTCACCCAAATTACAACTCTTGGTAGAAAGTGTAAGCGGTCGCTGTCAAATATAGAACCCAACTAGGTTGGGTGTCGAATCCCACAGGGAATACTGTGCTCACTAAGTATTGTAATCATAACTGGACTGTTGATCAGAGGTTCCTGAAAAAAAGGGTTTTTGGGTTTTAACTTATAAAATAATTAATTGTAACAAGAGTATTTCAATGAATGATTCTCTTTGTAATTCGTAACTTTATGAGATTAAACAAACCAGGGTTATGGTCACCAAAATACTAGCACTATTCGGGTTATGAATCATTTATGAGTTCCACTTAGCAAATTCAATTGCAAGAAGGGTTGAGTCCTATTCTTTATCCATTAGTTTCTCAACCTAAGTGGATAGATTATCCTCTAATTCTCTCAAACTCAAAGGATGCATTGTTCTTTCAGCCCATTTCTCATGTAAGCTAATCCTGTTAGGGCATTTGCCATTACTCTAAAGGTTAGAGCCCTTAGAATTCATGTAAACACTTTCTTTTCCCAACAAACAAATTCCTTTCAGACAAGTGATGTTCTTGGGCTTCCTCTTTAAGATTGCAACCAAGAAAAGTCATGAAATTGAAGAAAGGTTTACACAAAATCATTTAATCATGGAACTTAATTTGATTCGCAACCCATAGATGTGTTTCACATTATGGATCTCATAACCCTAGTTATGGGATTTTAGCCACAATATTCCATAGAAGAAGAAGAAGTAAATCTTGTATTATTCATCAATTAGATTAAGAATTTAATTACAAAGAATCCCAAGAATCAGTTCTTGAATCTTCAATAATCAATGTTTAATGATAAATTTCTCCAAGATCTAAAGAATCCCCAAAGTACTAGATCACAGAGAGTTTCAATAGAAGATAAAGCTTGTAGAAGATAAAAGATGCGTTCTTAACCCTAAAATTTAGTATTTATATGTTCCCTAATAAAAAAAGAATTTAAAATTTAAAAGCAGAAAAGTCGTGTCCCAGCTGACGGTCCATATGGTGGTCCGTCAAAGTGCTGATGGTCCACTATCTGGTCCATCACTCGTTTCTTCCAAATTGCAGTTTCTGGATAAGACCTGACGGTGACAATGGCGGTCCATCACAAGACTGACGGTCCCCATATTGACCGTCACTAATTCCCTCTGAAAGAGTTGACGGTCCATCTGGTGGTCCGTCGCATGGATAACGGTCTGCCATGTTGATCGTCACAAAATCCTTCTGAGAGGAGGTTTCTGGATAAGGGTTGACGGTCCACTAGGTGCTCCGTCACATGGATGATGGTCCACCACGTGGTCCGTCACTCAAGTCATTACCATACCATGTTCTGGTTTGCCTTTACGGTACACCAGGTTGTCCGTCGGAAGACTGACGGTCCACCATTTTGACCGTCAAACTCACTTTTCTGCTATTTTTTCCAGCTTTCTTCTGTGGTTATCTCCTTTCACTGGAAACACTAAAAACTTTATTAAATAACACTTTGGTTGCTTGAAAACATACAATTTTCCTTAGAAAATTATGCTAACTGTTCCGTAAGATACCGGAACATCGATACTATTAAAACATGATGTTTAATCCTTCATGTACTTGAATCACGGCCTAGCCTTGGCTTGAATTATTTGGGTTGTTACAACTATATTATTTTTTCTCCTCTTTGTTGTACCTATTAATATGATTATGTTCATATGCAACAAGGTTACTTGATGGTTCATCATATGTCATTTTGTGCAGATCTCCATCTTCAAAATTAGCAAACTCTATCTCTCATGCTTTAGGAATACTTCTCACAAGATTCATAACTTAAGATTATTTGAATATATCATTCCCAATTATTTGAGTTCACTAACAATCTCATTAAACTATGAAGCATAGATTCCACTCCTTTCTCATCACTCATTTGAATATTTCATAGTTATTAACAAATGCACCAATCCTGGATTCTTCCACTTATGTAGTACCTTCATAAGTTACTTCATGTTTATCCTACATCTCCTTAGTTATCTCGTATATGTAGATTTTATCGTACTCCTATCTTGGCTTTTTCCCATTTGATCTTTTCTCACGTGTGGTTAAGCAACATTTTGTTAGACCTTCTTGGATACTAACTGTCACACCTCTTTTTTAACCAAAAGATTGATTTTAAGTTTGAAAGGGTTTTATTATTAAAGTGACAAAATGAAAATTTATTTCGAAAAGGATTATTTACATTTAAACTCAGAGTCACCACTTGGCAAATCGGGTGTGCCAAGTCACCTTTGAAAATCCCTTTCAAAATGATTTTGAATCTTTTAAACTGATCTGTGAACAGAAATTCTGATTAAGGAATACTGTTGACCAAGGGGAAGGTGTTAGGCACCCTTTAATCCCGAGGTTCAACAATGGTTTCTTGGTGGGGGTATATCGACTAATTTGACACTATGAATGTATAAACCACACAAAAACATACATGCTAATCAATCAAACAAACAAACAAAACAAATCCAAAATTATAGTGTCCAGTCCAATTTTTACAACCCGAAATAAAGAGGTACTGATAAATAAGCCTATGCTAATCCTAAACTACACTCCAATGCTTTACCCGATGCCTCGGGCCTTGATCACGAGCCTCCTTTGCATACATGATACTTTGAGGCATTCCCCGGTGAATAAGTACAATGTGACCTCGGGGCATTCCCCGGTGAATGAATACAGTTGATGAGATGTAAATAAAGTGGAGAAATCATTCAACACAGACATTCACACATTCAATGACATAGGATCCTATGAATTGCCTACCCCGAAACCTAAAATTTGCCTATCAATTTCCGCCTAAAACATGATACTATCAATTTCAACAATTTCCATCAATGAATAAAAAATAATCAACATTTACCTTATCAATCTTTTAATTCCCACCCCCAATTCTATACTCAAATTATCAATTTCAAATCTCAAATGATATCATATTATCACACCATATATAATCGATTAAAACAAGCAACACATCAAAAAAAGTAGCAATTCATCACTAATCAAGATCAACCAACATGCGATATTAAATCCAATGCGTGGATATCATCAATAATGAAATATAAAGAGGGAAAGAGTAAAATTGAACCTCAATTTGAAGCTTTTGAACTAAATGTTATTCGAACAAAAAGTGTCTGCACCCAGAAAACTCGAACTGAACCTCAAACGAGCAAACACAAAATTCCCAACTCGACTGACCAACCCAAAATATAGAAAACCCCAAAACAATTTCGCACAAATGAGACCGAGACAGAAAATAACCATTCGAAACTCCGATGCTATTGACCCATTAGTACATTTGCCATTTTTCTCGATTACAAGTGATGGAGATGGATTGAACTCGATGATTTACTTGTTTTCTGGTGGATACCTGTCATTTTCCAGTGAATATCATTAGAATCAGAGTGCATCAGGCCGGTTTCAGTCGATTTGGGACTGATTTTGCTAATTTCGGTGAGTTCTCACCAATATCAATGGGTTACCCGATGATTTTTTGCTATTTTCTGGCGAAGATAAGGTTGACAGAATAGTAACATGATAGGGACTGTTGTTTCTCTCCTTTCTCTCTCTCGCATCTCAGTTTCTCCTCCGATCTCTCTCTCTCACTTAAACTGTGTTGCTCTCCATCAATCTCTTTTTTGAAATTTTTCACTGTATTTTCTCTGTGTGTGTGACCGTATGTTGATGATGGTCAGGTGTTCTTCAATGGCCCTTTTTCTGTGAGTGTGTGTGTCTTCTGTGTGTGAATGGTCTATTCAGAAAAAGTTAAGAGGAGATCTCTTTTTCTAGTGCCTCCTCTATCTCTTATGTGTGAGAGAAATGAAATATGGTGGTGTATATATATGGTAGGCCCCCCTGTATTGTGCATTGATATCATGGTGAGGTGAATTTTGTATTATATGTATTATGTAAAAATGGAAATTCCAGTAGGCCCCACCCCTTTTTATATGAATTCTCTATTCCCTGATGTGCTCCATCCGTGAGAAATATGTATGTAATCCATGAGTGGGGAAGGGTATGTGGGCGTAGGGGTTAGGTGGGTTAGTGTAGAGAGGTGGGTGAGTTAGTTAGGATAATGTTTGTTAGGATAAGGGAATATTAGGGATGTTAGGGATTTATTGAAATTTTGTTATTTTTTTGTATTTTTGTGGGGTATAATCACATGGGTGAGGGTGTAGGATAATGTGAGGTGCAAATGGATGAATTAGGTTTTTGGGAGGGACAAAATTAGGTGTCTACATCATGCCCCTTTTTTGATGTAAACATAAAGTATTTTCAGATAAAAAAGTAGACAATGAGACAAAATTTTGATCCGACCATTATTAAAAGAAAGAAAGAGAAGGAAGAAGGACAACTGAGTTGACTCAGGACATCCTACCTACTAAAGTTATGAGGGAATCACATCACATGCATCTCAAAGGGTTGGAAGGAGAGGAGCTATACCGAGTTGGAGAGTTGAGTGAGGCCCTGTCGAGGTTCCGGTTCGCAGCTCTGTCATTACATCAAAATGAAAATTACAAGTTAAAACATGAATGAAATTACAAAATTCCTATCTATGCAGCTTCTTTTGGACTCTTGACTTGAGTTTCTGATGCTTTCAAAATTGACAAAAGATCTGATTTTCTTTGGGGTTGAACTTGAGAATAAATTCTTTCTCCATACAAAATTTGATGTTGGAGATGAACTCACAAATCGACCATGTTCTGTCGGTAGTACTTCTGAACCTTGATCCTGAATTTGAAAATCTTCACCCTATTCTTCAGGCGGGCTCCTGACTTACAACTTCTTCACCTTGTTGCTTGACTTCCCATTTCATTGCCCTATTCTCCAGGCAGTCTCTTGACTTGCTATTTTTGATCTTTTGATTTTCAACTTCACCGCCCTGTTCTTCGGGTGGGTTTCCGACTTATAATTTCCTCACTTTATTGTCTTTCAGTTGTTTCACCTTGTTACTTGATTTTTTCAATCTCTTCACCTTGTTGCTTGACTTTTAATTTCTTCACCTTGTTGCTTGACTTTCAATTTCTTCATCCTATTCTTCAGGCGGGTTCCTGACTTGCAATTTCATTAACCCTATTATGCGGGTGGGCCCCGCGACTTGTAATTTCATCACCCTTGTTCTTCAGGCGGGATCCTAAATTTTAATTTCATCACCCCTATTCTTTGGGTGGGCCTCCCGACTTGTAATTTTCTCGCTAAATTCTCCGGGAGAGCTCCCAACTTTTACTTATATCACCCCTATTTTTCGGGAGGGCCTCCCAACTTACAATTTCATCACCCTTATTCTTCAAGCGGGCTCTTGACTTTTAATTTCATCACACCTATTCTTCGGGCGGGCCTCCCGACTTGCCATTTCCTCGCTCTGTTCTCTGGGCGAGCTCCCTACTTTTAATTTTATCACCTCTATTCTTTGGGCGGGCCTCCCGACTTGCAATTTCATCACCCTTGTTCTTCAAGCGGGCTCCTGACTTTCAATTTCATCACCCCTATTCTTCGAGCGGCCCTCCCGACTTGCAATTTCTCATCCAGTTTTCAAGGCGGGCTCCTGAAATCAAAATCAAAACTAAAACAAAAATTATCCCAAAACAAAGATTATGTTAAAGAAAGATTCCATATTTTAGAAAAATAAAGTCTCACTATCTAGAAGGTCCTAAAGTGAAGTTCCCTATAACATGAATTACTTTTAATTTTTTCTGCAGTTTTTATCAAAAGCTTTTACGGGTGTCAAACCCAATCACAACTACTCACAACAGTGCATATAACAAAGATGAATCAAGATTCTGATCAACAAATTCCCCCTTTAGGGTAATATTGACTGACTGAGACCAATAAGTCCCTCTTTTAAGAATGAAAGTGAGAGGTTCTTACTAAAAGTGCATCTTTTTAGAATTAACGGTTCAAATTAGGAAATGCACCTCCTAGCCATGAGACATGAAAAACCCAAATTAGAGAATGTGTCTCTTAGGGTTGCAAGATGATAAGTTTTACCATAATTAAGATTACCAAACCTGTATAGAAACATTGCTTTTGCATTTGCAAAAATGAGGAATTGCACCTCTGGATATTTGCTCTTTGAAGCCTTTGATTTGAAACCAACAACTGTTCCTGTTTCATACAAAGAAAACTTGTGAGTTTAAAATGGGGTGGTTGGCTTGCGGCTTTGGTATTTGAGGAGATTTCTCTTGCACTTGTCCAATTTAGATCTTGCTTCCAACCATTACCATTTTCCATTGACTTGTTGCACCATTGGTCCAAACTCAGAATATTATGAGTGCCTCTGAAACAAACACAGTATCTCTTCTTTGTTATGTTTCTCAGACAATCCCCTTTAAACCTTGGTATTTCCATGATTTTCCCAAATTTGTGTGTTGACAATAACCTTCTGCACGCATTGTTCTGACTTGCAATATTGTTTCTTTCATGTGTCGGTCCATTGTCTTGCTTTGTGTAGTTGAAGAAGCTGGTAGACAGTTTTGAAATCTTTTTTTACTTGTCTTGACATGGACTTGACTCAAAGACAACAGAAAAATGACGATAATTTTTTTTATTTGGATAACTGACTCAAGAAAATAAAATAAAAACACAGAGAAGAAAGAAAAGACAATGAATGTCCCTATTTGAAATAAAGAAACGAAAAATTTATCTAAAAATGACAGTCAACTCTAATGATTATGCCATGAATTTTGGATTAATCTTCCTGATCTTTCTATCCATACTTTCTACCAGTTGTTTTTGAGTTAATGATCTTGAAACTGAGTTACTTCCTTAGGTCAAATGCATTCAACACCTCATTCGGCCAGTGACACCTTGAAAGATTTTTGCCAACAAGCCTCTCTCATTTTCTCTCAGCTTACCATTGCCTTATGGTGTCTGTGAGGGTTTTCACCAATAAGAATCTCTTATTTTTATTTCTCTCAAATTACCATCGCCTCATGCTGCCCGTGAGGGTTTTCACCAATAAGACTCTCATTTTTATTTCTCTCCTGATTCCTTATGCTGAGGAAGACAAGTAGTTCTCGGAATGCATCATCATATACATTGCATGCTTAGCCTTAATATTCTCAAAGATTGATCTAAAGGTCTTTCTTTCATTGTGACTTGGCTTTCGGATAAGGTTAGAAAGAACGGATGGCATGGGGCCCAAACGATACTTGAAATGGGGTAGGACTTACAACTTTTGGAATCGACTCAAACAATGAGGATTAACTCATGCCCCAGTTTCTTTTGACTGGACAATTCTAAATTTTTTATTTTTTTGGACCGAGCCTAGAGTAGGGCAGCCTACGTATCTCACCCCCAAAAGAGGAGAATCAGGTCACGCGTAGTTCCGACAGGTTCTTCTTTTGCTTAATTCTGGTTTCCACTTTTTTATTGACTCTTTCTCCCTTTGAAACTTTTCTAACTCGATTTTTTCTAGGCACTCTTCTTTGTTCTTTATTTTTGGACATATTTTTTTTTTCTTCTTTTTTTTTGAAAATTTTCTAACTCTATTATTTTGCTTGCCACTTTTCGTTTGACTCTATCTTGATTCCAAAAGAAGGGTATGAAAGAAAATATGACTAAATCTCAAATGGGGTAAACAAAGGATGACACGATCTTTGGGTAGCAGAATGAAATGCCTTTGGTATATCAATCCTTGAAAATGTAAGTACATATCATGCAATATGAAAGTGAAAGATGAAAATCATTTGTGACATCTTTTAAGAATTAACTTTGACTGAGTCTGTGCGTCACTACTCTTGTACTTTATTCAACATATCACTCCACTTTTGTTGTACATTCCTCATGCTGAAGGACTCATGACTCCGTGGAACTGATTTTCTATTCCTTTTGATGTACGATCACACATCCACTATTTGACCTAATTGATACATCTCTTTCAATTGATGACCAAGTTATTCTTGTGATTCTCAAAATAATTGCCTTGATTTTCAAAGAAAGCTTCAACTCGTCACCAAATGTCTCAACACTCTACCTATTTCCTCAGATATTTTTTCTAAATTTAACCCTTTGATTCAATGTTCATGCTTAAAGTGGATTTTATGATCTAGCTGAAAATTTCGCAAACATAAAATGTACTGTGTAAAAAAATGAATAACACATTTTTAAAACACAAAGGGAAAAGGGACACCTCATTTAGTTAAAATAAAATATAGAAGGGTTTGAACATAAATGACAAAGGGACAAAACAAGATAGATCCCGAACTACAACCCTAAAATAATTCGGATAACAAAAATAAAACAAAACGAACTACCATACCTCTTCCTAGTAGGGAGAGGGGAGACTTCTTAATTGCTCAGCCTGGCATCCTAGCCACTGGTTTACATATCAGCATGACTAATGCTTTCCTCACTGTTAATGTTCTGCACCATAATTAACTTATCTTAAATCATCTTTGCAATTTCTCTTTTCAAAGTACGACAATCTTAAATACTGTGACCCAGAACATCAGAATGATATGCATATAGTACATTAGGATCAAAACTTCTTGAATGCAGGTTAGGACTATACCTAATGAGATGAGTGATCATTCCTCACTGTACCAATCTCTGTAATAAACTAGCATACGACTCTCCAATTGGTGTGAAGCTATCTCTCGACTTCTGCCTCATTTTATTATTTGACTTGGATCGAACATCGGGCCTAGAAGGGCTTTGACATATTTGGGGAGTTAGAGGATGACTATGAGGAGTTGGTGCATGCCATTGTGAGTAAGAAAAGAGTTGAACATATGGTTGTGTGCAGTATACTAGATATGAAGGTGGGGAAATAGAGTATAATGGATTTTGGGAGGGATTATAGAGATCTTGGGTATGAACTTAGGCTTGGGACTGATGGTAATGACGACGTCATTTTGTTGGATGTTCCCGTTCTCCAACTACAATAGCAGTTGTATCTTTCTTATTCTTCTTCTCTCCGGTTTCCCTTACTTGATTGCAATATTGTCCCAAATGTTTCACGAATTTCTCAAGTTGTCTTGCTCCTCAAGTTTTGATATTTCAAGGATTGGAGGAAGGTTAACACTTGAAGACATACCCCAGTCTTTGTATGTAACATATTTTTTACCCATAGGTCCTAGGGAACTTTTCCTAACATTTTCTATACTCTTCATTTTTCCAACCATTTTCTCTGGCTCTTCTGGAAAGCTAGACTTCTGGTTAAGAAATTTTAGTGGTCTAATTAACATTGACGTGGGCTTGGGAGTATAGCAATGATTATCAAGAGTATTGAACATGGTTCCACTAGCATATCGGGGTAGCACAACCATTGGATTGATAGCCGAAGTGAAAGCCTCAAGCAAAAGGTTGAGCAACAAAAGCACAGGTAGTATGTGGTGCTGTCAATGTAGTAGGCTTATACTGAGAAGCTAGAAGAAAAGTGGTGGAAGAATTGGGATGTTTTTGGATTGGAAGGAATTCTGAGTCATGTTGTAGTGCATCAACAACAATAGGAAACTGACTTTCCGATTTTGATGAAAAACTTAAGGTATTTGTAGGATCAATAGCAGGAAATGGAGGAGGAGGCAACCCACTGGCCCAAGCTCGGTGCATTTCATTCATTTGTTGTCTTGGTCTCCTAATCTCTTGCTTTAAACTCTCTTTTCATGACTCTTTGTTTGATTCATGAGGTCACTCTCTATATCCTTGTTGTACATAGCTAAATCTTTTTTTAGATTTGGTGTGATGTGTAGGACCAGCCAAAATGCCACAAACCAACCACCTAAAACTAACTGAACAAGAGATAACAAATGTGTTAGAGTTCAACACTTTCTCAAAATCTTTTTTGGTTTTTCTTTTTCTTTGGAAAAGATCACCGAACCCAATAAGGGCAGATCTCACTCTCGAGAGAGGATAATCAGGTGTGCGCAGTTCGTGAAGTTAGGCCAAAATGGCAAGTCAAACCTTTTTTTCTTTTTTTTTCTTTTTCTTGAAACTTTAGAAGAAAAGGAAGTAACAAAGTATCAAAAGAATTGACGAAAATCTTTTTGAATTTTTCAGCTTTAACATCCTATACAAAATGAAACCTATGATTACCAAACAAAATCTTTTTGGGTTTTCGATTTTGAATTTCATTCAAAAATGAAACTTGAAACTATTAAAGGAAAAT
This sequence comes from Capsicum pubescens, assembly GCA_030864215.1. NCBI lineage: Eukaryota > Viridiplantae > Streptophyta > Magnoliopsida > Solanales > Solanaceae > Capsicum > Capsicum pubescens. The sequence goes on from CM061544.1 coordinate 113,552,485, forward strand.
CTTTTTGTGGTTTCCTTTTAGAGATGTATATGATACCTACTCTAAATGAAGAGTGAAGAAAATCTTTTCTAATTCTTCAGATTCCTATACAAAATGAAACCTATAATTACCAAAGAAAAATCTTTTTGGGTTTTTTGAATAAGATCCCCGAACCCATAATAGGTTGCCTATGTATCTCACTCCCGAGAGAGGAGAATCAGGGGTGCGTAATTCGTCTAGATTGGACAATTAAGGATTAGATAACAAACTAAAACTTAACTTGAGAGACACGATTACTGACAGACTATGAAAGTAAAATCTTTTTTTTGGGGTTTTAATCAGACACTTCATATAGAACTGACATCAACAACTATGAAAGAAAAATCTTTTTGGTATTTTCGTTATATGAAATGTACAAAACTTCTATCATTTCTGAATTTTCTTTTATAAAAACTCCTAAAAAATCTTTTTAAAAATTTCGAATTATGAATGCTTGCTAAAGAAGACAAAGGAAAATCTTTATGATGTTTTCGTTTTTTTTTTCGAAAAATGAGTGCAAAAAGTAAAAAATCTTTTTGGATTTTTGAATTGTGAAAAACGAAAGCCATAAAGAACTTTAAAAAAATCTACGAAACACTCTTTTTTTATTCCCCTTTTCTTTTTCTCTTCTTTTTTTCATTTGTTGTCAAGATTTCTTGCCTACGCACTTTACTTCTAACACATGTTTTTCCCAAGTCAGTCCATCAAATGGCCACGTTACCCTCTAAAATGCATCATTTATCACGTAGGGATGCTTTAAAGGTGAGTCTCCTACAAAGGGCCATGCGGGTCCCACTAGGTCTCAATATGATGCAGATAAGCATGACCTAAAGGCTGACCTACGTTGGGATCCACTAACAAGGTTGTTTGGGGGAGCGTATGGTCGATAGTGGCTGCGAGAGATTTCCACCCACTCCATAACACCGATGGCTCCCCATCCTAAAATAAGGGTGACTCAACTACAAGTCATGTACAATATGTGTACTACGTACTTGTTGCAGAAATAATGACTCGGGTTATGCACATGATGCCAGGTATAAAGCGGTAACACATAAGAAAAACTGTAAACACGTAGCACGTAGGCACTCAACAATGATAAAATAAATACAAAAAATAACACAAAAATGCTTATACACCCATAATGTCAAACTAAGCCAATACAACTCAAAAATAAGCTCGAATTCTGAAAAATTTCCCCAACAGAGTCGTCAGAGGTGTCACACCCCTTTTTAACTAAAAGATTGATTTTAAGTTTGAAAGGGTTTTATTATTAAAGAGACAAAATGAAAATTTGTTTCAAAAATGATTATCTATATTTAAACTCAGAGTTGCCACTTGGTAAATCGGGTGTGCCAAGTCACCTTTGAAAATCCATTTTAAAAATAATTTTGACTCTTTTAAACTGATCCGCAAATAGAGATTTCGGTTAAGGAATTCTGTTGACCGAGGGGAAGGTGTTAGGAACCCCTTGATCCCGTGGTTCGACCACGGTCGCTTGGTGGAGCATATCAGATAATTTGACACTATGAATATAGAAACCATACAAAAACACACAAACCAATCAATCAAACAAACAAACAAAATAAATCCAAAATTATAGTGTCCGGTCCTATTATTACAACCTGAAATAAAAAGGTACTGAGAAGTAAGCCTACACTAATCCTAAAATACGCTCCAATGCTTTACCCAATGCCTCGGGCCTTAATCATGAGTGTCCTTTACATACATGATACTTTGGGGCATTCCCCATTGAATAAGTACAATGTGACCTCGGGGCATTTCCCACCGAATGAATACATTTGATGAGATGTAAATAAAGTGGAGAAATCATTCAACACAGACATTCACACATTCAATGACATAGGATCCTACAAGTTGCCTACCCCAAAACCTAAAATTTACCTATCAATTTCTGCCTAAAACATGATACTATCAATTTCACTAATGTCCATCAATGAATAAAAAATAATCAACATTCACCTTATCAATCTTTTAATCCTTACCCCCAATTCTATACTCAAATTACCAATTTCAAATCTCAAATGATATCATATCATCACACAATATATAATCGAGGGAATTAAGAACCAAATCAAATAAAGTAGCCATTCATCACCAATCAAGATCAACCAACACAGATATTCAATCCAATGCACGAATATCATCAATAAAAAAATAAAAAAAAAAAAGAAAAAGTAGAATTGAACCTCAATTTGAAGCCTTCGAACTCAATGTTATTCGAATAAAAAGAGTCTAGACATGAAAACCTCAAACCATACCTCAAATGAGCAAACACAAAATTCCCAACTCGACTGACCAACCCAAAATATAGCAAACCCCAAAAAAAATTTGCACTAATGAGACCGAGATAGAAAATAACTATTTAGAACTTTGATTTTACTGACTCGGTAGGACCCTCGCCATTTATATCAATTACAAGAGATGGAGATGGATTGAACTCACTGATTTACTTATTTTTCGACGGATACCTGTCATTTTTTGGCGAATATCACTAGAATCAGACCGTAATAGGTCGGTTACAGTTGATTTGGGACTGATTTTTCTAATTTCGGCAAGTTCTCGTCAATCTCAATGGGTTACTCGATGAGTTTTCACTATTTTTCGGTGAAGAAAAGGTCGTCGAAATAGTAATGTGATGGGGACTTCTATTTCTCTCCTCTCTCTCTCCCGTGTCATAGTTTCTCCTCCGCTCTGTCTCTTTCTCTCTCTCACTTAAACTGTGTTGCTCTCCATCAATATCTTTTTTAATTAATTTTTTCACTGTGTTTTCTCTGTATGTGTGCCAGTATGTTGATGATGTTTACCTGTTCTTCAATGGAGTGTGTTCTACGTGTATGTGCATTCCGGTGAGAGTGAGTGTGTGTATCTTTTGTGTATGAATGATCGATTCAGAAAAAATGAAGGAGATCCCTTTTTCTAGTGCCTATGTATGGTGGGACCCACTGTAATATGCGTTGATATCATGGTGTATCTTTTGTGTATCTTTTGTGTGTGAGAGAAATTAAATATGGCAGTGTATATGTATGGTGGGACCCACTGTAATATGCGTTGATATCATGGTGAGGTAAATTTTGTAGTATATGTATTGTGTAAAAATGGAAATTCTAGTGGGTCCACCCTTTTTTGTATGAATTCTCTATTCTCTATGTTGTGCTCAATCCATGAGAAATGTGTGTGTAATCTGTGAGTGGGGGAGGATATGCGGGGTTAGGTTGGGTAGGGTAGTGGGTGGGTGAGTTGGTTAGGATAAAGTTTGTTAGGATAAGGGAATATTAGGGATTAGGGATTTATTGAAATTTTGTTATTTTTTTGTATTTTTGTGAGGTATAATCACATGGGTGAGGGTGTAGGATAACGTGAGTTACAACTGGATGAATTGAGTTTTTGGGAGTCAGAAAATTAGGTGTCTACACTAATTGATAAATAAGAGAGGGGGTAAATAAAAATTCTCAGACCTCAAGTCGAATAAAGCTATAAGTTAGTTGACCTCCTTGCACAACAATGTTTGTACCAAAGAAATGATAATGACAATATAGAAAGAGAAAAAATTAAGTAAAGGACACAAGAAGATTTATCCTCGTTCAGAACACCCTTGTGGTGCCGGCTTCCAGTCCCCTTGGGTTACAAGAGATTCCCTTAGATCATCTTGAATGGTTACAATGATTTTCCCAAAAGCTTTATAGGATAACTTTATGAGAAAGGTAGCAGCCTATACTTTTATCATTTTGAGTTTCTTCTCTCTTTTTCTTTTAACTATAGCGTATTTCTATAATTAGTATACGAATAAAGAAGTAACTAGGATTTCGTTCAAGACCTAGACTTCTATGAACTATTTATACAGATTCAAACAAACGAAACATTGGAGAATATTGACCATTTTTATCTAGCCATGAAAGATTTGCCTTAAGTTGGGGGAGTAAAACTTCCTTTCTTCTAATTTCATGTTCTATAAATTAGGGAACCCAAGAGATTTATGGGTTCATATAGGTCGAATTTTGAATACCTAGTAAAATCATATCTTTATAAAAAAATATGTCCATATTTCCTTCTTTAAACTATTATGCTGAATAACCTTTTCTTTCTTAAATACATGTGTTGACAGTATTATTGCCTTTTATGTTGATTGTACTTCTTTAACCTTGAGATTATGATTTGATGCTTTACTTCTTGAACTGAGGCTTTTTTTTGGTGAATTTCTTTTGTGAATATCCTGCACATAAGTGGAAATTAGTTTGACATTATTAAAACATCTTTTAGGGGCTAACATGGTTTTGGATCGATAATTAGGAATCGAGTTTTAGGGTTTAGAGTTGGTTCAAGAGTTGAGTCATGAGTCGAGGTACAAATTTGAGTTACATGTTGGGTCAAGAATCAGTATCTCAGGTCATATGTTGAGTCGGGGTAGGGAGTAGGGTTTTAGGTTTTGGAGTTGGATCAAGACTCGAGTCACGAGTTGTGGTACATATTTAAGTCTCGTGTTAGGTCAGGAATTAGGATCTCAGGTCTTGTATCGAGTCTGGATCGAGCGTCGAAGCTCAAGTCCATAGTGGGGTCTAATGTCAGCATCAGGAGGATATTTTTATGCCTCATAAAATAAATTTATATAGTTATCAAGTTTATGCTTAAACTGATGATATTTACATAGTGGATATACCATTAGTGAATAAAATGGTGATATTTTGGTTAAAAGAGTAGTGTTAGTTTATGGACGATTAGCAAGTCCTAGTCTAGAAACCAATAAATTATTATACTCTTTATAATCACTAAAAAGAAGTTATTAGTTCCCACATCCCGTTAAACGATGTAGTTATTTGGCAAGTTTAAATAGATGATTAGAGGCTCAGAAGACCATAATTATGATATTAACCTCATAAATGAACAACAAAGATAAATAACTTAACCAATGAGATTTTATATCTTTACATGATTTTTCAAGATGTCTTGACCCTATAATCCTTCTAAATACAGTTTATAAAACTTTCAGTTACTTATCATTGTTACTTTTAGAACAACAAAACTCAAACTTTGTTGGGTTAAGAATCTGTCATGACCCGACCCTAGGCCAGAACGTAACGGGTATCTCAAGCCCACCGTTGGCCGGAGACCACCTCTTTAGCCGAACCTCAAGAGAAAATAAATATAAACAGTGGAAGCCAACCAAAATCAATAATAGAAAAGATAGTAAACCAAGCAAAGTTCTGAGAATCAAAGCGAACAACCAATCCCGCACTAGTCAACAAAAGCCTCTAAAACTAGAATACCAAACTAAATTAGGACATGCCCCGACTCTGACAAAAAGAATCCAAAAGGAATACTAAGAAATCAAGGAATCAAGTTAAACGACATGTCCTTCCAAGAGATGAAGGCCCACCACTTCACAACAAATCAACAAGAATACTGATTCACCTAATGTTGCATAGAAGTATAGAAAACCCTTTAGACCCTACATTATGAAATGATGTAGCATCCAGGGATGGTTAGTGGGGTAAGCACTGGTATGTAATTTAGGGTAAGTGATAAAATAATGCAGTTGCCAAAAACCAGTTAACACCACATGCACAAATTTTATATACATATCTATAGGATGTCATGATAGGGACAAAGTCTATGAACATGAGAGTTTAAAGTATTAACCTGAACTATGCAGCTCGCTCTGTCCTAAAGGCACCCATGGGCTATATGGATCCAGCTCCCCCTGCTAGAAGGGCATAGTTCATGTTAGCAGCATGAACCGAGGAAACCCAAAGGAAATGATAAAGACACCAAGGACATAGCCTTCCAATATATATATATATATATATATATATATATATATATATATATAACCAAGCACACAGTCACATGGATAGCCAATGCCGGCAAACATAGTTTCCAGTGTTGACCCTCCTCCCCCCAAGATCTATACCTTCATGGTGAGTTACACAATTTCCTTTAAGATCAAATTAAAATATTTTGCACATAAACCAACCATTAACCCAGGAGTCATTTATTAAGGCATTTACCAATTTGGTATTGCCATACCAATAATGCTTACAAGCTAATTCAGCTATACCAAACTGACTCCCAAATTCAACTTAAAATCCAATCCATGGCCACTTAGGCCATCCAAATCCATTTATATCCATTTATCCTTTAATGCAATGCAATGGGTTCAAAAACAAATTAAACCATGCAAATATCCATATTCAAAATCAAGTTTACAAGGTGGATTGAGGTTAGTGTAATTATCACGCCACAATTCATCCAATTTGAGGAAATCAATGTCCCCTATTCCAACCATTAAAACAATGCACCAATTCAGTCCCAAAACCCATAATTATAACATGAATAATCCATTTAAACCATGGGAAAAGCAATTCAAGTAATCACAATCGAAACCTCTCAACCCAATTTCAAACCCATTAATTAAAACACATAAATATTGATTAAAGAGATACCACAACGTAAAAATACAAGTTAGGGATAAGAAACATGCCTGAAATATAGAACAATTCAAATAAAATTAAAAGTTTGGAGCTCGAAGAATGAAATTCTTGTAAAACCCTTGAATTCTCTTGACTTGGGAGTTAGAGAAAAGAGAGCAATGTGAAATATTATGAATTAGGGGGTTTATGGGGTTGTGGAAAGGTTTAAGATGTTTTTAATGAAAAGGATCAAAAATCTCCCACCCTAAGCTAAAAAATAAGCAATGTGGCACACCGTTATCATGGAGGGTAGCTTCTGTGCCATGCCCTTATCATGGAGGTTATCCTCCGTGGCACACTATTATCGCGGAGGCTTATTTCCTTGAGGTCCTAAATGACCACGAACCCCTTTCTAAAATTCCAAAACTTTTTCAAAAGACCCTTTTAACATCCTTCTACACAATTTTCAAGTCACAAATTGACATTACTCACACAGGAGGGTCAAAAATAAAATGGTTGAAATATCACAAGGTCTCACATTATCCCTCCCCCTTAGGATTATTCATCCTCGAATGAGAAGATAGGATATTTTTAGCACGATAATAGCAAGAATACATTAGAATCAATTGATAAATTCAAAATAAAACAAGAGGAAAACTAAACGCATAGTTTAAGCGCTTTCATCCAACACGGGGAACAAGAATGGGTACTTTGCTTTCATGTCTTCTTCTACTTCCCATGTAGCTTCTTCTACCTTTTGATTTCTCCAAAGAACATTTACCAAAGTTATGTCCTTTGTCCTCAATCTACAATCTTGCCTTTCAAATATCTCCACCGGGACCTCCTCATAAGACAACAAATAAAAAACACCAACATCCTTAACAGGCACTATAAAAAAAGGATCACCCACATACTTGTCAGCATAGACGCATGGAAAATAGGATGAATATAGGCCAAACATGCTGACAAATCTAACTCATAAGAGACATTCCTATTTTTTCGTAAAATTTGATATGGACCAATGTAATGGGGACTGAGCTTCCCTTTCTGCCCAAATCTCATGACTCCTTTCATCGGAAATACCTTAAAGAATACCCAATCGCTTACTTCAAAATCCAACTCCCTTCGCCTCATATCTACATAAGATTTTTGGAAACTTTAAGTTATCTTAAGATTTTCTATAATTACCTTCACCTTTTCCATGGCTTTGTGAACCAAGTTAGGATCAAACAACCTCGTATCACCTACCTAACACTATCACAACCCGAGGCTACACCCTAGTTGTGACAATGGTGCTTAAGGCCCCAAAAGACTACAAGCTAACCTATGAATTGGTACCTGCTGTGAGAACTGAATAACAATAGTAAAATACGCATGTGCAAAATAACTGAAAACACCATAAGGTTTTAAATACTAAAACATTTCTAAATCATAAGTCTGAAAACAACTGCCTAAAAACTGATAAAAGTAATGACAAACTGACTGACTGTCTGAATTGTCTAAAAGCCTATAAAACTGATTGAATAAGAGTTGATGAGATAGGCCCTAATTATCTCCAACTGACTACTAAACTGAAAACACTACAATAAAGATAATTGATGCTCGAAATATGTGGACTCACCTGTCAGTACTTTGAATATACTGGTATGCTATATGAGGTTAGGCTGATATGCATGGGTTATGTGCATAAGTTATAACTGATTGAATGAATAACATTAAGTAACTGAACAACTGATATGAATGCATGAATGCTGTAAAATATGAGAATACATGACCAAGCAAATAACATGATTCTGAAATAGTCTGTAAACTAAAATACTGAAACCTGTTAAATGAATATCTGATAACTGTATGCTATGGTCATTGCAAACCTAAACTGAATTATACTGAATACTAGAATAAAACTATGGGAGGTAATATCTAATAGATATGCCCCATTATGAGCTAATCGGGGTCCAACCTGTAACCCCAGTTTGAAAGGTGTTAGTATCATGCCACGAGTACTGACAATGGATGTGTGGATCCACTAAATTGGTGTCCTGAAGGACTAAAGAGTCACCCTAATCTGGCAGGGGTACTCATGAGATTCGAGTCAACCCTAAACTGGTTGGAAGACATCTCAACCTACAGTGGCTACGTAGTTCTGTGACTCAGGGATTGCTACTAAAGGGTCACACCCTAACCTGGTAGGAATTCCCCTATCCCTGGTTTCGCTCGGTACTGAATCCTACTCCCAAATAAACTGACATTGATCACTAGACTGGACTATAACTGAACCCATAACAGATTGTATTAACAGATGGAATGATATTGGTCATAGTATGACTGAAATCATTCTATAGATACTGAAAAATAGGTAAACAACTAAATTTTAGGTATTCATAACCCCCAGGACTCGATAACAATAATAATAGGATATACTAAAGCTTTGAAAACCATAATAAGTAGTCATTGTTCAAACTCAATCATTTAGGCATTTCATCAAACACTTGGAATTCATGGGCTTAAGCATGGGAATAGTTTAAACATGTAATAATAGAATAATTGCAATACTACAATCATGGATTAAGATGTAACAAGCGAACAAGCACCATTCAAACGTGTCAAGGCTAATTCCAATGAAACCACATGATAAACATAAATGGAAATCCGAGTTCATAATAGCTTCATGAAGATAACTCGCAATATCAAGTAAAAATCATAATTTTAATATTGAAAATGTGTTCTTGGACTCCATGGGTCATAAGGACCTGTGAATGAACATCTAACATACCTTAAAAGCTTAAATCCTTGAAAAGAAACATAATTTTTTAAGCTTCCTTAAAAATTCTTGAATTTGGGAACTTATTTTCTTGATTTTTCTTGAAAGGAAAGGAGTTTAATTTGATGAACTAGGGAAGAGCTTAGGGTTTATTTGAGAGTAAAATTGGGAATTTGGGGCATAATATGCCTTAACTGAAGCCAAATCCCATGTTATTATGGATTGGGGCGATGGGAAAAGACAAGACTGCCCTTCTGCAATTTAAGTTCATAACCGTGATACCCAGTGATGCCATCGCTATTCCATCGCGACGCGGTGCAATCGCATTGAGCTGCTGGAATTGAAATCCAAACACGACCCAAACCTCATCCAAAAAATCCAAAATTTTCCCGAGATGTGTTGTTTACACCACTGAACATGAATTAACTCAAAAACTTACTCTCGGGGGTCAGGAAGATCACTTTAAAAATCATCAAAGTTAAGAGGACAAAATAACACTAAGTCCCCAACACTTAGCAAAATTTTCAAGTTCTAAGCCTCTTATGCATGCGTCATGGGCAGAACTGAGCTAAGACTAATACCAGGTATTATAATATCTCCCCCTTGGGAACATTCGTCCTCGAGTGAGGCTAATTAAGGTGACAATAGTGAGGAAACTAAAATCACATACTGAACATGCATAACTACAAACATGGTTACATAACTGATTCTGAAACATGACATATGACTGAACTAATTCGTGAATGCATGCAATGACAAAAAAATGATTATACTGATGGAACTGAGAATAGAAAAGAGATAATATAAGGAAAACTAAGAGATAATCTAAGGAAAACTATTACCTTAAATTGAGTCTGAGTTTGTGGAGAAAATATGAGGGTACTTGGTACGCCTGTCTACTTCTGCTTCCCAAGTGGCTCCCTCAACGGACAGATTTCGCCAAAGAACTTTGACAAGGAAACTTCTTTGTTTCTTAGTCTACGAATCTGATGATTAAGGATTTAAACTAGGATTTCATCGTAAAAACGGTTGTCCTGAACACCCATACTTTCTAAAAGGACTACTATAGCTGGGTCGCTAATACACTTCTTTAGCAATGAGACATAGAACACTGGATGCACTGATGCCAAATCTGTAGGCAACTCATGCTCGCAGGCTACCTTTCCCAAATGACTCAAGATCCTATAAGGTCCTACATATCAGGGACTAAGGTTTTTTTTTCAAATCTCTTCACTCCCTCCATGGAAGAGATTTTCAAATATACCAAATCTCCAACCTTAAACTCAAGATCTCTTCTCCTCACATCTGCATACAATTTCTATCGATTTTGGGCTGTCTTAAGCCTCTTCCTGATCAACTAAACTTTCTCCAAGGCATCAAACACTGAATATGGCCCAATCAATGTAGCCTTACCTACCTTAAACTAACCAATAAGAGAACTACATCTCTTTCCACAGAGAGCCTCAAATAGAGCCATCTGAATACTAGAGTGATAACTATTATTGTAGGGAAAATCAATCAATAGCAAGTAATCATCTCAACTACCTATAAAGTTGATAACACATTCTCTCAATATGTCCTCTAGGGTCTGAATGGTCCTCTCTGCTTGACCATGTTCCTCTCTGCTTGACCATCTATCTGAGGGAGAAAGACTATACTGAGATGAACTAGAGTACCAAAACCCATCTAAAAAGCTTTCCAAAAGTGAGAGATAAACTGAGTACCTCTATCTAAAATGATAGATAGTGGGACTCCATGTAACCTAACCAATACTCTAATATAGAGCTTGGCGTATTCCTCCTCTATATAGGAAGTATGAACTGGCAAGAAATGAGATGATTTGGTCATTCTGTCTATGATAACCCATGTCAAGTCATGTTGACGACGCGAATAGGGCAATCCTGTCACAAAATACATGTTCAACTCTTCTCACTTCCAAGTGGGAATGTTGAACTCCTGCAAAGTGCCACTAGGGTTTTGGTGTTCAACCTTAACCTGCTGACAATTTGAGCACTTATCTATGAACTCTGAAATATCCCTCTTTATTCCACTCCACCAATAGATTTCCCTCAAATCACGGTATATCTTAGTGGTCCCTACGTGAATAGAGTATCGCACACCATGCGCTTCTACAAGGATTCGTTGTCTCAACCCATTAACACATGGCACACACAACCTACACCAACACTGCAACACACTATCTCTTTCTTGGGAGATAACCTTTACCTTCTAATCTCTAATTGATTCCTTCAGCTTAACCAGACTGGAATCCCTATCTTGCTTCTCTTTCACTTCGGCAACCAACGAAGATTCCAGACTATTTTGAACTCATACACTACCCTCAGCTGAATCCACTTACCGAACACCTAATCTAGAAAGATGATGCACTTCCCTAACTAACTTCTTCTTCTCATCTTCTACATGAGTAACACTACCCATAAACAATCTACTAAGGGCATCTGCCACTATATTGGCCTTTCCCGCATGATACAAAATACTTATATCATAATCTTTCAACAATTCTAACCACCTTCTCTGATGGAGATTTAAATCTTTCTACAAAAAACACATACTGCAAGTTTTTGTGATCCATGAACACATCAACATGAACCCCATAAAAATAGTGCCTCATAATTTTTAGGGAAAAAACAATAGCTGCTAACTCAAGATCATGGGTAGGATAATTATTTTCATTAGTTTAAGTTGTTTAGAGGCATAGGATATGCAACAATCCCATCTAAACCATCTGGCAAGGTCAAAACTAGGGTTGAGGTGAGTCGAGTCTTCAACTCCTAAAAACTCTTTTCACAAGAATATGACTACTCAAACTTGAGTTTCTTCTATGTCAATCAAGACATGGGGGATGCAATAGATGAAAACCTTTCAACAAACCATCGATAATAGCCAGCCAAACCCAAGAAACTCCTGATATCTGATGGAGAGATGAGGCTGGGCCAGTTTCTCATTGCTTCAGTCTTTTGAGGGTCAACTCTAATACCATCACCAGAGATAATATGGCTAAGGAAAGCTACTGATCTTTGCCAAAATTTGCACTTACTGAATTTGGCAAACAACTGATGGGCTTTAAAAGTTTGCAATACAATTCTGAGATGGTTTGCATGATCATATTCATTACGGTAATAGACAAGAATATCATCAATAAAGACTATGATGAACATATCCAAGTACTGCTTGAACACTTTATTCATCAAGTCTATGAAAGCTATTGGGGCATTTTTTGGACCAAAGGACATAACTAGAAACTTGAAGTGACCATACCGAGTTCTGAAAGCTATTTTTAGAATATCATATTCTTTGACTCTAAGCTGATGATAGCCGGATCTAAGGTCTATCTTAGAGAAATAACTAGCACCCTGAAGTTGGTCGAACAATTCATCCATTATAGGGAGTGGATACTTATTCTAGATTGTGACTTTATTCAACCGATGGTAATCGATGCACATTCTAAGGAAACCGTCTTTCTTTCGCACGAAAAGGACTACAGCACCCAATGGGGAGACACTGGGCTTGATAAAACCTTTATCTAAGAGATCTTTCAACTGTTCCTTCAATTCCCTAAGTTCAACTGGAGCCATTCTATAGGGTGGAATAGAGATAGGTTGGGTATATAGAAGGAGGTCTATTCCAAAGTCAATCTCCCTTTCAGGAGAAACTCCGAGATGATCTTCAAGGAACATATCAAGAAATTCCCTTACTACTGAGACTGACTCAAGACTGGGAGTTTTTGAACTAGAGTCTTTGACTTGAAAAAGATGGTAAACACACCCCTTGGATATTATTTTTCTTGCTCTAAGGTACGAAACAAGATGACCCCTAAACACTAAAGTACTACCCCTCCATTCAAGGATTGGTTCATTTGGAAACTGAAAATGATCAACTCTGTTCCTACAATCAACTTTTTACATAGCATGAGTGGAGCCAATCCATGTCGAGAATGACGTCATAATTTGTCATCTCTAACTCCACAAGGTCTACTGAAGTGACTTTCTGGGATACTGTAACCGAGCAGTTTCTGTATACCCACCGAGCTATGATAGACTTACCTACTAGGGTAAACACTGAGAGAGGAGTTGTTAAGGTTTCGACCTTTGTAGTTGAGAGTTATATAGGGGGTTATAAAAGAAAAAAAAGTTTTAGGATCTAACAAATCATAAACGTGTAAATGAAAGACCTGTAACGTATCCATAACCACATCAAGAGAATTTTCCTAATCCTGTCAGGACTGAAGTACATACAGTCGATTTGGGCGCTGCCCACTGATTGCACTAGATGCTGCACCCTGCTGAGTCGAGTGACTGACTGAAGCTGGAGGACGATTGTGTTGACTTTGCGGACCCATCCTAGGACATTCCCTAATTCTCTAGCCTGGCTTGCCACACCCAAAACATACATCACTGTCAGCCCTACGCACACCTAGATGATTTCTACCATATTTTTGGCAAAGAGGATTTGTACAACCACTGTTTATGCTGCTCTGGGATTTAGAGCCTGGCTCTCTATCCCGATTATTATTTCTGAACTTTGGTATAGGCTCACTAGATGAAGATGAAGCTAGGGATAAATATTTCTGACGGAACTGAGGACGATTTCCATCCTCCAACCTTGGCTGAGCAAAGTTGAAACTACCTATTCTAGACCTTTTGTTTTCTCTTTCTTTCTCCTTAACCTTTTCCTTCTCAATCTGCTAAGCATGGACCATAAGCCTAGAAAAGTACATATCCTTAATAAACATTGAGGTCCTACACTCCTTGACCATACTATTATATACACCAGACATAAACTTGCTCATCCTAGACCTGTTTTCAGCTACCACATGAAGAGCATACCTTGCCAGCTGAATAAACTTAGGAGAATACTCCTTCACACTCATACTCCCCTTCTTCAAATTAATAATCTCCAGTACCTTAGCTTCCCTTAACTCTAAGGGAAAGAATCTAGCTAAAAATGTTGTAATAAACTCCTCCCATTCAACATCCTACATCTGCGCCTCAATCCTCCTTCCACTGCTTAAACTAGGTGTGAGCTACATCCTATAACTAGTAAGCAACCAACTCTGCACTCTCACTAGATGTGACAACCATGATATCTATCACCTTCTGTACTAAATCAAGGAACTCCTGCAGATCCTCATCAGTCTTTAATCTAAAAAAAATGAGGATTCACTCATGTAAAGTCCCTAATCATAGATGCGGTGGTATTAACCACTGGAATTCCTGGGACAGTAGCCTGCTGGTTATTTTGAGCTACTACAGAGTGAGCTAAAGTGGTGAATGCATCTCTGAACTCGGCATGAGAGACATGCTCATTAAGGGGATTTTCCTGAATGAGTGAAGGTATGGGATAATTTATGTTTCTTCTTTCGTTAGTCTTTCTGGGAGGCATGTTCTATAAATAGAAAGAAGATTGAATTAGAAAGAGATTTTAAATAGATCTCATGCTCATTCGCACAACACGAATACTGAAAGAAGGGAAACTTTTCCCAAAATATCTTGCAGCCTCTCGTCCATAAGTGTGGTGTGCTTCACACCCATGCATGAGACTCTATTCAATGCGGCTTTCAGACTCCCTAGGACACTGTAAAACCTTAGGCTTTGATACAAAGTCTTGTCACGACCCAAGGCTACTCCCTATTCACGACAACGGTTCTTACGATTTCGAAAGACCATAAGCTAACCCATGAGCTGGTACCTACTGTGAGCAAGGAATTACAATAATAAAATATACATGTGTGAAATAATTGAATACTCAATAAGGTTTTAAATGCTAAAACATTTTTGAATTATAAGTATAAAAACAACAGTCTGAAAACTGATAAAAGTAATGACAAACTGACTAACTGTCTAAAAGTGTTCGAAATCCTCTAAAACTGACTAAATAAGAGTTGATAAGACAGGCCCTAACTAAGTCCAACTAAATAGTAAACTAAAAATAGTGAAATAAGCATAATCAATCCTTGAAATAAGTGGAATCACCACTGTTGTTTTTGTTGATGCGCTGGAATGTCTAAGTGCGGTCGGGAACCTAAAGGTCCGAACCTATGATATGAGAAATCATAGCGCAAGAAAAGTGTAAGCGGTCAGTACTTTGAATGTATTGGTATGCTAGATGAGGTTAGGCTGATATGCATGGGTTATGTGCATGAGTAATAACTAACTGAATGAATAGCATGAAGTAACTGAATAACTGATATGAATGCGTGAATGTTGTAAAATATGAAAATGCATGACCAAGCATATAACATAATTCTGAAATAGTCTGTAAACTGAAATACTGAAACCTGTTAACTGAATATCTGATAATTGTATGCTATGGTCAATGCAAACCTGAACTGAATCATACTGAATACTGAACTGAGACTGTGGAAGGTATCATCTAACCGACATGTCCCAATCTGAGCTAATTGGGTCCAACCTGTAACCCCAGTTGGAAGGGTGTCAGTAGCATGCCACGGGTACTGATAATGGTTGTGTGGATCCACTAAACCAGTGTCCCAAAGGACTAAAGAGTCACCCTAATATGGAAGGGGTACTCATGAGATTCGAGTCAACCCTAAATTGGTTGGAAAACATCTTAACCTATGTTGGCTACGTAGTTCTGTAACTCTGGGATTGCTACTAAAGGGTCAAACCTTAACCTGGCAGAAATGCCCCCATCCCTGGTTTTACTCGGTGCTGAATCCTACTCCTAACTGAATTGACATTGATCACTAGACTGGACTAAGCTTAACTGAATCAAAAACTGACTGTATTAACTGATTGAATGATATTGCGCATAGTATGACCAAAATTATTTTATAGATACAGAAAAGTAGGTAAACAACTAAATTTCAGGTATTCATAACCCCCAGGAGTCGATAACAATAACAATAGGACATACTAAAGCTTTGAAAACCATAATAAGTAGTCATTGTTCAAACTCAATCATTTAGGCATTTCATCAAACACTTGGAATTCATGGGCTTAAGCATGGGAATAGTTTAAACATGTAATAATAGAATAATTGCAATACTAAAATCATGGATTAAGATTTAACAAGCGAATAAGCACCATTCAAACGTGGCAAGGCTAATTCCAACGAAACCACATGATAAACATAAATGGAAATCCAAGTTCATAATAGCTTCATGAAGATAACTCACAATATCAAGTAAAAATCATAATTTTAATATTGAAAATGTGTTCTTGGACTCCATGGGTCATAAGGACCCATGAATGAACATCTAACATACCTTAAAAGCTTAAATCCTTGAAAAGAAACACAATTCCTTAAGCTTCCTTAGAAATTCTTGAATTTGGGAACTTGTTTTCTTGATTTTTCTTGAAAGGAAAAGGGTTTAATTTGATGAACTAGGGAAGAGCTTAGGGTTTATTTGAAAGTAAAATTAGGAATTTGGTGCATAATATGCCATAACTGAAATCAAACCCCGTGTTAATACGGATTGGGGCAATGGGAAAAGACAAGACTGCCCTTCTACAATTTAAATTCGTAACTGGGATGCTGATTAGGACATCATCGTGATATGCCAGTGATGTCATCGCTATTCCACCGCGACGTGGTGCAATTGTGTTGAGCTACTAGAATTGAAATCCAAACACGGACCATACCTCGTCCGAAAAAAATGAAATTTCCTTAAGACATGCTCCTTACACCCTTGAACATGAATTAACTCAAAAACTTACGTCTTGGGGTTGGGAAGATCAGTTTAAAAATCATCAAAGTTAAGAGGCCAAAAATAACACTAAGTCCCCAACACTTAGCTAAATTTTCAGGTTCTAAGCCTCTTATGCATACGCCATGGGCTGACCCGAGCTAAGACTAATACGGGGTATTGCAATACCATTCAATAGGAGACTTACACCTCCTACCATAAAGAGCCTCGAAAGGAGCCATTTTGGTGCTAGAATCATAACTGTTGTTATAAGAAAACTCAATAAAAGGCAAATAGTCAACCCAACTACCCTTAAAGTCAATCACACATGACCTTAGCATATTCTCCAAAGTCTAAATAATACACTTTGTTTGTCCATCCGTTTGAGGGTGGAAAGAGGTGCTAAGGTTCACCTGAGTACCTAAACCTTTGTGGAACGAACTCCCTAAGTGAGAAGAAAATTATATACCTCGGTCTGAAATGATAGAGACTGGCACTCCATGCAACTTACTATCTCTTAAATGAACAACTTAGCATAATCCTCTCCTGAGTAGTTAGTCTACACAGGCGAAAAGTGAGCAGACTTAGTCATCCTATCCACAATAGCCCAAATAGAATCATACTAATGCGTGATTAGGGAAGACCCATAATGAAATTCATATTGAGCACCTCCAACATCCACATCCACATGGGCAACTCTATCGCACTAATAGAAAAAGGGTCTATGGCGACGGTTCTAATACCGTCTTCATACACACCAAAACTATTCCCAATATATCACGACAGTTATAGCACCTGATACAACTAAAGGCATTACACTAGAACAAACACGACGGTGACAAAAACCATGGCTATATCTAGATGTTTAGTAGTGGTTATTGTATTGACTATATGGCGATGATTTTCAAGCTGTTGGGATGGTTCCAAACCATCCCTATATACACATTATAGGACTGTTATAAATATTATGTTGCGATGGTTATTAGTTTATTGAGACGGCTACAAACCGCCCCTATATATATGCTATTGCAACAATTAATTTTTGGCTATTAGGACCGTTATTTTAGGTTTTGAGGATAGTTATTTTAGGCTATTAGGACAATTATTATTAGACTATTCAACAATACTATATTATGCTATTGCAATGATTTTATAAAGCTGCCATAACACATAAAATGTACATATATATTCATCATCAAGAGTACTAATAACTATTAATTCCCAAAATGTCAACCAATAAGAAACCAAATATTTTTTGACCATTCAAAAAAATCAAAACATACACAAGTTTTGAATGTTCAAAAATAAAAGATGTTTGAAACTACTCGGTCAAAGTTTTCAACAACTAGCGTAACATGAAGCCAATGTGATCGATCTCTTAGGTCAGGTCTAGTTTATCAATTTCGTTCCCGCCATCTTCTATGTCATGATCACCTACAACAATAAGAAAAACAAAATTAAAGTTGAGCAACAAACTACACAACAACATACCCAATATATTCTTATCAAGTTGGGTTTGGGGAGCGCAAGTGTATGTAGTTCATACCACTATCTCAAATGTGAGATAGAGAGGTTGTTTCTGATAGACCCCGACTCAAAATAAGTAAAATCATAAAAAGCAAAAATTGACTAGCAAGTGTAGAAAAACAAAGTCAAAATATTTAATTTGTGACTCTGAATCAAGAGGCACCATAGATACATCAAATTGAAAACCAAGAGGTGACAACTTCAAACAGAGTAATTGGCAGAGATATCCCAGTAACCTTCTGGCAGGGAACCTAAAAATATTACCCTAGTGCTTGGGACAGATATGCCAGTATAGGGATCATATTAATCTTACTCCCATTTTTACAATAAACAGTATGACAACGAAGTGCCTGAATTCACATTATTTTTCTATGTTCTTTAACTGGAGGAACCTGCAATATCAATAAACAACAATTACTTATGAGTGTAAATAGAAATGTTATTGACCAGCAATTGCATTATAACATCAGATGCTTGGAAGAAATAGATGTCAGATATTTCAAAGAATATCTAGCACAAGCATGAACCACTAACTAGCTTGATTTAGCAGCCAGCATTAGTGAAAGCAGATTCTCAAATATTAAAATATGAAAGCTTTTGCTATTGCGTTGAACCGCCCCTAGGGTGACAAGAGGTGTGAATAAAAAGTCAGAAAAGAGAAATTAAGAAGGAAAAAAGAACACCAAAAGATAGAGAAAACTAGTCAATGTATTGTCCCAGGCTTGCAGACTTTGAAAGTATAGCAGTAGTCAGCTGCCCAATGCACCAAAGTCTTCCTCAACCCTTTGTCCCCCCAATGATACTCAATATGTGAGTGATAGTACAAGTCAACAACAAAAGGATTTTATTTAGAGTGGAAGGATGAATAATAGAGATCACCACCACTATTGCATATGTAAGCACCAAAATTAGTAGGATTCATGCCCTCTGAAACTAGGAAAGACTGTACCTCTGATATATTGAAAGATAAATCCATGATAAATGCAATGGAACCCTCTGTCCTTTCCTTCTCTACAGCCTCAAATATCTTTTTCACACTTGTAGAGAGTCTTGAGCTAGCATCGCAATCCACTGCAATAACAAAAATATGGCGTCTCATCCAAAACCGTTCAAAAAAGAAGACTCATAAACTTATGATGAAAATAACAAAATCACTAACTAATGCTCGAACCACTGAGTGAAGAAGAATAATACCTCAATCCAAGTTAGTCCAAAAGGCTCAATAAACGCTTGATTAATAAAAACACTCTGTACAAGAAAGAAAATTAAAGAAGTATATCAATTTTTTTATCTATGCCACTAATAGATGAAGGGAATACAAACATGTTGCCAAAATATCTGTATTTTTACACCTATGTATGAGGCTATGAAAGCGGAGCAAACACCCCTGTTCTATGCATATTTCTAGAAATAGCTGAACCAACTTTGAGAACATTATCTAGACCTATTTGCCCATATTTTTATTTCATGATTGGGAAGCCATGAAGGTTTCTTACGCCATACTAATAAGAGTTGCTCTTTTGTTTCCATTATCATCAGATAATACTACTGGCTCTGGCCCTTTTTGTTTATCCATTTAATTAGTTGTGTCTTCAGGTGGGCACATGAGAAAAAGAGATAAGTTAAACCCATTCTCTTTATATCACACGAAATATGAAGAAGAGGTGCCAAATAGTTTTTTCCATGTTCTAAACTGGAAACCCAAATAATGGCTTTCAGGTAGTTCAATACTCAAGTCCACATGGCCTATTAGACATCCTAAATCTAATTTTTGTTTCAATGTTTGCATTAAATTGATTTCTATATTCATCTTTCACATTGACTAAAAATCATTACTTATCTAATCGGCAAGTAACATCATCCTGTGGTTTCTGTCTTGGTATAATCTACTCACTCATGCACAAAATGAGTAATGATGAGCTGATAAAATACAAAGTAATGTTTCATATAACTTGGGATACTTTCCATATATTACCTATTGGAAATAAAAATGAAACACTAATACATATAAACTTGGAAAATATTCAACAAAGAAGTGCCACACCCTACATGTACGATCAATCAATACAAGTAAACAAGTAAAGGAACTATGCGCTTCGAATTAAAATGGCACACAGTAGCTTAGTCTTTGCTGCAAGATGATAAATATCAGGAACATCGGACTACTTATGGTGTTTAGGATAAGCTACTTGACCCTAAAGATCATACTTATCTATCATCTTCAATATTGAAAGAAGAAGTGATGAATTGGGGTTGGACATTTCATCGATATTATCTCGATTACCATTTATCCAAGTCTGCACAAAAGAAGGAAAGGAGGAAACATCAATCAGACTACTAGTTTAGCTTCCCGTCCTATAAAATCAGGCAATTCACCTGTACCACTAGTATAAACTCAAACTTACAAGATTAGAAAGCTCCTTCAATGGACGACATTCACTACATGATTTCACTAAGGTAGTGAGGTTTTTCATGGTATCAGGCATCGCATGGGAGAGTATCATAGGCTTCCTTGGATTAGAAAAGAAGCGCATAATATAGGAATAGGCAATCACATTAAAAAATTAGCAAGAATTCAGAAAAATTAGAAGACCACTCAAAGGATCAAGAAAATGGCGTAAATGGAAACCTTTGTCCAAATAGGTGGATCTGGGGTCTTTCCATCTTCACTTCCTTCTTTACCATCCATTTCACCTTCATGAGGGATAATATGATGAAACTCCATCTCGGAAGGAACTACTTGCACATTGGAGGCTCAGTTTATCACAAGAGGCTACGGAGAAAATTGCAAAAGAAAAATCCAGAGGTACCAGCCATTTCAGGTAAACGAAGAACAGGAGAAGGCTGTGAACCTATTTAACTTGAAGGTTTATCCCACAAATTGTATGGACAGCTTGAAGAAAAGAGATAAATCAAGTTTCTTTACTCATCAAAAATCCCTTTTCACCAAGATATGAATAAACAGACATCTCAGTCCAAAATCAATCGAAAGCTAACTCAAAAAAGCTATAAATACACTCCAAACTCCTTACTTATTAATTGTTAAACAACAACAAAAAATCTGAAAATAAAGTGAATTGCTTACCCAAAACCATCAGTTCTTTTCTTTCCCAGTCACAGAGATACATGTACAATGAACGATTCAAACTAAATTGAATGAAGAAAACCAAAGGTCACTTAACAATTTTCTCAATTGAATAATTTTCTCACTTGAACAACCCGATTCCTTGAACAATTGATGAATATTGAAGAAGAAGAAGAGTATTGAAGAAATGGGGCTGTCTCAACCCTAAGACCAATTTTTTACTTGTATTTTAATAAATATAATTAAAATAAGCGGGTAAATAAAACGTTGGAGGGAAAATTTCTGGGAAATATTATTTTTCATTATAAAATAATCATGGCTATAAACAGTCTATAGCGATGGTTCTTACAATCGTAGATATAGAGTATTTTATTGCAACGGTTATATGTATTATGCGGAGGTTATATTTAACTTTTGTCTTAGTAGAGTAGACAACTATATCCGACGATTAAAACCATCGCCATAGATTGTTTATGGTAACGGTTCTTAAACCGTCGCTATCTAAGCATTCCCATAGCACTCTTTTCTTGTAGTGATCTCTTCAAACATGCCACCATGCCTCAAATGTTCTACCTTTACTTGATTACAAATAATACACTTAACAACAAAATTTGGCACATCTATCTTCATATTATTCCACCAGTAGATTTCCTTTAAGTCATTGTACATCTTAGTTGAATCGGAATGAATTGTATATCAAGATTCATGAGCCACAATCAAAATCCTTTCCCGCATCCCATCTATATCAGGAACATACAACCTTCCTTGATACCTTAGAATATCGTCTCCTCCAATCTCGATATCCATAAACTTTTGCTAACCCACGCCATCCTTAATCTACATAAGTATGGGATCAAAAGTCTATTTCTCCTTCACCTCAGCACCAAAAGATGATTTAACCACTTCCTGAACAATCACTTTTCCATCCTTAGAGTCTAAGAGATAAACTCCTAAATTAGCCAACCTGTGAATATCCTTCACTAATCCATCTGAGTAATCACATATTGTAGGCTCTTATGGTTTGAATAAATATCTATATGTACCTCATACAAATAATGGTGCCAGATTGTCAAAGTAAAAACTACAGCTGCCAACTCTAGATCATGATTCAGATAATTCCTTTCATGAACTTTAAGATGCCAGGAAGCATAAGCCACAACGTTACCATGATGTATCAATACACAACCTAATCCTACACGAGATGCATCTTAATACCCGACAAACCCCTCAGTACCCTCGAGCAAGGTCAAAATTAGAATAAAGTCAACTTATCCTTCAACGTCTCAAAACTACCCTCACAAGCATCATACCACAAAAACTTAACCTTTTTCTGTGTCAACATTGTCAGTGGAGCAAAAATAGATAAGAAACTCTCCACAAACCTCCTATAATACCCAACCAAGCTAAAGAAGCTCCTAATGTCGATTAGAGTCGTGGGTCTAGGTCATTTCTTAACTACCTTAACTTTCTGTAGATCCACCTTAATCCTCTCACTAAAAACAACATGCCCAAGAAAAGTCATAGTACTTAAGAGTCTGCAACACAATTCAGAGTTGATTGGTATGATCCTCCCCACTCTTAGAGTACATGAAGATTTCATCAATGAAGACTACAACAAATAAATCCAAAAACTGCCTGAACACCGGATTTATAAGATCCATGAAAGCAGCTGGAGCATTAGTCAACCTAAATAACATAATAAAAACTCATAATGGGTCATACCGGGTTCAAAAAGTTGTCTTGGGAATATCAACCTCCCTAATTTTCAACTAATGGTAGACCAAACGAAGAACAATCTTAGAGAAACACCAAGCACCCTAAAGCTGGTCAAAAAGATCATTAATCCTAGGAAGAGGATACTTATTTTTCACTGTTACCTTTTTAGCTGACCATAGTCTATGCATATCCAAAGAGACTTATCTTTTTTTCACACAAAAAGTACAGGAGAACCCCACAGGGAAACACTAGTACAAATAAAACCCTTATCAAGAAGATCCTTCGATTGCTCCTTTAGCTCGGCTGGATCCATTCTATAAGGAGGAATGAAAATAGGACGGGTATCCGATAAAAGATCAATCCCAAAAACTATCTTCCTATTGAGAGGAATTCCAAGAAGACCATCGTGAAAAACTTTAGAAAACTCATTAACCATAGGGGCAGATTGCAAAAATGGAATTTCAGAGTTAGAATCTTCAACCTGTACTAGATGATACAGGCACCCTTTGGATATCATTTTATGAGCTCTAAGATAGGAAACAAACTTCCCTTTGGGTACTAACAAACTCCCCTCCCATTCAATTACCGATTCATTAGGGAAATGAAAAATGACCTTTTGGGTCCTATAATCAAGAAAAGCATAGCACGAATGAAGTCAATCCATCCCCAAGATTACATCAAAATCCACCATATCAAGTTCAATCAAACCCACTGTCTTTCTATGAAAAATGGATACCACACCACCTCTATAGATTTTTCAAGCAATAATAGAATCACCCACCGAAGTAGAGAGAAAAAAGGGTCGAAAATATTTTTACGACCAAAACCAAAATGTATAGCCGCATAAAGGGTCACATAATATAGAGGAGAATCTGGATCAAGCAAACAATAAACATCACGAGAGAAGATTTGTAACAAACCAGTAACAATATCTAGGGATGCCTCGTATTCTTGATAAGTAGCAAGTGCATATAGACAATTTTGGCAAGTGTTGGTACCTGAAGTGGCGGCCTTAGGTTTCGAATCCAAAAAAATGATGATCAGGACCTCATTAGCTATAGTGGAAACCATGGACAAAGGATAATGTCGTTGTAGCTGACCAAGAAGACCACAATTATAGCACCAATTTCTCCCCTGATCATAATAACCATGGTGAAGCAACCTACAAAATCAATAAAGAGGATAAGGTAGGGCTGACTGAGCTCCACTAACCTGAGACTGGGCACCCTGTACCTTAGGACCACTGCAACCATGAAAATAATGATGACCAGAAGGCTTAGGATAAGGAGAACAAGTTGTCAAATATGAATTTCCCTAAATATTCTTTTTGATCCACTATCTACCATCTCTCCCACTATTCTGCTGAACTGCGCCCTACTCTGAATAACTAATCTTCTTATTTCCCCTCTCTCCCATCTCTACTTACTTCTTTTTATCATCCTTCACCTGCTGTATATAAACTACCAACTTAGAGATATCCATATCATTATTCAACATAGCAGCCTTACACTCACGCACAAAGTCATGGGATAAACCAAAAGTAAACTTCCTCAATTTGGATCTTATGTTAAACACTAACTCCAAAGCATAACGAGACAATGTTGAAATTTTAGGGCATACTCTTTTACACTCATCTTACCCTTCTTCAAGTTCACAATTCTTTGGCCTTAGCTTCCCTCAACTCCTAAGGAAAGAAGTGATCAAGAAAAACACCTAAAAACTCATCCCACATCGCCGACTTGGCATCAACACCCCTCATTTATTCCCACTCCTCATACCACTGGTAAGCCATATCCTTCAACAGATAGGCAGCAAAATCCACACCCTATAAATCAGTAGTATGCATAATCTTTAAAATTTTCTCTATCTCATCAACAAACCCCTAAGGATATTCCTTAACCTTAGATCATGTAAAGGTTGGGGAATTAAACTTCATAAACTGGACAACCTGAGTAACCTTGATGAATTAGAAACAAGACTAATATGTTCAGGTCAACGAGACTAAGATTCTACCATTTTATGCAAGAATATGAATAGACTGATTGAACTCTGCATTAGAAATATCTCTCTGAGGTGATGGAGCTTAAGTATCACCAGCTTGAGAAGTTTGAGGAGGACTAATAGGGACCAATGGAACCCTACGTGGAGTAGTACAGTCTGGAGCAGGGTCCGTAGACTGGATCTTCACTCTATAAGCAGGGTGGATTCCCTCTATATTTTCCTCAAGTAGGATAGAGGGTCCAACAAAGTTTTTATGACTATTAGATCTTTGAGAGGCATGATTTGAAATATGAGTTATCTAGGAGTTAGAGAAGTTTCAAGATAGCTAGACCCTATAGCCCAAAATAGAACACATGAAAGGGTAAGATTCCTAAATGCCTTGTAGCCTCCCCTTATAAGTGTAGCACGCTACACACCCATATAAGGGACACTATTCAACATGGCTTTGTAGATATCCAACGACCCTGAATCGTGCTCTGGTACCAAGTTTTTCATGACCTAACCCCGAGCCTGGCCGTGATGGGTATCTCAAGCTCATCGTGGTCCGGAGACCACCCTCTTAGACTAAGCTCAAGAGCACATAAATGTAAATAGTGGAAGCCAACCAAAACCAATAATAAAAAAGATAGGTAAACCAAACAAAAGTTCTAGGAATCAAAACAAACAACCAATCCTACACTTGTCCTCAAAAGCCTCTAAAATCAGAATACTAAACTAAGTTGGACATGCCCCCGACTATGAAATAATAAATTAAAAAGAAATACTAATAAATAAAGAAAACACGTGAAATGACATGGCCTTCCAAAAGATGAAGTCTCACCACTTGACAGTAGATCCACAGGAATATTAAAACACCTAACGCTGCATAGAAGTAACAAAAAACCCTTTGGACCCTACATCATGAAATGATGTAGCGTTCAGAGATGGCTAGTGGGGGTAAATACTGGCATATAACTCAGGAAAAGTTATAATAATGCCTTGCCCAGAACCAATCAAAACCATATGCACAACATTTATATACATATATATATATAGGTTTCTAGGATAGGGGTAAGGGACATGAATATGAGTGTTTATAATATTAACCTGAACTGTATAACTCACTTTGTCCTAAAGGCACCCATGGGTTATATAGGTCCCACTTCCCCTGCTGGAAGGGCCTTAGTGCGTGTTAGCCATATGAACTAAGGAAAACAGAAGAAAAGTCTAAAGACACCAAGGCCATAGCCCTCCCAACATATATATATATATATATATATATATATATAATGTTTGCACCAAGCACAAGGTCACAGGGACCCCAATATTAGCAAACATGGTTTTCAGTGTTGATCTCCTCGGGACCTACAACTTCACGATGAGCTACATAATTCCCTTTAAGCACAAATTATAAAACTTTGCACATAAAATAATCACTAAGCCAGGATTCATTTTTTAAGGAATTTTTTAGTTTGGTATCGTCATACAATTAATGCTTGCAAGTGAATTCAGTTATGCGAAATGAGTCCATATAACCAAATTGACTCCCAAGGTCTATTTAAAATCCAAGCCATGGCCACCAAGGCCATCCAAATCCATTTATATCTATTTATCATTTAATAAAATGCAATGAGTTCAAAAACAAGTTAAAGCATACAAATATCCATATTCAAAATCAAGCTTATAAGGTGGATTGAGGTTAATGCAATTATCAAGCCAAAATTCATCCAATTTGGGAAAACACATGTCCTTTATTCCAACCATTAAAAAATACATCAATTCAGACCCCAAAACCATAAATTATAACATGAATAATCCATTTAAACCATGGAAAAAGAAATTCAAGTAATCACAATCAAAACCTCTCAACCCAATTTAAAACTATCAATTAAAACACATGAATATTGATTAAATAGATGCCATAACATAAAGTACAAGTTAGGGATGGGCAACATGCTTGAAATATAGGAAAACTCAAAGATAATCCAAAGTTTGGAGCCTAGAGAATGAAATTATTATAAAACCCTTGAATGCTCTTATCTTGAGAGTTAGAGAAGGGAGGAGCAATGTGAAATTTTATAAATTGGGGGTTTTCTATGGTTGGGGAAACATTTAAGATGTTTTTAAAATAAAAATGACTAAAAATCCCCCTCTCTGAGATGAAAAATAACAAATTGGGTGAAATTAACATAGCGGTGTGGTGTACTGCTATCGTAGAGGGCAACCTCTATGCCACACCCTTATAGCAGAGGTTATCCTCTATGGCACATCACTATCATGGAGGCTTATTGCCTCAGGGTCTTAAAATAACCCCAAACCCCTTCTGAAAATTCCAACGCTTTTCCAAAATACCCTCTTAACATCCCTAAACATAATTAAAATCAAAAGTTGTCATTACGCACATTGGAGGGTAAAAAATAAATTCGTTGAAATTTTGCGGGGTCTCACAGAATTGCACTTGTTTAATTTTTATAGTATACAAGAATTTAATTGTTTGCTAAATTACAAGTCCTTGTGGGATCAATATTTGGCTGGCAAAAGACACTTTATTACTTGCATGACCGCATACACTTGTCCAAATTGAAAGATTCCAATCCCACACTTGAAAATATGTTATATCCCCATAGAATATAAATTTAAGAACAAGGGATAGAAAAATTCCTTGAGGCCTCTAGGTCTTTCTAGCAGTATGCCATTATCAAAACTTTCCATCATAGGAGCTAGAGAACTCCCCACTCATGCTTTCACCATGCTCCTTACCTTAGATTTTGGGTACTCGAACTTTACCTAATATGCAAAATCACAAACTAAAATAAAATAAAGGTGAAATTGTAAAGATAAATTAAAAACTAACTCTATTATAACTTGTGTGACCTCTCGAACAACTCTTGATTTAACTTTGTGGCACGATTAATATCATCGCCAAACTTAAGATTCTCTCAACCTCTTCTTCCCTTTCAACCACAACTTTCTTCTTTTCCTTACTTTACCCAGAGCACCATCAAAATTTAGCCAACCTATAGTCTGGAACTACTAATAATGGAACACCAAAATAAATACAGGAAGAATGCAAAATAAATATAATAGAAGATTGAATCACATAAGATAGTCCCAAAACCTGGTGGAATCAGTACAAGAGCTTCTAATCTAATAAGATTACAAAATAAAGTACTAAATGAATATACTGATAACCCATCCCTGAATACAACATAAAAATTAGTTAAATATATAGGACAGGGAATAATAATGCTCTAAATGCAGGATCTCACCCTATGTCCATGAACTATGGTTGCTCTGCATGATGCATACAATAATGGCAAGAACACATACTATGATCTATAGGTTATAGATGAGTAGTATAAGTACCAAATACGTGGTACTTAGTAGGCAATTATCGACTAAACTCCAAAGATAATGCAAGTATACATAACGTGCCAACAAGAATTTAAACCATACCCAAATATCCATGAAAACTTACATAGTAAAACTAAAGAGGCAATAAGGATAAACTATCCTATTTTAGCCATACTCCAGATCCTAAACACCACACCGTATATCACCTACCAATATACAAATAAAAATCCAAGGAAGTATACATATATATATATATAGAATAGTATACAAGTCCAAAAATGGATATACAACTAGAATAATAAAGGAAGAAAGGGATATACGATACCATAGTTGCACATAGGTAGATATACATATGCTTATAAACAAGGTTAACTCAAGGTACAACTAATGTTCAATGTCTTCCTAGAACTTTAGACTCTTAAAACAATGAAAATATGCAAGTTACGTAGGACTTTTTGTTAGATATAATGTGTTTTGTGTTATGTTTTACAGGAAAATAGGTTTTAGAACTATTCTAAAGAAAAGGAGTGAAAATTGAAGTTTTGGACCACTGAAGTCGGCACCTACGACCTGTATGTACTACCTACAGGGTGTAGGTGCCAGATTATGTGTCAAATCTTGAGAAACAGAGGCTAAGAAGTTGAGAAAGTAGACCCTGCTATCTACAAAGGGCACCTATAACCCGTAGGTTCCACCTACGGTTTGTAAGTGCAAGAATATGCTGCAGAAGAGTTAGAGACTATTCAGATGATTCCAGGGAACCTACATGGGACCACCTATAGATCATAGGTGCCACCTATATATAGTAGGTGCCACCTAGTAAGTGGCCAACAACCTCAATTTTTCTTTTTTGTTCAGGAGTTGTTTCCTAGGGTTTCCTTGTACTCTATATATAGACTTTTGATGTTTTATAGTTAGTTTATGCACTCTTGCTACTTAAAAATATATATTTGATTTGAGGATTCGATTTTGATCTTGGGATTATTGTGTTGTTGATTTTGGTTGATTATTCAGTTTGAGACTTTGGGTTTTAGTTGTTAATTGTTGTGATATTTATTTAATTTAAGGCATTCAAACATAAATTCCATTGATTATTTGACAATGATGAGTGGCTAATTCCTTAGCTAGGGTTTTGGGGACCCTGACGAATTGACAATGTATGGAAAGTGCAAAGTTGTTCTAAATCAATATTCTTGTAAGTATTGTAGTTTCTTCAGTTTAATAGATTTTTAACGGTTTCAAATGTTAGAATCCTTCCTTATATTTACTACTTACTTCAAAAGAGGAGTAGAGATTAGGAAAAGATGATCTGAATAGTAATTTGAAGTTAATTACTGAAATAAACTTATCTACATTATCTACTTAAGACAATTATCTTTCATCTAATTACTTGAGATTCAAAAGGTAAAAGTTAATCTAGGATATAGGATATGGTTTAGTAAGTAAAGATCCTAAGACTCAAAAGGTAAAGGTCGAAATCAATCAATGAGTCCATAAGACAGTTAATGGTACATAACTAATCAGATTCTGCATGCAAGATATTGGGTTGGTTTAACAAAGCATGATAGACCTACATAGTTTAGAAGCTAGGGGAACACAGTTCTAGTGTTCATTTATGATTGATTACAAACAAAACACTCACATCTTGATACTTTTCTCTATTACAACAAAAATCCCCCTATTTATTTTTCAGTACTGCCTATTAACTTCAGCAAACTAGAGAGATAATTCACGTATTTCCTGTGGGATTGACCCCAACCTGGATTGGGTTACTATATTTTTATTTGATCACATTATCCTTTTTTAGAGGTTTAGCTTTGGGAGACATCAAAATTTTCACGTTGCTACTGGCGAATATGGTGTAATTGTTGATTAAAGATTGTTGAAGTTTTTGGGTTTTTGTTTTATGTCTTTAGTTAGGTGTACATCGGTGTATGAATAACACCAAGAGTCAAGGGATACCTTACTCCCACTACATCCTAACCCAGATAAAATTCTACGGCCAAATCATACAATGATAGAAGACATACATGATGGCCAGCTTGAAAGAGTTCAGAGTAATACTAATGTTGTGCCTCCTCCTTCTGGGAATGGTCAAAACATTTTTGATCAGATAACTGATCATTTATTCGTAGAAGTTGATAACTAGAGGATAAAAGTTGATGCTCAGGAGATAGAGAAAGCTAGGCAGAGATAAGAAGTAGATCGTCGAGCAGCACTCGGTGGAAATCGAGGTGGATCTAGAGATGGTAAAGCTCAAGTAATCCCATCCTAAAGTACTTAACACCTGTTATATATAGTTTTGATGATGAATAGATAACTGTAAGGGACCAGGTCCCTAGATGTTTATGGTACAGTACAGCTACCACGCATGTCTGCACAGTTTTATCCTCTTATATAACAAACTTATCGGTGCTCCAATGCGAGTCAACAGAACCCAAGCTCTACAAACTCAGTCGGCACCAATTCCTGAGTCATTAGAATTCCCTATAGGTATACCACTACCTCTTGCTACGTATATGCCCCCAACCACATCTGTAGGTTAAGATTCGATGCCCATGGGTGGTACCACATATTCTGCATCAGTACCACCCCAATATTCTGAGTATAAGCCGAACCAAGAGAACTTTGCAAAGACAGTCCGAGCATAGAAGTGGTTTCAAAAGCAATTGGCTATATGGGGGGTAGATTTCAAACCCTTTGTTGAAAAAATTATAGAAGAAGCAGTGAGGACTTTTAGGAACATGCATCTAAGAATGGACAATATGGAGGAGCGAATCAACAAGAAGCTAGATACCATGTGGCTGGCATTGATAAGATAAATTAGTAGCCACAACAACTTATATTTGATCCAGTCTAGATTGAAAGTGATGAATACAAAGGTCTTGTTTACTTAATAGGGTGATCGATCAAAGATAAGGGTAAGAAAGTAGTGGAGACTGATGAAAAAGCTGCATAAAAAGCTGCTAAAAGAAAGAGACTTGAAGCCATGTCGCCAGAGGAGCGAAAGCATCATGACATGAAGAAAGAAAAAAGAAAATCAAGGAAAGATGAATAGAGAAGAAGAAATAAAGTAGAGGATTAAGCAGCTGGAGTATCTACTAGCTCTGCCCTAGTTAGGAAGCAAACTGTAGATCCTATTGGAGATGCGGTACCTTCGATTCAGGAGGGCAATATTGTGAGCACCCCCACCACCATGGGGGTCAACATTGCACCTGGTGAGGACATTGGACCCTCACCGCACTTCACAGATGCCTCAGATTAATAAGAGGAAATACAAGTATTACCCCTCCTTTGTAATTTAATTATATGCATTGAGGATAAAACATTATTTTCTGTGGGGTTGGGATGTGCTTGTACCATAGGAGTTGTGTTTTCAATATTCTTTTCCTCCCATGTGCTATCTAAGAAAACCGGCATGTCTAGGTTGTTATTAAGTTGTTGCATTTTTATTTCTTATCTAGGAAAGTTGTTGCATTTCCAATTAATGATGTTTATGTTAGCATCAAATTATATATGTAAATGATAAGTGACCGCTGCAAAGTGTTTTTGTACATTTGTTATATAATTAATTCTCTTTTTCCTGTTGGTAAAAGCATTGTGTAACCATCTGTGACTCTAAATTGGCATACGAATGTAAGTGATTATAGCCATATGATACGAATCCCAAGAGTTACTAGAGTAGGATTTAACTTAGTGCTTGTGTGTGTGAGTGTTTGTATAGTTCTGAATAGATGCTACACCTAGAAATTGCCCGGTTCATTTGCTGTTGTTTTGTTTTTGACTCAATAAGACAGGATAGTAGGCCTCCTTGTTTGTTAGTCAGTTTAGCCAAAATAATGACCCACCAAAAATCTTTTGTTTCCATTGAAACCCTGTTGAGCCTTGTTCATGTTTGTTCTACCCAAATAAATAGTGACTCGCTCTCTATAAGGCGTTAGCACTTAGCTTTGGACATTGTGCACTTTTACTCAGGCAAATTGCCTAAGTTGAGGGTGGCTACTATGGATTGTTGGCAGCCTAGGGGGCTGAGTTGAAATTGATTTGAGAGGTAGCATCCGACCCTAGTCTAGTTAGCTGTCTAAATAGATATTATTCACCTCAACTTTCTGAATCAACATAAGTTGAGGGTGGCTGATGTTGTGCTTCTAAAGAAAAAACTGGGTTATAAAAAGGGCGCGGATGGATAATATTTATTGTAAATAAGTGAAAGAAACCTTAATTTTTATGGGTAGCTACCGAAAAGGGTGAAGAGAGTGAAGTTGGGTACTTTAAGTCATGTAACTAAATGAATAACTCCCACCAAGGCTAAAACCTCATTACAACCCTTAGTAAGTCCTACTTGATCTTAGCGAGTAAATCATGAGAGAACATTAGATGATATGGGCAAGCCTATGGGTGTGAACTATGTTTGCAACTTCTGTTCTAGGTGCGAGAGAATTAGTTTTGTCCACAGATTTATCTATGGAGAAGTGGACTTCATTGGTTGTAAGGGCACAACAGTTATCCGTAGACTGCTAATTCCTTTGGGGTATTATATCTGTGGCTATAAATATGTTGAGTAGTAGTTGATGCTAGTTATAGATCCTTATGTGTTAGAGCACTTAGCCGAATGGACAGTTGAATGATTGTATAGTTGTGTTGATATGAATGTTGAGTGCCCATCATGATGTTGTTCGTATATGTATCTTGGTGTTGAGTTGCTTA
This sequence comes from Capsicum pubescens, assembly GCA_030864215.1. Taxonomy (NCBI): domain Eukaryota; kingdom Viridiplantae; phylum Streptophyta; class Magnoliopsida; order Solanales; family Solanaceae; genus Capsicum; species Capsicum pubescens. The sequence continues at coordinate 113,585,727 of CM061544.1, forward strand.
AGGACAAACAATTACCTTAATTTGAGGGTGTTGATGTTCCGGCTTTTGACGGAACATTTTAGGCCTTTTTCTAAGAATAATTATGTGTTTTCAAGTAACTATTATTGCATTTAACTGTGTACTTTAGTGTTTTTAGGATAAGAACTGAGTGTATAGGATAACTTGGATAAACTGGGCAATAAAAAGGAAAAAAATCATCGATGGCTCAGGCGATGGACCGTCAACCTTGCGACGAACCGTCGGTCTGAACCTTCGCCCAAAAACTGAAGACAGTGACACTAGACAGCCTGCAATGGTCCAAGAGATGGACCTTGACTCTGTGATAAATCTTTGGCCTAAAACTCACCAAGAAATAGAATAAGGAAACACTGGATGTCATGCGACGGTCCAAGCGATGAACCGTCGGCCCTGCGATGAGCCGTCACCCTACTCGTCGCTCAGAAATAGAACATTGACTCACTAGTGCTCCAGCGATGGTCTATGTGATGGACCATCACCTCATTGATGAACCATCGATCAACCCATCAAGCATGAAGCGGAAACTCCGAGTTCAAATTTTAAAATTCCAGTTCTAGAAACAAATAAATACCAAGTATTAACGTGTATTCCGTATCTTTTGTCTTTAGTTTCATACTTTCTCCTCTATTGAGAGGTGTGTAACACTTTTCATTAAGATTTGAATCTAGAGATTGAGATCTGATTGTTAGTTTATATTTTTTCCATTGAAGGTTGAGAAGAACAACATTGTGACTTTTGTAAGTACTCTCTTGAATCCAATTATGAACATCAATATATCTGTGATTTTTTTCATGGAGATGAGTAGCTAAACTCCCATAACTAGGGTTATGGGAGCATTGATATAGAGAACTATTTTGGGGTTGTGAATCAGTTTGATTTCTAACATCTATCAAAATTACATGAATCTTTCTTCATTATAATGACATCTCTTGGTTTCAAACTTGAGAAGTGAGCCCATGAACACCACTTGTCTGACAAGAAAGTAGATGTTGGGAAAAGTGATTCCCCTGAATGCCATAGGTTTACCCTTTGGGTTAACGGATTGATGCCTTAACAGGATCAACCCTCATGAGAGTGTTATTGAATAATGTATGAATCCTTTAAGTTCGAGAGAAGTAAAGGGTGAAACACTCATTAGGTTGAGAAACACATGAGTAATTCTTAGAATTCAATAATTCTTGCAATTGAATACATAAGTTAGAATTCGAGCACAAATTCACAACCCTGACTGTTTGAACATCTTGGTGAGCATAACTCTAGTCAATTCATTCTTATTGAAATCACATCTACATTAACTCTCATTAGCTGGACTTTGTGTGATACAAATACAAAATAATATTGTTAACACATCCAAACCCCTTTTTACCCAGGAACCTTAGATCAACAGTCTAATAACAGTCACAATACTTAGTGAACACAGTATTTCCTGTGGGATTCCACACCCAACCCAGTTGGGTTAGATATTTGACAGTGACCGCTTACTCTCTCTTAAGAGAGGTGTAATTTGGGCGTATCATTCTCCTACCCTTTCTAAGTTAAACTTTATATTTGCTAATTTGGTTGATGAAAAGATTCTTGTAAAAAGTTTGATTCTCTCAGCAACATAAATTAGGTAGCTGAGATTCTCTCAGTAGCATAAATTAGGTAGATAAGAATTTACTCTTACTTGCATATGATCTTATGAAAAGTTCAGCTTGTGTAGAGAAGAAAATAACAAGGGAAGAAGATAACTTAAAAGAGGATGGGGAATTTATATTACCTCCAAATGGGGAAGATGAAGAGGATGAGGATGACCAACCTCTGATTTTGAAAATAAATAGACTGAAGGACAGTAAAAGAAAAGGGAAAATGATTGACACAAGTGTACAAAGAACTAGATCCTATTCCACTAGGGGATCTAAACAAAAATTGCTAGAAGATTCCATGGAGAAAAATAAGTCTTCTACCACTAAAATAAGAAAACTCAAGAATGCTATAATAGTAGAGGAGGAAAATGTTCAAGTAGTGGAAGTTGGAGAAGTTGAGGATACTAACACTGATATTGTTATTGCAACTAAGAAGAAAATACAAGAAGTTCATGTTGCTAAGAGGACTAAGTCCTCTGGTCCTAATTCTGCCAATCCTGTTGTAAGCAAAAAAAAGTTTATTGTTGTCAAAATAAAAAAATCTTTAAGGGAGCTGGTCCAACAAAGAGAAAAACTAATGAAAAGGAAGAACCAAGTAGTGAATAAAATAGAAGAAGAAAATAAGGTTGTCCCTAGAGAAGAAAAGAATGTTATCTTGGAAACCCAGAAAGTCCTAACTGGGAGAGTATTTGATCTAAAGATATATGAGAATCCCAAAATGGTAGAATTGGTAGAATATGTGAGGCATCGGGGTTGGTTGCATCTGTTATAAGAACCAACTCCCGTTGTCTTTGAAGATGACGTGAGAGAATTCTACTACTCTATAGAATTCTTAGATGATGGTTTGAGTTTGACTGCACAAGTTTAGGCAAAGTATCTTAAGTTGGATGAAAAAATACTGGGAAAGAGTTTTTATGTGCCTGGTATTAGGGTGAAAACTATTTAGAACCAACAACCCTCAACTAAATTCATGGTAAATGCTTCCAAGGTAGGAGGTACTTCTCTAGCGGGGGTGAGAAAGAAGTTTCTCCCAAGTGAGTTCCAGTTAGTGTTCGAGTTCATATATAGGTCATCTTTTCAAGGTTAGAGAAAAGAACTATAGCTTTTGTAGTTGATCTATTTCTAATTAAATGGTTGAGTAAGTTTGATCTGATAAAATTTCTTGTTTTTCGTGATAGAGCATATGCACAAGGTGACTAATGAGATGGAAGGAAAACATGGTATTCCCTATAGATATCCTAAATAAAGTATTTCAACATTTTGGAGTTGTTGAAACTAAAGGGACCCCAGGAACTGTCAAACAAAGGTTTAGTTTGACAACATTGGTACAGAATGAATATTTAGAAGGAAAAGCTAGAATTGTATCCCAAGTATCAGAAATGTTGGTTGCTCAAGAAAACTTAACCATATAAATGGAGGAGTTAAGGATTGTGCTAGTAGAAAAGGACACTAAAATAATGCATCTGAAGAACTTATAGCAGAATCAAAGGTTGTCCGCGGAGGGACCAGGTACCTCTGAAGAACTTATAGCAGAAAATGCCAAGCTCAAGGTTAAGGTTACAGAACTTACTATTGAGGTTCAAGACCTAAATAAGAAAGTAAAAAACCTTTCCAAACAGTTATTTGATGCTCATATTGTTGAGGCTTCTAGAATGAATATGTTGCTAAAAAGCCTCTCCACAAATCCCCCTTTTACCTGAGTCACATCTTACTAGTTCAATTCTGAGTCAGTTTGTAGTTTTTATTCCTATAGTGGCCTTTGCAAGTAGAAGATTTATAATTTATTTTAGGTATATTGTAATGATACTTATCCTAATTAATCATGAATGATTTTTTGTTTGTGGGCTTCATCTATTTTATTTATTTTAAGATGTTCTTCATGGTAGTGTTGCCCCAGTGGCAATAAGTTAATTAGCCTGTACTTATATTTACTCTTGATTTACTATTACATTTTTCTAATGATCCAAAAAGGGGAATATTAACTTCATGTGTAAGGATCAGGTGTGATGAGTGTGATGTTCAGGGACTAAGAATTATGTAATATACTAAGAAGAAGGTGTGTCACATATTGATAGAGGGAAGTATGCAAATGCACTAGATGAATTATGGATCTTAAAGGCAGGGGGAGCAACAAAGAGTTTTTACTACAAATGACAACAAGAGACCAGATCCATATGTTGCATGATAGTGGTAGCATAACAATAGGGGGAACATTCATCTTCAGAGTGGTAATCACAATGATTGAATATGATACATGTTCTCAAAGTTGTATGGTTGGTTTGTCATCATTAAAAAGTGGGGAAATTTCTATATGTAGTTTTGATGATGAACAGCTAACTACAAGGGACCAAGTCCCTGGATGTTTATATTATAGTACAGCTGGCACGCATGTTTGTATAGTTTTGTCCTCTTGTGTAACAAACTTGCAGGTGTTGCTTCTACTGAATAGGACACCTGGTATAATGAGATTTCAACCCTAATTATCACCCAGCTATAAAAGAAAATTGATGTTTCTTCATCAAATGGTTTTTTGAAAATTCAAAGAGTGAGCAGAGAAAAAGGCAAAAACCCAAGTTTAGATCAAGTCCTTATTTTTATGTTCTAATTTAGAGTGTCTTAAGTGTGATCTGATTTGTAAATAAAATAATTAGTTTATAAGAGTAATGAACTTTACTTCATGATTAAGTATTCTTAGGTAGAGTTGCCTAAGTCCAAACACTAATTAGAGTTAATTAGTGTAAAGGGTTCTTAGAAGAGTTATCATGATAGGCTAGTAGTAGAGTTACTACAAGTAGGAGGAGCCCAGATTTAGGCTGAAATCGTGTCTGGAATCAAGAGGTTAATTATAGTGGATTTCTTTTGTTCTTGTGAGGCAAGCCGTGGTTTTCCTTCCTTGAGCAAGGGGTTTTCCATATTAAATTTTTGTGTTGTTTATTTCCTACAAAGCCTTTAGTTTTCCAGTACTTCATCATTTCTTTATTGTGCTTTTCCCTGAGATTGACTTTGAGGGACCTGTTCCCTCACTATGTGGTTCAACCTCTAAGCATTTAAACACCACCATATATTGATCCAAAGGAGTATATGGGCTACATTGATCCTTCCGAGACAGGAGCCATCATCCCTCCTACTTTGCGACCAAGTGTGAAGTTTGACATTTCTAGTGCTATGATGTAGCTCTTAATCTAAAAAGTGTGTTTTTCGGCTTAGCTACAGATGATGTAAACATGCATCTAGGAAACTTTATTAGGATCTGCACTTCATACACTATACCTGGGGTAGATTAGGAAGGGCTCAGACTCAGGTTGTTCTCTTTTTTGTTGACTGGTGAAGGTTCATTGTGGTTGGGGGAACTTTCTTAAGGATCGATTACTACTTGGAATAAGTTGCGCATGTTTTTTTAGACTGTTTCTTCCCTTCGGCTAGAATGTTGAAATTAAAAGATAAGATATATAACTTCAGGCAGCTACATTCTAAGTTAATGTATAAGGCATGGTTCTGATTTAAGAAGAAGTTGAGCATGATACCCAAACGTCGCATTTCAAGGACTAATTTGCCTTAGATATTCTATTAAGCCTTGACTATCAGTTACAGAGCTATGGTAGATATGATCACTGATAGAGCATTCATGTGTCTGCACTAAAAAGTAGCATCAGAGATTTTAGACCCAATCTCTATTACCAATCAAGGATGACATACTTAGGAGGTAGAGAGAGGTGTTGGAACTTATGTCATTGGGACTTTTAGAGATCATAGAGTGTTAGATGATTCTATGATACAAGTGATTGTGCAGCTTAGAATGGATATTGGGTGCTTGATGATGCAGTTCACAACAATGAATTTGGAGAAGGTAAATGCAGTAGGTTTACATGGTAAGGCCTCTAAATCTTATGATTCTAATTTAGAAGAAGAGGCAAAATACCTAGATCATGAGTTGGCAGGTTTTCAAGTGAAGGGACTAGGAAACCAAGGTATAAAATAGTATGTAGATAGGTACAAAGATTGGAGTAGAGAGTGTGATGGTGACTGGAGAAGAAAGGATGACTACAAGGAGAAGAGGCATATGTATATTCCAGAAGGCAGCCATTTTACTGATTCGAGGATGAGGCTTTGGTTTCCAAGCTTGTTAAGGGTAAAAAAAGTTAGAAAACTTACCTTAAGGAGATTAGGGAAGATATCTTAGGATTCACCCAAAAGGTGGAATCACATGTTACTGCGATAAATCAAAAAGCAGCAATTTGGGAAAATATCGACAACCTTAAATCAGAGGTAGTGGGTACCCTTCCAAGCAACACAGTTTAAAATCCTATAAATAATGGTCATTATCTAGATATCAACACTAAGAGTGGTAAGTCTATTGTTGTTCTCCCTTTGCCTACTGTTGATGAGCCAAGGAATGATAGTACTGTGGTAGATGAGACACTCGAAGCAAAGTCAGAGAAGGAGACAGGTGTTGATGCTAATGCTGAGAAGGAAAAATGTAATAGAAAGGTTAATGAGCCTTTATTAAAGACTATTCCACAACCTCCCCCACCTTTTCTCAAAGGATGAAGCACAAAAAAGAAGATGGGAAGTTCAAAAAGTTCATTGTCATGCTAAAAGAGTAGAGCCTGAACATTCCTCTTCTTGATGCTCTTGAGCAGATGCCTGGTTACACCAAGTTTATGAAAGAGATGGTAATGAAGAAGAGAGAGGTTAGTTTTGAGGATGTTGGTGGGTTTCACCATCATATTTTGATCACTTCAAGATCTCTGGTCTAAAATTAGGGTGACCCTGGCACTTTCACCATCATATTCACCTTTGGGACATCCAGGTTTGCCAGTGCATTGTGTGACTTGGAAGCCAACATTAATTTGATGTCGTTGGCTGTGTTCAAGAAGTTGGGATTGAGCCCTCCATAATAGAAGACTATTCAGTTGTTGATGGTATACCGTATAGTAAAGAAACCCATAGGCATATCAATTGATGTTTTGGTGAAAGTTGAGAAATTTATTTTTCCGACTAACTTTGTCATCTTTGATTATGAGGTTGACTTTGCGAAGCCCATCATATTGGTAATACCATTCATGGCTATGGGTAAATAGATGATTGAATCGAAATAGAGAAGGGAGAGCTTAAGCTTAAAGTGAATAATGAGGAATTCATATTCAACATTCGCAGAACTATGAAGCAGCCAACCAACATGAGGATGGTGTCGGTTATTCATTGTGTTGATGACCCAAGAGGCTATTATTTTGGGTACCTTGATGAAATATGAGTAATAAAGGTACCCACGTCATGCCGCGATGTTAAATCAAGTGTTGAATAGAAGGAAACCCATGGTCTTGTTGGTGAAGTCTGAATAACCAGCATAGCCACGTCATGTCACAATGTTAAATCAAACGTTGGGTGGGAGGAAACCCACTATTTTAGTGTTCATGTTGTTTCTATTTTTTATAGGTAAAATAGCATGATGGATAACCTGGAACATGGTAATACATTGCTTAATTCAGAATATTCAAGGTAAGATAACTTTGTGACCAACTCATAAAGGTCATAAGTCCCACTCGAGAAAGTAAGTTGTGCATTGAATTTCAAAAAGAAACTTTTAGGATTTTTGGGGATCTTTGGACTTTAACTTATGAACATACTTATGATGCTTCACAATACCACTTACAACCTTGTAAGTAGTGTAATAAGTACCAGAATAAAAAGTTCAGAGAACAAAAATAGGGAAGAAAAATCTTGGCCACCTACGAAAGCCACTTATGGCCTGTAGGTGCCATCTACTGTCTATAGATGGTGTATTAATTGCCAAAATTTTTGCCCAAATTTTTAAGAACACGGGGCCTAACCCGATCCTGAGTGACCTAAAATCAGCCTAACTAGGGATATTTAATCCCCATACCCGATCCTAAACCTCATAAACCTTTAAATTTATAAACCCCCTCTAATATTCAAACCTCCCCACTTCCCCGACACTCATATAAGGCAAGAACATTATATTTTCTCGGTACCTACGTGTCAAAATTACATGTATTGCAAGTCAAAGCTAAGGTTTCTTCATCTTTTAAATCTTCACTTCCGGTTTTTGAAACAAAAAGTAAAAATTCTTGGATCCCAATAACATTATTTTCAAGCAATAGGCATAGAAATGGAAAACTTGAAATAAGTGAGTTGGTATGTTTATTTTTAAGCAAAATGCATAGAAATCAACAAACTTGTGTGCTGGAACCTAGAATTAGCCTAAAATGTTAAAATGGTGCATTGTTCTTTAATAAATACTCAATGATCATGCCTAAATAGAAGTAAAAGTTGAAAAGGTTGAGGAATCTCAGAGTCTTGTATGACATAGTTGTGTTTAAAAGTTGATCCTTACTGAATGTGTTAAAAATGGACTCTGAGTATGATTATAGGGATGTAAAATTTAGGAAAAATTTGAAGTCTCACAATTTTGAGTTTGTTTTTAAATTTTGCAATCCCTTGCTATCTTTCGGGGACTAACACTTATTTTTTCAAGTACACATGGCACCAAAGACATCCAAAAAGAAGGAAGGACCATCAAGGAGATAGGATAAATCCTCCAAGAGGAGCAACATGGTGGAGGAGTACCTGATTGCCTCATCCATAGTAGCAAGACCACAGACTAGAGCTCAGAAGCAAGTTGTATCTAAGACAATTATTAGAGCTACTCTAGGAATCTAGATGCCAAGAGTGTCACAATAGGGAAGATGTCCAATTTATACTCATCCTAGGGCTCATCCAGAGACCAGCATACCAGTACCCAGGTCGAGAATAAAGTTGGCCATGATTTCACCACCACACTCTCCCTAGATTGAGAAGGGAGAGGATGATATAAAGAATAAGGTGGAGTTTGAGCCACTTCTAGAGGAATTTACACAAGACCCCTAGTCTGAGGAGGGGTCCTAAGATGAGTCCATAGCACCAGTTCCTGAGCTATCTTCTACAGTACCCCAGTCTGAGAAGAGTACAACATCGACATCCCAATAAGAGCCACCAGCCCAGACAACCCAAATTTCCAACCCTACTCTTATCTCATACTATCCTATTAAAGAGGTAAGCTTGAGGTAGTGTGTTGAGTGTTTATGGTTTATTATTGAGCAAACAACTTTGTGACTGGGACAGGCCATCCCAAGAGGAATATCTTGGAAGAGAGATAGATTCAGTTATTCGGGTTTGTTGGAGCACCACTTTTGTAGATTGTGTTTGATCATTATCAGTTGGGGTAGATGAGTATACCCTAGGGGTCATATATCCAGGAATTAGTATGTGATTTCTATGCTTTCTCTATCGCTATCGTATCATTAACCACTTAAAGTGCCAGTAGGGATATAAAGCAGCCGTATTTAGAGTAGAAGTTGGCGAGAGGGGTCATGGCTAGTTATATATCACCATTTAGTATGGATGCCCCATGGGTTGAGGGGCAAGGTGTGATTAAGAAGGCAGCGCTAAATTTCACCATAAAATTTTGGTGGATGGTTGTGCATTATCATTTATGTCTGACTATAGTGGACAACTTACTTTCTTAGAATGGTGCAACACTGATTGCAAGCATGATGGCTGGTTATGATATTGATTTTACAGCTATTATTAGATATGACCTTCATGAGAGGGCATTTGGTGATATGATGGCACTACCCTTTCCTAGCCTTACATAGTTGTTGTGTGATGAGGTCGATGTACTTGAGATTCTAGGAGTTGATCGTAGGTTCGAGGTGATGGGTGTATCCCAGAAAATTATTGTCAAGGATCCATTAAAACTGGTCCTTTCCTATAGATCCCATGTACCTTCAATAGTGATTTTGGCCTGATCTGAGGGCCTATCAGTTCCTGTAGAGTCGAGTGATAGACAGAGTTGAGGTATTAATGTAGGTAATTTTGAGATGGGGGAGCAGAGATAGGACCTTGATATGAGCACTCGGGGTGAGAGGACCCAACTACATCTACTCCTGAGCCAGTTGGGATATCTTTAGTGCCTCCTCGCCCCTCTACTACAAATGCTTCCACATGTATGGTGTTATTATCATGAGAGTTTTTATAGATCTTAGTAGAGATTCAGCGTGCTACTATCACTCGGCTAAAAAATATTGAGTCTGAGGTGGCATCATTGTATGGGTAGATTCGGCCTTGGGTTCGGATAACACTAGAAGCGACAGAGACTAGATTACAGGTTATACACAAGGCTAAGATGCCAGAGTTTCAAGATAAGGTGCATGCCTGTATACATGTTTTTAAGTGCTGAGTGTCAGCCTGGTTCAGTGATATTAAGGTACCCGATTTGGATGAGATTAGGGAGAAGGTGGCAATACTGTAGGTAGAGATACACTCTCTTATTAAGAACAACATTCTGGCCAACCCCCTAGTTTTACCTCAAGTTGCTCAGCCGGTACCTCTAGGTGGACCTAGATGTATTGATTTTCTCGTGGAGAATAAGTATATGGTCCCCATAGTTGGGACTAAGAGAGGCAGAGAGTAGGTTTTATAGGATCCTGACTTGCCATTTTCTCAAGGCCTAACTACACATGATTTAATAGAAATAATATTTATTGATAGAAAGAGGTGTGTTGAGATAGATGCGGGTACATCCTCTAGTAGTGCAGCTCCACTGCCTCCGCCAGTCGAGATATCTCTATACAGGAACAAGCAGGACACAGATGCCTAGTGCATCCGAGGTATGTCCTTATTCCCTTATTTTACATTTGTGTCACACACTAGGGATAGTGTGTAGTCTTTCAGTTAAGGGTGGGGTATACCATAGTTGTGGCTGGTTTTTATTGTCGTGCTTTTTTTCTTGTCGATTACAGTATGGTTATAGAACGGGTATGTCAAGGTTAATTTTGTTTCTTATTGTGTTTTTGTTTTGTATTGTGATGTGTTTTTGTGTAATTAGAAAATTTTTGAGTATCTAGTGAAGTTGACATATTTTTTGTTGATTTTTGAGAAAAATGATACCCCTTTAAAAATTTGGTTTTGAACTATGTGATGTGTATATATATGTAACAATTGTGAATCTCGTTATGGCATTAGGATTAGGGACATGATAATCATAGGTAACTTGTGCAAGAATCGGATAGGTAGTAGCTTGTGATGTAACCCTGTTTCATGTTTGTGTGTGATACTACTTAGTTTCTTTTGTATGTTGAATCTAGAACTTACTCGGTTAGTCTTTCCTAGGTTGTAGGATAGTCAGCTAGGAAAGGATCATAGGCTGTTATTGAAATAAGTCCACTTTTAGCCTAAATAACCTTCTATGTGTGAATGAGTATCCTTTGATCCTTATTTTTATGAGCCTGTATAGCCTATTTTTCTTGTTACACCTTTCACCTTCTCATTTATGTTACAATGAACCTGTTTTGGCCCAGTTCCTCCTTGGACATTGTGCACCTCAACTCAGGCAAATCACCTAAGTTGAGGGTGGCTATCATAGAAGTGTGTAATGTAAAGTGGGTCTGAAGAAGGGTAAAATAAAAGAAAAAATTGGGGTTGGGTGTGGTAGATAAATAAAAAGAAAAGAAAAAAAATGTGAAAAAGAAGGAAAAAGAATACATGAAACCACACCCAACCTGAATGTACAATAAAAGAATAAAAAGGGAGAAATAAGAATGGAATAAAAGAAAATTGGTTGATAAGTGGACTGCAAAGTAAGTGTAGTTCCAAGGATGCTTAGTCACTAAAAATTTCCATATGTATCATACCAGCCCCCAAGCCTATATTACAAGCCGAATAAAGTCCTATAGTGATCCTAACCTAGATATCTAAAAGCTAAGGTAAAGAAAATAAGGGAAAGCCTATGGTATTTGATGCATATTTGTGGAACTTGTCTTATGAGTGTGAGTGTCTCTTGACTGTCCCTGCATTAACATGCATGATTACATATGATTGAGTGGGACTTCATCGTTGTGAGGGCACATTGGTGGTATTTCTAGATGCTTACTTGTTTAGGTAGTGTAACTTGTATATGCATGATTGTTTGTTGCTAATGTAATGCCATTTCTTAATTCCCTTGTGTCACATTATTTTTATTCATGTATACACTTGATTTTGAAGTGTTAAAAGAGGAGGGGGTAATGTTCTTGAGCTTAAAGTGATGATTGGTTGCCGTAGATAGCTTAGGTTTCTCCTAGTTAAGCGTCGGAGTTTTGTTTAGTTGTATTGTGTTTCCTGAGGGCATGCAAATATTTTAAGTTGAGGGTGTTGATATGCTATGATTTCATAGAACCTTCGATGCTTAAAATGATGAAAATATGCAAGTTACTTAGGTCTTTGTTAGATATGATGTGTTTTGTGTTGTGTTTTGTAGGATGGAACTATTCTGAAGAAAAGGAGAGAAAATTAAAGTCTTAGACCACTGAAGTAGGCACCTACAGCCTGTATGTACTACCTATGGAGCATAGGTGCTAGAGATCTATGTTAGAGCTTGAGAAACAGAGGCTCAGAAGTTGATAAAAGAAGACCCTGCTACCTAGGGAGGGCATCTACGGCTCGTAAATGCCAGAATATGTTGCAGAAGAGCCAATTCCAAAGAGTATTCGGAAAAGTTTGAGGCCAAGTCACTTACGTGGGACCACCTACGGTCCGTAGGTGCCACCTATGGCCCGTAGGTGGCCCAGTAAGTGACCAACGATCTCTGTTTTCCTTATTTATTTAGGAGTTGTTTCCTAGGGCTTCATTGTACTCTATATATACCCTTTTGATGTTGTTTAATTAGGTTACACACTCTTGATACTTATAAACATATATTTGATTCCACGATTCAATTTTGATCTTGGGATTGTTGTGCTCTTGATTTTGGTTGATTATTTTGTTTGAGACTTTGGGTTTTAGTTGTTAATTATTGTGATATTGAATTAATGCATTCAAAAATGAATTCCATTGATTGTTTCACAACAATGAGTGGCTAATTCCCTTAGCTAGGGTTTTGGGAACCCTAGAAAATTGATGAAGTAGGGAAAGTGCAAAGTTGTTCTGAACTGATATCCTTTCATGTATTGTGGTTGTCTTTAGTTAAATAGATTTATTAATGGATACAAACTTAGGATCCCGCATTATATTCACTACTTACTTCACAAGAGGATTAGAGATTAGGAAAGATTATCACAATAGTAATTTGAAGTTAACTGTCAAAATAAGCTTACTGCATTATCTACTAAAGATAATTATCTTTCATCTAATAACTTGAGACTTAAAAGGTAAAAGTTAATTTGGGATCTAGGATAAGGGTTAGTAAGGTGATATACGGAGACTCAAAAGGTAAAGCATGAAATCCATCAATGAGTCCACAAGACAGTTGATGGTACATAGCTTATCAGAGTCTTCATGCAAGATATTACATTGGTTCAATAAAGTACGATAATCCTACGTAGTTGAGAAGCCAGGGGGAACATAGTCCTAGTGTTCGTTTCTCATTGATTACAACTAAAACTGTCACATCTTTTTACTTTACTGTTACAACAAAAATCTACCGATTTACTTTTAAGTATTGCCTGTTGACTTCGTCAAACTAGAGATACAATTCATGTATTCCTTGTGGGTTCGACCCTAACCTGAGTTGGGTTACTATATTTTTCTTCAGGTGCTTTAGCCTTTTGTTTAGAGGAGCAGCTTTGGCCGACATTAACAACATAAGTCATCACACTAGCATCTCCAAGCCTCCCAATCATAATAGTAACTACAACTAAAATAATTAGGGTCTTTAATCTTAGATCTAAACATGAGATAATTATCCATAATAAAGCAATTGTAAAGAAAGGGATCAGAGTATTAGGGTCTAAAACCATAATGCCTAACCAATGGATAACCATGCATAATAATATAACTGTAAGGTAAAAGAATCAGAATCGTACCTCAAATCTCAATATTAATAATAATCAACCTGTTACAAACTAACCATAATAGCTATAATAATAACAAAACAAGGTAACCGGCTAGTCTGGACAAACAATACCGAATCGGGCCATTCATAAACCACCATCGTCATAGGCTCAGAAGGTTCAATCATCACTCAGCAAACAATATTCTGAGTCTATACCTATGCAACCCTCATAAGGCTGATAAATACAACCTCCACATAATATACTACGAGCAATACTCATACCTACACCTATGCAACCCCCCATAAGGCTGATAGAAATAGTGCAATGTGCATGCAAGAATAAATGTCAATACATAATACATAATACCATAACTGATTTGAATGCAATAAAGTAACCTACTGTATAAACTTATTTCACCAATATCATCATTAATCATCAAACTTGAACTAAAACTCATAGAATCAATATCATCATCAATCGCCAGACTTGATCTGGAATTCACATCACAAAAATCATCATTAATCGATGTACTTCAACCAGAACTCATATAGTCAATATCATCATTAATATACTATTCATTCAGTACCATATATATATGTATGTATGTATATAAGTGCACGACTAGAACCATGGCTAAAAGAGTAGAAAGGGTCGAAATCTCTCATGGTTGGGTTAAATAGTAGTAGCAAAACTATGGACCGGAATCTACCTCAGACAAATCTTTAAGATCATCATTAATATTCTTGAAGGTTCATAAGTTACTCATTAGATAGTACGATTCCCATTATGAAGAAATATGTTTTAATGGTGAAAATTGGGAATAAATCCATTTTTAGGAAAGAGTAGTAAAATCAAATTTTTAGTTGGAATCGTACCATTCACTATATAAGTGATCATGAGTGTACCTAATTTATGCATGCCATCACCAATATTAAAACAATACAATTATAAGTATCAATACATCTATAAACTATGACCATTTCATTTACAAGGATGGAATTATAACGATCCAATTTTCTGGAACCAAAACGTCACACGGTGCTCATGATCCCGAAGGACCACAAGCTAACTCTCTACTGATATCTATACCTGAGCACTGCATAATATAGATAATGAATGCAAAAACTGGCGATAAGGTTCAAAACATCTAAAAATACTCAAAACTAAAAACTAAATACTGATACATCTGTCCAAAAAGCCTCTAAACTGTCTGAACTGTGGATTTGATGGGACATGTCCCCAACTAACTCCTTTTACTGAAAATAAACTAAATTTGATGCAATAATAAGATAAGGATCATCATCGACTGAAAAAGACTCACTGCTACGTCTATTGCTTCTGACTGGGACTGAGCTGCTAAGGGTACTCTGGATCTCGTTCCTCTGAACCTATGGTGTCAAATAAAATACCATAGTACAAATGCGTCAGTACGGGAATATACTAAGTATACAGATAAAGTAAGGCTAAATGTAAGGGTTTATGCATGAACAATTACTTAACTGAATAATCATGAGAGTACTGAATGAGGACATATGCATGAATGCCCAAACCATAACTGAAATCATCATGACTTTGAATACTGAAACTCGGATACTACTTTACTGTCATCTGAAATCACTACTAATACTGAGATACTGAATAACTGAAGCTTCTGAGATTGATAACTGAGTACTGAAGTTGAGATCAGTCCTATCTAGCGAGTGATCTCGAAAACTGATGATACTAAAGTTGATTAACTGAATCTACTCATATCAATGACTGAACTTTGAGCTTGCTACTTTCGACAGACTGAATCTGAGATCCAACCTATCTAGTAGAATAATTCTAATTCTGATAATGATAATAGTCAACTGAATCTGAGAATGAGATCATTCCTATCTAACGGGTGATCTTAGGATCTAATAATGAGATTACTCAACTGAATTTAAGAATAAGAACAGACCTATATAACGGGTGATCTCTGGATCTAATAATGGGATTACTCAACTGAATCTGAGAACGAGATCAGGCCTATCTAATGGGTGATCTCTGGATCTGATAATGAGATTACTCAACTGAATCTGAGAATGAGATCAGGCCTATCTAACAGGTGATCACTGGATCTGATAATGAGATTACTCAACTGAATCTGAGAATGAGATTAGGCCTATCTAACGGGTGATCTCTAGATCTGATAATACTGATACTGAATATCTTTATGAGGGACCAGGCCTATCTAGTGGGTGGTCCATGAATCTATGGAACTATCTGAGTTCCTTACTGAGATAGGTGACAGTATCTGACAGTCCTGATTTCTGAGTTCTACTCTGAAGACTGATACTGAAACTGGAACTGTGGGAGTTCTCTCTTAACCGACATACCCCGAATCTGAATTGGTGGGGTCCAACCTATAACCCCAGATGGAAGAGAGTCAATACCGTGCCACGGGCAAAGACCTCTACTCTGGTCAAGCTTCTCTAACGAGTGACCCTCACAGGAAGTCAAGCCTAAGGCAGTATAGTAGTCAAGCCTTATTCTAACCGGTGACTCCTGCTCCTGCACTGGCTATGCAGTTCTAGAGTTCAGGGATTGCTCCTAACGACTCTGTCTCTCTAACGAGGAGCTGTCATCCCTGTATTTACTCAGTACTAGCTCCTACTCCTAACTGAAAGACTCTAAACTGATTCTTAACTGAACTTAAATTGAGTTGAATCTAATACTGATCATGTTTCTCGAATGATCTGACTGAGTTAAGCTAAATTTACTTGGTTTCGTATCTGATGAAATACTACTGAATCTCGTTATCTGACTGCATAATACTGAGCTCTGAAAAGATTACTCGAATACTACTAAGTTCTGCACTGAACACTCGAATACTACTAGATCTGAGTTGAGTATTGAACTGAGGCTAAAATACTAGCGATACTGAGATTACTGAGATTTTCTGAGAATCATGGCTTGACTGAGATTATCGTGAAAACTGACACTGGCTCTAGACTGCAACTAAATTATCGAGTATAAATACCCACAGGACTCGATAACATAAAAGTAAAACATAACCATTCTTGAATAATCATGACCATGGACATTCATTCACCATCACAATCACTAAAGCATCTTCTCAAGTATTTAGGAATCATAAACATGTAATAACATAGGGAGACACGTTATTGGCTCATACTCCTTTCAACAAGGTCTTGCATCAAACACTTAGCATGTATTAAAGAACACGTAATAGGGGAATTTCATGTTGTCATCTCATAATTCATTCACTGAGGCTTTTCAACAAACACTTGGCATGCATGGGCTTGCACACAATTGGGGGTTTCTAGTTAACATGCTATAATGGCTTTAATTCCTTCACATAAGCATTTTATCAAACATATGGGGAGAATGCTTTGCTTATTCAACAATTTCTTCACTTAGTTTTCATGAACACATCACTTAACAAGAAACTTGAAGAGGGTTTATCATGAACATCACATGAATATCACATACTAGGGTCAAATTTTGAAACCTCATAAATAAAACATGAATTAAAAACTCAATAATAGAATGAACATCAATTTCAATTCACATAAATCAAGAAAACTCATAAACATAAGATCTTTGAAATTTAGAAAAGGGTTTTTGAGCTTCTTGGATGAAATGGACCCAAGAATCAACATCTGCATACCTTAGGAAACTCTTTCTTGAAGGCTCTTGGAGGAGATTCTTGATTTCTTGATTTCTCTTGAAGAAGAAAGAAGGGTTTTGATTTTGTAGAAACCCTAGCCTTTGATGTTGAGGATGAAGAATGAAGTTGTGAGCCTTGATCGGATATAAATAGGGGTTGAAAAGAGTGGAAAAAGACCAAAAAATCCTTTTAAAATCAACTTTAAAATGCTGAACGGGGGCTGCGACGGTCGAAGCAACGGTCCGTCGCTTAGTCTGATGGTCCGTCGGATCGTCCGTCGCACATAGGTCAGAAAAAAAACACACTACCTCAATGCGACGGTGTCAGCAATGCTCCGTCGCAACCTGACGGTTCGTCGGATCATCCGTCGCATGTTGGCCAGGATAAGGCCACACTGCCTCAGCGGCAACGGTCCTAGCGATGGTCCGTCGTAGCCTTGACGGTCCGTCGTCCTGGCCGTCGCACTTGGGCCAAGAAAGGGAGTCACTTCCTTGGTTGCAACGGGCTAGGCGGCGGTCTGTCCAAGCTCGATGGTCCGTCAACCCGGCCATCGCACTTGGGCGGTTCCGACTACTTTCAATAAATCGGCCATAACTTTCTCGTCTGATGCCGAATTTTGACGAAATTGGTATCAATGAAAAGCTTATTCAATGCTATACATGACAAAAAAGTTAATATTAGGGAAATTCTACACGGTTCAAAATATTTCTCACTTGGGAAGGCATTTCTCAATCTTTTAGGGCTGAATTTATGCTTCACTGAACACGCTCTAAGGCTCAGACTACAAGAGAATTTTGCAGGGTCTTACAGGAATACTTCCCAAACCTAATCAATCAATATCATAAACATGGCCTCAGACCCAAATTATACATCTGGCATAACTATAACATCATGATCTACGAAAAAACATCATAATCCAACAAGTAATATATTAAACATTACTAAAGGTTCATTAGTCTCAACTATGACTATCACACAAACAAACGTATATAAATTTACAAGATTCAACACAAGTCTTGGCCTAAGGTGAGACGAAAGGGCCTATTTCTAATTTTCAAAATCCATATTTAGGAAATTTACACCTCGGACTAGGCTAAGGTATCCATATCTTCCTCTAGATGGTAATAAGTCATGATTAGCCCTAAGATAGAATTTCCTCCTAGAACATGAGCAACTATGGCAATTTCACCTAAATTATGGTTCCAATATAGCCTAAACAATCCAAATAAAACTAATCATACTACTCATGCTTCGAATGTCTAAATCCAATCCCATATCCAGAATAACCTCACATCATGCTAGAAATTTGCTCTATCTATAAAGAAGGTAATAGGATTTTATAATTATTAATAAGTATTTCAACTTAAGGGTCAAATACCTTTCTAGCCTCCAAACTCATAATGTAGACTAAGCCACGGTGTTCTACCAAAAATTACATCCTAACACCCCTATAACATGCAACATATATAAACACCATCTTAAGAAGAAGAGTAGACAAAAGCCTACCTCAAAGCTGAGTCGCAATCATTGAATCGTCCTCAAATTGTATGTCTTTACTCCACAATCCCAAAATTGTCATGCTATCAAAATGGTAAACTACATATTGTTAGTAAAAACGAGACCTATATTGCTATATTAAGGGTCGGGTCAAACTTTGGATTAAGAACCAGCCCGTGGGACGCGCAAATGGAATCCAAAATTGAACCCATCATGAGGTCCCTCAAAGGACAAAGGAGTTGTGCTAAAAAATTAAGCACGGACATAGCACAATTTTGGTCCCAAATAAACCATCAAAGTTTATGAATTAAGGCCCTAATTTCTAAGAATGTTACCTTGAATTAGGATGAAAATTGAAGGGAAAATTAATGGGAAATAACCAAGATGAGTTAGGTTAGGTTACCTTAACCTAGATGGATGATTTCCTATTTTTTCCTCCCTTTAAGCTCTCAATTTGGTGTAAAAATGGTGGACGAAATGATAATCGGGTGGGAAAGAGGGAATTTAAAGGCTACATGTGCCGCTAAAGCTGACACCTGGGCGCTAAAGCGCCTATTGCTAAAGCAAAAACACGACCACTAAAGAGGTCTGGAAACAAATGCGGGTGCCGCTAAAGCGGTCCCAATGGCACTAAAGTGGGCATCGGTTTAGCGACCATTGGGTGCTAAAACGCACCTCTGCAAGGGGCTAGGGGTCGCTAAAGTGTTCCATGGGCGCTAAAGTGTCCCAATAGGTGCTTAAGCAGACCTATCAGGTGCTATGCACCAGATTCTACTAAATCTAAAATAGACTTCGACTGGGTGTTCAAAATTTGTTCGGAATCTCATATGCACAAACAAAATATGCTACCATATAAAATTTGATGCTTCAGACTCAATAAAACCATCGAAACTTCCATCTGAGATTATTTCAACTATAGTGGGGCCCATACCTATGATTTTATTTTACATATAATTTGACCAATAGCCCAAAACTAGTCCAGAAGACTCAAGACCTAAACCAAGGGTTTCCCTAGCCTAAAATCATTTTTTTGGAGCTAATGACACTGTTAGAATTCTTAGTCAGGGTCATCTCCTATGAGTTTTGGTCCGATACCAAATCCTAAAAAGCTAAAGCTCCAAAATAGTGAAATGAGCCTAAAATCCAAATGAACTATCCGATCACCAAACTGACAACTCTGGCAAGTCATAAAAGACCTGTAGCCACTGGGGGAAGACTCAAAATACCGGAAATACATGTAAATCAAGGAAATTACTTGGAGGATCATTACAATATTCACTACTAAAAGGGCTTTCGTCCGCAAAAGTTAACTGATAGAAAGATCACGGACGATCGAATGGACGCGGTACTGGGCCTGCATACTCCAAGAATGACTCCACAAATAGTCTACATTAAGAGACAAAACGTACAAAGTATTTTGCAGAGGTATCCCTTTTTAACCAACTTCCTTTCTTTCCTTCACAACAGCCAAAACTCAATCTCAACCACCAAGCATCTATCAACTAAACTGAGGAGATTTGATGCACATAAATCCAAACTATGACACACTAATACCATATCGATACCGACACACTCAAATAAAACTCATCCAAGCCAAAGGCAAACAAAGGCATGAATTATGCTACCAATTCCAAATCCAAATATAACCTTCCTTTTCCTTTACAAGCTTATGATCCACTCCAAACCAAGAAAAAAATCACCTAAGTCCTATTTGCACAATCCCATCATAGTAAACTCGAAGAACGGAAGATGCTCTATCGAAAACCCATAATGGCAAGCATGAGAATAAGCACATAATGCATTACTTGAGCATACAAATAGAAATAACCGAGGTCTATAATCTATGCCAATAATACAACTAGTCCGGATAACCCTCAAATATGAAAGCCGAAAGTCCGAAATACAATTACTCACCACTGAACAAACTGCTCCAGGATGTTCCATCAACCGAGAATGAAACCATGCTAAATCTAACTCAAGAATACTACTCCTGCAGAGTATATAATCAGAAAATCACAATAAAAATTGAAAACTCGAGGTCAATGCTAAAGGAACTAATATCGTCTCCACGAACTATCATCGAAACACCTATCAACCAAAATCCTTCTGAACTGAAGAAGATAAAAAAGGTAAACATAGAGTAGGCTTAACCAGCCTATAGATTAAATCTTAACTAAGGTAAATTCAAAAATGAAAGTTGCACCCTAACTCTACAACTCTAAACTGAAATCTCAACACCAAGGCTGAACCGCTCAATCTCAATTACCCAAACCAAATTTGAAGATGGGTAAGCACTCATACTCCAAATTTTCTATGATCTCAAATCGCCATTTCAAGGTATCAAATCCAAAATTGATCCAACAAGTCTATACTAAGGTCAAATGCTCAAATTGACCTTACTATTCAAATCAAACATATCCTTACTAAATTATGTTGAGCTAAAATTGAAACATAGCTAAAGAACAAAATCACAATAGAGGATAAATCTACAGCTAAAAACACAAGAAACCAACTCTATATCCACTGAAGGGCATGAACCACCAAAGCATACTTGGGAACTTATTAATGCTACAAATCATACTAGTGATAACCAAAGCTTTAGAAACTTGGAAAAATGCAACTTTAGGCAGGAACTAGTAAATCAAATACTCCTTCTTAGCAAAGAATACCCATAGGAATGCAACGGCAAAGAGAAAACCTCCGCCAAGTCATATTAGGTCGAACATATTTTGAAATAAGGATTTCCTAAATTCACTCAAGTAGGACAACCTTAACTCAATTAACCCACAAATCATGTTGTTGAGGAAGTAGTATCAATCTTGACACCAATGGAAAGGTTAATACCGCTACCAAAAGATGAACCAAGAAACTCAAGAAAAAAAAATCTAATTTGCCAACTAAGAAGCGGTCACAAGAAAGATCACCTATATCTAACTCTCTAACTCCACTAAGACAAGAATCGTATCATGAAAAGAACATAGTATCTAACCCCACACCAATACCAAGAGCAAACCACCACCAGGAGAAGAGCCCAAAAAACCATAAGGCTTCTCAACATCAACATCAAAACCACTACCAGGCGATGAACTAGCTAAATCAGAAGAACATACCCCAAATTGGTCAACCTCAAAAATAGGCTACAAAATCCAATCTCCAACTCTAAAACCACAACAGAACCAAAAAAGGTCAACTTACCTTCAAGATCATAATCCACTCAATAGCTGGTCTAGAATACTCTAACAAAAAAGGAAAATAGCCAACCTCACCTCACTATAAGAGAGAAAACATCCAATCAAGCTAGTTGCCTAAGCCAATGAATAAGAACTGTGAGAAGTGGAATTCTAACTAGATACTAACAATCTAGCCATGTACCAATCAAGGATCAATTAACATCACATAATGACAATAATGGCAACGATAGTACAAATATTAGTATAAAAGATAAGTGGTACCTAAAAAGTAAAATCAATAATAAGTACCACTGTAGGTCCATAAGAAGGCCAATATGCCAAGGTAAATAGGACTTAAACCCAAAAGCTACACCTATAGGGAAAATATCAATACTGATCGACTCCATCAACTACTAAAATAATCCATCTATGGGGTAGTCATATCATCATAAACTCTATATCAAGGAAAACAACAATCGATATAAACCTATTAAGACATACAATCATTGATGGGTAGGAGAACCTCCATACATACTAATAAAAATGTAAATATAGAAAATAAAAAGGAGAACCTATCACAATGAAATCTAAAATTACATGTCTGACGTTCCTGAAGGAGAACAAATCTTAGTGGGTCTAAGCTCGGACTGAGCATCAAAATAATCAATTGAGGTTCTAAGTGCCCTATCCCTAAATAAAGTTGACATAGCACCACGAGATTGATCTGAATGGGCTGAATGACTAATAATCTACATAGGGGACACTCTCTGGACCAGTGACCAATCTCTCTACAGTCATAGAAAATCCTTGAAGCCCAAAGCTAGCAAAAAACACAAGTTGACCCTAACTAGCTGACCAACTAACATCGAGGGAACTCCCTATTAAAATGACCATCTTTATCATAATCATAACATACTCAAGAATTCTAGAATGGCAAAGAACACATGATAACTCTGTTTGAACAACCAACTCATATCTGAAGCACTCTCTAGATCAATGTCTCATCTTGCCACAATCCAAACAAGTTCTTAAAATACTCAAGGTGATGCCTTTTTTTTATCCAGAACGACCACCATAGCCTGAAGACCCATACCAAATACTCTGCAAGTTCTGACGAGAACTCTAGTCATTATGACCACTAATACTAATCTGAGAGCCACCCATACTATGAAAATTTATCTACATTAAATCTATAGGCTGAAAGCAATGATGACCTCTATCGAGAGAATCCTCACTCCCAGATAGAGTACCAATAGCACTATACTAATGTCATAGTCACTTATCACCACCTCCATAAGTCTCAATATATGTCTCTCTGTAGCATGCACAACAGCCTGAGGGAAGTAAGACCCATCTTCTATCAAATTCTCTGATACCAAATGGAGAGGTAATGCTAATCCTCTAACAAATCCATGTGTCATCTCATACTCTAAGAAATATAGCATGGGTATACGCATGTCCCACTCAAGAAACTCAATCGTATACTCTGAAACCATCAATGAACCCTATTGAACACCAATAAACCCAACTCTAGTATGAGAACTACTTGATGGACCGAAAGTCACCTTGGTCGTGAGCTATCCATAAAAAGACTCAGATCTCAAATACTAAATCTTGAAAAACTGAGAAGGTTCAATCAACACTTAGCAAATAAGAGTTCGAGCCGATACCTATGTAAATCTCCATACGACTGATAGATACAAGCTCCACATAATATACTGCGAGCAGTACTCACACCTATACCTACTCCCATAAGGATGATATATATAGAGCATACTAGTGATACCCAATGGGTATATAAGAATAAAGCTCCACATAATCAATCTAAATGCCATGAAGTAACCCAATGTATAAAATCATCTTATCAATCACTGAACTTGATCTGGAATTCACATCATAAATATCATCATCAATTGTCAGTCTTAAAATAGAGCTCATATTGGCAATATCATCATCAATCAACTATTAATTTAGTAACAAATATATATATAGATGTGTGTGTGTATTAGTGCACAGCTAAAACTGTGGCTAAAAGAGTGAAGATTTATAGGGCAACTCTAGGACTAAATCATCATACGAATGTAGAAGTATTGAAATCTATCACGATCGTGGTAAATAATAGTAGTAAAATTGTGCACCAGAATCTACCTCAGTCAAATTTCTAAGATCATCACTATTTGTCTTGAAGGTTCATAAGTTATTCAGTAAGATGATATGATTCCCATTATAAAGAAACCCATTTTAATAGAAAAAAGTGGGAAAAAATCTATCAAGTAATCATGAATGTACCAAATCTATGCATGCCATTATCAATATTCAAAAAATATGATTATAAGCATCAATACTTCTATAAACTACAAGCATTTCATTTACAAGGATGGAATACTTACCGAAACATAACCAATCAATATCATAAACACGGCCTTGGGCCCAATAATTTTTCCAAAATAACTACAGCATCATTATCACGGCCTTAGGCCTAAATGTATATCCGGCATAAAAATAGCATCATATCTGGAAAAAAACATCACAATCCATAGAGTAATATATTAAACATTATTAAAGATTCATTACTCTAAACTATGAATAACATGCGTATATAAATCTACAAGAGCCAACACAAGTCTTGGCCTAAGGTGAGCCGGAAGGACCCACTTCTCATCCCCGAAATCCATATTTAGGCAATTTCTACCTCAGTCTAGGCTAAGCTATCCACATCCTCTTTTAGATGGTAAATAAGTCATTATTAGCCTTAACATAGTATTTCCTCCTAGAACATGAGCAACTAAGGTATTTCACCTAAATTACAATTCTAAGATAGCCTAAATAGTCCCAATAAGACTAATCATACTAATCATGCTTCCAATGTCTAAATCATATCCAATATATATATAATAAACTCATAATTATGCTACAAATTAGATCTATCAATAAAGAAAGTAATAGGACTATAGAAGTATAATAAGTATTTCAACTTAAGGGTCAAATACCCTTCAAGCCCCAAACTCATAATTTAAGCTAAGCCATGGTATTCTGCCCAAAATCACATCCTAACACCCCTATAGTATGCATCATATATAAACACCATCTCAATAAGAAGAGTAAATAGAAGCCTACCTCAAAGTCGAGCCACGCTCATTGAATCATCCATGGATCACCCGTCTTCACTCTATGATTTCGAAATGTTATCACACTATTAAAATGGTAATATACATAATATTAGGAGTAAAATGAGGTTCATATTTCTATATTAAGGGTCGGGTTGAATTTCGGATAAAGAACATGCATGTAGGGCTCGTATATGAAATCAAAAATTGAACCCATCACGAGGTCTTTTGAAGGACAAGGAAGTTGTGCTAAAAAATTAAGCATAGACGAGGTACAAATCAGGTCTCAAATCAACCCTCAAGGCTTAGGATTAAAGCCCTAATTTCTAAGAATTTTATCATGAATTAGGATGGAAATTGAAGAAAAAATTAATGGGAAATGACTAAGGTGAGTTAGGTTATTTTACCTTGACCTAGGTGGATGATTTCCCACTTTTTCACCCCTTTGAGCTCTTTATTTAGTGTAGAAATAGTGGAAGAAGAGATATAAAATGGGGTGGGAAAAGGGAATTTAAAGACTATAGGTGTCTCTAAGCGACACCTGGGCGCTAAAGTGCCTACAGCTAAAATGGTAACACAACCACTAAAGTGGTCTGACAATAAATATGGGCACCACGTTAGTGGCCATTGGGCGCTAAAGCGCACCTCTGCTAATGGGCCACGACTGCTAAGGCAACCTAATAGGCACTTAAGCGGACCTATCAGGTGCCATGTACTAGATTCTTACTAAGTCCAAACTGAACTTCGACTGGGTGTTCGTAATTTGTTCGGAACCTCATACGCACAACTACCATACCAAATTCAACATTCTGTCTCAATGTAACTATCAAAATTTTCATTCGATATTGTTTTGACTATATGCGAAGCCCACACCTATGATTCCATTTTTTATATAATTCGCCTAATACCAAAACGAGTTTAGAAGCCTCGAGAATTGAACTAAGCATCTCCTTAGCCTAAAATCATTGTTCTGAAGCTAATGGCTCTGTCAAAATTCTTAGTTGAGGTTATCTACTATAATTTTTGGTCTGAGACCAAATCCTAAATAGTGAAAGCTCTAAATGGGGAACTGAGCCTAAAATCTAAACGGAACGTCCGATCACCAAACCGATAGTTTTGGAAAGTCATAAATGACCTGTAGCCATCGTGAGAAGGCTCAAAATGCTAGAAATGTATGCAAATTGAGAAAATGACCTGGAAGGTCATTACATCCCTCAAAACACATAAAACATGCTTTCACCACCTTAAATTGGTAGGGTGAAACTCCCAGGGTCTATGATCTTCTTGGTAAGTTCTAATTACCCTAGAACTGCTCTCCTTATTAAGTGTCACAGACTCCAAGTCCATAAGCGGCTTCTTGTTCATCACCACATCATTCAAGTATTTAGCATGCTTAGGCATTCCCTACAAAACATCAAGTAATGGAAGATTTATGTGTAGTTCCTTGAATATGTCAAAAAACTTCTTGAATCATACATCCTCTTTACTTTTCTGCAGCCTTATTAGAAATGGTGGTGATAGTCTTTTTTCGATTAGCTTGTCCATATTATCCGTAATTATTTTCTCTGCTACCTTTTCTGTTACTGGGTTTGGTCTAGTTAACTCAGCTTGTACCTCATGATACTTTTACTTGAGAGGTACATCAATTAATTCTTTTCACTCCTCAATAAGACAACCATTACTTGTCTGGGGTTAGGATCTATATCACTAGGTAAACCCCTTTGAGATCTTATTTTTTGAGCTTCAACTAATTGACCCATCTATTTTTGTAGGGTTTTTTAACTATCTGTTAATTTTTTATCTCTATGACCAATTATTGTTGGTTGGATAGAATCTTTTTTAGTGTCTCTTTTATATTACTCGCCTAAGTGTTTGTATTATTTCCTTCTTGTTGCAGAAACTACTGAGATTGGATTTGATTATTTCCTCACGAGTAGTTGGACTGACTCTACAAGTTACAATTGTAGGCATTCTCATAGTTTGGCTTCCTTTCTACAGATTTCCCATAAAATTTACTGACTCTGGATTTGCTCTACATAAATTTGTTGAGTGGCCACTGCTCCCACAAATATTATACCAAGTTTGTACCTATTGAACTACATTAACCTAGTCCTAAGGTTGTGAGACACTCAATTAGCTAATCTATCCAATCACCTGATTATGAAAAGTTGTCATTTGAGTATCCAAAGGAGTAATACTATCAACATAATTCATACCTGCAGGCTTATTTACCATACCCGGGAATGTATCACCATGCCAGTCATGATTACCTTGTGTAATATGATTAAAAAGAGTGTAAAGTTCATCATATGTCTTTTCCTATGCTTGACCACCTGCAGCTGAGTCTAACAAAATTTTTATGATCGGTTCAAGACTTTCCACAAAAGTATAGCCAACACATTATTCGACTGTTGGTGATGTGCACAATCACTGAAGAAAATCCTTGAATCGATCTCATGCCTGATATAAAATTTTTCCCAAAATTGAAGCTTAAGATTCCACTTTTCAACCTCACAATTTTATCAAATGGGAAGAATCAAATGAAGAACTTCCTATCAAGGTCTTCCCAAGTGGTGATATAATTTAAAGGTTTTGTCTTCAACCACCTCTTTGCTTCTTTAAAAAGTGAGAATGGGAAAAGAGTAAGCCTCATGTAATTAATGGAGACTCTTATTAGAATAAAAGTGTCACTGATCTCTAAAAAGTTCTATGAATGTTGTTCTGGATCCTCATATGACAAGCTAGTAAACAGTTGGTCAGTGTACAATAATTTTACTATATTTTATTTCAGCTCAAATCTACCTCCTGATTTTCAATTTGGGGATACTTGAGGTAACATTAGTTGCGAGTGGGTTTGCTACTTCATGGATTGTCCTGCAGTCTGGTTATTGAATGCCCGTATTTGCAGAAATAGTCTCACCTTATTGAATTTGTGAGATTAGATAGAGAAATACTACTTCTCCCCTCAATTGATGCAAGTATCACTTAGGTTTGGGATATGGTTCAACCTAATCCCTTTTCCTTGCCAACTTTCTTTAAATTCAAACCTGTACCTAAAAATTTAATAGCTAATATCAAGTTGTCAGCACTTATCAATTGAAAAAGTAAAACTAAAAATTAGAGAGTTGCTAATTTTTTAAGTCTTCAACAATGATGCCAAAAACTTATTGCGTCCAAATGGACATGTAAGTATACGCGATCATGCAAGTAACAAAGTAGCTTTTTCTAGCCAAATATTGATCCTATAGGGACTTGTGATTTAGCAAACAATCCAATTCTAGCATTACTATAAAGTTAAACAAGTGTGGTTCGTAATCCAAGTAAGTTGTAGTTTTATTATTCTAAAAGTGACATTGATAAGTAATTAAAAGTGTTGTAAACAGTATTAGAAAGATTCCATGATCAAGGCATCTTGAACAATCATGTAAAGCTATGCAATCACGTTAGTTAAGTTATTTATCTTGTTTATTGATTCATTGGCTTAATGCCATAATTATGGACTTTCGAGCCTCTAATCATCTATTTAAACTAGCCTCATAACTATATTATTGAGTAGAGGTATGAGAACTAGTTCAAATTCATTTATATTTCTTCCTGTATTTGAAATAAATGGGACAAATTAGGTATATTTCTATCGTAACTATGAATCTAATCTCTACTTCTGAAAGATGAGAAACCATTTCTTACATTATTCATCTAATCTAACATTACTTCTTCCGAGCTTACAAAAGATAAATAGATTTATTATAAAGGTCTCGAATCTTTAAATAGTAAGAGAAAAAATGTAAGAACAATCAAATATGATAAAATTTTGGATGAAGGTTCTCTCGACACAACTTAGCAAGGACTCTAACGTGCACCGCTGCTGAACAAACAACCCATGACTTGCCTGAATAATTCTGCCAGATCTCCGATAAAGTTAGTTACCCCACATGATGGAATTAGCTGCAATCTACAGTCACTCACTTTTGGAAACTTCCTCCCCACAAAATTTTAATCTATTCCTGAGGAATCAGAGGAGACGTCAACAAACTCTGATTCACCTAGGTCATTGCACTTGCAAAATTTTGGGGACTCGATTGGGCCACAGGAAAATCGAAAACTCTAGTTCTCTGCAGTAACAAACTCGACAACAAATTCCCCTACAGTCAAGATAGAATATGGTGAGAATCGAGCTGGCCACAAAGGAAAAATGCTATCATATGTGCCGCCAATGTCAAAGCAAGGTAAGATCTCTGTAAGCATTGAAGAGGATGATATACGTAGTCAAGCTGAGTATTGGAAACATGCACTAATTGGCTATGTAATTGGAGATACACCCTATTTGAAGTCCTTGGAAGCTTATATTATGAATGTATGGAAGTACCCGGTGAAACCCCAAGTCCTTGGCCATGACGATGGGTATTTTATCTCTAGATTTGAATCAGCTGAGGAGTGTGATAAAATATTAATGGGAGGACCTTACACATTCCATAAAAAGCCATTTATTGTGCAAACATGGGACATCGACTTTGAATTTGACCCAAATTGTATAACTACCATCCCACTATGAGTGGCTTTCCCAGGCCTACCTATGGGTTACTAGTTCTGTGAAGCACTGAGTAAGGTAGCAAGTGCTATTGGCAAACCAAAGCACACAGATCAGTTCACTGCCACAATAGAAATAATTTTGTATGTAAGAGTGTTGATAGAAACAGATATAACACAGCCTTTGCTTGATGTCATAGAGGTGATCACTCCAACGGGTGTTTTTCAGCAATCGGTAGAGTATGAATGGAAACCAAAGTATTATGGCCACTGTCTGAAATTTGGCTATACATCTGAGGGTTGCTACGCAAAAGAGGAGGATAAGAATCATGATACAAAGGCTTTCAAAGAAGCACCAAAGAAAAAGAGAAGAAACAGAAGGAAGAAGAGAACCCAACAACAACAATAGCAACATAGGATGGTGACAGCAGCAGGGAAAAATGAAATCACGACTGAGACTGGTATAGAGAATTCAAGGGAAGAGGTAAGCAATGCCTGACACACAATGCAAAATAATGATCAGGATATGCCTAGCACTAGTACAGGGAATAAATTTCCCCCCTGCTGTAAATCCCTACTGAAGAGGACCCTCCAAGACTGCCTGGAGAAGCTCCCAATCTATGATTTTATCTACCTAGAATGTCAGGGGGATAAACTACTCCCTAAAATAGAAAGAGGTGAAGCTATTTATGAAAAAGAACAAGATAGATATAGTAGGATGTCTTGAAACTAGGGTAAAGGAATAGAAAGATGCAACTATCCTGAAAAAAGTAGGTGATGGATGGAATACTTGCTACAACTACCTAATAGCTTCAAATGGGATAATATGGATGCTATGGAAAACTCATGTAAATGTCTCCATCATACAGGTGAAGGAACAATATATTCATAGTTATATCAGTGATGTTGGCGGTACATTTGCAACATATGTCACAATTATTTATGCCAAAAATAGCATCCAGGAGAGACAATAATTATGGAGGGGGCTTAGAGACTTGGGAAATAATATTCATAAAGCATGGTTAATGCTTGGGGACTTTAATGTTGTATTGCCTTCTGAAGATAGAATTGGAACTGTTGTCACCCAATAGGAAGTGCAGGACTTCAAAGACTTTGTAGACCACCTCCAGTTAACCTCTTTGCAGGCAAAAGGTTGTTACTACATATTTTGGAATAAACAGCAATAGGAGCACAGAGTATACTCTAAAATTGACTGGGCATTAGGGAACTATTACTGGCTACAAAACTATGGATATGTGGAGGCTGAGTTCCTACCCTCAGGGATCTCTGACCACTCTCCTATCATCATCCATCATGCAGCTCAACTGTGGACAAAGCCAAAACTATTCAGGCTTTATACAACTGTAATGGAGCACCACAAGTTTCCTCAAATTATAGCAGCCACATGGCAGAAGAAGGTCTTAGGAACCTCTATGTACAGGATGAATCAAAAACTCAAGGCCTCGAAGACTGAATTCAAGGGATTAAACAATCACCTTACTACTTATGCCCAGAAGATTCAGCTGACAAGAGAAAAACTTGAGATCACACAGAGCAGGTTGATCACAGAACCCATGAATCAAGAGTGGATACAGGAAGAAAAAGATCTCATTTGGGATTTCTTTCACTGGAACCTGATATAGGAGAAAGTTCTAAGGCAAAAGTCCAGGGCTGTGTGGATCAAATGTGGAGATGCAAACTCAAAATATTTCAATGCTCAATGTAGACTCAGAGCAAACAAAAATAGTATTTTCTCAATTTATGATAATGCAGGTAACAAGATCACTGAACCTACCCTTATTGAAGATGAATTCCTTAGTTTTTTCTCTGGTTTAATGGGTACAGCTGCACCTGAGGTCGCATGTCCTAATTCTGAGGTGATTAAATATGAACTGTGTCTCACATATACTCAGAAATAGAAACTGGTGCAAGATATTACTGATCAAGAAATATTAAGTGCTCTAAAAAATATGCCAGTAGATAAATCTCCTGGGGTAGATGGCTATCCAGTAGAATTCTTTACTGGTCAATGGAATATTATTAAAAATAATGTACTAAAGGTAGTTCATGAGTTTTTTGTGACAGGAAAAATGCTGAAATCATTTAGTTGTACAGTTGTGACTTTGATACCAAAATGTGCCAACCCCACCATGGTGAAAGACTATAGACCCATAGCCTGCTGCATAACCTTTTATAAACTGATAACCAAGATTTTCACCAATAGGATGAAAAAGGTTATAGGATCTATTTTAGGACCCTCACAATCTTCTCTTATTGAGGGCAGAAGCATTATTGATAATATCCTATTCATCCATGAACTATTCAAATGGCATTCTAGAAAGGGTCTTTCTCCCAGATGTGTGTTGAAAGTGGACCTTAGAAAAGCCTATGACTCAATAGAATGGAGCTATAACAGGAGTATGTTAGCTGAGCTAGGTTTTCCCATGAAGTTCATAGCCTAGGCCATAGAATGCATAAGCTTTGTCTCCTATTCTTTGGTTCTAAATTGGGGTCTCACAAAACCATTCCAAGGAAGAAGAGGTATAAGACTGGGGGACCCCATGTCACCCTATCTATTTATGATAGCCATGGAATATCTAAATAGAGAATTAGGTTGTATAGACAGAGAAAAGAGCTTCCATTACCACCCAAGATGCCAAAAACTGGGGGTAAAGTATATAAGTTTTGCAGATGATTTACTTCTTTTCTGCAAAGCTGATTTAACCTCAGTTACTCTAATCCAGAAGGCTTCCACAGATTCTCCAAATCATCAGAATTATATGAAAACATTCATAAAATCTCAGTCTACTTTTCAGGTGTAAAACCACAAGCAAAGTAACAAGTCCTTGAATATTTGGGCTACAAGGAAGAGGATCTTCCCTTTAAATATCTAAGGGTACCCCTCTAAGCAAAAAAGGTAAGTATTAATCAATGTATGCCCTTGGTGGAAAAGATTGTTGAAAGAATGACATGTTGGAGTGCAAAGTTACTGTCATATGCAAGCAGAGTCCAACTAATAAAGGTTGTAGTATTTGGTATCCAGACATACTGGGCTCAGATATTCCTTCTTCCAAAAAGAATTATGAAAATAATAAATGGGTTATGTCTAGTATTTATGTGGACTGGGAATATCTGACTTCAAAAAAAACACTGGTGGCATGGGAGAAGATTTGCCTTCTAAAGGTTGCAGGAGGACTAAACTTCATGAACCTATCAATGTGGAATGCAGCTGTTATTACAAAACAGCTCTGGGCTCTAGCTGAAAAGAAGGATAGTCTGTGGATCAAATGGGTCACTACTACATAAAACATGACACTGTGGAGTCTTGTATAAGCCCAAAAAATGCTACTTGGTCCATCTAGAATATCATTGAGTCAAGAGAGCAGGTCATGAAGGCCCCAGGATTACAAAGAAACTTACAGACTAGGCTGGCAGCATGTGTCAAAGGCTCCAAGTTCATGATCAAAAAGCTTTATGATGCTATGCCACCTCAGTACCCAAAAGTTCCTTGGAGAAGCATTGTAATACACTCATGTATACACCCCAGACACAAATTCACTCTATGGCTAGCCCTACAGCATAGACTACCTACAGTGGAAAGACTAGCGAAAATTGGAATACAGGTAACTATTGAATGTGTACTATGTCGAAGTGCTGATGAGACTTATGATCATATGTACATGGAGTGCAATGTCACTAGAAGTTTATGGAGAAGACTGCTGCTATGGATAGGTGTGCAGAGGAATGTGGGAGACTGAACACTGAAGTGGAGTGGGTGGCCAAATAAGCAAAAGAAAGACTAGCCAAAAGCTACATCATCAGTAGTGTCTTTGGAATGGTGATCAATATAATATAGAGAACTAGAAACTCTATCAGATTCCAACAGGGAAGATATAATGAAGATCAAGTTTGCAGGGAAATTGCTATTCATGTTCATATTCAGAGCAAAACTTATAAGAAATAGGAAGGCCCTCTACAACAGCAAGCTGCAGTACCATGAAGAAAACCACCTAATACAATGTCCACATTGTAATGTTGGTTGGAAAGTCTTGATTAGTTACTACTAAATCAGATTTCCTAGCTGATAGGTGATGTCTTAGAGAAATATAGTTTTTGTTACATGTATGAGAAATAGGGGGTCTGACCCTGTTTGAAACTTTGTAAATATCCTTTTGGTGAAATAAAATGCTTATTTATCAAAAAAGAATATGATAAACAACAATAACCAACTTGAACTTAAATTAAACAATCACGTTTGTAGCTTCAACTCTAGAAAGAATATTTTTAGACACTCATAATCTAATCAATTATGAAACTAATATAACTTATACAAGAAATAAGTAATGAAAATAATAGAATAAGATCCCTAGGAGAATCCTCCTTAGTGTTTTCACCTCTCCAAAATCGTCCCAAGTCATTCAAGAATGAATATAATTAAAGCTAAGTGTTTGATTTATAGTGTTGGACAATTTGTACTCGACAAGACCAAGGTCTGTGACACTTTGATATCGCATAGAACAACCTCAGTGACACCCCAATATCACGTCAGGCTACTGCCTAGCTGACTGAACGTGTTTCCACTTCGTTTCTTCTATTCCCTAGCTCTGTGGCACCTTGATACCGCACCAAGCTACTGTTTTGGTTTGCTAAACTCTATCAAAGTTGATCTTTAACGTCGTGTCATGGCTTTGATTACATCACATCTCACTCTTGATAAGTTTTTGACTTCAATCTTCACATTCTTTAGCTTGAGGAGCGTCACATGTGCACTTCCGTAGCTTCTCTCTAAGCTTAGTTCCTTGTTCTCTCTTAATCTTAATCTTTTGGCAATTTCATACTACACATATGTTAGTTTATGAACGTAATTTAACCAAAATACATGAAAGTATAATCGAATTAGCTGTAGAACTAAGCTATTACATGAGCATAAAACAACACTTGAGTGTATAAATGTGCCCAAGATCAATATACCCTTGAGTTGCTTACTATTTCCTCTTTTTGTGCATATCTATTTGTCTCTTTCCTTTGTTACTTTGATTTCTGCATCTTGTTTTTGTTTTCATAGTTTGATTCACATCATCCACACCCACCACCCTCTACCCACTCTGAAACGGCCTCCGCCCCCGCCCTTGCCCCCGCCCCACCCCACCCTTCTCATATATAAATAATTTTAGGATTATATTTTTTAATTGCATACCAAACACAAGAAATAAAGTTTTAAAAAAGAAAAAACTTATTTTTCTAAAAATATTTTCTTAAAATGAATGGAGCAAGAATAAAATTGTACAAAGCTATATATCTGCAGTCCGGTGGTTTTCTACTCTCGAAAAAAGGCCGTTTTTTAATACTATAGTAGCTTTTATATTATGGTAGCTTTTATATTATGGAGTAGCACGTTCATAAAATCGTGATAAGGTGAAATTTTTAAGTGTGAAAAGAAAAGGAATATATAGCAGAATTTATTCTCCTTATCCAGAAAGATCATGAGATTGAAAAAGTATCACATAATACTGTTTGCTTTGATAAGTTACAGTAATTATGGAATATAAACTTGAGATATTTGCCTCCCACTATCCTATAGTATAAAAGTTTTTCCCTGACCGCTAACTTTGATAACATAGCTTTTTAAGAAAAAGAAGCTAAGATTTTTCTTTGAAAAAAAGAACAGGATGATTCTTTTTATTAAGTAAAAAAGAAATACCATATGAGACACACTACCAACAGAAAAAAGATTGGCCTGCGATAAAAGAAGAAAAAAATTGATCTTTGGGAGGTCGGTTTCGAAAAAGTATATTTCAAAAATTAGTTTTTAGCAAAATTGATCTTCAAAGCGTTTATTTAGTGTCATAAATCAAAAAAAACAATGCATACCAAACTTCATAGATTACTTTTCTTAAAATAATTGCAAAATGGAAGGAACTAGAAGTTCAACTAGCATTATCAATAACAACTTATCAAGTGAAACTTCACATGTACAGTTTTAAATAATTGAATTTTGTAGAGCTTGTGCCACGTTCTCTTGCATAGAAAATTAACAATGCCGAAAATCTCAGAGAATATTCCTTGAAGTGAGTTTAAAGTTTGATTTGCAAACAATGCATATCCATAGATATAATTATTCTAGGTTTTGTGCTGATAATATCCCACTTGGAATAGTATCTAGCTACAGGTTTCAAAGAAATATTACTCATATTAGAAGTATGAAGAATTTAATTATTGATTATTAGGACCTTATAATATTGGTAGTTGGTATCAATCATTTTCTTCTCAAAACCTTCTTTTTTCTACTTTTTTCCTTTGCTAGTATACAGAAGAATCAGAATTATTCCTTAAAAATGAAGTTTGGTAAGTAACCAACTAACTCTCTTTGCATGTGCTTTCAGCTTTGCATGTTTATTTCAAAATTCCATTTTTTTCTATTGGTGATTCTAAACTATTCATACCATCATTCCATCGTAATGGCACCATCCAAATACCTACCTTTGAAATGTGCATGAAATGAATTTTATTTTGAAAAAGATTTGAAGTTCTGAGAGGAATTATTGTATTTCATTTGAAATAATCTTCAAATTAATTTTTCAACTCCGAAATCTCTATTTCAAGTTGAAACAGAAATAATGCAAACTAAAATTGATAATAAAGGATATTGGCACATATATACTACTCTCTTTGTTCCTAAATAAGTGGTGTTTTGAGCGTGAACATATCCCTTAAGAAACAACTCACTCTTAAAAAATAAAACCTATTTTTTACTAACTTACCCTTAATAAATTCGATGAAAACAATGTGGTTTTTTTAATAGCTTCTTGGTTATGTAATAATTGAAGAATGATAAAATTTGAAAAACATCATTAACATTTTCTTGATTTTCTAAAACACAATTTTTTTAGGAACAAAACAAAAATGCTAAAACATCACTTTTTAGAACAGAGAGCAAGAAATTATATAAGATGGCCCTATATTAGGTGTCTTTTCATTTTTGTCTTTCATGAGAAAAGTGTTTAAAGATTAGTCTTTCTTCTTTTTTATCTATAGTATAAATATATTTTTGTTCTTCTACATCTCAAATATTTTTATACTTTTCATGTTCATTTGTCTATCAACTACTATTTTATTTCTTCTTCTATTTTTTTTCTTTTTAATTTTTTCTTAATTTTTCTTTTTTCTTTTCTTTTTTTCTTCTCATTTATCTTTTTTTCTTGAGCAGTATTTATTTTTTATTTTTTTTAATTTATTTTTCTTAACCTTTATTTTTCTTTATCTTTTGTTTATATTTGTTCTCATATTTTATTTTATTTTGTTTTTCTCAAACTTTATTTCTGTTTTGTTCTTCTCACTTTTTTCTCAATTTTGATTTTTTTTTTCATTTTTTAGTTTTTATTCTCATCTTTTTTTAACCTTTATTTTTTTTCTTTATCTTTACTTTTTTTCTTCTCTTTTTTCTTTTTTCTTAACTTCTATTATATTTTGCTAATGAACAAAATGTTAGATAATCCTCAAAGAAGATTTTCTTTCTTTGGCACCATAAATTTAAGGGTGTGACTCATTATTTGAAAGTCCTTTTGAATAAGTCTTGTCTATAAGACAAAAATTATAAAACATCTCATAAATCATGACACAATGTGGTAGTGTCAAGTCTTGCATCGTGGCACAAAACTTGTTATTTGAAATTTTTTTAGCAAAGTTTTTCCTCTAAGATAAGAGTTATAGAGTATCTCATAAATCAAGACATATGAAGTAGTGTTAACTCATGACCATGGGGAGTAACTTATTTTTTTAGAGGTTCTTGGGCTAAGTCTTGTCTTAGAGGCAAGACTAATAGAGTATCTCATAAATCAAGACACAATGTGGTAGTGTCAACTCTTGTCCATGGGGCGTAACTTTCTTTTTGAAAGCCCTTGGGCTAAGTCTTGTATCTAAGGCAAGAGTTATAAAACGTCTCACTAATTAAGACACAATACGGTAGTGTCAACTCTTGTCAACTTGGTGTTTGTAAGTCCTTGGGCTAAGTCTTGCCTCTGAGGCAAGAGTTATAGAGCATCTCATAAAGCAAGACATTGTTAGTGTCATCCCCTGCCCATGCGGCGTAACTTGGTGTTTGTAAGTCCTTGGGATAAGTCATGCCTTAGAGGCAAGAGTTATAGAGCATCTTGTAAATTAAAATATAATGTGGTAGTGTCAACTCTTACCTGTGGGACGTAATTTATTGTTTAAAAGTCCTTAGTTAAGCTTTGCCTCTAAGGCAAGAGTTATAGAGCATCTCAAATCAAGACACAATGTGGTAGTGTCAACTCTTGTCTATGGGGTATAATTTATTGTTTGAAAGACATTGGGCTAAGTCTTGCCTCTAAGGGAAGATTTATAGAACATCTCATAACTAAAAACACAATGTGATAGTGTCAACTCTTGCCCATAGAACGTAACTTGTTGCTTGAAAGTCCTTGGGCTAACTCTTGCCTCTAAGGCAAAATTTATAGAACATCTCATAAATCAAAACACAATGAAGTAGTTCCAATTCTTGCCCATGGGTGTAACTTGTAGTTTGTGAGGAATCAAAGAAAAGAAAAATAATACAAGTTGAGGAAAAATAAAAAAATATTAAAAAAAAAATTAAAAAAATATAAAAATCAAAAGAATAACAAGAGAAAAAAAAGAGATAGAAGTTGACAGGAGAAAAGAAAAAAAATAAAGGTGGAGACAAAAATGGAAAAAACAAAAGTCGAGAATTTTTTATTTTTTTTTATAAAAAAAAGAGGATTAAAAAAATAAAGATTGAGAAAACAATATATAAGTTGAGAGGAGAAAAGGAAAAAAAGTAAAGGTTAAGAAAAATTAAAAAAAAAAAGGAAAAAATAGAAGTTAAAAGATAAATAAGCATAGAGAGTTGTTTTAAAAATATTTGAGATATATACAGAGGGGCAACTAGGTACTTATTCCATATATAAACAATGAAGAAAGGCTAGTTATGTAAAACTTTTCTTAAGGGGACAAAAAAGTGAAATCACCTACTATGAAAGCTATTTGTGTCTGCCTGCTTAACTCTCAGACGAGTGAAGTACTTACTTTTGGGCCAAAAATTTCGAAGCCCCACAACTTACTAATATTACTTATAATATGCAGCAAGGTATAGTATTGTGGATGTTCATTTACATATATAATTAAGTAAAATTTACATAAATTTTGACTAGTTTACCCATATTTATAACTTATCTCGATTTTTTTTAAAATTTCATAAAATTCTAATTTTTTTATTTTCAAATACATATTGTCAAAAGAGATACGAGTTTGATGATACATTTTAATAAACAACTAAATCCCAAAAATTAAAGATAGTAATGATAAATTATGGATTTAATGAGTAATTAACTCTTCAAATCTTTTAATTAACATCAATATATCCCCTAAACACGACAATTTGTTAATAATGAAAGATTTTGAAATATTATTTCTTCATTTTTTTCTGTGATTTTTTCTTTATCAACTAATCAAAATGAATTTTTTGGTGTTATTACGTTATTTCAGTGTTTGAATTACTGATGTCAAGTATGAGGGATATAAGTGTGATGACATTGTAGTAAGCAAAAAATTACATACAAAAAAATAATTTCTGTCATTGCAGCAGAACTTGAAATTGATGAAAGTAGGAAAAAATTGAAGATGGATACGTTGTTGAAGGTAATTCAACTTCATTATTGATTCGTAATGATATGGGGGTGTAATTATATATTGAGGTTGAGAAAAGTGTGCAAGGTTATGGAATGTATCCACTATGCATCACAACAATCGGTAAAAATGAAAGGAATATGTTGTTTGGGTGTGAAACTGAGGCGGTTATGTGTGTAGAGACCACTGATGTGGAAAGTCTATCATTAACTCTTGTTAATTCAGATATTTTGAATTATTTAAATTTGATCGACATTAAGTTGAACAAAATAATTTCAGATTGCAAGAATTCAAATGTTAAGGTAGGTCAAATCTACAGAGACAAAAATACTAATTTCTGTAATGACAAAGTATGCAATTAATCATTCTTTCAATTTTAGAACGAAATAATTCGACAAACAAATGTATGTATCTGATGTTGCAATTATTAGAAATTATTTTATGTTTCATGTTATGTCATTATGTATCTCTAGTGTTACATTGTCACCTTAGAATATTGAAAGTATTTGAGCTAAAGTTATGTTAAACTATTACATGTTATGATATATGTATCTGATGTATCTCATGTTAAGACTTATCTGAAGATACATGTTTTAATCATGTTAGTAGTAAGAGATATATAATTGTTTGGTTATGTATTTGGATATATAATTTAATTTTGTTAAAAGATATTTTATATTGTTGTTGTTGAAATTAGCAGATTAAAAAAGTTCAAAAGTCACATAGAATTTGTTGTAGTGCATTATTTAATGATACATTTTAATATATTTATGTTGATCTAAAGTATTTTATTTTTGTTTGTTTGCAGCTATGTACTAAAATATTTTTTAGTGGATTGTAGTTGAACTTTTAAGGCCTCTTTTCGGAAAGGTTTGAAACTCTTTAAAGTAAGGATGTTTCAATATTTTCACACATGCCCTTTGAAAGAGAATGTTCACACAAGTTCAAGCAACGGCTGTGTTTGTTAGTGATTTTACTACTTTGAAACTAGTCAATCATAAGAAAAAACACACACCAACTGACATAATTGAAGATATTAAAGTTGTTTTTGGTGTCGACATTAATTATCAGAAATCATGAAGGGCAAAAGAACGTGCAGTTGAGATGCTAAGGGGAAAATCTGCGGATAATTATCATCAAATAACTAGATACATATATATGCTTAATTCAGTGTATTCTGGATCATATATTAAAATGCACAAATTCGAAGATAACAAGTTTATGTATCTGTTCATAGAATTACAACCATTAATGATAGAATTTTAGTTTTGCAGGCCAGTAGTCGTAGTTGATGGTGCATATTTGGGAGGAGCATATCAAGAAATATTTCTCTCGGCTAGCACTCTTGATAGTGCAGGTACTTTATATTAGATATTTAAGCTCACGATCAAATTATAAATTTATACTTATCTATTTATGTTGATTTTTTCGATTGAATTTAAATTTAAAAATAAAAAAATAGTTTGTATTTTAATTTTAGGAAGTATATTGTCAATCGCGTATGATGTTATTGAGTCAGAAAATGATAATTTTTGGAGTTAATTTTTTTAGCAGTTTAAATGTGCTTTTGGGGAGTGTGAAAATATGTGTGTTATATCTGATCGTAACGAAAGCATAATGAATATTTTTAGCATTATTAATCTCAATGTATCGCATCTTACATGCGTTTGGCATCTATTGAAGAATGTATGCACAAATTTCATAAAGAGCAAAGATAGACTTAACAAAAAATTTTATGCAATGACAAAGGCTTACAGAAAAGAAGATTTTAATTTTTTTATGAATCAAGTTAGCAAGATGGATCATAGAGTAAAGTCGTATCTTGAGGATGTTGAATTTGAAAAGTGGGCACGAGTGTATGCACCAGTTAACTAAGGTAGAATGATGACTTCAAATATAGTTGAGTGTATAAATGAAAAACTGGTTGAAGCACGTGATTTGCCTATGTTAGACTTTCTGGGAAAGACAAAAAAATTATTTGAAAAGTGAAATTCCAAAATAAAGAGAGAGCATCCTATACAAATACATCATTGGGTAAAAGATTTGAAGGCATTTTTCAGCTTAATACTTTGAAATCTTCACAGCTAAAAGTTAGTTATTTTGTTTACTTTTGTTAGTCAACTTATCTATTGCTATTTTGATATTACAGTACACTTTTATCAAAGTATATCTTACATTGAAATTGATTTCTATTTCCTCTATTTGTTAGAGATACATAAAACTATACTATGTTATCAAGAGATACAAAAATATGAAGATATATATAACATCATGTTAATAAATTATTTATTTTCCTTTAGGTTAGTGCTTCGTGGTCATATATGTACTCTGTTAATGATGACGGGAGAAAATACATTGTATGTCTAGATAAGAGAACTTGCAGTTGTGAAAGATTTCAGTTGGACGAGATAAAATGTCAACACGTAATAGCAGTTCTAAAAAACAAACATGTAATAGATATGAGCCTTATTACTTTGAGAATTACCATTCAAAAACTTTGGTGAAGACGCATGAAATTTTGAGGTTTTCAATGCCAAATAAGAAAGATTGAATTGTGCCACAGAAAATTAAAGACGAATTAGTGTTACCGCCAAAATATAAAAGATCACCAGGAAGGCCAAAGAAAGGAAGACTCAAGAAAGCAAGTGAAACTCTTATATCAAACAGTAATTGTTGCGGGAGATGTGGTTATGAAGGTCAAAACAGACATACTTGTAATTTCTTTCCAATAAAAATGTGAGATTTTGGTCTTCATCAAAATAAGTCTTATTAACATTTTTTTTTGTATTTTAATTATTCGACGTTTGACAAAATAGTTATGAAATTATTGTTAGTTTTGGATCTTTGGATGAATAATGTTTGCTGGAATATGACTTTTCTTATTTATGCAATTTACATTTCAGTAAAATACCTTAAGTTCATCTTAGATTAAAATGGTACAGTATTAACTTTATAAGTAATATCATTAACTTTATATGTAATAATATCGTAAGAACATTGCACTAGTTATATAGACTCGCCAAATAATTCAATTTTTAGTTCTGAAAAAAATATTTAGTATTTTGTATAATTTTATTGGACAATGAAAACTTGAGATGAGTTTTTAAAATATTCTCATTTAACTAGTCAATTCATTCTTGTTCTGTAAACTTATTAAAATCATCTATGAGTTTTTTTATTTCATAAAATTATTGATGTTAAATGAGTTGGTTGTATCTCCTTGAAAATATTTTTAATTCCGACTGAAACCTATAATTTATTTGTATCTTTTGCAATATAAACTTGTATCTCTTTTTGTAAACGTGTATCTTTGATAAATTGTTGAATGAAATAGTATGTATCTCTTATATTTTACTATATGTATTTTTTATTTATTAATATGTATCTTATATAATGGGCAATTGTTTTAATTTGTATCTCTTAGATATGCAGTTTAGAATTATGTATAATTAGACATGTATCTCTTGTTTATAAAATGTATCTCATATAGTCGTGTGTTGTTTAAATTAGTTTCTCTTACAAATATAGTTCAGTATTAGGTAGATTAGCTGGCAATTGCACATACAACTCTATTACAGATCCTAAAAAAGGTATACATGTACAACAGTTTAAACAACACACTTCAAATTAGAATAGTGATTATAGATAATTAATATGCAAAATACATGAAATAATTTTTAAAAATAAAACATCAAACACTCAACATGATGTTTTGGTATTATTTTCGAATACTATCATTTGAAATATGCATTCTTGCTATGAAAGTATGGAATGCATAAGGCAGAGAACAACTACTTTAATGATAATGAAGACTCGTCGAACCCTAAATCCACCCTCATAAGATCAGTTCCCAAAGATGTAATTAGTCTTGAATAGTTTTAGTTGTGTTTATTTTGATTAACTTTTAATTATTCTTTTTCTTTTTTCAAAAATATAAAACTGTCAACTAATGTGATGACATGGTCATCTGGAGAAGTTTCTTAATTAATCGTTGTGGATGGTATTTTATGTTTAAAAATTTAAAGCATTACATTTTATTTGAATTATATGTTAATTTAACAAGAATTTTTGTTGAAGCACTCTGGTACGTCTAACCCGTCTCTTAAAAACTCGATGAACACAACTACAAAAAATTCACAATCTCTGTAATTTAATTATTTTCTGAAACAATATAGTTACTTATTATTAAATCCTAATAAAATAATCTTAAAATCAAAAAATATACTTACAGGATACCTCTATGTTATTTTGCAATTCCAAATATATAATCCACTTCAAATGGGTCCTTTTCAGTCTTCTCATGATACGATTCAAGTGATAACCAATATGTTGGAACCCTTTGTTCAAGAAAGTTGTTATGTTGGGGGTTAGTAGACAATATTATTGCCAACTTTTAGACCTCATTATACTAATCTTTGTTTCTTACTGATAACATGGAATCATAAATATGTATCCACCGCTCCTTCAAAATAATTACTGCCAGAATCCAATGAAACCCCCTGTCGCAATTTATCAGGATGTATACCTCATCTAACAGATGCCAAGAAATACCAGACGACAAATTAAATCCTGTGATTATGTTAATTATGAACTTCTCAATTTGAACAACAACACTACAATGTTGAATTGCCTCTTGAGTAGTGAGAGCCTTCTTATCTTCAGATTAATGATAATTTCTATATACATTGTCAATATAGTTCTTGAAAAAATAATCAAATATTGTGTATCTGTATCTTAAATTTATTTAATTTCTTGCCTTCTTCTGTAAATAGTAGAAAATGACATCCACATGATTCAGAAAAAATATATTCATAATTGAAATTACCATAATGTGTTTAAGGATACAGGTTATAATCTTAACTTAGACAGATTTGTGGAACATCTAATAGTTCTCTGCAACTATATTATTACAAATAATTATAATTAATCTTGTTTTCTTATTACATTATATGATAATTAATCTAAAAAATAAAAATAAAATTTTAATAATACCTCGTCATTCTAGCACTTGTTGGGTTGGTACATAAGATAAAATCAATTCTTCAACTTAAAAAATGCAACAATAAATTAAGTTGATGAAATTCAATACTTGAACACTTAACTTTGTAGTGGCCATCCATATCTTTCCTGCAAAAAGGAGAAAACAGATGTTATAAGCTAACATTATTATTTTTATTTTACAATGTCGTAGTAAGAACTTACTTATTTGTATGTTGCTTGAAAAGTCTCTCAACTATCCATTCCTAAAATGCTGATGCTATATTAAATGGACCTACGCCTGTGATGTTATAACCTTCGAATGGATTTCTTTTCTGCACTTATGAAATAGCTTTCTCCTTTCATTTCGAACTAAAGTCAAATATTGTCAAATGTAAAGACTGGTATATCTTTGATGGTTGTCTAGTACGATGTATCGGTGTTTTTTTTTCCATCAGTTATTGGCTTATATGGACATGAAAATGCTTTCAGTATAGTTGTATCACTGATTATATATTGACTCAGAGTGAATGGTGTAGGTTTGTAAACTACCAATGAAAGAATCGAATATAGAGCAACATTACTTAAGACGGGTAGTTTGTTTCCTTCTACAACACCACTAGGCAGTTGATCAGTGTAGGTTTCTGGTGACGTCCAAGCTACACCTCTTCTCAGAACATGATACGGTCGCTTCCAAATTTAGTAATCCAACAAAGGTTGGGGATAAATCCCAAAGGAATACGTGGATTCGTGGCTCTCAGTTGTTATAATCAACGGGCAGAACTGGAAAAGTAAATGGGAGATTTTGTGTATCAATATCGAGCTAGTAGCAAATATCAAGTTCGATTGTAATCAGTTGTAAGTGAACACTAGGATTGTGTTACCCTTGTTTTCTCAACTCTATATTCTTAGCG
Organism: Capsicum pubescens; assembly: GCA_030864215.1. Classification (NCBI taxonomy): domain Eukaryota; kingdom Viridiplantae; phylum Streptophyta; class Magnoliopsida; order Solanales; family Solanaceae; genus Capsicum; species Capsicum pubescens. Next base: position 113,630,690 of record CM061544.1, read on the forward strand.
TTCTTTGTTGAACCAACCCAATACCTTGCATACAGAACTGATAAGTTATGTAACTTCAACAGTTTTCTAGATGAGTAGAAGGATTTCACCCTTTACTTTATGAGTTTTAGGATGTCACCTTACTAACCCTTATCTTGATCCTAGTTAACTATTACCTTTTGAATCTCTAGTGATTATATGAAATCTAACCATCTTACGTAGATAATACCTAGTAGCATGGATCGACAACTAAACTACAAATTGTTGTTGTCTTTACCTTTTCCTAGTCACCACTACTCTTTTGGAGTAAGTAGCAATAATCTAGGTGGGATCCTAACGTATGCACCTATTAATAAAACTATTATATTGAAGATAAATAAATACATACATGGGTATCGGTTCAGAACAACAATATCACTTCCCCTACTTCGTCAATATGCTACAGTTTCCACAACCCTAGCTATGAGTTTTTAGCCGCTCATGCTTGTGGAGAAATCAACAATATTCATGATTGAATGCATAGATGAAATCACAATAATAAGTAGTAGAAAACCCACAACTGTAACTAAATTAATCAATTGAAGTTAATACAAGAAAATCCCTAGATCAAAATCTAATCTTGGAAACAAAATATGTTTGTGAATATCAAAAAGTTCATAAATCCTACTAAAAATACATAAAGGGTATTTATAGTACATGAGGAAATCCTAAAATCAAAGCCTAAACAAAATAGGAGAAAATAATATTGGTGGCCACTTATGTTCTTTACTTGCGCCCTGACCCTCGGCGAAGGTAGCACTTGTGGCCGGTAAGGTGTGCGTAAGTAGCGACTGCAAGTGCCAGGACCAAAAATCCTACAGTTCAGCTCTCGATATTTTGGACTTCTGGCACTTACTTTGCCCACATGTGGTCCACCTGTACTACTTGTGGTCCATATGTTGACTTAGTAAGTGTCGAGAGTCATATTTTCAACTCTTCTTCAAGTCACGAACATGCTTTGATCACGAACAAGCTGGAAAGTGTCCCAAACATCCATATTTGCTCCAATAAGTAGCCAAAACATCTTTTTCATGAACTTAGCATCAAAACTAAGATTTCTTGCAAAACATACCTAAAACACATCATATCTGACAAAACAACCTCAGAAACTTGCATATTTTCGTTATTTTAAGTGTTGAAGCTATATGCCTATAGCATATCAACACCTTCAACTTAGAACGTTTGCATGTCCTCAGGCAACAAAATACAACAAAATAAAAACGTTGCTTAGCTAGGATAATCTAAGTTATTCAAGGCAGTCAATCAATACTTTAAGCTCAAAACACAACACCCCTTTCAATCTCATTTTTCAAAATTCATTGTGTTTGAATATGAAGCACAACAATGTGACACAATGGGATTAAGGTATGGTATTGCATTAGTAATAGATTACCACACATATGTATAAGTTACACTACCTAAAATAAGCAAGCAGTTAGCAATATGACTCTTGTGCCCTCACAACAAAGATGTCCCACTCACTCATATGAAATCATGCATGTCAATACAGGGACAATCATGAAACACTCACGCTCAGAAGAGAAGTTCCAACCAGTGTGCATCAAATACCATAGGCTTGCCCTTATTTTTTTACTTTAGTTTTCAGACAGTCAAGTTAGGATCACTATAGGACTTTTCTCCACTTGAAATATAGGCTTGGGAGCTGATATGGTACATATGGACATATCAAGTGATTAAGACTCCTTGGAACTACACTAACCTTGGAGTTTCACTGATTAGCCAATTTTTCTTTATTCCACCCTTATTTCTCCTTTTTTATTCGTTGTTCCACCTGCAGGTTCGATATGTCTTTTATTCTTTCTTTTTTCACTTTTTTACAATTTCTCTTCTTTTGTTCTTTTTCTTTTTTCTTTTCTTCCACACCTAGCCCTACTGATTTTTTCTCTTATTTTACCCTTTTATATACCCACTTTACACTATGCACCCCTATGATAGCCACCCTCAACTTAGGTATTTTGCCTGAGTTGAGGTGCACAATGTCCAAGGTGGACCAGAGCCAAAATAGGTTTATTGTAATATAAATGACCAGAGCTAAAACATGTTCATTGTAATACAAATGAAAAAGTAAATTGGTAAAATAAGAAAAATAGGCAATAAGGCTCCAAAGAGGGATCAAGAGGTACTATTTCACACATGAAAAGTCATTTAGGCTAAAAGTAGACTAAAATCAACAACGACCTATGATCCTTTCCTAATCGACTACCTTCAACCTAGGCAAGACTATCCAGGCAAGTTCTGAATTCAACAAAAAAAGGGAACTAAGTAGAATCTCACACACACATAGCACAGAGTCAGTATTACAAGCTACTACTTATCCGCTTCATGCAATTGTCAGCAAGTGATTATCATTCCCCTAATTCTAATTCCATAATAAGATCAACAAAGTTCATGCATCTATACATTCACACAGTTCTTAAACAAAAAAATTGGAGGGGTATTAAAAATCAATAAAAACATGACTATTGTCCTAAATACTCAAAAATCTCCTAATTACACAAAACATATCACAATATGAAATAAAAAACTACGACATAAATTATCCTATACATGTCGGTTCTGCAACTATACTGTTGTCGACAGGAAAAGAATCACAACAATAAAATCCCGCGATGGCTATGGTACATCCCATCCCCAACTAAAAAATTACACACTGTCCTCAATGCGCTAAAATAATACAAAAAAAAAGGAAAGTGAGAACATACCTAGGATGTGCTAAGCGTTCTGTCCTAATCATCCCCAGATAGGGGTATATCAGTTGGCAGTGACAGCGGTGGTGGAGGTGCACTACTAGATGATGCACCCACTGCTAGATCTATACGCCTCTGCCTATCAACTAATGTAGTCTCCATCAAATCATGTTTGGCGCTTTTAACAACCTGGTCATATGGCATATTAGGATCCTGTAAGTCTCCAATGTGACCTCTCTTGGCCCCAACTATTGGGAACTTCTCATCATCCTCCGCAAAGAAATAAAATTATCTCAATATGTATGGAGGTTATATCTGTACCACTAGGGGTATAACTGAGGGAATGGTTACTACACCGCTCTCTATGAGAGAGCGTACCTCTGCTCGTAATATATCAAAATCCTTCTTCATCTGAGTTAGATCTGTCGCATCTGACTCTGAAAATTAGGTTGTAACCTATCTATTAAACTCATCAAGACGTGTGTAGAAGTCAGTATACAACTTCGACAGTGCAACTCTCTGTGCGGCCTCCCATTTGGCCTCTTCCTACTCAAATCTCATCCGAACCCCAGATTTTATCTGCTCATATAGGATAGTCATCTCGGTCTCAACAACCCTCAATCGAGCATCGGTGACCCTCTAGTTTTCCACTAGGCTCTGCAAGAACTCTCGAGATATAGTAATCATACCTATAGCAAGAGTCAAGAGTTGTAGTGGATGGGCGAGTAGGCTCTGAAGATACATCAACTGGCTCTAAGGTCTAAGTCGGGGCTGATAAAGAAGTGGTTGGTGTCCCCTTACCCTACGTACTTGAATTTTAAGCCTTCCTCTGCTCCCCCATCTCCATATTAATACCAATACCCACTCACCTCTATGTACATCACCTGGCTCAATGGAAACTATTCCGCCTTTAGTCTAGGCCCTAGGTATTTTTGTTGGCTTTATAGATCTCCTAGGAAGGCCTGGGTGTGCTAGACTTTTCATACTCTCTATCTACACAGTAGTTATAGCCAGTACTTTTTTATCTATGCTCGGTATCTTAGATACACCGGCCTCATCATATAGTCTCTGAATTATACATGGGAATGGTAGATTAGTCATCTCCCTAAATAATCTGTCATGCATCTCATACCAGAGGATAGCTGCAAAATAAATAGCATATCCAGCCATCATACTAGCAATCAGTATTACTCCCTTCTAAGTCAATAAATTATTTAAAGTAGTGGGGAACAGTCGATATCTGATCAGCAACTACCAAAATTAGCCTGAAATGTCAATAAGCCCTTCTTGATCACACCTTGACCCTCATTCCATGGGGTAGCCTCACCCAAAGGTGAATATAGTTGGCTATCTTCCTAGCCATGTCAGCTTTGTCTCATCTGTGCTCAGTCTATTACATAATGTATCGATCAAGTGTTACTCTTAATATGCAGTTGCTCTCAACTATAGATGCAGGAGTGATATAATTGGACCTAAGATAACCCAATGGATAGTCTGTGATTAAAGATCAACTCTGACCCCTCTCACATGTATATGATCAAGCTGTGGATACTCCATGTGTCTCATCTATCCTAGAAATTTGTGTATGAAAAGCTCTACTATAGCTTGATATGAAGCGTAAACCTCACATACCATGGTCGGGATGTAATAAATAAGTGGTCTTGTCATCTACTCTAACTAGTAACTATTGAGTGAAACCCCGTAATTGTGGTACTCGGCTTAGTCTAGATAGATCAACCCAACGCTCATTATAAATAAGCCTTTTCGTCCTGCCAGTATCTGAGATATGAATGTCTATATCAAATATATCACGCATATCCTCTACACACCACCTCATATTTTCCTTATCAAGAGATACCTCTAAGGCATGTATGGGTGCAGGGCTCTTCCCCTACTGTACTAGTGCATCGTAGGAAGCCTTCTTTATACCCTTCACAGACTAGGGTATATCTAACTGTTGTACCTGTGTGTCGGTACCCTCATCTGAATAGGGTACCTCTGATGACTCCTCCTACTTAGAATCCTCAGATGAATCTTGTTACCCCTCCTCAGACTGGGGTGGGTCCTGAGCTGTAATATGTGGAGTAGACTCAATATTTGTTTCCTTTTCCTCCTCATCATCATTATTATCTGATCGAAGAGTGTGGGGGGGTGACATCTGTGCTGACTTCATCCATGGATGGGATGCAACTTTCTAAGTAGCCTGGTGCATCTGCCCTCTAGTAACTCTGTATGTCACCCCTACTATAGTGTCTTTATGTTGCTGCCTTGGGTACTCCTCCACTGAACCACTAGGCTCAGGTGACTCTGCTCATCTCCTCGAGGTATCGGCCTTCTTCTTCTTCATAGGTTTGGGTGTCATATTTACCTTACAAATAAGTCATTAGTTTCCAACAAAAATGAGGGATAGAAAAAGTTGAAGAAAAACTCAAAATTCAAAAAATTTGAATTTTTCCTCAATTTTCACCCCCCTATAACTTATTTGAAATCCTAACAAGACCAATGTGCACAGATATGTCAAGAATCATGATTTTCAATGCAAACTCAACATGCTCAACTTGTGGTATTACTCTACTTCGTCAATTTCAAGTTAGGTCCTAATCTTTGAATTCAATTCAAAACAACGCCCTACATTATGATTTTAGGCTACTTCAAGGCTCCTACATACAATAATGATGGAATCTATATATTTTGCATGGTAATACACATATCAACTTGTTAATACAATAAGTAAATCAATACATAATCCTTTGGAGCCAAGAAAGTTACCTTTTTTATGATGAACCGAAAGTGAACAATGAAGAACTCGAGCAAAATTAAAGTTGAAACTAGTTTTTTATTATATTGGGACATGTTGGTATCTTAAACAAGTGTCAATTTAGCTTTTACTTAAGTGTGGGGTTAGTTTATATTTTAAGAGAGAAGTTTGAATTCAAAGAGAAAAGTAAAGTTTTGAGGATTTGAATAAGTTGAAATGAGGTTAAAGATGTTTAAATAAGGATAGGGGTTGTTTTAGGTCATATATGTGCTGGTGGGCCTAAAATTTTAATTAAAATTTGGTCCCACTTTTGACCTAGCCGTGGTACCACTTACACCTGACATCTGTGGCCAGAAGGTACAGGGCGCAAGTGTATGGCCAAAAGTTTTGGCCCACTTTCCTACACTCCGGACTTTTCTTTTTAATATTTTTCCATCTACTAATGGTCCCAAAATGTAAAGTTACAGTTCCAAAAAGTATGAATAGGAGCCAAAGTCCACAACTTTCCATTCTTATCCTCAAAATGTCGACTTTTCAACTTATTACTCAACTTACCTGTTCCGTATGGAACATGTGACCTTGATGGATTGGTCACATAGTACTTTTACCTGGAAATCGATGAATGTATTATTTGTACCATATTTTGGGCAAGTTCATAAGCTAAAACCTATAAAAATGAAAACAACAAAAAATAAATACTAAAATAGTGGGTTGCCTCCCACCCAGCGTTTGATTTAACATTGCAGCACGACATGGCTGTGTTGGTTAATCAAACTTCACCAACAAGAACATGGGTTTCCTCCCATGCAACGCTTAATGTAACATTGCAGCACGATGTGGATATCTTAATTACTCAGAATTCATCAAGATACCCATAAGAGTAAACTCTAGGGTCATTAATACAATCAATCACCGATACCACTCTCATATGGTAGGCTACCTCATTGATTTTTGGATGTTGAATGTGGCTTCCTCACCGTTGACTCAAAATTTCATCTCTCCTTTCTCCATGTCAACCATCGCTCTACTTAAAGCAATAAAAAGTCTCCATAATATAATAGGCATCCCGATGTCAACCTCATAGTCCAGAATAACAAAGTCAACCAAAAAATAAAGTTATCTACTCTTTCAATCACATCAAAAGAAATGCCAATGAGTTTTTTTACCGTGCGTTCAACCATTATTAGCCACATTGAAGTTGGTTTCGGAGAGTTCAAACCCAATTGGTTGAATATGGCCAGCGACATAAAATTAATATTGGAACCTAAGTCACATAAGGCTCTGGCAAATCGAAATTACCCAATAGTACATAGTATAGTGAATGCTCTGGGGTCACTCTTTTTCTAAGACAAAGACCTCGTAGTGACTGTACTACAGTGGTGCAAGCCATCAACATCCTCAATTGTCGCTCCATTCTTCTTTCTGACCAGCTGTTTTATAAACCTGGCATATCTAGTCATCTTCTCCATTGCCTCGATAAGAGAAATATTCAAGCTTAATTCTTTTAGCATCTTGATAAATTGCTTGAATTTTCCTTCTTCTTTTTTCTGCTTCAGTCGTTGAAAAAAAGGTGGGGGCGGTCTCAAAATATATTTTATTTCCTGCTCAACCACTGAACCCTTACCTTTTTCCTTAGCAACTGCCTCATCACCATTTATGGCCTTTTCTGACTCCACAATAGGTGTCTCATCAATATTAGCTTCCATTGCAGGCAGCGGGGGGTCCATAGTAGTAATACCATTCCTCATAGTAATGGCAAGAACATGACCATCATTTTTTAGATTCTACACAGTGTTGCTCTAAAGGGTACCTGGCTACCTCTGGTTCAGAATTGCTGACATCTATCCAAACTGGTGCTCTAACTGATTGATAGCAGTTGTATGAGATTCGACCTTTTAGGTCAACCCTTAAATATTGGCCTTAATCTCCTTAAGGATGATCTCCTAATTTTTTTGACCCTTCACCGCTTCATAAACATCTCTTCCATTCTAGATTTTACATCTCTTCTACTAGGCGGAATGTACCTATCTCCCTTCTCTCTATAGTTATCCTTCTTTCTTTAATCAGCGTCTCGCTTTCTACTACGGTCTCTATATCTATCATAGTAGTTCAAACCCTTGTGCTATTTCCCTTGGACTTGAAAACCCGCCAACCGACAATCCATATAATTTTCTTCCTCCTCCAGTTCAAACTCATAAGATTTGGAAGCTGACCCTATGTTGCTAATGCATATATTTTCTCAAAAGTTGTTGCAAGCTACTTTGCTAGTACCCTAAATCAGTTCTTAGCAACACAATCTCTTGCTATACTAAATCATCGACTACACTCTAGTTGCATGAGGCACCAATAGCATATGTGCCATATCCCCTCTCAACCACTCGAGATTTCCACCCTCGGTTAGTGAGTGAGATCTGATATAATATCTCTAAAGATACCTCCCAGCGTAATCTCATAAAATCTCCTCCATATATGGTGTCTACCATGGCTTTGAAGCTAATGGTAAAGGCTCGGTAAAATATCTCCAACAAGCTCATCCCTGACATCCAATGGTTGGGCACCAAACTTAGCTTCTTCTTGATCTTGAACCACGCCTCATACATAAATTTTTACTGCAGCTACCTGAAATTATAGATCTTGTCCTTAAGATGTAACATCCTACATTAAGAAAAGAATCGGTTCAAGAATTGCTTGCACAACACATTTCATAAAGTCGTAGAGTATCTTGGCAATTCCTCTAACCATAAAGATGTTTTTCCTGTGAGTGAGAAGAGGAACACCCTCAGTCTATGTGCTTCCTGATTCATCCCTAGATTTATGTACGAACTATAGATCCCGATGAAATTAGCAAGGTGCAAATTTACATTATCTATAGGCAGACCCACAAATACACCCTTCAGATTTAAGAGTTGGATCATTGCACTCGTTATGTTAAATTTAATGCCTATGGTAAAACAAGAGGAATAATATCTCCAATATTTGTTGGCTCAACGAATCCCAGATCTTTTTCATCATCTATATATGGCTGCACATATTGATATCCTGTGATCACTTGAACATGGGCACCTCTCGCTCTGTTCTGATTTCCACCGAGTGCCGCTCGGCAGTTTGCTTCTTATCTTTGCTCAGCTAGGTCTTTCTCCCAAGCTACCCGCTGAGCTTCTTCCATTTCCCTCCTCTCATTTTTAGCTTGAGCTAAGAGTTAATCGATCTTTTAATCAATAATATCCTATACTTCTTCGAGAGAAGGGGGTACAACATCAGAAACTCCTTCAAGATTATCATCTCTTATCTGTTCCACCATCCTACTAGGTGTTTGTAGGATCCTCTCTGGATTCAAATTCACTTGGGGTATGGGATTGACTCTACTCCATATGTTAGGAATACACCGGTGTATGCCCAACTAAGAACAAAAATAAATACCAATAAATTGCAACAACTTCAAATCATAAATCAACATCGTATTCCCCGGCAACGACGCTAAACTTTGGTGACATCCAAGATATACCTCATATTAGAAGATGATACGGTCGTTGCCAAATGTAGTAACCCAAAAAAGGCTAGGGTCAAATCCCAAGGGAATTCATGGATTCACGGCTCTCAGTTGTTGTAATCAATAGGAGAAACTAAAAAAGTAAATGGGGGTTTTGAGTATCAATATCGTATTAGAAGCAAATTTCAACTTTGGTAGTAATTAGTCGTAAGTGACCACTAAGATTGTGTTCCCCCTGTCTTCTCAACTCTGTAGGCTTATCATTCTTTATTGAACCAATCTGATACCTTGCATGCAGAATCGATAAGTTATGTACCTTCTACAGTCTTTTGGATGAGTAGAAGGATTTCACCCTTTACCTTTTGAGTCTTAGGAAGTCGCCTTACTAACCTTTATCTTGATCCCAATTAACTATTAACTTTTGAGTCTCTAGTGATTAGATGAAATCTAACCATCTTACGTAGATAATACCTAGTAGCGTAGATCAACAGCTAAACTCCAAATTACTATTTTCTTTATTTTTTCCTAGTCACTGCTCCTCGTTTGGAGTAAATAGCAATAATCTAGGTGGGATACTAACATGTGAACCCATTAAGAAAACTATTACATTGAAGATAAATCAATACATGCATGGATATCGATTCAAAACAACAATAGCACTTTTCCTATTTTGTCAAAACGCTAGGGTTTCCACAACCCTAGCTATGGGTTCTTAGTCGTTGATGTTTGTTAAGAAATCAACAACATTCATGATTGAAAGCATACATTAAATCACAATAATAAGAAATAAAAAACTCACAATCATAGTTGAATTAATCAACTGACGTTAATACAAGAGAATCCCAAGATCAAAATCTAATCTTGGAATCAAAATATGTTTGTGAATATCAAAACTGTGTAACTCATACTAAAAACACATAAATGGTATTTATAGTACATGACGAAACCCTAAAATCAAAGCCCAAATGAAATAGAAGAAAATAAAGACGGTAGCCACTTATGGTCTCTACTTGTGCCCTAACCCTGGGCGCAGGTAGCACTTATAGCTTGATGGGTAGGCGCAAGTAACGACTGCAAGTACTAGGACCAAAAATCCTGCTGGTCAACTCTTGAGATTTTGGACTTCTGGCACTTGTTTTGCCCACATTCGGTCAACATGTACTGCTTGTGGTCCACATTTTGATTTATCAAGTGCTGGGATTCATCTTTTCAGCTCTTCTTCAAGTCTCGAACCTATTTTGATCACAAACAAGTCGGAAAGTGACCCAAAATCCATATTTACTCCAATAAGTAGCCAAAAACATCTTTTTTAACCTTTTTCATAAACTTAGCATCCAAAATATGATTTCCTATAAAACATACCCAAAATTCATCATATCTAACAAAACAACCTTAGAAACTTGCATATTTTCCTTATTTTAAGTGTCAAAAGTGCTATATTTCTATAGCACATCAGTGTCCTACACATAAGTGTCCTGTACATAATATTAGACTATTTGGTGAAATAAAGGTAATGAAAAACTATTCAATGACTATGGTTTTCACACAGATATTAAAAAAGTTTAGATAACAGATGTTACTTTAGAAGATACATAAAAATATAATTTATAGATCCATGTGAAATTTCCAACTTTTCAACATAATCATAAACTTATTGTATGAGGTACATAATGCTACAATAACTATTCTATAAGATACATAATTTATTAGTTAGATACACATTTGAATAATATGAGAAATGCATACTAAAATACCTATTACTCTATGAGATGAATTATAACAAAAATAGATACCAGAATTAGATTCGACTTTTACATCTACTATAATTTTCAAGATACATAAAAAATTTACTATGCCAGCACAAAAAGCATGTTGTAACAGACAAACTAAAATAACCTGCTGAATTGTATCAATGTGGCTTGTGGACGTCGATTCTATGTTGTCATTGATGTGGATGCCCTTTGGAGTCTCGGTTTTAACATGAAATTTAAATCATCGTGTCTATCATAAAGGTTATCTCCATTTAGGATCTCCTTTAGTTGATCATCTTAAAATGTAGTACTTAGAGATGTTATTACGGTATAAGTAAAACGATCCTTGTATTTCACAAAATTATTTAAATAATATAAGTTTTCCTACTATAAATGCAATTATTTTGGTGAAGTAACATTTGTTCCTAAGAAATAGTATTTTTTCTACTTAACAGCACCACTATCATCTGAGTCATTAAGTTTTATTGAAGTGTTAACATTACAATAGTATGACGCAACTACTTTAAGCGAACTCAATGCCATGAAAAATAGTGTAGAAAGTGAAAAATTGTGAACTGCCAATGGAAGAGACGAAACTAGAGTGGCATCACTTAATATGGGTAATTCACTTCCTTCTACATTACTACTAGGTAGCTAATCAGCGTGAAAGTCCTGGACATAATGTTACGACTGTTTGGTGAAATATAAGATACAAAAACAACTCAATGACTAATGTATTATCCATAGATACAAAAGATTATAAATAATAGATGTTACTTTTGAAGAAACATAAAAATATAACTTATAGATCTATGTGAAAATGCCAACTATTCAACATGATCATAAATGGATTGAAATAGATACATAATACTACAATAACTATTCTATGAGATATATATTATCTTAGTGAGATACATATTATAAGATCATGATATATACATACTAAGACAACTGTTACTCTATGAGATACATTATAACAAAAAATATATAAGAATTTCTGTCAGCCTATATATCTACAATAATTTATAAGCTACATAAGGGATTTCCTATGAAAGCACAAAAAACATGTTATAACAGACAACTAAAATACCATTGAAACTGTATGACCATTAATGATGTATCAGAAAAACACAATGTACTATCAAATTATAGTAAACATGATCATCATTTCACTTTCTAAAATATCACATTGGGTAGTTCTACCGGCACAGTTCCATGAATGGTAACCATCAGTATTGAAATTCTTTAAACTGTTCATGCTGAACTTGATTTACCAGTGATACCGACCTAGTGTCTAATTTAGTAGGTCATTCAGAATCACCTAGTTCATCTGAATTGTGTTCTCCATGTGGACTCTCCTCCCCAAGACCGACGTGAAATTTAAAATATTGATACACATAAAAAGAATTTAATTGTTACAAACTCAATAAATTGAAAATCAGGTTACCTTCTTTTAATGAACATGCTTTGGCTTCAATAATTTCATAATCTCCATGTATTGGTCAATGATCAGTTTTTAAAATTCATTGAATTTTTTATATACCTTGCAATGTAAAAGATTAGAATTTTTGTAAGTGTATGTAGGCACTTTAACAAAAACAAAAATCAAAAGTAGACTAATACTTACATATGTCTTTATAAATAACTTCATATTCCACCCAAATGATCGTAAGTCTAACTATAACAACGGTTGATTCTGAGGTTGCTAATTAGATTCTTCAATTATTTTCTTCAATTGATGTGGTGATGATCATTGAAGTTGAAACATATCTGTTGAAGTAACCAAATCGATGTAGAAATATTAATGGGAGAATTAGGTATCCTATCAAACTGAAAGAATGTTTCAGTAGTTGTATCAGATTTTCTTTTTCAGATGATCTTTGTTTGGACTGCAATAGTTTTTTTCTTGTGCGGAGGGGAAAATACCGAAAATAATACATGTTGTGTTTTCTTTATCAGATGCTTGGGAGGTTTTATAACACCCCTTAAAAATTGGATTATTTTATTTTTTATCCTCCCACGAGCATAATATTGATTTTTTACTTGAACTGTGTTTAGGGATGTTAAAATGATGTTTGGAGAAAGTTTTGACTTTATCGGGAAGGGTTCGAGGTTATTTGGGACCCTGAGGCACTGAGGGTCCAAAATAAGATAATGTCACAGAGTTTAACCTCCGAGATATCAGCGTGGAATGGAGGCTAACCTCCGCAATATTGGCATGCCATGATGATATTTTAATTTCATCCATTTTTTATTTTTTCACTCAGGGTGAGGGGCTTTTGGTCTTTTTACCCCTTGGACGACCTTTAAATATAAAATAAGACTTTTTTATTCAGTTTTCAAAGATCAAAATCATTCTTTCTCTCTTAAAACTGAAAACCCAAAAACTTTCAAGGGTTTTATAGTGAATTCATTATTCGGGCTCCAAACTCCAAATTGACACCAATTTCTTGTGTATTTGAAGCATGTTTCTCTTCTCTAAACTTTAATTTTGCATTGCGGCATAAATTGAACGGATTTTCATATGATTTAAATTATGAATTTTGAAATTGGGTTAAGGTGTTTTAGTTGTTACTGATTGAATTACTTGTCCTGTGTTTTAAATTAATTATCCATGCTTTAAATTAATTTTTTGAGACTAAATTGATGCATTATTTAAATGATTGGAATGGGGGACATGGTTTTTTCCCAAATTGGAAGAATTTTGGCTTAAAATTGACATTAACCTCAATCCACTTTGTAAACTGGATCTTGAATATGAAAAATTGCATGGTTTAACTTGTTTTTGACCTAATGCATTGCATTAATGGATATAAAAATGGATTTGGATGGCCCTGATGGCCATGGTTTACTTGCATCTTATATATGTATATATGAATATGTGCATATGGTTTTGATTAATTTTTGGACATGGCATTATGTTATCACTTTCCCTGAGTTACATTCCAGTGCTTAACCCACTTAACATCCTGGACGTTACATCATTTCATGATGTAGGGTCCGAAGACTTTTTTGTTGCTCTTGTTCCGTATTAGGTGGTTGAACACGTCCGTTGAGTCATTGTGAAGTGGTGAGCCTCCATCCTTCGAAAGGCCTTATCATTTCATGATTTTTTTATTAACTTAGTACTGTAGGGTTCTTTTCTTTTATCATAGTTAGGGGCATGTCCCGACTGAGTTGTTATTATGCTTTTAGAGGCTATTGTGGATAAGTATGGGTTGAATTATTGGTTTTGACTCTTAGTCTTCTATGATTTATCTATTTATCATTTTGTTAATGTTTGATTGGCTTTCACTTTATCTGTATTATTATTAATATTATTGTTGTGCTCGTAAGGTTTGGCTAAGGAGGTGGTCTCTAATCCATGGTGGGCTTGCTCATCACGACTAGGCCCTGGTTTGGGTCATGACAATCTTGGTATCAGAGTACGATTTATGGTCGTTGGGTGTCCACAAATCCATGTCGATTAGAGTCCTTTTTATGGGTGTGTAGCGCGACACTTATAAGGAGGAAGATATAAGGCATCTAGAAATGTTTCCCTTTCTTGTGTTTTATTTTGGGCTATAGAGTTTAGTGTTATGAAACTTCTCTAACTCCTATCTTCCTCGCATTTTAAATTATGTCTCCTAAAAAATTTGATATTCATAGAAACTTTGTTGGAACCTCTGTTCCACTTGAAGAAAATATGGAGGGGACTCGTCCTATTTATGGAGTGTAGACCCGGTCTAGGGTCCCTGCTCCTAATTGTATTGCTCCGCATGGAGTTCCACTTGTCCCTACTAGTTTTTATCGGGATTCTCGTGCTGATGACACTTATACTCTAACGCCTCAGGGAGATATCTCTAATGTAAAGTTTTGTTAGTCTATTCACATGCTTACTCAGTTTGGTAGCATTGTAGTCTCATCAGTTTGACCGTATTGGTTTTGTTGCTCATTCATTTGAGTTCACTTGGGCTGGCCAGTTCTTGCGGTTGAATCCCCTAACCTTTATGGACTCTAAGGTTGAGGAGGATTCACAGGGGTTCATTAATGAGATAGAGAAAATCTTTAGGTGATGCATGCTACTGAGGTAGAGGGTGTGGATTTTGCTGCGTATCAGCTGAAAGATATAGGTTATAAGTGGTATGAGGAATGGAAAGCTATAAGGGGTGATTAAGTTGAGCAGGTTGTGTGGGATGATTTTTTAGGGGCCTTTATTGATCACTTCTTTCCTCAAGATTTGAGGGAAGCTAAGGTAGAAGAGTTTGTGAACTTGAAGCAAGAGAAGATTAGTGTAAAAAAGTCTGCTCTAAAATTTTGATAGTTGTCTCATTATACTCCAGAGTTGGTATCTGCCATGAGATCCAAGATGAGCAAATTTGTTTCTAGGTTGTCTTGTGACATGGTATTGGAGTGTAAGGTTGTAATAATGAACAATGATACGGACATCTCTGGACTCATGGTATATATGCAGCAGGTAGAGAATGAAAAAAAGGCAGGCAGAGATGGGAGAGTGGTAAAATAAGAAGTTTAGTATTCAGAGCAGGGTGAGGGTCAGCAAAATAATGAAAAAGATGGTAGACAATGGACCAAGAAGAAGAATTAGGGAAATTTTTATTCGTCCGCTAGTTCTCCCTATCCTAAGCCTTCAGGTTATTATTGTTTATAGGCTAGCAGTGGTCTTAAGGCACAGGGTGCCCAATCTCAGGCTAATGGAGCTCAGTCAACTCCACCTTATCCTTCTTGTCATTTTTATAGGAAATTTCATCATGGTTATTGTGAGGAGGGCGGGATTAGTCACATGCAGCGAGATTGTCCTTCAGCAAAAGTTTCCATTGGAGCTAATAAAGTTTCGGTCACTACAACTTTACCTCCTACATAAAAAGGTGCTACTTCTAGTACCAACACTAGTCGGCATAGTCTCTATGGACTTGCTACCCACCAAGAATCTGAGGCACATCTAGATGTTGTTACTGGTATATTACATATTTTTCCTGAGATGTTTATTGTTTGCTTGATCTAGGTTCTACTCTTTCTTATGTGACCCTTTATGTTGCTATACATTCGAGTTTTGCTCCTGAAAATATTTTTGATCCCTTTTCTTTGTCTACTTCGATGGGTGATTCTATAGTTTCTAGATAAATCTATAGGGGTTGTGTGGTGTCCATCTTTCATAGAGATACATTGATGGATTTGATAGAGTTGGATCTGATGGATTTCGATGTTATCTTAGGGATGGATTGGCTTCATTCGTGCAATACTTCTCTGGATTATAGGACCCAAAAGGTTAGTTTCTATTTCCCTAATAAATTGATATTAGAATGGGAGGGAAGTTCCTTAATACCCAAAGGGAGGTTTATTTCCTATCTTAGATCTCAGAAAATAATTTCAAAAGGGTGTCTGTATCATCTAGTTTGGGTTAAGGATTCTAATTCTAAAGGTCCTTCTTTGCAAACTGTCCCCGTGGTTAATGAGTTTTTTATGGGTTTCTTCGATGATATTCTTGTAATTCCTCCTAATAGGGGTAGTTTTTGAGATTGATCTTCATCTGGATGCCCATCATATTTCCATTCCTTCTTATAGAATGGGTCTAGCTGAATTAAAGAAGTTAAAGGAGCAATTGAAATATCTTCTTGATATGGGCTGTATTCATCCTAATATTTTTCCGTTTGGTGCTCATATACTTTTTGTTTAAAAGAAAAATGGCTCCCTTCGGATGTGTATAGACTATCGCCAGTTGAATAAGGTGACACTGAAAAATAAGTATCCTCTTCCTAGGATTGTTGATCTTTTCGATCAGCTTCAGGGTGCTAGGTATTTATCTAAAATTGATCTTCGTTCGGAATACCATCAGTTGAATATTAGGGAGGTTGATATCCCCAAGACTGCTTTTCGAAGCCGATATGGTCAATATGAGTTTTCGGTTATGTCATTTGGAATAACTAATGCTCCGACTATGTTCATGGATCTTATGAAATAGGTTTTTAGGTAGTTTCTGAACTTGTTTATTATAGTCTTCATTGATGATTCTTTGTGTACTTTAAGAGTGAGGAGGATCATGTCAATTACCTCTGAATTGTGTCGTAAACTCTTAAGGACTAAAAATTATATGTGAAATTTTCTAAGTGTGAGTTATGGCTGGGTGTTGTGACCTTTCTTAAGCATATGGAAACTAGTGAGGGGATCAAAGTGTATCTATAGAAAGTTGAGATGGTTAACAGGTGACCAAGACCCACGACTCCAACTGACATTAGGAGCTTCTTGAGTTTGGATGGGTATTATAGGAGGTTTGTGGAAGTTTCTTATCTATTGCTGCTCCGCTAAAGAGGTTGACTCAGAATAAGGTTATTTTTTTATGGTCGATGCTTGTGAGGGTAGTTTTGAGAGGTTGAAGGATAAGTTGATTTTGTGCCAGTTTTAACCCTGTCCGAGGGTACTGATTATTTTATTACATTTTGTGTTGCATCTCATATGGGACTAGGTTGTGTCTTAATGCAGCATGGTAAGATTTTAGCCTATGCTACAAGGCAGCTTAAGGTTCATGAGAGAAATTATCCAACTCATGATTTGGAGTTAATGGTTGTGGTTTTTGCTTTAAAGATTAGGTATCGTTATCTTTATTGGGTGCATGTGGATATCTATTTGGATCATAAGAGTTTACAGTATGTGTTCACTCAGAAGAAAAAAATCTCAGGCAGAGGTGGTGGCTCAAATTACTAAAGGATTATGACATGAGCCTTCACTACCATCCAGGTAAAACTAATGTTGTTGTTGATGCTCTTAGCAGGTTGTCTATGGGGAGTTTCTCTCATGTTGATAAGGAAAAAATAGGATTGGTGAAAGACATTCACAGATTGGCTAACTTGGGAGTTCGTCTTTTGGAATTTGAGGATGGGGGAACCATTGTTCAAGAAGTGGTTAAATCATCTCTTAGTGCTGAGGTAAAGGAGAAGCAGACTTTGGATCTCATACTTATACAGATTAAGGATTACATGGGTTAGCAAAAGGTTATGGCTTTTGAGATTAGGGGAGATGGCATCTTGAGGTATCAATAGAGGTTATGTGTTCCTGATATCGATGGGCTGTAGAAAAGGATTTTGACTGAGGCTCATCAGTCCAGATATAAGTTCATTCGGGTTTGACTAAGATGTATTGTGACTTGAAGGAAATCTACTGATGGAACAATATGAAGAGGGATATGGAAAATATTATTGCTAAGTGTATGGTTTGTCAGCAAGTCAAGGTTGAATACTTGAGGCCTGGTGTCATTTCTAAAGAGATAAAGTTTCCCATGTGGAAGTGGGAGATGATCAATATGGATTTCATTATGGGTCTTCCTCGGTCTCACAATCAGTATGATTTTATTTAGGTCATTGTGGATAGAATGACTAAGTTTGTTCACTTCTTGCTTGTGAGGACTAACTGCTCAGAAGAGGATTATGCTAAGTTGTTCATCCAAAAGATCATAAAGGTGCATGGTGCGCCTGTGTCAAATATTTCATACCGAGGTAAGAAATTTTCATCTAACTTATGGCATTCGGTTCAATAAAGTTTGGGTACTCAGGTGAACCTTTAGCACTACTTTCCACCCTCAAATGGATGGACATGTGAAGCATACTATATGGACTTTGTAAGATATGCTAAGGGCCTATTTGATTCACTTTAAGGGAATTTGGGTGGATCATTTGCCTGTTATTGAGTTTGCATACAATAATAGTTAGCATTCTAGAATTTAGATGGCTCTTTTTAAGGCTCTTTATGATAGGGGGTGTAGGTCTCCTATTGGATGGTTTGAGGTTGGTGAGACTAGGTTGTTTGGTCCTGACTTGATTTACCAATCCATGGAGAAGGTGAAAGTAATTAGAGAAAGACTTAATATTGCTCAAAGCACTAAAAGTATTATGTGAATATGAGGCGGAGAGAATTGGATTTTGAAGTAAGTGATTGGGTATTCTTGAAGGTGTCTCCTATGAAAGGAGTCATGAGATTTTGGAAGAAGAGGAAGCTCAGTCCCCGTTATGTTGGTCCTTATCAGATTTTGAGGAGAATGAAGAATGTAGCGTATGAGTTAGATTTTCCTGCAAGTTTAGCTTTAATTCATCCTATTTTTTCATGTATCCATATTGAAAAAATATGTGGGTGATCCTTCTTTGATAGTTCCTGTTGAGGATGTTGGTGTTACAGATTCTTTGCCTTATGAGGAAGTCTCAGTGAAGATATTGGATAGGCAAGTTCATAGATTGAGGACAGATGATGTAGCTTCAGTTAAGGTACTTTAGAGAAATCAAAAGGTAGAAGAAGCAACATAGGAAGTTGAGGAAGATGTGAAGGCCAAGTATCTATTCTTCTTCCACATGCTGGATGAAAGTGCTTAAGGTATGAGTTTCTTGTCACTTTTTGAGTTTTTCATTTGATTATGGTGTATTCTTTCTATTCTCGTACTAAAGGTGTCCTAACTCATCATTCGGGGATTAATGATCGTAAGGAGGGATAATATAAGTCCTCTTAAAATTTTGATCATTTTATTTTTAACCCTCCCGCATGCGTAATATTGATTTTTAACTTGAATTGTGTTTAGGAATATTAAAAAGGTGTTTGGGAAAAGTTTTAGATTTTTTAAAGAGGTTCGGAGTGATTTAGGGACCCCGGGGCAGTGAAAGTCCATGATAAGACCGTGTCACAGAGGTTAACCTCCGCGATATTGGCGTGGCACGGAGGCTAACCTTCGCGATATTAGCATGCCACGGTGATATTTTAATTTTATCCGTTTTTTATTTTTTCACTTAGGGTGAGGGGCTTTTAGTATTTTTACCCCTTGTACGACCTTTAAACAAAAAATAAGCCTCTTTGCTTCAGTTTTCAAAGATCAAAATCATTCATTATATCTTAAAATCAAAACCCAAGAACATTTTAGGTTTCACTGTTAATTCATCATTCGGGCTCCAAACTTCAAATTGACTTTAATTTCTTGTGTATTTCAGGCATGTTTCTCTTTCTTAAATTTTAATTTTACATTGTGGCACGAATTGAATGGATCTTCATGCGATTTAAATTGTGGGTTTTGAAATTGGGTTGAAGAGTTTTGGTTGTTACTGATTGTAGTACTTGTCACGTGTTTTAAATTGATTATCTATGCTTTAAATTAATGTTTTAAGGACTGAATTGATGCATTATTTAAATAATTGGAATGGGGAAATGATTTTTTCCCAAATTGGATGAATTTTATCATGGAATTGACATTAACCTTAACTCACTTTGTAAACTTGATCTTAAATATGAAAAATTTCACGGTTTAACTTATTTTTTAACCCGATGTATTGAATCAATGAATAAATGGATATAAAAATGGATTTGGATGGTCTTGGTGGCCATGATTTGGATTTTAAATGAAACTTGGGAGTCAATGTGGTTATGTGGATTGGTTTGACATGTTTAATTTAGCTTGTAAGCGTATTTGTATAACAATACCAAGTGGTAAATGCCTTAATGAATTACTCCTGAATTATTGAGTGAAATTATGTGCAAAGTGATTTTAATTTGGGTTTATAGGGGATTGTGTAGCTCACTGTGAAGGTGTAAGTCCCGAAGAGACGAACACTGAAAATCACGTTTGTAGGCATTGGGATTCTATAGGACCGTGTGTTTGATACACACTTTATATATATATTTGGGATGTCTATTGCCCATAGTGGATTCAGTTTCCTTTGATTTTTTCCTTGATTCGTGCGGCTAACACGCACTGGATCCCTTTCAGCAGGGAAAGCTGAACCCATATAGCCCATGGGTGCACTTAGGACGGATCAAGCTAAACAGTCCAGATTAATGATTTTAAACTCTCATGTTCATGACTCTTACCCTATCCTGGCATCTTATATATGTATATATAAACGTGTTCATATGGTTTTGATTGATTTTTGGACATGGCATTATGTTATCACTTTTCCTGAGTTATATGCCAGTACTTATCCCATTGACCGTGTTAGGACGCTACATCATTTCATGATGTGGGATATGAAGACTTTTTTGTTGCTCCTTTGCAGCGTTAGGTGGTTAAGCACATTCGTTGAGTTGCTGTGAAGTAATGAGCCTCCATCCTTCGGAAGGCCTTATTATTTCATGATTTTTTTTCTTTATCGACTTAATATTGTTGAATTATTTTCTTTGGTCATAATCAGAGGCATGTCCCAACTGAGTTTCTATTCTGATATTAGAGGCTATTATGGACAAGTGTGGATTGGATTATTGGTTTTGACTCTTAGTCTTCTTTGAGTTATCTATTCATCATCATATTACTATTTGATTGGCTTCTGCTTTATATTTATTATTATTATTATAATTGTGCTCTTGAGGTTAGTCTATGGGGGTGGTCTCTGATTCATGGTGGGATTGAGATACCCGTCACGATCAGACCCTAATTCGGATCGTGACAGGTTTAGTATTGAAATCATCAAAACCATCATGATCCATACCAACCAATTCTTCAGTAAGTTCTGGCTTCATTCGCCTTTTCATACCGGATGATGTTGATGGTATACTCTCTGTCGCAAGATCAAACAAAGCAAGACTAACAGGAGGAAAGTCTAGATTTTTAAGATCCTCTATAGTAGGAACGAGGTTCGAGTATGAATACTGGATAACAAAATTTTAACTAAAAAGGGATTAAAACTAATTTCATTCATCGTAATGTCTGAAATACGTACCATCACTATCGTACCTTGCTAAACATTCCGTCCATAAACTAATTGTATTGTGGTCGGACTGCCACAACATTCCAATTCAAAATTTGTGATTTGTGGTTACCTTGCTGGAAAATAATGGTTTTTCCAAATTTGGATCCGATTTCAAACATCCACACATTGAGCACATGAGGTATTCCACACAACCTATATAGCTGCTTTTCAACAACAGACTCTTGTCTAAGTGAGGTCATCAACTTAGAGAAAGCGACTTTATCCCAAGAAAAATCTTCATACTTGTCATCCTCAAACATCTTAAAATCGGACATAGAACAAGAGCATATTTTAACAGTTATAAAAAAAATGTAACGATAAAGTATAAAACCATCTGGAGAGCATATTGACTGTTGTCAAAAATTTTCATGAGAAAACATTCTACCAACGTTTGCTTATCTACCCCATTCATTAATTGTGAAAAATACTTTTGCATCAACTTACTGGAGATGAATCATCATATGGAAAATCTTCAGCATTGTCGGTGCATTTCAAACAAGTGATTCAGACAAATTCAAAGATGGAAAATCTAATAATGTTGCCTTTCACAAAGACATGCATCTCGTCTTGATATTTTTGTTCGATCTCAAGCATAAGTAAACACTTTGTAATTTATTCAATGTAGTTGGACAGTAGGATATTGAGATAACATCGAAAAAATGTCTTATCAAATAAGTCAATTACTTTTTATTCGATAACCTCTTTTAACTCATCTTTAAATCTTAAATTACAAGAGTTTTCAAATCTCAAAAGATGTGATTGAATATCCTTTATAACATATCTCATACCATAAAAAAGGTTATATATAAAAATAGTTAATTTTGAATGAGATACATACTTCAACATAAATTACAAAGACATAATACTACACTCTAACTCTTGTAAGAGATACATACTCTTAAGAAAGATATATGTTTCTACTTATCAAGTACATTTTTAACAACTTATAAGAGATACATACTATTTTGTAAATCAAAACATGTATCTCTTATATTTATAATATGTATCTCTCATAAATCCTTGACATGCAAATAAATTATAACAAGAGATACATATAATGGCACCAGTTACATAGACAGAGATACAATTTTTAAAAAAGTATCAGATTGATATAAACATGTATCTTGGCCTAATAAAACACATGCAATATCTTTGACAGTGTGTCTCTATTTGTAACTTCAATAATTCATCTTCTTTTTGACGAACTACTCCTTCGGAACTGGTAAATCCTCTTTTCTTAGAAATAACCCCTCCTTTCTTCTTAGCCTTCTTTGTCATTTTATCACGCAGTTTCTTTATAACAGCGGGATTATTTCGATGTTTGAATCTATTTTCATGAAAATCATCAGTCTTTGTCATATACACTAGAGACAAAATTAACAACATCTTAATTTTGTTTAAAGTTATCTAACTGAGAGATTCCAATACAAAAAATGATCCTGTATCTGGATCCATTATGTTAATTAAAGCGATAAAGGTTATAAAACTCTATATCATAAGTCTTTATTCAACAATATTAATGGACAAAACTTAGAAAAACTTGAGATGAAAATTAATTTGAGATTTGAACTAAGTTATTGAAGTTTATAAGATGATAGTGAAGAAGAAATTGGGGGAAACTAACACTTTTCAAAATTTTAAAGAAATCGAGATAATAAAGTGAAGAAATCGCACCTTGATAAGTTGTGTTGATGGAGGAGGTAACTACCCCTTCAATCTTGTAAAAAGTATCCAACAAAAAATGAGGCTATTTAGGATGTATCTTTATCGTTTAGTTAAAATAGTAAAAAAGAAAAGGGATTTCTGTAATATTTTTAAATTGAAGAAATCTTTAGTAATTTTGACATCTTAAGTCGTGCTATTTTTTTCTATAATTAATGGACAAACAACATAAATCTCGATAATTTGGAGTTTAATTATAGAACATTCTGATATTTTACATAAATATTGAAAATCTCGATCTGTAGAGATACATAATTAGTTCCTAATACATCCAACGGAGATACTTTATTAGCTTTCGATATTTTTTTTGTTTGAATTTATCGAGATACATAATACATCCAACGGAGATACATTTTTTTCCTTTTATAAAGATACATAATTAGCTCTCGATATATTTTTTTTCGATTTCAGTTCTATCAAGATAAATAATTAGCTCCCGATACATCTAACAAAGATACATAAGTAGTTAAGATTTTTGTAATTATTTTGTAAGGATAAGAATTTGCGTAAATATGATAAAGTTAAAGTTAAGTTGTATGTTTATATTATTTTTTCTATAGTTAATTGAATAAACTTATAATTGGACATTACTCAAGAAAAGGTAAAATTCTGACCTTCGGAGAGTACAAAAGGGACCTCAACTTGTAATTTGAATATATCTTGGTTAGAATAAAAAATTTCAACTCCAAATCGGTAGAGGCTCTTAGGAGGTTGGTTTTTGGAAAAAAAAAAAAAAAAAAGATTGTAAAAATTTGACCTAAAGAGGTCGATTTTTAAAATTATAAAACGATAAAATGCATCATCCAGTACCGAACACCGGATGAAAAATCAAAAAATAAAAGAAAAAAAAATTCAAACCTTCATCTTCTTTCTAGTTAAAGAAGATGACCAGTAGACTATTGATGCTTACTGATTATACATTATGCTGTTGTTTTTTTATTTATACATCTCAAATTTATATTTTGTGAAAATAATTGGCCTTCCGAGATTGATTTCTTGTAACTTTTTTAATTAAAAAAATCTATCTTAGGAGGTGAATATTAGAATTTTTTATTATTATTTATAAAAAAAAAAAAAACCTCAGGAGTAGGTTTGCATTTTTTTCCGTTTTTGATGGCTAAAAATCCAACCTCGATCTGGAGGGTAATTAGCATTTTCTGTTTTTCTTTTTTTTTTTGTAAACACTGACCTTTAAAAGTCGATTTTGTGCATTTTAAGTAGTGGGATAAACCTCGAAATAGATAAATATGCAATCAAATAAGTTGAGCTAAGGTACAAGTACTTCCCCCAACCCCACCCTCCAAAACTATATCTGAAATTCTAGTAACACGCTTAAATTTTATGGGGATCTTATTACCTTCGTAAACACATTTTTTTTTGTATTTTTATGCTTTTTTTTGTACTAACGTGATTACCAAATCAGTTTAAAAGGAGCATAAAATATTTTGATACTTGACACTCACATTAGCATAAAAGAAGCACAAAAATATTTAAAAAATAAATTAAAAATCTAATAGGCCTCCCATAAAATTTAGATATATCAATGAGATTTCAGATATAATTTAAGGAGGGGGGGAGGTCATGTGTCTTATCCGAGATAAGTTTACAATTTGATAAGCTTTCATTGTTCAAGCAGGCAACTTGTAGTCAACTTAACATAACAACTTATTTTGTTCTAATAAAAATAGGACGCCGATTCAGTTAATAATTAGTACATCAGTCTGAAGTAAATTAATATATTAGTTTTGCTTATATATTTTTCTCGGATGCATTTAATTTATAACCTTTATTTATACGTTATCACCACGAGCTTGAAAGCATTGGATGTACAAAAAAATTTTCTTAATTAATGACAAAACTTTCTAAATTTGAATTTTTTTTGTCTTTGATGTATCGGACAAAAGTTATCTATCATCGGTGATATATGAATATCGAAAATCATCTTGATGCAATGGATCTAACAAATATCATCAAAGATAAAAATCAGACATCAAATTAAGACTGTATCAAGAAGCTAATGAGGTTTGAAAATGAAATATCTCATTATTAATTAAAAATTTATAAATTAAAAATAGATATAACCATCTAAAGATGATCATTTTTCCACACACTGGATTCATTTGAGGCTTCACACATAAAATATATCGGTGAGTATGTAATTCTTTCTTGTTTAAAATTAATTCAAAATTAAAATTAAATGAAGAACATATTACCAATCATAATATGCTGGAAAACCCCGATTCTTTTCAACGAGAATCCTCATTTTCATTTCTGCCCTCTCTTTATCACGTTTTGTCCAGCATTATAGTTGTAAATGAAGAAGCACGACCATTGCTTGCTTTTTCTTTTTTAATGTTTTTAGGATTAATGCGCTAGTTACTTAATAGCCTTCCTAAAGAGAGTTCTTTATAATTTGGGATAAAGAAATTTGAAGGACTTGAGTCGTCCTCAAAGACTAATGAACTTTTACTTGAAGTTTTTAATTTGTGTATTTGTGATTTATTTTGATTGGATAATATTGGATTTTATTGGGATATTTTAATGAGCTTGATATTAATTGGGAGGCTTCTGAAGATAATTTGAGACAAATTTCTGATAATTTTCAAATTAAAAACATGATGTTGAAGAAGACTCCAGCCTCCAACCATGCACCCCCAAATATATCTATGCATATTAGTATATATCGCCTTGTCTATTTAGTTTCTCTGGTATATCAGGTAGATCCATATATATCCAATAAGCTTTCTGTATGATATAAATATTGCTAAAGTTCACAATTTGGCTATATGTTGCTATGTTTTGGGCTATAGTCGGTTAAGTTTAATATTTGGCTAAGAGTTAAAAACCTTGAATAGTTGTTAACACTACTCTCTCTGCAAATGTTTGTGGAAATTACCCGTATAGTGGGTAAATCTACTTTTTTGTCTCCAATAAAAAAAGTCCTATAAAACTAAAAAAAAATTATGTGTAGAATAAATACCTATTTGCCCCTCAAATCTCTATTCTCTAATCTCTATCTCTAATTTCTAATCTCTAATATATTAAAAATGTGAAGGATATTAGAAATATTATTTAAACTTTTTGCGCTTCATTAAAAGATTCCGTTTTAGAAAAAATTATCTTTTTTTCCCTTTTTCTCCAATTAATATTTAATTAATTTTCTAATATTGATTCTAATTTAAAAAAAATTAAGAATTTTTTTTTTCTTGTGTAGGTAAAAGAAGAGTCTTAAAATACTTATATGATACTCATTAAACAATTCTTTGAGAAAAAAAAAATTATAAATACACTGATAGCTTAACTTGGGGGTTTGGGTCAAAGGTGACAAAAGAGATTTAAAATGAGGTGTAGGTGACATACGTCTTAATAATTGAGTAGAGGTGACAATTACTTAATTATGGATTAAGAAAGTTTGAAAAATTTTAAAATAACCCATAAGTTTTTAAATTTATACTTTGATCCAAATGTTAGTTAATATAACGAGGAACGAAGGAAAAAAAGGCGCCTTTTTCTCTCTCCTCATCCGTTGTTATTTTCTCTCTCTTCGCGATATTTGTTGTTCATTGTTGCTGTTGCTTTATTTATCATCTTCTGATTCATTATCATCAACTTATACTTCATTATCATCTTTATATTCTTCTTGTTGACCATTGTTGTTGTTGTTACCCCAACTGCTGCTCTTTGACCAAATTCTTATGTCAAATTTTGTTTCGTAAATCACTTTCAACTTTGAAATTTACTTGAGAGGAGACTTTGGTAAGTCAGATTATGCTTTTTAGTTGAATTTGTCATTTGGGTAACTGCTAGTGTGTTGTTTTTTTTCACAATAGCTAGCACGCGAACATGAATGCAATATAAGAGCAATCTGCTTAAACAGATCCATTATCTGCGGCACCAGATAAATGTTCTGTTGTAACAGTAGACTCATGTTGGATTCATGTTTATGTTTCTAGGTCCCCGTAATATGAATCGAATAGATGGGTATTCTGTTGCACCAGATTAGTAATCTGTTTCAACAAATAAATAATCTTTTTCATCAGATTACTATTCTATTTCGAACAACAAAATACAGCTCCTGTCACAAACCTAACAAATAACTCATATGTTCTTGCTATTGATACTGAAATCAAATTATTCCTTAATTGTAGAGATGTCATTCGTTAAAAATAGAAATAGACAGCACGAAAATTAAATAAGAAATAAAAAGTCAAGTGCATCAAACATAAATTTTTATAAAACGAAAAAAAAATACATAGATAAAAGAAAATAAAAGATTAATTATTATTATCATCATTATTATTTGTATGGCGAGCCGACCAATCTTCAACCGACAGCAGCAACACCCTCCTCAGCCTGCGGATCTCCCGCAGCATTCTTACTCTGACGGCGGCCAACTCCCAATGCAGGTCATGAACCTCCTTCTGCAGTTCCCGCATGGCGTCTCGTAAAATAGTGACATCCCACACAGGATCAGCCATATCTAGAAAACTCATAAGTTGACAAAACACACATAAAAACAAAAGTAAAGAAAAGAAAGAATTCGAATGTAATGTAATATACAACGAATATTTACACAAAAATCAAGAAAAAAACTTACCAGAGATAGGGAAAAACTATCAAGTCCTTGAAGAGAAAGTAGTTGAAGGTTTAACAAGAGTAAGGAATAAATAGTGTGTAGTAGAACGAATGACTGAGTAAGGAAGGACCTATTTATAGAGAATTGAACTTGAATAAGTTAGGCAAAAAATCGCAACTATTCACATCCATTTATTAATGACATTCTTGATTACTGTAAAAAGTTATGACTTAATTAAATTAAGAAATATTTTGATAAGTCATGACTTTTCAGGTTTATTATTATTAATAATTAGTTCTTTCCAGGAACCGTTTTTACACTGAGTTGGACAACAGATTATATATCTGTTGCATCAGATAACTCATCTGTGACAACAAATATATAATCCGTTGCAACAAATAGATAACCTGTTGCATCAGATAATATATCTGTTGCAACATATAATCTATATATATTTTTTTATAAATTATCTTCATGACATCCAAATTTTCTGACTTTTTAATTATATAAATTTATAAATTTATAAAACAAATTTAAAGGCGCAACTGTTCACCTCAATTTATTAATGACATTCTTGATTACTATAAAAAGTTATGACTTAATTAAATTAAGCAATATTGTGATAAGTCATGACTTTTCAACTTTATTATTATTAAAATAATTAGTTCTTTCTAAGAACCATTTTTTTTACACTGAGTTGGACAATAAATTATATATCTGTTGCATTAGATAAATCATCTGTTGCAACAAATATATCATCCGTTGCAACAAATAGATAACCTGTTGCATCAGATAATATATCTGTTGCAACATATAATATATATATTTTTTAAAAAAATATTTTCATGACATCCAAATTTTCTGACTTTTTAATTATATAAATTAATAAAGAAGATTTAAAAACAAGAATATTTCTAGTGATTTTTTTACGGTTTAAATTGTGTTTATCATATATTTCATTATTATATTCTGAGAAAAGAAATGACTTAATTAAATCAAGCTAGTGAGTTTTTTATTATTGTGACAAGTCATGACTTTTCAGCTTATTAAATTTAAATAACCTTTTTCTCAATTTAAAAATCGAATACACCTGGTTTTCAATAACTGTTTCTTTAATAACCATTTTTATTAATTGAGTTATGGCAACAGATTTTATATCTGTTGCATCAGATAACTCATCTGTTTCAACAAATATACCATCTGTTGCTATAAATCGACCATCTGTTTAAGGAACTTTTTTGATTTCTTCTAACTGATTCATCAGTCGTAACAGATGAGGAATTTGATGCATCAGCAGCGTTTTTTGTTTTTGTTTGTTGAATGTGTTTAGACAAAAGTCACAGTCACGACTATTCATTCACTTTTTTCTTAACAATCATATCATCCTATATCTTAATTAAATTAATCCAATATTGTGAGTTTTTTTAAATTAAATAATCTTTCTTTTACGATTATAATATCCTTTAGTTCCTTACTATTTATTAACGAACCATTTTTAGGAGAACTTCTCATCATGACTTTTCACCACCATCTGTTGCCACAAGTGCTCAATCCCTACCTCCAACCGTCGACATGTTGAGAATAGAGAATAAATAGAATAATAATTAAATATTGAATAAGAATTAAAAATTCAAAGTCGATCAAACAGAACCAAATATATACATGAATTTTTTTGAGTCTCTCATAGGTAGATCGGATATAAAAAGAAAAATACATATGCTAAGAGAAAGAAAAAACATAAGCTAATTATTACTACTACTACTATTATTATTATAACTATTATTATTGTCAACCTGACAATTTTTCATCTGGCAGCAGCTGGGCCCTCCTCAGCCTTACTCCGAAGTCCGGCCAAATTCCTCTGGAGTTCATCAAACTGTCTTTAAAGTTCCTGCAAGGACTCGATATAAATCTTCTTGTACAAATCTGGATCAGCCATATTAGTATTGTAAGTATAGTAGAATGAACGAGTGAGTGAGAGAAGGCCGGAGGGACCTATTTATAAAATGATTGAATTGGAAGGAACTAGACTTAGTCAAATAAAATGTCACGACTGTTCATATCTCTTAATTAAATAAAAATGGTGACTTTTTAAATATGTAAATTAAAAAATGGAACTAAATACAATATTTTATCTTTTTATTATATTTCGAAAAGAGACAGATTGGTAATCTGTTACAAAATATATTCCACCTGTCAGATAACTTACAACATATTGACAATCTATTGCAACAGATGGATATATCAATTTTCTTTTCCACCAGTTGTGGCATCTGTTGCACTTGCTAGTCATCTGTTTATTCAATTTCATCGAGAGCAATCAATTTTTCTAAACACTTCTTGGCCAAACTCAATTTTTGCTCTTGGATTGCTTCTCTTTTTTTCTTTGCATCCTTCAAGCTGGTCTCCAAATTAAATTTTTGCTCTTGGATTGATGGCAAAAATTGAATTTGGTAGGCCAACTTGAAGGATGGAAAGAAAAAAAGAGAAGCAATCCATGAGAAAAAATTGAGTTTGGCCAAGAAGTGTTTAGAAAAATTGATTGCTCTCGATGAAATTGAATAAACAGATGACTAGCAAGTGCAATAGACACCACAACTGATGGAAAAGCAAATTGATATATCCATCTGTTGCAATAGATTGTCCATATATTGTAAGTTATCTGACTGGTGGAATATATTTTGCAACAGATTACCAATATGTCTCTTTTCAAAATATAATAAAAAGATAAAATATTGTATTTAGATCTATTTTTTTTAATTTACATATTCGAAAAGTCACCAGTTTTATTTAATTAAGGGATATGAACAGTCATGGCTTTTTATTTGTCTAAGTCAAGTCACCACTTCCAATTCAATCATTTTGTCATTATGGTCGTTAAGCTCAGTATAGAGATCTTGATTTTTTGTGAGTTTGTCAATGGGGACCACTTTTTTTCTTGGAAGCTTTCTTATAATACTCCACTTGGTCCTTCTTATCTCTACGCAAGGTCAAGGAGAAGTATGGAAGGTTCTGTTTGATTTCGGCTGATAAATCCTGTGCTGCAGCATATATGGATAGTGCAGCACTCAATGCAGAACAGTTTTCTGGTAGAAGCAAGTCTTGAGAAGACATAATCAGTAATCTATCGATATCACCTTTCGCTGTGTCAAGCAGTTCTATTGATATCTTGTCTTCTATAGAGAAGATTGATCAGCAAAAAAACCGAGTGATTGAGATCAGTTAATCTGTTGACTAACTCGAGCAACGTCTTCTGGATTATCAAACTTAACAGGGCAGTCTGGTGGTTCAATAACATCAGATGTCTTGTTTCCGGTATTAGCTAATGATGGGGAGACTCTGCCTTCCTCACCATCCTGAAAAGAAAAAGCACTCAAAATTAGATGGAGTATCTCTACATAACGACACAAGATGAACTAAATCTAGCATTCAGTTTTTTCTTTCTATTCCTCCTCTTTTTATCTTCTCACCTTTATCAGATCCAAATTTTTTCTTTTTTTGGATACTTGATAATGCCTTGGAAATTGCTTTCTTTCTCCTCTTAGCCTTAATCTCTAATGGAGTGAATGAAACTGAAATCCTCTTTGATCGAATGACTAGATGACACTACTGTTAGATATCAATTCCTTTATATCAGTAGTTAATTCATTAACAGTATTAATCACACCATCATGTTTTGCCTTGTACTTTTCACATTTGCATGCACAAGATAAGCAAGGAGGGGCAAGATTGATCATTCTTCTACCATATAGAGGATAACATATCCATCATGCAAAAGTCTACACCGTCGCCAGAAATGCTTTCCATAGAGAAAGTCTGTAGAAGGCATGACAAATAAACATGAGCAACATCCGATATTAAATCTTAATAAGGTGTTATAAGCATATTCATAGTCCCTTAGCCTTATCAGTTTGGAGCTAACAAACTTAACTGTAAAATTGCTAATATCTTTTTTGAATGATCTATGACTAATCGGTAAAAACATCATTCACAAAATCAGTGTACTCTATGAGTGTTTCCACGATAACATTATCAGTAATACATACCTCCCACATATGAAGTGGTTTCATCTGCATGCACCTTATTCCTCCGAACCTATCTTTACTGCAGCCTCTTGTGATGGTCAGGCAAAAGTTGATCAACTTTCAGTTCCTTTTATACCTACAAAGAAGAAGGAAAAAAATTATGTCACAGAAATAAAATTATCCATTTGTTGCAACAAATGTAGAGTCTGTTGCATTAGATGTGGAGTCTGTTGTGTCAGATGTGGAGTCTGATGCAACAGATATGGAGTCTGTTGGAATACATCACAGCCTTGCTGGAGGTTTGATTTGTTCCAACAGTTTCTCCATCTGTTGCAACATCAACAACAACATAAACTACAAATAACAAATAAAAAACATCAACAATAAGAAAACAACAACATTTGTTCCAACAACATCATCAACAACAAAGAAGTATACATCCTATGTTCCAACACCATCAACAATCAGGGAAGGACCCATATGGAGTCATCCGGGTGCGCGAGCACAGACTGAACTCGTATCGAACTTTATATATGTATATGGAAATTAAGAAAAAAACGTATATAATATAATCAGTGAGCACCCATAGTAAGAGTTGTTTGGTTTGCCTAGTTGTTGTTTATGGGTGCTTAAGGATATTTGTTTCTTTTGGTCTTGAGTTTAATTCCCACTCATCTCAATTTTTTTTAATTTTGGCAACCAACTCTTCTCTCTATATTCACTTTAAACTTTCTTTTATTTTTTTCTCCCTTACTCCTTGTGTTGATTGTTCGGACTCCACTATTTTTAAGCTAAGAAACATCCACTGTCTAAAAAACCTGGATCCACCACTGTCAACAAAACCACACCACAAGTTCCAACAACGCCAACCCCACCAACAACATCAATAACAGCATCAACAACAAAGAAACAAATAAAATACATAAAAAAATAATACTGCCAACAAGGCTTTTAAACTTCTCCCAACAGATGACTTTTTTCGTATCTTGTAATAAAAATTCTCGATTCGTTTATTCAACAATCAAAAGTTCCTTCAAATTTTTTATATAAATATGATATGGGAAAATGGTAATTAAATAAAAAAAAGTAAATAACTTGCAAGAAGAAGACGAGAATGAAAGAGCAATAGTGAATCATACCTTAATGTCAAAAGGGGGTCAAAACAACAATTTCAGTCGAGGAATCTAAGATATGGATTGGTTTAGATCCGAACGAAAATTTATGAGAAAGAAGAGAGAAAAAAGGTTATGATAACCCTAAAGAGGATAGAAAGAAAAATATAAGAGACGAATAAAATAAATTTAGGGCTGAAGGAGAGATGAGATAATTCTAATTTCTAGATGTACTACCCTTAATATTAAATGACTAAACAAAATCTATTTATTCAAATTTATATTTTCAAAGCATAATTAATAAGGCTAATTTGGTAGTAAAATAAACCCCTAATTAATATTTTCTTAATGAGTGTGTCATGTCAATAGGGGTCAACTGTAATATAATATGAAATGAAAGAAGTATTAAGGGTTTCAATATTCATTAATTAATATTCACTAATAATTTGAGGGGCACAAGGAAGAAAATGGGTGACATTGAAAAGACAGGACAAGACTACTCAATGAGATTTTTGAGTTATCCAAGAAACATTTTTTACCGCCTTTAGTAGTACTACTACTTTATCTACTCGGGCAGAAACTTGCTTTAAAATTAAAAGAAAACAAAAGATTTTCAAACAGATTTTTCGTCTGTTGCAACAGATATAAATATCTATTTGAAAAATCCCAACAGCTCAGTCATTTGTGACAACAGATGAAAATGTCTATTTGATAACTAAATCAGAAATGTCATCTGTTACAACAGATATCAATATCTGTTTGAAAATTTCCAACAACTCAGTCATCCGTCATAATAGATGCAAATGTCTATTTGATAATTAAATAAGATATGTCATTTGTTGCAACAGATATTGTTATCTGTTTGAAATTCTCCAACAGCTCAGTCGTTTCTTGCAACAGATTTCATTGCAATTAATTTAGGTGGAACTAGGGATGAAAGAATGAGCTCTTCATTAACTTAATGTTAAGATTAATAATAGTACCTACATCGATCTAGGTGGAATGAGGGATGAATGAATGACCTCACAGGGTCAACTACAAATCCAATTGAGTCATTGCATTTGCATGGTGTTAGTATTGCATTCATCCCGACCCGAGTCGTCGATCGATCACTCTGAGTTGAAATGAGTTCGCATTAACTTAATGTTGAGATTAATAATAGTACCTACATCGATCTAGGTGGAACTAGGGATGAATGAATGAGCTTAAAGGGTCAACTATAACTTTAATAAAGTCTTTTGGCAATTGCATGATGAGACGGTACTGCGTTTTTCCCGACAAGAGTCATTGATCGATCACTCTGAGTCGAACCGATTCTTACTACCACATATGTCAGAGGAGTTGCAATTTTGCTTTTTGGGATGCTTGATAATACCCTGGAAATCACTCTCCTTCTCCTCTTAGCCCTAATCTATAATGGAGCAGATCAAAATAAAATCATCTTTGATGAAATGAGACCCCTCTTAGATGTCAATTCATTTATAGAAGCATTTAATGTATTAATAGTATTAATCACTACATCATGTTTCGCCCTGCAGTCTTGACATTTGCATGCAGAACATTCGCTGGGAGAGGCAAAATCTGTATAACCAGTATGATCATACTCATAATGGTTTGCTTTAAATACTGTAAGAGGAGTATCATTAACACCAATAACAACACCACTACCACCACCAACAACTCAATCACTACTAAGACCATCAACAACAACAAGCCCACCCCCCAAAATTGTTTTTCTTGTAATGGTTGTTGCTCCAAACAATTTTATTTTTATTCTGTCGATGACCTTAGGATCCGATAAAGTTTGCACAGACTGTAAAATAAGAAAAAATGGCATCTTCAACTCTCGATTGGTCGAAACTAGCGACGGATGCACAATCTAACATAAATCATTACATATATTAGAATAATGATTAGATCATTAAAAAAATCATTAATTAAAAGAAAAAATTAATTATAATTATACTTACTGCATCCTTCGGGGGGTTAAAGAGATCAAGAAATTTTGCATTTTTATCAGTTTTGGCCAATAACCATCCCAAGATTCTTGGACAGGAAACTCCTTCCTGGTAGTTCACTTGTTGTCTCAAATAAGGAATGGCTTCAAACGCCCAAGCCTATAAAATAACGGCAATAAATCAAAATCATTATTGAGTGAAAAAAAATAAATGATATCATAATAGAAGAAAGAAATATTTACCATGAAAGCCCATGAGAAGCCATATAACTTGACTGTTTTTGGCGCTAACGGAGTGAACAAATATTTGACAGTCATTTTGAAGCTTTCATACCCCCAAGGATAGTTGTTAAACACCTCAAGATCCTCAGAGAGCTTTATTAAACTGAGACTTATATTTTTTTTAATGTCTTTCGACCAAAAAATATTATCTACAAACCAAACCAAGCACAATGACAATTTGTGGTTCTTTGAAAGTCCTTTACATTTCAACGCTTCTATCAAATTTTTATTTTTGAAGCTTGGACCAACAATGGACACGAGGTCATCACGATCACACGACTTGCCTTTGCCTGTTTTGGGTATGTGGGGTGCTTTTTTTGGGTTGGAATAGATATAACTTGAGAAGGAGGATAACATTTTAGTCCAGTAACTATGGCAAACTCCTTCCAACCAAAACAAATAGGCATGCCACAGTAATTTATCCACACCTCATCCATCTTATCTTTGTTTTCATACATAAACCTACGCTTGAGAAGTTCATATACTATTTTTATTTGGAAACGAGCATTGTTGTCCTCCGATAAATCAAGATATTTTCCAAAGCAGCTCTCCCTGAAATAAGCATCCAATTTTTTTTCTCGAAGTATTTTTCTGAAGGCGTAGAAAGATTTTCTCATGGCTGACTTAACCACGAAATCACCTATTAAATCTGCGGCACCATCGCATTGCATTCTCACAGGATAACGATCAATGCTGAAGGCTTTGATCAACTCTTCGGTGGAAGGGCTAGTAGCATTTGCATCATCTCTTTTAAAATATTCCTCCTCCCCGTGTTCATCATATTCTGCTCCCGATTGAGATAACGCTTGTAAAGCAAGTCATAGAATGGTAGATGTAGCCTAGATGCTTCACTTGTTCCTTTACTTGGACTTGATTCGGTTTCTGTTCTTTTGGGAACCATATTATCTAAAATTAACAGGAACATAAAAAAATATTATAGTTAATTAATGCACCATTGACAAAGGATAACAGTAAATCAAACAAGTAAAATAGTAAAATAACAGTTGCAATAGATCACCAATCTGTTGCACCAGATAGTACATTTGTTGCAGCATATAACCAAACTATTGCAGCAGATGAGTAATCTGTTGCAATAATACAAAATATATCATTCATTTTTTAAGATAGATGAATGGTCTGTGCAACAGATCACACATTGTTGCGACATATGAGTGATCCATTAGGACAGTTAAATAACCTATTGTAATGGATGAGTAATCTGTTGCGATAATACAAAACAAATTACTTATCTGTTGAGAAAGATGAATGGTCTGTGCAGCAGATCACACATCTGTTGCAACATCATTTATTGCAACATGTGAGTGATCTGTTGGAACAGTTAAATAACTTGTAGCAACGGCTGAGTAATCTGTTGTGACAATACAAAACATATCACTCATCTGTTGAGAAAGATAAATGGTCTGTGCAACAGATCACACATCTGTTATGACATCATCTATTACAATATATGAGTAATCGGTTGGAACAGTTAAATAATCCGTAGCAACGACTGAGTAATCTATTGCGATAATACAAAATAAATCACTCATCTGATGAGAAAGATGAATGGTTTGTGCAACAAATCACACACCTGTTGCAATATATAAGTGATCTGTCAGAGCAGTTAACTAACCTGCAGCAACGGCTGAGTAAGCTATTGCGATAATACAAAACATATCACTCATCTATTAAGAAAGATGAATGGTCTGTGCAACAGGTCACACATCTATTACAACACATGAGTAATCTGTTGGAACAATTATCAACAG
The DNA here is from genome assembly GCA_030864215.1 of Capsicum pubescens. Lineage (NCBI taxonomy): Eukaryota > Viridiplantae > Streptophyta > Magnoliopsida > Solanales > Solanaceae > Capsicum > Capsicum pubescens. Next base: position 113,667,567 of record CM061544.1, read on the forward strand.
TCAATATTATTTAGATTTTTTCCAACATAGGATCATCTATCGTGGAAGATGCATGATCAGTTAGAAAAATAAAGTCTTGGGCATTTCCTGTTGGAAGAGTTGATAGGATTTTATCCAACAGAAGGTTCATCTGTTGCATCGGATCATTAATCTGATGGTTCTTCCATTGCACCAGATGGTTAATTAGTTGCATCAGATTTTTTATCTGATGCTTAATTTGTTACAACATATGATAAATCTATTGCATCAGATAGTTAATTTGTTGCATCCGATTATTAATCTGTTACATCAGAATTATAATTTGATGGTTCCTCTGGTGCATCAGATGGTTGATCTGTTACATCATCTAATAAATCTGTTGCATCAGATGGTTAATATGTTGCACCAGATGGGTAATTTGTCGGAGGAAAAAAAAAATAGTAGCACGATTTTGTTCAACAGAAAAACAATAATTTCACCATTTTTACCAAGAACAAGAACAGAACAAATTAACCCAAATTGTCGTTTTGTTTTTGTAAACACAAACAATAAAAATCAAACTTCAAAAAAATGCAACAAAAAACAAAATATCATAATTCACTTTGAAAAGAGAAGAGAAGAAATACCATAAATTAGGGTTTTATTCAGACCGCATTTTAAATTAATGAAACAAATATTGAAATTGTTAACCAATACTATAAGAGAAGTTGAATCAAGTTCCTCATTTTCTTCAAAACTAAAAAGGCCATAAATTTTTATCTGTGAAAGAAGAAAAGGAACGATGAAGAATTCGAAGCTATTGTGGCCAGAGAGCAAGGTTGTCACGTCGATTGAAGGTTGAAGTCGAAAAGAAACTCAAAGCCCAACTATTTGTAGTCAGATATTGAAGTCACAGAGGATTGAAATGAGAAATTTTTGAACAGTTGGTTAGGAGAGAGTTGAGAGAAGCTGTCGAGAGAGGGATATAAGACAGGTTGATTTGAATTGAAGAGGGGAACTCGAAACCCAACTATTTATCACCAGAGGTAGAAGTCACCGGGGGTTGAAGGGAGAAAAAAGGGGAACTCGAAGCCCAACTATTTGTCGTCGGAGTTAGAAGTCGTCGGGGGTTGAAAAGAGAAATTTTACAGAACTGTTGGTTGGGAAAGAGTTGAGAGAATCTATCAAGAGAGAGGAGAGAGTTGTTGATTTGGATTGAAGAGGGGTGTGGGTTGAGTTGATTTGCATTTTTTAAAAGATTAGAAAGTTTTAAAAATATTAATCAAGTCCACAATTAACTTAATCAAGTTTTCTAATGATGTTTGACCCTATTGTTGGTCAATGTCACCAATCCTTCATTCAAGACTTAAAAGACACCTTTCCTTCAATTTGTAAGGTCTCTGTGCATAATTTTCGTTGAGCAAAATAAGCTAATTTATCTCACACAATTAATTCTACATTAATTACGTATGGGTTTATTAAATAAAGTCCTTATTCTCTTTAATTTCATTCCAAATTGGAAGTCCTAAATCTACAAGGTAATTCCAAGTAATTTGGAGGCTTGAATAAGGTTATATAAATTTGATTTATAACTAATAATATCAATGATAGAATTCAAAACATATATAAGAATAAGAATGTATCTAAACGTATTCTTTATCTTTAGTGTTTTCTTTTTGTATTGGAATATACTCAAAGATGGAATAAATTAAAACTTGTTTGGAAGAAGAAGAATCCATGTACTTCTATAAAGTATTCAATTGTATCATATTCACAACGACTACCCTCTTGAGATTGGTTCTCTATTTTCTGATTTTGATCGACATACAGGAGCTGGTTTGTAAAGAATTATTGGAGTTTTCGCTCTTTCTAATTGTGTTGTTTAACAATAAGATGTTATATCTGACTGAGGAAAATCTGGGTATCCAACGACATATGTGAAGCACGCTTATTTCCATGCCTATATATTTGTGCATTCGTAGTTCATCTTGTTTTCTTCTTTGCTTAACCTCTATTATTTCCATATTTTCTAATCCACTTGTAGTCTTATTCATCTCAATGTGATAACAGAAAGTATCCTGTTACTAAAGTATGAATTTTGAATCTCTTATTTTTATCAAAATATAAGGTGAAGTCTCATCAAGCAAGTATTTGACACTTTTAAAACTGCAAAGGCTATAATCTGAAACTTGTTTCTTTTAATTTTGAGATGAGGTGCGTCTACGGCTTTGTTTATTCAATAACAAAAAATTATTGCTTCTACACATTCTTACTATTTTGGTTTTGTTTCGAGTACCTTTTTTTACTCATTATAATGATCCTTGTTGTCTATTTATTTATTTTTAGTACATTTAAATAAATATCATATATAAATTATACATAAATCTTCATCTTTTCCTAAATACACAAGCATGAATTACCTACAAGCCCGGTCCCAGACAGTTTTGTCAACAGACATCCCACAACCCCTTTCACCCTGTCCTCCTGCTTCGATGGAAGAAAAAATGGGAGATGATGACGAAATGATTGAGAGTGAATCCATTAATAGTTTAGATGATAGTATGACTGTGTTTTCGCTAGAAGACAGGGCCAAAATCCATCTGTCATGGTCTTACTCTGTTATAGTCAAGCTGACAAGGAAAAAAGTCAACCATACTTGCCTTAAGTATAGACTTACAATTATGTAGAAACCTATAGAGGAGCCAATTCTCATGGATTTGGGTAACAATTATTTCATCGTTAAATTCCTCAAAGAGGAAAACATGTTCACTGCAATCCAAAAAGGATTATGGTTCATCAATGGAGCTATTCTATCGGTTAGAAAATAGCATTCCAATTTTGTAGCTTATATAGCTATGCCAATTTTGTAGCTTCTACCGCTATCAAAAGTTACTCCACAATCTGGGTTCGTCTACCTGAGCCACCCACGGAATACTATGACCACTTTATCCTGTTGAAAATAGATAGTAAACTGAAAAAATTAGTAAAAATGGATTTTTGTACATCGGCAACCCTTAAAGGGTGTTATGCATGAATATGCATTGAAGTGCCCTTAGGGGTACCGATCAAGACTCATATCTATATAGGAGCCATAAGCAACAAATTATTTATGAAGGGGCTGACATTCTCTGCACAACTTGTGGTATGTTAGGGCATACACAAACATCATGTCATCCTAAAGATTTAATACAGCCACCACCACAATATGTTGGTGCAATAATACCACAAACAGGGCCGCTTAGATAATCAATAGATGATGTACTTAAGGAGGACTGACATGTCGTCACTTTTCATAATCAAAAGAGAACCCAAAAGAAAGAGCCTACGTATGCAGAGAGCAAGTATAAAAACAACACCAAACAAAGAGGAGGCAAAGATAAAGAGAAATAAATAATAAAGGAATAGATCAATGTTAAAATCTTCAATATAGGTATAGGTAAGTACATAGATCACCAAGTTTATAAGTATATTTCTAAAAATAAAACCAATTTTGTACCCCACAACGCCACAAGAAAATATGATGGCCATAATCTAAACCAAAACAAAGAAAAAGCCAGGAAGAGCAACACTGCAATAAAAAAGGACATTATCAACACGTCCAATTGTTTTGCAATTCTGAATAGTGAGGTGGCGAGTGTTGCTCATATTGATAGCCTGACCCCTAATTTACAAAATAAAATCCCATTACTACCCCTAAACATCATATTAAATGACCCTTTTGATAGTGAAAAGCCTCACATAATCCCTAGCGGGCACCTAGAGGGTGGGGAAACATCTTGTCCTGAGGCTGCCCCTTCATCTTCCAATAAAGTGGCACAAACTCATCCCCAAATAGACGTGGTAAATATAGTGATCACAAGCTCTATAAGCCAAAATAAGACTTTTTTGCGTAGCACCCCTAATTAAAGATAATATAAACGGTAAAAAAATCTTTAGTACAAAACTACTAAATTTGGTAGAGAGACCCACAAAATATCCTTATACCCTCACTTCCCATATACCAATAACTTTAGAATCCATAATAAATACTGACTCAACCTTTCTCGGTCCTAATAAGAAAATAGAACATTTTATACACACTTGTGGTGGTGCCCTTTCCTGGACCCTGCCATAGTAGGAGCTTTAGTGCACCGGGTTGCCTTTTTTTGTATAAATAAGACTAAGAATTCACGCTGCCCTTACAGATCACTCAACTGTCAAGCACACAGAATAAACCCACCACTTCAATCAACAATAAACCCATTGAACCAAAACATCATTCAAATCAACCTCCCCTCAGTTCTCCTCTACCTAGTCCCAAGTCTTCTGGAGGGATGAACCCCGATATACTCCAACCCCTAGCTTTGAAAAATTTGAACCCAACCTCATGGGTAGAAATGGCATTGCAGGATCAAGCTCTTATCATGACAGTGTTCATGGACAACAGAGACGTAATGGTTATTATCCACACTTGGGAGATACTCACTCACATAGCTTTGGAAGGAATGCGATGAGCGATTGAGTTTTACAACAACCATCTATGGATGTTGACCATACTCTAAGCTCCGCTGAACTTCTCAGTCCATGCAATTTCATTCTTCTATATACCATCTTGGGAGACGCCAACAGTCCCTTCACTATTAAACCTCCCTCCACTAACAAACCTAACTCCACCGATGACATAGATTCTCCTCTATACTTTCTGGCATTCCACAACTTTATGGACATCAACCCACTGTACCATCACTAGCAAATTCAAGGGTCGATTATAGAAATGGATCCGATGTTGAACCACCTGAGTCCAATTGGTCCCTTGGAGAATGCAGCAGTCCCAACCCTCAATAATATAGCCTCATTTTCTCAGGTACATATCAACCCCATATTAACTCGTCCAAGACCAGTGAGTACGTCAACATAAGAAATAGAGGAAGCTTTAGAGAAAATATGAGAAATAAGAATCAAAATAACAATTCTAAAAGATATAAAAGTAATTGTCTTCAACGACAAGTATGCGAAGAAATTCATCCTTATATGTCCCTAAAACTTAATAAAGACATCGTTAGACATCCTCCACCCATTCAATCCACAAGTACAGAACTATGTTTTAGTCATGAACCCAATGATGATGAACTATACTTCTCCATTGACAAATTCTTCAAGGTCGATTACCTTGATAAAACCATCTCAGAGAAACTGAGCCATGAACATAATATTATGAAACTGTAGAAGGAATTTTAGATCCTTAGTTGATTGGCATAAGCCACCGCTAGTTGCTTTGCTAGAAATAAAAATGCAGGACTACCTGCTCCTCCTCAATGGTTTTTCATTCAATAGCATCATTGAAGTCCCAGCTATTAAGAATGCCGGTGGGCAGGCTGTAATATAGGATGATACACTCTTGGACTTGGATGAAATTACAACTATGGACCAATAAATCCATGCTAAGATTAAGGTAAGACAAAAAATTACTCCTGGCTATTTAGTTGTATTTATGTTAGTTCTTACAAATGCAAGAGAAGGGTATTATGGAAAAATCTTAAGAACATCAAGGATAACTACCCAGGTAAGTTGTTGATAGGAAGGGACTTTGATAAGCTCCTATTAAACACAGAAAAGAAAAGGGGAAAGTTGATCAATAGATCACGATCTACAAAATTCTTAGATATGATTAATCAATGTGAACTTTTGAACATGGATTTAAGGGTAGTAAATATACATGGTTAAAAAAAATATTTAAACATCATAATGCCCTTCAATTCAGTCCTCCTCAGGCTAATATAATGAATGTTGAGTTTCGTCAGTCGATTCATATGATTGCTCAATTGCTAACTTCTCAGGCTGAGCGTGGTGCATTTTCTACTCTATCTTCCGAAGCCACAAAGGTTGAACAATTCATGAGGTTGAATTCTCTAACTTTTATGGGTTTTAAGATGGAGGAGGATCCTCAAAGTTTTCTAGATAAGATGGAAAAGATTTTCAGGGTTATGCATGCCACTAATGTGGAAGGGGTGGAGTTTTCTGCCTACTAACTGAAGGATGTGGCATACCAATGGTACAAAGAGTGGGATCGGGTAAGGGGTAATGATGATGAGTCATCTTTGTGGGAGAATTTCTCTAATACATTTATAAATTGCTTTTTTTCTTAGAAGTTGAGAGAAGCAAAAGTAGAGGAGTTTGTTAATAAAAATTAAGGGAAAATATCGGTCAATGAGTATGCCTTAAAGTTTCACCAGCTATCTCGGTATGATTTGGAGATTATGTCTGATATGAGGGCCCAAATATGTAAGTTTTTTTAGAGATTGTCTCATGAGTTAATCCTTGAAAGTAAAGTTGTCTTGATGATTAAGGAAATAAATATATCTAAGTTGGTTGTTTATATGCAGAAAGTAAAGGAAGATCAAAGGAAGTAGGATGAGTTTAGTGAGAAAGGAAGTAGGATGAGTTTAGTGAGAGGCAGGGGAAGAAATTTAGGCTTTTTAAGCAAAGTGGTAGAGATGGTGGTAGGTGTCCAAAGAAGAAGTGAGGGAGTTCTGGTTCTTTGTCCATGGCTAGTGATCCCTACCCGAAGCCGTCAGGTGATCATTGATCTCAGCATGATGGTGGGTCTCGGGAAAAAGGTACCCAATCTCAGGCTAGTGGGTTCAATCAACTCCATCCCACCCTCCTTGTAGATTTTATGGGCGGTCGTACTGTGGGTTTTATGAGGAAGAGAAGAACAAATATTTTTATTATGATCAGGTTGGTCATATGCAGTATGACTATTATGTTAGAATGGATTTTAGGGATAACAAGGTTACGGTTGTCTCTTCATCTGCTCTTACACCAAAGGAATTTTCTTCTACATTTATTTTTGTTTTTTGCACCGGCACTGGCAAAATCATTTATATGCTTTTGCATACCACCAAGATTTTAAGGCATCTCTCGATGTCGTTATTGGTATGTTGAAACTTTTCTCTCATGATGTGTATTGCTTACTTGAGCTAGGGTCCACTCTTTCTTATGTTACCCCATTTATGGCTGTGCATTTTGGTTTTGTTCCTGAATTTATTTTCGATTCTTTTTCTGTATCTACCTAGGTTGGTGACTTTTTGATTACTAAAAGAGTATATGAGGGTGTGTGGTATTTGTTAGTGGTAGAGAAACTCTTCTGGATTTGATAGAGTTAGATATGGTTGACTTTGAAGTCATATTGGGGATGGATTGGCTGCATTTATGTTATGCTTCCTTGGATTGTCAGACCCATAAGGTCATGATTAAATTCCTTAAGGAAAGGGGTTCTTTAGTGCCTAAGGAGAGGTTCATCTCATATCTTAGAGCTTGAAAGTTGATTTTCAAAAGGTGTTTGTATCATTTGGTCTGGGTTAAAGATTCTAACTCAGAAGGTCTTTCTTTAGATTCTGTTCCTATGGTTAATAAGTTTCCCGAGATTTTTCCAGAGATTTCTCCTGATGATCTTCCTAGTGTTTCTCCCGATAGGGAAATTAATTTTGGGATTGATCTTGTTCTGGTTGAGTTGAAGGAGCTTACAGAGCAATTGAAAAATCTCTTAGATACAGGTTTCATCCTTCCTAGTGTGTCTCCTTGGGGTGCTCCTGCGTTTTTTGTGCGTAAGAAGGATGGTTCCCTTCGAATGTGCATTGATTATCGTCAGTTGAATAAGGTGACCATAAAGAAGAAGTATCCTCTTCCTAGGATCGATGAATTTTTTAATCATATTCAAGGTACGAAGTATTTTTCTAAGATTGATCTTAGGTCGGGTTATTATTAGCTTAAGATTATGGAAGTGATATCCCTAAGACTGCCTTTAGGACCTGGTTGGGTTTAACAATGCTCCGAAAACATTTATGGATTTAATGAATAGGGTCTTTCATCAGTTTCTGGACTTATTCATCATTGTCTTCATTGATGATATCTTGATGTACTTTAAGAGTGAGGCGGATCATATCGATCACCTAGGTGCTGTGTCGTAGACCTTAAAGGATCAACGTTTCTATGCCAAGTTTTATAAGTGTGAGTTTTGGTTGAGGGTTATGACTTTTCTTGGTCATGTTATCTCTAGTGAAGGGATCATGGTGGATCCATAAAAGGTTGCGGCGGTTAAGAAGTGGCCAAGACCTGCGACTCCAATTGATATTAAAAGCTTCTTGGGTTTAGCCGATTACTGTAGGAGATTTGTGGAAAGTTTTTCGACTATAGCTGCCCCATTGACTAAGTTGGCCTAGAAGAAAGTCAAATTCTTATCGTCGGATGCGTGTGGGGGTAGTTTTGAGAAGTTAAAGGATATGTTGACTTCAGCTTTAGTTTTGACCTTGCCCGAGGGTAATGATGGCTTCATAGTGTATTCCGATGCTTCTCATGTTGGACTGGGTTGTGTGTTTATGCAACATGGTAGGGTGGTGGCTTATGCTTCTAGGCAATTGAAAGTTCATGAGAAGAACTACCCTACTCATGACTTGAGTTATTAGCTGTGGTATTTGCATTAAATATTTGGTGTCACTATCTCTATGGGGTTCATGTTAATATCTTTTTTAATCATAAGAGCCTATAGTATGTGTTTACTCAGAGTTAATTCTCAGGCAAATGAGATGGCTTGAGTTGTTGAAGGACTATGATATGAGTCTTCACTACTATCCAAGTACAACTAATGTAGTTACTAATGCTCTTAGCAGGTTATCCATGGGGTGTATCGCTCATGTGGATGAGGATAAACGGTACTTGGTGAAAGACATTCACCATTTGGATAAACTTGGAGTTCATCTCATGGACTCTGAGAATGGTGGTGCATTTGTGCATCAGGTATCGTAATCATCTCCAATTATTGAGATAAAGAAAAAAAATATTGGATCCTATTTTGATGAAGGTTAGAGAAATGTGGGTCAGCGAAAGGTTGATGACTTTGTGATTGGTGATGAAGGTATCTTGAGGTACAAAGACAGGTTATGTGTTCCTGACGTTGATGGATTGAGAAAAAGAATTTTGGCTGAAGCTCATGAATCTCGTTATGCTATTCATCCTTGTTCTCCAAAGATGTATCATGATCTTAAGAAATTCTATTGGTGGAACAATATGAAGTGAGATATGGCTAACTATGTGGCTAAGTGTATAATGTGTTAACAAGTGAAAGTTGAGTACATGAGACCCGGTGGTTTATACCAAGAGATAGAGTTGCCCAAATGGAAGTGGGAAGTAACTAAAATGGATTTCATCACTGGTCTTCCTCGGTCTCAGAATCAATGTAATTCAATTTGGGTCATTATGGATAGGATGACCAAGTCCGCTTATTTCTTGTCGGTGAGGACTAGTTATTGATGGAGGATTATGCTAAGTTGTATTTTGCGGAGATTGTAAAGTTGCATGGTACTCCTGCTTCTATCATTTCGGATCGTGGTACTCCATTCTAATCTTACTTTTGGAAGTCATTCCAGAAAGATTTTGGAACTAAGATGTGCCTTAGTACCGCTTTCCACCCGCAGTCGGATAGACAAGCGAATAGGACCATCCATACATTGGAAGATATACTTCGTGCTTGTGTGATTAACTATGGTGGTAGTTGGTTCGACCATTTGTCTTTAATTGAATATACTTAAAATAATATTTATCAGTCTAGCATTGGTATGGCTCCTTTTGAGGCATAGTATGGTAGGAGATGTCATTTTACTATTGGGTGGTATGAAGTTGGTGAGGTAAGTTGTTTGGATCTGATTTGGTTCACCAAGCCTTGGAGAAGGTGAAGGTTATTCGTGAAAGATTGAAAGCCTCTCAAAGTCACTAAAAGTCCTATGCGCACATGAGGTGTAGGGATTTGGAGTTCAATGTTGGCGATTGGGTGTTCTTAAAGGTATCTTCCATGAATGAAGTGATGCAATTTGGTAAGAAGGGAAAGTTAAGTCCCGGATATGTTGGCCCATACTTGATTTTGAAGAAGGTTGGCAATGTTGCTTATAAAGTGGAGTTGCCTTCCAATTTGAGCTCCATTCATTCGATTTTTCATGTCTCTATGTTGAAGAAGTGTATGGGTGATCATTCATCGGTGTTCTTTTAGAAGGGTTGGGTATTTCATATTCCTTATCTTATGAGGTATTCCTGGTTGAGATCTTAGATCATCAAGTTCGTTGGTTACGGACAAAGGATGTGGCTTCGGTAAAGAATCTTTGGAGGAACCATAGATTGAAGAAGCTACTTGGGAGGCAAAAGAGGACATGAAGTCCAAGTATCCCCATTTGTTCCTCATCCCAAAAATTCATGCAGAAGGTATGTGTTCTTTATCACATCTTTATTTTCTAACTTTAGTTAAAAGAAAGGTCAATTTCTTTGTATCTTTGTTTTCTAACTCCGTTAAAGGTTAGTTTGATGTGTAATAATATGTTAACTCATGTTTGTGCTTTCCTTAGCCTTCATTCGAGGACGAATGATCCAAGTGGGGGAGAATTGAAACACCTTGTCTTTTAACCCTTAGAAAAATTCCTAAGTTTAAGTTGCTGGATAATATACGATTTGAATACTTGTCATATGCTAAGATACGGTTTAGGGTCCCCCTCTCGTATGGTAGTCAGTGTAGTTTGATTGGGTTCTATCCAAGGTATGACTAGGCATCTTACTAGTCATATGATAGGGTATGAGGTGTATGTTGTTAATCTGTATGATGCCCTAAGTTTAGTCTAGATGACTCTGACCAAGGTACGATTCTAAGGGTACTTCTCGTATATTAGGACACGACTTAGTCCTTTTTGGTCGTATGATGGTCAGTATGTAGGTCTAAGGTGATGTCTATGGTACTAGATAAGAGTACCACTTGTACCCTAGGTTACAGTTTAGGGGGTACAGTCGTACCCTCCTACGATCATGTTTTCAGCATTTAAGCTGAGCGTATTCCAGACATTTCCCACCCCAAAACCCTTAAATCCCTACATCTTAAAATATGTTGTATCCTTTCAAAATCCACTATTAGAAAGATCAAACACTCCAAATTTCTCTCTAAACTCTCTATTGACGATTGGGGCTTGGGTTATTCAATGGTGTTCATCTTGATGCTTAAGAGTCAAGTTTCTTCCATGAATTTTCTTGAATAAGGCATGTGACTCTTCCCTCATTGTTAGTTCTCAAATATCATGTGTTTTAAAGTGTGATTATGATTCTTAAATGGTGGTTTTAAAAACTAAAAATTGAGGGTTTTGTTGCATATGGTTGGGTATTGTTTACTCTTGGTTTAACTTGTGCTTATACATATTTTTTGTAATGGTTTGCACATTTGGGTACTTGGTAATTGTGGTTTAATAAATAGGTCATGGGTAACCCCTAAACTTGATGGTTTTTATCTTGATTTTGGTCTTGATAATAGTATTCCCTTAAAGTGTTTGTGAAAATGTTTAAGAGAATAAAATAGTCACATGACAATGGTGTTTTGAACTAAGGCTTGGCCTAATGAATATGAATAGTTAGTAAATGGTTTTGTGAAGGCCTTATTGGACATGTAATGGCTTAAATAGTAACCTTGGTGGTTTAATAAGTTAAATGGGTTTGAGTCCCTAAACACTAACTTGATTTATGTTTTGTAAGACAATGGGTTCAAGTCACTAAACTTTGAATTAAACTAGTATCTTTGTTAGACATTGGGTTCAAGTCCCAAAGTCAAATGAATGATTGGTTATTGATAATGCAAATGGCATGTGGTATACTTGCAAGTAGTGTTGGTATGACGATACCAACGAAGTGCCTTGGTATGTAATTGGCTTAATAGTTGTATATGTGAAATGGTAGTTTTAAATTGGACTTTAAAACGGGTTGTGCAGTCGGGCCGTGAAAGTGGAGTATAAAGGACTAACACTGAAAACCGTGCTAGTCAGTGGGTATCTTATGACCAGGTGGTGTGAGTCCCCCGAATGAACATATGAAAGGGAGGTTCGATTCCCCCTTACTACATGTATTGGTGCTTAAGTCACCTTGATTATGATGGGAGGTTCGAGTCCCCCATATAGATATATACGATTATGGATATTCTTTGGTTCGTGCGGCTACACGCACCGAGCCCTTCCAGCTAGGGGAAAGCTGGGCCCATATAGTCCTGGGTGCCTTGTTCTATGATGGTCATACTACACAACCCAGGTTAATGATTTCTAAAGTTCATGCTAATCTTGTTCCCTGTCCCGATATGGTATAAATATGTATATATGTATATGTTTGTATTGCATTGGTATATGCATTGATTGATTGGTTTTGATTTTTTAGTACTATTTTATCCTTATCCTTGAGTTATGTGCTAGAATTCTAACCGCAAACTGTCTTCGACGTTGTATCTCCATGCGATGCAGGTGTTGGTCATACTACACCTCCTACTCATGGATCAGATTCAGGGACAGCTTGTGTTGACTTGAACTGCTGAGCTTCCATACTTCAGAAGGCTCCATTTCTTGTTTTCAGTTTCTTATGTCTCTATTAGTTTAGACTTGGACATTAGTTTTGGCTATGGTCGGGGACATGTCCCGACCGGATATTCTCTATTTTGTTTTAGAGGCTTTGTATGGACAAACTGTGGACTTGGATATGTTATGGAATGAATATGGATTTGGTTATTATGTTATGATTGTGGGATTGGTATTGGATGGTTAGACTTGTTTGGGTTGGCTATTGTAACACCCCGTATTCAAGTACGTGTATTGGCGTATTCAAGTACGTGTATTGGTCTTATTTATATGGAATTAATTTTTTATTTTATTTATACTGTAATTTTCCTGTCGATGGTTCCATACGAAGGTTATTGAATAAGCTTTCCAATGATATAAAGATTTCCAAAAACGGATAGGTTTCGGATATAATCGAGCACGTTCGAAACTATAAAACAGTGGCCGGGATATTTGGGAATAGTAAATGTGCAGGAAAATTTCCTGCACACAAACTACTGAGGCCAGCTGAATTTTTGGGTCAACTTTGAACGATCATAAATCCCTCAATATAATGAAATGGGAGACCTGCGACCTACGAAAAGAAACATCTTTGAGTCTTCTTTTCAATTCAATTGGTTTCATCTAAATCCAACGTCTAAGTAAAGAGTTATACTCGTTTTACTTCAGTCTATCAAAACAGATTTTTAGGGTCAACTTCAAACGACCATAACTCCTTGTATAGGATGAACTGGGTGGCCTACTTTATATGAAATGAAAGACCTTTGAATTATCCTTCCAACCATACCAATTTAACCCAAATCCGATATCGGATCAAAGAGTTATGGTTGATCTACTTTAGCTTATCAAAACAGTCCACCAAAGAACAGATTTGACATTATTTAAATTTTAAAGGCATTTTGGTCATTTCCTATTATATTATGGATGGGAATATGTGTATATATACATGTATATGAGTTCAAAAACTCATTTTCATCATCAATCATTGAGAAAGAACAAACCCTAGCCAAATTTGACCTTTAAATTACTTTTGATTCAACCGTAGAAATTCCAAAGTAATCCGATAACTGCGTTTGTCATCTCGAGAGCTTCGAACGACACCTATTATTTGTGCAAACAGGATTGCATAATCAAGAGGTGAATTCTAAGGTATGAATATTGTTTGCCTTTGTTCTTTTCCACATGTATATGTGTAATAGAGGATTATATGTATTGGTTGTTATTGAAAGGTGATGGAAATAGGGTTATGGATTATTTTGCATAGTTTGGTTGTATTGAATTGTGGAAGGTGGATATGGTAATTGAGTTATGGAAGGTGGATATGATGATATACTATTGAATTGATGATTATTTATGTCTATGGCTCAATTTGGTTTAATGGATTTGTTGGAAGGATAAATGAATCCAAACTTGATATTGGAGGATGTTGTATGAATATGCATGGCATATGAATGTAATTGCAGTATAAGAGGGTTAAAGTGACACCCTTTATGGTGTAATTAAGGCTTACTACTTAACCACTAGTTTGGTGAATTCAAATAATTGAATTGTGACGTTTGGTTGCTAATACTAGATTGTTATATATGTTCATTGTAGATAAGTAATCCGAAAAGACGGGAAGTCCATTAGGGACTAGTATTGAAGGTTGACAGTCAGGTATGTAAAGCATACTCTATACCATATCTTTGGCATGAAAGTGAACAATTATTCTATTAAGAAAGTTTCCAAAGTTATTCAATAACATGTGATCCATAATGGTTTTGTATGATGTCCTACGTTACCAATGAACTTGTTTCCACCCTACAAGATGTCAAGACATTCCAATACTTACTTGTTTTCCAAATCTTACATGTTTATTGCACTAATGAATGTCAGAAGGTATCCGGTTACTCAAACAAAATCCATGTGTTATTAATGACTCCAAAACGTTTCATTGATATACCAATGAGTTCCTACTTCATTGTTATGGCATTGATGACTCCAAAACACTTCATTGATGTTCCAATGAGTTCTTACTTCATTGTTATTGCATTGATGGTCTATTTATATGTCTTTTATTGATGTATCATTGTTTCAAAGCATAAAAAATGCGGTGGCGACCAAAATAACAATCTCAAAGATTAATTGAACTAAGTGATGGAAGTTTTCTCTTATCGGGTGGTATCCCAGGGGCATAAGCCTATCATGGGTCGATCCCTATTTATGTGTTTATGGGTGGTATCCCAAGGGCATAAGCCTCTCATGGGTCGATCCCAGTTGATATGTACTGGAGGCAGCCTAATGGTCACAGTACAATACAATAATGATTACAAAGATGATAAGAACGAAGGTAAAGTGATTGAATATATACAATGTTCAGGTTGTCACAAGTTCTAGTAAGTGTGGTCCACTCCTATTACGATTTATTCACTTGTTTCTGATTTCTATTGAGCTCCTATATCATATGTGATTATGTACAGCTTTACATACTCAGTACATATTTCGTACTGACGTCCCCCACGAGGGACCTGCATTTCATGCTGCAGGCACAGGTACCTCAGCTCATACACCGCACAAGTAAGAGCCAGGATATCCAACTGCTTTTGGTGAGCTCCAATTTGCTTCGGAGCTTTCCGTGTCATATCCAGTCACTTTTGGTATTGTATAGAAGTTAGTTATATGGCGGGGTATGTCCCGACCTTAGTTAAACTCTGTGTATTGTCTAGAGGCTTTGTAGACCTAATGTACAGTCAAGGTGGTGTTTTGTTAATAGATGTGATGGCTCCAACGGCCAAGTATTGTATATACATATATATGTGTGCACGAGCTTATACAGGTGATTATTTCCTTTTATATGCGACATGATGCTGTCCGAATTTTAAGTTATCATAGAGGTATGCATGGGAAGTATAAGGTTATGAGTTGGTTCTCCCGGGCCTCCTCGGTTACGGGTGCCAGTCCGCCCCAATAGGATTTGAGGCGTGACAACTATGGTCTTGGACCTATCCCAAAGTCTTGGTGTTATTAATCACTCTATCTTGTTATATGTTCGGAATTCATCCGACTTAGGTATATGCTTGGTTGGTTGGTTTTGGTAACGGAGTGGTCTCTGGTCCATGTTGGGCCTGAGATGCCCATTACAACAAGACCCTGGTTCGGGTCCTGTCACAATATGATGAAGATAAAAAGGCGGCCTAAGACAACAATAGTAATTGGAAGTTTCTTAAAATGACCTAAGTTATTTGTTTTCTATTTTGTGTTAATTTTGGACCCAGGTCAAACCACTTTTAGGCCTGACTTATTTATTAATTGTAAAACAATTTTATTTGGTTATGAAATGGGTCCTTTCCCGATTTTGAGAGAAAAAAAAAGATAAGAATAATAAACAATAAAAAACAAAGATTGAGGAAAAATAGAGAAGAAACATAAAAATAAAGTTTGAGAAAAATGAAACAAAATGAGATAAGAAAAATGAAGTTTGAAACAAATATAAAAAAATAAATAAAAAAAAATGAAGGTTGAGACAAATGAATTAAAAAATAAAAAAAGAGAAATCAAAATAAATAAAATTTGAGAAAAAAAGAAAATAGAGAAGGAAAAAAATAAAAAAATAATAATAAAGGTTGAGACAAATAATTAAAACAAGAAAAAAAGAAACAAAAATAAAAACCAAGAAAAACTAAAAAAAAAATAAAAAAATAATAGTTGAGAGACAAATGAACATGAGCGTAAAAATATTAATATTTGAGGTGCAGAAGAGCAAAAATGTATTGTACTATACATAAAAAAAAAAGGAAGCCTAGTCTTTAAAATAATTTCTTACAAAAGACAAAAATGAAAAGTCACCCACTATGGGGTCATCCCATGTAATTTCCTGAAGTGGCACTAGTAATTTTTAAAAAGAGAAAATTACCGGGCCAACCGACCATTTTTAGTAATAACCCACGGGCCAAAGTTATTACTAAAAATGGTCGGTTGGCCAATTCATACCAATACTACAAGAATAGTCCAAAAATAAGGTGACTTTCAAGTTTTGACCCCAAATAAAAAACTTCATAAAAATAGTCTTCAACTATTAAGTGATATATTTTCAGACAGAATTGCCCTTAACAATGGAGTATATTACATAAATGATCCTCATTATGGATAACAATGTTATACTTATTGATCTTTCACCTTTAATTTTTTTCTCTTTTTAATTTTGCTTCGATTTTTTTTTCTCAACCCTTACTTTTTTTTTTCTTTTTCCACTCAACTTCTTTTTTTCTTTTTATTTTACTTTGATTTTTTATTCTTTCTTTCCTCTTTTTTTTTTGTTTTTTTTAGTTTTTCTCAACCCTTATTTTTTTTTCCTTTACTCCTCTCATTGTCAACTTTTATAAAGAAAAAAAATCTCTGATTTTTATTTTTCTTTTTAAATTTTTCTCGTCCTTTATTTTTATTTTATCTTTTTTTTAATCAATCTTTATTTTTTTCCCCTTTCTCTCTCAACTTCTACATTTATTTTTATTTTTTTAAAATATTTTTCTTCTTTTTTTATAATTTTTATTATTTTTGTTCTTTTCTTCAATTTCTTCCATTCAATTTACATCTCATGAGCAAGAGTTGGCACTACACATTATAAATGCAAGACTTATCACTTTCAAATAACAAGCTATGTTTCATGGGTAAGAGTTGGCACTACCATATTATAGAGGCAAGATTTATGACTTTCAACCAACAAGTTATATTTCATGGGCAAGAGGTTACACTACCACATTGTGTTTTGATTAATGAGATGTTCTATAACTCTTACCCTAGAGGCAAGACTTAGCTCAAGGACTTTCAAACAACAAATTATGCCCCACAGACAAGAGTTGACTCTACCACATTATGTTTTCATTTATAAGATGTTCTACAACTATTGCATCAGAGGAAAGACTTAACTCAAGGACTTTCAAACTACAAATTATGTCCCATGTCAAGAGTTGATACTACCACGTTATGTCTTTATTTATGAGATGTTCTACAAATCTTGCCTTAGAGGCAAGACTTAGCTCAAAAACTTTCAAACTACAAATTATGCCCCACGGGCAAGAGTTGACACTACCACATTATGTCTTCGTTTATGAGATGTTCTACAATTCTTGACTTAGAGGCAATACTTAACTCAAAGACTTTCAAATAATAAATTATGCCCCACAAACAAGAGTTGACACTACTATATTATGTCTTTATTTATCAGATGTTCTACAACTCTCGCCTTAGAGGCACGGCTTATCCCAATAATTTTCAAACAAGTTACGTACATTGGGCAAGAGTCAACACTAACATATTGTGTTTTTTACTTATGAAATGGTCTATAACTCTTGTATTAGAGGTAAGACTCGGCCTAAGGACCATCAAATAATAAGTTATGCCCCATGGGCAAGAGTTGACACCACCACATTGTGTATTGATTTATGAGATATTTTATCACTTTTTCCTTAGAGACAAGACTTAGACCAAGGACTTTCAAGTAACAAGTTGTGCCTCATGGACAAAAGTTGACATTACCATATTGTGTTTTGATTTATGAGATATTCTATAACTCTTACCTTAGAGAAAAAACTTAACCCAATGACTTTCAAATAACAAGTTACGCCCCATGGGCAAAAGTTGACACTATCAAATTATGTTTTTATTTATGAGATGTTCTATAACTCTTGCCTTAGAGGCAAGACTTTCCCCAAGGACTTTTAAACAACAAGTTGTGCTCCACGGGCAATATTTGACACTACCACATTGTGTCTTGATTTATGAGATATTTTATAAGTCAAGGAGTTTAAACAACAAGTTATTCCCCATGGGTAAGAGTTGACACTA
Organism: Capsicum pubescens; assembly: GCA_030864215.1. Classification (NCBI taxonomy): domain Eukaryota; kingdom Viridiplantae; phylum Streptophyta; class Magnoliopsida; order Solanales; family Solanaceae; genus Capsicum; species Capsicum pubescens. Next base: position 113,685,725 of record CM061544.1, read on the forward strand.
CCACATTATGTCTTGATTTGTGAGAGGTTCTATAACTCTTGCCTTAAAGACTCGAATTAGTCCAAGGACTTTCAAATAGCAAGTTATGCTCCATGGACAAGAGTTGACACTACTATATTGTGTCTTAATTTATGAGATATTCTATAACTCTTACCTTAGAGGCAAGACTTAGCTGATAAGTTATGCCTCATAGACAAGAGTAGACACTATCATATTGTATCTTGATTTATGTGATTCCCTATTAGTCTTTCTTCTAAGACAAAAATTAGCCCAAGAACCTTCCAAAAGAACAAGTTATGCCCAATAGACAAGTGTTGACACTACCACATTGTTATTTGATGTATGAGATGTTCTATAACTCCTGCCTTATAAGCAAGACTTAACTCAAGATTTTTCAAACAACAAGTTATGTTCCCACAAGAAAGACTTGACACTACCACATTGTGCCTTGATTTATAAGTTGTTCTATAATTTTTGCCTTAGAGGCAATCCCAAAGAACTTTCTAACAACAATTAATGCCCTTAAATTTGCTTTGATGTCAATAAAAGAAGATTCCTTTGCGGATTATTCAATTTTTTATTTATTAGCAAAATATAATAGAACTTGAAAAAAAAAAAAAAAGAGATCAAACAAAATAGAGAAATGAAAAAAAAATAAAAAAAGACAAGAAAAAAATAAAGGTTAAGAAAAGAGTGAAGAATTAAAAAAAATGAGAGAAAAAAAATAAAAATAAAGTTTGAGAAAAATGAGAAAAAAAAGAGAAATGATAAAAACCAAAAATAAAAGAAAAATAAAGGTTGAGACAAATGAATTTAAAAAAAATGAAGAAATAGATAATGTTTGAGAAAAAAGAAAAAAGAGAAAAAAATAAAGGTTCAGAAAAATGAATTAAAATATGAAAATAAAATTAAAGAAAAATAAAAAAGTGAAAATAATAAAAATAAAAATAGAATTTGAGAGACAAATGAGTATGGAAAGTTTAAAACTATTTGAGGAGTAGAGGGACAAAATTGTACTTGTACTATACTTAAAAAGGAAGGAAGGCTAGTCTTTAAAGACTTTTCTTATTGGAGTAAAAAATTCAAAGATACCCACTATGATACAAGACTACGCAAAGATGACACAAAAACATCCACAAAACGTTACAAAAATAGTCCATAAGAACAACACTCCAAATGGCACAAGAACACAAGCTAAACAAGGAAACGAAACACAATATAGTTGAAAGGATAAATAGAGTGACAAAAGGTTATACAAACACTAGCAACCCTAGAATGTTTCAAATCCTAAAACCTCTAGCACTTATACAAACAATTACCACACTCCTACGTAACACAAGAGGGACTTTACCTCCTCTAGCACCAATGTTTCAAGCCAACAATTGCAACAAACAAGTGATATCCACACTTGTGACCTAGTTTCGGTTTTGGCCTCAAGAAGAGAGGACTTGGTGTTTCAAATGGTCAAGACTTACAACAATAATCAACTAAGGAATGAAACCCCTAATACTAAACTATATATAGTCTCTTTATTACATAAGATGAATTCTCCAAAAGACCCTTAATGAAAAGGGGTGCCCCTCTAGTGTAACATTATAGTAGGTGGGGCGGCTTTGCTGTATAATTGGTACTCCTTACATCTCAACATTGTGCTTCGCTGGATGGCCTCGTGTCATACTTGTACACACGTCGATCTTCATAGTTAATCTCGTATCATCCTCTCCATCTTGAAAGGAATTTGTCCTGAAATTCACGGCTCTATCATCATCAAGACTTCTTCTTTGAATCATCTCTTCATTGACCTTTCCGAAGTTTGGATGCTTAGGCAAGGATTCCATGGGATCATCAAACATGTATTGGCAAGGAACTTTCTTTGTGTTCTCCTTTTGAAGATCAAGACCATGACCCTGCACACAAGGAAAGTCGATACTAGGCAAAATACTAGTACCTATGTTAGTGAGAAATAAGGGGTCTTTGCGGGTAAGTCCCACAAGTAAGGAATTCCTTCCTCTTTGTACCACATCTTCCTCCCTTTCTTCACTACTTCTACTCACGGCTTTCCCTTATCTTTTCTTCTTTCTTCTTTTGTCTAACTCTCCTACTTGTTGATGAATATTAAACACTTGTAATGGTGAGAGAGGGTGTAGTGTATACCTTTGGCCAATGAGCTCAAAAGTGTACCTATTGGTCCTTCTATTATGCACGGATGCCCTATAAAATTGCCATGGCCTCCCTAATAATATGTGACACGCCTGCATAAGAATAACATCACAAAACACCTCGTCAAGGTAGTTGCTTACCTTAAACCGTATCATCACTTGTCGGGTTACCTTTAACTCCCTATAATTATTCAACCATTGAAGCTTGTATGGACTATTATGAGGGATTGTATGACATCTTTAAGATGTTAACCAAAGTGCTACTAGAAATATTGACACAACTACCTCTATCAATGATCATAGAGCACACGAAACCCTTAATAAGGCATTTGGTGTTCAAAAGGTTCTCCCTTTGACTAGGACTAACCAAAGCCTTACTAATCATGGCTCTTCTCACCACTAAACATGGAACTTCAAGCTCACCATCACACGGCCAAGCATTTTTCTCACCCCCTTTCTTTGACCCTTCAACTTCTTCTTTTTCTCGATCTTGAGATTGTTCATCAATCTCATTCGGTTCAAGTCCTACCTCCTCTCTAAGAAAGTATAATTTTCTTTCACTTAGTATCATATTTCTCCTACTTGGACACTCACTAGCCTTATGTCCCCAACCTTGGCATTTAAAACATTGAAAGACCTTAGAATGAGAAGAGGAATGCAGTTTACCTTCATTTCTTGGAGGGTACCTGTAATACCCCATACTTTTCTTAGCTCAATCTAGCTCCTAGAATGTTAAGGGTTAGCTTTGAAAATGAATAACTCTTGATACATATAGAATTTTCTAGCTCTAAATCCACCAAGTAGTAGATAATTGAATCTGCTTTCCAACGATACTAATTTCGCCTTAATCCAATACTCGGTTGAGGAGTTATGGTGATTTTTATGAAAATAGTAGGGCATTTCGACAGGCACTGTGTCGCGGTGAAGGACAAAATCACAATTGTCTGATTCCAGTGAAACACCGCGATTAGTCCGCATCATGGAGAAATTCCAGTCCCTGTTCGTCCATTCTAGTAGTTCAACGCGATTAGCTTGTATTACACAAAAAATTCTAATTGGACAAACACCGCATCGCGGTGGAGTGCAAAATAGCACTTGTCTTTTTCCAGTGACGCAACATGATTTTTTTACATCGCGCCAAAGGCCAAAAGGGGACTCGTCCCTTTTCCAGTAGCCCAATGTGATTTCATCGCGTCCCGCATAGTGCAAAATGACAATTGTCCTTTTTCCAGTAAGCCACCTCGATAGTGGCGAGTCGCGATGGGGCCCAAAATTGGGATTTCAGTTTTCGAACTTAATTTGTAAAGGGTAATCTAGTCTTTTCCTCAGCCCCCAGTTCGTGAATAACACTGAATTAATCTTATTCTAACCATTATATGCTCATATTTCATTAAATTTCTCTCAAAGAAACCCTAGAACATCAAAACTTAATTCCCAAGAAATCTAAATTCCACCAATCTCTCTCCAAAGAAACTCAAAATGCTAGATAATTAAGAATCCATCTTCAAGAGCACAAATAGGAATCCAAAATCAAGTGTTCTCATCAATTGCATCGATTAAGGTATATGGGTTTTTTCAACAAGGATAATCCTTTCATCCTTGTGCCCAAAATTAGTTTTAAAATTAATTTTGTATGAATTTCATGAGTTTCAAATTAGGGTTCATACCCGATATTGATAATTGAAAGATTATGAGATTTGAAGTGATTTAGATGATGAATTGGCATGTTTATTTTCGTATTTTCATGCGTATTGCAGAAATTTCTAACTTTTGAGATGAATTATCAATACTTACATTATCAAGCATGAACCTTATGATGTATTTACATGAATTTGATCCATGGGTTGTTAAGCCCTAGTTTGTATGTTGATATTTTTAGAATGACTATACTTTAAGCATCCTATGATTAATTATTTTCAGACTTTGATGAAGATTTGATCTTTTGATCTCAATTTAGAGTCGGAATCCACTTTACAGTTTCAGTTATAGTTTAAATCAATATATATATAATTGATTTTAGTATAAACCATCATGTTAGTTTTAAAAGTGGATTTCCAACAGAATGAGCATACAGATTAAAGGGAGTAGTATTTAGCACCGAGTTGGGTATATTCTCATGCTCCAGAACTACGAGCCAACGTAGGATTTAGATTTATCAGATTATTCTTATTTTTATATGAATGATAGATACAGAAGTGATCACATAGATTAGGTTATACTCCTTGGAAAGAGTACGACACATCTCCCCAACGTAAGGTTTTTCTATAAGGGAATTAGACATTGGACACTATGATAGCTCACATAGTGTATGTATGTTAGAAGAACCTCCCTAATAGTAAAGACTTGTAGAACAACTTTTAAAAGAGTTTCCCTACAACTTATAGAAAATAGTAAAGAATAACAGAAAAGCTTTTAGAAACTAAGTGTAAAGGCTCATAGTTTTATTCAGATATTGCTTTACATATGACATTAGCTATGAGATTTCAGCTTTCGGTTTACAGATACAGGCGTGAGTCCTTTCTACACTTAGACAGTATAATTTAAAGATAGAATACCAGTACAACTTTTAGAAACTAAATGTTATAACTCACTAGATTTATGCAACATATTTTGCTATTCTTGATTATGATTTACAATTCTCAGATATTCCAGCTTATGTGAGTCATCTACATTTAGCATGCATTCTTTTACAAATTGTAATAATATTGAAATATTATTTTACTTATGCATTCACCCCCATATACTCAGTACAATCCAGAAGTACTGATCTACATATATGTTTATGTGCTAAATTTTCTCATAATGTAGGTTCAGGTGCTCAGTTTCAGCAGCATGAGTGATTTTGAGCATCTCTATCTGTATCACCACAGTTGGTGAGTCCTTATAGTTCAGTGCTTAGTTATTCAGTTTTTCAGCTTATTAGTATAGATGATTCAGTATTGTTCAGTCAGTTTGGGTCAGCTGGGGACTTGTCCTAGTGGCTCTCTAGTTTAGTAGTAGAGGTTTGTCAGACTGCTAGATACGATTCAAATTTTTAGTATTGATTTATTAGACTCTTGAGTTAAGTATTATCAGATATTATGTTCAGAAAGTTTCAGAGCTCATACAGAATTCCATATTTTTGCTTTGATTATATATCTACATTTCCTCTATTATGAGCTTACAAATTTAGTAGAAGGTTGACAGGGTTAGCTTAAGGCTACTCGTAATCTTGAGCACCGTGTGATATCTCGGGACCCATTTTTGGGCCTTTACAGTACTTTTGAGAGGTCTTGTTCTCGTCTTGAACAACCTTGGAATCATGTTGTTCGGTATTGAATGAGTGTTCCTTGTCCTTGTGCCAACCCAAGAGGGATTGTCCCTTGTACTTGTACCCCGATCTCTCTTTTAGCTCACTTTCAACCTCCAAAGAGGCTTGAAAGATGCCATCAATGGTGCCGATTTATGAAGTGTCAATCATGAGGAGATATCCCTATTCAATCCAATCTTGAATCGAACAATATCATGGTTTACTTGTTTCCCTCGGTGATCAAGTTTCAAAATGAGTTGTTGAAACTCATCGTAGTAAGCCATGATGCTCTTGTTTCCTTGCCTCAAGTTATATAACTTGGCGAGGAGTTCTTATTGGTAGCTTTCGGGTAAGTACCTTTGTCTCATGAGGTACCTTAACCAAAACCAAGGAGAAGGCTGACCCTCAATCAAAACATTGCCAAACCACTTTACATACTCCCACCATGTAGTAACATAACCTTTAAAATGAGTGATTGCATAACAACACTTATTCTCCTTGATAAGATCATTAACTTGGAAGACTCTCTCACATGTGGATTTCCATGCAAGAAACTCTTCAGGATCACTCTCACCCTTGAAGATTGGAAGCCCCATCTTGATGGTATTTAGCCCTACATCACGGTTTTGGTTCCCTTATTGGCTCCAATGACCAACTCTTCCCTCTCGACCATGAACCTCCCTCGGATCACCTTGACTACCCCTCATATCTTCCTTTCTCATGTAAATATCATCATATGGCTCAAATCCCTAATGTTGATCTCCTTTACCATACCCTTCTACATGGACGGGTCTATTTGGGTTAAGTGAATCTTGTGGTGGCGAGATTGGATTTGGTGGATAGTGAGGTCTTAGGTCAAGTGGGGTGTGGATTGGAGGACGCGGGTTTTGGGGTGGTACTTGGGTTCCAAGTCCTTCTTGTAGGACTTGGTGAAGTGGAGGGTGGCTTGGCTTATCATAATATCGGCTTTAGGAATAAGGATTGGTTTGATTTGTGGAAATTGGTGGATATAACATTTTGTGCAAAGCCTCAGGAGTATTAGTTGGTGAAGTGTTTCAAGGGGTAGAAGATTGGCTTTTTTGGCTTTCCACTCGTTTTAACCTCCCACACATAGTCGGTTTCTCACCCTTCACCGATGTCATGTCCGAGTTTAAATTTTCAATACCCGCATTCACTCTGGCAATGTCATGGGACATGGCTTCAAGATGAGCTAATATAGTATTAATGGCATTGTTGTCCATCGTAGGTTGAGAGGTTCAAGCCTCGGGTTCCATTACGATTATACCTAAGGCAAACCTTTAAGTTACGGTCCAACCAAACACCAAAACAGTCCACAATGTCACACACAACAACACTAACAAGGTTCAAGTTCTTGAAACCGCCAACAACAATACCACACAAAACCTACAAAACTAAACACACGTTATTTCAAAACAACCTCACTACACTCTCTCACACTTTTGCCGCCTCACACTTGATGTCACAAGTTGACTTGTAGCCTGTGGGGAGTTGAGGAGTAAGTCTACTTCTTGGTCGGAATGGATTTTTTGTTTTAAGACTCAAGAAAGTAATGTCCGAACTTGAACCAAAAAATAATACGACTCAAAAACGAGAAAAGCACAAAAATAACGCTAACACGAAGAACACACTCAAAAACTAATTTATAACTTAGTAGATATTTACTAGTTGCCAATTAGTATAAGAGTCAACAAAGTTGAGCCCAATGGAAACAAAGAAGAGAAACTAAGAATTCCCAAATTTCGAGCCTTGTTGATGATGTGGCCAACAACTATTGGTCGTTGGAAATGTTGTTGAAGTTGAAGAAATTTGTTTCAAGAATTAAGTTGCTCAATTTCACACTTTTGATGAAAAAGTTTTGGCTATGTGTGTAGGTATACAAGGTTTTAGACCCTCTTTTCAAGAGTCAAAAGCTTTTCACCTACTTACACTCTTTTGGCAAGACAACCTTTTTGGATGTCTTGTCCCATTTCCTCTTTTGGACAATCTTGAAAACGTGTCTTACTCTTTTTTAGTAACTAGACTTTTAAATGTCTTTTGTTCTTTTACTACTTGGTGATGTCTTGAGTAAAAGTTTCCAAGACAAACACAAAGTCTAACTCTTCTTTTTTCTTTCCAAGATCAAACAAAACCTTTTATAGATACTTCTTCAACACAACATGAAGGACAAGAACAACAACAACAACAAGCCATCCAACAACCTTCAACAACAACTTAAAACTTAGCTCAAGAACTTGGTTTTAGACTCAATAAGTGTTAGAGAAAAAGAAAACCAACACTAAAAACAACTAAGAGAAGCAAAACACACCTAGATCTATACACAAATCTAGGCCAAACACAAAAACAACAACAAGAATACTTCGGCCAAGAACACCAACACTTAGAATACTTTTTTTTTATTTTTCAACTAATCAAGCCCAAGATTGGTGTTGTAGGAATAAAACCAGACTTAGCTCTGATATCAAATGATACAAGACTACCCAAAGATGACACAAAAACAACCACAAAATGTTATAAAAATAGTCCACAAGAACAACACTCGAAACGGCACAAGAACACAAGCTAAACAAGGAAATGAAATGCAATATAGATGAAAGGATAAATAGAGTGACAAAAGGTTATACAAACACTAGCAACTCTAGAATGATTCAAATACTAAGACCTCTAGCACTTTTACAAACAATAACCACACTCCTACGTGACACAAGAGGGACTTTACCTCCTCTAGTACCAACATTTCAAGCCAACGGTTGCAACACACAAGTGATATCCACACTTGTGACGTAGTTTTGTTTTGGTCTCAATAAGAGAGGACTTGGTGTTTCAAATGTTCAAGACTTACAACAATAATCAACTGAGGAATGAAAACCCTAATACTAAACTATAAATAGTCTCTTTATTACATAAGATGAATTCTCCCAAAAGGTCCTTAATGAAAAGGGGTGCCCCTCTAGTGTAACATCGTAGCAAGTGGGGCAGCTTTGGTGTGTAATTGGTCCTCCTCACGTCTCAACATTGTGCTTCCTTGGATGGCCTCGTGTCACACTTGGACACACGTCGATCTTCATAGTCAATCCCGTATCACACTATTAGGTTTTATACCATGTAATTTCCTGGACGTCATTTACCCGAATGTTTGGCCATTCGGACATTTGGCCAATTTATTTTTAATTAAGCTTTTTAATGCTATTTAAAGAAAAAAAAACTTTTCGTTGTTTAAAATATCTTTTTTTTGCTCTTTCTTAAATATTTTTGTCGTTTCTAATTATTTAAGTTTTTTGTGAAAAAAATGAATATTTATATTATTTTATTGTTTTTGTTTTTACTTTTATTTAAGGTGAGAATGCATGATAATCAAATAAATATCGATATAGATACATTACATAATTGTTTATACAATATCAATACACGATCATACACCATTCATACAATATCAATACATTACATACCTATTTATACAATAACGATACACGTCTAAATACTATTTATACAATATTAATACGCACTTGTACACCATTTATACAATGTCGCTACGTTACGCAACTATTTATACAATATCGATAAACATTTATACAATATCAATATTTACATATACATTACATAACTATTTGTACATCATATATACATGTTTATACATTATTTATACAATATCAATATATTACATATACACTACATAACTTTTTATGCAATATCGATACCTTACATATACATTACATAACTATTCGTGCATCATATATTCATGTTTATACACCATTTATACAATATTGATACATGAAAAAAAAATTATACGAAAAAAGTATGAAAAAAATATTTTTTTAATAAAGAAAACTGCAGCAACAAAAAACAACCAATGAAGTTTTTTCTTTTTAAACAACTGTTGAAAAAAGAAAAGTAAAAAGGAAAAAAATGGCCTAATGATTATTTTGATAAAAAAAACTTGGTTAGTTTTGTCCTACGTTTTTATATATAATTGAAATTTTTCCTTTTAAAAAAGGAGAAAAATACTCTCTCTGTCCTAAATTAATAGGCACGAATATTTTTTTGAAGGTACATATATATATGTTTCTCAAAATATTTCGAATTGTTAATTATTATGACTTATAGAACTTTTACATAGTTTTTAAATATTTAAGTTCTGTTTCAAAAAACTTAAAAGATTATATGTCCGAATTCACGATCATGTTGTAAATTTGGATAGAGGAAGTAATCTTTTACAATGAATAACAATACACAATTAAAATAATTTTGAGACTTTCATTTCATGTAAATTACTCAAATCTTTTTAGTTTAGTGATAATAAAAAAAGGAAATAAGTATAACAAATTAAAGTGCAAACTCAAAACTTGGAAAAACCAAAAAGACGAAAAGCTAAAGTTTATATACATTTCTTATAAACTTCTCTTTCTTGATCCTCCCTCCCCGCCTGGGTAGGTGGGGCTGGCTGCTGCGTGCTAGTACTCTTATTTAAACCCCCCAAAGCTTAGTTCTTTGCATGTGTTTTTATGAAAGTAGTTTTTTTTCTTCCATTTATCATCTTTTTCTTCTATCCCCTTTAGACAAAAAAAATGACAGAAATTGAGAAAGTTAATAATGAAACAAAGAAGCTAAGCAAGAGCTATTTTGATGTACTTGGAATATGCTGTACATCAGAAGTTGCTTTAGTTGAGAAAATTCTCAACAATCTTGAAGGGGTCAAGGAGGTTTCAGTGATTGTCACAACCAAGACAGTCATTGTGCATCATGATTCTCTCCTCATTTCTCAGCAGCAAATTGGTAAGATACATATAGTTACTACTATTCGGTCTGTTTCAATTTATGTCACTTACTTTCTTTGTAGTCGGTTTCAGAACAAAAGAATGATACTTTATATATTTAGTACTAGCTTTTTAATTTTAAGATTTATCTACATGACATGTTCATATTTATAATATTCAAAGGGTTCCGATATATCATACACATCTTTAGTTCAAGACGGTAATATTTAAAAATTTCTATTACTTTCTTAAACTTCATGCTTATTCAAATAAGCACATATATAATGAAATGGAAGGTATGATATTCACTATTTCCTCTCCTCCATTTTCTTTCAATTTATTCCAGAAAAAAATAATGAAACAATATAAACTTTATACACAACATTTTATGGTGAATGGAACAAATTTTTAGATACGTAAATGACATAACATATTTAGTATCAAAAAATTCAAAAGCAATTGTTTTTTGCTTAAATTTCCTGCCCATTCAGGTCATATAAAATGAAACAAAAGTAGGAGTACCATTCTTCATCTTTTCTTCAGTGACATAATTTTTTAAAAATAATTTGAGAAATAAATGAAGTGATGTTTTCTTTTAAGAAATCACTAAAAAGGAACGAGGAGAAAAGAAAGCAGAAACGGCTTTCATTTATTCATGTGATGTTTGCTGGTACTGTTCTTTTGGTTGGTTGGCATTTTGTTTAATATGGCATAATTATTACTCAGTATATTAATAGATTGTGTAGTTAAGAAGGAAAAAGAAAAGTATGAACTATTATTCTTTCATTTAATTTAATGGTTAGCCTTTTAAGTGAGCTGATTTTTACTTTTTTGTCTTTAGAATTTGAAGTTATGTCTAGCAGATTATATGTTCTTTAAGAATGTAATATAGCTTTTGCAAAAAAATAAATGTATAACTTTAAAAATATTATTGTGAAAATATAAATTTATATTCTCTAGAAAAATTATTTATTCTGCAGAACAAAAATTAAAGATAACCCCAACATAGGGACAAAATGCAAATGACCTTTTTTTCTTTAGTAAAACCGTAACATGCACAAATTCTCATTCGGAAAAAAAGGAAGACGTTGTGTTGAGCGAATTCAAGAGCTTGTTAGGTAACTATTTTTCCGATCATAATTTATGTTACACTCTTTTTTAATTGTCCCCTCCAATTTTATTTTATTTTTAAAAAAAAAATTGAGTAACGGGAGAGAAAATAAAGAAGGGGACTATGAGGTGCGAAATGAATCTCATCAAGAAAATAAAAATTCATCTACGATCAATCACCTAAGCGATTAACATTTCCCCCCACAATTTTTCCCCCGATATGTAGTGACAATTACTTTTAAATTTCATATTTTACCTATAGTAAAATAATAATTCCAAAGAACAATTTCAAACTTGTTTTATACCATAATTTTAAAATTCTTGTCTTTTCTTCTGGACTCCGTATCCAATTAAACTCCTATACATAAATTGGAATGGAGGAGGTATTAAAAATAGTGAGTGACGTTTTGTCCCCACAAATTACATATTTGTGGCAAGAAAGTTAAGTTTCTATTTGTTAATAATTTGGTGTTGGAAGCTTCTATTGAACTATCAAAGAAAATATTTTGACTCATGTGTCGCTTTGCAGCTTCTTTGTGTGAAGAGTAGCTGTAGGAACGTACAAAGTAATTCTATTTTGGCATAATACATAAATATGCCCTTTAATTTGACGTTAAATTATCACATTTATGACTTTCAACTTTGAAAGTGCATAAGTAAGCACTTAAATTTGTATAAACTTGAACAAGTAGACACACACGTTCTATGTGACATAATACACATAGGACGTCAAGTGGGAAAAGAATTGGCCACGTAGGACGCCACATAGGACGTGCGTGTCTACTTGTTCAACTTTATATAAGTTTAAGTGTCTACTTGTGCACACCCAAAATTGGAGATTATAAATGCCATCGAAAGCCAAGTTAAAGAATATTTTTATGTATTTTACTTGTTTTTGTTTCTTCTCCTCCTTCATTAATTAAGTAATATTTTAAAAAAAAACATTTTACATGCATCTTTTTCGACTGCTTTTAATCTTCATTGTTGAGATTTTCCTTTTAATTTTCTTTTCGAGATTAAATTTTATTCGAGAAAATACTCGACAAAATAGGGTTACCAAAACACCATAACATATAGTTCAATGGCATGAGTTGGAGCTTTTCCCACACAACATATATTTCCACACAATATATGTGTTTTTTCATTACTCTTCCTTTCCCGTTCTCCCAAATTCAAATCTTAAATATTATATTAAAAAAATGTAATAAGGAAAAGATAAAATAAATAATGGAGAGACACATTTATTTCTTGCGACATTGGAGCTTTTCCCACACAACATATATTTCCACGCAATATATGTGTTTTTTTCCATTACTCTTCCTTTCCCATTCTCCCAAGTTCAAATCTTAAAGATTATATTAAAAAAATGTAATAAGAAAAAAATTAAATAAATAATAGTGAGTCACACTTATTTCTTGCGACCTTTTTCATATATATATATATATATATATTGGTGAAACCCTTGAATCAATATGAATAATATACTTCATTTTAAAACATACACATTGTATATGTATACTGCCTAATACATGTAAATATTTCGGGTCGAGCAGCTAAATGTATAACTACCCCCTTTGTTAAATGAGCAACAACAGAAGGCAATCCTTCACGGCAAGTTTGGTTTGACAATTTTCAAATAGAGGTCTAACATTTTATAACAATAAAATTGCATTGATACACAATATTCTTTACATTATATTGTCAGTATATATAAAGTAATTTTTTTATTTTTGACCAGCAATAATTGTAGCATATATAGTCGCTATAAAAATTAATTAAAATTAGCTATGAACTTCTTCTGAGATGTGTCACTAAATAGCTCATAGCTAATGATTTTTTTGATAATTCATCGTTAATTAATAGCTAAACAGGATTAATGACATATTCTTTTGTTTAGGTATAAAATTTTCTGTCGCTGTTTTTTATTTTCTTAGTTGTGTAATCTATGCATAACTTCCATTATATTGATTTGATAATATATCTTTAATTTTAGTAATAATTGTGAATTTTTTTGTTGTGTGTGTGGATGTAGTTAAAGCATTGAATCAAGCAAGACTAGAAGCAAGTATAAGAGTAAATGGAGAGAAAAACTACCAAAAGAAATGGCCAAGTCCATTTGCAATTGGTAGTGGAATCTTGCTTGCTCTATCATTTTTGAAATATTTTTTTGCACCTCTCCAATGGTTAGCACTTGGTGCCGTTGCTGTTGGAATTCCTCCTATTATTTTTAGGGGTGTAGCTGCTGCCCGCAACCTCACACTTGACATCAACATTCTTGTCTTAATCGCAGGTACATTTGCTAAACACACACACAGTTTACTATGGAATACTTGAATTTGATTTGGTCCTAGAATTAATAGGAAGGGGAGCCTTAAAGCAATAAAGCGACAGTAAAGTTGTCTCTCTGTGACCTATAGGTCATGAATTTGAACTGTGAAATTAGTTGCCGATGATTTTATCAGCCTATTACTCTTTCTGAATCTTGTGTGAACATGGAATGCTTCATGAAGTAGGCTGTCATGAATTGATACATGGTCCTACTCTAGGTAGCATTGTCATTGAGATTGGTCTCTAGCTTTAATTTATTATATTGGATATTTCTTTACTTGTGGTGGTAGAATCTCGATTCTTGATATTGCTTTGTGATTCATTATATCTTTAAAAGCATGCACCATAGGCAAATAGATATTGTACAATTATAGTGCACCTTTAACTAACCCTCAAGATTGGATTCGGAGGGATGATTCTTGGCGGTTTTATATGCTAATACACTAGGGACTTTCAATGATGAAAGCATAAAAATTAATTATGGGATGATTGATCGTAGACTATGTATTAAATTATGTTCAAGTGATCTAGTACTACTGACAAGTTATCTTCTCCAATCCTATTTTTTTCCTTTTTCTTTTATTCCTCCTGAGCTCCTATCCTTTTTTGCTCTCATCTTTAATCCTATCATACTAAAAATATGCATTTTCTCAACAACTTTTCCCATTGAAATCTCCTAAGAAGTTTGGGATTAATTATATTTTTTCTATTTTAGGCTAATGGTAAGCTAATGCAACCTTTAATTTCACTTTTTACCCAAACATGCAACATGCCTACATTTATAGAGCTGTGTAAAAAAGAAAACCATAAAATAATTACATTCATTAATTAAATATTAAGACAATTTATATTAATTATGTGCAAAATCTGGATATTATATATTTAACATATATATATTTGTTAAGTTTTCTTTTGACGTGGGCAGAAATTCCTAAATGAATGCAAAAGGTAAGATTAGATGTGATTGGAAAAAGAAAAGAAGAGAATTAGAATCCCACAAGATTTTGTCTACTAAGGAAAACAACAAAATTGCTTGTGTAACACTAGCAATATTGTCCACAAATTGGTTTCCCAGGTGTAAAGCACCAAAAAAGGAGCCCACTTCAGTAATGTGTATATGTGTAACGCTTCACTTTTTTTCCTCAAATAATTGCAAAGAAAATGACTTTAATTTGTTGCAACCCTTTCTTGCTCTTTTATAGAAGGAGACTTGACATACACATTTTCTCGTCATATTATAAGTAGTAACGGCTATGTTGTATAAATTGAATTTAAGTCATGCATGCCTTAACAATTTTAAATTCTTAGTCTCCTCAGTGCATAAAATTTAAATAGTTTTTTGGCAAAGTATATTTTTTAAAGATTTTACCCCGAAGATTAATTTTGCTTGAACTAACAAGTAAACATAATAAGTTTGTTGATTTGCTAATTCGAAAAGTGACGACGTCTCAAGAAGTGGAGCAAACTCAAATTAACTTATGTCATAAAGTCAATCCACTAAAGTCTGGAGTAGCGATGATGGGAGTGAAATAGTCTTTTTGGGAATAGAGGGGCTTGAAAAAACATTTAAAGATTCAATCAATATTGCATATTTCTCCATTTAATGTAATATCCTCCATTTTTTTAATGAGGTAAAAATAACAGAAAATAAAAGAAAATTTGTTCATATATAACTCCAAATTTCAGTCGGTATAGGAGGGAAAAAAAACAATAGAAAGCTAACTTGCAGTTATGAGTCCAGTTGTTATAGGTCAAATAATGCAGTTACTTACTAGATTTGTACTGAAAATTAGAAATGGTGAAAAGCACGAAGTGGCTTTTCCTTAGGCACTCCAAAACTTTTTAAAAAAGTAGCAAGACAAGATTCCTTGCAGGAGAAACGTCACTGAAACTGTTATTAACTTGTATCTTTTTGACAAATTGATAAGAACCCTTGTTGCTTTACCAACTTTAGATTGGCACCAAGGGGTCATCACAGAAAACAAAAATATCAAATCAAATAGAAGAAACAAAATAACTAATATTTTTTTGGTTGATTTTGTTTTAGTTTTTAATTTCTAAAATCGACAACATTTGATTTGACTCTGATTTCAAGCAAAAACTAACTGAGAAAATTGAACCAAATCGACTATAAAAATACCTATTGAAAAATTATAACTGCACATATAATCAATCGCCAAAAATCTTTTTTTAAAAAAAATAAAATTGAAACCTTTTTACAAGGGTGTAATGTTAAAACAAAGGGCAGCCTGGTGCAATAAAGTTCTCATGCAGGTCCTGGGAATTATCGGACCACAGGGGTCTATTTTACAAAGTTTTACCTCGCATTTCTACGACAAAACAACTTTATTAGTTACTCCAAGTCTACCCTTCTAAGGGTGTAAGGTTAGAAAGCTAGAAATGTTTGTTAAACTGACTATTACTACAACTTGTTTTGTGATGTGCAGTTGCTGGATCAATTGTTTTGCGTGATTATTGGGAAGCTGCTACTATTGTCTTCTTATTCACTATTGCAGAATGGCTAGAGTCAAGGGCAAGTCACAAGGTTGGTGAATTCTTGTCCCTGTTTAATTTCCTCATACAAGAAAATACAGAAATGTGGAGATGTATCTTTGACATTATATCCAAGGGTTGCAGTTATGAAGAATTACACGAGTTGCCGTTCTTCTTTGGACCGGTCCCAACTAACATATACAACAGAAAGATTAAATAGAACAAACTTGTAAAGTAAATAAACAAGAAACACAACACGTTTATTGTGGAAATCCTTGCTCAAGGGAGAAAAATCACAACCCACGACATAGAATTTCCAACAGCTTCACTAGATTCAAGCAACTTGAATACAGATTCCATGACTTCAAGGATTAACCTCTCAACCCTTTTTTCATTTGTATTAACTCTATTACAAAGAACTCCAATGCAATAGCTCTATTGCCTCCACTAACTCTCTATCTAAAACAATAATCAAGCTAACTCTAGCTTTTTTGTCAACTAACTCTAGACAACACCTTTGGAACAGAACTGAAAATCAAAGTACCTACTAATAAAGTATAGTGATTACACACACAAAACAAAGACTTAAATACAACAAGAACTTGAGACAAACTATTGAGCTGAGCAGGTCCCTGCTTCAGAGGAGGCTTTGAATATGAGAGCTTCAAGATATTATTATATTGTGAGAATATGGAAGCTTAGATTTTCTTGTTGTAACATGAGCATATATAAGAGACAAGAAAATCTAGGATGATTCTGACTGGTTGGGACAAAAGAGTGTTCCAACCTTCCCACCAATTTACTACCAGAAGCATACTATTTCCAGCTGTAGCGCCGACCAATGATAGTGACGTGAATGCGATCAACCTAGTCCCTAAGTAGTTGCAGCTTTGTCATCAAACAATCTTCAGGAACCAGTTCCCAATAGTTTGTCAATCATTAAAACTAAGGACTTAACAATTTACCCCTTTTTGATGATGACAAACCCCTACTTAATCTTAAGTACTCACAATCGGTTCCCTCTGTTGCTGATACCATCCCCATGAGTTCCCCCTACCGTTGCACCTAGTATTTGACATTCCCCTTGAGCGTGAGGACCTGGTCCTAATAAAAAAAAACACAAGACCAAAAACGACCATACACTGTACCTCATCTTCCTCTTTTGGGCATCATCGAAGTGATGAAATAGTAAACCAAGCAAAGGTAAGCACACATGTTGTTTCATGACCACTGAGGCTACACTGACATGAGTAGTAAAAATAAAAATAAAAGATAAGAGATATGATAGGACCAAACAAAAGTCATTCATTGATTAACCAAATAACATCATACATCAATTTAAAAATAATAACATTAAAAAACTAAATATAGGCAATGCCATAGAAGACGGTAAAAAAGGGAACTAATAACAGGGCTTAAGGAGACTGGACACAACTGAACTTGAGAAGAGGGGACACAATAAGGACCAGGTTAACAGAGATTTAGGCTGAGGGGCCAGGAGGGGCATGAGATAGCTGACGAAGGAGCAGAGTAATCCTTTTATTCTAAGCTGCATGATTTCTCAAAAGATGCTGAGTTAAATCCTCAACCTTGGCTCCCAGGTTCTTGACTTTCTCCTGCAGCATTTCATTTTCATCTCAAAGACCTTCAATCTGACCAGGTTGAGAATGGAAGATTTTACATAAGAGTAAAGGAAGAGATCAGAATTATTTATATATAGATAAAAAGAAATGGTTGGGATTTGAAAGTGTGTAATAGATACGAAGTGTTTGGTCAAATCAATGTGTCTCTTGGGCTTAAAGTGGGGTTGACAACTTTTCGGAACAAGCGGGAAGTCTATGTGGCATGCCTGCTATTAATTTTAAAAATTCAATTATTAAAGACTGAGATATAATGCTAATCTAATGAGGGACCTGGGTCCTACCTAATTTTCTAAGCTCTTGTGCTTGAAACTATCTCATCTTCCTTCTTAATCTTCTTCTCTTTACCATGGGTGTATACCTACAAAATATATGAGACTAAGTTAGACATGTGTAATATTATCTTACATGGATACCTGCTCTTCAAATCATAGTAATTTTGGAGGATTTCGAAGAACAACATGTTTTCAACTTAGTCTCATCATCCTGAGCTTAATTATATTCCTTTAAACTGGTCCCTACTAAGTGCCTTAGTGAATAAATCAGCTATTTAGTCCTCAATACTGCAGAAGACCATCTCAATTGGTTTTTTCTCTATATTATCTGTGAGGAAATAATGCCTAAAGTTGATATGCTTGGTCCTTTGGTGTTGAACTGGATTTTTGGCCATATTAACAACACTTATGTTGTCACAGAATAGAGGAACACTATCTGAAAGAATACCAAATTTTTCAAGTTGCTGCTTGATCCAAGGTAATTAAGCACAGCATGAGGCAACTGCCATAGATTCAGCTTTAACAGTTGAAAAAACCATTGAGTTTTGTTTCTTGGTGACCTAGAAGATCAGGGTTGACCCTAAGAAATAAGCCATTCCTGAGGTACTCTTCATGTCAACAAGGTACCCAATATAATCAACATCAACATATCCAACCAAGTCAAAATTATCTCCAGCAGGATAGAGGAAGACCAGGTCGGGGGTACCCTTGAGATATCTCAGAACAACCTTCAGATGAGATTCCTTTGGACTTTGCTTGAAATATTGCACACATCCCTACACTGATCACAATGTCAGGTATATTAAAATAATATAGAGCAATGAACCAATAATTCCTCTGTACATAGTCTCATTGGCAGAGGAACCAAGTTCATCCATGTCTAGTTTTGAGGAAGTTCTAATAAGAGTATGAATAGGCTTTGCATCCTCTGTGTGGAACCTTTTGAGCAACTTATGAATATACTTTTTCTTGCAGATTGTGGTACCAGTTTCACTTTGCTTTATCTGCAACCCAAGGAAGAAGTTGTGCTCCTCCATCATGCTTATCTTAAACTCACTACTTATTAGTTTGGCAAATTTATCACATAGGGAACTGGTTGTGGCTCCAAATATGATTTCATCAACATACACTTGAATAATAATCATATTTATCCCTTTTGCTTTCAAGAATAATGTTTTGTCAATATTTCCCCTTTTGAAGCCATAATCAAGAAGAAACTTTGATAGCCTCTCATACCAAGCTCTATTAGCTTGCTTCAAATCATATAGAGCTTTGTCCAATTTGAACACATGGTTGCGAAAATCAACATATTTAAACCTTAAAGTCTGCTTCATATACATTTTTTCCTTAAGCAATCCATTAAGAAAACTACTCTTTACATTTATTTGAAATAGTTTGAACTTCATGTAAGAGGAAAAAGCAATGAGAATTCCAATAGCCTTTATTCTAGCCACTAGAGAAAATATCTCATCATAGTTATACCTTTCTCCTAGTTATAACCTTGCACCACCAGCATAGACTTGTTTTTTTATTGTATTTCTATGATCATCAGCCATATTTTTATGAACCCACCTACTCTTTAAGACTGTTCTATCTGAGGGGCATGGGACTAGGTGCCATACCTTGCTTCTCTCAAATTTATGTAGCTTTTACTCCATGACATCAATCTAATCTATATTCTTTAAAGATTTCTTTACATTCTTGGGCTCAATTTAAGACAAGAATGATAAGAAAGCACATAAATTTCTTGCTCTATTCCTTGTCTGCATACCTGAATCTAGAGGGGTGAGTAGATTATCAAGAGGATATGAAGATTGGTGATTCCAATTGGATCTTTGAGGAGTAGGCTGACTAAAACTGGAACCAGTTCTATTGAAGTGTTAATCTCAAGAGACCAGTGATCAACTGAGCTGGAGTGAGGATTATTATATTTATTTAGGGAATATGATGAACTAGGTTCTTGCTGATATCCCGAGTCATCTTCATTTTTATGTATTCTACTTGGTCCTTGGAGTCTTCACCATCCTTAATCCCTTCTTCTAACTCATCATCATGTTCAACTGACTTCTCTGGAACCTTAATGAGTTCTTTAAGGTCTGTATCATCAAGAGAGTTGCTTTCACTGTCTCCTCTAGCTTCATCAAACATAACATAAACACTCTCCTCTACACATTGGGTTCTTTTATTGAAAATTCTATAATATTTACTATTTAAAAAGTAACCAACAAAAACACCTTCATCACTCTTCGGGTCAAATTTCCCAAGACCATTCTTGCTATTATTCAGCATAAAACATTTGCATCCAAAAGATTTGAAATAGCTTAACTTGGGCTTCTTTTTGTTTAGGAGCTCATAAAGATTCTAATTAAGAATAGACCTAATAAGACACCTATTGATTACATGACATATTGATTAACTACTTCAGCCCAAAAATTCTGAGTTATTCTTACATCAATCAACATGGTCCTAGAGATCTCCACCAGTGTTCTATTCTTTCTTTCCACGACACCATTTTGCTGAGGTCATTTGGAAGTTGAGAAGTGTGATTGATTCTAAACTCATTGCATAATTGATTGAACATAGTAGTTTTGAATTCTATGCCATGATTTGATCTGATTCCAACTATCTTCTCATTGCATTTTACTTGGACCTGTCTAGCAAAAGCTTCAAACATTAGAAAGGTTTATTCTTAGGACCTAAAAAGGAAAGTCTAAATGAATCTAAAGTAGTCATCAATTATCACCAGGATGTACTTCTTTCTTCTCTACTTGTAATCTTTACAGGTCCACATAGATCCATATAGAGAAGATGTAGAGGCCTAGAGGTATTTACTTCCGCATAGATCCATGTAGAGAAGATTTAGAGGCCTAGAGGTATTCACTTCCTTCTTTGGCTTGAAGGAGGACCTAGTCCGCTTACCCTTTACACATGTATCACACACCTTGGAGCAGTAAACTTCAACTTTGGCAGTCTTCAAACCAGG
Organism: Capsicum pubescens; assembly: GCA_030864215.1. Lineage (NCBI taxonomy): Eukaryota > Viridiplantae > Streptophyta > Magnoliopsida > Solanales > Solanaceae > Capsicum > Capsicum pubescens. Next base: position 113,706,774 of record CM061544.1, read on the forward strand.
TCCTTAGAGACCAACTTGTTTAGCAGTAAGCAACTTACATGCCCAATCTTTTGTGCCATAATTCAGCTTCTTGCACACTCAAACATGTCATATTCTTGGGTTTGCTTAACCTCAAATAAAAAACATACATATTCTTGTTTATCAAGGATGTGAGGATAACTTCACCATCCTTGAGTCTTGTGACCACACACTTGTCTGACATAAGCTTTACATTATTTACCTTTTCACAAATCTGTGACAAACTCAACAAGTTGAATTTTAGACCACCCACAAAATGAACATCATCAATGGTTTCTCCCAATTTTTTCCCAACTTTTCCAATACCTACTATATACCCTTTTTTCCCATCACCATTGGAGACACTGCCTCCTTTATGTGTTTTGAGGAAGAAGCTTTTAATTCTTTCTGTCATATGTTTCAAACAACCACTATTCATGTACCAGTGGTGGCTACTTCCTCTTGCTCTACCTTGCATACACATTAGTTATTAGTTTTGGGAATCTATTACAGCTTGAGTTCCTAGTAACAAAGGAAAAATCAAGTTCTTTTTAGTCGATACAGGTAAAACAATATTATTTTTCTTTGATTCATAAGGTATCCTCAATTTTTTTACAACGACCATCCTTGAATGACACAAGTCTTTTATATGTCTATTTTTACCGCAATGAGTGCACAGAAGATTATTCTTAACTTACACATATTTGCTATGTGGGTTATAGATGCACTTGAACTTTAAAAACCAAGACCCCTTCTATTGTTAAACTTTTGAGCAATCAAAATTTCTAGAATTTGAGAGGAGGTTCCATTTAAGATCCTTCTCAAGCTCACCCTTAATCTAAACCAGGTCCCTCTCAAGTTTAGAGTTCCTCTCCTGGGATGTAGCTAAGTCTACATTGGACTTAGCCAATTTCTCTTCAAGCTCAAACTAAATTTTACTACCTTCGCCCTTCTTGTTTGAATTGAACTTAGATGTTTTACTAAGTTTTTCATTTAGTAAATCATTTTCAAGGGAGAGAGATTGGCAGGTTTCTTGAAGCTTAGACATTTGCTCAATTAGGTCCATCTTTTCCAATTTAAATTCATCAAAATTTTTACTAAGTGACTCCTTGTCTTTTGTAAGCTCACACACAAAATCTATCAACACAGTAGCAAGAGACTTTAATTTCATAAGAGAATAATCTTTAAGATTATCTTTGATGTTTAAAAGAGTTACCTTTTCATCTTCATCAACATCTGATTTGGCCATCAGGGAAAATAGAGAGTCATAGATCTAGATATCATCTTCAACTACCATAATGGAGACATCTTCTAGCTTCTCTAATTTATCAGACTCACTAGAAGAGTCTCCCCAAACTGCAAGGACCTACTTCACAGCTCTGGAAGCATCAACCCTTTTGTTATACCTATCAGGGACTCGGTCCTTCCTTTTCTCTCTTTCACCAGCCTGTTTAACATAGTCCTTGTATTCAACCTTGTGAGGAGGGGAGTCTTTGATAAAGTGACCCAACTTGCCACACTTGTGACATGTCTCATTTTCCTTGCTATCCCCATTATATCTTCTAGATTCCCCCATTCTTGGAAATCCACCACTTCTTCTCATAATTTTTAGAAATTTCTTGGTGATGTAAGGCGTTTCCTCAACATTAGCACTAGAGTCCTTCTTTATTGACTTGAGGACCAGGTTCTTCTCTTTCTTCTTCTCACCTCTGGCTTTGTCCTGTTGTTTCTTGAGTTCATAGGTCTTGAGATTTTCTGTCAACTCATCCATGGTCACAGTCTTTAAATCCTTGGCTTTAGTTGTTACATACACTTTACTTTTCCAATATTTTGGCAGTATGCTAAGTACTTTGTAAAACTATTTAGTGAGTCTGATATCCTCACCCAAACAATGAAGTTGATTGGTTATTACAGTGAAGTCTCACCTTCCTCATGCTTAAGTCTTAATATTGTGTTGTCAGCATGGCTATTTTTGATTCCTTGACCTGACTAGTTCCCTTATAAGAAATTTGTATACAATAATAGATTTCCTTAGCAGTATCACAAACAGAGATCATGTAGTATTCATCAGGACCAGTGTCATACATAAGAAGCTTCTTAGCTTAATAATTTTTCTCTATCTTCTTTCTATCATCATAATCATATTCCTTCCTTGTCTTAGGAAAATTTGAAGTCACTTTATCTACTTTTACGGGCTTCGTTGGAACAAAAGGACCATCTTCAATAAAATCCCATAATTCAAAGTCTTCAGCCATGATGAAGCTGTGCATACAAGTTTTCCACCATCCATAATATTGACCATTAATTTTGGGTGGTCTGGTAGTTGATTGGCCTTTTTATAGATTTGGAGGTGCAGCCATATTAGAAGATCCTTCCAAGGTGTTAACCTTTTAGGAAGAACTTGCTCTGATATCAAACATGAGTTTCCCTTTGACATTGGGACCTGGTCCCAACTAAAGTATGAAACATGAAAACTAAATAGAGCAAACTTGTAAAGTAAATAAACAAGAAACACAACAAATATTATATGGAAACTCCTTGCTCAAGGAAGAAAAACCACGACCCACCATGTAGGATTTCCAACAGCTTTACTAGATTCAAGCAACCTTGAATACACACTCTATGACTTCAAGGATTAACCCCTTAACCCTTATTTCACATGTATTAACTCTATTACAATGAACTCCAATGCAATAACTCTATTACCTCCACTGACTCACCTAACTCTAACTAAGATAGTAATTAAGCTAACTCTAGCTTCTTTGTCAACTAACTCTAGATGACACTTTGGGAACAGAACGAAAAACCAAAATACCTACTAAAAAAGTATTAGAACAGTAGGCTACATTTACACACACAAAACACAGACTCAAATACAACAAGAACTTGAGACAAACTATTGAGTTAAGCAGGTCCATGTTGCAGAGGCGGCTTTGAATCTGGGAGCTTCAAGAGATTTTATGTTGTAAGAATATGGAAGCTTAGGGTTTCTTGTTGTAACATGAGCATATATAAGAGACAAGAAAACTTAGGATGATTCTAATTGGTTGGGACAAAAGAGTGCTGCAGCTTTCCTACCAACTTACTGCTAGAAGCATACTATTTCTAACTGTAGAGCTAACCAATGATAGTGACGTGAATGCGATCGACCTGTTCCCTAAGTAGTTGTAACTTTTTCATCAAACGATCTTTAGGAACCAGGTCCTAATAGCTTGTCAATCATCAAAACTAAGGACTTAATAAGTAACACTGTGCTATTTCTTGTTGGAATTCCTAAAGTATGAAAATCTTACTTATAATTGTCACAGCCTAAGCCAGTGGTTGATATTGTGCCCTTTGGCCTAATAAACCTTATGGATTTATTCCTCTGATTACATCATATCGAGCTCATAATTACATGTACCATGTGATTTTTATGTTAAGAGGATATGTCTAAGGTGTCATATATATTCCTTTTTTTGCAAGCTTATCAGACTAAAAGCCTGGCTAGTCATTCTTCAGGACTCACACTCATTAGCTCGCCTTATGTCATGCACGTCGATAACATACCCACCTAGGAAATGATTGTCCTTGCTGAGGTTTACCTACTAAGTATAACATTACTCGAGTTTGTTTTTGATACCATATTTGTCACAATCAAAGCACATGCATATTGTCCACTTTGGCTCAAACGGATTTCTCTTATGGGCATTGTCAAGCTAGAAAGTATGCGTATCATGTGAACTTGTCTTCCATATAACAATTCTTTCCTGTCCCTTTGCATTGTGTATTTTGGCTAAAGTGTCATATGCACCCCTTTTTCAGAAGGTTGCTAGCCTTGAAGCCTATCAGTTATTCTTCTTTCCCAATCCTCATCAGCCCCACCTTCCATTGTCCTTGAAAGGCTTTACAATGAACCATAAAACAGTTGTGGTTGGCTTCTGTTCTTTTTCCTCAATGACATTACGCATTGGAAAGGACTAAAATGCAGCTACCACATAGATCATGCATGGATTATATTTCACTTTGAAATTAATTTACTTCACAGCTCTGTTTGAATTATAAAGAGATTAGGTATATTATATAGGCATTTCGTCCCTTGGTCCTAAGCAGCATAAGCATAAGTTTATGTGATCTTACAATTTAGCAATGCTATTCATTAGGTGAAAACTACTAAGGACTATTTATTGTAACTATGCTAAGAAATGGACGTTGCCAATGAATGTTGCCATTATTTCATTTACTGATATTCTGGATGGATAAAGCATTCTGACAAAATAAAACCTTCATGGTTATGTAGGCTACTGCTGTTATGTCATCACTGGTCAATATAGTTCCTCCTACTGCAGTTTTAGCTGAAAGCGGAGAAGTAGTAAATGTCGATCAAGTCAAATTGAATAGCATTCTTGCTGTGAAAGCTGGTGAAACTATACCAATTGATGGAATTGTAGTGGTAGGGGAATGTGATGTGGACGAGAAGACTTTGACAGGCGAGTCATTTCCAGTTACTAAGCAAAAAGATTCGAGGGTCTGGGCAGGAACTACAAATCTAAATAGTAAGATAGTAGTCCTTCATACTTCATTTTTAAGTTCTGGAACTTCAAGTAATTTTTTGTTAATTGAATTTGCTCCTCTCTTCAGGTTATATCAGTGTTAAGACTACAGCTCTGGCTGAAGATTGTGCCGTGGCTAGGATGGCGAAGCTTGTAGAAGATGCTCAGAACAAGAAGTCAAAAACTCAAAGATACGTTGACAAATGTGCTAAATATTACACACCAGGTTAGAATTGTACCACATCGTGTCATGAAGCTTATGTACTACGTGAACTCGTGTTCTGTCTTATTAATCACTTCATTGTTCGCTACCTTTCTAATATGGGATTTGCCATTGTCTAAGTTATGAGACGAACTCCTTTCTTCAGAAGCTTCCTAGAAGTCTAAAAGTCTTCTCTTTTACCTGCCCTCATTAGCCTGCCTTCCGTCATGGGCGTCGGACTGCTACATTGCTCTTTCCCTTAAACTACTTACTTCAAATACTTTTCCTATTATCTAAACAGGTCTAATTTCAACTGGTGATGTTTTGCAGCAATTGTGGTTATAGCTGCTTGTTTGGCAATAGTTCCAGCTGCATTAAGGCTTCACAACCGAAAAGAATGGTATCGCGTGTCTTTGGTCGCTCTGGTGAGTGCATGTCCATGTGCACTTGTGCTATCTACACCAGTTGCCATGTGTTGTGCACTTTCAAAGGCAGCAACATCAGGTCTTCTGTTCAAAGGAGCAGAGTACCTTGAGACTCTTGCTAAAATAAAAATCATGGCTTTTGACAAAACTGGGACAATAACTCGAGGAGAGTTTGCGGTGACCGAGTTCAGGTCTCTCATTGATGACCTTAGCCTCAGTACACTTCTTTACTGGTAAGGTTATCACTCATACATGTTAGTTTATGTTTCCAAGAATCCAAAATCTTAAAAACTGATCATTGAAGTAATTGACCAATTTTCCTGAAGAAAGATGACAGGTATGAATTAAATTTACATTTTCCTTGACGTGATGGTGGACAAAATTTGTATAAAGCTACTGAAAGTTGTACTCGACTTTCTGATTCTCTTTGCTCTTTAGAGAAGAAGATAATGGTGCTTCACCAAAAAATAAAGAAGCTCAGGTTATTAGGATTTATCCTATTTCAGTTGGACAATGTAAACAAGCATTAAGTAATTAGCATTTCTACGGCTCATTAGAGTGACAACGTGTTCTTAAGTTATTAATAGTAATATAACAAGATTAGTAACAACTTTTTCTTAACATTGTTAATAGTGATATAAAAAGATTGATCTGTGACATATATTCATAGAAGATGAAACTAGGCATGTCCCATTCTCATATTGAAGTATCTGAAATGGCTCTATGTGGTTCACACTATAGTCAAAGTAGCATGGTTAGATACAAAACTTTGGTATTTGATGTTTGAGGAACTTCGTTGGAACTTTTGGATCTGTTATATTTGGGTCATATGAATAAGATAATCATACTTGATGTATGGTAAAGTTCCTCAAATATCCTTGATGCTGGTGAGCAAAAACACATAGCAAGCTGAATAGAAGCCTTTTCGTTTTTATGGTAAAAACTTTTTCGTAGCATACACTGAATTCTCTAGTGAACTTTTCTAGGGTTTCAAGCATTGAGAGCAAGTCAGGTCATCCGATGGCAGCTGCTCTGGTTGACTATGCACAATCAAATTCCGTTGAGCCAAGGCCTGATAGAGTGGAGCAGTTTCAAATTTTTCCTGGAGAAGGGATTCATGGAAGAATTGATGGAATGGAAATCTATGTAGGGAATAGGAAAATTTCTTCAAGAGCTGGATGTACCACGGGTAAAAGGCTGAATCTTCTTTTTCTGCTTATAATCATCATAGAGATAGAACACACGGATTGTAGCAGAGACATGAAACCTTTCAAAACTATGGAGTGATAAATATGTGATTTGATCTAGTTGATTTTGCGGATATCCGTGACCTGTTTAGTACTAATGAGGTGGATGCTTGAAATTTCAGTGCCAGAAATAGAAGGTGACAGTTTACAAGGGAAGTCTGTCGGATATGTATTTTTGGGATCCTCTCCAGCTGGACTTTTCAGTCTTTATGATGTTTGTCGAACTGGCGTAAAAGATGCAATGAGAGAACTGAAGCAGATGGGTATAAAAACTGTGATGCTCACAGGCGATTGTTATGCAGCTGCCAACCATGTCCAGGATCAGGTATATTCAAAATTATACAACACGTTTAAATGTTTATTGCAACCATTGGATTATTTTGTCTTTAAGAATTTTCGCTGAACTCTTGTTGCTTCCTTCTTCTATCCTCAGCATAAGTTAACGTATTACCCTAGTCAGAATGTATACTAAGACAATGTGGTGAATATGAAGCCTATGGACAATGTGGTGAATATGAAACCTATATAAAAGTTAATGGTTGAATTGGATTAACCAAGTTATCATCACAACTAATGTAAGAAACACTTTATCATTCTCCAAAATTTGAACAAATGTCTTACTTACAATGATAAGTCTTCACCTATGAAAGCTACATCTGATGTAGGTGACACGGTTGATATTTCGCATAGAGTTGAGATTTGCTTGATAAGATGAATTCTGAGAATCTGAATGCTCTTCTATTTTATACAAATGACCTAAGTCAAAATACTTTTGCAGTTGGGTGGAGCTTTGGATGAGTTTCAAGCAGAACTCTTACCAGAGGACAAGGCGACAATCATTAAGGGATTTCAGAAGGAAGCTCCAACAGCCATGATAGGTGACGGCCTCAATGATGCTCCTGCATTAGCAACATCTGACATTGGTTTCTCAATGGGAATCTCAGGGTCAGCGCTTGCTAAAGAAACAGGACATGTTATACTAATGACAAATGACATTGGAAGGATACCGAAAGCTGCACGTCTTGCTAGAAGAGTTCGAAGGAAAGTAATTGAGAATATGTTGATATCAATCAGTGCAAAGGTTGCCATAGTTGCATTGGCAATAGCAGGTCATCCATTGGTTTGGGCTGCTGTCCTTGCAGATGCTGGGACATGCTTGTTAGTTATTTTGAACAGCATGCTACTTCTAAGAGGAGCTACACGTAGACATCGGAAAAACTGTTGTAAATCTTCTACTGCTTCAATTGCTCACTGCCACAAAAACAAAGCTTCTTGTTGCAAGTCGGAAAAGGATCCTCAACTATGTTTCTCTGACATTGAGTCACAAGATAAATGTGGAAAGAAATCATGCTTGTCCGAGGTGTGTGTTCCAAGATGTCAACCTGTCTCCTCAGGATCAAAGTCATGTGGAAATAACCAGTCCTCAGACTCAATTCAAAATACTGGTTTTCATTCTCATCCGCATCCTCATTGCTGCTCATCCAAGATGTCTTTTACACCATGCCAGTCTGCAGTTTCAAAATCAAAGTCATGTGGAAGTAACAGTTGCTCAGACTCCATTCACAAGAGTTGTTGTCATTCTTTGACAAACTCACATATATATTCTTCACAGATGTCTTCTCCACGATGTCATTCTGCCACTTCAAGCTCCAAATCATGTGGAAGTACCAAGAGCTCCAACATCACTAAGAAAAATTGTTGTCGATCTCACGAAATTCCTCAAACATGCTCTACCAAGATGTCTTCTCCTGGATGCCAGTCTGCAGTTTCTGGTCCTAAATCATGTGGAAATAGCAAGTGTTCAGATTCGAGATACAATAATAGTGGCCTTTCACATCCCAATCATCAAACATGCACGTCCAAGGTATGTGCTCAACCAAGCCCATCTGCAACTTCAAGCACCAGGACATGTGGAAATGCGAAGTGCTTGGACACCAGTAGCAAGAATTCTTGTCATTTACATGCCAACTCTGAACAGTACTCTTCAAAGATGTCTGGTCCAACATGCCAAAATGTTAATTCAGGTATGGCCTGAGTCTACTTATTCCTTCCCATTCCCCCTTAAACTGAAAAATGGGATACAAGGTATTATTTGGTCTTCTATGTTCTAATATAATGGATGGTTAGACCTGAAATCGGGTAGTCTATATTTGTTAACTAGTTTTTGGGAACGTGCGTTGCATGTTTTCTACCTCATCACTATTATAAAATTTCTATATATTTAAAAATCAGAGTTACAAAATATGAAATGCTGAAACTATCAGTACTAATTTTAACGTTTACAATTTATTCATTAACTAAAATTCATACAAGCGGGATAGGGCATTTGCCATCAATCAAACAAGAAATTAAGATAATATAGTCTCTAACGGCATGAAATGTCAATGAATACCCGCTTGAAAAATTAGCAAATGCATGTAATTGCCTTTAACACGATTAGTAAAGACATGAAGAAGAAATATATTGTAAAACCTCCAAATAAAACAAAAAAACATATATATTTATCTTAGCCCCAAGCATTCGAAGTAGGATTCAATTATTTAAACTGGGAAAAATGTTCCTCTATACTCGGTTAAACTCTCACAATTTAAAGGTATTTACCAAAACTGAAACTTCAAATTTTTTATCTCATAATTTCTAAAATGCAAGGAGGCAATAGTTAATTACATAACAACACAAGAATCATGCAATCGGCCTTGACGATAATGTACTTTGGACTCCAAATTGGGCTAAGCATGAAAACTGTGTGCAAAACCAAGATGAAGATATGCTCTATAAGTAATAAAGAACTAACAAACTGCTGGCAGAATCAATTAAGAAATTACACTCCTATGTGTACTGTAAATTAAAAGAACATAAAAGTATTAGTAGAGGAGATAATACTTCGTTATTTTTACCTGTTCTTCCTTCCTCTTAACAACAACAAGAACAACATACCCAATGTATTCCCACAATGTGGGGTCTGGAGTTAAAGTATACGCAGCCCATATCATTACCCCATATGAAGTAGAGAGGCTGTTTCTGATAGACTACTGGCTCATGACAGATAACAATATAACAAACAAAAAATATAAAAGCAAACAATAAAAAGAGATATCACACCGCTAGATAATAAAGAAAACAAGACACCCACAAGCTAATACTATAAAATGGATATACAAAATTATAGACATCACCAAAACACCACGAACAAGAGACTACAAGAAACTAAGGGCACAGATACAAACAAAACACTCTTCCCTACTATTACGAACGTACTCCTACCTACTAAACCCTCTACCCTAATCCGTATCTTCCACACCTTCCCATCAAGAGTCATGTTCTTCGTAAGCTGTAACTACTCCATGTCATGCCTAATCACCTCCCTCAAATATTTCTTCGGCCTACCTCTATTCCGCGTAAAATCATCCATAGTCAACCTCTCACACCTCCATACTAGACCATCCGTGCCCCTGCTGATCATTACATGCCCGAACCATCACAATCTTACTTCCCACATCTTGTTCTCCACTGAAGCCACTCCTACCTTCTCCTGAACAATCTCATTTCTAACCCTATCTTTCCTCATAAGGTTATGCATCCATCGCAACATCCTCATCTCTGTCACCTTCAATTTTTGAATGTGGGACTTCCTAACTGGCCAACACTCCGCTCCATACAACATAGCCGGTCGGACTACTATTTTGTAGAACTTAACTTTAAGCTTAATTAGGAGACACCTTCTTATCACACAAGACTTCTGAAGTGAGCCTCTATTTCAATCACCTTGCACCAATACAGTGCGTGACATCATCGTCAGTCTCACCATTCCCCTGAATCATAGAATCAAGATACATGAAACTCTTTCTCTTTTGAATGACCTGAGAATTCAACTTCATGTGACTTTTGAGTAGTTTTTTTTTTTCGAACTTTTTGACTTCACACTCCCCACTTTTAGTATTTAATATGATTATTATTTACTATTTAATATTTAATTAGTTGATGTTTTATACTTTCTTTCTCCATCTTTAGGTGTTCATGTTACTTAAATATATATCAATAATATTGGTTCAATTTGAAAGATCAATAAATGATTTATCTTTTTTTAACTCATTTTACCATTTCTATTAAATGCTATTTATCACTCAGTGCATTTCTAAGACATCAAATTATCATTTTCAAATCTTATTATTTATTATTTCTTAACATATGTGCCAAGTCAGTAGTAGACAAGTAAAATATGGAGGGATGAAGTAATATTTTTATTTAGCGTAAGGTAAAACAGTAATCCATCTTTTTAACTTTGTGGATTCCTATTTAAGTATAAAATATGATGTGATCATATGATATGCCAACTTTGAGCAGATAGGCTTTCACAGCTTCTTCTTCATACTGCATTCAGAAAAGAAAAGCCAATTTTTTATTCATGAGAACAAACAAATTAAAAGTTTTCTTGAAGCATATGGTGCAAAAATGAGAATTATTTGTTGATAACCGTTGAGATTATCAGGTTCGAGATCATGCGGAAATAATAAGTGCCTAGACTCTGCAACTGAGCACGGTGTTCATTCACTTAATGATCCACTCTATGAGGAAAAGATTTTGGAGAAGAAAAGCTTGGATTTAGTCCAAACAGATTTGGAATCAAATCATGATCTTAGTCATGGCTGCTCTGACGAGGAACGTGATCATCATCCAGATTTAGACAAGGCATATGACAGTTGTGCATTACAAGAATGTTGTTATTCTGTTCAAGGAAATATAACTGACGTATCAGAAACTGGAATGCAGGAAACTGCTCATTGTTATAGCACCAATCATCCATGCCAAGCTGTAGTTTCAGGTACGCACTACATCCTATGATAAAATGTGTTGCAAATGTCTAGCTTCTCGAAAATAATAATGGACAGTGTGCTACTCATCATCCCATAGGCTCTGGACAGCCTCTTCGGCCCTCCTCCATATGACAGATAAAGCAGCTAACTAGCTTGATAGTGAGGTGTAGTTAATTGATATATGCCACGACTACAAAAAAACAAGTTTATTAAATTTGAGATTTTCAGGTTCGGTGACCTGCAGAAATAATAAAAGCCTGGACTCTCTCGACAACCATGGATGTCATTCACATGCTCATCCACCCCACAAGGAGAAGGACGTGGAGGAACCACATCATTCTGTTGGTCATGGATGTTCGGACAAGGGACATGATCACTCACATCCTGAGAAGGCATATGACAATTGTGGACCACAAGATTGCTGTTTTCCAGTTCAGGGCCATGGCATTGAAATATCCAAAATTGGAAGTCAAGAAACTGCTCATTTTGACAGCATTAGACAGAGCATGGTCATCTCCAGCAGCTGCAAACATACTCCAAAAGATCAGGTAGCTCACTGTGGATTTCACTTGAGAACTACCCCTACTGATGAAGAACTAGCCAAGCTGGTTAGAAGATGTTGCAAGTACAGATCATGCCACGATGTCCATTCTGGATGCAGAAAGCATGCTGCAAAATGTGGTCCAGACGTCCGATCAACCATCAATATCTTACGGGACAATCACCACCACCATCATCATCTCGACTGCAGCCGTCGTATGGTTTGTTTGCCATTGGAGAAGAGACACATTGGTGGATGCTGTGAGAGCTTCAGAAAAGAATGTTGCCCCAAGAACAATCATTTGGCATCTAGTTTTGGTGGAGGTTTATCAGAAATTGTCATAGAGTAAGATGCAATCTGAAGTGTAAATATGTTGCAACTTTTCTATCTATTTTATCTTCAAGAAGCTGAGCTGCTATTTTGTATGAACGTAGCTATTACAATGGATTGTATATTAATCCTAAGAACGGTTTGTGTATTATTGTATTCTCTCAAAGTTGGGAACATCAATGCATTTGTATGAAAAAATCAGCTCATGTTGAAGGTCAACTAGACTTATTTATGCACATTTAAATTCGTCAATCCTATACGATTATGTTATCCTACAAGACCTAAATAAATAAGTTACTTTTAACTTATCTTCTATGTATGAAACAAGTTACCTAATCTATTTCAACAAGCAGTAAAGCAAAATGTAAAAACACAATATTTTTACGTGGAAAATACCTAACTCATAAAAGATGTAAAAAATCACAACCTAAACCTCTACACGATTTATCCCGAACTTCACTAAATCACAATGAACATTTCAACAAAAGATTACAAACCTATGTAACCTAAGGAATTATAAACTAATTCCTAAACAACTCACCCCCCCCAAGGTATGTGATCCCAAGTCTTCGAGTTTCCCCCAACTTAAAGACAATGATCCTCAATCAGTTTATACTTCACTAAACTAAGATTACATCAACATTACAACTCGATAACCAACTCCTAGCACATGTAGAGTAAGACTCCTTATATAACTTAATACTACGACCAAGGTCAACAATGTGTTTTTTTCGTATTCAAATAGCATACTGCCAAGTTAATTTTCCAATTGCCTTTATTCTTTGTAAGCATGTAAGAACTTCTAAATGTGACTTCTTATATTTAAGCACAACTCTCCAAAAGAGTTTATCTTCTAATCAAACTCCTCCTTTTATCAAAACTCTCATACCATAGAGTTCTTCTTCAAGTGAAACTCCTTCTTCAATTCAAACTCATGCTTCTTTAAGTATTGTAGTAAAACCCCAACTCTTTAATTCAGCACATGGATTAATCATTTGAGTTTATCAGAAGTAACGATTATCCACCCCTTTATTCTTGCACCCGTGTCTTTATTCACTAATGATCTAGATATGAGTTTACCTACTTGCAAATGTATATTTGTGTACCGGTTTAACTTACATGTTTCATTACGTTGTCAATCATCAAAACTTCACAGAGCCCAACAAATTTCCAACTTCATAGAGCCCAACAAATTTTTCCTTTTTGATGATGACAAACTTCTAGTCTTTGTGCATCTAAAATCATTACCTGTAGACACTAAATCATGAAACATTAGAATGAAATAAGTTAGTCAGTGGGATATAAATATTACACAACCCTTTATCTCTTTCCCTTTTTTGGCATCATCGAAAAGCTAGTTCAAGATGTTATTTTAGCCAAAGTGCAGAGTTAGACCATTCATGGCCACTGGGGCTACCACAATGACAATCAGAGCAAGACATAATTTAACATAGTAATGTATTAAAAAGTGCAAGATCAAGAGACAAAGTAGCAAATGGAGAAGCATTCCATTAATATTTCAAAAAATGAACTACATATGATTGAAGATAATATTTACTAAGGAAAAATAGGGTAAGCACTTACCAAAATAAAAGGATAAGACAGGAATGGACTATAGCTAAGTACACTAAGAGAAATGAGCAGGGAGGAAGGTGGAATATGTTCGAACAATATTTTCTGCCCTTTCACGAGCAAGGTCAAAATCATAGCCTGAAGGACTTATTTTTCCTGTTTTTGCATCGTTTGAGCCTCCTTTAGTTTAGCATTCTTCTCTTCCAAAGGATTCCTCAGTTTTTGCAAAGGAGTTTTGAAACACCCTAGTTTCTGGACCTTAGAAATTTTTTTGGAATTCTGATCTCTGGATCTAATATGAATCATGGGTACGAGCCGTATATTAGGGTACGAGAGTTATGGTCCAGTCATATACTGACCAGGTTGATTGGTGGGATGGATTTTTGGTTACTGGAATGGATACAACTTAGGGGTACAAGTCGTATTGTTGGTTACAGATCATTTGGTTCCTTAACTTAATCTTAGACTTGGTTACTTAGGTTGGATATGAGTACGAGTGGCTCACCATGAGCCATAAGCCAGGGTACGAATCGTACTAGGGACTCGTATGGTAGACAATATTCAATCCTCCTGGTATTTCTGCCAGGGATACGGGTCATGGAGACGTATCGTATGTTCTGGTTATGACTTGGTTGGATTAATTGTATACTGGAAAGTATTTGATCCAAAGATGGAGGTTCAGGATACGAGTGGTGGATATAGATTGTATTGGGAGGGTACGACTCGTGAGGGTCAGTCGTATCCCTGTGATGGGATTTTGGTGCAACTTAAGTGGGGGTATTCTGGATATTTTCCTACTTATCCTAATAGGATCCCCTTACTTCTAACCTACTTGGGAGGTTATTTACCTTATTATTCTATTCATTAAGACTTAGAAACTTTCTAAAACACTCCATAATTCTCTCAAGAGATTTTGAGCAAGAAGAGCTAAGGTTTCAACTAAAAGATCAATTTGAGGCTTGTCTTAGTGATTTCTTTCCATCATCATCTTGGTTTAAGGTATATTCTCTTTCCTTATTATTAATTCTACTTGAAGGCATGGTTTTTATGAATGTTTTCATGATTCCATTGATTGTATAATTTTGGTTCTCAAATGTGATATGGGGGTTTTGATGTTAAATGGTTGGTTATGGTTTTCCATGGTTTTAATTATGCTTTTACATATATTCATGGTGGTTTTGGATAATTGGATTGCATGGGAATGGTTTAATGGTAATTGGAATTGTCTTTGGTTATATTATGCCCCCAATGTGTTAGACAAAATGCTTGTAAAGAATGTTCATTGCATTGACTTCTTTTAGTGGAACTGTTGCATGTTTTAAACTTGGTAAATGAATTATGCATGGTTTAAATAGTTTGAAAAGGCTAAAGGCTAATTAGTTATGCTTGTGCGGAACATGAAAGTCTCCCAAGTTGTTTAATATGTTAAATGGTAAGGCATTTGAAAGTCCCCTTAAACCTATAAATAATTGGCTATGGATGATACTTGCAAGTAAGGGTTGGTATGACGATACCAATATCAATAACCTTGGTTAAAAAATAGATAATTGTTTGGTTATTTGAAAATTCATTTTAATTGGGTAATAATGGTGGGAGGTGTAGCTAAGTCGTGGAGGGTGGAGGTCTCGGGGGGGACCAAAATTAAAAGTCATATTTGTCGATATGAGGTTGGTCTTAGTAAACGTGTGCATGATGTTACACTATATTTGGGGGATGTACTAGTCATCCTATATGATACTTCCCTGGTCGTGTGGTGACATTCAATGGGGCTCTTTCAGCAGGGAAGATGAACCCATATATCCGGTGGGTGGTTTAGGATGGCAAAGCTACACAACCCAGGTAAAGGTTTTAAAGGCATGCTAAATTTTCTTGAGATAGTTATATATATATATATATATATATATATATGTATGTATGGTTTTATGTATATGGATGGTTTTACTTGGTTTTACAAATAACATTATTTTATCCTTACCCTAAGATCATGCTAGCGGTTACTATCTAACCCCGTCTACTGGTGGCTGTATATCCACGCCATGCAGAAACCAACCATTCTACTTCTCTTACATAGTGATTGACTCAAGGACAACATTTGGACTGAATTGGCGAGCTTTCATCCTTTCAAAAATCTCCATTTCATGTTATGTATATTTCTAGACACTTTAATTTTATTTTGGATATTGGTTTTGGCTATGGTTGGGGGCATGTCCCAATTAGATTTCATTATGCTTTTGGTTAGAGGATTTGTGGTACTTCTATGGGTTGGAATAAGTGGTAACGGTATTGGTGTCGGAGTTGTTATTGGAATAAGTCGAGAGGCTAACATTATTAGACATAATTTCTCACTGTTCCGTCATATTTTATTTTGGGATTAATTATATTATGTTTTGGAACGTCCTTGGTTATGGCCTGGTTTATGGCCCTTGTTTTAGTATGGTTGGGTCATTGGTACGAGATAGTTAGACTAGGTTGGGTTAGTTACGATTGTGCTCTTATCCTAGAGTCTTTTGAGAGCTGTTACACTATGTTGTTATATGATCGGAATTCATTCAACTCAAGGCAGGTGGCTGGAGGTTGGGTTGGGTAACGGGGGAGGTCTCCGATCCCGATCGGACTTGGGACACCCATTACGACAAGGCCCCAGGACGGGTCGTGTTAAGTTTCTACTTTTTCCATTGAAGTATGAAGAGCTACATGATTCATCCATCCAAGAACATCCTTGGTCATGTGAAACGTCCAAACCTGAATAGGAATATAGTAATCCTCAAAGATTGGAACCAACAAAAAACTATAAGGGAGAGCATGTCCTTTTTCATCCTTAAAAATCATACGATGCATATGTTTTATGATCAAGCTAGGAAAATTCATATTAACCTTAGTATCCAGCATCTCCTTAAGAATGAGGTCCAAGTAGTTCTCTCCTTTCGAGGCGTGATCATCTTATGGACCACATCAAAGTATGATTGATATAGACGAGACATCTACTGCTAGAGGAGTCAATGATACAGAAGGAGATTAGGATTCCTTATAATGCCCTGAGTCTGTACCCTGAATGCTACATGGTGCTCATAATCCTGAGGGACCACAATCTAACCCATGACTGGTACCTGCTGCAATAACTGAATAATAATACTATATATGCGGAAATTAGGTAGAAACTTGCCATAAGGTTTGAAACTGTAAATAAATACCGAGTACTAAAAACTGAATACTGATACATCTATATGAAATACTTTAGTCTGATATGCCTCTATTGTCTGAATAAGGGATTTATGGGACAAACCCCCAACTACTGAAAACAAATAAACTGAGATACTAAAGTAATAATCATGTCCTCGAACTATAAAGACTCACCAATAGTCTGCTACTGATAGATCGGGCTGCTAAATATGATCGAGAGCCCATGTGTTTGAACCTATGATATAAGACATCATAGAGTGAAAGAAAGGTATGCTAAATGAGGTAGGCTAAGATGCATGGGTTCATATGCATGAACAGTACTAACTCAATAACATGAGTATAACTAAATGAAAGTATATACATGAATATGTAAATTGTAACTGAGGTCGTGATAGCACTGGATGCTGAGTTCAAAGTTACTAATTTACTGATATCTGAGTTTACTAATACTGTATTACTATTAACTGGGTGACTGTATCTGACAGTCCTGATTCTATGGAACTATTATGAGTTCCATACTAAACTGAATAACTGTGTCTAACAGTTCTGATTTCTGTAGAACTGAATTGAGTTCTATTCTGAAGGCTGAAATTATAACTGTGGAAGGTAATCATGTAACCGACATACCCCTTTAGGAATAAATTGGGGTCCAACCTATAACCCCAGTTGGAAGGGTGTCAGTACCGTGCCACGGGTAAAGAAAACTGTGAGTTAACCCTTTCTGACAGGAAACTTTTTTGTCAACCCTTGCTGGCAGGAAAACTCATATGAGATGTATGAACGCTAGTCTGGCAGGAAGATATCTCAACCTACACTGGCTACATAGTTCTGTAATGCAGGGATTGCTACTAAGAGTCAAACCCTCTACTGGCAGGAATGCCCCTATCCCTGGGTTCGCTCGGTGCTGAATCCTACTCCTAACTGAATAAATACTGAACTGATTCCTAGTTTATACTAGGCTTGACTAAACTGCTACTGATTATACTATCTAACTAAACTGAACTGAGTTCACTGAGTTTCGTTGACTGATGAAATACTACTGAATTCTGTTAACTGACCGAATTTACTGAGGTCTGAACTGGATACTGAACTGGACAGGATTGATACTGAGTCTACTGAGTTTTTTCTGAGTTCTATAACTGACTGAGAGTACTACTGATCGTGACATGACTGAGATTATTCTGCAACTAAAACTGGATCTATGCAAACAACTAAATTGTTGGGTATTAAATAGCCCCAGGACTAGATAGCATAAAAAGTAAATCACTGCATGACTTTAGTAGCATAATGGTACTAGCTTGCTAATAATACATTCACTTAGACATTTTTGGTCAAACACTTGTTATACATGAGCTTTTATATGATTGAAATCACACAATAACATGTTATGCTTGGACTAATCTAATCACATAAGCATTTTGACAAACACTTGGGGAGCATGGGTATTTAACATATCAATAAACATGTAGTAAAATCATGGATTCTATATTCAACTTGCAATTCAAGAGTTTGACATGTAGTTCACAAAATTTAATTCACAATTAAAATAGTTTGCCTGAAACTTTGGACAAATCATGGAATTAGATCACCATTTACATAATAATCATTAATATATTCAAGATCCAACATGAAATCTATGAAATCAATTAACTTGTATTTAGAAAGAGTTTTTTGAACTCCAAGGGTGGAAGGAAACCCTTGGATGAATATTTCACATACCTTGGTATTCAAATTTGCTTAGAATGATGGAGTGTTCTTGAAGGCTGAATCTTGAATTAGAGATCCTAGGGTTTACTTCTTGAGAAAATTTGAGAAAAATGAATGGATTTTGCCTCTAAAAGGGCTTAATTTTATGTTTTGGGGGTTGCCATAAGCTGGAAAAGACCCAATTACCCCTGAGGAAACAACTTTTTAATGACTAAAGACTGAGTTAGCGATGTGCAGACCAACGCTCCGTGTCATTGGCATCGACGCGATAGCCAATGCACCGCATCAAGTCAGCATCAGTTCATTGGGATTTTCATTGGGAGCTGGGGAAAAATACTCATCGATGCGATGGGCGACTTGGCACGTTGAGATCGTGTCGATCCATTGTTTAAGCTTTCAAATGTGGTTCAAATGAAGTCCAAAAAATCTAAAACTTTTCTGAGAACACCTACTGATATTTTTGATCATGAATTAACCTAAAAATTAATATTTAAAGGTCATAAGGGTCGTGAAAAAGGATCGCCAACTTACGAAGGCTAAAATAACTTAAGTATGAACACTTCGTTGAATTTTTCTAAGTCTGGGACCCCTTACTAGCTTTTACAAGACTGAATTAAGCTTAGGATTTTGCGGGGTATTACAATATCTCCCCCTTGGGAACATTCATCCTCGAATAAGACTGACTAAGCTAGAAATACTGATAGACTAAATTTAGATACTGGATATGCATAACTGCAACATGATTTCGTAACTAACACTACTGATATGCTGAAATTTCATACTGAACATGCATATCTGATACATGAGTACATAGCTGAGCATGATTCATAAATGCAGGACTGGGATTGCTAATATGCTAAGTTTCTCTTGCTGAACATGCATATCTGATGCATGAAGTCACAACTGAATATGCAATAGTAACTGTACCAAGTCTATAAAGGAAAATCTGAGCATGGAACTGAGTTAGTTCAAGAAAAAACTGTTACCTTGGCCTGAGTCTAAGTTTGCGGAGAAGAGGTGAGAATACTTGGTCCGCATATCTGCTTCTGCTTCGCAATTAGCTCCCTCAACGGTCTGGTTCCTCCAAAGAGCTTTGACTAGAGGGACCTCTTTGTTCCCCAGTCTGCGAATCTGATAATCAAGGATTTCGACTGGAATATCCTCATAAGAGAGGCTGTTTTGAATGTCTATATTCCCTACAGGGACTACAACTGTTGGGTCACCTATGCATTTCTTTAGCAAGGAGACATGGAACATTGGATGGACTGAAGCTAAGTCTGAAGGCAGCTCAAGCTCGTAAGCTACCTTTCTGAAACGGCTGAGAATTTAGTAAGGATCGATATATCGGGGACTGAGCTTCCCTTTCTTGCCAAACCACTGCACTCCTTTCATAGGAGAGATCTTCAAATACACATAATCACTAATCTCGAACTCGAGATCCTTTCTACACACATATGCATATGATTTCTATCGGCTCTGAGCTGTGTTAAGCCTTTCTCTAATCAACTGAACTTTTTCTAAGGTATCAAATACCAAGTCAGACCCTACCACTGTGGCCTCACCCACTTCAAACCAACCAATGGGAGATCTATATCTGCTCCCATAGAGCGCCTCAAATAGAGCCATCTGAATGCTGGAATGATAACTGTTGTTATATGCGAACTCAATCAAAAGCAAGTGGTCATCCCAACTACCTTTAAATTCTATCATACACGTTCAAAACATATCCTCTAAAGTCTGAATGGTCCTTTCTACTTTACCATCTGTCTGAGGGTGAAAAGTTGTACTAAGATGGACTTGGGTACCAAGACCCTTTTGGAACGCCTTCCAAAAATAAGAGGTAAACTGCGTACCTCTATCTGAGATTATATATAATAAAACTCCGTGTAATCTGACCAACTCCCTGACATAGAGCTTGACATAGTCCTCAGCTGAATAAGAGGTATGGACTGGTAGAAAATGAGACGATTTGGTCATCCTGTCTACAATGACCCAAATTGAATTATGTTGACGATGAGTACAAGGCAAACCCATCACAAAATCTATGTTCACATCTTCCCACTTCCAAGTGGGAATACTAAACTCCTGTATAGACCCGCTAGGTTTCTGGTGCTCAATCTTAACCTGCTGATATGTTGAGCACTTAGCTACAAACTTTGGAATGTCTCTCTTCATCCCACTCCACCAATAGATCTCCAGCAAATCAAGGTACATCTTAGTGGCCCCTGTATGAATAGAGTAATGCACACTATGGGCTTCTACAAGAATCTACTGTCTCAGGTCATCTACACCTGGCACACATAGCCGACCCTGACAATGCAATACACCATTTCCCCCTTGGGAAAAAACCTCCATCTTGTTATCTCTGACTGTTTCTTTCAATTTAACTAGGCTAGGATCCCTATCCTTCTTTTCCTTCACTTCGGAAACCAGGGATGATTCTGAACTACTCTGCACCCATACACTACTTTCTGCTGAATCGACTAAGCAAACACCTAGTCGGGAAAGCTGATGAACTTCCTGAGCTAACTTTTTCCTACCATCATTTACGTGAGCAATATTACCCATAGACATCCTACTAAGAGCATCAACCACTACATTGACTTTGCTCGGATGATACAGAACACTCATGTCGTAGTCCTTCAACAACTCTAACCACCTTCTCTGACGGAGGTTTAGGTCTTTTTTAGAGAACACATACTGTAGGCTCTTATGGTCAGTGAACATATCAACATGCACTCCATACAAATAGTGCCTCCAAATCTTTAAGGAAAACACTACTATTGTTAACTCTAGATCATGAGTTGGATAGTTCTTTTTGTGGGATTTGAGCTGTCTAGAGGCGTAGGCTATGACCTTACCTCTTTGTATCAAAATATACCCAAACCAAACCTGGAAGCAGTACAATACACAACAAAGTCGTTTGAACCACCTGGTAGAGTCAAAACTGGGGCTGCAGTGAGTCGAGTCATCAACTCCTAAAAAATATTCTCACAAGAATATGACCACTAAAATTTGACCTTCTTCTGAGTTAATCTGGACATAGAGCATGCAATAGAAAAAGATCCCTCAACAAACCATCGGTAATAGCCAGCCAAGCCCAAGAAACTCCTAATATCTGATGGAGAGATGGGTCTGGGCCAGTTTCTCACTACTTTGGTTATTTGGGAATCCACTCTAATGCCATAAACAAAAATGATATGGCCGAGAAAATCTACTGACCTTAGCCAAAATTCGCACTTACTGAATTTGGCGAATAGCTGATGGTTTCTGAGAGTCTGTAATACTATTCTGAGATGGTCTGCATGATCATATTCACTGCGGAAGTAGACAATGATGTCATCTATGAAGACTATGATGAACATGTCCAAGTACTGCTTGAACACATGGTTCATCAAGTCCATGAAAGCTACTGGGGCATTAGTAAGGACAAATGACATGACTAAGAATTCGAAGTGACCATACCAAGTTTTGAAGTTTATTTTCAGAATGTCACATTCTCTGACTCTGAGCTGATGATAGCTTGATCTGAGGTCTATCTTAGAGAAGTAACTGGCACCCTGAAATTGGTCAAACAGGTCATCAATTCTAGAAAGTATATACTTCTTCTTGACCGTGACTTTATTTAACTAACGGTAGTCAATACACATTCTAAGAGAACCATCTTTTTTACGCACGAATAGAACTGGTGCACCCCATAGGGATACATTGGGTCTGATGAATCCCTTATCTAGGACATCTTTTAACTCTTCTTTTAATTCTTTGAGTTCTACTGGATCCATTCTGTATGGAACAATAGATATGGATTGAGTATTTGGAAGAAGGTCTATTTCAAAGTTGATTTCCTTTCCGGGAGGAACTCTAAGAAGATCTCTGAGAAACACATCTAAGAATTCACATGCTACTGATACTGACTCAAGAGTATGGGTTTGTAATCTAGAGTCCTGGACTCGAACGAGATGGTAGACACATCCCTTAGATATCATTTTCCTTACCCTAAGGTAGGAAACAAGCGGACCTCTAAGTGCTGAAGTACTAACCCTCTACTCTAGGATGGGATCATTCGGAAACTTAAACTGGACAATTTTATTTCTGCAGTCGCCTGAGGTATAGCAGGAATGAAGCTAATCCATGCCGAGAATGACATCAAAATTGGTCATCTCTAATTCGACTATATCTGCTAAAGTGACTTTCTGAGATACCATAACCGGACAGTTCCTGTATACCCGCTGGGCTATGATAGATTTTCCCACTGGGCTAGAGATTGAGAAAGACTCTGCTAGAATTTTGGGACTAACTTCGAAGTCAACAACTATATAGAGAGTTACAAAATACAAAGAAGCTCCTGGATCTAGCAAAGCATAAATATGCAAATGATAAACTTATAACATACCAGTGACCATATTAGGAGAACTTTCCTAATCCTGTCGGGACTGAAGTGCATAGAGTCTGTTTGGGAGTTGCCCACTGGTAGCACTAGAAGCAGCACCCTGCTGATTTGGGTAGCCGAACTAAGCTGAGGTGCGGTTATGCTGACTTTGTGAACCCATGTAACGCTCCAATTTTCTATAACTGAAATGCCACATGGTGCTCATGATCCCGAAGGACCACAAGCTAACCCTTTTCTGATATCTATACCTGAGCACTGCATAATATAATAAAATAAATATGGAAACTGGCAAAAACTTTCCATAAGGTTCAAAATATCTAAACTACACAAATCTGAAAACTGAATACTTATACATCTGTCTGAAAACACTATAGATTGAAAGGTTCTATACTTTCTGAACTGTGGAGTTGATAGGACATGTCCCCAACTAACTCCGCCTGCTGAAAATAAACTAAGTCTAATGCCATAATAAAATAAGGATCATCCTCGAATGAAGAGGACTCACTGCTACTTCTACTACTTCTGGCTGAGTCTGGACTGCTTAGGGTGCTTTGGATCTCGCGCTTATGAACCTATGGTATAAGACACCATAGCGCAAGAGAAAAGTATGCGTTAGTACTTTGAATATACTGGTATGCTAGATGAGGTAAGGCTAAATGCAAGGGCTATATGCATGATCAATAACTAACTGAATGATATGCAAGAGCTGGATTAGCATATATATAGAATCTGTAACTACTGAACATACTTTACATACTGTGACTGAGCATACTGGGACTGAGTCTCATAACTGATACTGAATATACTGTCAATCTGAGGTTTCTAAACGTACTAAAATTCTGAGTATCTGAAGCTACTGAAACTGAAATCTGAGTTTACTGATGCTAATTGACTGTATCACAGATCAGGCCTATCTAGCGGGTTATCTCTGAGCATACTGATAAGAATAATAATTGAATAAATTTGAGATCAAGCCTATCTAGTAGGTGATCTCACAATCTGCTGATAAGGATAATGATTAATTGAGATTGAGATCAAGCCTATCTAACAGGTGATCTCTACATCTGTTGGTACTGATACTAACTTACTTTATTTGAGACCAGGCCTATCTAGTGGGTGGTCTATGAATCTGTGGAACTATCTAAGTTCCTTACTAAGCTGAGTGACTGTATCTGACATTTCTAAATTTCTGAATTTCTATTCTGAAGATTGAGACTGAAACTGTGGCTGTAACTGTGGCTGTAACCACTTAACCGACATGCCCCAAATCTGATCTAGTGGGGTCCAACCTGTAACCCCAGATGGAAGGGTATCAATACCGTGCCATGGGTAAAGACCTCTGCTATGGTCAAGCCTTTCTTACGGGTGACCCTAAACAGAAAGTCAATCCTACGACAGTATGATAATCAAGCCTTTATCTAATGGGTGAATCCTAGTCCTGCGCTGGCTATGCATTTCTAGAGTTCAAGGATTGCTGCTAACGACTCTGCCTCTCTAATGGGAAATCCATCATCCCTGCACTTGCTCGGTGCTAGCTCCTACTCCCAACTGAAGGACTCTAACTGATTCTTAACTGAACTTAAACTATGCTAAATCTGTTACTGATCATATTTCTTTACTGATCTGACTGAGTTCACTTGGTTCCGTTATTTGATAGAATACTTACGAATTCTACTTTCTGTCTGAATGTGACTGAATTCCGTGACTTACTAAGCGTTACTAAAATCTGAACTGAGTACTGAGCTTGATTAGACTAAATAATGATACTGGATTGAACTCGTACTGAGATTACTGAATTTTCTTAATGTTCTGTCACCGACTGAATTCTACGGATCATAGCATGATTGAGATTATCTTGAGACTGACTTGGCTCTAGAAAAACAGCTAAGTTTTTGGGTATAAATACCCCCAGGACTCGATAGCATAAATAAATAAGACAGGACCACACTTGAATATCATGACAATGTGCTTTCATTCATAACACAATCCATACAATATCTCGTCAATCACTTGAATGTCATAAACATGTAAATGTATAGGGTATGCATACTAATATCTCATAGTTGTTCAATAAGGAATACACATGGATAAGAATGCATGCAACTTATCATAATACATTCACTAAGGCATTTCAACAAACGCTTGGCATACACTACTTATCACATAATTGGGGATTTCATGGTTAACATACTAAAAAGGCACTATTCTCTTTACTTAAGCATTATATCAAACATATGGGGAGCATACTTTGGTTATACCACAGATTCTATACTTAATTATCATGAATACATAAATATCATGCAACTTGAAGGGATTTTATCATGAACATCACATAGTAGGATCAAAGCTCGGATCTTTGAAATCAAGTCATGAGATAAAACTCATCCACAACATGAACTTCATTTTCTATTTACAAAAATCATGACAATCTCATAAATATATAATCTTGAATTTAGAAAAGGATTCATGAACTTCTTGGGTGAAAGGAACCCAAGAATCAACATCAAACATACCTCAAAAGCTTTAATCTTGAAAGAGAATGACTTTTCTTGAAGGTCCTTGAATTGGGAATGATAATTTATTGGTTTTCTTGGAGGAGAGCTTTAATATTGTTCTTGGGAGATGATCTTGAGAGGAAACCCTAATTTTCTTGTTCTTGAGAGTGGAGAGGATTTAAGGGTTTTTAAAACTGATCTATGATGGTTATGTACGTGATTTTGATGATTTAAGTCATGGAAGGAGAAGGAAAAGTTCAAAATACCCCTACGAAACCGCTTCTTAGTTGCTGAAATTCTCGGCTGATGACCAAGGATGATAAGCCGTCAGATCTGTGATAGCCCGTCAGCCCAGGTCGTCACCTAGGACCTGAAATTAATGGGTTTCTACCTAAGGCTGATGACATTAGCTGATAAGTCATTAGAAATGTGATAAGTCATTAAATGTGATAAGTTATCAGAAATGTCGTCAGAAATGTGATAAGTCGTCAGAAATGTCGTCACTCAGTTTCCAGGCTGACATGCTGGAGTAAAATGGGCATAACTTTTTGCTCCGATATCGGATTTGGGCAAAATTGATATCGTTGGAAATCTAATTCAATTATATATCTTTTGGTGGTCAGGAGATAAAAAATTCGTAGTATAAAGAGAGATATTCTTATTTGAAGTTGACTATACCAATATCCTTCCCAAAAATTCAATCGGTAAGGAATGTTTTGAGTCATCTAATAGCTAGGATGTATTTGAGACCTTCATATACATCAACCTTGATCATAAAACTACCAAATCACTAGAATTTATTTCTCATGAGTTGAAGCATAGTTCTACTATCATTTGGGAATATCGGGATATTACAACCCACCTGAGGACACTGTCTAACTCTGTGGCCTGGCTTGCCACATCCTTAACATACGTCACTTCCAGTTCTGCAGATACCCTGATAGTTTTTCCATACTTCTAGTAGAGAGAATTTGTTCAAGCTCTGCTAACACTATCCTGGGGTTTAGGGCCTGACGACCTATTTTGGCACGGGAGCACTGGCTGAGGATGGAGCTAGAACTTAGGATTTTGGGTGGAATTGAGAACGATTCCCACCCTCTGACTTAGGTTGAGAAAAGTTGAAACTACCTGTTCTCGCTCTCTTATTCTCCCTCTCCTTCTCCTTATTCTTAGCCTCTTCTATCTACTGAGTATGGACCATGAGCCTGGATATGTCCATCTCCTTAATCAACATTGTAGTCCTACACTCCTTAACCATACTATTATACATGATAGACATAAACTTACTCATCTTAGATATGCTATCTGCTACCACATGAGGAGCATATCTGGCTAACTGAGTAAACTTGAGAGAATACTCTTGTACCGTCATGTTGCCCTGCTTCAAATTTATAAATTCCAATACCTTTATTTTCCTCAACTCTAGTGGGAAGAACCTATCCAGAAAATCAATAGAAAAATCCTCCCATTCTATGGGCCCTGCATCTATGGCCCTTTCTGACTTTCACTGCTTTAACCGTGAGTGAGCCACATCTTGCAAATGATATATAGCTAACTCATAACTCTTACTAGCTGTCACCCCCATAATATCTGTAACCTTCTGCACCTGATCAAGAAATTCCTGTGGGTCCTCATCTGACTTTGACCTGGTAAAAGATGGAGAGTTTATTTCGGTGAAGTCACAAATCCTGGCTGCAGCAGTATTGACCACTGGGTTGGTTGAAAGGTCAGCTGTGCATTTATTCTGGGCTGCCATCGAATAAGGTAGGGTGGTGAAAGCTATTCTGAATTCAGCGTAGGAGACATGTTTATCCAGGGGACTTGGATGGACGGGCTGAGGTGCTGAATGATTTTTGGTTCTCCTTTTGTTAGTCTTTTTAGGAGGCATGTTCTGTAAATAAAAAGGAGAGAATAGAATAGACTAAGAGTTTAAATTGAGCTCATGCTCACTTGCACGACATGAATATTGAAAGAAGGGAAACTTTTCCTAAAACATTTAATAGCCTCCTGTCCATAAGTGTGGCGTGCTACACACCCATGCACAAGAGTCTACTAGACGAGACTTTCAGACTTCCTAGGACCCTGTTGAACCTTAGGCTCTGATACCAAGTTTGTAATGCCTCGAGTCTGTACCCCGGATGCTACACGGTGCTTATAATCTTGAGGGACCTCAAGTTAACCCATGACTGGTACCTGTTACAATAACTGAATAATAATACTGTATTATGAAGAAATTAGGTGAAAACTTGCCATAAGGTTTGAAACTATAAATAAATACTGAGTATTGAAAATTGAATATTGATACATCTGTCTGAAATACTCTAGTCTGATAAGCCTCTATTGTCTGAATAAGGGATTGATGGGACAAAACCCCAACTAACCCCAACTACTAAAAACTTATAAACTGAGATACTGAAGTAATAATCATGTCCTCAACTTATGAGGACTCACCACTAGTCTGCTGCTGATAGATCAAGCTGTTAAGTATGATCGGGAGCTCGTGCATCTGAACTTATGATATAAGATATCATAGCATAAAAGAAAGGCATGCATCAGTACTTTGAATGTACTGGTATACTAAGTGAGGTAGGTTGAGATGCATGGGTTCATATGCATGAATAGTATTGACTAAATAACATGAATATAACTGAATAAAAGTACATGCATGAATACGTAAACTATAACTGAGGTCATGATAACACTGGATACTGAGTTCTGACTTTCTAATTTACTGATGTCTGAGTTTACTGAACTGTATTATTGTTAAATGGGTGATTGTATCTGATAGTACTGATTTTGTGGAACTATTCGGAGTTCCATACTGAACTACATGACTATGTCTGACCGTCCTGATTTCTAGAGAATAGAACTGAGTTATATTCTAAAGACTGAAACTGTAACTGTGGAAGGTAATCATCTTACCGACACACCCCTTTCTAAATTGATTAGGGTCTAACCTGTAACCCCAGTTGGAATGGTGTCAGTACCATGCCATAGGTAAAGATAATTGTAAGTTAACCCTTTCTAATAGAAAGCTCTTTCGTTAACCCTCGCTGGCAGGAAAACTCGTATGAGATATATCAACCCTAGTGTGGAAGAAAGATATCTCAACCTACACTGTCTATGTAGTTCTGTAATGCAGGAATTGCTACTAAGGGTCAAATCCTCTGCTGGCAGGATTTCCCACATCCCTGGGTTTGCTCGGTGCTGAATCCTACTACCAACTGAATAGACACTAAACTGATTTCTAGTTCATACTAGGCTTGATTGAACTGTTACTGATTATACTGTCTAACTGAACTAAACTAAGTTCATTGAGTTCTGTTGACTAGCAGAATACTACTAAATTCTGTTAACTGACTGAATTTACTGAGGTTTGAACTAGATACTTAACTGGACTAGACTGATACTGAGTTTACATAGTTTTTCCTAAGTTCTATAACTGGCTGAGAGTACTACTGATCATGACATGACTGAGATTATTTTACAACTAACACTGGCTCTAGGTAAACAACTAAATTGTCGGGTATTAAATACCCCTAGGACTCGATAGCATGAAAAGTAAATCACTGCATGACTTTAGTAGAATAATGTACTATCTTGCTAATAATACATTCACTTAGACATTTTTGGTCAAACACTTGTTATACATGAGCTTGTGCATGATTGAAATCACACAATAACATGTTATGCTTGGACTGATCTAATCACATAAGCATTTTGACACACACTTGGGGAGCATGGGTATTTCACATATCAATAAACATGTAGTAATATCATGGATTCTACATTCAACTTGCAATTCAAGAGTTTGACATGTAGTTCATAAAATTCAATTCACAATTAAACTAGTTTGGATGAAACTTAGGACAAATCATGGAATTAGATTACCATTAACATCATAATCATTAATACATTCAAGATCCAACATAAAATCCATGAAATCAATTAACTTGTATTTAGAAAGAGTTTTTTGAACTCCAAGGGTGCAAGGAAACCCTTGGATGAACACTTCACATACCGTGGTATTCAAATTTGCGAAGAATGATGGAGTGTTCTTGAAGTATGAATCTTGAATTAGAGATCCTAGGGTTTGCTTATTGAGAAAATTTGAGAAAGATGAATGAATTTTACCTCTAAAGGGGTTTAATTTCATATTTTGGGGGCTGGCATAAGGTGGGAAAAAACCCAATTACCCCTGAGGATGCAACTTTTTAATAACTAAAAACTGAGTTAGCAACGCGCAGACCTACGTGCCGCATTATTGGCATCGGCGCGATAGCTAATGCGCCGCATGAGTCCACATTGGTTTGCTGGAATTTACAATGGGAGATGGCAAAAAATACTCATCGACGTGATGGGTGATGCGGCGCGACGCATCGAGATCGCGTCGATCCACTGGTTTGAGCTTTCAAATGTGTTTCAAATAAAGTCTGAAAAATCTGAATCATGTCTGAGAACACCTATTGACATCCCTGATCATGAATTAACCTAACAATCATTATTTAAAGGTCATAAGGGTCGTGAAAAAGGATTGCCAACTTACAAAGGCTAAAATAACTCTAAGTATGAACAGTTAACTGAATTTTTCTAAGTCTGGGACCCCTTACTAGCTTTTACAGGACTGAATCAAACTTAGGATTTTGTGGGGTCTTACATTACTAGAGAATTTACTAGTAATGTCAAATATAGGATATCCAAAGGCGGCCACTCAAATTTTACATAATGATCCCATCTTCCAAAAGGAACATTCAGGATCCTCGCAACGACCTTAGCCACTAGGTTTATAGGAGCAACCCTCATAGTAGTAGAAAATGTATTGCTATTTTCAGATCCATTGATGAAAAATTCATAAACCATAGGTTTGCCAAACTATTTTAGTGATTCAACTTGAGGATATAATTGGTACCAACCTTGTACTTCCAATTTGGATAAAAGTATATCTAATTCAGTGCAACACCTCGAAAAATCTAAGTCTTCGCTAGAATCATGCTTCAAGTACATGTAGGGTAATCATCAAGTTTTAGCATTATGAAAAGGGATTTGTCCATGTACCAAGGCCACAAATCCCCCTATCCTTAACCAATCCAAAAACACTCTTACCGATTTATCCCTAAAGGAGTGATCATGTTCAAATGAGCATAACTTTAAGATTAAGATTTTTTTGTGATTCAGACCCACCAAATGATAGATTTTGGAATTATCTTTCCAAAGCATCTAGTTTTTCCTTAATCCAACATTAGAGTAAAAAGTTATGACTTTTTTAGTAATGTATTGCTTTATAGTGAGACACCACAAGCCAAACCACGATCGTGGTTACATTGTACAACCATACAGTGGTTTTATCGGATGGAGACATCCAAACATATGAAAATTAACAAAGTGTACCCTCATTCCATGAGATAAAACCACGATTTTGCTTTGAAACCATAATCCCCTGGCATGATCACGAGTCCCACAAATGCCCTTGATGTAACTATCAAACATACGAACCAAGGTACGACTGTATGTAGACCCCACGATCATACCAAGGCTCATCTGATCATGTTTAGAGAGACCTCATCTAGATCCCAACCAAGAATGCAACCTATAATTGTAGGTTGGTCCCATGATTATAGTAAGGTCTCGTATGTCCCTCCCCATAATTTCCAGTTATGAAATTTTTAGGGGCATATTTGTCTTTTCTTACTCTTTTAACATTAAAACTACCTCATTTTGGACATTTTAATGGTTATTAGTGGGGTTTATATTACGCTAAGCTCTTATTACTCAGAATAACATCTGATACATAGATTTAGAAGAAAAAAGAGAGGATTTCTTTTTCCCAAGGAAGAACTAAGGTTCTTCTTCCATAATAATCCAAATTTAAAGAATTCTTTAGAGTTCTCATCTCCAGGTATGTGGGATTTCATAAATGGGTTCCTTTCTACCCATTGTGTCCTAAATTTGGCCCAACTCTCTAGTTTAGTTCTCTTTCACAATTTAGGGTATATGAATATTTTTAAATTCATTAATATCTCAGTCCTTTAGTGTTAATGAGTTATAATCCCCATTTAGTATAAATTTCTGTGTTATTGCTTGGACGTGATCTCAACCCTATTTACATTATAAAATCCATCATTTTTGGAATTGAGCCCTTGAATGTTGTACATTTATTCAATTTATGAAATTGACATAGTAGTTGCATTCTTTAGAGATGGCAGGTTTTGAACACCCGATGACCTAGGATTTTATGCATATACTTTTGGATGCTATATTCCCCACTTTACATGTTTTGAATGCTTTTAAAGAGTGTATCTTTCATCTTGTATGAGTTAGGATTCAAAATCTAAAGTCTTAACTCTCGGGTAAATTCAAGTAGTAAATGAATTTCCAGAAGCCCTACCCAGGGTTCCTCCCAAATAAGAAATTGACTTAAAAAAGATCTCTTTCTAAATACCTAACCTATTTCAATTCCACCTAACAAAATACCTCCAGTCGAGCTTAAAGAGTTGAAGAAATAATTGAAGGACCTCATAGATAGGGGTTCTATCAGGCCTAATGTCTCTACATGGTTTGCTTTGTTTTTTTCATACTCAAGAAATATGATTCTCTCAGAATGTGCATCGACTACCATTAGTTGAACAAATTCATAGTAAAAAATAAGTATTCCATCCGCAGGATTGATTACTTGTTGACCAACTTTAGGGTGCAGGTTGCTTTTCTAAGATAAACCTCAAATGAGGCTATCATCATCTTAGAGTCAGAGAATGTCATATTTTAAAGACAACCTTTAGAACTCTGTATGGTCACTTTTAATTTGTTGTTATATCTTTTGGACTAACGAAAGCTCCTGCAACTTTTATTGACCTGATGAATAGGGTGTTCAATCAATACTTGGACATGTTCTTTAAAGTCTTCATGTATGACATCCTCGTTTATTTTCAAAGTGAGGATGGACATGTAAATTATCTGAGGATTGTCTTGTAGACTCTTAAGGATTGCCAGATATTTACAAAATTTAGCATGTGTGAATTTTGGTTTCAATTAGTAACCTTCCTTGGTCATATTATTTTCATTAAAGGCATTCAAGTTGATCCTCAAAAGACCAAAATAGTAAGAAACTGACCTAGACCTATCTCTCCAATAGATATCAGGAGTTTCTTTGGCTTAGATGACTACTATAAATGGTTGTCAAGGGATGTTCCTTTATTACTTATCCTATGTCCAAGTTGACTTAAATTTTTTTCAAATTTTAACATTCCGAGTCTTACAAAAAGAGTTATTAATAATTAAAGATTTAATTTACTACCGCTTTAGTTCTAACTCAGCCTGAGGACTCAAATGGTTTTGTCATTTATTATGATGATTCCATCATTGGAATTGGTTGTATGTCAATGTGATGGGGCAAAGTTACAAGAGATACCTCTAGGCAATTCGAGCCTCATGAGAATAACTACCCGGCTAATGATTCGAAGTTGGTCGCAGTTGTTTTTTCCTTATAGATTTGGAGGCATTATCTCTATGGGGATCATGTTGATGTGTTCACCAATCAAAAGAGTCTTTAGTATGTGTTCAGTCAGAAGGATTCGATGTACTTGAGAGAAGATGACTAGAGTTGCTAAAAAGATTATAATATGAGTATTTTGTACTATTCGGGTAAGGCCAATCCTCTTAGCTGATTATATAAGAGAAGAGTTGCCCATGTATAAAAAGAGAAGAATTAGCTAGCTTGCGAGATTTATATGTTGGACAGACTGGGAGTTCAATTGGTTGACTCCACCGAAGTTAGTAGTTTGATCTTGAGTGATTTAGAATCCCTTTGGTAGCCAAAGTTAAGAAAAAGCAAGTTAGTGATCCTATTTTTCTCAAATTGAAAAAAATGGTCTAAAATTAGAGGGTTGAGGTTTTCTCTAAAGGGGGAGATGGTGTTCTTCACTATTAGGGAAAGCCTTGTGTTTCAAATATAGATGGATTGAGACAACATATACTAGTAAAGGCTCATAGTTCTTATAATTCTATTCACCCCGGAGCCACTAAGATTTACCACAATCTACAAAAAGTCTATTGGTCAAATAGTATGACAAGGATATTGTAGAATTTATGGCTAAGTGCCTAAATTGCCAACGCATTAAGGTTAAGCACCAGAGACCTAGTGGCATGCTTTAGGACATTAGCATTCCTACTTAGAAGTGGGAGGTAGTGAACATAGACTTCTTCATAGGGTTGTCTCGTACTCATCAACAATATATTTCTATTTGGGTCATTATGGACAGGATGACTAAGTCGGCCTATTTCATGCCAATTAATACTTCAGATTCAGCGGAGGACTATGCTAAACTTTTCCTAAAAGAGTTAGTGAGATTACATAGAGTCCTCTTGACTATCATTTTAGATAGATATACTCAGTTTACGTCTTAATTTTGAAAGGCTTTTCATAAAGGTCTTGGTACCCGAGTTCATCTCAATATAGCCTTTCACCAGCAGACTAAAGGTCAGATAAAAAAGACCATTCAGACCTTATAGGACATATTGAGAACATGCGTGATTGGTTTTAAAGGTAGTTGGGAGGATATATACCTTTGATTGAATTTGCGTATATTAATTATTGTTATCTGCTATTTAGATGGCCCCATTTGAGGCATTTTATGAAATGAGGTATAGGTTTTCTATTGTTTGGTTTGAAGTCAGTGAAGCTATATTGATAGTTACAAACTCAATTCATAGGGCTGTGGAGAAAATTCAGCTAATTAGAGAGGTTAGGAATGGATCAAAGTTGTTATAAGTCCTATTTAGATGTGAGGAGAAGGGAACTCGAGTTTTCCTTTGCTAATTTTGTCTACCTGAAGGTCTCACCTATGAAAAGGGTAAAAAGGTTTGGGAAGAAAAAAAAGCCCATCCCCCTCTTTATTGGTCCTTATGAGGTTCTAGGTTGTTTTGGAAAGGTAGTCTATGAGTTAGGAATACCAACGAACTTAGTAGTAGTACATCCAGTCTTTTATATTTTCTTGATAAAGAAGTGCATTGGTGATCTCTCTTTGGTTGTGCCTTTAAAAAGTATGTGCACGGAAAATAGTATCTCTTACAAAGATGTTTTTATTTAAATCCTTGGTGCTCAGGTTTTTAGGTTGAGGAATAAAAAGGTCCCATTGGTAAGGTTCTTTGGTAAAATCAGTTTGTTGAGGGAGCTACTTGGGAAGCAGAGGCAGACATGAGTGCAAGTACCCTTATTTTTTCCCTTTGAACTTAGTCCCATATTGAGGTAATAGTTTCCCTTAATTAATTAATTCTTTCTTTTTAATGTCACCCAGCTATTTCCATGCCATAGCATGTGTCCATGAGTCCAAATCAACCCGTGTTTTAGTTATTAACCCAGTACCATGTCAGCATTAAACTCTTAGAAACCTAGTGTAGGAATTCAAGTACAAATAGTGTATAAGGGTTCCAATAATATTAGGAGAAGTGGTGAAGGTATGTGGGAATCACAACTTTTTCCCCTAGCCTTCTAGCTCAGTCAGGTTCCATTCGGGCACGAATAACTCCAAGGAGGAGATATTGTAATGCCTTAAAAATTTAAAGCCTAGGATAGAACCATGATTCAAGTACATATATGTCAAATTATCCTATTTTAAAAGCACGATAAGAGATTCAACCATGTACCAAGGACACAAGAATCTGCCAGACTTTAACCAAGCTAAAAACTCCTTTACCGATCAATCCCTAAATGAGTGACCAGTTTCAAATGAGCATAACTTCCAGATTAAGATGCATTTATGAGCCCCAGACACCAAATGATAGATATTTGAATTTTCTTTCTAGCGTATCTAGATTCACTTTAATCCGACATCAAAGTAAAATATTAAGGCATTTTCAGTAAAGCACTACTTTGCAGTGGGACACCACGAGCCAAACCATAATCGTGGTAACATTGTACGACCATACAATGGTCTTATCTGATGAAGAAAACTTAATATCTAAAAGTTTAGAAAGTGTACCCTCATGCCACAAGAGGGAATCAGAATCTTTCTTTGAAACCACGATCTCTTGGAATGATAATAAGTCCCAGAGATACCCATGAGGTAACCAACAAACATACGAACCAAGGTATAACCATAGGTAGATCCCATAATCATACCAAGTCTCATATGATTATGTTTTGAAATCTCTCGTCTAGATCCCAACCATGAGTTTAACTCACGATCATAGGTTGGTCCCACGATTGCGGGAAACTCTCGTACGTCCCTTCCCATAGTTTCTAATTATGAAATTTTAAGAGGGATATTAGTTTTTCTTAGTTCTTTTAACATTTAAACTATGTAATTTTGGGAATCTCAAATGTCAATAGAGGGGTTTATATGATCCTATTCTCTAATTACTTAGAATAACATTCGATATTTATTTTTAGAAGATAAAAAGACTATTTTTTTCACAATGCAGAGCTAGGGTTCATTTTACACAGGCATCCAATTCTGAAGAATTCTTTAGGGTTCTCATATCTAGTTATGTGGGATTTTATCTATGGGTTCCCTTTTACCCATTGAGCCCCAATTTAACCCAACCTTTTAGTTTAGTTCTCTTTCATAATTTGGTATTTATGGATATTGGTAAATTTATTAATATCTCCGTCCTTTGGTACAAGTGAGTTATAATATCTATTTAGAGTAAATTTTAGTGATATTACTTGTCCATGATATCAACCCTAGTTTCATTATAAAATAAATAATTAATGGACCTGAGCTACTGAATTATGTAAATTTGCTCAGTTTATGAAATTTACATAGTAGTTGCATTCTTCAGATATGGTGGATTATGAACACCCAATGACCGATGATTTCATGCATAGACTTTTGGATGCTATATTACCTAGTTTACATGTTTTCAATATTTACATATAATGCATTTAATTTCATTCTTCAAATTATTATTAGTATTGTGCATTATAGTCATTCGTGTCCTTCAGTTGGGAGTAATACTTAGCACCGAGCAGATGAAGGGTTGAAGCTCATCTGCCAGTTAGGATGACACCTTTAGTAAATGTCCTTAAGACCTAGGACTACAACTCTATCATAGGTTTTAAAGGGTCACCTATTAAACTAGGATTGACACCTTAGTCCTCTTGGACATCAGTTTAATGGATCCACATTAGTTAGTATTTGTACTATTTGCAAAGTACCAAATACCCTTCTAGTTGGGGTTACAAGTTGGACCTCGATTAGCTCCGATAGAGGTATGTCATTTATTATCAACTCCTACACTCCATAGTTTAAAGTTCAAATTATAGATTCTTCAATGACCTTATTGAGTTATTCAGTATATTTTACAACATATGTTCATTACTTGTCTTGCTCTAGTTATCATGATATATGTACCATTTTCAACTTATGTCAGATATATTCCTATCTTACATACTCAGTATATTCAAAGTATTGATCAAATACTTTATTTGTGCTATATTATTTCATAATATAGGTCCCAACGCTCAACATTCGGATCACTCCTAGTACAATCTCTTCTCGTATAAGAAAATGACTTTGGTGAGTCCTCATCATGCAAGGACCAATGCCAATATTTCATTTTATTTTCTCTTTTACATTCCCAATTTTCAGATAGTAGTGTTAGGTAAGGGATTTTCTAAAACACCCTAGTTTCTGGACCTTAGAAAATTTTCTAAAATTCTAATCTCTGGACCCAATATAACTTATGGGTAAGAGCCGTATGTTGGGGTATGAGTGGTATGGTCCAGTTGTACGCTGACCAGTCATAGTTTGTGGGATGGATTTTAGTCATTGGAATGGTTACAACTTGAATAGAATGAGTCGTATGTTTGGACACAGATCATTTGGTTTGGGTTTTACTTATCTTAATCTTAGACTTGGTAACATAAGTTGGATCTGAGTATGAGTGGCTCACCATGACCCGTAAGCCAGGATATGAGTTGTACCCAGGACTCGTATAGTGGTCAGTGTTCAAACCTCCTGTGGATTTTATTCTCTCAGGGATACGGGTGATAGGTAAGGACGACTTGGGTAGGATGATTCGTACATGCGGAAGTGTTGGGTCCAAGGGATGAGGCTTTGGATACAAATGGGGGGTACACCTCGTATCAAAGGGTATGACTTATTAGGGTCAGTTGTAACCCTGTGATGGGATTTTTATGCAACTTAAGTGGGGATATTCTTGATATTTCCCCACTTACCCTAATAAGGCCTCACGACTTCTAACTCACCTGGAAGGTTATTAGGCCCCACGACTTCTAACTCACCTGGAAGGTTATTTATCCAATTATTCTATTCATAACACTTAGAAACTCTTCCTAAACACTCTATAATCCTCTCAAGAGTTTTTGGGAAATAAACCTAGGGTTTTAACTAGAGTACTAAATTGGGGATCTTATTGGTGATTTCTTTTTGTCTACTTTGTTAATTAAGGCATATATCTTCCCTTACTGTTAGTTCCTACAAAAGGCATGGTTTTTATGAATGTTTTTCCTAATTTCATCATTGTATGATTTTGAGTTTTCAACTATGATTTGGGAGTTTTGATTTTAAATGATTTGTTATAGTTTCCCATGGTTTTAATTATGTATTTACATGCTTAGTTGGTTCTTTTGGATAATTGGATTGCATCGAAATGGTTAAATTATAATTGGAATAGGTTTTGGTTGTATTATGCACCCAATATGTTTGACAAAATGCCTATAAGGATGTTTTCATTGCATTTACTATTTTTAATAGAACTCTTTCTTGTTTTAAACTTGGTAAAGGAGTTATGCATGTTTAAATGGTTTGGAAAGGTAAAACAGCTAAATGGTTATGCTTGCGGGGTACATTGGAATCCCCCATGTGGTTTAATATGGTTAATAGAAGGGTACATAGAATCTCTTATACCCATATATGGTTTTCTATGGATAAAACTTGCAAGTATAGTCGGTATGACGATACCACTACTAATGGGCTTGGTTAATAAATGGTTAATAGATTGGTTGGTTACTTGGTAATTGTTTTAAATAGGAAATAATGGCGGGGTATATAGCAAAGTCATTGAAGATGGAGGTCCCAGAGGGACCAAAAGTGGAAACTCATATTTATCGATATGAGGTTTGATCCAAGTGATCGTGTGGTTGATGTAACACGTTATATTTGGGGGATGTACTAGTCATCCTAAGTTTTCTTCCCTGGTCGTGTGACTTTACGCACTGAGGCCCTTTCAGTAGGGGGAGCTGAACCCATATAGCCTATGGGTGGTTTAGGATGGTAATGCTACACAACCCAAGAAAAGGTTTTAAAGGCATGCTAAACCCGATTCCCTTTCCCTATATATATATGTATGGTTTTCATCTATTATGGTTGCTTTTAATTGGTTTTATAAATGACATTATTTTATCCTTATCTTGAGTTCATGCCAGCGTTCACCCATTAACCCATCTTTCGGTGGCTGTATACCCACGCTATGCAAGAACTGATCGTTCTACTCCTTCTACATAGTGATTGACTCGGGGACAACTGTTGGATTAAAGTGGCTAACTTCTATATTTTTGGAAGGCTCTATTTAATATTATGGGTATTCTTAGACATTTTGATTTATTTTTGGATATTTTTTTTCGCTATGTTTGGGGGCACATCCCAACTGGATATTCTTACTCATTTGTTTAGATGATTTGTCGTACTTCTATGGGTTGGTATAGGCAGGATCAGTATGGACATCATTCTTTATATTGGAATTGGTATTGGGGTTGACATTATTGGACATAATTTCTCACTGTTCCATTGTATTTCATTTTGGGATTAATCATGTTATGTTTTGGAACTCATTTAGTTATGGTCTGGTTTATGGCACTTAGTTTGGCTTTGTGGTTTGGTTGGTACGTCCTGGTTGATGCGATGACTTTGTAGGTTTTATTTTGGAGTAGACCTATATTAAAGTTATTCCTTGTTTAGTTACGCTATCTTGTTATATGTTCAAAAGTCAGCCAACTCAGGGAAGGCGGCTAGAGGTTGGGTCAGGTCATGGGGGTAGTCTATGATCATGGTTGAACTTGGGATACTAATTCTGACAAGGCCCCGGGTTGGGTCATGTCAAGTTGGTATCTGAGCTTTTGGTTCATGGTCAATTGGGAGTCCACAAAGTCACGTCTAGTAGAGTATCTTTTAGGGGTATGTAGCGTGCCCCATTCATATGAGAGAGGCTACAAGGCATGTAGGAATGTTTCACTTTCTTGGTATTCTATTTTCAAGCTTGGTGTCTAAGTCCTAGAATTCTTCTCTAATACTTGGTTGTTCACTTTTAGATCATGCCTCGACGATCTGGAACACAAGGAAACTCTTTAATCTCATCCGGGGACAATGTTGATGGGGTACGTCCTATGTTTGGAGTTCGTCTATGATCTCAGGGTCCTATCCTTGATTGTTCTGGAGTTTCTTCGGTTGCTACTAGTCCTTCTCAGGGTGAGGTGACTAATACAAAATTTTGCCAGTCTATTCATACTATTGCTAAATTGGTTGCTCCTCAGACTGAGTGGGATATGTCTGGTGGGTTATCTAGTAAGGCCACAAGGGTTGGTTAGTTTATGAAACTGAATCCTCCTACTTTTACTATTGTAAAGGTGGAGGAAGATCCTCAGGGTTTCTTGGATGAAATAGAGAAGATATTCAGGGTGATGGAGGCCACAAATATGAAAGGTGTAAACTTTGCAGCTTATCAACCCAAAGATATTGGGTACCAATGGTATGCAGAGTGGGGTAGAGATAGAGGTAATATGGAGGAGTCATCCCTATGGGATGCTTTTTCTGGTGCTTTTTTGGATCGGTTCTTTCCTCAAGAGATGAGAAAAGTAGAGATAGAGGAGTTTATGAATCTCAAGCAGGGGAGGATATTTGTCAAGGAATATGCCTTGAAGTTTCATCAGTTGTCAATGTATGCTCCTGATTTGGTGGATGATATGAAAGTGAGGATGAGAAAGTTTGCTTTTGGGTTGAATCGGGATTTGATCTTTGAAAGAAAGACTATTTTGCTGATTAAGGATATAGACATTTCTAGGTTGACTTTTCATATGCAATAGGTGCAGGATGAGAAGAAGAAATAGGCAGAGTTCAGAGATACGTAGGTTAAGAGGAGCAGGTTTTCTTATCTGGGAGGTGCGCAGTCTCAGGATGGTTGGGATAGAGGCAAATGGAAGAAAAAGAAGTGGGGGAGTTCTGGTTCCTTCTCCACTGCTAGCGCTTCTTACTCAAGACACTCATCTGATAGGTGTCAGCAAGGTGGTGATAATTTTTGGGCACCAAGTGCCCAATCTCAAGCGAGTGGGTGTCAGTCGGTTTCTTTATGTCCTCCTTATTATTTTTGTGGGCATCCTCATCGGGGTTATTGTGATGAATGGAGGGAAAAATACTGTAAGTATGGCTAGGCAGGACATTAGCTCAGGGATTTTCCTGTTAATAAGATTTCTACGGGATAAAATAAGGTACTGGTGGATTTATCTTCTACTCCTACAATCGGTGGTGCCGCGTCTACTTCTATTACTAATCTAGGTTCAAGTATTAGTTCGAACAGGTTGTATGCTCTTGTATCATAGTAGGAATCTAAGGCATTACTTGATGCCGATACTGGTACATTACAACTCTTTTCTCGTGATGTGTATTATCTGCTTGATTTAGGGTCCACTCTTTCCTTTGTGACCCCATATGTGGCGGTATGTATTGGTTTTGATCCTGAGGTTATTTTGGATCCTTTTTCTATTTCTACCTTAGTAGGTGACTCAATTATTGCTAAGAGAATCTATAAGGGATGTATGGTATTTTTTTTGGTAGACAGACCATGGTGGATTTGTTTGATCTTGATATGGTGGATTTTCATGTTATTTTGGGAATGGACTGGTTACACTCTTGTTACGCGTCCTTGGATTGTTAGACCCATAAGGTTGTCTTTAGCTTCCCTGTTGAACCAACTATAGAGTGGGAGGGTGGTTCCCCAGATCCTAGAGGGAGGTTTATTTCTTATCTTAGAGATCGAAGGCTAATCTCTAAAGGTTGTCTTTATCACTTGGTCTGGGTTAAAGATTTTAACTTAGAAGGCCCTCCTTTATGGTTAGTTCAGTGGTAAATGAGTTTCCTGAGGTCTTTTTGGATGATCTTCCTAGTGTTCCCTTAGATAAGGAAATAAAATTTGATATTGATTTGGTTTCGGACACTCGTCCAATATCTATTCCTCCATATAGAATGGCTCCAACTAAGTTGAGGTAACTTATGGAGCAATTTAAGGATCTTTTGTATTAAAGGTATTCATCCTAGTGCATCCCCATGGGGTGCACCATTTTTTTGTGCGCAAGAAGGATGGTTCCCTTCAAATGTGCATTAGATATTGACATTTGAATAAGGTAATAGTCAAGAACAAGTATCCTCTTTCAAGGATAGATGACTTGTTTGATCAGTTGCAAGTTGCCAAGTTCTTTTCTAAGATAAATCTTCGGTATGGGTATCATTACCTAAAGATTAGGGAGG
Organism: Capsicum pubescens; assembly: GCA_030864215.1. NCBI lineage: Eukaryota > Viridiplantae > Streptophyta > Magnoliopsida > Solanales > Solanaceae > Capsicum > Capsicum pubescens. Next base: position 113,748,681 of record CM061544.1, read on the forward strand.
TGAATATCCCTATGACAGCTTTTCCTACTCGATATGGGAACTTTGAATTCTTGGTGATATAATTTGGTTTGACTAATGCCCCAACGACATTTATGGATCTGATAAATAAGGTTTTTAGGCAGTTCTTGGATCTTTTCGTCATTGTGTTTATTGATGACATTCTAGTTTATTCCAAAAGTGAGGTGGATCATGCTAATCACCTCCGTATGGTATTACAGACCTCGAAGGAACAATAGTTGTATGCCAAGTTCTCCAAGTGTGAGTTTTGATTGAACACTGTGACTTTTCTTGATCATATTATTTCTAGCGAAGGGATCATGGTAGATCTACGAAAGGTGGATATGGTTCAAGCATCCACATCTATTTTTATCTCCTGGGATTCCTAGACCCACGACTCCAACTGACATTCGAAGTTATTTAGGTTTGGCTGGGTATTATCAGTGGTTTATGGTGAGCTTTTCGACAATAGCTGCTCCTTTGACTAAGTTGACTCAGAAAAAAGTGAAGTTTTCTTGGTCGGATGCTTGTGAGGAGAGTTTCTAGAAGTTGAAAGATAAGATAACTTTAGCTCTGATTCTGACTTTGCCGGAAGAAAATGATTGGTACGTGGTCTATTATGATGTATCTAGGGTGGGACTTGGTTGTGTCTTGATGCAGCATGGGAAGGTGACTTTGACTATGCTTCTAGGTAGTTGAAGGTACATGATAAGAATTATCCTATTCATGATTTGGAATTGTTTGTGGTGGTTTTTGCTTTGAAAATCTGGCGGCATTATCCGTATGGTGTACACGTTGATATTTTTTTGATCATAAGAGTCTACAGTATGTGTTCACTTAGAAAGAGCTAAATCTCAATCAAAGGGGATGGTTGGAGCTTCTCAATGACTATGATATGAGTCTTTACTAAAACAGAGGTAAGACTAATATGGTTGCTGATGCTCTTAGCAGGTTGTCCATGGGGAGTTTGGCTCATGTGTAGAAAGGAAATTGGGAATTGGTGAAAGATATTCAGCACTTGGCTAATCTTGGAGTTCGTCTCTTGGACTCCAAGGATGGAGGTGTAATGGTACAAGAAGTGGTTTGGTAGCCTCTTGGTACAGAGATCAAGGTGAAACAAGTGTTGGATCCTGTCTTTATGAACATCAAGGGTGATGTTGGTGGGCAAAAGATAATGGTGTTTGAAATAAGTGGTGATGGTACTTTATGGAACCAAGGGAGGTTGTGTGTTCCTGATGTCGATGGTTTGTAGCAAAGGATCTTGGCTAAGGTGCATGAATCACACTACATTTTAATTCTCGGCTCGATAAAGATCTATCATAATCTTAAGGAGATGTATTGGTGGAATGGTATGAAAAGAGACGTGGCTGATTTTGTGGCCAAGTGCTTGGTGTGTCAACAAGTTAAAGTTGAGCCCATGAGACTTGGTGGGTTGTATCAAGAGATTGTTTTGCCTGAATAGAAATGGGAGGTAATAAATATGGATTCCATTATCAATCTTCCTTGATCTCAGAATCAATATGATTTGTTTTGGGTCCTCGTGTATAGAATGACAAAGTCTGGTCACTTCTTGCCAGTGAGGACTACCTTTTCAATGGAGGATTAAGGTGAGTCTGATCATGGTATGTAGTTTTTATCTCATTTCTGGCAGTCTTACCAGAGAAGGTTATGGACTAAGGTGAGTCTGAGTACTATTTTTCATCCTCAGATGGATGGACAAGCAGAAAGAACTATTAATACATTAGAGGACATGCTTCGAGCATGTGTGGTTGATTATGGTGGCAGTTAAGTTGAGTATCTACCTTTGGTAGAGTTTGCTTACAACAATAACTATCATTCAAGTATTGGTATGGCCCCTTTTGAGGCACTGTATGGTAGGAGGTGTAGATCTCCTATTGGTTGGTTTTTACTCAATGAGGCGGATATCTTCGGTCTTGATTTGGTTTATACAGCTATGGAAAAGGTAATGGTGAATCGGGATAGGCTTAAGTCTTCCCAAAGTTTCCAAAAGTTGTATACGTATGTTAGGTGTAGAGAGTTAGAGTTTGAGGTTAGGGATAAAGTGTTCCTCAAGGTATCTCCCATGAAGGAAGTAATGTGGTTTAGCAAAAGGGGAAAGCTCACTCCCTAGTATATTGGTCCATAAATGGTTTTGTGGAGGGTTGGAAATGTTGCTTACGAATTGTAGTTGCCTTATAGCTTAAGCTCAGTTCATCGGATATTTCATGTCTCCAAGTTGAGGAAGTATCTTGGTGATCCTACTTCGATTGTTTCTTTTGAGGGGTTGGGTACCTCAGATTCTCCATCTTATGAAGAGCTCCCAGTTGAGATATTAGATAGGAAGGTTCGTCAGTTGCGAACCAATGATGTGGCTTCGATTAAGGTTCTATGGAGGAACCATAAGGTGGAAGAAGCTATATGGGAAGCAGATGAGGACATGAAGTTCAAGCATCCGCATCTATTTTTATCTCCTGGGATTCGTGCGGAAGGTATGTATCTTTAACACATCTTTCTTTTTTGAGTTTGTTAAAGAAATGATTAATATCTTTGCCTTTTTTTTTCAAACTTTGTTATGATTGGAAATATAATTGATAATGCAAATGACTCATGCGTGTGGTTATCCCTACCTTTTTCGTCATTCAAGGACAAATGTTCTTTGTGGGGGAGACTAAAACACCCTGGTTTCTGGACCTTAGAAAATTTCCTGGATTTCTAATCTCTGGACCCAATACAACTCATGGGTATGATCCATATGTTGGGGAAGAAATGGTATGGTCCAGTCGTATGATGACCACTGTTGGATGGTGGGATGGATTTTAGTCACTGTAATGGGTATGGCTTAAATTCTATGAGTCGTAAGATTAGATAGGATTGTTTGTTTGGGTTTTCCTTAGCTTAATCTTAGACTTGATAACTTAAGTTAGATCTGAGTATGAGTGGCTTACCATGAGTCGTAAGCCAGCATACAAGTCATACCCATGACTCGTATGGTGGTTAGTGTTCAAACTTTCCATTGATTATATTTTGCCAGGGATATGGGTGAAGGGTATGAATCATTTTCTGTCAATACGACTTGAGTAGGATGAGTCATACATCCGACAATGTTGGGTCCAAGGGTTGAGACTTTGTATACGAGTGGTGGGTACCACTCGTATCGAAGGGTACAACTTGTGAGGGTTAGTCGTACCCCTATGACGGGAATTTTATGCAACTTAAGTGGAGGTATTCAGGACATTTTCCCACTTACCTTAATAAGTCCCCACGACTTCTAGCTCACTTGGGAGGTTATTTACCCTATTATTCTATTCATTAACACTTGGAAACTCTTCCTTAACACTCTATAATTCTCTTTAGAGCTTGTGGGCAAGAAGCTAGGGTTTCAATTAGAGGACTAAATAGGGAATCTTGTTTGTGGTTCTCCGTCTAATTTGTCAATTAAGGCATATTCTCTTCTCTCATCGTTAGTTCCAACTACAGGCATGGTTTTTATGAATGGTTTTCATGATTTCACCATTGTATGATTTTGAGTTTTCAACTATGATTTGGGGGTTTTGATTTTTAATGATTGGTTATGGTTTCCCATGGTTTTTATCATGTATTTACATGCTTAATTAGTGGTTTTGGATAATTGGATTGCATAGGAATGGTTAAATGGTAATTGGAATTGGTTTTAGTTATTTTATGCACCTAATGTGTTTGACAAAATACCTATAAGGATGTTTTCATTGCATTTACTATTTTTAATGGAACTCTTGCTTGTTTTAAACTTGGTAAGGGAATTATGCATGGTTTAAATGATTTGGAAAGGTAAAATGGCTAAATAGTTATGCTTGTGGGGTACATAGGAATCCCCCAAGTGGTTTAATATGATTAATAGAAGGGTACATGGAATCCCTTAAACCTATATATGGTTGTTTATGGACAAAAATTACAAGTATAGTCGGTATGACAATATCACTACTACTGGCCTTGGTTAATAAATAGTTAATGGATTGGTTGGTTGCTTGGTATTGGTTTTAATTAGGAAATAATGGTGGGGTGTGTAGCAAAGCCGTGGAATGTAGAGGTCCCGTGGGGAGCAAAACTGGAAACTCATATTTGCCGATGTGAGGTTTGGTCCAAGTGACCGTGTGCATGATATCACACTTGATATTTGGGGGATGTACTAGTCATCCCAGGTTTTTTTCTCTGGTCGTGCGACTTCATGCACTGGGGCCCTTTCAGTAGGGGGAGCTGAACCCATATTGCTTGTGGGTAGTTTAGGATAGCAAGACTTCATAGTCCAGGTAAAGGTTTTAAAGGCATGCTAAACCCGATTCCCTTTCCCGGTATGGATATATATATGTATGGTTTGTATGCCTTATGGATGGTTTTAGATGGGTTTATAAATGGAATTATTTTATCCTAATCCTGAGGTCATGCTTGCGTTCACCCGCTAACCCATCTTCGGGCGACTGTATACCCACCGTAAGTAGGAACCAGTCATTCTACACCTCCTACATAGTGATTGACTCAGGGACAACTATTGGATTAAAGTGGTGAGCTTCCATCTTTCCGAAAGGATCAATTTCATGTTATGGATATTTTTAGACATTTTAATTTATTTTTGGATATTGGTTTTGCCTATGGTTGGGGGCATGTCCGAACTGGATATTCATACACTTTTGGTTAGAGGCTTTATGGTACTGCTATGAGTTGGTATGAGAGGGATCGGTATGGGTGTCAACCTTAATATTGACATTGGTATTGGGGCCGGCATCATTGTACATAATTTCTCACTGTTCCATCGTATTTTATTTTGGGATTAATCATGTTATGTTTTGGAACTCATTTGGTTATGGACTGGTTTATGGACCTTGGTTCAGTATTAGTTTGACTTGGTGGTTTGGTTGGCAAGGGTTGGTGGGCGGGATAACTTGATAGGGTTGGTTTTGGAATAGACCTATCCCAAAGTTAGTCCTTTTCCAGTAACGCTATCTTGTTATATGTTTGAAATTCAGCCAATTCAGGGTGGACGTCTAGATGTTGGGTTGGTAATGGACTGGTCTTCGGTCCTGGTCGGTGTTGGGACACTCATAACGATAAGGCCCTAGTTTGGGTCGTGTATTTTTCGCTGCAACTCACCTTAGTAAAGGTTTTTTAGAAAGACAGTTAGATGTTCAGCTCGTCATCTTAGATTTCATTATTTATGATTTGATTCCTTTGCCTATTTAATGTATTATTTAGTTTTTTTGTGTTAATTTTGCATTTTATTAATAATTATCACTTGATGGACCAACCCATCTCACAACAAAACAAAATCCTGCACTTCACCATACCCGACCCAACCCAAAACAAAATAACAAATAGAAAGAGTAGGGTTTCCAAAAACATTAGTCTCCTAAACTACATTTCAGATCCACCGCCTTTTACACTACTGTTTCGATTCCTCCTGTTGAAGATGCTGATCGATCTTGCAACTCCTTCCTCTTGATTTCATGCTTCGTTCAAATTACAGATGTAATGAATGAATTCCATTTGAAAATTTACTCTTTTATTCCCATTTTCATCCAAATTTTGATACTCTCCTCTCCGTAGCTTCATTCTCCTGTATTTGCGACAATTGAAAGTTGTTGTGCGACTCAGAGAACCCTGGGCTACTGAGATATTATTAACAACTAAGTATGCTATCCTCTTCTTGTTTCCCTTAAAATTTTTGGATCTGAGGAAATTGACCCCATCTTCTGTTGCTTGTAATCCATAGATTTGATAGTTTTGAAGAAAAAGGAAGTCTTGATGTTGCAAATATTCAGCTAGTCGCCTACATCTCAGGTTTTTGCAGCTCCATCTAGTTCATCTACACTTTCTTGATGCTAGGAACTGATTACTGTAAAAGCTTAATAATACATGCAATTTCATTGATGATACATACTTCTGTATACATATTACATGTAAACTATTGAGGTTGAATATTTTCCTGCCCCTTATCATCTTGCTGGTATGATCCTTAAGTATGGACTCTGCCATTTGTCACTATTTATAATGGCTTTACCTTTTTTCTCTAATTGCTGATATCTTGTGATGGTGAATGCACCTTTATCTATTGCTAAGTTAGCTAAATAATCAGCTAACTAATTTCCCTCCCTATAGATATGTTAATAATGAGCTTTCTTGTTTTGTATTAAACTATGTATCTGTTTGACTGTATTTGATATGCTCCATGGACACAACCATTCATTTGTTAATACCTTCTGCATGAGTAGGGAGTCCATCTGAATGATAATTTTATTGTGCTTTGATTGTGAACAATGCTTAGCTGCATGTAAAATTGCATTAGCCTCTGCTTGCATACTATTTGTATAATGATGTGGTTCTCCCATAGCAAATAAGACATCTCCATTCTCATTCCTCAAACAAAAAGCATAGGAACTGCCTCCTTCTTCTCCTCTCACAGCTCCATCTGTGTTGTATTTTACCCATCCCTCCCCCGAAACATTCCATATTACTGTAATGGCTTTCACTCTTGTTTGTAATTTTCTCATCTCTGCAATTATATGTGGCCATTCTGTTGGGAATTCCATTGCTGGCTTCCTAACCTTCAACATCATTCTAAGATTCCTTGTAACATTATATATGATCCTCAAACTTGTAGTTTCCTTATCTTCATGTTTCTTCTTGTTCCTTCTCCTCAATAGTTCCCACAGAATCATGCTAGGAAGAGCAAAGTAATATGGCTTTTCTCTTCCTTTTACTTCAGCATTCCACCATCTTAGGATTGTTCCCCTTAGAGTCAGATTGTGAATATGAATACCTGCAAAATAAGAAAAATAGGACCAAGTCCTGTTAGCTTGAAAAGAATTCCTGAAGACATAAGCTATTGTCTCCACTTCCGGGGCATTACAACACCAACACTTAGATAGCCCCTGCATCCCCCATCTCCTAACAGTATCATCCACATGAATTATTCTTCTCCATAGTCTCCACATGAAGAAACTAATCTTAAAAGGTACACCTTTCACCCATATCTTCTTGAAAATGTTATCTATCCCTTCCCTATTCCTTATATACTACCAGGCTGATTTAACTCTGAACAAACCTTTTGGTTCAATACTCCATATAGGTCAATCCTCCTCTGCACCTGATGGAGGGCAAATTTTGTTAATAACATGATCTGCTACTTCATCAGTGAATAAAGCTCTAATCACTTTTTCATCCCATGTATCATTTCTGATCAATTCTTTAAGCTGCCTATACTGACTTTGTTCTTCATCAGCTCCTTTCATTATAGAATATAAATTTCTTTGTCCAGTCTAGTTATCTAACCATATGTCACTGTTTCCTTGACTTACTTGCCATACTATCAAATGCTCCACCATGTCTCTTGCTAGTAGCATCTTCTTTCACACTTGTGATCCACCTGCACCAATTTTTCACCTTACTAATTTTGGATGCTCCTTTTTGCAGTATTTATTGAACATATACTCCCTCCAAATTGTTTTTGTTGTCCTGAAAGACCACCACAGCTTACAAAAAAGTGCCATAGAGACATCCGCAATCCTTCTAAAACCCAACCCCCTTCCTCTTGTGGTAAGCTCAAAGTTTGCCATTTCACCCAATGCCTTCCCTTCTCTCCAATTTTAGTACTCTAAAAAAATTGAGCTAGTATTCTTTAAATAGTATTCAATACATTCATGAGAGGGTTCAATACTGATAAACAATGTATTGAGATGCTCTGTAAAATATGCTTGATCAACACAACTCTACCTCCATAAGAAAGCAATTTGCCCTTCCATGTCTGCACTTTACTAGCAATTTTTTCCAGTAATTGCTGATAGTAATCCTTTTTATTTCTCATGTCAAAGATTGGACACCCTAGGTAAAGGAAAGGGAATTCTCTTCTCAAAATACCAGTAGCCACTTCTGCTAATACTTTTATTCCATTAGATACTCCTTTGTACAATTAAATTGCACTTTCTCTTTGTTTATTTTCTGTCCTGATATTTCCTTATATGTATCCAAAACTGTAGTGACAAACTATAAAGTTTTCACTTCAGCTTTGCACAATATGATAATATCATCTGCAAAAGCAAGGTGATTCAATTTTGGACTTTCTCTTAGCATCCCAAATAGCTTGAACTCCTTCTTTTGTATCAATCTCTTTAGTGATCTTGATAGCACCTCTGCTGCTATTATAAACAAAGTTGGTGAAAATGGATCCCCCTTCTTCAACCCTCTTGTAGATCAAAAAAATCCTTTAGACTGACCATTTAAAAGTATTGAATACCAATTATTTTCCAACAGTCTAAAGACCATATCTATCAGCACCTTTGAAAAACCAAATGATCTCAATACCTTTGTTAAAAATGGCCATTCCACTCTATCATATTCTTTCATCATGTCAAGATTTAAGACCATGTTAGGTGTCTTACCTCTCTTTCTAATTTCTGAAATAATTTCTTGAACTACCAATACATTTTCAGCAATACTCCTTCCTTGAACAAAACCTGCCTGTTCTGGAGATATCAATTGCGGTAAAATTCCTTTAATCCTTTCATGACCAATTCTTGAAAAAATCTTATTGACAAAATTACTAAGTTAAATAGGCCTCATGTCTGTAAAATTGTTCACTACTAACTTCTTTGGTAACAAAACCAAATTAGTATGAGTAATAAATCGGGGAAGTTGAAATCCACAAAAGAAAGATTTTACCATTTTATGAATGTCCTGCTTAATAATCTCCCAAGCATCTTGATAGAATGCCCCTGTCATCCCATCTGGTCCACCTGCACTATCTTTATTCAGCCCCATCACTACTTTTTTAACCTCATCCTCATCAGGAATTCTCATAATTTCTGTATTTTCTTGATCAGTCACCACTTTTGGTATTTCCTCCAGCATGCTGAAATCTTCTGAATTTTTTTGTTTGGTGAACTATTTATGGAAAAAATTGACTGTAACCTCTACAATATCTAGTACTTCCTCCAACCATTCTACATTTTTAATCTGTATCTTACTGATCCTGAGCCTGCTTCTTCTTCCTTTCACAATAGTGTGAAAGAATTTGGTATTTCTCTCTCGATCCTTGAACCATTCATACCCAAACTTTTGTCTTTAGTAATCTTCTTCCCCTTTTAATTGCATATTCAGTTCAACATGAGCTTTAAACAATTAGCTCGGTTTATTCCACTAGGATCCTCCTCCAATTATTTTTATCTTACTCTGATAATGTCCTCCAGTGTAGCAATTTCCAGGAAAATATTTCCAAAATGCTCTTTACTCCATTTACCTAAAGCTGATTTAGTGTTTTTCAACTTCTGTTTAAACACTATAAAAGCATTTTCTTCAATCTGTGAATTCTTATTCTGTTTAATCACCTCCAAACATGCTTCCTCTTCTAACAAAAAATTTAGAAATCTAAAAGATCTAACTATCTGCTCATTCTTTGTTTTGCAATGAATTAGCATAAGAGAATGATCTGATCCACTCCTAGCTAGATGCTCTACTTCTATCTAGTGAAATATATTTTGCAATCTATCATTGCTCAAAAACCCTGTCTAACCTCTTGAAAATGCAATCCTCATCTGTTCTCCCATTCTACCAAGTGAATTTAATCTCTTTAAACTGTATTTCTTCCATATTACATAAACTGATCCACTGATTAAATTCATGAGTTTCATTAAAAGTAACAGGTAAATCCCCCAACTTTTCTTCCTCACTTCTTGTTACATTAAAATCCCCTCCTACTAGCCAAGGCAGTTGATATGAACCTAACAAATCAGTTAATGAATCCCACAGTAACAACCTCTCATTTGAATTACATTTAGCGTACACTAAAGTAACCAACAATGAGATACCTGCATTTTGATTGGAAACTTTTAGAGTTAACTGCTGCTTTTCATCTTTCACAATACTAAATTTCACATTCTCTTCCATGAATGCCCAAATCTTTCCAAATACATTTAATACAACATGCTTCATACCCAACCTCCTCATATACTCTTCAATATATTGACCATCTTGGAAAGGTTCCATTAATCCAATAAAGTAAAACTGGTATTTTTTTGCATTGTTATCAGTCTAGTAAAAGCCTGTCGTGTATTAACTGACCTTATGTTCCAAATCAATGCATTCATTTGGATTTTGATTTAGCTCTATGACTCCTTGTATGCATTGTTTGTGATTTAGCCTCTACTCCACTACCACTCTTTTTATTTTTCTTTATTTCTCCTTGCTTCTCCTTCATAGCCTCTATTTGTTTGGGTGACAGATTTGTTGCTTTAGCCAGCTAATTGGTATTTTCTTCAAGATCATTCTCATCAAGGTCTTTCTTTGTCTGATTACTATTTTCCAGCATGTTCTGTACTTGTATTGCTATGGGTGTAATCCCCTCTAATACCATCAACTCTTGCAATTCTTCATCATATACCTACAGCTGTATTTTTTTGTTCCCTTCTTCCTGTACACAGTGATCTCTATCAGTATGTGATATCTTCTTCTTGCTACTCTCTTCACTTGGTTCCAAGATTACGCTGGAATTACTCTGCTCCTTCATTCTGTTGTAATTTTTTTCACAATTATTATTTGCATCCCTATAGACTACCTCTTGATTTATTTTGTTTTCATCAGTTGTCTTATCCCCTTGACTAACAGCTTTGTCTTTGCCAAAACTTCTAGTGACCCATTCTTTTGTACTGATGTTTTCTCCTCCTTCCTAAAAGTTAGTTTCACCTTTTCCTTCCTTGTCATTATTGGTATTATCCATGTTATTTGTATCTTTAAGAGCTGCAAAAGTATTTGACATCTGCAGTTCCTTTTCATCTTCCTCATTCAACTCCCCCAGAATGTGACCAAATCTATCTTTTTATATCTATTTTTCCTTGTCAGCCACTGATGATTGGTTTTGATTACTCTCTTTGTATTATTCTGATTATATGCTTGACTCTTCTGTATATTATTTTCTTTGTCTTTCATCTTTGTTTCTGCCTCCTTGCTTTTTCGCTTCTGTTTGTCATATAACTCTGGATGTTTATACCAACAGCTTTCTTCATCATGTCCTTGTAAAGAACATTCTTTACAATACTTTGGCATGCAATCATACTGAATTTGGACCTACTTGGATTTGATTTCCCCTGTAGCTTCATTTTCTTCATTAATTCGAATCCTTTGGGATAATTTTGCTACTAGCTCAACCTCCACTTTCACTCGTGCACAACTAGGTCTAGTATGATTTTTAGTAGCTATATGAACTGTAAGAGGTTTGCCAACTGCTGAAGTAATAGAAAAGATTGCATCTTTTGCAAAAAAATTCGCCGGTAAATCTAGCATGGATAACCATGCTACTGCAACTGTGGTTTCAATATCCGGTTCAAACCATGGATCCTATTTCTATTACCTCATCTGCCAGTATTTCTCCATTGAGCCAATGTAAAAAGCTACAGTTGACAATAATTGAACATAGTCCTCAGACATCTCCAGTCTTAATAATACATGCCTTTCATCCAATACTCTAATGGTGAATTTCCCATTTATACCATATTGATTTGGGATGATTTTACGTAAAACTTCAATATGTGTCTTACCATATGAGAATTTACCGATTATAGCATATTGTAGATTCTTTTGCATGATAAGATTTCACACCTCTGATGATTTCCACATAATAGAAGGCTCTCCATGCAGCATAATAATGGGTTTAGGTGGAACCCTAATATTAGTAATATCTACCACTAATGGTTTCAATAGATCTGTATATTTCTTATTTCCATCTCCTTTTTGAATATTCTGATTACTGTCCTCAATATTTTGGAAGTTACTATTATTCGGTGGGATAGTCCCACTGACTATGGTGGCCATATTGGACGAAGCAACTACAATTTTGGTAATAGTCGTCAATAGGGTTTAGGGTTTAGTCGTAGAAAGATGTTTTGTCTTTAAGGCATCTATTTTACCATGATTTATGGGGGATCTATTGGTGGAGTGGTATAAAGAGGGATATTGTAGAGTTTGTATGTATTATTTAGTTCAATTTCTCAAAAATGTTTTATCAGTTATTTTCTATATTCTTAATGGTTTTTTGGCCATGGGTTAGCTTGGAGTCACTTATGATTCTAAGCATTGTGTTACGACTAGAGGGTAGTCTTGAGTTGTAACATTCAGGGCTATCAATATCTGTAACAACTCTAACCCAAACAAAAGATCTCTTTTGAAAGTGCAAGAGATGTTGTATCATAATATTAGAGACATTGGAGGGTTAAATTTTAATAGGGGAATGATCCTCAGTAGCTTCACAATCAAAGTCTTAGGATGAACTACGTCGAGACACCCATTTCGATGATATAAATTTAGGAACAACTTTGGTTTTGGAGGGAGATAATTTCAATGATATAGGTTTGATGTCTCTGATCTCAACATCTCATGCACTTTCAAAAGAGATCTTTTGTTTGGGGTAGAGTTGTTACAGGTTTTGGTGGCCCAGAATATTACAACCCAAGACTACCCCTAGTCATAACACATTGCTTAGAATCACAAGTGACTCCAAGTTAATCCATGTCCCACAAAACACTAAATATATAGATAATAACTGATAAAAAAATTGTGCAAAGTAGTAGATCATCATCAAAAGGAGTTTCCCTTGGAAAGGGAGGAACATATGAGGATTTTTTCTTTTTACTCTCCTAAAGGTCCTTTTTAAGAGTGGTATCTTCTTGATGGTTACGATTTCTAATGTGAGTTGTCATAGGTGGACCAATATGATTAGGCATTTTAAGAGAGAATTTATCCTCACGAACAAGCATTTAAGCACCAGATTTCTTTCTCAAATATGATCTGACCCTTTTTGTATGAAATCAGGGATGGAAATATATTCTAGAGTTACAACTTGCAGAGGAGCTACATCTTGAATAGGCTTTGAGTAAAGAATAGGTAGGATTTATTACAGGATAGATCATTGGCGAAGGGGTCTATCATACTTCAGAATTTGTTCCAAGCCTTGAAATTAGATATTTTGAAAGGGGATTAATGGATGGATTTTTGGGGTTGTTCGACATTTTCATTGACAATAATGTTGAGGGATTCAAAGTGAGATTCATTTAAATTAGGTGGAGAGTGGGTTAGGTTGGAAATTAAATAAGAAGTGATTGTTAAAAAAATTCAAGAGTCTTGCAAGACCGTTTGATAGTCAAAGGTAGAATAGAAGTAGTCAATTTTGAATTTGTGTATTTATAAAGAAGAAAAAGAAAGATGGAATCTTGTTGGAGTGGAACTGATTCATTAGAAGTGAATGAATGAGAGTAAGAGCGGTGACATTAATGTGAAGGCAGTGGCAAGATTTTTGAAAAAGAGAAGGACTATTTGGTAGTTTAAAAGAAATTAATCCATTAGAATAAATTTATACAAGAAACAGGAGTGCTCAGTCAACTTTAAACAATATCAATCCTTAAATCAATGTAGAATATACTTGTCAAGATTAAATTTCATTGTCACCAATGCCTATTTGTATTCATATCTCTGCACAATCTAATACAAAATTAGGTAAAAATGTAGTAATCTGGAATTGGGAGAGATAACTAAATATGCAAGATTGAATTGAATAATAATTTAGCTAACATATACAATGCACAATAATTCTAGCCAATCATTAAAAGGATTTCATGCAATCTTAATTATACCCAAGTGTAAGCTATTATTTTCTAAGTGTTCCCTACGTACTTGGTAAAATTATCCACAATTTGTTCATCTATAGAACTAAACATAATTGTTATATGACCTTTTTCAATGTTATATATGAGTAAATGATGTCTTGTATCAATATAATTGTTTTTTCTATATTGCACATGATTTTTAGCTTTATTGATGGCATTAGTGTTATCTTAAAAAATAGTAACAAAAACAACATCCATACCAAAGTCCTTCCATTGTTGCTTAATCTATAGCAATTGTGATCAACAAGATCCAGCAAGAACATATTCATCCTCAATAGTAGACAAGACTATAATATTTTTCTTAGTGGACTAGAAGATCAAAATGATCCAAGAAAGTGTGCCATATATGTGGTACTCTTTCTGTCATCTAGATAGCTTGCATAATTAGGATTTGCATAACCCACAATATTGAAATTGCTTTCCCTAGGATACCATAGACCCAAGTCAGTGGTTCTATTGAGATACCTTAGGGTCCTATTTATAGATTTGATATGAGTTTCTTTGGGATTTTTTTGAATCCTTGTACACAATCCAATACTAAAGACAATATTAGTCTACTTACCGTGAGATACAAGATAGACCTAGTCATTCCTCTATACAATTTTTTTTTCATAGATGGACTTGTTTAATCAAGGTCTAACTTTGTGAAAATGGCAATAAAAGTGTTTATTTTCGTGGCTTCCTCCATTGAGAATCTTTTGAGCAGCTCTTTCACAAATTTCTGTTGATGAATTAAGGTTATAGTTGGAGATTTCTTGATTTGTATCCCTAGAAAGAAGTTTAGTTCTGCCATCATACTTATCTCAAACTCATTAGACATTACTTGATAATTTATTGACTCATGTTGCCATTAGTAGAACCAAAGATGATATAATCAATATATACCTGCATAATCTAAAGATCTTTGCTATTTGTTTTCAAAAAGAGAGTATTATCTATTTTAAATCTTGTATATCTATGTTCCAGTAGGAATTTTAACAATATTTAACTTATAGACATGATCAGAAAACTGAAATGTTTTCAAATCTAGGTGGTTGCTTCACATAAACTCTCTTTCAAGTTTCTATTGAAAATTCACTCTTCACATCCATTTAATAAAGAGTAAATTCTTTAAAGACCGCAAAAGCTATAAATAGCCTGATTACTTCTAGCCTTGCCACAAGTGCAAAAATCTCATAATACACTATACCTTCTTTTTTATTGTACCATTGGATCACTTGTCTAAACTTTTTTTATTATGAATGTTCCACATTCATCCAACCTATACATTTGCACCTACTTAGTTCCAATCATAGTTTTTATTTTGGTGGAGGAACTATGTGCCGCACTTTGCTTCTTTCAAACTGATGTAGCTCTTCTTGTATAACAATTACCCAATCTTTATCAAGAAGGGACTCCTTGACCTTTTTGGATTCAATTAGTGATAAAAAGGCATTGTAGGAATATGGTTTCTTCAACCCTTATCTAGTAGTGATTCTAGATGAGAGACCTATAAGAAAATTGTTAATTAGATGAGATTTTGATACTTATAACTTTGCAACACCATCTCTTGTGAACTACCAACAACATTGTTAGTAGATTGGGCTGGTGTTGTGGGTGAATCAATTTCTTGATTTTCTGTTCCCCTTGTCAATGTTCCCCTGCTCAATAATTTGACCAAGTCGTATTATATTTTCCATGGACTTCTCTCTAGCTTCACTTTCATACAACATGTTAGTCTTTGGCGTAGTAAAAGATTCATAAAAAATAACATGCACACTTTCTTGAAGATAGTTTGTTCTTTTGTTCAAGACCCTATAGACTTTCCTTTGTTGAGAATATCCTAAGAAGATTTCCTAATCATTTATTGTAAAAAATTACCCAAATTATCTTTTCCGTTATTATGAATGAAATACTTGAATCTAAAAGTCCTATAATGAGCAATGCTATGTTTTCTACCTTTGAGAAATTCATAGGCATTCTTCTAATAGAAGCCTATTCATACATATATTCACAATGTAGAAAGCAATTCTTATGGCCACAACCCAAAGATTTTTCCAAGATTTTCTACAATTATCATTATTCTAGCTATATCTTCTAGAGTTCTATTTTTCCTCTCTACTACTCCATTTTATTGTGGTGTTCTAGGAGAAGAGAATTTGTGATCTGTTCTATTATCTAAATAGAATTCTAAGAATTTTGCATGCTTAAATTCCTTTCCATGGTCAGTTATGATGGAAATTGAGAAGGTGCTTAATTCTTTTCAATTTTCTTAACAAAGAATATAAAAGACATCAAAAGCATTTTCTGAAGCTAAAAATAAGGTCCAGGTGAACCTGGAATAATAATTAGCAATTACATAAACCTATCTCTTGCCTCCTATACTCTTTACTCTTATTTATCCACAAAGACCCATATGACATGGTTCTTTGTCTTGAATGAGGATCTCACTTGCTTCCCCCTTACATAGGAACTACAAACTTTGTCATGTTTGTACTTAGTTTTAGGAAAGCCTACAACTATGTTCTTTGAGGCATTCTTGTTGAATAATTTTAGATTGGCATAACCAAGTGTTTGGTGCCATAGTAGGGGTAGCAATCGATTGCACTAAGATATGTCATGTTTGTACTAGGCATCCCCATGATATCAACCTTATACACATTTTTATGTCTCTTGATAGTTGAAACAATCTTCTCTGTATCCATCTTCTTAATCTTGCAACCCGTAGAAGTAAACGTTACCTTGTTTTCTTTGTTACAAAGTTGAGAGATGCCCAAAAAGTTGGAATTTAATCCATCAGCATGATAAAATTTTTTTAGTGCTCTTATTTTACATCTACTAATATTTCCAACTCCAATGATAGTACCCTTTTTACCATCTTCAAATGACATATTTTCCCCATTTGAATAAGGTAAGTAAAAGAACTTTTATTTGTCTTCTGTTATATGCCTTGAGAAAGAACTATCCATGTTCCAATGTCACTCTTATCCTTTCACTTTTACCAGTAAAATAATTTAGGGGTTAGTTTTAGGAACCCAGATTAGCTTAGGTCCTTTCTTATGATCAAGAGGGTGAATTAAGTTTCTTCTTGCCTGTTTAGGAAATAATTTTGCGGACCTATTTCTTTGAACATATTTGCAACTGTTTCTTTCTATTTGGGATAATTTAAGAACATTTTCTCTTGCTAGGTTTGTGCTTCTAGTCCTACATTTGACTGCTACTGGACATTCAGTAGTAGGATTTCCATGATTTCCATAAATGTGGCATGTATCCTCGGTAATCCAATTATCATATGAAATCCTAGACAAGCCTTTTCACTGTGAGATCTTTCACTCAGTTTGTTTACAATCTTGGAAGAATTAGTCAATTTATTTTCTCTTTGGAGATCCAAGTTTATCCTAGACACTTCTTGAGTGAGTTTTCTTAATTTTTTTTATTGAAAAAATCATTCTTATACTGTTTAAGATCTAACTCAATCTTATTCTGATTTTCACTCTTTCACCTTTCCTTTTTTAGGAATGGTTAGTTTAAAAATTTTAGATTTAAGATTCAAATTTGATGAATCAAGTATGCAAACCTGCTTCTTTAGGGTTTTCTCCTTTGCATTTGCAGCATTGCAAGTTTTAAGATCAAAATAATCAAAATTTATACTTACAAAAGTATTGAACAGTTCATCCCTATCAGAGGTTACTTCTTGAAAATCATCAACCAAGGCACTCATTAAGAAAATAATTTTTCTTTTGAAAAGCGATGCAACTTTTCTTTAAACTCATGAATACTTACCTCAGAGCTATCTTTCTCTGCCTCAATGTTAGAGTCTCTAATTACCATGAAAGAAGTCTCATCATTATCTTCATCATCAGATTCTTCTAAGCCTGAACCCCAAGCATCCATCATAGTATATTCTTCCTTATCTTTTTTCTTAGCCTTCTCATTCAGTTCTTTATCAACTTTTTTCTTTTTTCACTCAATTTCCCATTATGCGCAATCCTAGATCATGTGATCAGTCTTGTCATATTTGTATCATCCAGCCTAATTTTTTCATTGAACTAATTTTTCTACTTGTTCCTTTCTTGTTCGATCCTTTTTTTAAGAACTTCTAGAATTTTTTTCCAAAAAGATACTTTTTCTTCATGTAGGTCAAATTCTTCACTATCATCTTCTTTCAAAGCGGTGATCTTTCCTTAACCACTTGCTCTTTTTTATGATCTCCCTTATTCATTTCATAGGTATTCAAATTACCAATTAACTCATTGAGGGTCATTCGTGTTAGATCATTGACTTCCCTTATAGCTGTGACATTAACATCCATTTGGCTTTTTGTAGAACTCTCTAAATTTTATCAACCCATTCTTTAGGAGTGAGAGCCTTTACTAAGGATGAAAAATCATAGACTAGAGATGTCAATCTAGCTGTCATTTCTTAAATTGACTCATTTTTCTTCATCCTAAAGGCTTCATTCATTGAATAGTAATGTAGTCCTGAACTATCTAACTTGACTTGTCACCTCAGGAGCATTCACTAAAGCATTCCAAACCTGTTTGGCAATGGTGCAGTTTGACACCCTATTATACTTAGCTGGACCTAAACAACATACAAGAATGTGTTCTTGGCCTTTGCATTTTTCCTGAGTGCAATAAGGTCTTCAGGAGTGAACTTACTTCTCACTTTTTTCACTTGTTCTCCATCTACCATTTTCATGGGAATTGTTGGTCCGTCAGTGATTATATCCTTTAAATTCATTATCCATACCTTGAATATACATTTTAAGTTAAGACTTCCACTAAATGAAGTGAGATCTATTAAACAGAGGTGGTCGGGTTGTTGACTGACCTTCACTGTGTCCAATAGGTGGTGTAGAGTTCATCATAATCTTATCTTAGGTGTTAACCTTTGCAAGGTAACCTGGCTCTGATACCTATTTTTATTCCACATGACCTATATCAGTTACTTTTAACTTAACCATTTCTATGCATGAAATAAGTTGCCTAACGTGATTCAACAAGCAATAAAAAAAGGTAAAAACACAATATTTTTATGTGAGGATTAATCCATGTGGTAAATTAAAGAGTTGGTGTTTGACTACAACACTTATATAAGCATGAGTGTAAATTGAAGAAGGAGTTTCACTTGAAGAAAAACTCTAAGGTATTATAGTTTTATAAAATGAGGAGTTTGATTTGAAGAAGAACTCTTTTGGAGAGTTGTGCTTATATAGAAAAAGTGCAATTCAAAAGTTCTCACGCACATATAACGCAAAAGGAAATTGGAAAATTTACTTAGTTGTATTCCATTTAAATACTGAAGGACCACATTGTTGGACCTGGTCTTAGTACTAAGTTAGATAATAAGTCTCAGCCTACATATATTAGGAGTTTGTTATTGAGTTGTAATGTTGATTTAATCTTTGCTTAGTGTAGTATACTAATTTAGGATCATTATCTTCAATTTGGGGGAAACTCAAAGACTTGGGATCACATACCTTGGGGGTGATTTTTTTAGGAATTAGAATTTATAATTCCTAAAGTTACATAGGATGTAATCTTTTTTTAATGTCTCATTATGATATAGTGAAGTTGGAGTTAAATCATGTAGAGATATAGATCATGATTTTTACACTCCTTTGTGAGGACGTTCTTGAATATAGGAATTCCTCAAGCTTCAGCAGTGCTCTGAGGTCAATTAATATGAAGAAGATTAAGATACATGCAACCACGTTAGAATAGATAAATCTCCCACTTCCTCTACATAGTTAATCTGCTAGGGTTCCCAACACCCTAGTCATGGAAATTAGCCGCTCATATTCATGCAACAATCCATGATAATCAATAAATAAAACACATGTAATTTATAGTACAAGAATAAGAAGAAGAAAATCCGAAGTCTTCAATTGAATAAAAACCCAAAAATCTTAAAAACAATATCTCAATGCTCCAAGTAATGTAAAAGTGCATAAAAGTGTATTAAAGAATGTAACCTAATAAAGGAATAACCCTAAGATACTTATAGTATCTCAAAATAACCTAGAAATCCTAATTAAAATAAAGTAGAAAAAATATGTCGGCAAAAGGTATGACTCGCGTCATCCATTCATAAGGTATTCTTACGAGTCGTATAGTGCTATTCGTATGCTCTCCAGTAGCTAATCTCCTGGGCTTCAACTTTCTATTATCCTTATGACTCAGCCTCACGAGTCGTACCTGGACCATACAACCCGTGGTCTTCACTCGTTACTACCTGGGAATTAATCTTTCCAAGCTATGGACACTGGTATCTGTACGATTTATCCTTATGAGTCTTACTCAGATCTTCTAACTCATCTTCTTTTGTGACTTCTATTCTAAATGACTGTCTGAGTTTTTATTTTCATTATAGTTTCTTGTCACGACCCGTATCAATAACTTATGGTTCGTACTCTCTAGTCGTATCTTCTCTTTAGTTAACTTCTCAGTATGGCTTTAGTTACTATCTTGCTTACGAGTTCACCTACGAGTTGTATGTTATGTTGATGACTAGTATGTTGACTCGTAAGATGAACAGACTTTATGTTTTTTTGAGCATTTTCTTCTAATTTCATTGCACAACCATCATTCACCTGTAACAGCCATAAAACCACATCATATATACAATAATAACCTAAGCCAAGAATAAATTCTTTGTTTTAAGCATCGAAAGTGTAGTGTTTCCACAACACATAAATGAACAATTTCACAAATATGTAGAGGTCATGCCATTATCAAAGACAAAATCATCAAATTTAGGGTTCAACCATAACCCCTCAATTAAATCACACCATTCCCATGCACCCACATGTGCAAAACCATAATTAAAACATGCATAATCACAATTTGAACCATATAAAACAATATTTAGTGAAATGCATTCAAACCTCTCAACTTTGGTTTCAAACAACCATTAATGATTCATGAACAATGCTTAAAACATATGCTTTTAGTAAACTAATAGTGAGGGAAGAATCACGTGCCTGAATTATGAAGATTCACGGAGAGAAATTGACTCTTGAACCCTTAGATGGCCACTTTGGAGAAACCCTAGCCAATTTTGCTTGAGAGAATTTTAAGAGAGTAAAGAAGATGTTTTGATCTTGCAAAGTGTAGAATAAATGTCCCAAAGTGTTTTAGGGACATGGGGCCTTAAGGGTTTTAAGTGGGTAATGTCCAAAGTTCCCCTAACTAAAAACTGTAAAAAGACCGTCCTTGGTTATAAGTCGATCCATCGACTCGTCACAACATCATATGACTCGTAGCCATGAGTTGTATCTTAAACACTAAGTTGGACACCCATACACTGTCCATCTTACGACTCCATGATCCCACTCGTGACCTGACCATATGACTCATATGGTCTAGTCTTATCCAAGATAGAACCCAAAGGTATTAGACACTGGACAACATACGACTCAACACTACCACTCGTAACATGGTCTTACGACTAGTAATGAGTCACTCGTACTCAGAGCAGAACTTAACCAATTAAATTCTGGGTTGGTTACGACTTAGGTCCTAGACCCGTAACCACACCATACGACTCGTATGATGAGTCGTCAAAGGGTAGTGAGCTCAAGGCTCAAGGAATTTTCAAGGACCAAAATCTGGGGTATTTCAGTCTCCCCTCTTAGGATCATTCGACCTCAAATGATGGGACAAGGCATTAACTAGCACGATTAAACCCCAAACATCTCTACTCTCACCTTTAACTAAGTTAGAAAACAAAGATGCCAAGAAAATCAATTTTTCCTTTAACAAAGGCAAAAAACAAAGATGTTAAGAATGCATACATACCTCAAGTACAAATGTTTGAAATAGGGAATAGGAATGGCTACTTCGACTCCGTGTCCTCCTTGACTTCCTAATTATTCTCCTCGAACTTTTCGTTCCACCATAGAACCTTTAGCGAAGCCACATCCTTCATCAGCAACTGACAGACTTGTTGATCCAATATCCTCATCAAGAGCTCCTCATAGGACAATAAATCCAAAACACCAATGTTCAGGAAACAACCAACGAAGGATCACCCACGTATTTCTGCAACATGAACACATGGAATATCGGATGAACAGTACTCATGTTGGAGGGAAAATCCAACTCATATGCAGCATTACCAACCCTTCTCAAAACCAAGCATTGGCTAATATATCGGGGACTGAGTTTCCCCTTCTTTCCAAACTGCATTACTCCCTTCATGGGAGACACCTTTAAGAAAACCCAATCTCTAACCTCAAACCCAAACTCTCTTCTCCTTACTTCCGCATAGGACTTTTGGTGACTTTGGGAGGTCTTAAGCCTATCCCGAATCACCTTCACCTTTTCCATATCTTGGTAAACCAAATCTGATCCAAAAATCTCTGCCTCACCAACCTCGAACCACCCAATAGGAGATCTACACCTCCTACTGTACAATGCCTCAAATAGAGCCATACCAATGCTAGAATGGTAACTATTGTTATAGGCAAATTCAATGAGAGAAAAGTGGTCATACCAACTACCACAAAAGTAGATTACATAAGCTCGTAGTATATCTTCCAAAGTCTTAATGGTTATTTCCGCTTGACCATCCATCTATAGGTGAAAGGAGGTGCTAAGGATCACTTTAGTCCCCAAACCAGACTAAAAAGAGCAGCTAAAATGAGATGAGAAATGAGTACCACGATCTGAAATAATTGAGATAGGCACACCATGAACTTCTTGCGTTCTCCTGAAGGAGCAACTTTGTGTAGTCCTCGACAGAATAATTAGTCCTCACTGGCAAAAAGTAAGTACACTTAGTCATCCTATCCACGATGACCCAAATATAGTCACACTAATTCCGTGTATAAGGAAGGCCGATGATGAAATCCATATTAATTATCTCCCATTTAGACACTAGTAATTCAATATCTTATATTAGCCTACCGGGCCTCATGTGCTCCACCTTCACTTGCTGACACACCATACACTTAGCCATGAAATTGGCTACATCTCGCTTCATATTATTCCATTAATAAATATCCTTAATATCATGATACATCTTTAATGAACAAAGGTAAATCCTATACCGTGACTCATGGGCCTCATCCAATATTCTATCTCGCATCCCATCAACATTAGGAACACACAACCTCTTCTGGTACCTTAAAATACCATCAATACCGATCTTGAAGGCCATCACCTTTTGCTTACCAACCTCATCCTTGATCTTCATCAAGAGAGAGTCTAATACCTATTTCTTCTTTATTTCATCCCTAAGAGATGATTGTGCCACCTGTTGCACAAATACACCACCATCCTCAGAGTCTAAGAGATAAACTCTAAGGTTAGCCAAACGGTGAATATCCTTCACTAATTCCCATTTACCCTTATCCATATGTGACAAACTACCCATTGACAACCTGCTAAGAGCATTAGCAACCATATTAGCTTTACCTGGATGGTAGTGAAGGCTCATGTCATAATCCTTAAGCAACTTAAGTTACCTCAATTACCTGAGATTAAGCTCTTTCTGAGTGAACACGTACTGTAGGCTCTTATGATTAGAAAAGATATCAACATGGACCCCATACAGATAATGACGCCAGATTTTTAATGTGAACACTATAACTAACAACTCTAAGTCACGAGTCGGATAGTTCTTCTCATGAACCTTTAACTATCTATAGGCATAAGCAACCATCTTTCCATGCTACATCAAAACACAACCCAAACCAACTTGAGACGCATCACAATAGACGACCAAACCCTTGGTGCCTTCAAACAGAGTGAAGACCGGAGCTAAAGTCAACTAATCTTTTAGTTTCTCAAAGTTACCCTAGCAAGCATCAGACCATAAGAACTTTACTTTCTTCTGAGTCAACTTGGTTAATGGGGCAACAATAGAAGAGAAAATTTCCACAAACCTTCTATAGTAATCGGCTAAACCCAAGAAGCTCCGAATATCGATTAGAGTCGTAGGTCTAGGCCACTTATTAACCAAAGCAACCCTCTGAGGATCCCTCATAATCCCCTCACTAGACACAACATGACCCAGATAAGTCACAGCATTCAACAAAAACTCACATTTAGAGAACTCAGCATACAACTGTTGATCTTTCAAGGTCTACAACACAAGGCAGAGGTGATCGGCATAATCCTTCTTACTCTTAGAGTACACTAAGATGTCATAAATGAAAACAATCATGAATGAATTAAGAAACTGATGGAAGACCCTATTCATCAAGTCCATGAATACCGCAGGGGCATTAGTCAAACCAAATGACATCATCAAGAACAAAAAATGTCCATACCGAGTATGAAAAGTTATTTTAGGGATATGTATCTTCATTATTTTTAACTGATGATACCCAGACCGAAGATCGATCTTAGAGAAGAATTTGGCACGTTGAAGATAATCAAAGGGATCATTAGTTCTAGAAAGTGGATACTTATTCTTTACCGTCGCCTTTTTCAGTTGTTGATAATCAATACACATTCGAAGGGAACTATCCTTCTTACAAATAAACAAGACAGGTCTACCCCACGGGGACACACTAAGACAGATGAAGCCCTTGTCTAAGAGATCTTTCAACTGCTTCTTGAATTCCTTCAAATCAACTAGAGCCATTCTATATGGGGAAATAGAGATAGGATGAGTGTACGAAATAAAGTCAATCCCAAAATCAATACCACTATCGAGAGAAACACCGAGTAGATCATAAAGGAAGAATTCAGGAAACTCATTTACCATAGAAACAGAATATAAGGAATGGCCTTCAGAGTTAGAGTCTTTAACTCGTGCCAAATGATATATACAACCCTTGGAAATTAACTTTCGGGCTTTAATATATGATATGAATCTTCCCTTAGGCGCTAGGGAACTTTTCTCCCATTTAACAATTGGCTCATTAGGGAATTTAAACATGACCTTACGGGGTCCGACAGTCTAGAGAAGCATAGCACGAGTGCAACCAATCCATCCCTAATATGACATCAAAATCAACCATGTCTAATTCAAACAGATCCACGAAAGCCTCACAACCGCCCACAAATACCACACACCCGTATAGACTCTTCTAGCAACCATAGAGTCACCCACCGAGGTAGAAATAGAAAAGGGGTTCGATATACACTTAGGACCGAAACCAAAATGCATATCCACAAATAAGGTCATATAAGAGAGAGTGGGACCCAGATCAAGTAAACAATACACATTATGGAAAAAAAGTTTCAACATACTAGTCACAACATCCAGAGATGCCTTGGACTCCTGATGAGTACTGAGAGCATAACTGCAGTTTTGATTGGTGCTGGAGCCAGAAGTGGCACCCTTTGGTGCAGGAGCTAATGAAGAGGCAATAGGAACCTTATTTTCCCTAGAAGAAACTCTAGAGGGACAATCCCACTGCATATGTCTGATCTGACCACACATAAAATATTAATTCCTCCCCTTCTCGCACTGACCATGATAGTTTTAACCACAGAATTTGTAAGAAGGCTAGGATGTTGGTGATTGGACCCCACTGGCCTTATATTTGGAACCTTGTGCCCTAGAATCATCACCGCTCTAAAAACTTTAGTCACCAGATGGCTTTTCATAAGGAGCACTAGCTGTCAAATAGGAGTTAGGACTCCTCCATCCCTTCTTCTTAAACCACTTTCCACTCTGCTGTTGGCCTCCACCCTGTTCTGAAAACCAAAATTTCTTACTCTACCTCTCCCCTATCTTTGCTTGATTTTTCTTTTCTTCCTCAACCTATTGCATAAACACAACCAATCTAGAGAAATCTATGTCCTTGTTTAACAAGGCAGCCTTACTCTCAAGAATCAACTCACGGGACAATCCAGAAGCAAACTTACGCATTCTAGCCCACGTACTAGACACCAACTAAGGAGCATACCTAGCAACTAATGAAATTTAAAGGCATGCTCCTTGACTGCCATTCTTTCTTATTTCAAGTTAAGAAATTCTTCTGCCTTCGCCTTCCTCAACTCCTGAGGAAAGAAGCAACCCAGAAATGCACTAGAGAAATCATCCCACAAAGTAGAACTAGCATGTTCGCCTCTCAACTGTTCCCACTCTTTATACCACTTCTATGCCACTTCTTTCAACTGATAGATAGTAAAATCTACACCTTTAACCTATAAAGAATGCATAATCAGGAAGATTTTCTCCATCTATCAATGAAAATTTGAGGATCCTTCTCAACCTTAGTGATAGTAAATATAGGAGAATGCCACCTCATAAATTGGACAACTTTATAGCCTCAGACGAACCCATTGTATCACTAGAAGGACTCGATTGTTATGACTGATATATCACCAACTGGTTAATAGGTTAATGGAGAATCGAAACTCAACATTAGTAATATCCCCATGAAGCAACTAAGTATGATTGTTTCCCCCAAGAATAGTGACTATGGGGACAGGTGGGACTCCACGAGAACAGTCAGATATAGAAACCCTTCACCGGGTCTGGACCCCAGAAGTTGGATGAGCTCTATCCACATTATCCTCAAACGGGCTAGAAAAAGTTCCATGGACATCAGATCTTCTTGGAGACATGATCTGAAAGATGAACAGATGAAAATTAATAGGATTAAAGACCTTAAACTCTATATCCCAAAATTAAGACAACAAAAAAGAGAAATAATCCTAAATGTCTCATAGCCTCCCTCTTATAATTGTGGTGCGCTATACACGCATAAAAGAGACTCTACTTGACATGGATTTGTGGACACCCAATTGACCATGAACCTAGGCTCTGATACCACCTTTGTCATGACCCGAACCAAGGCCTAGCTGTGACGGGTATCTCAAGTCCCATGTGGACCAGAGATCACCCCTTTTACCTAACCGAACCAACACCAACATCCTCAAATATTAGATGAATTCCAAATATATAACAAGATAACATAAAATAAAACTAATAATAATTCATGATAAATCTATACAAACCACCGGTAATCGGACAACCATTCATCACCAAATAACCAACCAAACCACCCAAGTCAATAGTAATCCAACAAAGCCTCTACAAAATTGAAGGTCAATAAAATGTCAGGACATGCCTCCAACAATAACTAAAATCAATATCTAAAGATCGTCAGAACATGAAAAGGAATCCACAATATGAAGTAGGGTATTTCAAATGATGTAAGCTCACCACTTAATCTGACTCGCTAGTTGATCCCGAATCCAAGTCACTGAGTAGGAGATATGGAAGTATGGTCAGCTCCTACATCACGTAGGGATACAGTAGTTGAAGATGGTTAGCGGTTAGAGTTTTAGCATATAACTAAGGGATATAGGAATAAATAATTCCATGATAACAGTTCAAAACCAATACAGCGTTCAATGTATAATATTATATGAAGTATGTATATATATATAATACCACATACTGGAGTAGGGAGCAAGGCTTAGCATGAACTTTGAAAACCTTCACCTGGGTTGTGTAGCATAGCCATCATAAAATAAGGCACCCACGGGCTATATGGTCCCAGTTTTCCCCTAGTTGGAAGGTCCCCAGTGCATGTAGCCGCATGAACTAGAGAATATCCATATTTGTATATGACTTTATGGGGGACTTGAACCTCTCGGTATAGTCAAGGTTACTTTAGCACCAGTGTATACAATATGGGGGACTCGAACCTCCCATTCATATAACCAATACGGGGGACTTGAATCTCCTGATCATTTAGACACCCATATCAGCTAGCGCAATTTCTGGTGTTAGTCCTTTAGGACCTCCACTTTCACGGTCGGCTACACATCCCACTCTTAAGCCCATTTATTTAACGACATAATCATCAATCCAGTTACTTACCAAAGTCACCCCATTGGTATCATCATAACAACCCCACTTGCAAGAGTAAAACATGCCAAGACAATTATTACATTAGTTTGGGACTCAAACCCAATGTTCAAAAAAGAACAAAAATCAATTCGAAACTTTGGGACTCGAACTCCTGAGCCAACCAAACCCCTAAGGTTTCAATTTAATTTAATTTTGGTCATCAAAGCCTTTACAAAGTCCTTCATCAATCATTATCATGGTTATGCCAAAACCTTAGTTAAAAAACATATTTCAACTTGTCACAATATCATTCTCATTAATAATTTCACAAATAGGTTGAGGGCATGCCATTATCAAAGCCAAAATCATTAAATTTTGGGTTCAATCATAACCCTTTAATTAAATCACCATTCCCATGCACTCACATGTGAAAAATCATAATTAAAACATACATAATCACAATTTGAACCATAAAAAACAATATTCAATGATATGCATTCAAAACTCTCAACCTTGGTTTCAAAACAACCATTAATGGTTCATAAAAAATGTTTTAAACATATGATTTTAGTAAACTAACAATGAGGGAAGAGTCACATACCTGAATTACAAAGATTTACGGAGAAAAATTGACTCTTGAGCCCTTAGCTGGCCACTTTGGAGAAACCCTAGCCAATTTTGCTTGAGAGGATTTTGAGAGAGTAAAGAGCATGTTTCAATCTTTTAAAGTTTAGAATGAATGTCACAAAGTGTTTTAGGGATGTGGGGTCTTAAGTATTTTAAGTGGGAAATGTCCAAAGTACCCCCAACTAAAAACTGTAAAAAGACTGTCCTTGATTATGAGTTGACCCATCGACTCATCACCACATCATACGACTTATCACCATGAGTCATATCCTAAACAGTGAGTTGGACGCCCATACACTGTCCATCTTATGACTCCATTATCCCACTCGTTACTTAACCATATGACTCATATAGTCTTACAACTCATTGTAAGTCACTCGCACTCAAAGCAGAACCTAGATAATTACACACTGGGTTGGTTACGACTTGGGTCCCTAGACTAGTAACCACACCATATGACTCGTATGATAAGTCGTCAATAGAGCAGTGATCTCAAGGATCAAGGAATTTTCAAGGACTAAAATCCGAGGCTTTTCAAATATTGACTGCTATCAGTGATAGAATATGTTGCCTATTACTAAACTGGAGGACCTGATTGAGATACTGAAGAAGTGGGTTAAACTTGAGGATGAGCATCCTTGTTGCCCACTCTTACAGAGGGTAAATCCCTCAATATATTATTTGTCTTCCCACATCCAAAACATCCTATCCTGCTTACCAAACACTCACCCCAATGATTTTTACCACATCTCTTACAGGATGGATAATTAGATCCCCCATAACATTATCGTAGGATCTGGTGGTCGATGCTCTACCCCATTATTCCTACTTAGTACAGGGTGTGGTGGAACTAGATGAAGATGGTGTAGGTTCTAACAAACATCTCTAAACTAAGAATGATTTCCCCTTCCTAACTTATGCAGACTATACTCAAGTTGCCCTGTCCTAGCCTTTTTAGTTTCCTTTTCCTATTTTTTTAATTTTTTAGCCTCAATCTGCTGAGCATGAGTCAAAAACCAAGCAATATCCATCTTAACTAAACATAGCAGTCCTACACTACTTGACCACTAAGTCAAATACCCAGTGATAAACTTACTCATACAAGCCCTGGGATCTGGCAACAACTCTGGTGCATACTTTGAAAGCTGAGTGAACTTGAGGCAGTATTCTTTCACAGATGCAGAACTCTACTTAAGGTTCAAAAACACCTCCACCTTAGCCTCCCTTATCTCATGATGAAAGAACCTGTCTAGAAAACCTGTCTAAAATATATTCCAAATCATTAGAGTTGCATGTTCACCCCTACCTTTTTTCCACATGGTAACCCAGTCATAAGCAACATATGTCAGTTGGTAAGATGCCAATTCCAAAATCTTCTCTTTTGTGACATACATAATCTAATTAATTTTCTTTACCACATCAATGAAAAATTATGGATCCTCATTCACCTTTGAACCAAAGAAATCTAGTGGATTCATTCTTAGGAAATCTCAAGTTTTAGCTGTAGCTAAGTAACAATTTTGCTAAATTAGGTCAGCCACTGGCTTATTACCCTAATCATTAACATTTACAACCTGATCTAACACCTAAAAGGAAACTCAAAACTCGACATGGGAGACATTATCATTCAAAGGGTCTGTAGGTGGTCATGGCGCTGGTTGGATCCCATTTTTATGGGCATAAGCTCTGCAAGGAAGAATTCTCTCACACGAAAGCATGGGTTATAGAAGATAAAGGTAACTTCAAAGAATCATAAAATCATTAAAGAAGGGATAGTTTCTAATTCATCTTGTAGCCTCTCACTCATAAATATGGCACGCTTCACACCCATAATCAAGACTCTATGTAACATAATGTGCGAGCCTATGCTAAAATATTTGAAGCTTTTAACTCTAAATAATTGCAAGGTCTTAAGTAACTTTAGTTGTTTTTTATTAGTTTACTTTGATTTTGCAGTAAATGTAGAGATGAAGGGGAATCACCAATAAAGGAAGAAAAAAGCCTGAAATCTGAAGCAAATAAAGGACTAAGTGTGGATGACGACATCCATGGAACATCGTCAGCCTGGTGACAAGCGTTCAAGGATGTTTTCAGCCTTAAACAGAAGATAAAAGTTGAAGAAAGTTTTGTGAAGACAGCCATGACACGTCGTCAAGATGGTGATAGACTGTCATCATCGTCGTCAGCCTTAAGAAGCAAGATCCAAAAATGCAGAGGAGTTGACGACATCCATGATAAGCCGTCAGACTCCTGATAAGACATCACTAACGTCGTCGTTTATTCTGAGAAAAAACTTAAACTTCTATTTTTTTTCCTTATTTTAAGGTTTTTAGATATACAAAACTTATCAATCAACATACTTTGTAATAGATGATTTCTCTCTCTCTCTCTCTAGACCAATATTTTGGGAGTTTTATCTTGTGAATCAATTCAAGTTATACTTTTTTGGATCATTATCATAGTTGTAAGATAATCTTCTCAATTATGAATTCAATTTGTGTACTTGTTTCTTGCATCATGAGTGGCTAAACCTCATTAACCTTAATTAAGGGATCTAGGGTTAGGTCATGAAGAGGTGCTAAATACTTAAAATTCAATAGGTGTTAGGATTTCTTGATAATTCTGAGATTTTAATTGATGTCTGTTGGTTGCAAACAGCAGGTATACCTACTTTGATTTGCTTGAGAAAGAAATCATAAACAATAGAAAGTGAATTATCAATAGAGACTCGAAAATACTTTATTTAATAATCAGTGTTGTAACTAGGTTGATTAACCTGAGGTAAAATCTGGGAAGTCAATAGTGATTCCCTAAGTTCGACAGGATTAGGAAATTAGACGCTTAAATAGGTCGAGAGACATTTAAGCATATCATCGATAAAGATAGCTTGTTATCCAAACCACCGTGAGAATCTTGAGTGACCTTTAGCATCTGTCACGTACCGTAAGACCTAGTGAACATAATTCT
The DNA here is from genome assembly GCA_030864215.1 of Capsicum pubescens. NCBI lineage: Eukaryota > Viridiplantae > Streptophyta > Magnoliopsida > Solanales > Solanaceae > Capsicum > Capsicum pubescens. The sequence continues at coordinate 113,779,697 of CM061544.1, forward strand.
GGTCATCATATAAAATCTTGGTTACAAACATCAAAATCAAAGTGTCAAACAATTACTTGTGAAACTTAAACCCCCATTTCAGGAAACATTAAACTATCAGTGAATTAAATCGCAACCGACTTGAGTTCACACCTTATTCCTTGTGAGATTCAACCCAACCTAGTTGGGTTTTATATTGACGATGATCGCTTACACCCATTCAAGAGTGTAGTTTGAGTGTTATAAAAAATGGCGCCGTTGCCGGGGAATACGGTTGTAAACTAAAAGTTTGTGTGAGCTAATTGATTGTTAGTTTAGTTTCCTAGATTTACATTTTTTTGTTGTTTTTGTTTATTACTGGTTCTTTGTTGCTTATGACAAAAACAAAAAGTTTCAGAGAACCATTATTGTCAATTAATCCAGAACCTCAGCTAATCGAGAGAATGGCTGAACAATAGGAGGCGGAAAGATTAGCTGATTTGGACAAAGCTTAGGTGAACTTAAAGAACTAAGGTCAACAAGTACGTCACCCGAACCATGATGATGAAGACTTGGGTGATGAGGAATTACTGAATCCTCAAAACCCAAGGTGAGCTGAGCAAATTGCTGCACTAGTGCAGTGAAATTTTGACATAAACCGTCAAATCAGAGAAAGGTATGGTCAACAGCCTGTCCATTATGAGGTTTATGAAAATGATGAAGGAATGGATGGAGCAGGTGCAACGGGTTCTATCATTCCTCCACCGTTGGCACCTGGTGCAAAATTTAGCATAACAAGTACTATGATTCAACTCTTGAATCTGAAAGGGTTGTTTGGATGCTTGCCTGGTGATGATCCGAGCATGCACTTGGTGAACTTCATCATCATTTGCAAATCTTTTGATAATCTGGGAGTGAGCCAGAATGCGATCCAGTTGAGATTTTTTCCATTATCTCTATTAGAGGAGGCAACAATGTGGTTAAATGAGCTGGAGTCCGATTGTATAACCAATTGGAGACAGTTGAAAGAGGCGTTCCTAGAACGATTATTTCCACCCTCCAGGAAGGTACAGTTGAGGGATGAAATCAGTAACTTTAGGCAACTTCCAACTGAAGCCTTGTATAAAACTTGGGAGAGATTCAAGAAGAAGCTGGCACAATGTCTGAACCACAAGATGACAGACTTGTACTTGATAGAGACTTTATGCAGAACTTTTAACTCTGTGACAAAGCCAATTATACACAATATTGTAGGTGGTTTGTTCATTGACCTCTCTTTTCTAGAGGCTTCAGATATGTTGAATAGAATGACCAAACAGAGTCGGGCCTGGCATAACAGGGATTCTGTGGTTGCGATCTTGACTATTTCTATTGGTATAATCGTGGAGAAGCACAGAAGAGATGAGGAGAGAGACCAAGACATGGCCCATTTGAAGACACATATGAACTTGCTGACCAAGCACTTGTTTTCAGGCAAGACTAAAAAAAGTTAAGGCTGTGGAGTATCAGTGCACTGTTGCTACTAATGCAGATGAAAAGGGAAACTATGTGAGTAATCAGAGGGGTTTCTGAGGCAATAGCCAAGGGAATCAAGGTCAGAATTTTTATGACAAGCTTGATTATAAAGATAGGGAGAAAGGACACTGGAGAAGCAATAATGATAGGGGTGGTTTGTATGTTCCTCCTAGAAGTCGAGATACTGCATTAACTAGCTCTGGTAAGATGTCCATGGAGGACATGATGGAAAAATTACTGAAAGGAGTTGAGGCTACCAACTCAGGGGTAACTACTATGAAGAGTGAATTCTCTACCCTAAGTCAGTTGGTTAGTTCACACTCCACTTCTATCAAGAAGTTGGAGCAGCAGATGAGCCAACTTTCCACAACACTGAACCAAAGAAAAAGTGGTACTTTACCTAATGATATGGTTCAGAATCCGCAGAATGATGGCTCATGTATGGAGATTACCACTAGGAGTGGTAAGATATTACCTGGCCCTTCTGTGGGTAACTCTGTAGATGATGAGGTGATTATTGATAAATTTGAAGAAAGTAATCTAGTGGAGTCTGATAAGCTGGATAGTTCTGTTGACTCTTTGGAGAAGAAAAAAGAGAAGGGAGAGGAAATGGTGTTTAAAACTATCCCTAGACCACCACCTCCCTTTCCTCAACAATTGAAGAAGAAGGCTGATGATACAAAATTCAGCAAGTTCTTGGCAATCCTCAAGCAATTGACAATTAATGTGCCTTTGGTTGAGGCACTTGAGCAAATGCTAGGCTACGCAAAGTTCATAAAAGACCTTGTAACCAAGAAACGGAAGGTTAACCATGAGCCGGAGGACAATCTTCTCCATTGTGGCACTATCTCTACAAAGTCTTTAGTGCAGAAAAAAGAAGACCCAGGAGCATTTACCATCCCGTGTACTATTGGCCCCCTAAAGTTTACAAAAGCACTATGCGATCTGGGAGCCAGTATAAATTTAATGCCACTGGTTGTGTATAAGAAATTAGGTTTGGGGGATCCTACCCTAAAAAATATGTGGTTGGTAATGGCAGATAGGTCTGTGAAGAGGCCTGTGGGCATACTGCATGATGTTTTGGTAAAGGTAGCCAATTTTGTTCTGCCTGCTGATTTTGTGGTCTTAGATTGCGAGGTGGATTTTGAAGTGCCTATCATCTTGGGTAGGCCGTTGCTCGCACTAGGAGAGTGCTGGTATACAAGGAGATGAACGAGATAAATTTTAGGTTCAACGACAAAGAAGCACGCTTCAAAATACACCCATCCATGATTCAGCGAAAAGAGATGAGTGTTTTCTCAATCATTGACGTCTTCTATGATGATGGTAAAGGGGTATCAACTGGTTGTCTTGGCAAAGCCTGAGTAGTCAAGATAACCAAGTCGTGTCGCGATAGTAAATCAGGCGCTATTGGGAGGCAACCCAAAGTTTTTATGTTCAACCAAGTGTTTTTACTTTTATAATTAGGATTTAGAACAGAGAATGTGGAAAATGAGGAGGTCAACTGAAAGGTCATGACGACATTCATGATAAGCCTTCACGACTGTGATAGCTTATCATAATTATCGTTAGATAGGTCAAGCTTGAGGCATTCTCTGTTAAGGGTAACGATGTTTGTGATAGGATATCATACTCTTGATAAGCCATCACAAATCATCGTCAGCCCAAATCCTTAAAAGCTGAATTATGGGCTCAGTTTAAAACAGATCCAACCCGGCCCAGCTTGAAACCTTTTCAATTTTTTGCTAGTTTTATTTCTTTTTCTTTAGTTTATTTATTTTCTTAGTTAGATTATTTCCTACTTTTTTCAAAACACTCCGAGAAAACAAGTTCCCTTGTGTGTGGGTTTGAACTTCACAATCAAGAAATTCTTCCTACTTCCTACTTCCTCTTGTGCGTGTAATCAGATTAAGAGCTCCTATTAGGTATATTCTAACTTTAAATCTTCTCTTCTTGTGGTAAGTGTGAGAAATATGATAACCCAAGTCCCCAAGATGATTGAACCAAGTTCAACTTGGAAAGGAGCTAAAATCGCACCTAGGGTTTGCTGTGCAGGCCCAAGGTTTAAAAAGACAGCTCACAAATTGGAATTCAAGTGGATTTTAAGCAATAATAGGGACCAAAAATTGAGTTAAAATCAAAAGTGGATTATGATAAGAGCTAATTACATCCATGATAGTCTATCACAATTATGACGGCTTATTAGGAATGTCGTCAAAGGCTGACAAGAATGAAGTTGTTTCTATTTAGAAATGACGACATTCGTGATAGGCTATCACAATTGTGACGGCTTATCATAAATGACGTCAAAAGTTGTAAAAAAAATTGAAGGTTCTGTCTAAGGTTGACGACAATTGTGATAAGCTATCACAGTCTTGATGTCTTATCAAGAATTTTCGTTACACCTGGAACCTGAAGCATGAATGAGCTTAATTGATTAATGTATTTGTGTTTGTTCTCTTGAGGGTTGACTAATGTTCTTCTATTGTCTCCAAGAACTTTACAATGGAACCAAAAAGAAAGAGTCCCACAGCACCAAAGAAAGTGGGCAAAGAAAGTGTACGTCATAAGCTCATCAATGAGGAATTTGATTACGAGGAGGAGGAACCCTTGCTCAAGAAGCAAAAGAAGAAGCCAAGTCCGAAGAAACCTTCACCACATCGACCCATTGAAGAGGAGGATAGTGATGACACTGAAACAACAACAACTTCTGAGCAAGAGGTTTCTAAACAACATAAGTCTAAACATGCTGAATCTGAAGAAGGGGAGCAGGAAGGGTCTGAGGAGTCTGAGTCTGAGGAAACAGCATCGAGGTCCCCATCCACTGATCAACAAGATGATGAAGAGTCTCTATCTCGGGGAACACTTATCAAATGTAAGAACCCTGAAGTGCGAGACAATGCTAGATGGAAGATTCCCAGAGAAGAAAGCATCTACACTTCTGGGCTTCACGGAAATGACAGAAGAAGAGCTAAGAGGCCACTTTAGGAAGAAAAGTTGATTTTCACAAAAGGGCTGAGCAGGTACCCGAAAGTAAAATAGAATTTCCAAGAGTATGGATTGGGGTGGACCACAAAAGGAGGAGGATCATTTTGTCCTGCACTAGTTCGAGAGTTCTACACTAACTACTAGGCTCAATTAGAAAATATGTGCAGGCCAGGTGAACGAGTAGCAGACCAGCCCCTGTCGGATAGAGTTCAGGTGAGGGGCGTGAGGGTTGATTTCTCGATCAGAAACATCAACAGATTCTTACATGGACTTGACTTAACTCCTCAGGCCACTTCATCATCATTATATGCTCTGATTAAGAACTGGGAAAAATAGCATCTGTGGTTGGCCAACATCATAGCTGACGGAGAACCAATATGGGTGACAAACCCAAATAAAAGAATTTGTAAGTTCTCTTTAACTCAGGAGGTGAAGTTTTGGTAGGGTATAGTGCGTGTCTAGTTGATGCCCACTGAGGAAGACAATATTCTGGGTGATGACCGAGCCATTTTAGTAGCAAGTATGGTACAACAGCTCCCCTTGAACTTTGGGGAAATCATTGCGGATGAGATGAAGATTAGGATGTGGAGAACCAACACTACTTATCATTTCCTTATCTTATCACAGACTTATGCCGAGCTACTAATGTGCCAAAGATTGCAGGAATCGATGATGATGTTCCTACCCAAAAGACTCACAACCCCATATGATTAGATGAGAATCAGCTGAGATTGAGACTTGATAGAGGTGCAGAGGTAGCATCAGACCCTCCAGTTATAGATGCAGGAGCAGCACCTCAGGTGGAAGTGCAAGATTCAGAGACTGGGCAACCAACTTCCTTAGCACAGGCAGTTTCAGTGCCTGAAGGGGTGCCAAACCCCTTAGTTCCTATAGCAGCAACAGGGTTTTCATTTCATCCATTTGATATTAGAAAAGTGGTTAAACAAGCCAAGGGGTGTGAGGTGCAGCTGCTTGCCTTTGCCAAACAGTTTGTTGCTGCAGTTGATAAGAGAATTAAGGTTGCCCTTGATCCTTTTGTGACTTTTCCTGAGCGGGTTGCATATTTGGAGAACCAATTTGATGCACGGGAAAGAGAAATATCAGGAGCTGATCTAGCTAAATTCATAGAGGCATTAGATAAGTTAAAGATAGATATTGGGGTATTGCAGCAGCACCAATTTATGATGCCAATAGGGTCGGCCATGCATGAATCTGAGGAAGAAATCCCAATTCTTGACCTCACTGAAGATTCCCCAAAGAAAAAATAAAGAAAAAGGGGGAAAGAAGGGAAAGGATAAGAGAGAAGAGCCATACAGTGAGGAAGAAAGAAAAGTGAAAAATATGGCAAAAAAAGTCCTAAAAGGAGGAGTTGAAAAAAGCAAGAATGGAGTCCCTGGCTGATACTGAGAAATGGAAGGCAACCATCCGAGCTAGGGCTGCAGGTGCCTCATCTAGCAGGGCTCCAACCACTGCAAAGCTATATGCTCCCGATGGAGAGAAGACAGCGAATGATGTAGTAGCAGGATCGGAGACCTAAGATTCATGTGCTTGATTGCCTTAAGGTATACCCTAACCCTTAGAGCAATTTATTTTGATTTTAGGTTGAGGGTGTAGGGTAGGTTGTTGTTGTAGCATATTTTGTATATAATTAGGAGTAATACAAGTACTTGAGGCAGTTAGCTTATTTTGTGATTTTTGAGTACCTCTCCAGTGGTGTGATATATTGTATACTGTGTGAATTGCATCCATTTGTGACCACTATGCATCTTTTTATGGTATTAGTCTAGCAACTGAATAACCTTTATTAAACAAGTACATGAACCGGATAGGTAGTGATATACAGGATACTTGTGTGCCATGTATGTGTAAGGTCTTACTCAGTTCCCTTTGTGTGTTGAATCTAGAACTTGCCTGGTTAGTCTTTCCATGGTCATAGGATAGGAGTTAGGAAAAGATCATAGGTCGTGTTTGATTTTAGCCCATTTTAGCCTAAATGACCTTCCCAATGTGAAGAATATCTCTTGATCCCATTTTGAGCCTAATTAGCCTATTTCTTTCTTCGACACCTCTCACCTTCCCATTCACATCATAATGAACCTATTTTGGCCCTGGTCCTCCTTGGACACTATGTACCTTGACTTAGGCAAACAACCTAAGTTGAGGGTGGCAATCATAAGGGTGTGTGATTCAAAATGAGTATGAAGAGAGGAAGAATAAGAGAAATAAATAAATAAAAATTGGTGTGGTGAAAAAGGAATAAGAAAAGAGAAAGTTGTGTAAATGATGATAAAAAGATAATCGGATAAGTGAAAAGGCCACATCCATCTTGAGCATATGTGATCAATAAAAGAGAGGAAGAAAAGAAGGTTAAGAGTTGAAACCCCGAGAGTTTAGTGTAGTGTCAAGGAGGCGTAGTCACTCTAAAATACCCATGAATATCATACCATCCCCTGGCCTATGTTACAAGCTTAAGAAAAGCCCTATAGTGACCCTAACTGACCTATCTGAAGACTTGGTTACTAACTATAAGGGAAAGCCTATGACATTTGATATGCAATGTTTGGAACTTCATTCTGAGAGTGAGTCTTGTGTTTATCCCTGTGTTTAATCACGTGAATTCTGATATGAGTGAAAAAGGGATTTCTTTGTTGTGAGGGCACACTAGGTATGTTTCTAATCACTGAATTTCTCAGATAGTGTGATTTGGGTATAAGCTTTGTTGTTATTGCTGAGTTTGTTCCATATCTTGATCCATGTGAGTTTCATGGTTGTTTTCAATGATAGACACAGTTGCTCTTAATTTGACTGAAATTGGAGAAGGTGAATGTAGTCTGAACTGATATGAGTAGTTATCTGCCAAATTGTACTTTGTATACTCTTAGTTATATTATGGTTGCTTTAGGACAAGCAATTGTTTAAGTTGAGGGTGTTGATGTGCGATTCTATGCTAACACATTTGAAGCTTTTAACTCTAAATAATTGTAAGGTCTTGAGCAACTTTAGTTGTTTTTGATTAGTTTACTTTGATTTTGCTGTAAATGTAGAGATGAAGGGGAATCACCAATAAAGAAAGCAAAAAGCCTAAAATCTGAAGCAAATAAAGGACTAAGTGTGGCTGACGACATCCATGACACGTCGTCATCCTGGTGATAAGCTATCAAGGATACCGTCAACCTTAAACAGAAGATAGAAGTTGAAGAAATTTTTGTGACGACATCTATGACACATCATCAATATGGTGATAGGTCATTATTATCGTCGTCAGCCTTAAGCAGCAAGAACCAAAAATGCAGAGGAGTTGACGACATCCGTGATAAGCCGTCAGACTCCTGATAAGTTATCATTGACGTCGTCGTTTATTTCGTGAAAAAGCTGAAACTTATATTTTGTTTCCTTATTTAGGGTTAACTATTTAAAGCCTTGTTTTAGGGTTTTCTAGATATACAGAACTTATCAATCAACATACTTTGCAACAGATGATTTTTCTCTCTCTCTCTCTCTAGACCAATATTTTGGGAGTTTTGTCTTGTGAATCAATTCAAGTTATACTTTTTTGGATCTTTATCATAGTTGTAAGATAATCTTCTCAATTATGAATTCAATTTGTGTACTTGTTTCTTGCATCATGAGTGGCTAACCTCATTAACCTGAATTATGGGATCTAGGGTTAGATCATGAAGAGGTGCTAAATACTCAAGATTCAATAGGTGTTAGGATTTCTTGATAATTCTGAGATTTTAATTGATGTCTGTTGGTTGCAAACAACAGGCATACCTACTTTGATTTGCTTGAGAAAGAAATCATAAATAGTAGGAAGTGAATTACCAACACGGACTTGGAAATACTTCATTTAATAATCAATGCTGTAACTAGGTTGATTAACCTGAGGTAAAATCTGGGTAGTGAATAGTGATTCCCTAAGTCCAAGAGGATTAGGAAATTAGACGTTTAAAAAGTTCAAGAGATATTTAAGCATATCATCGATAAAGATAGCTTGTTATCCAAACCACCATGAGAATCTTGAGTCACCTTTAGCATCTGTCATGTACCATAAGCCCTAGTGAACATAATTTTGGTTATCTCATAAAATCTTGGTTACAAACATTGAAATCAAAGTGTCAAACAATTACTTGTGAAACTTAAACCCCCATTTCAGGAAACATTAAACTATCAGTAAATTAAATTACAACCGACTTGAGTTCACACCTTATTCCCTGTGGGATTCAACCCCAACCTAGTTGGGTTTTATATTGACGACGATCGCTTACACCCATTCAAGATTATAGTTTGAGCGTTATCATAGCACGGCTTGACAGACTACCTAGGACTCTTAAACCTTAAGCTAAGATACCAAGTTTTTAATGACCCCTAGATGTCACCTAGTGCTCAGGGATACAAGTAGCCCCAAAGATAATTCATGATATCTACCCAACAACTATGAATAATATGCTTAGAACATTAATAAAAACTGCATTTAATAATTTCATTTAAAAAGAGGTAAAAAATCTCAACCAAACACTATGAATTAAACATCATTGAACTTATGAAAATCTAAAGGAAATCAAATCAACTGACTATTCTTAAGAAGCCTCTAAGTCTACTAAAGAGCCACTAGGACAGACCCCACCTGACCCAAACTAAAAGCATAAAGTACGAACTTAATAACATTTGAACATCTAAAAGTAACCATAGACTTGACCCTTAAAACATGAGGACTTTCCAACTGATAAGATGTAGGAGGTGGTGATCGTGTCTAATCATACTGTTGCAGATGAGTACTAGAACCTACATTATGAAATTATGTAGCCACAAAAACATATATGTGGTCAATACTTCTGGAATGTACTGAGTATATAGGGGTGAATGTAATAAGTAAAAATTGATATAGATCAAAATCTTTAAACTTGCATGCTAAGTGTAAATAGACTTACCATGATTATGAATAACACTAAAAGTTGAAATGCCATAAAGCATAAAATGTAACGCAACATCTTATAGAATTCGTGAGTCACTACATTTAGTTTCTAAAATCATATTTTTCATGGGAGATTCTCTTAACCAACATAAACCATGCGAGCAATATGGATTCCAATGTAAAAAACTATCGAAAGGGCCCGATATACCTTTCCAGGACATAAGGCTAACTAGGGTGATCACTTATACATGTCCTTTTGGATAAGATAAATAATGAATGTACATGCCCATTAGGAAAAGTTGAATAATAACCTATCGTTCCACGTAGTTTATATAACAAGGATACGCTAAACCTCACTCCTCTGTGCTAGGTACTACTCTCAAATCATACTATTCCTCATAAAATATATGAAATTCACCTTAAAATAAACATATAAGTTGATAAGTCTAAAAACACAATATGCTTATATATCTAAATCATAATCATAATTACTTATGTGAATTTCATATCCCGTTGAGCTCATAAGATCAAATTTGAAATCAAGATCATACTGTAATAGCCTGTAATAGTAAATAGTAAGTCTAAGCTTCTTGTAAACTGAGTGAATCATGCTAAAATCACATACTTTTATCAAATTGTGGTACTTTTTCTAAGAATACTAAAATTCACTTCATGAGAATCACTATGCATGTAAAAACATGAGCAAACCATAAGTTTTCATGCTAAATATCTTTAATTCATAAAGGAACATCATAACTTCAAAATTATGTAAAGTGGGTATGAACCCTAATTCAAAATTTCATAAATTCAATTGTAAAAACAAAGCTTTGGGGAACAAGGATGAAAGTTGATCCTTGTTCAAACTCCACATACCTGAACATAATGAATTTCTTAGGGGAAACTTGAATTGAAGCCTTGAAAGTTTGAATTTTGAGGAAACCCTTCTTCCGTGTTCTTGAAAACTTTGGGAGAAGAGAAACAGTGTATTTTAATTTTATGAATGGGGAATATGTTTAGTACTACTTGTAGGATCAATTAAGACGTAAAATACCCAATTATCCTTGAAAAAACTGAAGAAAAAACTAAAATTTAACATCGCTACGACTATGAGTGTGGCACGCCCTTAATGCGGCAACCAGTAGGCATGGAACGCCCTTATTATTCCAGGCTACTAGTTTTTGCATCACGGTGTGACATGCCTCCGTGGCATGCCCTTATCATGGGCCCATACTATTACAGGGTCCCAAACTACCCTGACATTGTAATACCCCATACTTTTTCCTAGCTAATTTTATCTCAAAAATGTCTAGCATTAGCTTCTAAATTGAATGATGATTATTCCATGAGAAAGTTTTAAGATTTTCACTTTTTGTCATGTGGGAAATTCAATAAGTTTTCCATCGATATAAGATTCGCCCAAATCCGATAACCGGCTCAGAAGTTATGACTATTTCAAGTTCCCATCGTAAAATAGCGCCATATTGGTCAGTGGAGCACCGCTCCACAAGCTAAAATGGAAATTGTCCTTTTCCAGTGTCTCAGCGTAATTTCCTCCGCGTCGCGCCAAAGTTTCAGTTTGCAAAAGAAGGGGAAACGCGGTGGCTCCACGTCACGCCATCCCTCAATTTTCCAATTGTCAAATTCCAGTGACACGGCGCGATAGCACCGCGTCGCGCCAAGGGTCCAATTCGGGAAATTTTTACTGAAATTACAAGACACTTCCAGGTTTAAAAAGGTCAATTTTCCACCCCTATTTAAGCCCTTTAACACGTGATTCAGCCACTTTTCACCCAAAATACACTCTCTTCTCTCAAAAACCTCTCAAGAACAACCAAGGGCTTTTCATAGAAGATTCAGAATCAAGAATTTCCTCCGTCAATCTTCTCAAAATCATGAATCAAGGCATGCATAGTGTTCATTCATGGACTCTTTTCGTCCATGAAGCCCAAGAACCCCTTTTCTAAATTCAAGTTTATGGATTTTCTTATGAATTTCATGATTGGGCTGCTCTTGTTCATGTGGATAATGAGAAATTAAATTCTACTCCATGTTGGGTGATAAATTCGATATGGGTTAAATTATTATACATATAGATTCATGCAAACCTATGACTAAACCCTTGAATGATGAAATTAGAATTGAACCATGATGTTTATTTATTGTACAATGATGTTTACATGTACTATGCCTACAATATGTTTGATTGAATGTCTAAATAAAGGAAAAGTGCCTAAATAGCATGATACCATGAAATCCCCATGTATGTACAAGTTTATGCTTATCACCTATTTGATGAAATGCTTCAATAAATGAATTATAGAGTATGGTGATTACTATGTATTCAAGAAGTTATGCTTTATCAGTTTCTTTCCATCAAGTCCTGGGGGTACTTGTGCCCGACAATTTAGTTGTGTGCCTAGAGCCATGTTATGTTTTCATGATACTCTCAGTCAAGCTATGAATCCTTAGACTTCATACAATCTTATGACTTAGGAAATCTCTATGATCTCATGAACTCAGTCAGTTGTGAGATATCAGTAGTATTTTATCAGTCAATGGGATTCAGTAACTCAGCCTATGTTCAGTTCAGTAAATTATGTTCAGTGTCTATTTAGATGGGAGTAGAAATTAGCACCGAGTGAACCCAAGGATGGGAACACACACTATCAAATGAGGGTGTAATCCTTAAAAGTCATCCTTGCATTCCAGAACTATGTAGCCGGCATAGATTGAGACATCAACAATATCCAATGAGGGTTGATGAGGTGGATAAGCACTTTCAAATAAGGGACCTACCATTCTCGTATAGGGGACACTATCAGATGAGGGTCGCACATAGCTTATCCTTACCAGTGGCGCGGTATTGACACCCTTCCAATTGGGGTTACAGATTGGACCCCAACTCAGCCATAATGGCATATCAGGGGTATGTCAGTTAGATAACTACTTCCCACAGTTTCATGTTACAGAATTAGGATGGTCAGATACAGTCAATTAGTCTCAGTAATAGAACTCAGATAGTTCTTCAGATTTCAGGACTTTCAGATACAGTCAACTCAGATATAGTATGGAACTCAGATAGTTCCATCATATTCAAGACTGTCAGATATAGTCACTCATGTTATCAGTTATATTTAGATTTAGTAATCATGTTATCATAGTATTAGTGTCAGTTGTTATGTCTCATGCATGTATTCTCATGCTCATAATATTAGTCAATTATTATTATTATTCATGCATATGAACCCCATGCATTCAGCCTACCTCACATGCATACCAGTACATTCAAAGTACTGACGCATTTACGCTATGGTCTCTTATACCATAGGTTCAGAAACACGAGCTCCAGAACAACAGTAGATTCCAGATATCCACAGACAGAGTTAAAAGTGAGTCCTCATCTTTCAAGGACATGATTATTTCTCTATTATCTCCTTAATTAGGTTATTAGTTGGAGTTAGTTGGGGACATGTCCCATCAACTCCTTACTTAGACAGTTCAGTCAGTTAGAGGCTTTCTAGACTATCATGTTTCAGACTTCAGTATGTTCAGTTTTGTTTTTGGTATTCTATTACCCCACACAGATATTATATCATTCAGATCATGTTCATTATTGAACCTTATGGCCTTTCAGTTCATTTTTCCATATTATAAAGCATTTTATGCAGTATACAGGTATAGATATCAGTCATGGGTTAGCTTGTGGTCCTTTGGGGTCATGAGCACCGTGTAACATTTTGGGTACCAGATTTGGGGCATTACAAACATCTATTCCAAAAATTCCAAAAGACTTTCTAATCGTCGTGTTAACATTCCTTATCATTATTCAACTAAAAAATTTTCTTAAAATGCATGAGATTTATCAAAATAAAATCATTCAAATTTTTGGGGTATGACAAACATGCATTCATACCATCATACCCTGTAGTCTTATTCTTATTTGATATCTTTAATTACAGAAAATACCTCTTTTTTTCAATAGGTTTGATTAAGTCCACTTGGTGATTACTTGTCATCTATCAACCTTCATCCATAATAGTTGGGTCAAAATTAAGTAAATAAGAAGCAGCAGTACCTAACAGATCTTTGTAAAAGCGTAAAATCTCTTAACTTTAACTTTATTTCTGAGTATATCACCACTTAAGGATACCAAGTTTCTACTCTTATTTTGCGTTTGCCTTTCCTTTATATAAGCAAAGAAAACTTTGTATTGTCATCACCCAATTTCAGCCATTGCAATGAAGATTTTTGCTTTATGATACTCTCTTTAATTAAAGTCCAATGTTCCAATTTTATTCCATCAGTTTCTTAGTAGCAAATAAGTTTGGATGGCAAAAAAATGTCTTATTTGACCCTGAATGGTGCTCAATTCTTTTGTGGAATCATTAATTTTAATATCTACATTACAAAACTTATTCTGATTTAGTTGTTTCAGATCCTTCTTAGCTCTCTTCAATTTTGTCCAAATATTCTGCATAGGACTTGTATGAGTTAGCTAAGACTACACCGCTTCTATAGTTTGCTGAAATATGTTATGTTTATAAAGAACATTAAAGAATTTAAAGGGTTGCTTTGGAACAATCAAAGGCCTATATAGTTGGACAGTCATTGAAAGATAGTCCAAATATCCTGGATCAAGAATAAGTGCTTCAATAAAGAGGAATTGTTGAATCCAATCTGCATCAATAATCACCCTATTTATTCTGCTATGTACATGACTGTTAGTCCATGTATATTGTCTTTCTAAAGTCTTCATTTCTAATAGTGTAATATCAATCAAAAAATTATTAAAGTCCCTTTTCTCTGCCTCTTGGACTAGATTACCATTCTTGATCTATCATCAACCTCTAAAAAGAAAGATCCAGGGTCCTTATACTACACTTACTATAGCCGAGAGTCCTAACCACAAGCTAGACCTATCCTGGATAGTTTGTAATCCATAAATAGTTGTGATTCAAAGATAGAACCCATGTCAAACACCTCTAACATACCACGGATAAATTGAGTCTGGGTGATGTGAGGAGAAAAATCAACTTGATCAGAATCCCATAATATCTAGATTCTACCTTTGTCGTTAGTGATGTAGTTGGCATACCATCTTCGTCTATTATTTATCTTCTTCATTATCCTACTAACATATTTTTCCTATATCTATATTCTAATATAGCAATATAAATGCTATTTTTATTAATAAAATACTTTAGTTCTTGTCGTTTAACAACTATTTTTAAACCTCTAATATTCCACATCACATCATCATGTGAAGATATTAGAATAGGCTTGATAAATCCTCCACTAATGTTACTACTTTTTCACATCTCGTAGGTGTTTAAATCAGTAATTAGTTCTTTGTTAGGACCTTCTAGAATTTTAAAGCCATTTTTAGTGGAAATGTAACGAGACTTCCGTCGTCCTAAACTATGATTCTTGATAGCAGACATGCCTGTTGCTTTTTTCCATTTCTCCATTGTAGCCACATCTAACTATTTGGTTACAAAGGCCAAAAAGGATTTCAGTTTGAGTATATTGTTGCAAGAGCTTTCACTTGTTTCTGGTTAGGATTTTTCTTCCATATGTTCTCTTGATGGGATACAAGTTTTTGGGTGCATTAGGCAATTTCTTAAGTTTGGGAGAAAGAACCTTAACTTTTCAATTAGTCCTACCATCAAACAAGTTTGATAGTACTGATGCACCCAGTCATACTCCAATCATTGCTCAAAAGTCCTTCCATTAGGATCATGAATAACAATAGTTTTAGGCAAGGGCTAAGTGGCATTGATTACTAGCAAAATCCTAGCATAAGAGATTCGATCCAACCTACTCGTACATTCATCAACACAAAGAGGTGCTCCAAGAGCACTTCCAATTCTACTCAATGACCTTTTACCCCAACAATTTAAAGGCAAATTCGAAAGCCTAACCCAAATTGGTATAGTAGTTAATACCTTAGCCTGGAAGTGAAAATCAACAGTTCATGGCTTGAGGATTATCAGTTGATTACTTATAGTATGCGACCCAGAGTAAAGACCTTCATTAAGATCATCAATTGAGTTAAATAAGATAATGAAATAACCTTCGTTATGGTAATAAACTCATTATATTTAAAAATGATATAATAAAATTATTATTTTTTTTATCAATTTTTAAGAAAGGTGTCAAGTTAATATTGAACAAGTACAAATAGGTAGAGTCAGTAATATTTATTAAATTGGTCAAAATATAAAGGAGTAAATATCTATTACTTCTTCCTTCATCATTACTTGTTTGTATTTTACTTGATACACCATATCACCCTTATTAATTATAGTCAAAATGATATGATGGACCATTATAATTGTCTGAGCTTGTATATGGACGCTTCTACATAGCCTTTCTTTATTTGAACTCCTAAACCTTTCATAACATAATATTTTGAGCTCTTTTTTTGACTTGGCAACCTATGTGACATAAACAGTCAAGGAGCGCGTGCTATAAATATTTTTGGAGCTTAAGATAATATAAAAAAGGACCAATTGTCATTTAAAATCACCTACATCAGTCATCTTCTTCCCTATTTGCATCTAACACCATTATTGGACAATTTTAAACTTTTTCTTGCCTCTTTCTCAATCTTCTCTCTCTAAATTTATTCTTCATTAATTTTTTTTGCTTGTCCTTATACACTTCTCTTTTTGGTGAATTTTTAGTTTAATTTTTTCCTTCAATTTTAACCATGACAATTTATTTTTGCTATTGTGGACTTTGTCCATTGAAGGCATAACACTGCTAAGAAAACACTTAGACTAACATTAGGCATGAAACAAAGAACAATTCTCCAAAAGATTCTAATAAAATCAACGTTAATCAACAACCCTAAAATCAAATAAAGACACAGATACTCGAACAAAGAGCAACAACAAAACTCAAACAACACTTTATTAAGAAATAAGTTGAAAATTTTACATAGATAGCTTGAAATAAAACAAAAAAAACAAGAAAACTCAAACAGTTTAATGAAAATGAAGGAGAAAGTGGAAAAAAAAGGCTTGGGTGCCTATATAGGCAATGGGTGAACCAGAAGATAAGAAGATTTGAAGATCTTTTAACTCCATCCCGTGATATTTTCTATGTATTATTTTAGGATTATTTTTAAAATTATGTAGCAGAATTTATGCTAAATGCTCAACTGAAACATCCTGGATTTTTGACCCTTTAGAAAATTTCCTGGAAATCCATTCTTCGGACCCAGTACGACTCATGGTTATGAACCATATGCTGGGGTACGAGTGGTATGGTCCTATCATATACCAACTAGTGTTAGCTGGTGGGATGATTTTGGTCTCTAGAATGGGTACGACTTAAGGGTATGAGTCATAGGGCTTGATATGAGTCGTATCAGGGACTCGTATGGTGGGTAGTATTTGATCCTCCTGGTATTTTATTCTGTCAGGGATAAGGGTTATGGGTATGGATCATATGATAAGGTTACGACTTGATTGGATGATTTATATAATGGATAGTATTTGATCCAAGGGTTGAGGCTTGGATACTAGTGGTGGATACCGATCGTATAGGAGGGTACAACTCATATGGGTCAGTCGTATCCCAGTGATGGGTTTTAAAGGGGTTTAAGTGAGGGTATTTTGAATATTTCCATACTTACCCTAATTAGGATCCACGACTTCTAATACACTTAGGAGGTAATTTACCTTATTATTTTATTCATTAAAACTTAAAAACTATTCTAAAATACTCCATAATTCTCTCAAGAGCTTTTAGAGCAACAAGGTTAGGATTTCATCTTACGGATTACTTTGAGGCTTGTCTTGGTGATGTCTTTCTATCAATTCTTCGGTATAAGGCATGATTCTCTTCCATCGTTGTAATTTCAACTAAAGGCATGGTTTATATGATTGATTTCATGGTTTTACTGTTTCATAATTATGGTTTTCAACTATTATTCGGGGGTTTTGATATTGAATGCTTGGTTATGGTTTCCTATGGTTTTACTTATGCTTTTATATGCATCAATGGTGGATTTGGACAATTGGATTACATGGTAATGGTTTAATGGTCTTTGAAATTGGTTTTGGTTATATTGTGCCCTCAAGGTGTTTGATAAAATACTTTTAAAGATATGTTCATTGCATTGACTTCTTTTAATGGGACTCTTGCATGTTTTAAACTAGATAAAGGATTTATGCATGGTTTAAATGGTTTGAAAAGTCTAAAGGCAAAATGGTTATTCTTGTGGAGAACATGAAAGTCTCCCAAGTGGATTTAATATGGTAATTGGAAGGGCACATATGGTCCCTTTTAACCTAAATAGTTTGGCTATGGATATTACTTGCAAGTAAGGGGTGGTATGACGATACCACTAATATTGGCCTTGGTTAATAAATGGTAAATGGATTATTTAGACATGGTTTTAATTGGACATTAATAGTGGGGTATGTAGCTAAGCCATGAAAGGTGGCGGTCCAGGGGGTCCAAAATCGAAAACTTATATTTGTCGAAACGGGGGGTCTTGATGACCATGTACGTGTGTCACATTTTATATTGGTGGATGTACTAGTCATCCCATAGGATATTTCCCAGTCGTACGGCTACACGCACTGGGCCCTTTTAGAAGGGGGAGCTGAACCCATATGGCTCGTGGGTAGTTAGGATGGCAAAGCTACACAGCCCAGTTATAAAAGTTTTAACTGCATGCTAAACCCAGTTCCCTTTTCCCAACACTTATATATGTATGGTTGTATGCATTATGGATGGTTATACGTGGTTTTTATAACTGGCATTATTTTATCCTTATCCTGAGATTTATGTTGGTGGTCATTTCCCAGCCCCATATACTGGCGGTTGTATACCTACGTTATGTAAGAACTGGCCATTCTACTTCTCATGTTTAGCACGTGGATTAGGTATCAGGATTTGGACTGAAGTGGTGAGCTTTCATCCTTTCAGAAGGCATTATTTCATGTTATGGATTTATTTAGACATTTTTCTTTTATTTTGGATATTGGTTTTGGCCATAGTTGGGGGCATGTCCCAATCATATTTGTTTACTCTTTTATATAGAGTCTTTGTGGTACTTCTGAGGGTTGGTATGGGTGGAATCGGTAGAGGTGTCAGCCTTAACATTGGCATTGATATTGAGGCTGGCATCATCGAACATGATTTCTCACTGTTCCATCCTATTACATTTTGGGATTGATTTTCATACTATGTTTTGGTATCCTCTTTTGTTTATGGTCTATGGTTTGTTTTGGTATGGTTGGGCGGTTGGTGTGGTATGGTTGGACTCAGTTAGGTCAGTCACGGTTGTGACTCTATCTCAGAGTCTTAATGAGAACAATAATGATATCTTGTTATATTTTTGAAATTTAGTCCATTTAAGGCTGGATATAGGTGGTTGGGTTGGGTAACAAGGGATGGTCCTCGATTCTAGTTAGAGTTGGGATGCCTATTACGACAAGGCTCGGGGTCGTGTTGTGTCAAGTTGGTATCAGAGCCTAGTTTCATGGTCAACTAGGAAATTCTCAAAGTCGTATCAAGTAGAGTCTCTTTTAGGGGTGTGAAGTGCGTCACACTCAAAACATAGAGGCTACAAGAAATTTAGGAATATTTCACTTTCTTGGTATTTTGTCTTCAAACTTGAGTTCTCAAACCTGGAATCTCCTCTAATCCTTGTTTATTCATTTTTCGGATCATACCTCCTAGATCTGGAACACAAGGAAATTCTTCCGTTCCATCTGGGGATAATGCTGAAAGGTTATGTCCTATGTCTAGAGTACATCTTCGATCTCATGGTCCTATTCTTGATGGTGCTGGAGTTCCTTTTATTCTGGATAGTTCTCCTCAGGTCCCTCAAGGCAACAAGACAAATGCAAAATTTTACCAGTCTATCCATGTTATTGCCTAATTAGTTGTTGCTCAGGATGAGTGGGGTATAGCTGGTGTTTTGTCTACTGAGGCCATAAGGGTTGGTCAATTTATAAAAATAGTTCCTCTAACTTTTACTGGGGTAAAGCTGGATGAGGATCTACAAGGCTTCTTAGATGAGATGGAAAAGATATTTCAAGTGATGTAGGCTACTAATGTAGAGGGGGTTAACTTTGCAGCTTATCAGCTCAAGGATGTTTCTTATTAGTGGTATGAGGAGTGGGACAGGGACAGAGGGGATATGGAAGTAGAAGGTTGTGAGAGGCCTTTTCTAATGCCTTCTTGGATCAGTTCTTTTCTCAAGAGTTGAGGGAAGCAAAGATAAAAGAGTTTCTGAACCTCATACAGGGAAAGATGTCTGTAAAGGAATATGATTTGAAGTTCCATCATCTATCAAGGTATGCTCCTAATTTGGTGGATGATATAAGATCGAGAATGAGGAAGTTTGCTTCTGGGTTGAATAAAGATTTGATTCTCGAGAGCAAGACATCCTTGTTGATTAAAGATATAGACATCTCGAGGTTGATTATTCATATATAGTAGGTTAAGGATGAAAAGAAGAAGCAGGCGGAGTTTGGGGATAGGCATGGAAAGAGGAGCAGGTTTTTTTATCAGGGAGATGCTCAGTTTTAGGGTGGTAGGGATGGTGGAAAGTGGCAGAAAAAGAAGTGGGGATTTTTGGCTCCTTTTCTGTGAGTGCTCCTTATCAGTCGGGAGACAAGCGTCATCAATGTGGTGATAATTCTCAGGCATAGGTTGCTCAATCTCAGGCGAGCGAAGGTCAGTCAGTTTCTTTGTGTCCTCCTTATCAATTCTGTGGTCGTCCTCATTGGGGATATTGTGAAGAAAAAAGGGATAAATGCATCAAGTATGTCCAGGTAGGCCATCAGCTCAGGGATTATTCGGTCAATAAGGTTGCTACCGGGGTGAATAAGATTTATGTGGCTTCATCTTCTGCTACTACACCTGGTGGAGTGGCATCTGATTCTGTTACTGCTCCTGGTTCTAGTGTTGATCAGAATAGGTTGTATATTTTGGTGTCCCAATAGGAATCTGAGGCATCACCTGATGTCATTACTTGTACGTTATAGCTTTGCTCTCGTGACGTATATTATTTGCTTGATCCGAGGTCCGCTATTTCTTAAGTGACTTCATATGTGGCAGTGTCTTTTGGTTTCGATCCGGTAGTTATCTCGGGTCCTTTTTCTATTTCTACCCCATTAGGTGACTCTGTTATTGCTAAGAGAGTTTATAGGGGGTCTGTGGTATCTGTTGGTAGCAAGCAAACCTTGACGGATCTATTTGAGTTGGATATGGTAGATTTTGATGTAATTCTAGTTATGGATTGGTTGCATTCTTATTATGCGTCTATGGATTATCGGACTCGTAGGGTTATCTTTAAGTTTCCTGGTGAACTGGTTATAGAATGGGAAGGTAGTTCCTTAGCTCCTAGGGGGAGGTTTATTTCTTATCTTAGAGCTTAGAGGTTTATCTCTAAGGGTTGTCTTTATCACTTGGTCCAGATTAAAGATTCTAACTCAGGAGTTCCTTCTTTGTCTTCGGTCCTGTGGTTAATGAGTTTTCAAAAGTCTTTCCAGATGATCTTTCAGGTGTTCCTACGAATAGGAAAATAGAGTTTGGTATTGATTTGCTTTCGGACACTCATCCAATTTCTATTCCTCCATATAGAATAGCTTCGGATGAGTTGAGGGAACTCAAGGAGCAACTTAAAGATCTTTTGGATAAGGAGTTTATTCATCCTAGTATTTCTATATGGGGTGCACCGATGTTGTTTGTGCATAAGAAAGATAGTTACCTTTGGATGTGCATTGACTACAGGTAGTTGAACAAGGTGACGATCAAGAACAAGTATCTTCTCCCGAGGATAGATGATTTGTTTGACCAGTTACAAGGTGCCAAGTTCTTATCTAAGATAGATCTTTGGTCTGGGTACCATCATCTTAACATTAGGGAGGTGGATATCCCTAAAATGGCTTTTTGTACTTGGTATGGGCATTTTGAGTTCTTGATAATTTCATTTGGGTTGACTAATGCTTTGGCAGCATTTATGTACTTGATGAACAAGGTGTTCATGCAATATTTGGATCTCTTTATCATTGTATTTATTGATGACATTTTGATTTATTCAAAGAGTGGGGTGGATCATGCTAATCACCTATGTATGGTGTTGTAGACCTTAAAGGAACAACAGTTGGATTCCAAGTTCTCTAAGTATGAGTTTTGGTTGAATATTGTGACTATCTTGGGCCATATTATTTCTAGTAAAAGGATTATGGTGGATCCGTAGAAGGTTGTTGTGGTAAAGGGGAGGCCTAGGCCCATGACTCCATCCGATATTCAGAGCTTCTTGGGTTTAGCCACGTATTATAGGCAGTTTATGGAAAGTTTTCTTCGATAGCTACTCCTTTGACTAAGTTGACTCAGAAGAAGGTTAAGTTTTTTTGGTTGGATGCTTGTGAAGGGAGTTTTGAAAAGTTGAAGGATAAGTTGACTTCGTCTCCAATCCTGACCTTGTCGAAAGGTAATGATGGGTTTGTGGTTTATTATGATGCATCCTCGGTAAGGTTTGGTTGTTTTTTTATGCAGCATGAGAAGGTGATTGCCTATGCTTCCAGGTAGTGGAAGGTGCATAAGAGGAATTATCCTACTCATGATTTAGAGTTATTAGCGGTTGTATTTGCTTTTAAAATATTAGGCATTATTTGTATGGTTTTCATGTGGATATCTTTTCTGATCACAAGAGTCTTTAGTACGTGTTCACTCAGAAAGAGCTAAATCTCACGCAGAAAAAGTGACTTGAGCTTCTCAAGGATTATGATTTGAGTCTTCACTACCACCCAAGTAAGTTGATGCACTTAGCAGGCTACCCATGGGTAGTTTGTCTCACGTGGAGGAAGGCAAGAAGGAATTGGTGAAGGATATTCACCGTTTGGCTAATCTTGGAGTTCGTCTCTTGGACTCTAAGGATGAGGTGTGGTGGTGCAAGAAGTAGTTCGATCGTCTCTTGGTGCAGCGATTAAAGAGAAGAAAGTGCTAGATCCTATCTTAATTAAAATCAAGAATGATGTTAGTGGGCAATAGGTAGTAAAGTTTGAGATCAGTGGTGATGGTACTTTATGATACAAAGGGAGGTTATGTGTTCCTAATGTCGACGGGTTGTGGCAAAGGGTTTTGGCTGAAGCGCATGAGTCGCGCTATGTTGTTCATCCTATCTCGACTAAGATGTATCATGATCTCAAGGAGATCTACTGGTGGAATGGCATGAAAAAGGATGTGGCTGATTTCGTGGCCAAGTGTATGGTGTGTCAATAGGTTAAAGTTGAGCACATGAGGCCAGAAGGGTTGTATCAAGAAATTGATTTGCCCGAATGGAAGTGGGAAGTGATCAATATGGACTTTGTTACTGATCTTCCTCGGTCTCAGAATCAGTATGATATAATTTGGGTCATCGTGGATGGGATGACCAAGTCTGCGTATTTTTTATCAGTACAAACTACCTTTTCGGTAAAGGACTATACGCAGTTGTATATTCAGAAGATTGTGATGCTGCATAGGGTACCTATTTTGATTATCTCTGATCATGGTATGCAGTTCACGTCTCATTTCTAGCGGTCTTTCCAGAAAAGGTTTGGGACTAAGGTTAGTCTGAGTACTATTATTCATCCACAGTCGGATGAGCAAGCAGAGAGAACTATTTAGACATTGGAAAATATGCTTTGGGCCTGCTTAATTAACCATGGTGGCAATTGGGTTGAGCATCTACCTTTGGTGGAGTTTTCTTACAACAATAGCTACTATTCGAGTATTGGTATGGCTCATTTCGAGGCATTGTATGGTAGGAGGTGTAGATATCTTATTGAGTGGTTTAGGCTTGGATAAGCAGACATGTTTGGTCTAGATTTGGTTTATCAGGCGATGGAGAAGTTCAAGGTGATTCGGGATAGGCTTAAGGCTGCCCAGAGTCGCCAAAAGTCCTATGCGGATGTTAGGCATAGATACTTGGAGTTTGAGGTTGGGGATAGGGTTTTCCTCAAGGTGTCTCCCATGAAGGGAGTGGTGCGGTTTGGAAAAAAGGGGAAACTCAGTCCTCGATTCATTAATCCTTATGTGATTTTGCAGAGAGTAGGCAATGTTGCTTACGAGTTGGAGTTTCCATCTAGCTTAAGTTTGGTTCATCTGGCCTTTCATGTTTCTATGTTGAAGAAGTGCATTGGTGATCCTTCTTCGGTCGTTTCTTTGGAAGGGTTGGGTATTTCAAATTCTCTGTCTTATGAAGAGGTATCGGTTGAGATATTAGATAGGCAACTTAGTAAGTTGTGGACCAAGGATGTGTCTTCGATTAAGGTTATATGGCAAAATCATAAGGTGGAAGAAGCTATTTGGGAAGCGAAAGAGGACACGAAGTCCAAGTATCCGCATTTGTTTTCTGCTCCTGGGATTCATGCGGAAGGTATGTGTCTTGAACACATCTTTATTTTTTGAGTTTGTTAAAGGAAAGATTAACATCTTATCCTCTTTGTTTCAAACTTTATTGAAGGGATCTTTGATAATGTAAATGACTCTGTGTACGGTTACCCCTACCTTGTTCGTCATTCGGAGATAAATTCCTAGTAGGGAAGACTGAAACATCCTGGATTTTTGACCCTTTAGAAAATTTTCTGGAAATTCATTTTCTGAACCTAATACGACTCATGGGTACGAGCCGTATGCTGGGTTATGAGTGGTATGGTCCTGTCATATACCGACAAGTGTTAGTTAGTGGGGTGTTTTTGGTCACTGAAATGGGTACGACTTAAGGATATGAGTCGTAGGGCTTGGTATGAGTCGTATCAGGGACTCGTATAGTGGGCAATGTTTGATCCTCCTAGTATTTTATTTTTCCATGGTTGGATGAGTCGTATACTCGACAGTGTTTGATCCAAGGGTTGAGGCTTGGATACGAGTGGTGGATACCAATCATATAGGAGGGTGCGACTCGTATAGGTCAATCGTATCTCTGTGATGGGTTTTTAAGGGGTTTAAATGGGCGTATTTTGGATATTTTCCTACTTACCCTAATTAGGACCGATGAATTCTAATACACTTAGTAGGTTATTTACCCTATTATTTTATTCATAACACTTGGAAATTATTCCAAAACACTCCATAATTCTCTCAAGAGCTTTTGGGAAAAAAGGTTAGGGTTTCATCTTACGGATTGCTTTGGGGCTTGTCTTGGTGATTTCCTTCTATTAATTCTTTGGTATTAAGGCATAATTCTCTTCCCTGGTTGTAATTTCAACTAAAGGCATGGTTTATATGATTGATTTCATGGTTTTACTATTTCATGATTATGGTTTTCAACTATTATTCGGGGGTTTTGATATTGAATGCTTGGTTATGTTTCCAATGGTTTTACTTATGCTTTTATATGCATCAATGGTGGATTTGGACAATTGGATTGCATGGTAATGGTTTAATGGTTTTTGGAATTGGTTTTGGTTATATTCTGCCCCCAAGATGTTTGATAAAATACTTATAAAGATATGTTCATTGCATTGACTTCTTTTAATGGGACTCTTGCATGTTTTAAACTGGATAAAGGATTTATGTATGGTTTAAATAATTTGAAAAGGATAATGGCTAAATGGTAATTGGAAGGGCACCTAAGGTCCCCTTTAACCTAAATAGTTTGGCTATGGATATTACTTGTAAGTAAAGGGTGGTAGACGATACCACTAATATTGGTCTTGACTAATAAATGGTAAATGGATTGTTTGGATATGGTTTTAATTAGGCATTAACGGTGGGGTGTATATCTAAGCCATGAAAGGTGGTTGTCCCGAGGGGACCAAAATCGAAAACTCATATTTGTCGCTATGAGGGGTCTTGATGATCATGTGCGTGTGTCACATTTTATATTGGGGGATTTACTAGTCATCCCATAGGATATTCCCTGGTTATGCGGCTACACGCACTGGGGCCTTTTCAACAGGGGGAGCTAAACCCATATGGCCCGTGGGTGGTTAGGAAGGCAAAGCTACACAACCCAGGTATAAAGTCTTTAACTGCATGCTAAACCCGGTTCACTTTTCCCAACACTTATATATGTATGGTTTTATGCATTATGGATGGTTACACGTGGTTTTTATAACTGACATTATTTTATCCTTATCTTGAGATTCATGCTAGCGGTCATTCACTAACTCGGTCTACTGACAGCTGCATATCAACGCTATGCAGGAACCGGCCATTCTACTCCTCCTGTTTAGCATACAGATTCGGTATCAGCATTTGGACTGAAGTGGTAAGCTTTCATCCTTTCAGAAGGCATCATTTCATGTTATGAATTTATTTAAACACTTTTTTTATTTTGGATATTGACTTTCACCATGGTTGGGGGCTGTCCCAATCGAATTTTTTTACTCTTTTGGATAGAGGCTTTGTGGTACTTCTAGGGGTTGGTATGGGCGAGATCGGTAGATATGTCAGCCTTATCATTGGTATTGATATTGAGGCTGGCATCATCGGACATGATTTCTCACTGTTCCATCCTATTACATTTTGGGATTGATTTTCATACTATGTTTTGGTATCCCCTTTGGTTTATGGTCTATGGTTTGGTTTGGTATGGTTGGGCGGTTGATGTGGTACGGTTGGACTCGTTTGGGTCGGTCATGGTTGTGACCCTATCCTAGAGTCTTAATGAGAATAATAATGCTATCTTGTTATATGTTCAAAATTCAGTCCATCTAAGGCTAGATATAGGTGGTTAGGTTGGGTAACAGGGGGTGGTCCCCGGTCCTGATTGGACTTGCGATGCCCATTACGACAAGGCCCGGGGTCGGATCGTGTCATCAACTAAGTAGTCAAAAAAATGGTTTTAAATTTTGTTTTAGGAAGGGTTCAGGGGTTTAGATGATAAAGGGTTAAGTAGAAGTATCCACAATACAAACTCAGACAAGTACAAGGGTCCAGTAGATTATTTTGCCTTAATTATAGAGAAAAGGACAAAAACAACACCTTAACTGAAACAATTGACATTGAATGATCTAGACAATTTAAATGTCATATTATAGCCATTTTCCTGCTTCTTTAATGTTATTCTCTTTTTTTTCTTCTTTTTTTCTAGCTGTTGTCTTATGTTTTTCCCCAGAATTTTGCAGCTGCCTTTGCAACCTTCGCTGACATTTCTTCTTACTGATTTTTATTTATTTTTTACTTTTTTAGTTGCTTTTTTATTTATTTTTTAATTATATAAAGTGTATAAAAAATTATTGCTCTTTTTTTCATTGCTTTTTTAATGCTTTCTTTAAACTCTTTTTTTTAAAAAAAAAAACATAAATCAAATGCAAAAAATATATTTTTTCAAATACAATTTTAAAAAGTGATACATATTGATATGATACACTACATATTAATACATATAATATATATATATATATATATATATATATATATATATATATTTATATTCTCATAAAATTTAATACAAATACATTCTGATTATTCTAAAGTAGTGATACATAGATACAATACATATCGTGTACATATTGATACAATGCATTATATTTATACAATTTAATACATATTGATATAAGGCAATACATATATACAATCTGATATATATTGCTAGAACACTATACATATATACATATTCTATGCAACAACGCTATAGTTTCTATACACATCTTATATAGGTATATATTCTATACAGCAATGACATAATTTCGATGCATACCATATAGAGTTTCTAGATATATCTTATATAGATACATTTTTTATATTCAATTTTTGTACTTTTAGTTGTAAAAATTATTTAGATACATATTCTATACAATAATTATACAATTTGTATGCACGCGCACGCGCACATATACATACATACATACATACATATATATATATATATATGTGTGTGTGTGTGTGTGTGTGTGTGTTTGTGTATATTATGTGTGTGTGTATATACACATACACACATATACATACATACATACATACATACACACAATAACTATACAATTTATATACACATCCTATATAGATTCTAATACATATATATATTTTATATAATAACTATACAATGTTTATACAATTGTAATTAATTATTTTTTAAAATTAAAAAAAACAAATTTTTTTAATTAAAAAAATTATAGTAAAAAAAATTAAAACATTTAAAAAAGAAACATTTGAACGACCAAGTGTATCATTAAATGAATGAACATCTGTTTGGTATTGGGCCTCGTCTTAAACAATGAAGGCTCGTTGTTATGTTTACAATTGCAAGTATTGAAAATGGTCATTTTTAGGAATCATGTTGATTGACTAGCCATTCAATGTCAATTGTCTCAAATGTGGGTCATTTATTTTGAGATGAGTCAACCCGTGTTTTTTTCCTATAATTATAAGTCATTCAAATATTGGTATGTTTTGATTTCAAAATTGGACAATTATTTTGTGAAAATTTCTTAGGTGTATTTTTAAGAGAGCTTATTGCAGGTTATAAGACTACTTTTTCATAGTTATTAAATTAAGTATTTAATTGCAAGTTGTAGCAGTTTCTATAATTTCTACATGAAATTATTTATGATAATTTATTAGAAGAGATAAGTGGAAAACAATCTCTCTTCTATTGATTTTGCACGATATCTGTTGGTGCAAATGGAACATAAATCCCCTAAATTACCTCTCGTCATAATTACTCACTTAACTAGTAAAATTGACCGCGCTTTGTACGGTCTATGACTATGACATTAAGATTGTATTATGAAATTCTTGCTAATTATCCAAATCGAGCAAAGTATTCCCTCTATTTCAATTAATAAAACACATAAGTATCCCATAATGGATGTGCTTTTCTAAAAGAAGACTTCAGTACATGTAAAACAACAGTGAAGCTCCTAAAGAAAGAGTGCTTATAACATCAGCTAAATATACTAAAATGCTAAGGTGCAACAAAAATTGTGCTAATTAGTGCTGAATTCTTGATTGATTAGTTTGCCTATTATTTTCATTCCCGTCCTCTTATTTGTCAATCGACATACCTTTTCACTCTTTCTTATCACTTATATATTCGTTAGATTTACTGCCTAGATAAGACAAAAGTGTAATTGGCAACAATAGAAATAGGAAAGAATGGTATCAGGAGAAGCAAAAATAGAGTTTTGATAGCCCTTTATGCTTCTGATTCAGTTTCTAGAGTTATTTTTATAATTTTCGCATCCCGGATAACTTTCACACATATAGATGAAATTCATGGGATATCAGTCACCTTTCACCATAAATATATACCAGCAACTCTCTGTCCATCAAAGTTAGAACAAATGGGAAGAATCACTTAGTATTTTTTTGTCTCTATGGGGATTTGAACTTAAGACCACAAACTCTCAACCCTTTTTAGTTTAAGATTTACCTGCAAAAATTTAAGGTTTGTAGCTCCATCATACATAAAAGTGACCAAATACCAACATGATATGTTAAAGTTGTACCAATAAACAATAATCACAGAGGAAGAGAAAAGTTGAAATGGCCAAACTGACCATTTATATATTGAAGACAACATAAATAGTTATTAAACATAATAAGTAAAGAAACAATTAATGGGGGAAAGGAAAAGTTGATTCGAAGTATTTAAAGACTTTTTTTTCTTCAGGTGTTTAGGATCTGCATTAGAGCCGAACTAATCTCGATTCATGCTGCGAAGGGCCATATGAAGAAAGCGCTTCCTATCAAGAATTTTTTTATATCCAGAATTCAAGCCTGAGACCTCTCGTTAAAGAAGGAACAACTCCATCCATTGCACCACATTATCATACTTATGAACTATTAAAAGATAAATGAAGTAATGAGAGAAAGGGATATTTTGATTTTGCACAAATAGAGATGATGAGTTTTTTGATACTCAATAGTTTTTAACATGCCTGCAAATCTACAGTCAATGTTCTCTTTTTTTTTCATATAAAATTCTAAAGTAAGAGAATTAGAATAGTCAATTTTTGTATAGAAAATTGGATTGATATTTCTTTTAAATTAGGTCCCCAAATTTAAGAACGCTATTGTAATACCCCGATCATTTCTTAAACCTAAATCCCTCTTTTGAGTGGATATGTATGAATTCTAAAGTTAT
This sequence comes from Capsicum pubescens, assembly GCA_030864215.1. Classification (NCBI taxonomy): domain Eukaryota; kingdom Viridiplantae; phylum Streptophyta; class Magnoliopsida; order Solanales; family Solanaceae; genus Capsicum; species Capsicum pubescens. Next base: position 113,809,120 of record CM061544.1, read on the forward strand.
TGATGTTTAAACCATGTTGTATTTCTCTAATTTCTACTTTTGTCATGTAGAGCATTGAATAAGCTTTCCATCGATACCAATTTCATTGAAATCCAACATCGGATGAGGGAGTTATGGCTGTTTTACTAAACGGTATCGTATCGCCCAGGTTTGACGGTCGACCTGGCGGACCGGTAGGTCCCTGGTCAAGTGCTCCGTCAAGCCAAGGCAGTGACTCCTTTTTTAGGCCATCGTGCGACGGCCAAGTTGGTGGACCGTCAAAAAGTTGACGGACCATCAAGGGGTCCGTCAGGTCAAGACAAAATGTCTTGTTTCTGGCCCTCGAGTGACGGACGACTTGGTGGTCCATCAGTTTCTTGACGGACCATCACTTCGACCATCACATCGAGGCAGAACATTCCAGTTTTGGCACTCGAGTGACGGACGATCTGGTGGACCGTCAGGAGACTTGACGGACCGTCAGATCGACCGTCACAGGCCTCGATCAGCGAATTTCAGCTTTTTCAACAGGGCATTTTGGTCATTTCCGCCCCATATGGTCTTATATATATATCCTAGTAGAGAATAGACATTCATTTTTCTCCTTTCCTCTTTCAAGAAACATCTAGAAATTAGGGTTTTTCCAAAACCCAAAATAATTCAATCTTCTTCCAAGAAATTCAAGGATCTTCCATAAATTTCTCCAAGTTGTTCGAGAATTAAGTTCCCCAAGTCAAGGGCATCAAGAATCTTGGTCTAAAAGTGTGAGAAAGAAGTTCCAAACAAGTTTCTACATCTCCAAAATTATAATCCAAGGTATGTGGTGTTTGAACAAGAACACTCCTTTCGTTCTTGTGCCTAAAGATTTACTTTCTATTATTGATTTACATGATTTTGCAAGTGGGTTTACTCCCAAATTTCTTTATTTATGATTTATGAGATTTGAGTTGAATGAGTTTGATATTTATGATTACTTCACCATCATGTTTATTAAATGGAGAATTTATTCCATGAGTTGTATATTGTCATTATGTATTGATGATTTCTAAGATATTTAAGACAAGTGTCATGAGTTATGACTTTCCCTGAGAAATTTGACTATTTAATAGATATCGATATTTGAGATTAAAAGTCAATAATGAGTCCTATGATGTTTCCTTGAAGCTTTTGATATTTGAAAGTGGTTCGAAAAGCAAATGTACTTGATGTTGAGAAAGATTGTGTTGAGTTGAGTCGGGTTAGCAATCCACAAGATGTTTATGATTTATAGATAAGATATATATTTATGTTTTGGTCTTTAAAATAGACCCATGAGTTGATATTGATTAAGGTGGATTTCCTAACGCGTTTTGAACTGAGCCTGGGAGAAGTATTTAGCACTGAGCGAGAAATGTGGTATTTCTCCGAAACTACGTGCCACCGTAGGATTGATGTTGATAATTATGGGTTAGAGGCCGAGTATGGGATTGTGATAATGATATTGAGGTTGTACTCCCTGGCAAGAGTACAACACCCCCGCCAATGTGGGGTTCTCTCCTTAGGAGGGAAAAACGTTGGACTCCATGTGGCTCATATGGTGTAGTTATGTCGGTTATAAGAAACTCCCACGTCCATAATGATCTAAGTATCATGAGATACTGAGTCACTCTAAGTCATGATTCAAAGAGTTTGAGTTGAGTTAAATGATTTGTGATATTTATGAAGCATATGTTATTATTGATGACTTACAGAAATGATGTTTTAGATAATTCAAGCGAAGAGAGTTATTATTGTCAGCATGCATGATTTTCTTATACATTTATGATATTATTTAAAAGGTTGCATCTACCCCCACATACTCAGTACATTCCCAAGTACTAACTCTCATACTCTTTTGTATTCTATATTTCCTCATGATATAGGTTCAGGTGCTCAGTATCAGCAGCGACAGTGATCTTTGAGTACTTTCATCTACATTTCTGTGGTTGGTGAGTCCTCATGGTTCGAGGACCTGTGTCCCCAATTTTGTCTTGTTAATATATGGTTGTTTACTTCCAGTTCAGTACGAGTCAGTTGGGGATCTGTCCCAATGGCTCCTCAGTCCTATGAAGTAGAGGCTTTGTCAGACTAGTGTGCCAGCATGTACAGAGATTTTAGTATTTTCTTTTTACAGAACCGTATTACTTCGTATCTCAGTATGTTCATGTCATGATTATTCTTCCCTACTTTATGATGATTCGCATCGTAGAGAGTTCTGAAGGTGATGACAGGCTTAGAGGGTTAGCTTGAGGCCACGTGTGGTCTTGAGCACCATGTGATGTCTCGGGATAGGTTCTCGGGGCGTTACAGCTATACCTACTCATTGAGCACTGCAAATTTAAAATAAGAAGCATTCTTATTTAAAATATAAAATCTACAAAATCATTGTACAAAATAACGTGTAAATATATCTTCTTTGCTTCTACTTGATAGAATAACGTTGGTTGCAGGCGGTGGTTGGTGTATAACTCTATTATATGTTCTTTGTGTTCTTTGACTTATTAGTCGGTCAAAGAAATAACATATAACAAAAGGTTAACAATTAAAACTCATTTAAAGTATGTATCTGTGTCGAAGCAGGGCTTCTTACCTTCAGATAAATCAATAGAAAATAGTACTTATATGCTCTGGCTGCCGAGCATGAGAATCAATACACAGGCTTTGCTGATTACCACTTCTCTTTTATGTTCTTGGCCTTTTTTCGTATATAGATGATAAACTAACTTGAAAAGCTACAACATAAGAAAAATTCAAAACAAAAGTATAACAGACTCTTGCAAAGTCACCATTCAAAAATCATAGGAGTTGAATAAAGGAGAAAATAGATAAATACCAATGATGCTCACTGGAAAGAGAATATGAACGTAAGCCAAGATGCGGCTAACAATTCAAAAGCTCTACTACTAAAGCAACTAAACCCACGTTGATTTCTTTTTTATATATTGTGATCGTTACACATGAATTGAAATTAATCACCTCACATTCCATTGTTAATATCTCCTCTTCTTACTCAGCCTCAATTTTGACATAACATACAAGTTATTTATTAGACTAAAATTTAAAGAAATTTAAAGCATTCACAAAGAAGAGCTTCTAAGAAAATTTATGTGCAAAGTGTATTTTTATCAAGGTACAATTATCTAAAGTATTGTATTGTGAAGCTAAGGAATTCTTTAGGGATTGCTACCCCGAATGGTCCCATCGACCTAAATTCATATTAGTGAGGCTACAATATAGGTATCAGAAATCGGGTGGTTTATATGTAAACAAAAAGCTAAGAAAATCATTGAACAGTATTTGCTACAGCAGGAAGACATTTAAAGTAATATTTATTTATATATATTTTGTAGATATTAATTGAATATAGAAGCAACAAAAAACAACGGAAAGAATCAAATTGCTACAACCAAATAGAATTTTAGGATACTGTACACACACATACATAAATTTCTAGTCAAACATGAAAAGAAACAAACTCATTATAAAATCAAAAAAGAAAATTTATTTTTGCGATTAGGCGAAAGTAAAAAAAGCCCATAAACTATCTAGCAAAAATGAAGAATACAAAATAAAAAAATACATCACCAACAAACAAATATGGAAAAAGTAAACAAAAAGGAAAATTTACCTTCTGATTAAGAGGAACAACACATTGAAAGGGGGTGAGAAAATAAAGAGGAAGAAGAGATAAAATGTTGGATACAAACTGAAATAGGGAAAAGAAGAGGAAGACAAGCAGGCGTAATTAAGAGGATCAATTACGGTGGCTTTTGAAATTCTAAAACCTAAAACATTAAAGTAGGTGTTTTTTTAATAGGTTTAGAAGTATGGAAAAAATATCAAAAAAATGGTAAAAAAGAAAAATGACATTCCTGAATGCTGAGCCATGCAACATCAGCAGATTACTTAATCTCTTATATATATATATATATATATATATATATATATATATATATATATATATAGAGAGAGAGAGAGAGAGAGAGAGAGAGAGAGAGATTCTATCATATTAAATATTTCAAAATTATTGAGTTTTTTTCGATACAAATCAATAATCAACTGAAATATCACTTTATTCCCTCTCTTTCTCTTGATGTAAATCTAATAAAAAAATATCAAAATTTTCTCTTCTCGAAATCAACTAAAATTATAATGAAAGTAAATTTTTTTGCTTGAAAATGAAGATGGTTGAAACATATAAGCATCTTTATAAAGTTCAAGAAGAACATTAAAATTTATAAGATTTACATCTTTAAAGTGTTCAAGTAAATTCATTCAGATATTAAAGTATCTAGCAATGTCATGAAATTGTAAATAGTTTCATCAACGATTATGTTTGGGAAATTAGCTTATGAAACTTCTTAAGAAAAAAAAATATGGATTATGAAGAAAGAGATGGATGAAAAATTCAAAGTTTTGAATCAATCTATTATTTTTCGTTAGTAGTAGAAGCTTTTATCTACTTTTTATTATGTATTATAGTAGGGATTTTTTTCACTGTGTACTATGTGGATAGGATATATATAATATGGTATGTTTACCTTATTATGAAATATATATTTTTTTAATGTATGAAATGGATGTATATAAATTATTTTACTTAATCATTTTTATTATAGTTTATATACAAACAACATTAGTGTAATGATTGTGTATAAAATACAACATAACTAGTTTGCTTTTATTTTTTTAAGTCTGAAATTTGTATAGAAACTAACATATTTTATTTTTTTATTACGTTATATGTCAGTATGTAAGACATTTATACATATTTTAGTGTGTATTAATTGTTTTTATACTATGATTTTATGTTTGTTTTTATTTGTTAGGTGTCTAAAATTTATGTATAAATTGGTATATCTTTAATTATTATTATTTTTATGCAAGTTTGTATGTAAAAAATGTGTATACTGTTATAAATGTATTTACATTATAGTGAATGTCTATCAAGATCTAATAAGATCTAGTTGAAATCTATCAAGATTTGATGTATGTCTTTTAGTGTGAAACTAGGGGAAAATTCTCCCTATAAATAGAAGGGTTTCCTTCATTGTAATTTATCCCTCAAGAGAAGAAATAAGAATCACTCTCTCTATTTTCTCAACTCTTCTTCTCTTTCTTTATTGTTTCATAGCACGTTATCAGCACGACTCTAACCAACGAGTTGAGTTTCATATAGTCTGCAAATTTATCTCACGTCTAAAAAGGTTTGGTACCAATGGCATCTTTAGTAATAACGTTGTTATCGATAAATAATCATATATTTTGCTCTCTGGTACGTCACACTATGTCAACTTCATTACTTCTTTTGTTGTACGTTCATGTGGTAATGGACATGCCACCCAAAGTTTGAGAATTGAAAAAAATTACAATCAAAATATAGGTAACAAATCATATGTTAGTACTGCAAGCATGCATATTTATTATGGAGTCTATTTCTTTCCTTTTTTATATGTGAATCTTGAACTAATTTTTGTGGAGATTTTTTTGCTTAAAAATTTTATGTAGTTATTGAAGTTTTGAAATGGATTATTAACATTTAAATTACTGTACAAGTATGGACTTATGTGATGTATAAGATTAATGGACCATCATGATTAAGATGTTGGGTTTAAGTCCCAGCGATTTATAGCCTAAGATGCCTTTTTATATGGATAAGATATTGAGTTTGAATCTCAATATACCATACTGATGATATTATGATGGTTAAGGCAAAATAATGGGTATTTGGTGAAAAGTCATGAAATTCGACCCATTGAATATGCTTCATTCCATGAAGTGAATGTGGTAGCAATATATGATAAGTTTGAAATATGACAACTTACTTCATTCTTGAGGTGTATGTGGTAACAGTGCATAATATGTCTGAAAGAAGACAAGTGATTGAATGCACGAATATAAGCGTGAAGGAAAAATATGATAATGATAATCAAAAGTGATGATATTTTCACACGCATATTATGATCATAAGATATGTTAGAGAAAAATTTTCTACATCATATGTATGCTTTGATTTGCTCCTGAAGTAGCAATATCATGAAAGAGGTTATAAGCTATCATAATTTGATACGCTTAAGGCATGATTATATTTCATTCCTGGGGAATGAGAAGCTTATTAATACAAACGTGCACTTGATTGTGATGGTATCACAACTCACCTCCGAAAGAGGCTGAATAATTGAGAAAAGTTATTTTGAAATCTACTTCTGAAGTGGTAAATCTAAATTTTATTCATATAATAGTAAATCTCAAATTTACTAAAGTAAAAACACATATCATGGTAAACTTGGAGTTTACTAGATTAAAAATTCATAAGTTGACATGAACGATTGCGATATCCCGAAGATATGCATACTGAGTATTGAACATATATTGAAGAATTAGAAAATTCTTCATGAACTTTAATGTTGCTTGTTCTCATGATAAGTTGGTTGGACCAACTAATTTTTGGATTGGATCCCTTAAAATCTGAAAAATATAAAAGGTGAATATGGGCCCGTTCACCAGTTATGTGATCTATTAAGATGCATCAATATAAGATGATCGCATGTGCATTTATTGTCAACCTGCAGTTTGACATTCATAAAGTTGCTTGCTCAATAAAATTGAGCTAAGAACATAACTTTCAGATTGTGCAATCAAGACAATTCATCTTGATGATGATGGTTTGGCATTGAATGCCTTCAATAAATAGGTAAACCATCGCTAATGAGAACAAAGCTTCATGTGTTGGTCTGAAATATGATATGTTGCATACAATAACACTTGTATGCATTAGACCAATAAATTATGATTATTTCTTCCCCTCAATTGGTTCAAGGTCATGAACCAACTATTCCATCTAATAGTTTTGATGTGCAATATACGATTAATGAATATACCAAGATGCACAAACATGGATTCCTCAAAGAAGTAGAGGATGTATATTAGTTTTTCTAACATAAGGGGGAGATTATAAGCGCTATGAAATATGTTAGGAATTATCACCAGATCCTCATCCAAAAGATAATTCCAAGTCAAATGCCGAAAGCATCTCATATTAAGCGCAAGTGCTCTTATTTTGTGTTCCTAAAGGACAAAGTTTATGCATGCGTGAAGCGTGGTATAATAATCAATTCCAAATGAAATATTCCTTAAAAAATAAGGAGAAAATAATCGTAATAAGAAGGTAATGAGTTCTTGAAGAGCCTACGACATAACACTTCATAAAACCTTATGAGAGGTTTATGTACCTGAAAATAATGAAGTGATGAGATCTCAAAATGTTATGTTGCATTGTAAACCGATACGAAATGATATATCATCAATATCTTTGACACAATATTGGCGCAATATTGTGTAAGATTACGAGGATCTGAATTCTACGTTTATTTAAGAATGCTGACGTAGAAATATTTATCAAGTGATATGAAAGGGTGCATCTTGGTAAGTGAAAACTTATTTGATTTGCAGTCCATACACTTGAAGATGTCACACATAAAATGTTGAATATTGTCACTTGACAAAATTTGTATGAAAACTTCTTTAAGGATTCAAAATATAAAAGTTTCTAGGAAACTTATTGATAATCCTTATATTGTATAAGCTTATAGCTTGAAAATTATTGAAACTCTTGGAGAGTTTTCAAAGCAATAGATTATTTGCTCGAATGAGAAATATACTGAATTAGATTGGTTATGAAGTACCATATCTTAGTGCAAATGGTGCACTCATATATCTTGCAAATACTACAAGGTCTGATATAGCCTTTTCAGTCAATTTGTTAGCAAGGTATATTTTTGCTCCTACTATAAGACATCAAAATGGGATAAAACATATGAGCTTATTTTATTCTAAAGATTGTAGTCCCGATCTTATTGGTTATGCTGATGTTGGGTACTTATCTGACCCGCATAAAGCTCGGTCTCAAATAGGCTATGTGTTCATATGTGGTGGTATTGTCATATCTTGGAGATATACAAAGCAGTCTATCGTAGACACTTCATCGAATCATGCTGAGATAATAGTTATTCATGAAGCAAGCCGAGAATGTGTATGGTTGAGTTCCATGATACGTTTCATTCAAGAAAAATGTGGTGTGAAATATAACAATCTACCCACAATTTTATACAGAGATAATTCAGCATACATAGCACATCTTAAGAGAGGATTCATAAATAGAGATAGAACGAAGAACATTTTGCCAAAGCTTTTCAACACACATGAGCTGCAAAAGAATGATGATATTAACGTGCAACAGATTCGTTTAACTGACAATGTGACTGATTTATTCACCAAATCTTCTCCAATTGCAACTTTCAAGAAGATGTTGCACAAGATCGAGATCCAAAGACTCAAGGATGTTCTATTAGGGGGAGTTAATATGCGTTGTACTCTTTTTTCCTTACGAGGTTTTGTCCCACTAGGTTTTCCTTGTAAGATTTTTAATGAGGCAACCTATATGCGTATGGTTAGAGATGTGTACTCTTTTTCCTTCACTAAATTTTTTTTTCACTGGATTTTTTTTTCTAGTAAGGTTTTAACGAGGCACATTATCTATCTAGACATTCAAGGGGGAGTGTTATAAATGTATTTAAAGTTGTTGAGTGTTTTATAATAGACCTCCTATAGACACTAGAATATTTGGTTGTATAGGATGAATTGGATAAGCATGATAATCATGGCTTCTAGGGTAAGAACATCTATAGTTACTCTTATTTTTGGCTTCTTTTCTACCACTTTGTCTTGGAAAACCTATTTTATTCCTTTCACATTATTTACATAATTAGTAACATCATTAAAAGTTTTTCCAGCAAAAGTCATCAGTACATCCAGAACCAGCAAATCAAAATTCAATCTTTTCATAAAGGGGCATATCTATGCTCCTGGCATCAAGTAATTAAGTAGCACATATAGAAAAGGCATAAAATTTAGCCTCATAAGTTGAAACTAACATATTTACTACTCAAGATCTAGTAACTTATCCTTCTTCTTGTAACATAGAGTGTGTGTCACATACATCTCTAAGAATGGAGTATAGAACTAAGGCAATGTTAATGGATGTAAAGCTAGAGACCAATACTCTATATAATCCCTCCACAATTGGTTTACATCACCCTAGATTTTGAAAGTTACAAACTTCAAACTATGCTACTCCACATTGCCCATCATATGTAGTTTCTCATAACAATCACTAATAAACTCAAAAGCATCCCCAATTTTAGAACCAGAAAAAGGTACGAGGTTTCATCTTCATGAAATTATTCAACATATCATGCTCAGTTTCAATCATAACATGACCCAAAACTAGAAAAGGGAACATATTTACCCTTGAGACCTTATCCATCCTAGAAGAAAAAATAGCAATAGGTTGAAGACCTAGAAACTTGTAAGAAGGCATGATAATGTACCTACTATCCCACTCAAAAAAGAAAGTATTGATTGAATCACTTCAGACGACATTAGTGAAGGATTTGAACCTATCAAAACTGGTACTACCTCCCACTTCTCCATATCCTCCTTATTCAGAAAATTATTATGTTGATCCTAGGGTGGGGGATATATCTTAGATCTCTCTCGGGTTGTATTATTTATGTTTTAGTTATCTCTCGGGATGTATTATTTATAGTATAAACTCTACCTCTGGTGGGTATTTCCCTATCTCTTTCTCTCTATTTACCCCATCGTTTACCTCTAATGGCAGGCTTTGTAACTAAAGTTGTTGGTGCGGAAGTTTCTGGTCTGAGATGTGCTATAGAAATATAGCACTTTCTATGCTTAAAATAAGGAAAAATGCATCCTTCTAAGTTTAGTTTTTTTAGATATAATCCCTTTTGGGTATGTTTTGCAGTAAATCATCTTTTAGATGATAAGTTCATAAAAAGGGTAAAAGGTGTTTTTGGCTATTTTTGGAGAAATTATGGATATTCAGGATGTTTTATAGCTTGTTTGAGATCAAAAAATGTTCGAGAATTGAAGAAGAGATAAAACTATGACTCCTAACACTTATGAAGTCAACATGTGGCTGCAAGTAGGACCTACGAACCATTTGTAGGCAAAGAAAGTACCAGAAGTCCAAAATCCCAAGTGCTGAACTTGCAGGATTTTTGATTTGACACTTGCGGTTTGTAATTATGTCTAGTGTTAGGAAAACAGGTACTACCTGTGCCTATGCCAGACCACAAGTACAGAGAGAAGGTGGCCATCGACCTAGTTTTCTTCTATTTCATTCAGGCTTTGATTTTAGAGTTTCCTTTTGTACTATAAATACCCTTTATGTACTTTATAGTCAGAGTTACGCACATTTGATATTTAGAAACATATTTTAATTCCAAGATTTGTCTTTGATCTTGGGATTTTCTTGTATTGACTTTGGTTCATTAATTCAGTTACGGTTGTGTGTTTTATTCCTTATAATCATTGTGATATAATCTATTCTTTCAAATATGAATGTTGCTGATTTATACACAAACATGTGTGGCTAAAACCCATAGCTAGGGTTATGGAAATCCTGGCAGATTGATGAAGTAGGGGAAGTTCTTTTGTTTTTCTGAACCAATACCCATACATGTATGGATTTTTCTTCATCATGAATGTTTTATTAATGGGTGCACACCTTAGGATATAGCCTTGATATTGCTACTTACTCCAAAAGAGAAGCAGTGACTAAGAAATTATAAAGACAATAGTAATTTGAAGTATAACTGTTGATCCATGCTTCTAGGTTGTATCTTAGAAAGATAGTTAGGTTTAATATAATAGATAGATACTCAGAAGGTAATAGTTAAATGGGATACAAATAAGGGTTAGTAACACAAAATCCTAAGACTCAAAAGGTAAAGGGTGAAATCCTTCTGCTCGTCCAAAAGACTATAGATGGTACATAACTTATCGATTCTGCATACAAGGTATCGTATTGGTTCAACAAAACATGATATGCCTATGGAATTGAGAAGCTAGAGCGAACACAATCCTAGTGTTCACCTTTATAGATATCAACTGAAGCAAATATAGTTACTTGCTCAAGATTACTACACGAATACCCCTATTTACTTTCCTTGTTCTGCCTGCTGACAAAAAATGCTCGAGATCCGCAAAGACACATGTTCCCTTAGGATTCGACCCCAACCTCTGTTGGATTACTATATTTTAATAGAATCTGTATCATCATCTAGTATGAGGCATTGTTTGGACGTTACCAAAATTTTAGCGCCATTGTCGAGGATCACGGTGTTGATTTGTGATTTGAAGTCGTTACAATTTTTTGGTTTTCTTTTTATTCTTAGTTGTTCATAATCCGATATATGCCTAGCACAAAGTAGAGGAAATACCATACTCCCACTAAATCTGAATCCAGAGAGGATCCTACAAACACCTAGTAGGATGTCTGAGTATAAAAGAGATGAACCTTTCTAAGGGGTTCATAATGTTTTACCTTTCCCTACTCTTGAAGGGGTACATGATATTATTGATCGTCAGACCAATGAGATATTAGCTCAAGCTAAATTCAAGAGGCGGGAAATTGAAGAAGCTCAATGAGTATAGGAAGACAGAGCTAGCTGAGTAGAAACAAGCAGCAGGCAGTTGAGCAACACTCGATGGAAATCAGAACAGAGCTAGAGGTGCTTGTGTTCAAGTAATCCCATCATATCAGTATGTGCATACATATATAGATGATGCAGAAGACTAGATATATATTGAGCTAACAGAGACTGGAGCCATAGTTCCTCCTATTTTGCTCGCAGGCATCAAGTTTGATATTATGACTACAATGATCGATCTCTTAAATATGAAGGGTATGTTTTTAGGTCTATCTATAGATGATGAAAATTTTCACCTTTCTAATTTCCTTGGGATGTATAGTTCGTATACAAATATAGCGGTGGATTAGAAAGAACTTAGACTGAGGCTTTTCCCCTTCTCACTTACAAAAGAAGCGTCTTTATGGTTAGGTGAATTTCCAAGAGGCTCTATCACTACATGGAATGAGTTGCACAAATAATTCTTGAATAGGTTTTTTTATCTATCTAGGATGTTATAGCTCAGGGATTAGATTTATAACTTCAGGGAGATGCAACCCGAGTCTATGTATAAGTCTTTGTTCAGGTTCAAGAAGAAGCTAAGTATGGTGCCCAATCATCAGTTATCAAGGACGATCATATTAGAGATATTCTACAGAGCCCTGACAATCAGCTCCATAGACATGCCAGACACTGTATCAAGAGGAGATTTTATGAGACTACGTTGGGAGGAAGCTTCAGCGATGTTAGATGAGATCTCACTCACTAAAAAAGGGTGGCAAACTTGGTAGGATTAGAGGGGATCTAGCACTTATGCTATTGGTACCTCCTGCAATAAAAAAAGTAGTTGATGACACAGTAGCATAATAAATAACATTGCTAAGGACTAATTTTGGGGTACTAGCAAAGCATCTTGCAGTACTGACTTCCGAGAAAGTGAGTACAGTAGCAGCACTGGGTCAACATCCAAGTCATACAAGCCAGAATTGGAAGAGAAAGTAAATTATCTGGATCGCCAGATGGCAGGTTTCTGACCCAAAGGGAAAGGGAACAAAGGTCAAAACTATTATGATAGATTTAGATATTGTAGCAGAGAGTGAGATGGTGACTAGAGAAAGAAGGATGACTATAGAGAGAAAGAAGATAGATACATTCCACCTGGACGATGAGATGTAGAATCCGGAATAGAAGAGGTGTTGGATAAGCTGGTGAAGGGTCAGGAAAATTAAGAGATCATCCTTAAGGTGCTTAAGTTTGACATTTCAGGATTTACCCAGAAGATCGAGTCACATGCCACTGCTATCAAGAAGTTGGAACACCGGTTTGGGAAAATGTTAGCAACTCTAAACCAGAGGAGGCTAGGTACCCTCCCGAGCAACACAATAAAAAATCCTAAGAATGATTTCACGTACTTGTTATTACCATATGGAATGGTATCACTACTATGGATCCCTATGACTTGTTACAGAAGCTAGTGATGATAAGAGACCTATTATTGAGTTTGATAAGGTAACAGGTGATGATGGTAAAGCTGCTAAAGATAAAGGTAAGGGTCTGGTCACTGAACAAGAAATTAGACTGATCCTAAGACAGCCCCCACCTTATCCTCAGAGATTAAGAGAAATACAAGAGAGAGGTAAATTCAAACAATTCATTAATATGATAAAGAATTAAGCTTGAACATATGTTTTCTTGAGGCGTTAGAGCAGATGCCTGGATATGCAGGTTCATGAAATAGTTGGTCTCAAGGAAAAAAGGAGAGAAATTTGAGGATGTTGTTGGTATGCACTACAAGAGTGTGGTCATGACTAGGTCTTTGGTATAGAAAAAGGGTGATCTTGATACATTCACTATACCATGTACTATTGGGTTATTCTAATTTTCCAGAGCCTTGTATGCTTTAAGGGCCAACATTAATTTGATGTCGCTGGCCATATTCAAGAAATTGGGCTTGAACCTTCCGAAACCTATGTCAATGCATTGGTTATAGCTGACCATACAAAGAAGAAGCCTGTGGGAATCTCTTTTGATGTGATTGTAAGGATAGATAACTTAGTCTTTATGGATGACTTTGTCATCCTATACTATGAGGTTGACATGAGATGCCCACTATATTGGGAAGACAGTTTATATCCACAGGCAGAGCTATGGTTGACATGAAAAATGATGAGCTGAAATTCTGTGTAAATAGTGAGGAGGCTATATTCAACATTCGAAAGTCAATGAAGCAGTCAACCGAAATTAGGGTAGTGTCGGTGATTAATTGTATTTATGACCTTAGAGGATATTTCTATGGGTATATTGATGAATTTTGACTAGTCCAAATACCCACGTTGTGCTGCAACGTTAAATCAAGCGCTATATTGGAGGCCACTTATGGGATTTTTGGTGAAGTTTGAGTAACCAACATAACCACGTCGTGCCGCAACGTTAAATTAAGCACTGAGTGGGAGGCAACCCACTATTTTAGTGTTTATGTTTTTGTTGTTTTTATATTTTTGTAGGTCTTAGATTTTGGGCCTTGCCCGAACTACAGTAAAATTTCCTACATTCATCAATTTCTAGGTAAGGGGACTGTGTGATCAACCCACCATGGTCACAATTCCCACACGATAAATTTAGTAATAAGTTGAAAAGTTGAAATTGTGAGGATAACAAATTGTAAGTTATGGACTTTGGCATCTAATTATACTTTTGGGACCTAAAACTTAGGTTGCGGGATAATAAGTATCTGGAAAAATGTCAAAATTCCAAGTTTGATTTGCAGAAAAGTAGGCTAAAATTTTTGGCCTAGCACTTGCTGGCCGCAGGTAGTACCTGCGCCTAGGGCCAGACTGCGGGTACAGGCTGCAGGTACAAGCTGCGGCTAGGTCATATTTTTGTCCCACTATTTAATTAAAATTTTGGTCCCACCTATATTTAAATATGACCTAAAATTGCCCCTCCCCCCTATATAAAAATATTGTTACCCTCATTCTAACTCATTCAAATCCTCAAAACTTCACTTTTCTCTTTGAATTCAAACTTCCCTGTTAAAACATAAACTAACCGTACACTTATATAAAAGCTAGATTGACACTTATTTAAGATACCAACATGTACCAACATGCTAAAAAGTTTCAACTTTATTTTACTTAAGTTCTTCATTATTCTCTTCTGCTTCTTCATAAAAGAGGTAACTTTCTCAATTCGTAATGGTTATATATTGGTTTATCTATTATTTAAACAAGTTGATATGTGTATTCCATTGCAAAATATATAGAATCTATCATTCTTGTAAGTTGAAGCCTTAAAGTAGACTAAAAACATAATTTTGGTCCTTGTTTTGAAGAAAAATCTAAAGTTAGGCCCTAATTGGAAAGTGAACTTAAATGAATAGAGTAATACCTCTAGTTGAGCTTCTTTGTTTGCTTTGAAATTCACGATTCTTGGTCAGTGTGTGCACATTGGACTTGTTGGGATTTTGAATAGATCTTAGTGGTGTTAAAATTGAGGAAAATTTTGAACTTTCTTAGTTTTGAGTTTTACTTCAACTTTTGATACCTCTCACTTTTGTTGGGAACTAACAACTGGTTTTTCAAGTACATATGGAACCTAAAGTAGTGAAAAAGATAAAGGTCCGTACTTTAAGGAGACGATCAGTCTCACGGGCCTAGCAGATCAGTTGAGGAGTACCCAAGGCAGCGATGTAACGATGTTGCAGTTGAGGTAACGCACAGAATCATGAGAGGACAGATTCGCCAGGCTACTTAGTAAGCTGCAGCCCAACCAAGGATGAAGTCCACACGGATATCATCACTATATATTTCTCCAAATGATGATGAGGAGGAGGAGGAGATAGAGTGTGATACTACTCCACAGGTTGCTACTCAAGACCCCCAGTCTGAGGAGGGGTCCTAGGATTCATCTAATGAGGTTGAGCAGCAACATTAATCTATGGGGCCCAACTTTGATGAGGGTACCTCTACTCATGTACAACATACAGAGGTACCCCAGTCTAGTAAGGGTATCGAGAAGCCTTCGTATAATGCTTCAGTATAGCAGAGCCTTACACCTGCATATACCCCAGAGTCACCTACTGAGGAAAGACCACTGAGGTATTGTGTGGAAGGGATATGGATCATATTTGGGATTGAAAATCATGTTTAGGAGATAGGTAGACCTATGAAGTGTATTTATATGGAGCATCTAATTGAATTATTGGGGCTAAATTGAGTAGCACTGCTATGAGCAATATTTGATAGATATTAGCTAGAGTTTATGACTTGGACACTTGGTTGCTACAAACCAGTTATGGTACATGAATTTTATGCATCCTACAGAGCTACCGTGGTCCTTCCAATGTACTATCATCCAGGACTGATCACGTTTACTAGATAGCCATATCTTGATCATACACTGGTTAGAGAGGTCAGAGTTGATATTATAGAGGAGACAATTCATAGATTTATCTTCAACCCAGATTATATCACTCCTACATCTACAGCTGAGTTAAACCATAGATTGAGGATCGCACGTGATCAACATATCATGGAGGAGGCTGAGCACTGATGTGAGAAAATAGATATGGCTAGGTAGATAGCCATTTATATCTCAACACCGGGTGATACAACCCCATGGATCAAGGGGCAAGATATGATCAAGAAAGGCCTTTTAATATTGGAGGCCATGTTTTGGTAGCTGTTGATTAGATACCAATTGTACCCACTACTTCAGATAAGATATTATTGTGGGAGGAAGAAATACTATTTTCCTTTTTTATGGCCGAATATGATTTTTATTTTGATACTATTATTTTCCATGAGTTACATGACAAAGCAGTTAGAGAGTTAACTAATATGCCCTTCCCGTGCATGATTCAATGGTTGAGCGATGAGGCCAGTGTGCCTGAGATACAAAATATAGAAGAGAGCGTATCTATAATAACAATTGCATAGACGAGGAACATAAAGGACCTGGCACGTTCGAACACATATAGGAGATCGAGAAAGTAGGAAATAGTACTACGAGCTCAATCTGAGGGCCCAGTAATTTTACAAAGCCTAATAAGGTACATCGAGATTATGTGGGTGTTAGTATTAACATAAAGATAGGACAGCAGAAAGAGACTGCAGATTCTAGTACACGGGGCGAGGGAACACATTCTACTTCTTCAACCCTGGCTTCGACCTCAAAGTCGGCGGGTGCATCTACAGATCCTACTCGCCTATCCTCTACACCTCCTACGAAAGGTATGATTACTATATCCAGTGATTTTTTGCAGAGCTTAGTTTATAGCCTGAGGGCCACTGATGTTAGAGTGGGGGTTGTCAAGACTGAGATGACTACCTTCTACAATTAGATAAAATTAGGGGTTAGAAATAGATTTTATCAGGCACAAGCCCTATGGAAGGCTACACTGAGTACTACACTATTTGAGCTATATTTTAACTTTCAGACATGGATCGATGAATTTGAGTGATTGGTTATAGCCTAATATATAGAAAAAATTGCACCAGATCTCGCCAGATAAGGGAGGAGTTTGATATGTTATGAGTAGAGGTATGCTCTCTTGTGTAGAGCCGTGTTGCAGCCGTTCCCCCAGTTATACCCCAGGTGGTCTTGATATCACTTCCGCACACACCAAGACAATTTGATTTTCTCATAAATGGTGATGAGGACGTCCCAGCAGTTAGGGCCAAGAGAGGTCTCATAGATGACTTGTAGGACCTTAATTTACCATATGACCAGGACGTTAAAAGGCCAGGCAGGATTTGACAAAGTCTGCATTCGTTAATAGGTAGGGGCATTCATTTATAGAAGCGGGTGAATCATCCAGTAGTGCACCACTACCACCATCACCTCTTTTAGCTGATACGCCCCATATGGGGATGCTCCTAATTCGAGTGCCTAGTGCCTCCTTTGTATGTTCTCACTTTCCTCTATTTTACTTTATTTTAGTACACTAAGGGCAATGCATAGTTTTTCATTGGGGTTGGGCATACTATTCCACCATGAGTTTTTGTTTCCATGCATCTTTTCCCATCGATCGTTGTATGGTTGTAGAAAAGACAGGTCTTGGATAATTTTGTGTCATATTGTGTTTTCTTCATATTGTATTATTTTTGTATAATTAGGAGATTTTAAGTATTTAGGGAAGTAGTTATGTTTTGACTGATTTGTGATACCTATAAAAATTTTGTATTTTAGAACTGCGAGAATGTATATATATGTGAACTTTGTGGATCTTGTTATGGCATTAGGATTAGGAACATGATAATCAGTTTAACAATTGCATGAACTGTATAGATAGTAGTTGGTAATGTTGACTCTATTCTATGTGTGTGTGAGATACTACCCAGTTCCCTTTGTGTGTAGTATTTAAAACTTCTCTGGTTAGTCTTGCCTAGGTTGAAAGATAGTTGGTTAGGAAAGGATCATAGGCCCCTTTTTGAGTTTAGTCTACTTTCAGCTTAAATGACCTTCCATATGTAATTTATATCCCTTGATCCTTATTTTGAGCCTTGTAGCCTATTTTTCTTGTTTCACAATTCATCTTCCTATTTATAGTATAATGAACCTATTTTGGCCCTGGTCTTTCTTGGACATTGTGCACCTCAACTCAGGCAAAATACCTAAGTTTAGGGTGGCTATCATAGGGGTGCTTAGTGTAAACTAGGTATGAAGAAGGATAAAATAGCTGAAAAAATTATTAAGGTTGGGTGTGGTAGAAAGAGAAAAGAAAAAAAATAAAAGGAAAAAAAGTATAAAAAGGCCACACCCAACCTGAATGTGCTTAAAAGAATAAAAAGGGAGAATGGGTATTCCCACGGAAACCCCCCTGATTGTTCAAGTAGTTGGCCTCCTCTTCCGAATCAGATTCGTCTCTTCCTTTTAGCGCCACAGCTTTCACTTTTTCGGTCTTCCCTGATAATAAATGCTTTGTCAGAAGATCCACTTGCGTTTTCATGTGCGCTAAATCTTGATCACGTTCTTCTTGTCTTCTTCTTTGGTCTGCAGTCATGCCTATAGATAAAGTGGGGCTTGCTACCTCAGAATCCCTGGTATGCCAAGCTCTACTTTGTTTCGTCATGCGATCTAGCATATTGCTTGCTTGACCAAAGGTGAGGTCCATAAAAGATCCTCCAGCTGCGTTATCCACCACTGGCTTAGTTATTGAATTCAAGGCTCTATACAATATCTCCATGAGGTGAACATTAGTCATGTGATGGTTTGGGCATCTCGCTAGCTTTGTCTTGAACCTCTCCCATGTTTCATGAAGAGCTTCAGTGGGAAGCTGACGAAAGTTGCTGATTTCATCTCTCAATTGTGCCCTTTTGGAAGACGGAAAGAATCTTTCTAGGAAAGCGTCTCTCAATTGCCTCCAATTTGTAATTGAATCAGGAGTCAGCCCATTCAACCATAGTGTTGCCTCCCCAGACAGAGACAATGGAAATAGACGTAATCGAATTGCATTCTGACCAACACCAGGATTGTCAAAAGACTTGCATGTAGAAATAAAGTTGATGAGATGCATATTCGGATCATCGCCTGCTAGTCCACCAAATAATCCCTTGAGTTGCAATAACTGAATCATGGTGCTTGTGATGTTGAACTTGGCTCCGGGCGCTAATGGTGGTGGAATTATAGCTCCAGTGGCTCCGGCACCATCAAGATCATCATCATCATCATCGAACGGTATTTCACGTTGTACATCCATTGATGCACTAAACAAAAACCTGCAGTAAACAAAAACAAAAACTAAAAGTAAAAGTACGAGAGTCTTCGACCAAAGGGTCTAGTAATTATTACGAACTTAATTGACACTTGTATTCCCCGGCAGCGGCGCCAATTTTTGATAACGCTCAATCTACAGCTCTCGTTTGAGTGTAAAGCGGTCGTTAGCAAATATAGAACCCAACCTGGGTTGGGTGTCGATCCCACAGGGAATAGCTTGGCCAACAAGTAAGTAAAATTACTAAACTTTTGGTGCAAGTCTCGTAAGAAGGGGGGATTCTTGTTTTGCAAGTAATGTAAACAAAAGCTGAAAATAATAAAGTAAAAAGAGAGAGATTGTTACGTTGGTTGTAAACAATGAGAATTGAAGCGTTGGGGTTATGTCCACCTTCTGAGGTATACGTCTCTATTGGCTATGAGTGTGTAGAATTCTGACATGCAATTGCTTATAGAGGATTGTAGTCGATGGTAAATCCAAGCGTCTCTCGACCTAAACAAGGACTATTTCACTTTAACTCTCTCGAGCTTAAAGCGTGTCTAACGGTACGAATTCTCCAAGAGGTTAGTCCAGTTACGGCACTAGCTTTTTAGTAGGAAAGGGTGTCCTACTACCTTGACATTATCTCTTTTCCAGACAAATAACTTTTCTCTCGAACAAGTTAAATGTTAGACTGGCGTATTCTTGCGTTTGCAACCGCAAAGAATGTAGATTAAGATGAAGAGAATAATGATATAAGCAATATACGTGCCTCGAACTCACAAACTCACAACAATAGATAGTATCTCATACGGCTTCCATAACCCCAACAGAGAAGTTTAGTTACCCATGAATGCGAAGGAAATCACGATTGACATTGTTATTATACCACAATAATGATCAATTTCGTATAGCACAAGAGTGGTAGGCGTTAGGTGTGATTTCTTGCAGAGTAACGTTTCTCTTGTTGCGGAATTTAAGAATAGAAGAATAGACGAAAATAGAATTGATGGAAAGATTAGAAGAGTTGTAGAAAGATGATTAGCAGGTAAGAAAGTGTATAAAGATGATAGAAGATGTGAGAAGATTTGAGGGATGGAAGGAAGTATTGTGTTCTCCCTCCTTCCTCCCTCCTTATTTAAAATCTCTAACATGATAGGGTATTTATAATACCCATATCCTACTCCTACTAAGCCAATGAAATAAATAACCAAATCCTACTAGACTAATGAAATCCTTAACCCAAATGTACTAGGTTAAGGTAACATTATCATAATCCACATAAAATAATGAAATACATAACCTAATTGTACTAGGTTAATGTATCATTGTCAAAATCCAGCTTTGTGTCTGTAAGTCCCCAAAGTCTTCAGAATTGCTGTTTTAGCCCGGGACAGATTTTCCATGCAGCAGTTTTGGTCCCCCAAAGTCTTCAGAAATGCTGTTTTAGCCCGGGACAGATTTTCCATGCAGCAGTTTTGGTCCTTAGGCGTGTAAACTCCCTTCCCTTCCTTCGTGAGCTTTCTTTAGCGTCAAGTAAGCCATAAAATGCTGAATTATGCATCATTTATACCTGAAACTTTACTAATCATGTTCGTTAGCTCACTTACAGGAAAAAGGACTAAAAGTGCATGAAATATATAATTTGTTCTCAAAACTAGGCTAAAATATGGGCAAAATATATTGATATAGGCGCGTAAATTCGCCTATCATCACCTGCTCACAATCCTATAATACAAGCTGAGGAAATTCCTATAGTGATCCTAACATGACTATCTGAATGCTAAGGTAAAGAAAATAAGGGCAAGCCTATGGTGTTTGACATGCACTGATTGGAACTTCTTGTTGAGTGTGATTGTCTCTTGACTTTCCCTATATTAATAGGGATGATTTCTTATGAGTGAGTGGGACATCCTTGTTGTGAGGGAGCTTGAGTTATATTGCTAGCTATTTTCTTGGTTCGAGTAGTGTAACTTATATATATAAGTGGTTGTCTGTTTCTAATGTAATTACCATACCTTGATCCCATTGTATCACGTTGTTGTGCTTCATGTTCATACACATTTGGTTTTGAAAACTAAGATTAGAGGGGCATGTTGTGCTTTTTGCTCAAGTGATCGACTTACTTCCTTGAATAACTTAGTTTCACCTAGTTAAGCGTCATTTTCATTTTTGTTGTGTTTTATTGCCTGAGGACATACAAACATTCTAAGTTTAGGGTGTTGATGTACTATAGAAATATAGAAGTTTCAATGCTTAAAATGAGCAAAAGATGCAAGTTTTTATGGTTACTTTGTTAGATATGATCCCTTTTGAGTATATTTTTCAGGAAATTATATTTTGGATTATAAGTTTGTGAAAAGGGTCAAAAAAGGTGTTTTGGCTGTTTTTGGACAAATTATTGATATTTGGGATGTTTTTCAACTTGTTCATGATCAAAGCATGTTCAGGAATCAGAAAAGAGCTGAAAAGATAACTCCCGATACTTAATAAGTCAACATGTGGCTGCAAGTAGGACCTACAGACCGCATGTAGGCAAAGAAAGTACCAGAAGTCCAAAATCCCGAGAGTTGAACTTGTAGAATTTTTTTTCTCGGTACCTGCGCCCAGTGTCAGGACTGCAAGTACTACCAGCGCCTGTACCAGACCGCAAGTACAGAAAGCAGGTGGCCACCAACCCAGTTTTCTCCTATTTCATTTGTGCTTTGATTTTAGGGTTTCCTATTGTACTATAGATACCTTTTATGTACTTTGTAGTCAGAGTTACATATTTTTTATATTCAAAAACACATTTTGATTCCAAGATTCATCTTTGATCATGGATTTTTCTTATATTGACTTTGGTTCATTAATTTAGTTACGGTTGTGGGTTTTTTCCATCTTATCATCATGATTTCATCTATGCTTTTGAGTATGAATGTTACTGATTTTTTCTCAAGCATGATTGTCTAGGATCCCGCCTAGATATTGTTGCTTACTCCAAAAGAGAAGCACTGACTAGGAAAAGATAAAGAAAATTGCAATTTTGAGTTTAACTGTCGATCCATGCTTCTAGATTCTATCTTAGTAAGATGGTTGGATTTCATCTAATATCTAGAGACTTAAGGTAATATTTAACTGGGATCAAGAAAAGGGTTAGTAAGGTGACATCCTGAGACATAAAAGGTAAAGGGTGAAATCCTTCTGTTCGTCCAAAAGATTGTAGAAGGTACATAACTTATCGATTTTGCATGCAAGGTATCTGGTTGGTTCAACAAAGTAAGATAAGCGTACGAAGTTGAGAAGTCAGGGGAAACACAATCCTAGTGTTCACCTATACTGATTTCAATCGAAGCCAATATAGTTACATGCTCGAGATTACTACACAAAAAGCCCCTATTTACTTTCCTCTTTCTACCTATGGACTGCAACTACTTGAGATCTGCAAAGCCATGTGTTCCCTTACCCTAACCTCTATTTGGTTACTATATTTTGACAACAACCATATCATTATTTAATAGTTGGTGTTCTTTGGATGTCATCACTATAGCTTTGTTATCTCTTCTATTCACTATCAATGAACAATAGAGCGAAGAGGTTAGATATCAATTTGTATTTCAAATATCCATTGGAATCATATTACAACATGAAAGAAGAAAAAAAAGTGATATTTTTTAAAGTCTTATAGACTCTCAAAGAAAAGTACAGGCGTATCTATACCATTCTGCGATACACTACTTGACTCATTTTGGTACAATGAGATCAACATATCAGAGCTTTGATACCAAGTTTTTCACGACTCAAATCCCATCACGAGTGGCACCCACGTTTAACCCAAATTTTCCAAATCCAATACTTTAACATATTCTTAAAAGAGAACAGCAATTCCATTAACAACAAAGTTTATTGAACAAGTCTAACAAATAAACATAGGAAAAAAGTACCAAATGTCTTAACTACCCCCATAAAGTGAAAGTCATCGTACCAAAACATCTAATATTGAAAAAATATAGGTACAATCTAAAAACTAAAATAAGAAAAATGTATGTGTCTGAAACAACTGGTCAAGAACAATAAGTTTGAAGACTCATGGCTGCCAGAAGATGTAGCTCACCCTTTAGCTAGAATGGTCACTAGCTAAAAGAGAGGACTCATCGAATAAGCTGGAACATGCTCTGCACTTACCCAAAAAAGAGCACAGGTAGTATCAATATAAAAACACTATCTACTGTTAGGGCCATTTTCCTACTCAAAATAATAAATATGAATAAAAAACCAAGACTTTATAGACAAGCACAATGGTGTAAGACTTAGCATTTATACCTTTACTTAACCCTTTTCTTTACAATAACCAAGAAAATCGGACAAGTATAAGACAATACAGAAAATCCACCAATTCAATACCATAACTAACTACAATTAGCTCAAACTTTCCATAAGTATTTCTCATTAGACTTCAATAAGTATTTACATAATTCAATTATGTTAATTGCCTGGACTAGTCAGGGATCCAATAACAATAATATAATGAACAGGTTTACTCAAGAAATCCAAAATACCAACAATGTAACCCAGACCATTCATGGAACTGTCGAATTCATTGATATCTTGTATACATATGTTAGGTCTTATGGTTCCTACTGACCATGTGTGCTAAAATATCCCAGACATCTAGTATTTGCTACTTTTATGCCAAAATAATGTTATACCACCCTTATTCCAACATCCTTACACTTATAACACTTGAATTCCACCAATCCCACAATGATGATCTTTACCGGTTCCTCTCACAATATAAATTCATATCACAAAAAACACATTCACAATATGAGATAACATGGCCACATTTGCTTTTCCACAAGTCTCTTTACATAATTTTATTTAGGGTGATTGACAACTTGAAATATAATCCAATAATTTAATACGCACATCATGTATTACAACAAGTAGATAAATACGCGTTTAATATGAACATATAAACTAAATTGAGATATTTAACCATCACCTACCTCAATCCAACCCTTGAACTTGCTCTAGCAAACTTGAAATTCGCTCTTTCTTGTAATTTTCACTTGGTTGTGGTCTAAAAATAACAATATAATAAACATTCAAAACAATGGCCTAACAATTACAAGAATTATAACCTAATTACATAACCCCGAGGCCAAAATTATTTCCTTATTCTTGGTTTCTCTACCTTCCTTTCACCTTAATGCTACTAATTTAATGTTTATAAAGATGAATTCTAAGCATACAATCATAAATTATTGACCATTAACCAATATCCAAGGATTTCACCTTGTTTTTGCTAAATTACACCAGAAAATCTACTTAAATCAAGTCAAATGTCCTCCAAACTCAAAACCTAGTGAGTCTAATGATTAATCTTTTAAAAATAGTTAAATGGGGTGATTTACTATCCCCAATGAAGGATTTTTATTGAAAATAGAAGGAATTCTCCCTAAATGTCCTCTACTAGCTCTTAAATGAATGTGAAATGAAAAATAATGTTCAAGTCTATTTTCTGCACTTATTAGAGTGTATCCTACTATAGCGGTATTGTTGTAGTTGTATCTACGTATTGTGGTGGGATTAACCAAATAGACTCCAGCTATGACGGGAATTTTTCCTCTATAGAGGTATATGGATATTAGCCTAGGAGAAAGAAGAAAGTCTAATAATCCCAAAAAGTTACCTATTTTACAACACACTTCTAGATATTAACATCTCTTACACCTTTATGTCCAAATCCAATATCTAAAGTTCAACTAACTCGAATTTACTTTTATAAATTTCTACAAACTCCTTAAATCTGTAGCTTCCAAATATGATCTCAAATTATATAACCACTACCGTATCTATTAATAAATTAATCTAGATAACACCACACTTGCATTTTATCCAATACTATCCTAGCCTAAAATTTTTAACATTTTATACAGGAAGAATCATAACTCAAATTTTAGCATGCTAGACTCTACCATAATAATGGAAAAGGTCATTATAGTTAGAGGTTCACTTTTGACCTTCCTCATCTTTAATTACCAAAAATATAACCTCAAGGTGAATCTTTTGAAAGTGCAATTTTACCCCACATTCCTAAGAGAGTTAACTTTGGATAAATTATGAGAAAAAATGCTCCTTTTAGGATTCTGAGAATATAAGTTTTGATGAAGTCCTAGATAGGAGTTCCTATAACCTTTCGGGATCCAATTTCCCTCCTTTTAATTGTAGAACTCCACATTCATACTACAAGCGCATAAGTTTAACAACTCTCAAAATATTTTGAATTTTCCTTTACGCTAGTCAATTTCTTTCCACCACCCTATGCATCATCCTAACAGGCGGCACTTTGTGACCATATTAGTTCAAAATAAGGTCAACCTCCTATGCAGACTAGCTATAGTGGTCATCTATATAAATCCTCCCATTATTCTTAAAGATCAAGAAATGATAGATATATAATTTGTATGCTTCCTGAACAGGATTTTCATGCCTGTGCCTGAGTTAAAAAATTATTATTTTTATTATTCTCCATTATATATTTATTTTGAATTCTTTTATCTTGATCACAAATCTTGACTTATTTTTTTCAGGATAGCATTTTGGACATAGAAAGGCTCCAACAGGTTCTCCAAGAGCATAAAGAGTTTTCCTAAGAGTGAGAAACTTAAGAAAAAATTAAAGGCCATACCTAGTCAACCTGCCATAATAGTAGCCTTATTTATCCAGTCTTCTAGTGTTGATTGATGAGTCTCAGCGAGGTGTTAATGATAAGTTGGAGGTTTGGATATAAACCCTTGAAACTAAAGGATTCAGGTTGAGTAGGACTAAGACGGAGTACTTGGAGTGCAAGTTTAGTGACACGAAGCATGAGGACGAGGTGGTAGTACAGTTGTATTCTCAGGTGGTGTGTAAGAGGGATAGTTTTTAGTATCTTGGGTCTATGATTCAGGAGAATGGAGAGATTGATGAGGATGTATCTCATCGTATTGGGGCGAGCTGGTTGAAATGGCGACTCGCCTCGGGAATTTTATGCGATAAGAAGGTGCCTCTCAAGCTTAAAGGAAAATTCTACAGAGTTGCAGTCCGACCGACTATGCTGTACGGCGTGGAGTATTGGCCTGTTAAAAGTTTTCACGTCCAGAAGCTGAAGGTGGCTGAAATGAGGATGTTACGTTGGATGTGTGGTTACACGAGGGCAGATAGGGTTAGGAATGAGATCATTCGGGAGAAGGTGGGAGTGGCATCAGCGGAGGATAAGATTCGGGAAGGGAGGTTGAGATGGTTTGGGTATGTGATGAGAAGGGGCACGGATGCTCCAGTTCGTAGGTGTGAGAGGTTGTCCTTGAATGGTTTTAGGCGAGGTAAGGTTAGACCTAAGAAATACTGGAGAGAAGTGATTAGAAGTGACATGGAGAAATTACGGCTCACTGAGGACATGACCCTCGATAGGAAGGTTTGGAGAAAGAGTATTAGGGTAGAGGGTTAAGGGGTTTGGTCAAGAAATAGGTGGGCGGTACAAGAGTTTTGTGTAGCTTGGTTGGTAGTGCTAGGGTTGGGAGGGTGCCTTTTTTGGTTAATGTCCTTTTTGTGGTTGTTGTAACATGTTTATTTTATCATGTTGTATGCTTTAGATGTTTGGACTTCGATCGCGGTCCCTTTCTTTAGCCAGGGGTCTATCAGAAATAGCCTCTCTACTTCTTCGGAGGTAGTGGTATGGACTGCATACATTCTACCCTCCCCAAATCCCACTATGTGGGATTATACTGAATTTGTTGTTGTTGTTGTATTTATCCAGTCTTCTAAGGCTAATAATACAAAATTCAGACTTGTCTTTCTGGAAAAAGAAAAAGATGCTTCTAGTTGAGAGGACAACTTCTAGTCATCAAAAGCACTCAATAAGAGAAAGGAGAAATTCAAACATATCAAAATACTAAAGGCCCAAATCCAAAAGGAATTTGAATTGGAGAAAGAGGTCTAATCCTTAAAAAGAGTTCTCTCTAGGAGAAGCATAATAATGATAGAGGCTCTATTTCTAGATGATAAAGGGTTAAGTTTAGATCATACTTCTGATGAAAAATGTAAGAAATAGTACTAGCTAAGTATAATTCTATCTCTGGTCTAAAGAAGAAACTTAAAGCCAAGAGAGCCAAAGACAAGTCCCAAAGGGATCATTTTAGACTCCAATGGGTTCAAAGGGCTTGGTATTTGAGGTTATTAACCTTAGATGAGATCAAGGTAAGTTTCATCAATGAAAATAAATAAATTGGTGAGGTCCTATATATCTGTTAGAACAAATTAATATGCATGAACTAAACATAGAGGGTCACCCCTCTTTCTCCGAGGTAGATTCCATGATCATGACCTCTCTAGCGAGGATTTGATGATCAAGAGAATGTTTCAATAGCCTCCTAGGTCAGCTATTCGTATTTGTGTATTTTATTTTATATTTTATAGTTGCATCTTTGCAGTTTGTAACTATGTTCTTCCAGGTATGAGAGTACCCAGTAATAATGAGGGTTTACTTCATTGTCTATTTGCTTGAGCTCTCATTGTTGTGTTTTATCTCTTTTGCATTTTCCTATATCAAAAGAAGTCAACGTAGAAATGAATCTTATAATAGACTGAACGCTGAAACTTTATTGAAATGATATTTTTTTATCATCCAAAGGTTAGTTCATCAAATATAATTACAAAGTAGTTTTTTTAATTATTGCACTTCTTTCGGAGTTATTTCTCTTTTATTGATGATTGTGGTTTTTGGACTCTTATTATGTTGATAGTCTTGCTCACCTTCATGACTTTGTAAGTTAGGGGCCTTTTTTATAAATGGTGCTTATAAGTTAGGATGTCTACTACTTTTTTTATCATGATATATCTGAAAGATTTGGTTCTTTGATGTTTCTTTTAATCATTTTTTCTACAAGACTCAAATATATAACAAATATGAATAAAATTTTTATTAATATTTCTTATCTCTTAATATGCTTCTATTGTAATGTCAAAATTAGAATCATGAGTGTTCAACGAATGTTATGTAACAATCTTCTGTAATTCAACAAGGTTACTATGTGAACCACCTTTTGTTTACTTTACAGTGGAATATGGTAAGAGGGCTATTAAAAGGTCCCAAAATAAAAAATTAAGTGCAAAACATAAATAAAATTTTATTTGTGGGTTCACTTAGTAACTCATCTATGAATTAAGCATCAAATTTATATCTTCAATGATTGGATCTTCTGCCTATATGATTTTGTTACTTAGTCCGTAGTCATCTATTCTAAGTGAGTTAAAAAAATTGTTATTTTTTTCTGGAAGCCTCCAGTACAATTGCATCTTTGAGTATTTTCTAACCATTTTTGAGATGTTCCAAACCCCTAATTTTGGGATGGGGATCTTTGAGACATCCAATGTTTAATTTATAAATGAGGTTCTATGAGACCTCTAGTGTTAATTCTCAATCAGTGTTCTTTGAGACCTTTGATATTTAATCCAAAATTGGGATTCTTTGAGGTGTTCAATATCTAATTCAGAATCAGAGTTCCTGACATCTCAGATGTTTAATTTAGAATTTAGATTTTTAAGACCTCCAAAATTTAATGCAGAGTTTAATGAATTTGAGATTATTTTATGAAACTTTTAGCTTGAACCTTAATAATGATATTAAATTTTGAATTTCAGTCGTCTAGCAAACTAAATATAGGAGGGGAAACAAATAGCAAAAACTGAAAAGCAAAACTGAACCAATCAATTTGGTTCTTTAGTTTTTGATTCAGTTACGATTTAATTTTTCTAATGAATTTGAAGTTCACTTCAGTTTTTGGTCTTTGGGTTCTAGTTTTTTGATATAATCAAAAAGCCAAACTTATATTAAATGAAGTCAAAAATATTATACTACTAATTAGAGTCTTATGCCTAAAAATTACTGATCTAGTCCTAACTCATTTTCCTATTTTAACAATTTCACCCTCCAACCCTTAGTCCATACGCCAATAGTAACTTTAATTCATCAATGATAAATTTATTCTAATTTCAATATTCTTCACCCTTGACTCCACACTATAAGTACATACTCTCATCTTTTCTCTGGATTTCTCAACCTACCCTATTGTAATTTCTATATTATTGTCACTTATTTTATAAATTTGAGACTTATTAATAACTATCCAATCAGATTCCATCAGAAAGTAAATGGTTCACATGGACTTTTTCTTCTCTCCTTGTTTTAGTAAAATAAGGGTATTAATTGGTTAAGCAAGTTCTTTTAATTTTAAGTAACTTACTGAAAATTCAAATATAAAAACTCAGATCGAATAATTCCATATTTGAAAAAAATCAAACTGAATTGTATTAGTTCAATTTTGGTGTTTGGTATGCCTTTTTCCACATCCTAAAATTTTAAAAATTGAAACCAAGCAATCGAATGTCCATTTCTGCTAAATAGGCACTATAAATTGATTTTGACAAAGCTTGTTCCTTTTTCAATACAAGTTTCTGCACAAGGCCAACATAAAATAGTAGTTATAACTATGTATGAAATAACACTCATTGGTGACGAATCGGTTAGCTATTACAAGAAATTAAAATATATTTTTCAAAGAATCATATCGTGGTTTCATCCTCACATCCCTTGCTCTATACTCAAACTACTTTGTAACCAAACTTCAACTATGAACTTTTCCTTGGAGTTTTTCAATGTGTCTACCTTATTTATCTTTCTTTAATCTCTCTCCCCCCCCTTCCAGTGTTTTGGTTCTGAGTCTATAAATCCTCAAAAACTATTATTCCCCTCTTTCCAAGATTAATAATAGGCATATTATGTACCTCTAATGCACTTTTTTTACCTCATTAAAAACACGTCAAAAAATTCAATTGAGACAAAATAGGTTAAGGGAAAAAGAAAGAAATGTGTATCCTTTGAAATTGAGGTGCTTGATCCGGGTCTTTATAGTCCTCTGGTCTACTTTCCACTCAAAAAATTATGTGACTTAAATCTTTGACTTGGTTACATAATAATATGCTCAAGATAAACCTTCAAATAATGTAATGTGGTTGTATGCAATAATAGTAACCGAAATTAAGTTGAGGTCAAATCAAAATAGAATATAGGAGAACATTTTCCAAAAAGGTTTACTAGCAGTTTAGCTACCATACTTCTAGTCAAATTCAATTTTTTTAAGATTATAGAAATGGTTGTCACTTGAACTAAATTGCGAAAAGTAAATATGCTAAAAATATATATGTTGTAAAGTTATAAGACTAAAATACAAAAATTTTATCCCTATAACTGATTACGTTGTTAATTGATTATGCAACTATATGTATGTTTGATTATGGATATGCACTAAGTTTCCTACACACACTCTCTCTGTCTCTTTGGGAGAAGAAAAAGGAAAAAATGAAAGGAAATAAAATAGAACAAAGATCTTTTCTAATTAATGAAAAATAGAATAAAAACAGAAAAATAGATATACCAAAATATAACATCAGGTAGTAGTGAGTATTCAGTACTACATGTTAAGAATGTGAATGTCTAATTTTAAGGAGGTATTTATTCTATTTTTTAAAAATTTAGGAGAGTAATGAGGCCTCGTGAAGTATAGATGTGTAGTTGATGATTGACTAATTGATTATGGATGCATTTAGCTATTTTCATAATAAATGAAGTTGTATAATGCGATAGAGCTCTGGTGATGATTGGGTACACTAGATCTGGTATTATTAAAGCAATATTTTCTCTCTTCTAGGATCATTTTAGTAAGTAAACGTAGTAAAGTAAAGACTTAGAAAAGATATGGAAAATTTGGAGCATAAGAATTTAAGTATATTATTTATTGTATTATTCGCAATCCAATGCATTGCTATTGTGTAAATACTACTCTATAGTATTTATAGATAATACAGGATACACATCAACTACTAAAAACTCCACTTGAATGCTAAAGTACTATGGACAATGGTTGCCATCCTTTTTGAAATATTGTTGATTGGGACAGCTACTAATACTCTATCATGGATAGGATATATACTACATGTCAAAATCTTTGTTTTTTTTCCAAGACATCGAGACACGAGTCCATCCCTATTCTTGGACCATAAGTTTCCCCCCTTTTTTGATGATAATTACTTCATTATCTCGTTAATCAGTCGAAGTCAAATTCCATCAAACTAAACTCAAAAACTAAAAATTCCACTGAACTAACCTCCAAGATCCTTTTTTCTAGTACCACTTCTTCACCCTTCATTTTTTCATGCATACAAAACTACTATTCATCAAATACAATATTTTATTTTTTACCCTTTGAGCATGCCTCCAAGTAGATATTCATTGCAAAAACTAATGAGAAGATAAATTACTATTTAATTGTTACTATTTTTATGATCGTTAATATGATGGAGTATATTCAGTATCAACTACAATTGCTTCTAGTTTTATAACTAGAGTTAAAATTAAAAATTTATTAAAAAGGAAAAGAAAGATTTAAAAAGAAAATAAGATTAAAAAATTAAAATGAATAGAATATTATCCTTTTTGTGTAATAAGGATTATATATATATATATATATATATATATTAGGAGTTTAATAAGGGAACCCCTATTTGCAATGTTTAAGTAGTTAGAGGTTTGGGCCATTTCCCTACCAAGTAGGTTAGAAGTAGGGTATTTGATTTTCCAAACAAAGATAGTTCCTACATTGTCTGACTCAAGAGATTTTATAGAAAACACTATAAGAACTAGCAAAATTTGAGGCTCTAAAAGATGTGGCATTTTCTCCTTCCATTTTAAGCATATCTGTCACTCTATCTGGTTTTCTAAAGATGTAGAGTGGAAGTTCGACCCCAAAATCCCTAATTAATAACCTACACTTAAAAATAATATTATTACAGAGAAATTGATAATTGTAAAGAATTTAGATTATGTTGGAGGAATTTGTGCTAATTTCTAGTGGGGCTAGTCGGTGTTCTAATACCTGTAAGAGCCCTATTTGCAAAAAAGAGTTCAGTTGGGATGGGAGTTATGTAAGGGGTGATTTCATAAAAACCCAGGACCCAATGCCCATCATGGTTTCTAAGCACTCCTCCCAAACCTCTTAAACATAGTCTATCATACATAAAACTACATATGTTGAGCTTATAGGTTCCTCTTAGAGGGGGTTCCCATTTGATATGAATGCGTATTTTAGGCTATTTATATTTATTACTCCGTCCTTAAGCAGATTATATTATATTTTATTTGCAATAGTAACATCGGTAGGGATGCCTATTTTTGTTATTAAATATGTTGTCATTGCGCTTGAGCCATATGCTACACATAAGTTGAGGGATCATGTTGTCCTAGTGTATGCAGGCATTATATAATTTTCCTTTGAGATTAATCTAGTGTCATAAACAGTCATTTGTGTTAATTGAGCATATGTTAATGGTCTACAAATGACTATTTTGTTCCTGAAGTTGATAACATTAGGACAGGAAAAAAGATATGATTGATATCCTCCCTTGGGAGAAACAAAAAGGATAGTTAGGACAAATATTTAGTCTTATCCTATTGAGATAGTGACTAGTAGGGAGTCTACCATGGTGGAGATATCAGAGGAAAGTTTTGATTTTTTTAGAGGCCATGGTCATTCAAATTTATTTCAAATCTAGAGTGTTAATGTGATGATCAGTCATGGTGATACTAAATATATAATCATTAGCACTGCCAGTAGAAAAGAAACCTTTTCTAATGAGTCCTCAAGGATAGCAATCTTCTCACCCTGAAGGTTAACATAATGAAGGAGGGTGATCTAATGCTTAAGGAGTTCAAAAGAGGGTCCAAAAGGTTCCAGCCACTATTAGGATAGATATGATTGGCTTTGAGATTGTCCTCACCCTCTTTTAAGGGTACTTTAATAATGTTTCCAATACTACCTAGATGGGGGATCCATTGATGTGGTCATTTGATGACACCTTTGATTCTTTTGACCATGGATAATTGAAGTTCTTAAGTAACATTTGTTAAATTTGATTTCTTTTATATTGTATGTGTATGAAAATGAGCCATGAGGAGAATGATTTCCATTATCCTAGAAAAAATATTGATGGTCTACTTGACACCCCATCATGTAATGCCCCGAGTCTGCACTCCGAACGCTACATGGTGCTTATGACCCCGAAAGACTACAAGCTAACCCATGATTGATATGTGTTGTGAGCATTGAATAATCACATATTAATAATAATAATAATAATATTGAGATAAATGCAAAAATTAAGCTGAAGTCGCCATAAGGTTCATAACTGAAAACAAAGCACTGAATATTGATAAATGAATATTGAAAACTGAATATCTGTCTGAAATACTCTAGTTTGAAAGGCCTCTAATTGAACTGTCATAATGTGGAGTTGATGGGACAAGCCCCCAACTAACTCCAACTACTAAACTACTGATAAACTGATAACTAAAATAAAAGCATGTCCTCGATAGATGAGGACTCACTATTAAATATGTTGTTGATAATCCAGGCTGCTAAGTGCGGTCAAGAGCTCGTGCATCTGAACCTATGATATTAGACATCATAGCACAAAAAAAAGGTACGCTTTAGTACTTTGAATGTACTGGTATGCTAAGTGAGGTAAGGCTGAATGCATGGGTTCATATGCATGAATAATAACTGGCTGAGTAACATGAATATAACTGAATGAGAGTACATGTATAACTTAAATTGATAAAACATAGATTATGAAATATTGTGCACATATCTACATATACTGTGTCTGAGATTATAGTCACACTGGATTCTGAGTTTTGATAACTAAATAACTGATATCTGAGTTTACTGATTACTATATTATAGATAGCTGGGTGACTGTTTCTTACAGTCCTGATTCTGTAAAACTGAACTGAGTTCTATATTGAGCTGGGTGATTGTGTCTGATAGTCCTGATCTGTAGAACTTAACTGAGTTCTATACTAAGACTGAAATTGAAACTGTAGCAGATAATAATCTAACCGACATGCCCCTCTCTGAACTGATTGGGGTCCAACCTGTAACCCCAGCTGGAAGGGTGTCAGCACCATGCCAAAGGTAAAGACAAGATGAAGAGTCACCCTTATCTAGCAGGTATTTTGTACAAAAATGGTGGTACCCTTAACTGAAAGGTAGAACACCTCATCAACCCTCAACCGCCAGGTTAATGTCTCAACGTGCACTGGCTATGTAGTCAGGGAAAGAAAGGACTACTTCTAAGGATCACACCCTGTACTAGCAGGTGAGTCCCCATCCTTGGGTTCACTTAATGTTGAATCCTACTCTCAACTGAATAGACACCGAACTGATTTCTAAAATGTACTAGGCTGGACTAAACTGTTACTGATCGTGTTAACTGACTGAACTAGACTGAGTTCACAAAGTTCTGTTGTCTGGCTGAATATATTGAGTTCTGTACTGACTGAATACTACTGATCGTGACACTACTGAGACTGTTCTATAACTACTATAACTCTAGGTAAGCAACTAGATTTTTAAAATTTTGAATACCCCCAGGACTCGATAACATGAAAAGTAAAGCATATCATAAACTTGAAAAGCATAACAATGTTCACTTTCTCACAACTCGTTCATATAGGAATTCTATCAAACACTTGTAAGATATAAGCTTGTATATATGCTAGTATGTCATAATTTTCACATTTAGATTAGATGAGCAATTTATCAAGCCTTTGGGGAACATAATCTATGCACATGCTACTAAATAACATGTAGGTATCATAGTTTCATATCCCAATTCAAAAATCAAGGGATTTAATCATCAATTCTCATGATACTACACACATGATAAATAATATCACATGAAACTCGGAATAAAACATAGATTAGAACCTAATTAACATCATAGTTATGAATACATCCAAATCCGACATGGAATTCATGAAATCAATTAACTTGTAGTTTAAAAGAGTTTCTTGAACTCCAAGGGTGGAAGGAAACCCTTGTATGAACACTTCACATACCTAGATGCTTGAATTTGTGAAGACTGATGGGTTGTTCTTGAAGATTTGGTCTTGAAATTAAAAGACCTGGGATTTTTTCTTGAGTAGCTTTGAGAGAATTTGGAAGAAAGTGAGCAATTTATCCTCTAGGGTCATTTGATTTTATGTTTTGGGGATGAAAACAGGTGGGATAGTGACCCAAATACCCCTCTGGGCGCAGATTTTTAATGACTAAAAATGTGTCCAGTGATGCGTAGAACGATGCGCTGCGTTGATGTCATCAACGCAATAATCAACGTACCGCATCGAGTTCCCATTGATTCATTGGAATTGCACTGAAAGCTGGGGGGAAATTAACTGTCGATGCGATAGGCGATGCAACGTGTCGATTTCGCATTGACTAACTGGAATTTGATATTTGGAATTGAGAAAAATATTTATCGATGCGATAGGCGATGCGGCGCGTCGAGATCGCGTTGATACACTATTTTGGATTCCCAAACGTGCCTCAAACGATGTTCAAAAAATCCAAAACTCACCCAAAGTAACCTACTGATATTCCTGATCATGAATAAACCTAAAAATCGATACTTTAACATCATAAGGGTCATGAAATAGGATCGCCAACTTACGAAGTCTAAAATACTCCTAAGTATAAATATTTAGCTGAAATTTGTCTAAGTTTGGGACCTTTTTTCAAGCTTTAATGGACTGAGTTAAGCTTAGAATTTTGTGGTGTCTTATAATATCTCCCCCTTCGAAACATTTATCCTCGAATGAGACTAAGCTGAGAATACTGATAGACTGAATTTATATATACTGAACACGCACAACTAAAGCATAATTACATGACTGAAAGTACTGATAGAATGAGTTATCATACTGACAAGCATAACTGAAGCATGACTGACTTCTCAAAACATGACAGAGCTATTTCATGAAGGTATGCATGATATGAGAATGCTATGCAGCTGAATCGATACAGAGTTGTAAAGTTAATCTGAGCATGGAACTGAGTAAATTCAAGAAAAACTTGTACCTTGAGCTGAGTCTAAGTTTGCAGAGAAGAGGTGAGTGTACTTGGTCTGCATATCTGCTTCATCTTCCCAACTAGCTTCCTCAACAGATTGATTTCATCAAAGAACAATGACTAGCAGAACTTCTTTGTTCCTCAGTGTGCGAATCTGATAATCAAGGATTTTGACTGGAACCTCTTCGTAAGAGAGACTATTCTCAATATCTATACCCTCTATAGGGACTACAACTGTTGGGTCACCTATACATTGCTTTAGCAAGAAGACATGAAACATTGGATGGACTAAAGCTAAATCTAAAGGCAACTCAAGCTCGTAAGTTACCTTTCCAAAATGGATTAGAATTCGTTAAGGACCAACATACCGGGGACTGAGCTTCCCCTTCTTGCAAAACCTCTTCACTACCTTCATAGGAGAGATTTTCAAATACACATAGTCGCCAATCATGAACTTAAGATCCTTTTTTTGCACATCTGCATACGATTTTTGTTAGCTCTGAGTTGTCTTAAGACTTTCCCTAATCAACTAAACTTTTTATAAGGTATCAACTACCAAGTCAGGCCCTACCAATACAGCCTCACCCACTTCAAACCAACCAATGGGAGATCTATATCTCCTCCTATAGAGAGCCTCAAATGGAGCCATCTGAATGCTGGACTGGTAACTATTGTTATACACAAACTCAATCAAGGAAAAGTGGTCATCCCAACTACCCTTAAAGTCAATGGCACACGCCCTTAACATATATTCCAAAGTCTAAATGGTCCTCTTTGCTTGACCATCTATCTGAGGGTCGAAGGATGTACTGAGGTAAACTTAGATGCCTAGACCCTTTTGGAAGGCTTTCCAGAAATAAGAGCTGAACTGCATACCTCTATCTGAGATGATAGACAACGAAACTCTGTACAATATGACCAATTCTCTAACATAGATCTTGGCATAATCCTCTACTAAATAAGAGGTATGAACTGGTAGGAAATAAGTTGATTTCATTATCCTGTCCATAACGACCCAAATTGAATCATGCTGATGACGAGTACGGAGCAAACCCGTCACAAAGTCCATGTTTACTTCCTCCCACTTCCATGTGGAAATACTGAACTCTTACATGGAACCACTAGTTTTTGGTGCTCAGTCTTAACCTGCTAACATATCGAGCACTTAGCTACAAACTATACAATATCTCTCTTTATCTCACTCCACCAATAGATCTTCCACAAGTCGCGGTATATTTTAGTGGCCCCTGGATGAATAGAGTAACGCGAACCATGTACCTCTATAAAAATTCATTGCCTCAAGCCATTTATACCTTGCACGCATAATCGACCCTGGTAACACAAAACACCATCTCCCCCTTGGGAGAAAACCTCTACTTTCTATTCTCTTACTGACTCTTTCAACTTGACTAAGCTGGGATCTCAGTTCTAATTTTCCATCACTTCAAAAACCAGAGATAATTTTGAACTGTTCTGCACCTACACACTTCTCTCTGCTGAATTGACTAAGTGAACACCTAGTCGGGAAAGTTGATGAACTTTTTAAACTAACTTCTTATTATTATCCTCCACGTGAGAAACACTACCCATAGACATCCTACTGAGAGCATCAGCTACTACATTGGCCTTACCCGGATGGTACAAAATGCTCATGTCATAGTTTTTCAACAACTCCAACCACCTTCTCTGACGCAGGTTCAGATCTTTCTGAGAAAACACATACTTTAGGATCTAGTGGTCTGTGAACACATCTATATGTACCCCATACAAATAATGCCTCCAAATGTTTAAAGAAAACACCATAGCTGCTAACTCAAGATCATGAGTGGGGTAGTTCTTTTCATGGGAATTAAGTAGTCTAGAGGATAGGCTATGACCTTACCTCAATACATCAAAAAACACCCAAAATAACTTTGGAAGCATCACAATATACCAAAAACCCGCCTGAACCATCTGGTAGAGTCAAAACTGGGGTTGTAGTGAGTCGAGTCTTTAACTCCTGAAAAATCTTCTCACAAGAATCTGACCACTGGAATTTGACTTTCTTCTGAGTCAATCTGGATATGGGAGATGTAATAGATGAGAATCCCTTGATAAACCATCGATAATAGCCCGCCAAACCCAAGAAACTCTTGATATCTGATGGAGAGATGGGTCTGGTCCAGTTTCTCACTTCTTCAGTCTTTTGAGAATCCACTCTAATGCCATCACCGGAAACTATATGGCCAAGAAAAGCTACTGACCTTAGCCAAAATTCATAGTTACTGAATTTGGCAAATAGTTGATGGGCTCTGAGGGTCTGTAACACTATTTTGAGATGGTCTGCATGATCATGTTCACTGCGGGAGTAGACAAGAATGTCATCAATAAAAACTATGATGAACATGTCCAAGTACTGCTTGAACACCCGGTTCATTAAGTCCATGAAATTTGTTGGGGCATTGGTAAAACTAAATGACATGACTAGAAATTCAAAGTGACCATACCAAGTTCTGAAAGCTATCTTTGAAATGTTATATTCTTTGACTCTGAGCTGATAATAGCTTGATCTGAGGTCTATCTTAGAAAAGTAGGTGGCACCCTGAAGTTGGTCGAACAAGTCATTGATTCTGGGAAGTGGATACTTGTTCTTGACCGTGACTTTATTTATCTAACGGTAGTATATACACGTCCAGAGAAAACCATCATTCTTATGCAAGAATAAAACTGTGCGCCCCACAGGGAAATATTGGGTCTGATGAATACCTTATCTAGGATATCCTTTATCTATTCTTTCAAGTCTTTGTGTTCTGCAGGTGCCATTCTGTATGGCGGGATAGAGATGGGCTGAGTATCTGGAAGAAGGTCAATTCTGAAGTCAATATCTCTTTCGGGAGAAACTCTAGAAAGATCTTCGGGAAATACATCAGGAAATTCACATGCTACTGATACTGATTCAAGATTAGGGGTCTCTAAACTAGAGTCTTGAACTCGAACGAGTTGACAGAAACATCCCTTATATATCATTTTTCTCCCCCTAAGGTAAGAAACAAGCTAACACCTAGTGCTGAAGTACTACCCCTCCACTCAAGGACAGGTTCATTCGGAAAGTAAAAGTGGAAAATTCTATTTATTCAGTCAACTGAAGCATAGCATGATTGAAGCCAATCCATGTCGATAACGACATCAAAACCTATCATCTCTAATTTGACTAAGTCTGATGAAGTGACTTTCTGAGATACCATAACCGAACAGTTCTTTTATACCAATCGGGCTATGATAGATATACCCACTAGGGTAGAAACTGAAAAAGGCTCTGTTAGGATTTTGGGACTAACTCCGAAGTTAACAACTTTATAAGGAGTTACAAAAGACAAGAAAGCTCTTAGATCTAACAAAGCATAAACATTTAAATGATAAACTTGTAACATACCAGTGACCACATCAGGATAATTTTCCTGATCTTATAGGGACTGAAGACCATAGAGTTTATTTAGGCATTTCCCACTGGTGGCACTGGAAGCGGCACCCTTCTGATTAGGGTAACCGGACTGAGCTGAAGGACGATTATACTAACCCTGAGAACCTAACTAATGACAATATCTGACCCTTTATCTTGGTTTTCATATCTAAAACATACATCACTGCCAGCCCTACAGACACCTTGGTGGTTTCTTCCATATTTTTGGCAAAGAGGGTTTATTCGGGCATTGCTAACACTACCCTGAGGTTTAGGTCTTGGTGCCTTATCTTTTTTATCGTCTCTGAATTTTGGCACTTGAGCACTGGCTGGGGACGGAGATGGAACTGAGGATTTTGTGCGCAACTGAGAATGATTTCCACCTTTTAACTTAGGTTGGGTGAATTTGAAGCTACCTTTTCTAGCTCTCTTGTTCTCCTTTTTCTTCTCCCTATTCTTACTCTCCTCTATCAGATGGGCATAGACCATTAGCTTGGATATGTCCATCTCCTTAATTAGCATTGTGGTCCTACACTTATTGAACACACTGTTAGACACACCCGACATAAACTTACTCATCTTGGATCCGTTATCTTCTACC
Organism: Capsicum pubescens; assembly: GCA_030864215.1. Taxonomy (NCBI): domain Eukaryota; kingdom Viridiplantae; phylum Streptophyta; class Magnoliopsida; order Solanales; family Solanaceae; genus Capsicum; species Capsicum pubescens. The sequence goes on from CM061544.1 coordinate 113,849,333, forward strand.
ACATGAGGAGCGTATCTGGATAATTGAGTAAACTTGAGAGAATACTCTTTCACTGTCATGTTTCCCTACTTCAGATTAATAAACTCCAACATTTTTGCTTCCTTCAACTCCAGTGGGAAGAACCAATCCAGAAAAGCAGTGGCAAACTCCTCTTATTCTACGGGTCCTGCATCATCGACCCTCTCTGCCTTGCACTACTTAAACCATGAGTGAGCCACATCTTGCAACTAATATGCATCCAACTTAGCACTCTCACTAGATGCCACCCCCATAATATCTGTGACTTTCTACACCTGATCAAGAAATTTTTGTGTCCTTCTCTGACTTAGACCCGATAAAAGTTGGAGGGTTCATTCGGGTGAAGTCCCGAATTCTGGATGCAGCAGTAATTGTCACTGAGTTGGCTGGAATGGCAGCTGAGCATTCATTCTGGGATGCCACTGAATTAGCTAAGGTAGTAAATGAAGCCCTGAATTCCCCATGGGAGACATGCTCATCAAGAGGATCTGCCCAAACAGGCTGAGGGGCTGGCTGATTTTCTGTTCTCCTTCTGTTGTTCTTTTTGGGAGGCATGTTCTATAAACAAAAGTAAGAGAAGGATTATATTGAGACTGTAACTTGAGCTCATGCTCACTCACACGATATGAATACTGAAAGAAGGAAAACTTTTCCTAAAAATGCCTCATAGCCTCTTGTCCATAAGTGTGGAATGCTACACACCCATGCACAAGACTCTACTAGACATGAATTTCACACTTCCTATGACTCTATTGAACCTTAGGCTCTTATACCAAGTTTGTAAAACCCTGAGTCTTCACCCCGGACGCTATACGGTGCTTACAACCCCGAAGGACCATAAGCTAACCTATGACTGATATTTGTTGTGAGCACTGAATAATCATACAGTAATAATAATAATAATAATAATAATAATAATGAAATAAATGCAGAAATTAAGTTGAAGTCGCCATAAGGTTCACAACTGAAAACAAAGTACTGAATACTGATAAATGAAAACTGAAAACTAAATATTTGTCTGAAATACTCTAGTTTGAAAGGCCTCTAACTGAACTTTCTTAATGTGTGTTAATGGGACAAGGCCTCAACTAGGGGTGACAATTTTAGCCCATATTTGTAAAAAAGAGTCCATTTAATCCATATTTAGTGAATTGGATCACTCATATTTCAAATGGGTAAATATGGACTTCAACTCATTTTAAAACCTCATACAAATATGGACAAAATGGGTAAAATATGGACTCATTTAAACACAGAGATCACCCACCTATGCTTAAAGTTTCAGTTTTTTTTTTCTAGTTTCTTTTCTTCTACTCTTTTTCTTTCTTTTTTCCTTTAATTTACTTTTTTTCTTTTTCATTTTTTCATTTTTTTATTTTTTATTTTTTTATTTTTTTATTTTTTAACTCATTCCTTATAATTTCTTTTTTTCATCTATTTTTTTATTTTTTTATTTTTATTTCTTTTTTCTTTGTATTCTTTTTTTTTTCACTTTCCCCTTTCTAATTCTTATTTCATCATTCGTATTCGCTTGAAACCTACATAGGTTAATAAATATAAGCTTCTAATTATCCCATTTAGCCTATATAATTCATAACATCTCTTATCAATTAAATATAATCCATAATCTCACTCCTTTATTATTATTATTTTCTATCTTTTATTTCTCTTTTTTTTCCTTTAATTTACTATTTTTTTCTTTTTCATTTTTTCCACTTATTTTTTACACGTTTCTTACACTTTTTTCTTTCTTCTTTTTCATCATTTTTTTATTTTTCCATTTTATTTCTTTGCATTCTTTTTTTTTCTGTATTTTCGTTTCCACCTTTTTCATTCTTGGTTCGTCATTTTTGTCATTTTCTTATTTTTTTATATTCTTTTCCTCATATTTTTTTTGTCATTGTATTTTATATTTTTTTACTTTAAATTTATTTGTATCATACTATATATGTAAAATAAATTTATTATTTGTATTTGAATAGTTTAGTTGTCAATATGTGCAATTTATTATTTGTATTTATATACAAATAAGTATATGAATTAAAATAAATATGGGTTGTGGTGCAGTGGATGAGGCTGCTCCACCCTTAACCAGAGGTCGAGGGTATGACCCTGGTTATGGAGAAAACTCTGTTGGGAGCGCTGCCACCTTAATGGGCCCTGCAACGCTCGATCCGAATTAGTCGGGGCTCCAATGCAGGCACCGAATACCGGATGAAAAAACAAGATAAAAAGTGTATGAATTAATTGTATTTTCTTGAGACTAAAATATATATGGCTGAGGATCCACATAGCCATCGAATTATAAATGTTGGGCGAATATAAATCAATATGCGCTTATGATATTTCGTTATCATAAAAAAAAAGAAAAAAAAAGTAGAAAGAGAGGTAGAAGTTAGAGATAGAAGAGAGAAAAAAGCGTAAAGAAAGAATTGAAGAAAAAAAAATCAAAAAGAAAAAATAATGAAAAAGGAGAAAAGGAAAAAGAAAAAAGATGATGGTGAAAACAAATATACTGAGTGGTTACGATATTTTAGTCATCATCCATAATTTGTATTCGACTTAACCATGTTCTTCAAAAATAAAAAAAATATATAACATAAAATACAACCAAAAAAGAAAAAATGGGAAAGAAGTAGAAACAAAAAAATAAAAAATAGAAAAAAAGGAGACTAAAAAGGAAAAGGGAAAAAAAGAAAAAAGAAAGAGAAACAAAGGGCAGAGGGTAGAGATAGAAAATGAAAAAAAAAAAGAAAAAAGAAAAAAAAACTAGAGGCTACATATAGAAGAGAGATAAAACAAACTAAAAAGAAAAAACTAAAAAAAAATGGAAAAAAAGTCAAGTTGATATAATATAGAAGTTTTAAGTTTTTGATTTAGGAGTTAAAGTAGGTTGAAACCATTTTTACCCAATCCATATTTTACCAAATCCATATTTACCCATATTTATATAGGCGGATTACAATCCAAACCATTTTTACTCGATCCATATTTAACCCGTCCAAATCCAATCCAATCCGCCCGTTTGCCACCCCTAACTCTACCAAACGATCCCTAAATGTACAACAAGATATGTTAGTTGTGGATGAGGATAATGCTATATGTAACTTGGCCTCAGATAAATAGAAAAAATAACATAAACCTTAACTTATCATATTTATACACAAAATTACCACACGTACAAAGTAATAACAAAAATTCAACTAATTATGTATCTTCCATGGATATATCTGGGAGCTAATTAGGGGTGACAATTTCATCTCATATTTGTGAAAAGAGTTCATTTAACCCATATTTAGTGAATTGGATCACTCATATTTCAAATGGGTAAATATGGACTTCAACTAATTTTAAAAGCTCATACAAATATGGACAAAATGGGTAAAATATGGGTACCCATTTAAACATAGGGATCACCCACCTATGCTTAAAGTTTCAGTTTTTTTTATTTTCTAGTTTCTTTTCTTCTTCTTTTTTTCTTACTTTTTTCCTTTAATTTACTTTTTTTTTACTCATTCCTTATAATTTCTTTTTTTCTTTCTCATTTTTTCATCTATTTTTTTATTTTTTTTATTTCTTTTTTCTTTGTATTCTTTCTTTTTTACTTTTCCTTTTCTCATTCTTATTTCATCATTCGTATTCGCTTGAAACCTACATGGGTTAATAAATATAAGCTTCTAATTATCCCATTTAGCCTATGTAATTCATAACATCTCTCATCAATTAAATATAATCCATAGTCTCACTCCTTTATTATTAATTTTTTCTATCTTTTATTTTTCTTTCTTTTTTTTCTTTCTTTTTTGATTTTTATTTATTTTTTTCCTTTAATTTACTATTTTTTTCTTTCCCTTTTCCTTTAATTTACTATTTTATTCTTTCTTTTTTCCTTTAATTTACTTTTTTTTTATTTTTTCCACTTATTTTTTACTCGTTTCTTATACTTTTTTTCTTTCTTCTTTTTCATCATTTTTTTCTTTTTTAATTTTATTTCTTTGCATTCTTTTTTTTTTCGTATTTCCGTTTTCCCTTTTTTCATTCTGGGTTCGTCATTTTTTGTCATTTTTCTTATTTTTTTATATTCTTTTCCTCATCTTTTTTTTTGTCATTGCATTTTAGATTTTTTTACTTCAAATTTATTTGTATCATACTATATATTTCAAATAAATTTATTATTTGTATTTGAATAGTTTAAGTGTCAATGTGTGCAATTTATCATTTGTATTTGAATAGTTTAGTTGTCAATATGTGCAATTTATCATTTGTATTTATATACAAATAAGTATATGAATTAAAATCAACATGGAATGTGGTGCAGTGGATGGGGATGCTCCACCTTTAACCAGAGGTCGAGGGTACGACCCTGGTTATGGAGAAAACTCTGTTGGGAGCGCTGCCACCTTAATGAGCCCTGCAACGCCCGATCTGAATTAGTCAGGGCTCCAATGCAGGCACCGGACACCGGATGAAAAAAAAACTATATGAATTAATTGTATTTTCTTGAGACTAAAATATATATAGCTGAGGATCCACATAGCCCTCGAATTATAAATGTTGGGCGAATATAAATCAATATGCGTTTATGGTATTTTCGTTATCATAAAAAAAAAGGAAACCAAAAATAGAAAAAAAATAGAAAGAGAGGTAGAAGTTAGAGATAGAAGAGAGAAAAAAGCGTAAGAAAGAATTGAAGAAAAAAAATACTAAAAAAATCAAAAAGAAAAAATAATGAAAAAGGAGAAAAGGAAAAAGAAAAAAGATGATTGTGAAAACAAATATATTGAGTGGTTACGATAATTTAGTCATCATCCATAATTTTTACTCGACTTAACCATGTTCTTCGAAAATAAAAATAAAAATATAAAACATAAAATACAACCAAAAAAAAAAATGAGAAAGAAGTAAAACCAAAAAAAGAAAAAAAAAGAAAAAAAGGAGACTAAAAAGAAAAAGGAAAAAAAAAAGAAAAAAGAAACAGAAACAAAGGGTAGAGGGTAGAGAGAAGAAAGAAAAAAAAGAAGTAAAAAAAAAAAAAACTAGAGGCTACATATAGAAGAGAGACCAAAAAACTAAAAAGAAAAAACTAAAAGAAAGAATTGAAAAAAAAGTCATGTTGATATGATATAGAAGTTTAAAGTTTTTGACTTGGGAGTTAAAGTGGGTTGAAACCATTTTTACCCAATCCATATTTGACCAAATTCATATTTACCCATATTTATATGGGCGGATTGCAATCCAAACTATTTTTGCTAGATCCATATTTAACCCATCCAAATCCAATCCAATCCGCTCGTTTGCCACCTCTACCCCCAACTAACTCCAACTACTAAACTACGGATAAACTAATAACTAAAATAAAAGCATGCCCTTGATAGATGAGGACTCACTACTAAATCTGTTGTTGATAATCCAGGATACTAAGTACAGTCAGGAGCCCATGTATCTAAACTTATGATATAAGACATCATAGTACAAAAGAAAGGTATGCGCTAGTACTTTGAATGTACTAGTTTGTTAAGTGAGATAAGCCTGAATGCATGGGTTCATATACATGAATAATAACTGGTTGAGTAATATAAATATAACTGAATGAGAGTACATGTATAATTAAACTGATAAAACACTGATTATGCAATATTGTGCACATATCTATATATACTGTATTTGAGATCATAGTCACACTGATACTGAGTTCTGATAGCTGAATAACTGATATTTGAGTTTACTGATAACTGTATTACTGATAGCTGGGTGACTATTTCTAACAGTCCTAATTCTGTAAAACTAAACTTAGTTCTATATTGAGTTGGGTGACTGTGTCTGACAGTCCTGATCTGTAGAACTGAACTGAGTTCTCTACTGAGACTAAAAATGAAACTGTAGGAGATAATAATCTAACTGATATGCACCTCTCTAAACTGATTGGGGTCCAACCTTTAACCCCAGCTGGAAGGGTGTCAGTACTGTACCAAGGGTAAAAATAAGCTGAAGAGTCACCCTCATCTGGCAGGTGCTCTGTATGAGAATGTTGGTACCCTTAACTGGCAGGTAGAACATCTCATCAACCCTCAACTGGCAGGTTAATGTCTCAACCTGCACTGGCTACGTAGTTCGGGAATGCAAGGACTGCTTCTAAGGATCACACCCTCTACTGGTAGGTGAGTCCCCATCTTTGGGTTTACTCGATGCTGAATCCTACTCCCTACTGAATAGATATTGAACTGATTTCTAAATTATACTAGGTTGGAATGAACTATTACTGATCGTGTTAACTGACTGAACTAGATTGAGTTTACTGAATTCTGTTGTCTGGATGAATATAATAAGTTATGTACTAACTGAATACTACTGATTGTGACACTACAGAGACTATTCTGTAACTACTGTGACTCTAGGTAAGCAACTAGATTTTTCAGATATTGAATACCCCCAGGACTCGATAGCATGAAAACTAAAGCATAACATAAACTCGAAAAGTATAACAATGTTCACTTTCTCACAACTCATTCATAGAGGCATTCTATCAAACACTTGTAAGATATAAGCTTGCACATATGCTAGTATGTCATGATTTCACATTTAATTTAAATGAGCAATTTATCAAGCACTTGGGGAACATAACCTATGCACATGATACTAAATAACATGTAGGTATCATAATTTCATTTACCAATTCCAAAATCAAGGGCTTTTAACATGAATTCATATGATACTACACACATGATAAATAATTTCACATGAAACTTGGAATAAAACCATGGATTAGAACACAATTATCATCATAGTCATGAATATGCCCAAATTGCACATGGAATTCATAAAATCAATTCACTTATAGTTTAAAATATTTTCTTAAACTCCAAGGGTGGAAAGAAACCCTTGGATCCACACTTCACATACCTAGATGCTTGAATTCGTGAAGACTGGTGGGCTGTTCTTGAAGATTCGCTCTTGCTATTAAAAGCCCTACGGTTTGTTCTTGACTAGCTTTGAGAGAATTTGGAAGAAAGTGAGCAATTTAGCTTCTAGGGTCATTTGATTTTATGTTTTGGGGATGAAAATAGGTGGGATAATGACCCAAATACCCCTTTGGATGCAGCTTTTTAATGACAAAAAATATGTCCAGTGATGCACAAATCGACGCACCACATCAATGGCATCAACGTAATGACCAATGTACCGTGTTGAGTTTGCATTGGTTCACTGGAATTGCACTGAAAATTAGTGGAAAATTAACTGACGATTCGACGCATCGAGTTTACGTCGACTCACTGGAATTTAGCATTGGGAGCTGAGGAAAATATTTATCGATGCGAAAGGCGATGTGGCACGTTGAGATAGCGGCGATCCATTATTTTGGATTTCCAGACATGCCTCAAAAGATGTTCGAAAAATCTGAAACTCACCCGAAGATACCTACTGACATTCTTGATCATGAATAAACCTAAAAATCAATACTTTAAGGTCATAAGGGTCATGAAATTGGACAGACAACTTATGAAGGCTAAAATACTCCTAAGTATAAACACTTGGCTGAAAAATTTCTAAGTCTGGGACCTCTTTTCAAGCTTTAACGGACTGAGTTAATCTTAGAATTTTACAGGATCTTACAATAAACCTCTCTACGGCTCATCAATCCAAATGTTAGGCCTAAGTAGTGTATAATACCAAGTTTAGAAGCCTTGACAGGAGACTTAATTGATCGCAACCATCTCGATGAACTGTCATGATCACTATATATTATTAACACTTAAGAAGTCTTACAAGATCCAAGCAGTGACTCACTCGATGGACCATCACCTTGATAACGAATTGTCATCTTGATCGTAGGACCTAAGCAGACCAAGCGTGTAACACACTGAAAATCCAAGCCAATATTAGAATCATGCTTCAAGTTTATTAAAAATCAAATATCATGTTCTTATAATTTGATAAGTTGTTTTGACATATATTAAGGCCTCAAATAACTCCTAACTTATAGGCAAGTCAAAATATCCCGTGCCCATTGAATTCTTGAGAAGAATATCGCTATAATAAACTTTAAAAAAACATAACTTCTAGATTACTAAGTTTTTATGAGATCAAAAACCTCCAAATTATATAAAATTAAATTATCTTTCTAATGCATCTAGTTTTTCCTTAATATGATATTAGAGTAAAAGGTTATGGCCAATTTTCTAAAGCTGTTAAATTTGTAGTGACGGCGAGTGATCGTTAGACCCTACGGATCATTGGGTCACACTAAGAGTCGTAGGGTGACTCATAGTGAAAGAAGTGGGGACAAAAATTTTAGTCCTTTGGATAAGACTCATATCCAGACATTACAAGTTGTCACTTGAGCCGTCGGGACTGCTTCCAAGAGTTTTCAGAATGTCTTTTAAGGGGTTGTTTGGTTTTTTCCTATTCTTTTAACACCAAAACTGCGTCGTCTAAGCTTCCCAAGGGCTGAATAATTATCCTAAAGCATCCCCTCGTCCCCCATTCCATAAAGTTCACTCAACTTAAGAAAATTTAGAGAGAAAGGTGTAATTTTCCTCTCTAAGCAAGAAGTAGGGCTTTTCAACTCCTGGCTTCAAATCCAAAGATTTCATCAAGGTTTTAAAACTTAGGTATGTTGGATTTCATAAATGGGTTTTCTTTCCCCCATTGAGTCCCCGAGATTACACAATTCCCCAAGTTTAATTCACCCTTCAAGCTTAGAGTTTCCTTATGAAGTGTGAATTCTTTTAGTTTTCAGTTTATTTCCTTGATTAAACAATGAATATACATTTTCCCATATATTTGAGCATATTTCCATACTCATAACTATAAAATCTCTTTATATTGATAAAATTCTTAAGTTTTGGGCTTGAGTTATGAAATTATATATTACATTCAGAATGTAGTATTTCCATGATTAGTTGTTTCTTCAAAGAAGGTAGGTTATGAATACCTGGTGACCTAGAATTTCATGCATACACTTACGAAGGCTAGGTTATCCTTCTTACATGTTATTGAATACTTTTGTGTTAAGCATTTATTTTTTATTTTTAGAATATTATTATTATTAAGCATTTTCAGTTATCAGTGTCATTCAGTTGGGAGCAGTACATAGCACCAGGCGGTCACAGGGATGGAGGCTCACCCATCAGTTACGTTGAGAACTTTAGTAGATGTCCTTAAGTTTTAGCACTATGGAACCACCATAAGTTCTAAAGGGTCACCCGTCAGACCAGACTTGACACTGTGAGACACGATGTTATGAACAAACCATTGCCTCAACTTAACCATGAGATAGGAGGTAGTCTTTTTTTTCTTAGACTCTCCCCTATATCCATAGGCTCTTTCCACCCAGGGAGTCCAAGAAACCAATTTTAAGTTTAAAAGAATGATCTTTACATGTTATTATGAACTTTATCCATGAATTCCCATGAATTTTGATTTTATATGATGTTTACAAGTAATTGTTGTTAAAATTAAACCTTACACGTTTGAATGGTGCTATTCGCATGTTAACTCCCTAAATCCATTATTTGTAGTATTTTAATTATGTTAACATCGCATGTTATTACAATTCTCATGCTCAAGTCTATGAATTTTAAGTGTTTGATGAAATGCTTAAATTATTGGGGTTTGAATAATGACCCCTTGTTATGTTTCCAAGAGTTTTTGATAGAAAGAGTCCTTACACGTTGAAAGTTGAAGTATGTTTAGCTATATCTTGGTAATTCAATTTTCAAGTTATGTTTTTAATTGATTTCACACGAAATGTATTATAGTATGTTTTAAATATTGTGACTTCCATATCATGTTCATACGAAAATAGAATAAAATCCTTAGTTTATGATTTGGTCATGTGATTGTGCTATTTTTTCATGTTTAAAAAGCATCCCCATGTTAAAATCTTAGTCCCCATGTGTTTGATAAAATGCTTGAGTGAATAATTGTGAATAATGATTTTTTTCATGGTTTCAAAGCTTTCATGTAGTCCTATTGTTATAGCTTTTGAGACTTGGGGGTTATGAATATCCAAATTTTAGTTGTTTAGTTAGTTTGAGTAGCTTTAAAATAGTTTCAGACAAATCATGAGCATTAGCACTCAGTTAGCCGTCATGATAAGTTAATTTTCCAGTTAAGTTAGTTCAGTACAGTAATCATTGTCATTCAGTTTGGTGTTTAGTTTAGTCCAGTAATCATTGTCATTTAGTTTGAAGTAGGATTCAGCACCGAGCGAACCTAGGGATGGGGGCTCACCCGCCAGTTAGGACTAGGTCCTTCGGAGAAATTCCTAAGTTCCAAAACTACATAGCCAGCGTAGGTTATGAGATGTTATCCGCCAGTTAAGGACTGACACTCTCAGGGATCACCCTCTAGTTTAGGACTGATCTCAGGGGTCACTTGCTAGATTAGGATGACTCCACAACCATTGTTAGTATCCATGGAATAGTATTAACACCCTTCCAACTAGGTCACAAGTTGGACCACAATCAGCTTAGACTTGGGCATGTGGTTAGCTGATACCTCCCACAGTTTTAGTTTTAGTACTCAATTTAGAATTTAGTTCAGTCTTTCTTTACCATAGCATATAGTTTATCAATTATTCAGTTATCAGATCTTAGTATTTTAGTTTACATACTATTTCAGAACTTGTTTTATGCATAGTCATGCAATCTCAGTCTTTACAGTTTTTATGCATTCTTACTTAGTACCTCATGCTATACATTCAATCAGTTATTACTCATGCCCATGAACCTATGTATATCAACCTAACCTTATTTAACATACCAGTATATTCAAAGTACTAATCGCATACTCATTTCTTGCGCTATGATGTCTTATATCATATATTTGGACATTTGGATTTCCGATCGTACTTAGACTTTCTAGTACAGTAGTAACACTAGTCGTGGTGAGTCCTTATCTTTCGAGGATTAGTTATTTTATATTAAGTTATGTAATTAGTTTAGTTATTTAGTCAGAGAAAGTTAGTTGAGGGCTTGTCCCATCAACGCCACAGTCAGATAGTTTAGAGGCTTTCAGACTAGTACAGACAGTTGGTCAGTTTTTCTGTTATGATTATTAATTATTTTATCAGTATTACCAGTATGTTTTAAGATATTTTAAACCATGTTTCAGTATTGATTTCATTTGTTAAAACCTATGGAATTTCAGTTGAAATTTCGAACATGTTGTTTAACAGTTTTATTCAGTGCTCATAATAGGTACCAGCCCATGGGTTAGCTTGTGGTCTCTCTAGACCATAAGCACCGTGGGTCATATCGGATGTACTCTCGGGGCATTACAGACTTAGTATCATAGACTAAGGTTTTAGGGTCCTAGGAAGTCTAAAAGCCACACCGAGTAAAGTCTTGTGCATGTTTGTGAAGCACGCCACACTTATGGATAATAGGCTACAGGATGTTTTAGGGAAAGTTTCCCTTATTTCATATATCAAATCATTCTATAGAAAGTTCCTTTAAGAAAATTATACAAATTCTCATGTTTCTTTATTCATGCCAACCCTGTCTTATTTTCAAGGTAACAGAAACAATGAAGCTTAAATCCTTATAGATAGAGATTTTCTCAAACAGTTCCCACAGATACTTATGGGATTGCATGCTGGCTTGAAAGTATCCTATTAGCTCTTTTGTGATCCAATGTATTAAAGATTTCATTCATGATTCCAGAAAATCGTGCATTTATCCAAAGTCAAATGTACTTTTAGATCCCTCTTCAGTATCCTATGATAGAATATGACCTAGTGTTAGAAGAATGAACCTAGAAGTTTAGCAACAGTTATATGAATTCAGTAGATTTTGCATTCATGGGGCTAGTTATATGAAAGGTGATCAGTAGGCTTGGAACAGTATATGCAAGAAATGAATTTAAGTTTGTTGATATGAAAGTATATGTTGTTGGTGTAATGGTAATTACCATGGTGTAGGGAAAATATAAGTTTAGAGAAGTGATAATTATAAGCTATGATAAAAGTAGTATGGTTCATTGAAGGTTTGGTGATATCCAAGTTAAGTGTTAGAATATAAGTTTGAATCTTTGAGGATTGAGCTAATAGAAGGGAGAGTTAAGAATTCTAAGTTAGTTAGTGGTTAAGTTATTTTATGATGATTGTTGGGGACTATAGAAAGACAATATTCGTATCTCATAAGGAAGTACTAGCAGTGGGTTTTACATAATCAGGTGTAGTCTTTCATGGTGAGCTAATTATTTATGCATATTATTATACCCCAGATACTAGAGTAAAGTGGTGGAAGTTCAATTTGGAGATGTTGATTGAGTAGTTCCCAGACCTAGAATAATGGCTTTAAGCTTAGGGGGAGATGATAGAACAAGTAACCAAGTCAGGCTCTCAGATTCTAGTAGGGATGTAAGTATGTTGTAGAATAGCAGTAAGGGAGGATGATTCCTAACCCATTCGTATTTCAGTATTTGTACTTTAGTTATCACAATATCTACTCATGCCTTATATGTCAGTTACATGATCATAGCTCATCTTCACGCACTTTTCATAGAATCATGTAAGTTTCTAGTTCCTAGTATAAGGATTTTTTGTTCACCCAATAGTCCAAATCATATTCCATGAATGAATAAACTCCTAACTCAGGTCATGCAGCTCATGACTCATGTACTCAAGTTCTAGAGTATGATTAGTTCCCATGACTCATGCTACACTCCTAATGATCAACAAAATTCAGATTATGTCATGTATATCCTTAGTTTAGATCTCTTGATGAATCCCTAATGTTGATATTCAATTCCTCAGGCCTCAGTTAAGCATCAAGTTATTTATAGTGTTCACTCATGCTTCAGGTCCTCATGTTTTAACCTTTCAGTGACCTCTCCTTATGAAATAATAAGAGTGATGAGAAATTGCTTAGTTGGGGGAGATTAAACGTTTCTTATTGATGAAATATTGTGGTATGCTTATTTTAGCTAAGGCTGTAAGTGTGAAGTAAGATTGAGTCTAAGTTTTAATATATGTCATGGCTAGTTGAAATTTCGTGGGTGTTTTCTTCGGGACAACGACTGGAAGTTATTATTGATGGAGGTATTAGAGAATATGAGAAGGATGTTTTTATGGGTGTTGTTTAGAAGTTCATATGTAGTTACGAAGATGGGCTTGAATGTCATGTTAGTGTATAAGTGGGTAAAAGCATAGTGCATTAGTGAATGGATAGTAAGAGGTTGGATATTGTTTTTGAAGAAGTAATAAGAATTATTCATTAAATAAGGAGTTGGGAAAAAGTAGGGTATGCCAAACTCACGACTCAGACAAGTATTACAATGTTATGTGTACACTTTGTAGATTTGAGTAGGCTTGATCATAGTGAGGGAATTCAGTTCAGCTCAGACTTCAGTAGGTAGAGTTATCAGTGCACATGTAAATATTTTTAGTAGCCTCAAGTGAAGTACTGTGTAAAGGTAGAAAATATAGTTGAGGGAGTATCCGAGAAGTGTCTCTAAGCTTGAAAGTTAGCAATTGTGGTGCATAAGGCTTAGTAGCTCTATACTAGCTTATGTTTCGTAGGACTGTGTTCCACATATAGAATTTTAGCCTTACATTTATTTCTTATTCAGATGTCTTATTCAGACTATGCCTAAGATTCTTTGCTCCCTAAAATCGTTAGAACTTCATAGAAAGAGTGTCGAAGAAATACTCCTGTTAAGTATAAGCTTTTAATATGATTCAGTCTATATAGCTAGCAATTTAGTTTAGCAGTCAGACAGACAAGTTCCTATGGTTTTCATCTCTCATATTCATGAAGAAATTCCTTCACGACTATGCAAGTCATAAATTTAGTTCAGTTCATGCATCAGGCATCAATTATAGATTCAAGATATTCAGTCATGATTCAGTTCATATGTGTTTCATACATCATTTCAGTCTTTCCTCAGTAGTTCAGCCAAGTCAGTTTCTTTCGGGGGACATAATATCCAATGGGGAGATGTACTATAATCCCCCGAGCTTTCATCTCCTAAACCTTATATCTTATCTTTACGTAAGAAGATCCAGATTTAAGTAATGGTTACTCATAAGTTGACTCTCTCGTTTCTATCTCATCCTTATAACCCTTTTCATGTCATTACATGTATTCAAGAAATCAGTTCGGTTTATGATACTCAGTTCGTGTATCATGCTCAACTCAGTTATGCAGTCATGCTTGTTTAGTATGTGATCTCAGTTACCTTAGTTCAAACCTCTCAGTCAAATTAGTCTCATTCAAGGATGAATATTCCCAAGGGGGAGATAATGTAATACCCCACACGCTTCTAAGCTAGAAATTAAACCTTCATTCTTATGAGTGTAAATTCTAGTCCCATGATTCATACTTGAACCCATGTTTATTATCATTAACCTAGTGTGAAGAAAGATTATGAGGTGGGAAAGATGTTCATGAGTGTCACTTAGAGAAAAGTGAGCTAAGAGCCTTTGATTCAGCGAATTTTTGGTGTTTGATTTCATAAGGGTCATCTTTGAATGAGTATAACTATATGTTTATGTGGAATTTGGCAGATTAATACCCACCAAATTGTATAGAATCAAATTAGCTTTCCAACGATACCAATTTTTCCTTAATTCGATACCCGGGTGAAATATTATGGCATTTTCTGTGAGAGGCAGTAAGGGGTCGTGATAGCCCAGCACTGCAATGGCTATTCAACCTGACTGGGCGTCGCATCATGAGGGCTAATTAACCCAACTAGGGGTCACTCTGCGGGGGATATTCCCCTAAAATTTTAGCTTCATAAGGGTCAATGGTTACTTTGGTCCTTTCCCCTCAACCCCAAATGTCCAAAGCATAAATTATAACACCCAAAAGGGAATTATTTGCCCCTTTCACTTCAAATTGCTCTCAATAACCCTCCTCTATTCCCAAGAACAAAAATCCAAGCATCCCCATTGAAGAACCTTCAAGAAAAGTTATTCTCCTTCAAGATTTAATCTTTTGACTTATGTTAGATGTTCATCCATGGTCCCTTTCTACCTACGGGGTCGAAGAATCCTATTTTAAGTTTTAAAGAATGATCCTTACATGTTATTATAAACTTTATCCATGAACTCCAGTGAATTTTGATTTTACATGATGTTTACAAGTAATTATTGTTGAAATTAAACCTTACACGTTTGAATGGTGCTATTCGTATATTGAATCCCTAAATCTATGATTTATAGTATTTCAATGAAGTTAGCATCACATGTTTTGACTATTCTCATGCTCAAGTCTATTAATTTCAAGTGTTTGATGAAATACCTAAATTATTGGGGTTTTGAATAATGACTACTAGTTATGTTTTCAAGAGTTTTTGATAGAAAGAGTACTTACACGTTGAAAGTTTAAGTATGTTTAGCTATATCTTTGTAATTAGATTTTCAAATTATGTTTTCAATTGATTTCACGTGGAATAGATAATAGTATGTTTTAAATATGGTGACTTCCATATCATGTTCATACGAAAATAGAATAAAATCCTTAGATTATGATTGGGTCATGTGCTTGTGATATCTTTTTATGTTAAAAAAGCATCCCCATGTTAAAGTCTTAGTCCCCTTGTGTTTGATGAAATACTTAAGTGAATAATTGTGAAAAATGATTTCCTTCCATGGTTTCAAAGATTTTATATGGTCCTATTGTTATTGATATCAAGTCCTGGAGGTTATGAATACCCAAAGTTTAGCTGTTTAGTTAGTGTCAATTGATTCAAAATAGTTTTACATAAATCATGAGCATTAGCACTCAGTTAGCCGTCATGATAACTTACTTGTCCAGTTAAGTTAGTTTAATCCAATAATCAGTGTCATTCAGTTGGGAGTGGGATTCAGCACCAAGCGAACCTAGGGATAGGGGTTCACCCGCCAGTTAGGACTGGGATCTTAGGAGTAATTCCTAAGTTCCAGAGCTACGTACCCAGCGTAGGTTATAAGATGTTACCCGCCAGTTTAGGACTGATACTCTCAGGGAGAACCTGCCAGTTTAGGACTGATCTCAGGGGTCACCCACTAGATTAGGACTAACTCCACAACCATTGTTAGTACACATGGCACAGTACTAACACCCTTCCAACTAGGGTCACAGGTTGGACCCCGATCAGCTCAGACTGAGGCATATCGGTTAGATTATACCTCCCACAATTTCAATTTTAGTACTCAGTTCAGAACTAAGTTAAGTCGTGCTTGCCCATAGAATATAGTTTATCATTTATTCAGTTATCAGATCTCAATATTTCAGTTTACAGAGTATTTCAGAACTTGTTTTATGATTGGTCATGCATTCTCAGTCTTTACAATTCTCATGTATTCTTGCTCAGTACCTTAAGCTATATGTTCAGTCGGTTATTACTCATGACCATGAACACATGCATATAACCCTAACCTTATTTAGAATACCAGTACAGTCAAAGTAGTCATTGCATACTTGTTTCTTGCGTTATGATATCTTATATCATAGGTTCGGATTTTTAGATTCCCAATCGTACTTAGACTTTCCAATGCATCAACAATAGTAGCTGCGATGAGTCCTCATCCTTTGAGGACGAGTTATGTTATATTTAGTTATGTTAGTGGTTCAGTTATTTAGTCAGTCAGAGTTAGTTAGGGGCTTGTACTATCATCTCCATAGTTAGACAATTTAGAGGCTTTCAGACTAGTACAGACAGTTGGTCAGTTTTTCAGTTGTGATTATTAGTTATTTTAGTAGTATTGCCAGTATGTTTCCAGATATTTTAAACCATGATTCAATATTGATTTTAGTTGTTAAAACCTTATGGAATTTTAGTTGAAATTCCTCACTTGTTGTTTATCAGTTTTATTCAGTGCTCACAACAGGTAACATTTCATTGGTTTGCTTGTGGTCTCTTGGGATCATAGGCATCGTTTGGCATCCAGGGTGTACTCTCGGGGATTTATAAACTTAGTATTAGAGCCTAAGATTTTACAGTGTCCTAGGGAGTATGAAATCCGTATTGAGTATAGTCGTGTGCATATGTGTGAAGTGCGCCACACTTATGGACAAGAGGCTACAAGATGTTTTAGGAAAAGTTTCCCTTTTTTCATATCTTAAATTATGCTATAGAAATTCCCTCTAAGAAAGTTATACAAATTCTCAGTTTTCTCTATTCATGCCATCCATGCCTTGTTTTTAAGGTAACAAAAACAATCCAGCTTAAATCCTTAAAGATAGAGATTTTCTTAGACAATTCCCACAGAAAGTTATGGGATTGTATGTTGTCTTTAAAGTATCCTATCAGTGTTTTTATGTTCAAAAGTATGAAATATTTCATTCATGACTCATGAAAATCATGCATTTATCCAAAGTTAGATGTGCTTTTAGATCCCTCCTCAGAATCCTATGATAGCATATGACCTAGAGTTAGAACTATAAACCCAGAAGTTTAGGAACAGTTATCTAAATTCAGTAGATTTTGCATTCATGGGGCTAGTTGTATGAAAAGTGAATCAATAGGCTTGGAACAGTGTATGCAAGAAAAAAAATTAAGTTTGAAGATTTGAAAGAATATGTTGTTGGTGTAATGGTAATTCACATGGTGTAGGGAAAATATGAGTTTGGAGAAGTGATAATTGTAGGCTATGATTAAAGTAGTATGGTTTATTAAAGGTTTGGGGGTATCCATATTAATTTTGAATCTTTGAGGATTAATCTAATAGAAGGGAGAGTTAAGAATTCTACGTTAGTCAGTGGTTAAGTTGTTATATGATGATTGTTGGGGGCTATGGAAAGCCAAGAGTTGTATCTCAGAAGGAAGTACTAGCAGTGGTTTTTATATTATTAGGTGTAGTCTTTTAGGGTGAGCTTATCATTTATGAATATTATTGTACCCCAAATTCTAGAGTAAAGCGGTGGAAGTTCAGTTTAGAGATGTTGATTGAGTAGTTCCCAGACCTAGAATGATGGTTTTAAGCTAAGGGGGAGATAATAGAACAAGTAACCAAGTCAGGCTAACAAATTCTACTAGGGATGTCAATATGTTGTAGAATAGCAGTAAGAGAGGATGATGCCCAACCCATTCTTATTTTAGTAGTTGTACTTTAGTTCTCACAATATCTACTTATGCCTTACATGTCGGTTCCATGATCATAGATCATCTTCATGCACTTTCTATAGAATCATGTACGCTTCCAGTTCCAAGTATAAGGAGTTCTATTTCACCCAATAGTCCGAATCATATTCCATGAATGTATGAACTCCTAATTTAGGTCATGCATCTCATGACTCATGTATTCATGTTCTAGAGTATGCTCAGTTCCCATGATTCATGCTACACTCCTAATGATCAACAAAATTTATATTATGTCATGTATATTCGTAGTTTAGATCTCTTGATGAATCCTTAATGTTGATATTCTATTCCTCTTTCCTCAATTAAGTGTCAAGTTATGTATAGTGTTCACTCATGCTTCAGGTCCTCTTGTTTTAACCTTTCAATGACTTCTCCTTATGAAATGATGGTAGTGATGAGCAATTGCTTAGCTAGGAGACATTAAAAGTTTCTTATTGATGAAAGATTGTGCTATGCTTGTTTTAGCTAAGGCTATAAGTGTGAAGTAAGATTGAGGCTAAGTTTTAATATATGTTTTGACTAGTTGAAATTTTATGTGTGTTTTCTTGGGGATAGCGCCTGGAAGTTGTTATTGATAGAGGTATAAGAAAATATGATAAGAATGCTTTTATGGGTGTTGTTTAGAAGTTCATATGTAATTACGAAGATAGGCTTGAATTTCATGTTGGTGTGTAAGTTAGTAAAAGCATTGTGTGTTAGTGAATGGCTAGTAAGATGTTAGATGTAGTTTTTGAAGAAGTAATAAGAATTATTCATGAAATAAGGAGTTGGGAAAAAACTGGGTGTGTAGAACTCAAGACTCAGACAAGTATTACAGTATTAAGTCTGCACTTTGTAGATTCATGTAGGCTTGATCATAGTGAGGGAATTCAGTTCATCTCAAACTTCAGTAAGTAGAGTAATCAGTGCCCATGTGAATATTTTTAGTAGCCTTAAGTGAAGTACGGTGTTGAGATAGAAAGTATAGTTGGGGAGTATCCGATAAGTATGGCTAAGTTTGAAAGTTAGTAGTTGCAGTGTATAAGGCTTAGTAGCTGTAACGCCCCAAGAACCTATCCCGAGATGTCACATGGTGCTCAAGGCCACACGTGGCCTCAAGCTAACCCTCTAAGCTTGTCATCACTTGCAGAACTCATTATAGCGCAAATAATGCTAAAATAAAGAGGAATAACCATGTCATGAACTTACTGAAACATGAAGTAATATTGCCCTGTACAAACAAAATACTGAAATCTCTGTACACACTGGTACACTAGTCTGACAAAACCTCTACTACATAGGACTAAGGAGCCACTGGGACATATCCCTAACTGACTCGTACTGAACTGAAAGTAAACAACCATCTATTAACAAGACAAAATTGGAGACACAGGTCCTCGAACCATGAGGACTCACCAACCACAGAAATGTAGATGAAGGTACTCAAAGATCAGTGTCGCTGCTGAGACTGAGAACCTGAACCTATATCATAAGGAAATATATAGTACAAAAGAGTATGGGAGTCAGTACATGGGAATGTACTGAGTATGTGGGGGTGGATGCAACATTTTAAATAATATCATAAATGTATAAGAAAATCATGCATGCTGAAAATAATAACTCTCTTCACTTGAATTATTAAAAAAATCATATCCGCAAGTCATTAGTAATAACATATGCTTCATAAATCTCAAAAATCATTTAACTCAACTCAAAATCTTTGACTCATGACTTAGAGTGACTCGGTAACTCATGGTACTTAGATCATTATGGACGTGGGAGTTTCTTATAACCGGCATGTAATACCCCGTATTTTCGTGCTAGAATTCGAACCGTCGTTTCTACGCATCTAAACTCTAATCCAAGTGACTCTCATGTGAATATAGTTTTCATGATCATTATCCTCGTTTATGAAATAGCTTTGAGGTGAAAAATATTCATAGCAATGACTTAGAACAAAGTTGATCTAAGACCAATTGATTCGTCCAAAGTTTGACATTCGATTCTACAAGGGTCTACTTCAAATGAGTATAACACTTTATATAAATGGAATTTTTAATCTTAAGACATATCAAACTGTATATAATTGAATTACCTTTCCAAAGATACCAATTTCGTAAAAATCCGATATCCGAACGAAAAGTTACAACCCTTTTAGTGAAGAGCTGTAAGCCAGGGTGATTAGGCCCGCGCCGCGCGCAGATCGCACGCCAACACTGTTTCAGACGCGAATTTCAGGTTTTTTATGGGTTTAGGGGCGTTTTGGTCATTCCTCCTCACCCAAAATCCATCCAAACCCTATATTAAAGCCTATTAGAAGCATTATATGTTATATTTCATCAAATTCCCTCAAAAAGAAAACCCTAATCTCCTACATCCAACTTCAAGAACCTCCAAAGTTCACCATTAATTCTGCAAATTTATTAAAGATTCCAAGTTCCTAGTTCAAGAACTCCAAGAACCATCATTCAAAGGCACGATTAACATCTCAAAAATGAGTATCGATCTAAAGTTCATCATTCAAGGTATGTGGGGTTTTTTAACAAGAACTCTCTTACGTTCTTGTGCCCAAATTAATTTTTCTTTTATGAATATACATTATTTTACATATTTTGATATGAATTTGAAGCATGAATTTATACCCTATGTGATTTTACATGAGATTATGATACTCTCTATGTTTTGAAAGTTGAATTGAATGAGAATGATGACATTTTTGTACATAAAGCTGAATTTTCCAGATTTTAAAGTAAGTTATATATATTTATGATGAAAAGCATGAATCTTGAGAAAATTTAATGTGATTTTGATGTATGAGACCTTGAGTCCTAATTAGAATTGTACTTTGGGAAATTATGTGCTATAAGCACAATGAGATTTGAATCCCAAAACTAATTTTCTTTACCAAGATTTATGATTATAAAGCTGAAATTTTAAGTTTTAAGTGATTATTTTTTTGCTTATGTCATAAAGTATGAAACTTTGGAAGGTTTTATGGTGATATTGATGTATGGGTTTTTGAAACCCTATTTGAGATTATTATTTTGAGAAAATCATATGTTATAAACACCTTGAGTTTAAATAATTTGAGATGTTTTGAATGATTTGACCTTTTGGTCTTAATGGAGTTGTTTTGAACTCGAGTGTGAAAGAAATCCACAACGTGGTTGATTTTGATAAATGGGAAGCATGATGGCTCCCGATGTATATTTATATATTACTGAAATTGTTTTGTTGTGGATTGTCTTTGAAATGATCTGAGCTAAGTCCGGGAGAAATCTTTAGCACAGAGTGGGAGGTATAAAGTGACCTTACTTTCCTAGAAATACGTTCCCCCATAGGAGTGAGCCTGAGGCTGATTTATATAGTGATCACTAGTTTGTGTGGATTTGATATCGATAGTCCTACTCCGATGGCAAGGATAGGACGACTCTCCCAAACGTAGGTTGTGCGTTGGACTCCATGTAGCTCACATGGTTTATGTCGGTTATAGGATCTCCCAATGTGTGTGTGTACTCTTCTATCTGAGATGAAAACATATTTGATTAAAAGGCTGAGTTTGAGAAAGTCATTATTCTTAAAATATTTAAGGAATATATTCTAATGAGAATTGACATGAGATTTGATTGTTTTGATGATTTGAAATTGAGATGAAAGTGAATTGAGAACGTATTGTAATGACTCACTTGTTTTACTTTACATGTATTATTCATCCATGATTTTGATGATTTAATTCGAGCTAAGTGAGTCATCTATATCAGCATGCATAATTTTATAAACTGTGATGATATAAAGATATTATTTTATATATGCATTGCACCCCCATATGCTCGGTATTTTTCCATGGTACTGACCCACATATTTGTATGTGGGCTACATTTTCTTGGAATGTAGGTACAAGGTATAGTTGCACCTTCAGATCCAATCAGTTCGTGGTATCCAGTCAGCAGGTGATGAGTCCTTTTGATTCAAGGGCTTGGGTTAGTTATGCAGAGTTTATAATGTTGTGTTTTCTTTATTCAGTCATATTGATTTGGGGTAGTCGGGAGTCATGACCCGGCTACCTACAGTCAGTACTAGTAGAGTCTTCATAGACAGTCAGTAGAAGTTGATGTATTTTGATTCAATTTTGGTTGTAAAGGCAGAATTGTAATCCTGTAAAATTCCATTTTTGTATCGATCAGATTCAGAAAAGAGTTAATTTCTGCTGATTTGTATGGATTTGTATTTTTATTCAGTTGCTTATAAGTTATGTCAGTAGAAGGGTTAGCTTGGGGTCACTTGTGACCCTAAGCACCGTGTGACCTCTCGAGACCTGATTTTGGGGCGTTACAAACTTGGTTTCAGAGCACAGAGTTCAAGTGTCCTAGGGTGTCTATGAAGTCGTGTCTAGTAGAATCTTGCGGAATGATACAGAGACGTCGGTACTTTTCTTTAGGAGGCTACAGGGTATTTAGGAAATGTTTTCCTTCTTTCAAGTTTAAGATCGTGCTATAAAAAGGTTCTCCAAGAAGCTTATATAGATTCTCATCTTACTCTATTCTGGCCAACTCTGCCTCATTTTCAAGGTATCAGAAATAGTTAAGCTTAATTCTCCGTAGATAGTTATGGGATTGTAAGAAAGCTAGAAAGTATCCTGTCAGTGCTTTTGAGTTCCAAAGATTGAAGTACTTTATTCATGTTCATAAAAGTCGTGAACTAAGCCTAGGTTAGATGTGCTTTCAGATTCCTCCTCAGAATCTACAATGTTAATCTATACTTCTCCCTCTATGTATTATTTTTTGAGATAACATGATTCGCAAGCTCCAGTTCTTCCCAAGTAATGCTTCAATATTTTCTAGAAGAAATTTCAAAAGTTACACAAAGGGCTTGAGAGGAGCTCTCTAGTGTGTTAAGTTCCTTAAGTTGAAAGTTATGCCCTTATTCTTATGAGTTATTTAATTAAGACAGAGTAAGGTGTATTCTTAGATCGTTGAATGTTGTGTGTCAAGTTTCTATCTCTTGTATTATGTAATCTTGTTATCATTATGCTTGTGAAAACTCAAAGTCTAATGAAGCCGTATGAGGCTCTTTCGATTCACTAGCATAGCTTCTTTGTTATTCATCTCATTTTCTTGTTCAAAATACAAACCAAAGTTTAGTGAAGCCGTGTGGGGCATATTTCGATTCACTATCATAGTAACTTTGTTATTCATATAACTTTCTTAATCAAAACACAAAACCAAAGTCTAGAGAAGCCATGTGAGGCCTATTTCGATTCACTAGCAACTTGTTATTTATCTTGTTGTTCTTGTGTTAGTTGAAAGTGTGGGTTTAGAAATGTAGTGACAAGAAAGGTGGTAAGGGCGATTTATTGAATATGTATATCTGAATTTTTTCTTATGATTGAATTAGTAATGAAGTGATATACCCTTGTTTGTTAGTTTAGTGAAAGTTAGAGGAGGAGTTATTAGTTAAGGTAGATTGTTGTTTGCTTAGGGTAAGGAAAGAGTTATTAATGGAATTTGTGGTGTTAGAAAAGTATAGGTTATTGATGAAAGTACTTGGTGGATGAGTGTTTTTAATTTAGGCTTTCCTGAGGTGGAAAGGGGGAGTTTAGTTGAAACTTATAGAGCTATGAAAGAAGTTTAGGTGTATAGATGGGTAAATAGTAATGATGTGTAGAAGGAGGATGTGTTAACGGATTGTGCATAAGATAGGCTATATGATTATAATCAATTGTCATTTTATGGGGGTTCTAGTGTACTAGTGTTTTCTAATGCTGTGTTTTATAGTTTCTAAGTGAGAATTGTGTGTAAGGTGGGTTATTAAATCATGCTTAGCACTAGACATTAAGTTTGATCGGTGGATGGTCATCAAGGTAGATGTAAAGATAGTGCAGCTAGTTGTATGAAAGTAATCTAGTGGGCTTGAACAGTTTATGTAAGAGTTTATTTATCGAAAGTTAGTATGATGTTGCAGGTATGATGTAGAGGTGGGCCCAACGTGATATGGGCTTTCTTATTTTCAAAATTTGTTAAGTATTGTGTGGTTAGTTGTACCCTTGAGTTGATAAGTATGAATGAGGCGATGTGGTATACGAGGTTCTTGTCAATTAGCTTATGGGTTATAGGTTGATGATGTTGGGTATACTGGTGTAAGTTTAGGGATGTGATATTAGTTGACTACGAAGGAAGCATTAGCAGACAGTTTTACACTTTTAGGTGTAGTCCTTTGGGATAATTTCTACTATTTACGTGTAATGTATGACCCCATAAATTTCGTCGTTGTTAAAGCCTTCAAAATGAGTCAAGTTGAGCTTAACACTTAGAATTTTTAGCTAAGAGTTTCAACACTTAGTTTTATTTTGAACCCTTTATCTTTGTTGATTTTTTGGTGACCTTCCCGACATTTGTTTCTTGAAATTTTTGTTGTGATGTGATGGGGAAAGGTTTTAGCATGTTTCGGGTAAGTTTTGGAAATTTTTGGACAAGCCTAAGACCACGTTTGGTTTTCATTCCAGTAGCACCCCGCGATTAGCAGGCGCCGCCTGGGGTAGTGCACCGCTCTAGAGCGGGCGCCGCCTGCTGGATCGCGCCAGGCCAAATTTCAGCTTCTATTTTTTTTTCATTTCATTAAGGGCAAATGGGTCTTTTTTCCCATCCCCAATCCATCTAAACATAAGATTTAAGCCTATTCTAAACACATTAGACATGTTTTCATTACTTTTCTCCCAAGCAATGCCCTAAGAACTCCAAAGCTCTTCTTCAAAGAAGTCCAGATCCTCCATTGTTACTCCAAGAAAGCTTTGTATTAAGGGGTTCCGTAGTTTTATAATGATGACTTAAAGATAAGGGAGAGATGATAGAATGAGTAACAAAGTTAGACTTCCCAATTTTAGTAGTGATGTCAGTGTACTGTAGAAATATCGAGAGAGTGAGGATGGGTCTTAACCCATTTTTATTTTAGTGTGGGTATTTCAGTTATTCCAATATCTACTTATGCCTTACGTGTCAGTTCAATGATCATAGTTCATATTCGCGTGCATAATAGAGCATCATATATCTTTCTAGTTCTTAATATGGGGAGTTCCAGATCATTCAGAAGTCGGAATCACCTTCCGTAAGTTATGAATTCCAAAAATTTATTCCATGTATCTCCTGACTCATGTACCCATGCAACACTTTTAACGATCAGTGAAATTCATATTTATATCAGATACGTCTTCAGATTAGATCTCTTTAATGAATCCATGCCGTGAATCCTCTACTCATCGGGCCTCAATAAGGTGTTAAGTTATTCTTAGTATCCCTTCATGTTTCAAATCCCAATATTCCAACCATTCAGTGACCTTTCCTTAGATCAAGATAGTGATGATGAATGATTGTGCAGATAGAAATAAGTAGTTATGCCATGTTGGGAGAGATTGTTGTATGGTTGTTTTATGTAAGTCCATAAGTGGAGAATATTGAGGTAAAGTCCTGTGTATGATTTGTTTAGTTGAGAATAGTTTATGTGTGTCTTCCAAAAAATTGAATGGTGTAGATGTTGATATGAAAATAGGCTTGAATGTCATGTCGGCATGTAAAAAGTTGAATTTAATGGTTGAAGTGATGAGGAAAATCATCCTAGAGTGAGTAGTTATGATAGTGCTCAGAGTGTTAAATTCATGGCCCAGATTTGTATTATGGTGTGGAGTTACATGTAGCACCTTGTGGTTTCGAGTTAAGCCTTACCATAATAAAGGGAACTAGTTCATTTTAGACTTTAACAGACGAATTCATCAATGCCATATGAAAACTTTAAGTTGAATCAAGAGAGTGTGATATTTGAAGGGAATAGCCTAGTCGAAGAAGAATTTGATCAGTGTTGCTAAGCTTGAAAGTAAGAAGTCGCATTTCTTAAGGCCTAGTAATTCTATCCTAGCTTATGATTTATGGTCCGATGTTTCAGGTCACATAGGGATAGCAATGTTGTAATTCCTTATTCAGATGTTTTATTTAGATTATACTCAAAGCTCTTTACTCCCTAATAGCATTAGTTTCAGATTCAGATATTGAGCCATGATTCAGTTCGTGAGTATCCTATGTATCATCTCGATCTTCTTTAGTATTTCAACCAAACCGAAATCATTCGGGGACGAACGATCCCAAGAGAGGGATATTGTAATACCCTGAGTTTTCATTTTTATAAACCTCTCATATTTTCTCATGAGATCAGGTCCAGTGCAAAGTAATGGTGACTCATAAGTTGACACTCTCATTCCTATCTTAGCCATATAGCTATTTTTATAAGAATTCGTGCACTTGCGGATTGGTTCAGTGGCTCATTATGTTTGAGATTCAGTGATTCAGTTTATATCAGTTGTACATGATAGCTTAAAGACCAAGATTCCTCTGTGTTTGAGTTTAATTATTCATATTCGAGGACGAATGTTCCCAAGGGGGAGATAATGTAATACCCCGTATTTTCGTGCTAGAATTTGAACCGTCGTTTCTCGCGTCTAAACTCTAATCCAAGTGACTCTCATGTGAATATAGTTTTCATTATCATTATCCTAGTCTATGAAGTAGCTTTGAGGTGAAAAATGTTCATAGCAATGACTTAGAACAAACTTGAGCTAAGACCAATTGATTCGTCCAAAGTTTGACATTCGATTATACAAGGGTCTACTTCAAATGAGTATAACTCTTTATATACATGGAATTTTTCATCCTAAGACCTATCAAATTGTACATAATTGAATTATATTTCCAACAATACCAATTTCATAAAAATCTGATACCCGAGCAAAAAGTTACAACCCTTTTAGTGAAGAGTTGTAAGCCAGGGCGATTAGGCCCGCGCCGCGCGCAGATCGCGCGCCAACACTGTTTCAGATGCGAATTTCAGTTTTTTATGGGTTTAGGGGCGTTTTGGTCATTCTCCCTCACCCAAAATCCATCCAAACCCTATATTAAAGCCTATTAGAAGCATTATATGTTATATTTCATCAAATTCTCTCAAAAAGAAAACCCTAAGCTCCTACATCCAACTTCAAGAACCTCCAAAGTTCACCATTAATTCTACAAATTTATTCAAGATTCCAAGTTCCTAGTTCAAGAACTCGAAGAACCATTATTCAAAGGAACGATTAACATCTCAAAAACGAGTATCGATCTAAAGTTCATCATTCAAGGTATGTGGGGTTTTTCAACAAGAACTCTCTTTCGTTCTTGTGCCCAAATTGATTTTTCTTTTATGAATATACATGATTTTACATGTTTTGATATGAATTTGAAGCATGAATTTATACTCTATATGATTTTACATGAGATTATGATACTCTCTATATTTTGAAAGTTGAATTGAATGAGAATGATGACATTTTTGTACATAAAGCTGAATTTTCCAGATTTTAAAGTAAGTTATATATATTTATGATGAAAAGCATGAATCTTGAGAAAATTTAATATGATTTTGATGTATGAGACCTTGAGTCCTAATTTGAATTGTACTTTGAGAAATTATGTTTTATAAGCACAATGAGATTTGAATCCCAAAGCTATTTTTCTTTACCAAGATGTATGATTATAAAGCTGAAATTTTAAGTTTTAAGTGATTATTTTTGTGCTTATGTCATAAAGTATGAAACTTTGGAAGGTTTTATGGTGATATTGATGTATGAGTTTTTGGAACCCTATTTGAGATTATTATTTTGAGAAAATCATATGTTATAAATACCTTAAGTTT
This sequence comes from Capsicum pubescens, assembly GCA_030864215.1. Taxonomy (NCBI): domain Eukaryota; kingdom Viridiplantae; phylum Streptophyta; class Magnoliopsida; order Solanales; family Solanaceae; genus Capsicum; species Capsicum pubescens. The sequence goes on from CM061544.1 coordinate 113,877,116, forward strand.
AAATAATTTGAGATTTTTTGAATGATTTGACCTTTTGGTCTTAATGGAGTTGTTTTGAACTCGAGTGTGAAAGAAATCCACAATGTGGTTGATTTAGATAAATTGGAAGCATGATGGCTCCCGATGTATATTTATATATTACTGAAATTGTTTTGTTGTGGATTATCTTTGAAATGATCTGAGCTAAGTCCGGGAGAAATCTTTAGCACCGAGTGGGAGGTATAAAGTGACCTTACTTCCCTAGAAATACGAGCCCCCGTAGGAGTGAGCCTGAGGCTGATTTATATAGTGATCACTAGTTTGTGTGGATTTGATATCGATAGTCCTACTCCGATGGAAGGGATAGGACGGCTCTCCCCAACGTGTGTTGTACGTTGGACTCCATGTAGCTCACATGGTTTATGTCGGTTATAGGATCTCCCAATGTGTGTGTGTGTACTCTTCTATCTGAGATGAAAACATATTTGCTTAAAAGGCTGAGTTTGAGAAAGTCATTATTCTTAAAAGATTTAAGGAATATATTCTAATAAGAATTGACATGAGATTTGATTGTTTTGATGATTTGAAATTGAGATGAAAGTGAATTGAGAATGTATTGTAATGAATCACTTGTTTTACTTTACATGTATTATTCATCCATGATTTTGATGATTAATTCGAGCTAAGTGAGTCATTTATATCAGCATGCATAATTTTATAAACTGTGATGATATTAAGATATTATTTTATATATGCATTGCACCCCCATATGCTCGGTATTTTTCCATTGTACTGACCCACATATTTGTATGTGGGCTACATTTTCTCAGAATTTAGGTACAAGGTATAGTTGCACCTTCAGATCCAGTCAGTTCGTGGCATCCAATCAGTAGGTGATGAGTCCTTTTGATTCAAGGGCTTGGGTTAGTTATGCAGAGTTTATAGTGTTGTGTTTTCTTTATTCAGTCATATTGAGTTGGGGTAGTCGGGAGTCATGGCCCTGCTACCTACAGTCAGTACTAGTAGAGGCTTCATAGACAGTCAGTAGAAGTTGATGTATTTTGTTTTAATTTTGGTTGTAAAGGCAGAATTATAATCCTGTAAAATTCCATTTTTGTATCGATCAGATTCAGAAAAGAGTTAATTTCTGCTGATTTGTATGGATTTGTATTTTTATTCAGTTGCTTATAAGTTATGCTAGTAGAAAGGTTAGCTTGGGGTCACTTGTGACCCTAAGCACCGTGTGACATCTTGGGACCCAATTTCGGGACGTTACACGACATAACTACACCATGTGAGCCGCATGGAGTCTAACATTTTTCCCTCCTAAGGAGAGAACCCCACATTGGCGGGGGTGTTGTACTCTAACCAGGGAGTACAACTTTAATCTCGTTATCACAATCCCATACTCGACCTCTGGCCCACAATTATCATCATCAATCCAATGGTGGCACGTAGTTTTGGGGAAATACCACATTTCCCGTTCGGTGCTAAATACTTCTCCCAGACTCAGCTCAGAACGCGTTAGGAAATCCACCTTAATCAATATCATCTTATGGGTCTATCATAGAGACCAAAACATAAATATATTTCATCTGTAAATCATGAACAACTGTGGATTCCTAACTCGACTCAAAATCAAAACAATTTTTCTCAACATCAAGTACATTTGCTTTTCGAATTATTTTCAAATATCAAAAGCTTCAAGGAAACATCATAGGACTCATTCTTGAATTTCAATCTCAAATATCGATATATATTCAATAGTCAAATTTCTCATGGAAAGTCATAACTCATGACACTTGTCTTAAATCGCTTAGAAATCATCGATACGTAATGACAATATACAACTCATGGAATAAATTATCAATTTAAGAAACATGGTGATGAAATAATCATAAATATCAAACTTATTCAAATCAAATCTCATAAATCATACATAAAGAAATTTGGGTGTAAACCCACTTGCAAAATCATATAAATCAGTAATAGAAAGTAAATCTTTAGGCACAAGAACGAAAGGAGTGTTCTTGTTCAAGCCCCACAGACCTTGGATTATGATTTTGGAGGTGTAGAAACTTGTTTGGAACTTCTTTGTCACACTTTTAGACCAAGATTTTTGATGCCCTTGACTTGGGGAACTTAATTCTCGAACAACTTGGAGAAATCCATGGAAGATCCTTGAATTTCTTGGAAGAAGATTGAATTTTTGGCTTTTGGAAGAAACCCTAATTTCTAGATGTTTCTTGGAAGAGGAAAGGAGAAAATGAAGGGCTATTCTCTACTAGGATCTATATATAAGACCTTATGGGGAGGAAATGACCAAAATGCCCTTTTTCAAAAAAAGCTAAAATTCGTTAATCGAGGCTTATGACGGTCAATCTGACGGTTCGTCAAGTCTCCTGATGGTCCACCAGATTTTCCGTCACTCGAGTGTCAAAAATAAAATGTTCTGCCTCGACATAACGGTTGAAGTGACAGTCTGTCAGAAAACAGATGGACCACCAAGTCGTCCGTCACTTGAGGGCCAGAAACGAGACATTCTGTCTTGACCTGACGGAGCCTTTAACGGTCCGTCAACTTTTTGACGGTCCACCAACTTGGACGTAGCACGATGGACTGAAAAAAGAGTCACTGCCTTGTCTTGAAGGGGAACTTTATGGTCCACCAAGGACCTGACGGTCCGCCAAGTCAACCGTCAGACCTGGGCGATCCGATACAGTTTAGTAAAACGGCCATAACTCCTTCGTCCGATGTCGGATTTTGATGAAATTAGTATCGATGGAAATCTTATTCAATGATCTACATGAAAAAAAAGTATAAATTAGAGAAATAAAATATAGTTTAAACATCAATCACTTTGGAAGTCATACATATCCACTCAAAAGATAGATTTAGGCTTAAGAAACGATCGGGGTATTACAGTAGCTCTTTCGTAGCTTATGTTTTGTAGGCCTGTATTCTATATTACAGAATTTTAGCATTGTTGTGATTTCTTATTCAGATGTCTTATTCAGACCATGCCCAAGATTCTTTGCTCCCAAAAGTCATTAGAACTTTATAGAAAGAATGTTGAAGAAATACTCCAATTAAGTATAAGCTTTTTATATGATTCAGTCTGTATAGCTAGCAATTTAGTGCAACAGTCAGACAGACAAGTTCGTATGATTTTCAACTCTCCTATTCATAAAGAAATTCCTTCATGACCATGCAAGTCGTAAATTCAATTCAGTTCATGCATCAAGAATCAGTTTCAGATTCTAGATATTCAGTCATGATTCAGTTTGTAAGATTCTCATACATCATCTTAGTCATTCCTTAGTATTTTGGCCAAGTTAGTATCTTTTGGGTGACATAATATCCCAAGGGGGAGATGTACTTGTAATACCCCTAGCCTAGATTAACCCTCAGTACATGGGTTATCCTAATTAAAATTTTTGAAATACTTAGAAATTTTAAGATTTGAGCCTGCCATTGTGTAGGAAATTCAATTAGCTTTTCAACGATATAAATTCTCCTAAATCCAACAACCGGTAAGAAGTTATGGCGATTTTAAGTTTCAGTCGTTAAACATAGTCATTCAAGCCAGTAGCACATCGCGGAGTGTGTTAGAATATCAATTGTCAATTTCCAATGTTGCTCCGTGATATTGGCGCATCATGCGATAGATCCAGTTAACAATAGTCAATTTCCAGTGTACCAACGTGATTCCACCGCATCGCGGTGCACTTCCAATTCACAAATAAAGTTGCAATGAGATACCACCACGTCGTACCATCATGTAATTTCCTAGTTGTCATTTTCCAGTGGCTTGGCACGATAGTGGCGCGTCTCACCAGGTGTCCAAATTGAGAAAATCTCATGAAAAATTAAAGTTGCGCCCAGGGTTAAAATAGTTTTTTTCCCATGATTTTATTCCTCCCAGATGTGGGATTTAAGCCCTAAAATGTGTAAAACCCTACATTATTCACTTTTTCTCAAAAACAAAAGGTAGTTCTCTCTCAAGAAAACAAACCCTAGCTCTCAAGAATTAAGGTCAATACCAAGAATCTCTCTAAGAATTCCAAGAATCTCATGAATTAAGGTATGTTATATGTTTATCTATGGGTCCCTTCCACCCATGGAGTCAAAGAATCCATTTTTAAAGCTTCAAGAATTATGATTCATGATTTACATGTATGAAATTGGATTGTGTTCATGTTTTGACGTTTATTGAGTTTCAATCCATGATGAATGGTAGATTCCATGAAGTGGTATAGAATGTATATTAAATTGATTAATTCTCATGTTATAATCCATGAATTTGCAAGTTGATTATTGTATCCATGTTAACCCTAAGTGTTTATGATTAAATGAACCAAGTATGTTTCCCATGTGTTTGATAAATTGTATATGGGAATGAAATAATGCCATTATAGCATGCTAATATGTATTCCCCATTCATGTACAAGTTAATGCATTATAAGTGTTTGATAAAATGTATCTATGAATGAATTGTGACCAAGTGAACATTGTTATGTTATTCAAGATTATGCTTTTCTTTACTTTTCATGCTATCGAGTCCTGCGGGTATTTAATACCCAAAAATTTAGTTGTTACTTAGAGCCAGTGTCAGTTACAGAATAGTATCAGTATTGTCACAATACATAGTACTCTCAGTCCCTTATAGAACTCAGTAAAATTCAGTCAATTACAGAACTTAGGAAAATTCAGCAATCTTTGTATCAGTATAGTTCAATTAATCAGTTCAGTGTCTTTCAGTTGGGAGTAGGATTCAGCACTGAGTGAGCCCAAGGATAGGGGCTCACCTTCCAGCAGAGGGTGTTATCCTTAGAAGCAATCCTTGCGTTCCAGAACTACGAAACTAGGGTAGGTTAAGACATCAAACCTTCCAGTTGAGGGTTGATGAGGTGCTTTACCTGCCAGTAGAGGGTACCACCATTCTCGTTTAGGGAACCTTCCAGTAAAAGGTTACTCTTCAGCTTGTCTTTACCCGTGGCACAGTACTGAAACCCTTCCAATTGGGGTTACAGATTGGGCCCCTATTAGTTCAGGTCTGGGCATGTCGGTTAGATGATTACCTCCTATAGTTTCAGTTTCAGTCTCAGTCTTCAAAATAGAACTTAGTTCAGTTTTACGTAATTAGGACTGTCAGATATAGTCACTCAGTTATCAGTAATTCAGATTATCAGTGATCTCAGATTATCAGTATATTCAGTTATCAGTTATCAGATTCAGTTCAAGTATACTTAGTTACAGTATGCATAGTATATTCAGTAGTTATAGATCCTCCATGTATGCAAATCTAGCTCTTGCATATCTTTTAGTCAGTTATTATTCATGCATATGAACTCTTGCATTCAGCCTTACTTAATCTAGCATACCAGTAAATTTCCATGTACTGACGCATACTTTCCTGCGCTATGACATTTCATTTCATAGGTTCGGACGCCCAGTTTCCTGATCGTGCTTAGTCAGATTCAGCCAGCAGTAGCAGATTTAGCAGTGAGTCCTTATCAATTGAGGATATGCTTTCATTTCAATACTTCAGCTTAGAAGTATTTTATTAGATGGAGTTAGTTGGGGGATTGTCCCATCAACTCCACTTTCAGAGAGTTTCAATTAGAGGTTTTTCAGACTAGATTCAGACAGTATTTTATATTCAGATGTTATTATTCATTATCAGTATTTCATATATTTGAACCTTAGGCATTTCAGCCTATTATTCCACAATTATTTCAATATTATTGTTCAGTGCCCACAACAGATATCAATCATGGGTTAGCTTATGGTCTTTCGGGGTCGTAAGTACTGTGTGATGACTAGGGGTAGTCCCGAGTCATTACAAACTTGGTATCAGAGCCTAAGGTTCAATAGAATCCTAGGAAGTCTGAAAAGCCGCATCACGTAGAGTCTTGTGCATGGGTGTGTAGCGCGCCACACATATGGACAAGAGGCTATGAGATATTTTAGGAAAAGTTTTCCTTCATTCAGTATTCATGTCATGCGAGTGAGCAGGAGCTCAAATGAATCTCTCAGTCTAATCTACTTCTTCCTTTCATTTACTGAACATGCCTCCCAAAAGGACTAACAAAAGAATAACCAGAAACTAGTCATCCCCTCAACCCGTTTAAGCAGATCCCCTGGACGAATATGTCTCTCATGTAAAATTCAGAGCTGCATTCACTACTCTAACCAATTTAGTCATAGCTCAGAATGAACGACTAATTGTTGTTACAGCAAACCCAGTAGCCAATACTGCTGCAACCAAAATTCAGAACTTCCCTGGATGAATCTTGTTTCCTTTACGGGATCTAAGTCTGAAGAGGATCCACAAGAGTTCCTTGATCAGGTTCAAAAAGTCACAAATATCATAGGAGTGACTTCCAGTGAGAGTGCTGAGTTGGTCGCCTATCATCTACAAGATGTATCCCATACGTGGTTTAAGTAGTGAAAGGTAGACAGGGGTATAGTGCAGAGCCCATAGAGTGGGAAGATTTTGCTACTGCCTTACTAGATAGATTCTTTCCCTTAGAGAAGAGAGAAGCCAAAGTGTTAGAGTTCATCAATCTCTGATAAGGTAGCATGAGCGTAAAAGAGTATTCCCTCAAGTTTTCTCAGTTAACCAGGTATGCTCCCCATGTAGTATTAGACAATAGGTCTATAATGAGCAAGTTCGTATCTGGGGTATCAGATAGTGTGGTAAGAAGTGTAGGACAGACATGTTTATTAAAGATATGGACATATCTATGCTTATGGTCCATGCTCAATAGATTGAGGAGCAGAAGCTTAAGGATAAGAAGAGGGAAAATAAGAAAGCGAGAACAAGTAGCTTTAATTTCAATCAGCCTTAGTCAGATGGGGACAACCGTTCCCAGTTTCTTCCAAAGTCTTTAGTTCTAGATCCGTCCTCAGCCAGTGTACCGATGACCCAAGATAGCATAAGTAATGGACGTACTAATCAATTTTGTGGAGAGTGTTGTAAGAATCATAATGGTGTGTGCAGAGTTGGCAGTGATGTTTGTTTTGGGTATGGCAAGCCAGGCCATAGAGTCAAAGATTGTCCTCTGTCAGGTTCTCAGGGTCAGTATAGTCATCCTTCATCTCAGTCAGTCTGCTAGAATCAACAAGGTATCACATCCAGTGCCACCAGTGGGCAACGCCTAAATAGGTTTTACTTACTTTAGTCTAGACAAGATGAGTAAAGTTCTCCTTATGTGGTCACCGGTATGTTACAGATCTCCCATTTACATATTAATGCCTCAGTTTTAGATCCAAGATATTCAGTCACGATTTAGTTCGTGAGTGCCCCGTGCATCGTCTCATGCTTTTCCTTAATATCTCAGTCAAGTCAGCATTCTCGAGGGACATAGTTCCCCAGGGGGAATGCAGTATAATCCACGAGCTATCACGATCTAAACCTTCCATTTACTCTTCACATAGAGAATCCAGTCGAAGTAATGGGTCCTCACAGTTGACCCTCAAGTCCCAATCTCAGTCGTATGACTATTCTCCTATCATGACATATATCTAAGGAATCATCTCAGTTCATGTATCATGATTCAGACTTAGTCATATCCTCATGTTCTCATTCATGCATATTCAGTCACGTATTCATTAATCCATTCAAACATATACTCATACATCATACATGCATGTTCACTACGTAAACTCAGCTTATCAGTATTTTCTGTCATGTATCTCATGCATCAGATATGCATGTTTAGGATATAATTTTAGTCTATCATACCATTCACATAATTATGCTACAGTTGTGCATGTCTAGTTTAGTACATAAACTCAGTCTGTCTGTACTTTTTCGTCTTAACTAGACACATTCGAGGACGAATGTTCCCAAGGGGGTGATATTGTAATACCCCATATTTCCCTAGCCTAGATTAACCCTCAGTACATAGGTTATCCTAAATAAAATATTTTAAATACTCATTAATTTTCAGATTTGAGCCTGTCAATGCGTAGGAAATTCAATTTGCCTAAATCTGACAATCGGGTAAAAAGTTATGGCGATTTAAAGTTTCAGTCATTAAACATCATCATTCAGGCCAGTAGCGCATCGCAGAGTGTGGTAGAATAGCAATTGTCAATTTTTAGTGTTTCTCCACAATATTGGCGCGTTGCGCTATAGACCCAGTTCACAATTGTTAATTTCCAGTGTACCAATGTGATTCCACCGCATCGCGGTGCACTTCCAGTTCACAAACAAAGTGGAAACATGATACCACCACATCGCGCCACCATGTAATTTCCCAGTTTTTATTTTCTAGTGGCTTGGCGAGATAGTGGTGCGTCTCTCCAGGAGTCCAGATCGAAAAATTATTATGAAATATTAAAGTTGCGCCCAGGGTTAAAACGGTCTTTTCTCATGATTTTATTCTGCCCGGCTGTGGGATTTAAGCCCTAAAAACATGTAAAACCCTACATTATTCACTTTTACCCAAAATCAAAAGGTAGTTCACTCTCAAGAAAACAAACCCTAGCTTTCAAGAATCAAGGTCAATCCCAAGAATCTCTCCAAGAACTCCAAGAATCTCATAAATTAAGGTATGTTAGATGTTCATCTATGGTTCCCTTCCACCCATGGAGTCAAAGAATCCATTTTTAAAGCTTCAAGAATTATGATTCATGATTTACATGTATGAAATTGGATTGTGTTCATGTTTTGACATTTATTTAGTTTCAATCCATGATTAATGGTAGATTCCATGAAGTGGTATAGCATGTATGTTGAATTGAGTAATCCCCATGTTATAATCCATGAAAAGTTGATTGTTGTATCCATGTTAACCCTAAGTGTTTATGATTTAATGAACCAAGTATGCTTCTTATGTGTTTGATAAATTGTCTATGAGAATGAAATAATGTCATTATAGCATGCTATCATGTATTGCCCATTCATATACAAGTTAATGCATTACAAGTGTTTGATGAAATATCTCTATGAATGAATTATGACCAAGTGAATATTATTATGTTATTCAAGATTATGCTTTTCTTTACTTTTCATGCTATCGAGTCTTGGGGGTATTTAATACCCGATAATTAAGTTGTTACTTAGATACAGTGTCAGTTACAAAATAGTATCAGTCATGTCACGATCCGTAGTACTCTCAGTCCCTTACAGAACTCAGTAGAATTCAGTGAGTTACAGAACTTAGGAAAATTCAGCAATCTCAGTATAAGTCCAGTCCAGTTCAGTTAATCAGTTTTGTGTCTTTCAGTTGGGAGTAGGATTCAGAATTGAGTGAACCCAAGGATGGGGGCTCACCTGCCAGCAGAGGGTGTGATCCTTAGAAGCAATCCTTGCGTTCAAGAACTACGTAGCCAGCATAGTTTGAGAAATCAAACCTGCCAGTTGAGGGTTGATGAGGTGCTCTACCTGCCAGTAGAGAGTACCACCATTCTCGTTTAGGGAACCTGCCAGTAAAGGGTTACTCTTCATCTTGTCTTTACCCATGGAACAGTACTGATAACCTTTCAATTAGGGTTACAGATTGGAACCCTATTAGTTCAGGTTGGGGTATGTCAGTTAGATGATTACCTCCCATAATTTCAGTTTCAGTCCCAATCTTCAGAATAGATCTCAGTTTAATTCTACAGAATCAGGACTGTCAGATATAGTCACTCAGTTATCAGAAATTTAGATTATCAGTAATTCAAATTATCAGTGACCTTAGATTATCAGTAATTCAAATTATCAGTGACCTTAGATTATCAGTATATTCAATTATCAATTATCAGATTTATTTTTAGTATACTCAGTTACTGTATGCACAGTCTGTTCAGTTGTTACAGATCCTCTATTTATGTAAAACCATCTCTACATATTATTTAGTCAGTTACAATTCATGCATATGAACCCTTGCATTCAACCTTACCTCATCTAGCATACCAGTATATTCCCATGTATTGACGCATACTTTCCTACGCTATGATGTTTTATATCATAGGTTCGGACGCTCAGGTTCCTGATCGTGCTTAATCAGATTCAGCCAGCAGTAACAGATTTAGCAGTGAGTCCTCATCTATCGAGGATATGCTTTCCTTTTAGTACTTCAGCTTAGAAGTATTTTAGTAGATGGAGTTAGTTGAGGGATTGTTCCATCAACTCTACTTTTAGATAGTTTCAGTTAGAGGTTTTTCAGACTAGATTCAGACAGTATTTCAGATTCAAATGTTATTATTCATTATCAATATTTCAGATGTTTGAACCTTATGGCATTTCATCTTAATATTCCATAATTATTTCAGTATTATTATTCAGTGCTCACAGAAGATATCAATCATGGGTTAGCTTTTGGTCCTTCAGGGTTGTAAGCACCATGTGATGACTAGAAGGTAGTCCCTGGTCATTACAGTACTATATTCCCTCGAGCTTTCATGTCCTAAACCTTCCATCTTCTTTTCATATAAGAAAATCTAGCTTGAAGTAATATGTACTCATAAATTGACTCTCTCATTTCTATCTTAGCCTTATAACCATTCTCATGTCATTGCATGTATTCAAGAAAACAGTTTAATTTATGATATTTAGTTCACGTATCATGCTTAAATCAATTATGCAGTCATGTTCCACATTATGCATGTTTAGTATATGATTTTAGTTGCCTTAGCTTAGAACACTCAGTCAAATGAGTCTCATTCGAGGATGAATATTCCCAAGAGGGAGATAATATAATACCCCACACATTTTTAAGCTAGAAATTGGACCTTCATTCCTATGAGTGTAAAATCTTGTCCAGTGATTAATATTTGAATACATATTTCATGATCATTAACCTAGTGTGAAGAAATATTATGAGGTGGGAAAGATGTTTTTAAGTGTCACTTAGAGCAAAGTGAGCTAAGAGCCTTTGATTCAGCCAATTTTTTGTGTTTGATTTCACAAGGGTTATGTTTAAAAAAATATAACTTTATTTTTGTGGAATTTGGAAGATTAAGGCACTCAAAATTATAGATAATTGAATAAGCTTTCCAACAATACCAATTTTGACTTAATCCGATACCCGAGTGAAAAGTTATGACATTTTCCATGAGAGGTAGTAAGGGGAATCTATAGCCCCGCGTCGCGAAGGCTATTCAACCCGACTGGGGGCCGCATCGCATGGGATAATTAACCCAACTAGGGTTGGTTCCATGGGGGCTATTCCCCCATAGTTTTAGCTTCTTAAGGGTCAAGGGTTACTTTGGTCCTTTCCCCTCAACCCCAAACGTCAAAAGCATAAATTATAACACCCAAAAGAGCATTATTTGCCACTTTCACTCAAAATTGCTCTCAATAAACCCTCCTCCATTAACAAAAAAAAAAATCCAAGCATCACCATTCAAGAACATTCAAGAAAAGTTATTCTCCATCAAGATTTATGGATTTGAGGTATGTTAGATGTTCATCCATGGGCCCTTTCCACCCAAGGAGTCGAAGAATCAAATTTTATGTTTTAAAGAATCATCTTTACATTTTATTATGAACTTTATCCATGAACTCTCATGAATTTTGATTTTACATGATGTTTACAAGTAATTGTTGTTGAAATTAAACCTTACACGTTTGAATGGTGCTATTCGCATGTTAACTCCCTAAATCCATGATTTATAGTATTTCAATTATGTTAGCATCGCATGTTTTGACTATTCTCATGCTCAGGTCTATGAATTTCAAGTGTTTGATGAAATGCATAAATGATTGGGGTTTGAATAATGATCCCTTGTTATGTTTTCAAGAGTTTTTTGATAGAAAGAGTCCTTAAATGTTGAAAGTTGAAGTATGTTTAGATATATCTTGGTAATTCGATTTTCAAGTTATGTTTTCAATTAATTTCACGTGGAATGCATTATAGCATGTTTTAAATATTGTGACTTCTATATCATGTTCATACGAAAACAGAATAAAATCCTCAGTTTATAATTTGGTCATATGATTGTACTATCTTTTCATGTTTAAAAAGCATCCCTATGTTAAAGTCTTAGTCCCTATGTGTTTGATGAAATGCTTAATTGAATGATTTTGAACAATGATTTACTTCTATGGTTTGAAAGCCTTCATGTGGTCCTATTGTTATTGCTTTCGAGTCTGGGAGTTATGAATACCTAAAGTTTAGTTGTTTAGTTAGTTTCAGTAACTTGAAAATAGTTTCAGATAAATCATGAGCATTAGAACTCAGTTAGCCATCATGATTAGTTACTTGTCTAGTTAAGTTAGTTTAGTCTAGTAATCTGTGTCATTTAGTTGGGAGTAGGATTTAGCACCGAGCAAACCTAGGGATGGGGACTAACCCAACAGTTAAGACAGGGTCCTTAATAGCAATCCCTAAGTTCCAAAACTACGTAGCCAGCTTAGGTTATGAGATATCAACCGTTAGTTTAGGACTGACACTCTCAGGGATCACCCGTCAGTTTAAGACTAATCTCAGGGGTTACACGCTAGATTAGGACTGACTCCAACACCATTGTTAGTACCCGTGGCATGATACTAATACCCTTCCATCAGGGGTCACAAGTTGGACCCGGATCAGCTCAGACTGGGGCATGTCGGCTAGATGATACCTCCCATAGTTTCAGCTTTAGTACTCAGTTCAGAATTGAGTTTAGTCTTGCTTGACCATAGCATATAGTTTATCAGTTATTTAGTTATCAGATCTCAGTAGTTCAGTTTACAGACTATTTCACAGCCTTTTTTAATCTTGGTCATGCATTTTCAGTCTTTACAGTTTTCATGCATTCTTACTCAGTACCTAAAGCTACATGTTCAGTCGGTTATTACTCATGCCTATGAACTCATGCATATAATCCTAACCTTATTTAGAATACCAGTACATTCAAAGTACTGATCACATACTCATTTCTTGCACTATGATGTCTTATATCATAGGTTCGGATGTTCAGATTCCCGCTCGTACTTAGACTTTCTAGTGTATTAGCAACAACAGTCGTGGTGAGTTCTTATCCTCCAAGGATGAGTTATCTTATATTCGGTTATGTCAGTGGTTCATTTATTTAGTCAGTTAGAGTTAGTTGGGGTCTTATCCCACCAACTCAACATTCAGACAGTTTAGAGGTTGTCAGACTAGTACAGACAGTTGGTCAGTTATTCAGTTGTGATTATCAGTCATTTTATCAGTATTGCCAGTATGTTTCTAGATGTTTTAATCCTTGATTCAATATTTATTTTATTTGTTAAAACCTTATGGCGTTTCAGTTGAAATTTTGCATATGTTCTTTATCAGTTTTATTTAGTGCTCACAACAGGTACCAACTCATGGATTAGCTTGTGGTCTCTCAAAACTGTAAGCACCATGTGGCGTCCAGGTTGTACTCCCAGTGAGTTACATATGAATAGACTGATGAAACTCAGCATTCGTCACATCAGCTTAAGGATCTCAAGAAAGACTGAAGGGGTCCAGTGGAACTCCAGAAGGACAATCATGAACTGGACCCCTAGATCGAGTTTTGACCCTAAAAGTAGGATGTGTCTCGTCAACATTGTCCTCGGGTGGGGTAGAGGAGTTTCCATGAACTTTAGATCATTTGGGAGGCATGATCTGAAATGAAAAAAATGGGTATTAGAGAAAATTTTAGGACCTTAGACTCTACAGCTCGAAAACTGAATACAAGAAAGATAAACATTCCTAAATGCCTCGTAGCCTCTCCCTTATGAGTGTGGCATGCTAAATACCCTTAAAAGAGACTCTATTCGAAATGGCTTTGTGGACTCCTAATTGACCATGAACATAGGGCTCTGATACCAATCCGATACAACCCAAACTAGGTCCTAGTCGTGTCGGGTATCTCAAGTCCAACCAGGACTAGAGACCATCCCTAATTCCCCACTGTTAACCACCCTACACCCCATGTTGGATGAATTTCGAACATATAACAAGATAAAACAATAATAATCTAAAGACAATAAAGTAACTCTATAACAATAACCAAACAGCCACAACCAAATATCCAACCAATCCCAATCCCAATGCTAATACCAATACCTATGCTAACACTAATACCAACACCACCCATGCCTATAGTAGTCTGACAAAGCCTCTAACCAAAATCAAATAATATCCAATCGGGACATGTCCCCGACTATAGCCAAAACCAAAACCAAAGAAAATAACAATAATAGAAAGAAATACATAGCATGAAATGGGGTATTCCGGAGTATGAAATCTCACAACTTCAATCTTACTTAAAGCTATCCCTGAATTCAACTCACTGAGCAGGAGGAATGGTAGTATGGCCGGGTTTTTCATCGTGTGGGGATGCAGTGTCCAAAGATGGTTAGAAGAGTGAATGCTAACATGTAACTCAGGGATAAAGATAAAATAATGCCATCACTCAAAACTAAATCAAATAACAATATGCAACCATACATATACATATATATACTGTGTCGGGATAGGGAATAAGGTTTAGCATGCATTTATAATCATAACCTGGATTGTGTAGCTTAACCATCATAAAATCCACCCACAGGCTATATGGGTTCAGCTCCCCCTGTTTAAAGGGCCTCGACGCGTGTTAGCTGCACGAACCAAAGGTATCAAGGAAACCAGGGAATGCCCTGACCCCACGTCAAACAAAAATACAATAATATCAATAGTGTGAACCACGCACACAGGTCATCAAGACCAAACCTCATGACGGCAATAACGAGTTTCCAATGTTCGTCTTTCGGACCCACACTTTCATGGCTAGCTATCAGAACCCCAATTATTTCCCAATTAAAAACTTTAGCACTTAACCAAACCACAAATTCCAGGAGTCAATTATTAAGGCATTATAAAGTGGTATCGTCATCCAACTATAGCTTGCAAGCAATGTCACCATCCAGTACCCTGCAGACTCCCTTATTAAAATCACTTGGAGAATTCCTTCGTACCCCACTGGGTTTTCAGAACCAGCCTTAACCATGTAACCATTTTTTTCCATTCATAAGTTTCAATAAATAGTCAAACTAAACACTTTGGGGATTCTATTGTACCCTTAGTTCAAATTCCCTCCTTTCACATAACTACTAACCACTTTTACAAAATAAGGTTAGGCTTATAACCACTTAAAGAGTCACAAGTTCAAAGCAATTTACCATTATCAAGTTCAACCACCATACCCATGCAACAACATGTTCAAAACCATAATTAAAATAAGTAAAACCATAATTAAACAATGAGAAACAATATTCATCCTTGAACAACTAAAACCTCCAACCTTTATTTCAAAACCATAACAATACCATTAAAACCATACATTAAAAAATATGCCTTGAGTAAAATAACAATGAGGGAAGAGTAACATGCCTTAGACACCAAGAAGCACAGAGAGAAATCACCCTTCAAAGCCTTAACTAATTAGCTTGATGAAACACTGGATTTTGCTTGAACAGAGAGTTTGAGAGAGAAATTAAGAGTGTTTTATTGGGAATAATATGTTAATGAAGTCCCAAAGGATGTTTTAAGTTTTGGTATCAAAGGGACTTAAGAGGGAAATATCTATAATGCCTCCAACTTAAAAGCTATAATAAGGTCGCATGTGGTTGCGAGTCGCCCCTCTTGACTCGTGACCACAACATACAACTCATACCCTTGAGTAATCACCAAGACAATGAGTTGGAAAACAATACACTATCCACCATACGGTTCTATCAACCCACTCGTGACCTGACCAAGCGACTTATATGGTTTAGTCGTATCTAAGACAGAACCCAAGGATCGGAAACTGGACAACATACGACTCAACCATACCGGTCATAACCTATCCTCACGGCTTATAGTGAGCCACTCTTACTCAGATCCAAGCCAAGCCACTAAGTTAATGATTTGATTAAGGATCATCTTAACGACTCGTCACCACCCCGAATGACTCATACCACCAAGTCATTACCAAGACCAAAAACCCAACCACCACCCACTAGACACCTAATGAATAGGGTCACTTGACCCATACCCACACCATAAGACTAGCATGACGAGACGACAATAGGACAGTAAGCTCAAAGATCAAGAGTTTTCTAGGGGCTAAAATCTAGGGTGTATCACCAACTTGAGGAAATTATCGTATTTTATAGTGTAATGACTCTTAGTCTTAGATGATTTAAGTAATAAGCATTTGAGTAGTTTGAGAAACACTTAGATGAATTAATGTATTGATAGCTTTGCAAGAATAGAACTAGAAGAGTCTATCATTGTCAATAACCCATTTGTGCTATGAAATCATGATGTACACAAAACTAGATCTCACTCTTAATTGAATTCATTTTGCTAAAAAATTACTATTGTTACTTATTCACAATTGAAATTTAAACAACTCCACATTTTATAAACTTCTATTTCAAAAATAATTGGATAATAGTGAAATAATTTTATAAGACTTAGTTTTTACCTTATTACCTATAGGATTCCACCCTAACCTAGTTGAGTTTTATATTTATCAACAACCTCTTTATACTTTAATTAAGAGGTATAATTTAGGTGTATTATCCATTATTCACTAAAAATTTAATCATGTACCTTTTGTGGTCTGTCTAGGCTAAAATCAAAGAATAATCAGCCCATCTTTGTTGTTGTTCCTACAGATTCTTTTTTCGTTGTTGGGTTTATTAGAATTATGGTATTTACCAATAAGTAGATTTCCCTACAAGCTATTAAAGATTTTAAAAAATCTCCAAGATAGCATAGAATAGAGAGCCCTATTCATTAATTCACTCTGCAAACTCAGCCCCCGTAATTTTCTTTTTCTAGTGAAGGTGACCCTACGAAGCTAGTGGACTTTTTTTTCAAGAATTTGTTCCCTAGACAAAATCCCTTCGCAATTTGTTAATAGTGTTGGTTATGTTTGCAGGGACCTTGATGTAGTGTATAATGTCGATGGGCATACTACTTAGAGTATCTTTGTAATACCTCAAATTTTTGCCTCTAACATTCTCTAGGTTTTATAGGGAGAGTCGTAGTACCCAAATCATAGCCTAACTAGTGCATTTGGCTAAGTTTCTGCGTTGATCATGATTGACACCCAATAATTCATTAATACTTATTACGAGTCATATAGTTTAAATCACATTCTTATTAGTATGAGTTCCAAATATCCTTTCCCGGGTACAACTTAGACCCTACAAGTCCTAATGTCTAAGTATGAGTCATATGGTACGACTTGTAGTCAGACAGTGTGGGTGCCCATGGGTACTGAACAGACTACGAGTGTGCATAATGCATTGTAAGGTGACCCTATGAGTCGTAAAATCACCCGTAACGACTGGGCAATAGTTTTTCAGTCTTTTATTAAGGGAAATTTGAACATTTTTCACTTTTCCTAAATATAACCCCACGACTTTAAAACACTATTGGCACCCCAGTCCCATCAATTAAAGATCAAAACATATTCTCTCTTCTCTCAAAACCTTAAGCAA
Organism: Capsicum pubescens; assembly: GCA_030864215.1. Lineage (NCBI taxonomy): Eukaryota > Viridiplantae > Streptophyta > Magnoliopsida > Solanales > Solanaceae > Capsicum > Capsicum pubescens. The sequence goes on from CM061544.1 coordinate 113,894,508, forward strand.
GAGCAAGATAGGGTTTCTCAAGGTTGAGCATCTAGGGGCTCAATTTATGGTTTCTTCTCAAGAAAAGACATAAAGTCACCACTGAAGTTATCCTAAATTTGTAAAAAGATACTTAAACTTTGAGGGGGTTCTATTATCTCATGAAATAATTTTGAGCTGATACAAATATACCCTTTTTCATTCAATCCCAATTCTTAGAAATAAAGTAAAACCACGCCCCAATTATTTCTTGTCACGTGTAAAATTTATTTTATTTTTTAATTCTTATTTGTATTATTTTTTTTTAGTTTATAAGCTTATGGTCTCTTTTTCTCCATTCCTTATTCTTTATTCATTCATTTTTGTCTAATCTCAACCCTTTATTTCTCTCCATTGATTATTTTTTGGTGTGACCACCATTACCATCACCTATAACATCATCCTCATCGCGTCTATCACCAAATCACCACCAATTCAAAATTAAAATTTAAAACTCAGATTAAACTTTTTAAAATTTAAAATCACTATCAAAATCTTCTTTATGTGTAATTCTTTCTCAAAATAAAGTGGGTTTTGACTTAATATTTCTATCAAAAAGCTAGATGTTTTCTTTGTTTTTGAATTTCTAAAATTCTATTTGATGGGTTTTAAAGAATTGTTCAAAATGTGTAGAATTCTTTAGATACAATTTTAGAATTGAAGAAACAAATCAAAGAGATAGCAGTAATAGAAAACCAATAGAGTTGTTGCAAAATAAAAAGGCAAAAAAGATGGCCATGGCAGATGATCTGTGAAGAAGAAATAAAAAAGAGGAAACAAAAGCAAAAACATGAATTAGGAAAAAAAATTAAGCAAGATAAATATGAAAATAAAATAAATTTATAATTTTTTTTTGATAAAATAAATTTATAATTTGTTTTTGAGATTCACACTCTCTTAAAGAGAGTGCATACACTTTCCAAGGCAGGTGGCAAAATATGAATGTAATAATACCATTTTAAAATTGTTCAATGGGGTAATAGGACACTCGCAAACTTCGAGTGTCTTTTTGTAAATTTCGGACAACTTCAGTGGTGACTTTATGTCTTTTCTCTTCTTTTGACAACAAAATATGACATCAAGAAAAGATATAACATGACATTTTTGTAATGTCATCTTTATAAAATAATTTTTAAATTTATTTCAAAAATGAAAATATATTATTAACGAAGTTGTTGCAAGTGTCATGAGGCCATGACTCAAACATCAATTTTGAGTAAAATTAGAGTCATTTCATACAAACTTTATCATATTGTTTGATTTGCAAACAAGTAATACCAAATTTATCATATTGAAATTAAATTTGGACAAACTTTTATTTAAAATTTTATCTTTAATTTTCTTAAAGAGATTTAGAAGAATTTTTTTGAAGAAGAGTGTCTTTATCATCCTTATATTACTCTAAAATAAAATGTTTCAGTAAAATACAAGATATAATAACTCCACATTTATTATAACTTTATCTTCAAAAACTATATTACTCACCTTCGTTTCTAAATTGTTATATGTTTTGCTTTTTGAGAGAGTTAGTTTGATTAATTCTCAAGTTAAACTAGATTAGATTAGATTTATTTGATATTTTAAAATTAAAATTTGGATATTCAAAAAGCTATATGAAAAGTGCCACAAGTTGCAATTTTTCTTATATAATGATGAAAAAAATACATCTTAAAATATTGATCAAAATTTATAATACTAGCCGTAAAAAAGAAAATTATGACAAGTAAAAAGGAACGGAGAGAGTACTATTGAAGTTTAACTAAATTTTAATTAGATGAATGTATCAGTGTGTTGTTTTGGATTTCATTTGAGGTAGTGATATGAACTGCATATATTTTATCTTCTTCAAACCCTACTTTATAAAAATAAGTTGGATATATTGTTATGAGATAAATTCTTATTGTGTATGATTTTGGCTGAAATGGACTTTGGGATAACGGTGTTAAGTGAGTCGGGCAGGATCAACTCGAAATCAGTCCATTAAATGCATCCGGTTTGGAGGTCGGACCGAGTCCGGGTTGGGGTTAAGTGGGTCGGGCCAGTCCGGGATCAACAGTAAAAATTTTAAAAATAGCCCTAACCCGGCCCACTTAACCCAACCCGGTCAAACACACCAAAAACCGGTCAAACTCAGTTAAAAATCCGGTCAAGCCCGGTTTAAAATAAAAATAAAGTTTTTTACAATATAAACTATATATACCCAACTATATACATTTTAAATACTTTAAACAATATATATACACTATATATATAGTATATACTACATTACAATTTAAAAAATATATACACATATACACAATTACACATATATACGCATCATTCAATGTATATGTACTACTTTAAAGTTTAAATAAAATATACTATAATATATATACATTACAATATATATATATATAGATATAGATATAGTTATATACTAATTTATAAAATATATACACATGTATACGTTAAATATACACGTCTATAGAAGATATATACACATGTATACGCACCATTCAATGTATATATACTGCTTTAAATAAAATATACTATGATATATATGCATTACAATATATATATATATATAGTTGTATACTAATTTATAAAACATATACACATGTATACGTTAAATATACACGCCTATAGAAAATATGGTCACATATATACGCTCCATTCAATGTATATGTACTACTTTAAATAAAATATACTACAATATATATATATATATATGTATATATATAGTTATATACTAATTTATAAAACATATACACATGTATACGTTAAATATACACGTCTATAGAAGATATATACACATATATACGCACCATTAAATGTATATGCATTACTTTAAATAAAGTATATACTACAATATATATACATTACAATATATATATATATATATATATATATATATAGAGATATAGATATAGATATAGTTATATACTAATTTATAAAATATATACATATGTAAACGTTAAATATACACGTCTATAGAAGATATATACACATATATACACACCATTCAATGTATATATACTACTTTAAATAAAATATACTACGATATATAAACATTACAATATATATATATATATAGTTATATCCTAATTTATAAAACATATACACATGTATATGTTAAATATACACGTCTATAGAAGATATGTTCACATATATACGCTCCATTCAATGTATATGTACTACTTTAAATAAAATATACTACAATATATATACATTACAATATATATATATGTATATATATATATATATATATATATGTATACGAATTTATAAAATATATACACATGTATACGTTAAATATACACGTCTATAGAAGATATATACACATATATACGCACCATTCAATGTATATATACTACTTTAAATAAATCATACACTACAATATATATACATTACAATATATATATATATGTATATATATAGTTATATACTAATTTATAAAACATATACACATGTATACGTTAAATATACACGTATATAGAAGATATATACACATATATACGCACCATTCAATGTATATGTACTACTTAAAATAAAGCATATACTACAATATATATATACATTACAATATATATATATATATATATATATATATATAGTTATATACTAATTTATAAAATATATACACATATATACATTAAATATACACGTCTATTGAAGATATGCTCACATATATACGCTCCATTCAATGTATATCTACTACTTTAAATAAAATATACTACAATATATATACATTACAATATATATATATGTATATATATATATATGTATACGAATTTATAAAATATATACACATGTATACGTTAAATATACACGTCTATAGAAGATATATACACATATATACGCACCATTCAATGTATATATACTACTTTAAATAAATCATACACTACAATATATATACATTATAATATATATATATATATATATATATATATAGTTATATATAGTTATATATAGTTATAGACTAATTTATAAAATATATACACATGTATACGTTAAATATACAGGTGTATAGAGGATATATATACATATATATGCACCATTCAATATATATGTACTACTTTAAATAAAATATACTACAATATATATATATATATAAATTACAATATATATATATATATATATATATATATAGTTATATACTAATTTATAAAACATATACACATGTATACGTTAAATATACACATCTATAGAAGATATATACACATATATACGCAGCATTCAATATATATGTACTACTTTAAATAAAGCATATACTACAATATATATATATATATATATATATATATATATATATAGTTATATACTAATTTATAAAACATCTACACATGTATACGTTAAATATACACGTCTATAGATGATATATACACATATATATGCACCATTAAATTTATATGTACTACTTTAAATAAAGCATATACTACAATATATATACATTACAATATATATATATATATATATATATATATATAGTTATATTCTAATTTATAAAACATATACACATGTATACGTTAAATATACACGTCTATAGAAGATATATACACATATATACGCACAATTCAATGTATATGTACTACTTTAAATAAATAACATACTACAATATATATACATTAATATATATATATATAGTTATATGCTAATTTATAAAACATATACACATGTATACGTTAAATATATACGTCTATAGAGGATATATACACATATACACACCATTCAATATATATGTACTGTTTTAAATAAAATATACTACGATATATATACATTACAATATATATATATATATATATATATATATAGTTATAGTTATAGTTATATACTAATTTATAAAACATATACTCATGTATATGTTAAATATACACGTCTGTAGAAGATATATACACATATATACGCACCATTTAATGTATATGTACTATTTCAAATAAAATATACTACGATAAATATACATTACAATATATAACTATATATAACTATATATAACTATATATATATAGTTATATGCTAATTTATAAAACATATACACATGTATACGTTAAATATACACGTCTATAGAAGATATATACACATATATACGCACCATTCAATATATATGTACTACTTTAAATAAAATATACTACAATATATATATATATTTATATACTAATTTATAAAATATATACTACAATATATGTATATATAGTACAATATATATACAATTTATACAACATATATACACTTGTATACATTAAATATACACATCTATAGAAGATATATACACAAATATACAAAACATATGCTACTTAATATAATAAATTAATAATATTTGATTGTAAATTAATAATATATTAATAGTAAGTTTTTAATTTAAACTATAAATTTAATTTAAAACATTAAATGAAAAAAACTAGAAAGTAAGGACTAAGTAGTGAATGAATGTTGAATTTTATTGATTGCGAAATGATTCAAAATTTATAATTTACATGAATGAAAAATCTACAAATTATGCATCATTTTTTCAAACTCATTTATGTTAATATTAATGGGAACTGGCAAAGGATAGTCAAAGTCAACGGGGGTAAAACCATGCATTGGTCTTGATTCTGCTGAGTTCTCCCGTGAAGACATAATTTCTTCAAGTCTCTGCTCGTCTTTTGGCTATGGTTTCATTCCTTGGTTTCTTCTTTCTACCTTAATACAATCACTGAGGCAAACTAGAACATTCATTACATTGCTTCCCAATGAGTATCGGTTGTCTCCAAGCTGCTGTCGTCCTTGACTAAAGGCACTCTCTGATCCAACGGTTGACATTGAAACATTCAAGACATATCTAACTAATCTTGAAATCACAGGATGTTTTGTTTCATTACTCCTCCACCAATCCAACATATTGATCCGTCGTCTACGATCCTCTGGCGGCGACCGAAGATAATATTTTAGCTTTTCCCTAATAAGTTGATGTGTAAGCTCTCTCATCAACACTGTTCCAATAAGGTAAATCATAAAAGGAATCAGAAAAATCACTATGTGCCGGCCTCTTAGAAGATGATGGCTCCTCGGGAAGATGAGGAGCGACAGTTGGAGTGATATTTGTAGGTACGGTTAAATCAACTAAATCAGCATAGTGATTATATAATTTTTCAATGTATTCATTCGCATCACCCATAGCCATCCACAAATCAGGTTGTACTTGTTCAGAATCATTGTTAGTATTTATTTCTAAGTTAGCATAAATAATAGTACTAAAGTGGCACATAGTATTATATTTCATGCACGAATTTAGCATAGCACCAACCAAGTAAATAGGGGGAATCGGAAAAAAATATTTATTAAATTTAGTAAACATGGCACCAACAACTTCTTTATAACCTTCTTTAATTTTATATTATTTGAGCAAACCAGAAATATCGACTATATATGTCAAAATATTACAAACAGTTGGATAATAAGCACCGAAAAATTCAACCGTAGCTACATAAATTTTTTCTAAAAACTTAACAAGATCATTAATTACAACCCAATCAGAATCATGTAGCATGCAATCAGCAGAATCAGCAAACGAACCGCAATGTTGGTTAAAAACTAGAGTAATAGGAACTCTATATTTATAACAAGTTTTTAAAAAATCATACATAGAATTCTATCTAATATATATTTCTCCAGGCATCAATATCGGTGCAAGTCCATTTTCTTGACATTTAACTTTAAATTCTCTAATTCTCGATCTATGATTATTTTCTTAAATAAAACCAACCGCAAGATGGATTTTTTCAATATAAAACTCAAAAAACTCAAGACTATCTTTTACAATTAAATTATATATATGACATGCACACTTAATATGAAAGATTTTAGGCAACGACGGAGATAACATAGATTTTAACTTTTTTTATAGCAGTCTTGTTGTTAGAAACATTTTCAAAAGAAATACATAAGATTTTATTTTTGATACCATAAAATTCAGAAACATTAACAATAGAATCAGTATTAAAATCTCCAGTATGTTTACGATCTTCATCATATAAAAAGCAAGAATATGTTTTTGCATCACAAAATTACTATCCATCCAGTGACAGGTAACGGTTAAATAATTATTTTTATTTACAGCACGACCAAGATCAGAAGTTAGGGATAATCTACATTAAATATTTTTTAACAATGTTGATAAATAAAAATAATATTGTGAATGAAGTCTAAAAATATCATACTGACAAGTACTTCTAGGAATACCATTAAACATAGGATTATAAATTGGTTGAATATAATGAATAAAGGCATCAGACGAAGGAAAACTAAAAGAAAAACAACCCACAACTACCATTTTAGCTATTTCTTCCCAGCCCCTCAATTTATTATACTTCTTCGTTACTTGACCGGATGCTGGGTCCATTCTAGTTTGCATTGTCCCACCAACATCCCCACCACCTCGTGCAATATTTAACTCTTTTTTGTGAGCATCACCTATATGTCTCATTAACGTACCCATACCCCCTTGCTTGCCTCCACTTTTATGCTTATATATTTGTTGACAAATATTGCATTGCACCTCAGTAACTGATATACGTTCAAAAAATTGTCATGCAATACTAGTTATTTTACGAGATCTTGGGGCATGGGGAGGACGGAAAGGGAGATTAACCGATTCAGATCTAACGTTAGCATTTCATACTGTGGGTGTCTCACCAATATTTTCATCATCTTCGTCTAAATTAACCGCATCTATTTCATTTTCTTCTTCTATACCGTAATTTTCCTGAGCTTCTACATAATTCATATCGTGAGCACCTACACCTATTTCTTTCTCAAAAAGTGTACCAAGCGGTACCGGAGGCAAAGACACATAGGTATATCTACTACTTGAAGTACCTCTACCGCTAGTAATTTACTTTTTACTACCACTACTCCAGGATAAAAAATTTTAACACCTTTAGTAGCGAGGTTTCTTAATTTATCCATAATATAAATTAAACTAAAAAAATTTAAAATACACAAATATAATAAAATTAAATATTCAACAATTAATACAATAAATAAAAATTAAACGTAAGAGATGGAACGACAATATCAAATTTTGGAAGTATTCGAAGGTTGCGCCTTTAGAAACTTCCACTCGTACTTTGTAATCGCAAAATTAAATAATTAAAGTGAGCACTTTAGGAAATTAAATATATTGAATATTTGAGAATTGAGAATTGAGAATTGAGAGAGAATGAGATTTGAGAGAGTGAAAAATTGTGTGAAAATTATTTGAAGGTGCAAGGTATTTATAGAATTTTTTTTGGGATTAAAAAATATTTTAAATAATTTTTTTTTTTCAATAAATAGGTCCAAACTAGCCGTTTGGACCCAAAAACTGCTATATAATCATTGGGCCAACGACTAGTTTGGACCAAATAGCAATTATTTTTTTAAAAGAAAAAAAAATCTATCCGGGCCGGGCCGATTAACCGGCGGGCCTAGACAGGGCTTGGTCCGGACCGGGTTAATCGGGCCCAACCAAAAAATTTAACCGGCCCAGGACCCGGTACCCTACAATCCATGGGCTGATCGGACCGGGTCAAACCGGGTCGGTTTTATTAAGTGGGCTGGTTCAGGCCGGGTCAACCCGACCCGTTTGACAGGTTTACTTTGGGACAACGAAATACCTAAGAGTGATAGGAGTTATATAGAATTACCTGAGAGGTGGACCTCATCATAGAGACAAGTATTTTTTTGGCCAAATTTGAAAGGAACTCATTGTTATTGAATATGACAAAAAGTCTGCCCAAATACTTGTGGTGGACTTTAAACTTTTGATAATTGTGGTGTCCAGTTCAATTTACGTATAATTCAGTTAATTTTATAACATATTGGATAAATATTTCCATCAATTTTTAGACAGACGCATAGTGTTAACTTGATATCTCACTATATACTTAACCTATTTTACTTTAATCATTTGGCCACATTCTTAGCTTGTGTGTTAGTATCCCCACGCGATGGTTTTACTCAGTATTTAGAAAGTGAGAAACATGACAGATAAGGCATACACTACGATCATCTGTAGATAAAAGTCTAATATTTAAGGAGAAAAGACATAAAGTAACCACTTAACTTGTCCGATATTTGAAAAAAGACACTATAATTTTGCGGGCGACCTATTACCCCCCTAAACTATTTCAAATTGATATTATTATATCATTTTTGATCAAACCCAATTTTTGAAAATAGGAGTTAAGAACACACCAATTTCTAATTGACACGTATTTTTTTAATTCTAAATAATGTTTTAAATTTTTTTTCTTATACTTTTCTCTTTTTCTTTTCATTTTTCTCTCTTCTATTCACCGTCTTCCTTAAATTTTTCTTCTTCAATCAACACCATACCATACCTTATTTTCTCTTCTTCTTTAACCAAGTACCATTCCCCTTCATTGTCCTAACTCCACATTTTTTATCCTCCAAAAAAATCATATAGATGCAATTATATTTGTCCCAAATTCACTTCTTGGCAAATTAGCAAAGCCGCATATTTACTCCCAAATCCTTTCTTGATAAATTAACAAAATTGTATGACTTTTATCCCTTTTACATTATAAAAGTTAAGATTTTATTAGTTATTCTTCCAAAACAGTAAAATAAGTTGTTTTTGTTTTCTTGTTTTTTTTTTCAAAAATAAATTGAGAAAAATGAAAGAGGAAAAAAGGAAAGGGGTGTTTAAAGTAACGGATGAATCGCAACAACATGAGAGAGTTGAGGCAGTCACTAGTATTTTTTTTCCAAAGCTTCAATTGTATTTTAATGGAGATTTGGGAAAGATGGAAGAGAAAAGGGATTCAAAAAAGAATTGTAAAAATTATTGACATGTGATATTTTTTCATTTATTCTTGCAGCCAATTTGTCTTCTTCACGTGCTTCATTTGTGTGGAGCACAAATCTATACTGAAATCAGTCAAAATGGTTTATTTATAATAGTTTTTATAACTTTTGTGGGGTAATAGGTTACCCTCAAAGTTAAAATATCTTTTTGCAAATCTCGAACAAGTTAAGTGGTGACTTTGTGATTTTTTTCTTTCTTCTGCATAATTCTTCATATTTCAGGCATGTTACTCTTTCCTAAATCTTATTCTACAAAAAATATGTATTTTAAATGATTTATTTGTATGTATTTGAATGTGGATTTTAATATGCATTGAGGGTTTTGGAATGGTTGATCGTTGAAAATTGTCTTTTCATAGTTTCCATGAGTTGTTCATGCTTTGAATTGAATGTTGTTAACTAACGGGGTGCATGGGTGTGGGTATTAGAATGGGGGTCGATGTATCTCCCCCCCTCCCACCAAATTGATATTTTAAACTTGGAATTGGTTTTGAACAATTGTGTTCCCTCAAACCACTTATGTAAATATCTTGGAATTATGGAATAGTCTTTTGGTTTGACTTACTCACTTATACTATTGCATTGAATAAATGGTTAAATAATGAACATTGATTTTGAAGGACTTGTTGTCTATATTTTGATTTAATTAACAAAAGGGGTCGAGGCATTCCCCCAATTTTATTTGATAAACTAAAGGAGGTCAAGGCATTCCTTCAACTTGATTTAATGAATAAAAGGGGTCGAGGCATTTCCCCAAGTTAATGGAATTGTGATGGCATAATTATGAGTTTGCAAACTAGATGGTATAATGATACCTGTGGTGTGCCTTAATATATAATTCCTTGGTTAATGAATGGGTTATGTGAAACTTATTTTGATTGGGCTTAATGGGGGTTCTGTGTCTAAGATGTGAAAGTGTGAGTCTCGAATAACTGATATTGGAAACTAATATTTGCTGATGTGAGAGTTGGTCTTAATGACTGTGTGTTTGCACTATTGATATATTTGCATCTAGGATTGACATAGGGTTGGGATATTTCCTGATCTTTCTTGAAACCTTCGGTTTGTAAGATTAACATGCATTGGGGCCTTTTCAGCGGGGAGAGTTGAACCCATATAGCCCGTAAGTGCCCGTTGATAATAGCTGAGGTACATAGTCTAGGATAATATTTTAATATCATGCTAAACCCTGTTTCCTATCCCGACATGTTATTTATATATGTATATAATGATGTGTGCATGGTTTTGAATTAGATTTTACTTGGAATTATTTTACCCGTTATACTTGAGTTAATGTTGTGCTCACCCCAGTAACCATCCACGGACGATGTATCCCCATGCGATGCAGGTTTCAAAAGAACTTCTACTTTTTTTGCACAGTGATAGGTGATCTCAGAGTTTTTTGAGAGTTAGCTTGAAGTGGTGAGCCTCATTCTTCCAAAACGCTCGTTACTTCTTGGTTTAGTTTATGTCATAGACTACTTCTCATGTTTTTTTTTGGATATTATCGGGGGCATGTCCCAACTTAGAGTTCTTTTGATTTGTTTAGAGGATTTGTGGATTACTGTGTATTAGGATTTGATATCATGAATTCTAATCATATTCTTATCATTGTTTATTCTATCTTATTATTTGTTCAAAATTCATCTGCTACTAGATGTATTGAGTTTTATTGATTAGGAAAATGGAGTAGTTTCTAGTTCTTGGTGGACTTGAGATACCCATCACACCCGTGCCCTGGTTTGGGTCATGAAAAGGCTTGTATTAGAGCCCTAGGTTCATGGTCAATTGGGTATCCACAAAGTTATGTCAATTAGAGTATCTTTTATGGTTGTGTAGCACACCACAATTATAAGACAAAGGATACGAGGCTTTTAGGAATGTTCCCTTTTATTATTTTCTATTTTTGATTTGTAGAGTCTAGGATGTTGAAATCTATTGTAATTCCATTTGTTCATATTTCAGATCATGCCTCCCGGATAATCTGATGCTCATTGAAGCTCTTCTATCCCACCTGAGGATAATGTGGACAGAACTCGTCCTACTTATGGAGTTCAGAACAGGTATAGGGTCCCGTCTCCTAATTGTACTACCTCTCATAGAGTTTTACTGGTTTCTACTAGTCCTCCTAAGGCTGATGGTAATATGACCTATCACCCCAAGGAGATATTTCTAATGCTGATTTTTGCCGGTCTATTCATCTGCTGACTCAGTTGGTAACTTCTCAGTCTTGTCAGTCTGATCATGTTGGTTCTGTTACTCCATCTTCTAAGGTCACTATGGCTGGACAATTCATGAGGCTGAATCCCCCGACCTTTACGGGATCTAAGGTTGAGGAGGATCCTCAAGGGTTTGTTGATGAAGTGGAATTTTTTTTTTGAGTGATGCATGCTACTAACTCGGAAAGTGTGGAGTTTTCCATATATCAGTTAAAAGAAATAACATATAAGTTGTATGAGGAGTGGGTTCAGTCAAGGGGTGATGATGCAGAGTTGGCATTGTGGGATAACTTTTTTGGTGCTTTTCTTGTCGCTTCTTTCCTCAAGAGTTGAGAGAGGCGAAGGTTGAGGAGTTTGTGAATACAAAATAGATAAGATAAGTGTGAAGGAGTATGCCTTAAAATTTTATCAGTTTTGTTGATATGATCCTGAGTTATTGCCTTACATGAGGGATAGGATGAGAAAGTTTGCTTCGAGCTTGTCTCAGGACTTGGTGTTGGAGTGAAAGGATGTAATGTTGAGCAATGACTTGGATATCTCTAGGCTGGTAGTGTACATGCAACAAGTGAAGGATGAGAAGAAGAAGCAAGATGAAATAGGGGAAAGGCAATGTAAGAAATTTAAGTATTTTGAGTAGGGAGAAGTCTAATAGAATAGTGCCAGAGATGGAAGGCAGTGGTCTAAGAAGATGTGGGGAAATTCTGGTTCTTATTCTATGGCTTATTCTCTATACCCAAAGTTATCTAGTAATTGTTTCTTTCATACAGATAGTGTGTTCAAGGCATAAAGGGCCCAATCTTAGGCTAGTGGAGCTCAGTCAGTTCCATCATACCCTCCTTACAGATTTTGTGGGCAAGTGCATCATGAAGTATGTGATGAGGGAAGGAATCGATGTTTTAGGTATAGTTAGCTTAGTTTCATTTAGTGGGATTGTCCTTCTAGGGTTACTTTCGGGGCTAATAAAGTTTTTGTTTCCACGTCATCAGCTCCTGCACCAAAGGATGCAACTTTGAGTACAAACACTGCGCAAAATTATCTTTATGCCCTCATTACTCATCAGGAATTTGAGGAGTCTCTGGATATTTTCACTGGTAGGTTAAAGAACTTCTGTTTACTTGATCCAGGGTCTACTTTTTCTTATGTGACCCAATATGTGGCTTTTTATTTTTTTCGATCCTAAGTGCATTCCTGATCCTTTTTCTGTGTCTACCCCAGTGGGCAATTTTATTATGGATAGAAGAGTCTATAGGGGTTGTATAATTGATATCAGTAGTAAGGAGACATTAGTTGATCTGATAGAGTTGGACATGTTAGACTTTGATGTTATCTTGGGGATCGATTGGCTAAATTCATGTTATGCATCTCTCAATTGTCGAACTCGAAGGGACAATTTAAATTCCCGAATGATACAATTATAGAATGGGAAGGGAGTTCCCTTGTACCTAAGGAAAGTTTTATTTATTATTTAAGAACCCAAAAATTCGTTTCCAAAAGGTGTCTATATCACCTAATTTGGGTTAAATATTCTAACTTAGAGACTCTTTCTTAGTAAACTTTCCCTGTAGTCAATGAATTTCCTGAGGTGTTTCCTGATGATCATTCTGGTGTTTCTCCAAAATGGGAAATAGACTTTAGGATTTACCTTCTACCAAATACCCATCTTATCTTATCCCTCCTTATGGAATTTCTCAATTGAGTTGAAAGAACATAAGGAGAAGTTCAAGGGTCCTTTTAATAAGGGTTTCATCCACCTTAATGTGTCATTGTGGGGTGTTTTTTTCTTTTTGTGCATAAGAAGGATGGGTCACTTTAAATATTTATAGACTATCCCTAGTTGAATAAGGTGACAATGATCAATAAGTATCCTCTTCCTAGGATTGATGACCTGTTTGACCAGCTTCAGGGTGCTAAGTACTTTTCTAAGATTGATCTTCGGTTGGGTTATCATCATTTGAATCTTAGGGAGGTAGAAATCCCTAAGACTGCTTTTCGTACCTGATATGGACATTATGAGTTCTTGGTCGTGTCTTTTAGATTGACTAATGCCCTGATGACGTTTATGGACCTTATAAACCAAGTACTCCATGAGTTTCTAGACTTATTCATTATTGTGTTTATTAATGACATCTAGGTATATTCTAAGAGTGAGAAGGATCATGTTGATCACCTCCATATAGTGTTGCAGACCCTTAAGGATCAATGATTGTATGCTAAATTTTCTAAATGTGAATTCTAGTTGAATATTTTTTCTTTTCTGGGTCATGTCATTTCTAGTGAGGGAATCATAATGGATACACAGAAAGCTGTGGTGTCTAAGAAGTAACAAATACCCATGACTCCAACCTATATTCAAAGCTTCTTGAGTTTAACCGGGCATTATAGGAGGTTTGTGGAGAGTTTATTTTCGATTTCTTCTTCATTGAATATGTTGACTCAAAGAAAGGTAGAGTTCCCGCGGTCTGATACTTGTGAGGGAAGTTTTAAGAAATTAAATCATAAATTGACTTTTGCTCCAATTTTGACCCTACCCAAGGGTACTAATTGCTTTGTTGTTTATTGTGATGTATCCCATGTGGGACTAGGTTGTGTGTTGATGCAGCGTGGAAAGGTTGTGGCGTAAACTTCTAGGCATCTTAAGGTGTATGAAAAGAACTATCTAACTCATGATTTAGAGTTGTTGGTTGTGGTATTTGCTTTAAAGATTTGGTGCCACTATTTGTATGGGGTTCATGTTGATATCTATTCAGATCATAAGAACCTGCAGTACGTGTTCATCCAGAAGGAGTTGAATCTTAGGCAAAAGATATGGCTTGAGTTGCTCAAGGACTATGATATGAGTTTCCATTATCATCCATGTAAAGCTAATATGGTTGTTGATGCTTTTAGCAGGTTATCTATGTGGAGTCTATCTCATGTGGATGAGAAGAATCTAGGTTTAGTGAAGGATATTCATTATTTGGCTAATTTAGGAGTTCGTCTCTTAGTCTCTGAGAATGGGGGTGTGATTGTTCAAGAGGTGGTAAATCCATCTCTGGGTACTAAGGTGGAGAAGAAGATTTTTGATCCTATCTTAATGCAGATTAAGGATGATGTGGGGCACCAGAAATTCATGGATTTTCAGATTAGTATCGATGGTATCTTGAGATACCAAGGTAGACTGTGTGTTCCCGATGTTGATGGGCTGCGAGATAGGATCTCATCTCAGGCTTATGAGTTGAGGTATACAGTTCACCCTAGCTCAACAAAGATTTACCATGATTTGAAAGAGATCTATTGGTGGAATAACATGAAGAGAGATATGACCAATTTTGTGGCCAAGTGTATGGTTTGTCAGCAAGTGAAGGTGGAGCACTTGAGTCCTGGAGGTTTGTCTCAAGAGATTGAGTTGCGTGTATGGAAATGGGAAGTGATTAATATGAATTTCATTACTAGTCTTCCACGGTGTGTATGGAAATGGGAAGTGATTAATATGAATTTCATTACTAGTCTTCCACGGTCCGTAGTAAGTTTGATTTGATTTGGGTCATTGTGGATAGGATGACCAAGTCCACTTAATTCTTGCCTGTGAGGACTAATCATTCTATGGAGAATTATGTTATGTTTTTCATTTAGGAGATTGTCAAGTTGCATGTTGTGCCTGTTTCTATTAATACTGATCGAGGTATGCAGTTCTTATCTCACTTTTGGCAGTTATTTCAGAAAGGTTTGGAAGCTAAGTTGAACCTTAGAACCACTTTTCACCCTCAAACGGATGGACAAGCAGAGAGAATTATTTAGAATTTAGAAAATATTCTAAGGTTTTGTATGATTGAATTTTATGGTTGTTGGGTTGATCATTTTCCTCACATAGAATTTGCATATAATAACAGTTATCACTCTAGAATCGAAAGGGCTCATTTTGAGGCTCTTTATGGTAAAAGATGTCATTCTCCTATTGGGTGGTTTGAAGTTGGTAAAACTAGATTTTTCGGTCAGAAGTTGGTTCACCAAGACATGGAGAAGGTGAAGGTAATTCAAGATAAGATTAGAACCACCCAAAGTCTCCAATAGTCCTATGCGGATGTGAGGCATAGGGAGTTGGAGTTTGATATAGGTGATTGGGTGTTTCTGAGGGTATCACCCATGAAAGAAGTGATGCAATTTGGGAAGAAGGGGAAACTCAGTCCCCGTTATACTGGTTTATAATGTATTTTAAGGAGAGTGGGTAATTTTGCCTACGAGTTAGAGTTACTTCAAGTTTGGGTTCCATTGACCTAGTTTTTCATGTTTCAATATTGAGGAAATACGTGGGTGATCCTTCTTTGATTGTCCCTTTAGAAAGTGTTGGTATTTCGAATTCATTGTCTTATAAGGCGGTCCCGATTGATATTTTTAATAGGCAAGTCTATCGTTAACGACTAAGGACACTAATTGCCCAGACTACGACTCTCCCTATGAGTCATAGGGTATCATTACGGATCGTAGGACCCAAATTATAGCCTGACTAGTGCATTTGGCTCAGTTTCTAACTTGATCATGTTTGGCACCCAATGAGTCGTTAAGAGTTATTATGAGTCATACAGTGTAAATCGTAGCCTCATCAGTATGTGTGCCAAAGATCCTGTCCCGAGTACGACTTAGAATGTATGAGTCATAATGTCTGAGTATGAGTAGTATAGTACGACTCGTAGTCATACAAGTGTGGGTGCCCATGGGTACTATTGATTAACGCTAACCTATACCATTGTATTTGGTAGATGGACATCATTGTCAATAAAGCTCAACTTATGTTGAGGTCGAATCTTTGAGGAGTGGAATTAGTCTTTTAATCTTATGGGTGTTAGTAGTATCTAAAAATATACCCGTAATGTAAATAAAGTAAAATACATGATTTAAATACATGGTTGGAAATGTATCACTTCATGGCTCATCATTTTGAACCACCTCTTTATCAAGTTACACCGATTCTTTATCATTGCCTTTTACTTGAGATTTTGGAGTTTCTTTTTTTTTTTGACTCAACCACAATCTTTTTCTTCACATTAATGTGCTCAATATTGGGCTCTTTCTCACCCATACTTTCTACCTTAACTTTCCTCAAATGATCATCGAGGGTCTTGCCACTCCTAGTGACTATTGCTGAAACTTGAGAATCATTTTTCGGGTTCACAATAGTGTCACTAGGAAGGCCCCTATTTAATCTAGAATTTGGTTGAGAGGAGACTTGGAAAATTTGTATTTCCAATTGTTTAATCAAAGCGGAGTGGGACACAACTTTTTGGTTGATTTGTGAAAGTCGCCTTTCGATTCACGAACTATTTTGTTCGTTTCCTCCACTTTCATTAAGATTCTTGCCCAGACATCTTTGGTTTTGTATTTGGAAGGGTCAACGTGATATGCATCTTTGTTCTTTTTTGGTCATGAGGTGGCATATAACGATCATACTCTCGATATTTATCCTTTCAATCATGGTCACGATCACGATCCATCCAACGTTGGTTCCCACCATGCCTTTGATAAGCCAGGCAGGAACCCCCTGAATAGTTAGCCAAATACTGAATCTTTTCATCAAGCCTCTTGGCCTCTTCATCATCATAGGCCTTGGATTCCACGACATTCACCATTATTGTTGGTGCACCCATCACATGCTTAGTTAAAAGCTCCAATTATGTCATTATTTTTCCATGTTTTTCTCTTTCTCTTCATCTCTTTTCTTTTGTTCTTTATCGACAAAAGAGGTAGAAGGGGATACTTTTGGTACCTCGGTATCACGAGTGTGCCATCCCTGATTTTTCTTGGTCACTTTTTCAAGCAAGTTTGTAGCTGCATGATAAGTCAACTTCATAAGAGATCCCCTTGTTGTATTGTCTACCACAGTTTGTTTAGTTGAACTAAATCCCGATAGAAGATTTGGAGAAGAATCTTCTCTGGGACCTCGTGGTTAGGACATTGCATTAGCTTCCCATTGAATCTTTCCCACACCACATAAAGAGGAATGTGTTCAATTGATGAAAGTTTATGATTTCATCATGCAATTGTAGCATCTTGGATGATGGGAAATACCGGTTAAGGAAGGCAATGGTAAGTTCATCCCATGAAGTAATGGACCTGACTGGGAGAGATCGAAGCCACAATACCGCCTCACCCATTAAAGAGAACAGAAATAGGCGAACTGTATGGACTCTTGGGTTATGTGTGCAATATCAAAATATGCACACACTTCTACAAAATTCTTCAAATGCAAGTTAGGGTCCTCCTAAGCTTTCCCCCTAAAAAGTCCCTTCATTTGGAGCATATGCAGCATAACACTTGTGACATAAAAGACCCCATTCCCATGAGTAGGAAGGATAATAATGGAACTTGCATTTCCAACGTTATTTAGTTGCTCCTCTTCATCAAGAGGACCATAAAAAAACCCTGAATTAATTACATTGTAACTCATAGTTCAATGGACACTATGGAGATCACTTAAAAGGAAACAAAAATAATAACCAAAATAAATACACACCACTACGGGTATACCCAAAGAAACAATCAACACCGTATAAGTGAAAACTAAACTTCATTCACCAGCAATTATGCCGTTTGATTAACGCTCACCTATACCATTGCATTTGGTAGAGGATGATCGTTGTCAATAAAGCTCAACTTATGTTGATATCGAATCCTCGAGGAGTGGAATTAGCCTTCTAATCTTATAGGTGTTAATAGTTGCTAAAATGATACCCGTAATGTAAATAATGTAAAATACATAATTTAAAATAGGGGGTTGGTTTAGAATATGGTTTTATCAAAGTTTATTCAAGATTACAATTAATAGGAAACAATTGTGATTGAAAATTCAACATGAGAAGAATCTTGGGATAATTTCTACATAAGGGCAAGTTATGCATGGGTGCATGATGATTTGATCCAAATTTGAGTCATTAACGATATGGTCGGCTAGGTTGAAGATCCTTGAGGCTAGTTTGTCAACAAAACCTCATGAATATCACTTATTGACCCTTTTTGGGTACCGCACATGTGTTTTAATTAAACCCATCTAATATCTTAACTGGGCATCCCTTTTTCTAGAAAGATTCCCAACATATAGCTAACTCTCTACTCACCCTTATTTGTAAGATACTAAAGAGAGAATAAACTACATATAATATTGTCCACTATTGCCTTGTCACCTATATCCCTATTTCAAGTATGATATGGGTTCCAAAATTTCACCCACAACTCTCTTTCAAGAATGATGTGATCTTTCAAGAACTTGGGGTTTTCACCCACAAATCCATCTTGGGCATTTGGGGTTTTCACCTACAAACCCTAACTAATTCAAGCAAGCAATAGTGAAACCCATCATCAACAAACTAGAATCTACACAAATACATCACAACCGACACATAATTTCACCTTAGTTCAACATAATCCCAAGATAAGAAAGTGTAGATACTCACGGAGTTAAGGAGAAGAGATATACCAAAAGGTTCATATAAAGCATCTATTGCAATGGAAAATTAAAAGATTCTTGAATTTAATTGAAACTTCACCAAACTCAAATTGGAAAAATCAAACGCAAGAGTTTCCCTAATTAGTAGGGCTACAAATTATCCAAAATTCAATTGTTCCCAGTATGGAATGCCAAATCGGAAAGGGTTTTTAGCATTATAAGGGATTTGGGGTCAGCTAGGTAAAATAATGGGATTGCCGCTGGGTTTAAACCCACCAAGATGTGATCACTATAGTTTGTTCGTAATCACGGCTACTGTAAATACCTTCAGATCCTTGCAATCACGATTGCTGACCAAACTAGACTAGCTGCGATCGCGGCCCTCACTCCGCGATCGTGGTAATTGAGCCTGATTATGTCCAGGGTCTTCCAACTTGCACTTTTCTTCTCCTTTTGGTTCCTTTTCAACTAAAATCCACATCTTTCTTTCTCATCAGTTGAATTTCTACAAAATATAGAATCACTGTATTCAACTAAAAAAGTTGTCTCATTCATACGTTCAAATCATAGTAGTGTGAATGAATTTTGGATGTAAATGAATGGTAAAATCACCACTCATCAAAATTCTAGACTACGAGTGTTCATAATGAGACATAAGGTGACTCTACGATTCGTAATATAACCTATAACAACTTGGGCGATAGTTTTTCAGTCTTTTATTAAGGGGAATTTTTGACATTTACTTCTTTTTCTAAACAAACCAAAGACTTTAAAACACTATTAGCACCCCATTCCTATCCATAACACATCAAAACACATTCTCTCTTCTCTCAATCCTCAAGTAAGAGCAAGCTAGGGTTTCTCAAGGTTGAGCATCTGGGGGCGCAATTTATGTTTTTTTCTCTATAACTCTTTATATTTCAGGCATGTTACTCTTCCCCAAAACTTATTCTATAAGAAACATGTGTTTTAAATGGCTTTTTTCGAATAGATTTTAATTGGAATGGTTGATCCTTAAATTGTTTTCCTATGGTTTTCATGAGTGGTTCATGCTTTGAATTGAATGTTTTTAACTAATGGTGTGCATATGTGTATGAATTAGAATGGGGATCGAGGTACCCCCCCTAAAATTGATGTTTTAAACTTGGAATTAGTTTTTAATAGTTGTGTTCCCTCAACCCACTTGTGTAAATGACTTTGTATTATGGAATTGTCACTTGGTTTGACTTACCCACCTTATTCTTGCATTACATAAGTGCTTAAACAATAAACATAGATTTTGAAGGCCTTGTTGGCTATGTTTTGATTTAATAAAAAGACGGGGTTGAGTCTTTCCCCTAATTTTATTTGATAAAATAAAGGAAGCCAATGTATTTCTCCAACTTTATTTAATGAACAAAGGGGGTCAAGGCATTCCCCCAAGTTAATGAAATTGTGATGGCTTAATTATGAGCTTGAAAGCTAGATGGTATCACAATACCTGTTGTGTGCTTTAATGTAAAATTTCTTGGTTAGTGAATGGGTTATGTGAAACTTATTTTATTTGGGATTAACGGGGGTTATGTAGATAAGCTATGAAGGTGTGAGTTTTCAAAGACTGATACTGAAAACTCATGTTTGCCAACGTGAGGGTTGGTCTTAATGACTGTGTGCATGGTTGACACTATTGATATATTTGTATCTAGGATTGCCATGGGGTCGGGGCATTCTATGATCTTTATTGATACCTTCAGTTCAAATGGCTAATAGCACTGGAGTGCTTTCAACAGAGAGAGTTGGACCTATAAATCCCGTGGGTACCCATTTAAGATGGATGAGCTACACAGTCCAGGACATTATTTTATTATCATTCTATTCCTTGTTCCCTATCCCAGCATGTTATTTATGTATGTATATGATTATGTGTGCATGGTTTTAAATTGGATTTTATTGGGCATTATTTTACCCCTTATCCCTAAGTTACAGGATAGTGCTCACCCCACTATCCATCCCCAGGCGTTGTATCCCCTCGCGATGCAGGGTCCAAAGTCACTTCTACTTTTCCTGCACAGTGATAGGTGATCTCAAATTTGTTCATGAGTCTTCTTGAAGTAGTTTTGGTCTGTTTAGATACTTTATGGACTACTTTGAATTGGGATTTGGTATCATGAATTTTTAGCACATTCTTATCATTGTTTATTCTATCTTCTTATATGTTTTGAATTTATCCGCTGCTAGATGCATTGAGTTTTGTTGACTACACAAAAAGGGTGGTCTTCGATCTTTGGTGAACTTAAGAGACCCGTCACTCCCGGGCCCTGATTTAGGTCGTGACAATTTTTGTCTAGGACAATTCTCCCAGCTATATTTTTATATTTGGTTTTTCAGCTAGCTAACTTGTATTCATGTTATTAATAATTGGCTAGAAATTCCTGTTGGTGAGCTTGTGATGGAAGATTGGGAAACCAAGGTATTTACCAAATTTAGTGCTAGAAGTAATGTTGAGCATGTTAGAGAAATAAATTGTAGTATGATGATTATAATTCCTAGAGAATATCACATTAGATTTAGCATGATTGATTTTCTTCCTAGATTTGTTGATGAATCTATTGAGGAGATAGAGAATGATACTACAGCTATTAATGTTGGCACTAGATAAAAGGGCTAAATCATCAACAAAGAAAAGGTGAGAGAGCTTAAGCCTACTCATAGGGACAATAATATAGGTCAATATTTTGTTGCATACTTCTAGGTCAATGTCCCTAGAGAGTCTTTCCATACATAGAATGAAGAGATAGGAAGAAATAGGCCTTGATGTATAATGCCCCTAAAAGGCTGGAAAATATAGTTTGCCTCCATTAATTAAAATGAGGATGGTACTAGTGGTTACATAAGACATGATCAATTTTGTTAGCTTGTAAGGGAAGTTGAAAAAGAGGAGGGTGTCTTTAATAAAGGACTACTCTAATATGTCAAAAGCCTTTTCTAGATCATTTTTAAGGATCATGTTGGAATTCTTTTCCTTTATTTTTCTAAAGTGAGTGACGTATTCCTGGACAATGATGACATTGCATGATACTCTTTTGTTTGAAAAGAAGTTGGCTTGACTGGGTTCAATGATAGTATCAATAAAAGTCTTGATTATGTTGACAATGATTTTGATGACTAGATTATAATTGGTGTTACAAAGTACAATGGATATGTAGTTACTTATGGTGGAGGCATTAATGAACTTAGGAATTAAGTAGAGCAGTAGAGTTAATATGTTAAGGTATACAAGAAAAATAAATACTCTACGACAATAGGTGATTGTTTTTCCACCCATAGACTCCCAATAATTTTTGTGAAATATGGGGTAGAGGCAATCAGGTTCAGGCACCTTAAGGGGCTAAAAGGATTTAATAGTTAGAGTAATTTTCATGTCTCTGAGTGGAACATTAAGGGATATTTATTTCCTCAGTAAAAGCATGGTTGGTGTCCCTATTGATAGTAAAATAATAGCTAGAGAGGTACGATTTGTGGTATATAACAGGTTGAAAAATTTAAAGATGTGGCTATCTACGTCTTTTTTATCTTGTAGGAGGTTTTCCATATTATCCTTGATTGACTAGATTCTATTTCTCTTTCTTCTATTAAGGGTGGATATGTGGAATAAATTTATATTGGTATCTCTTTCGCTGAGCCAATTGATTCTATATTTGGTACAACTCTGTGTGTGTCAATTTATGTGACATTTTTTGATTTGGCATTAAGTTAAAAAATGAAAATTTTAAAATTTGTGATCTAAAATATTCTTTGATAATTATGTTGCTATGAATTATTTAATTGAGGATAAATGATGAATTCCAAAGTTAAAATATTTTCAATTGTAAAAAGGGAGATTCTTATCACGACAGACTTAAAAGGAATAGAGGAAATATAAAAGATTCCAGTAGTTAAACTATTCTTTTTCATTGTTAGACTATTATTCAATGACCAGTCATGTCACTTCATTACCTATGCACGTGTTGGTTTTCCTTAAAACTGCCAAAGAAGTTTTTAAGATGCCTACTTCATTTTTATGCTGTATTTTTTTGGTAATAAATGAGATATTATTTGAGGTCAAACAAGAACTTGTAACTAGGGGAGACTCATTCAGTGACTTAGATGAATCCCAGAGTGATGTGTGAGCAAAATCTAACACATTTAATGCTTTTTAGCTCAAAATAATTGTGAATTTTGAAACAACTCTTGTTTTTTTTATGTGTTTGCACATGATACTGCATAAAAAGGCTGAGGAAATGAGAATAAACAATAATGGAGCAAAAGAGTTGAAAATCTGAGAAAAATAGAAGAAAACATGGCTGTCGACCTCCATGATAAGTCATCAACCTCATGATAGCCTATCAGCATTGGCATCAGGCTTAACCAGGGAGTTGCAATTTGAGGAGCAGTTCTGACGACGCCGGTGACGTAGTGTCAAAGTTATGATAAGGCGTCAAGAATGTCATCATCCTTAAGAAGAAAGTTAGCATGGGAAGAAGATATCTGATGATGTCGGTGATACGCCATCAGATCCCTGACGTGGCGTTAGCCACATCGTCAGCCTATGACAGAACCTGAAGCCAACTGAAGCCTCTCTGACGCCATCCGCAATAGGGCGTCAACTTCTTGACGTGGCGTCAGCCTGGGCGTCACCTATTCCGGAAAATTTTATTAATTTTGTTATTTTATTTCCTTAATTAGGTTTTAGGATAAATAGCATATTTTAGGGTTTTTGAGGCATTGAATATTCATCTATCAGACATCAACTCTAAGAAGAGAGACACGTATTTTTGCTCTCTTTCACAAAATATTCTTGTGTTTTCGTATCAACTATTTTTGGGGGTTTTACCTTGTGATTAAATCAGAGGAACTACTTGTTGTTTTCTATCCATTTGTAAGTTTATCATTATAATCATGAATTCAACTTGTTATTTCGTTCATCAAATCATGAGCGGCTAATTTCATTAGCCGGAGTTATGGGATCCATGAATTAGGGTTTGATACGATACTAGGTGTTTAACGAATTCAAAGAGTAGTAAAACATCTTAAAATTCTGTTGCTTTAAATAAATCTAGTGGTTGCAAACATTAGGTTATGCCTTAGTTTTTATTTACTTCTAACGGAGAAATAGACTAGAGGACGTGAACTATCAACAGGGACTCAGAAGCTACCAACCTTTTGTTTAATGATTAATGCCGTAACTGGATTAATCTACCTGAGATAACATCCTATTGGAAATAGATAAGTTATTTAAGTTCGAGAGAATTAGATAATAAATTGTCTGGTGAGGTCGAGAGATAAGTCAGATAGTATAATCGCCAGGAATATTCTGCTATTCTACTCATTCCGAGAATCTCTAGCATTACCTAGTATCTGTCAATTCCTGAAACCCTTGGTGAACATAGATCTGGTTTCTCATTTATCTTGATTACAAACACTGAAGTATTGAGAGTGATATTTAACACACCGTGAACTTAAACCCCCATCTTTCGGAAATAGTAAACTACCAGTAAAATCTTTTGTAAACAAATCAAATTTCACATTATATTCTCTGTGGGATTCAACCCCAACCTAGTTGGGTTTTATATTGACAACGATCGCTTACCCCCTTTAGAGAGTGTAATTTGACCATCATAAAAAATGGCGCCATTGCCGGGGAATACGGTTGTAGACTGAAAATTTTGTGTGCAAAAATTTGTTGATAGTTAAGTTTCCTTAATTTACGTTTGGTTGTTGTTTGTGTTCATTTGCAGAATCCCTATAGGTTACACTGAACACTACTCAATCTGAAAGCTCACTGCATGAGTAGAATGGCAGAACAACCGCTGCGGTATGATATTGATGATGATGATGATGTAGATGGAACAGGGGCAACGGGTGTGATCATTCCCCCTCCGTTAGCACCTGGAGAAAAGTTCAATATTACTAGCACAATGATCCAGCTCTTAAATCTTAAGGGGTTGTTTGGAGGCCTTCATGGAGAAGACCCTAACCTGCATCTGGTGAATTTTGTCACCATTTGCAAGTCCTTTGATAATTCGGGGGTAAGCCAGAGCGTTATCCATTTGAGAATGTTTCTATTGTCCTTATCAGGAGAGGCTACATTGTGGCTAAATGAGTTGAAACCTGACTCTATAACCAACTGGAGGCAGTTGAGAGGAGCTTTCCTAGAAAGGTTTTTTCCTCCATCCAGAAGGGTGTAATTAAGAGATGAGATCAACAATTTTAGACAGTTTCCAAATGAGGCTTTACATGAAACTTGGGAGAGATTCAAGAAAAAACTGACACAGTGTCCGAACCATAATATGACGGACATACATTTAATGGAGACTCTGTATAGAGCTTTTAACTCTGTGATGAAACCAATGGTACACAACGCTGCTAGAGGGTCATTTGTTGCTATCTCATTTAAAGATGCTGCTAATATGCTGAATAGGATGACCAAATTAAGTAGGACATGGTACACCAGTGATTCTATGGTGGAAAGTCCAACTATTCCTGTTGGAATGAATGATGAACAACGCAAAAGGGATGAGGAGAAAGATCAAGACATAACCCATCTTAAGACTCAAATAGACCTACTCACCAAGCACTTATTGTCAGGAAGGACGGAACAGGTAAAAGCTGTAATAATTTAGGATTGGGCTGATATGGAACCTGAAGAAGAAGTCAACTACTTTGCTAATCAAGTGGGTTTCCGAGGCTTTAGCCAAGGGAATCAAGGTCGGAATGGGTATGAAAATCCTAATCACAGAGACAGGGAGCAAGAAAACTGGAGATGCAGCAATGACAAAAATGGGTTGTATGTTCGTGCGGGAAATCAAGAAGCTGCTGCAACTAGTTCGGGAAAGTGGTCGATGGAAGATATGATGAAAGAACTATTGAAAAGAGTAGAGGCTACCAATGCTGGAGTAGCTAGTGTGAGGAGTGAATATTTCACTATGAGTCGATTGGTTAGTTCACATTAAACTTTTATCCAACAGATGAGTCAACTGTCTTCAGCACTAAACCATGGAAAAAGTGGTACTTCATCTACTTAAACGGCTCAAGATCAGAAGACTGACGATTCATGTCTAACGATCACCACTAGGAGTGGTAAGATTTTATCTGGCCTTGATGTGGACAAATCTGTGAATATTGAGGAAGTTGCAGAAAAACCGTCAGAACTGCACCCAGAGAAGTCTGAGAAACTAAATAGTTCAGTTGATATGTCGGACAAGGAGAAGGAAGAGGAAGTGGTGTTGAAACCCATCCCACGACCACCACCTCTCTTTCCTAAACGGTTGAGAAAGAAGGCGGATGATGTAAAGTTCAGCAAGTTCCTAGCAATGCTCAAGCAATTGACTATAAATGTGCCTTTGATCGAGGCACTTGAGCAAATGCCATGGTATGAAAAATTCATGAAATACCTTATTTCCATGAAGTGAGTAGTGAGTTGCAAACTAGAAGCAGATCTCCACCTTTGCAGTGCCATTTTCACAAGGACCTTGACGCAGAAAAAGTCAGATCCAGGTGCAGTTACTATTCCCTGCATGATTGGAACCATGGAATTTACTAAAGCACTATGTGATCTGGGGGAAAGTGTTAATCTGATGTCGTTGACTATTTACAAAAAGTTAGGCCTGGGGAATCCCGCACCTACCAACATTAGGCTGGTGATGGCTGACAGATCAGTAAAGCGACCTATTGGCATTCTGTATCATGTGTTGGTAAAGGTCTCAAATTTCATATTCCCTGTGGACTTCGTCATTCTGGATTGTGAGGTGGACTTTGAGGTACCCATAATCTTGGGTCGACCTTTTCTCGCAATCGGAAGTATGTTGATTGATTTGAGAGCAAATAAACTCTTATTCAGGGTGAACGATGAAGAGGTACAGTTTGATGTAGGAAGATCAATGAAGCAACATAAGGAAATAAGAGTGTTTTCAGTGGTTGATGTGTATTTTGAGGACGAATAGGATGTATTCAGAACTGAATAACTTATGATGGAGCTTTTAGCTGCAGTTGTGATGAACTATGAAAGCGAAGGCATTGAGGGGTATGAAGAGACAGTTTGTACCCTAGATGGTCTGGGCTCATATTCTTATGCTCTTATAAAGCTCGACCTTGATCTGGCTAATTGACCAATGCCACCAGCCAAGCCATCCATTGAGGAAGCACTGGTGTTGGAATTGAGAGAGTTGTCGGGTCACTTACGATATGTGTTTTTGGGGAAAGAGAGCACGCTACCAGTTATTATTGCAGTTGATTTAGAAGAACAATAGGTGAATGCACTTGTCTCAGTACTTCAGAGACACAAGAGATCTATCGGATGGACTATCACAAATATTATTGGCATTCCTCCTGGTATCTATACGCATAAAATCCAACTAGAAGAAGATTGTACTCCTACCATTGAACATCAGCGTTGTCTGAATCCACCGATACAGGAGGTGGTTAAAAAGAAAATTATTAAGTGGTTAGACGCAGAAGTATTTTACCCTATTTCTGACAGCAAATGGGTAAGTCCAGTTCAATGCGTGCCTAAAAAGGGGGTATGATGGTGGTTGCAAATGAAAAGAATGAGCTGATTCCACTCAGACCAGTCACAGGATGGAGAGTCTTCATGGATTACCTCAAGCTAAACTCGTGGACTTTGTAGGACCACTTCCCAATGCCCTTTATAGACCAGATGCTTGATAGATTGGCAGGTAGGGGATGGTATTGCTTCTTGGATGGTTATTCTGGATATAACCAAATCTGCATAGATCCGAAAGATCAAGAGAAGACGATATTTACATGACCATATGGCACATTTGCATTTAAGAGGATGCCATTTGGGCTATGCAATGCGCCAACCACTTTTCAATGATGTATGATGTCTATCTTCTCTGACATGGTGGAAGACACTATAGAGGTCTTCATGGATTATTTCTCTGTGGTGGGTGATTCATTTGAAATGTGTCTGGAGAATCTGAATGTGGCCTTGCAGAGATGTGTTGAATTTAATCTAGTGCTTAACTGGGAAAAATGTCACTTTATGGTAAAGAAGGGTATCGTGTTGGGCCACAAAATTTCTCAAAAAGGGATTGAAGTTGATTGAGTAAAGGTAGAAGTTATCAAGAAATTACCACCTCCCATTTTAGTAAAGCGAGTGCGTAGTTTTATTGGTCATGCAGGATTCTATCGGAGATTTATAAAAGACTTCTCCAAAGTTGCAAAACCACTTTGCAAGCTGTTGGAGAAGGAAGTGAAATTCCTTTTCGATGAAGAATGCTTAAAGGCATTTGAGTGCCTTAAAAAGAAGCTTATTGAGGCCCCTATTGTTATTTCATCCGACTGGGCAAAACCATTTGAACTAATGTGTGATGCAAGTGGTGTTACACTGGGAGCTGTATTGGGACAAAAAAAGATAAATTGTTTCACCCGATATATTATGCCATCAAAGCGCTAAATGGAGCGCAAAAGAATTACATAGTAACCGAACATAAACTGCTGGTTGTGGTGTATGCTTTCGAGAAATTCAGATCTTGTCTACTTGGGACTAAAGTAGTAGTCCATACTGACCATGCTGCCTTGCGGTACCTGATGGCCAAAAAGGATGCTAAACCAAGGCTTATCAGATGGGTGTTGCTACTGAAAGAGTTTGATTTCGAAGTCAAAGATAGAAAAGGTTGTGAAAACCAGGTTGATGATCATCTATCTAGAATGAAAGGTGGATAGGAAGTTAATGATGAAACAAATATAAATGATACATTTCCAGATGAGGAGATTCTGGAAACTGCTATAGAAGCATTGCCCTGGTATGCTGATTATGCAAATTATGTTGTGAGTGAGCTTCTCCCAGAAAATCTTTCATCCCACCAAAGGAAGAAGTTCTTGCATGATGTAACACATTATTTTTGGGATGAGCCTTATCTTTTTAGGCAATGTGTAGATAATATCATACGGAGATGCGTGCCTGAAGTAGATGTATGGTGTATACTGGAGGCATGTCATGCTTCTCTAGTTGGGGGTCACCATGCAGGTGATCGAACGGCCAGGAAGGTGTTACAGAGTGGCTATTATTGGCCAACATTGTTTAAAGATGCCCACGAGTTTGTGCAGAAATGTGACCAGTGTCAAAGATAGGGGTCAATATCTAAACGACATAAAATGCCCTTGACTAAGATGCTTGAAGTGGAGTTATTTGATGTGTGGGGTATTGACTTCATGGGTTCATTTGTAAGTTCTTACGGAATGAAGTATATTCTGGTTGCTGTTGAGTATGTTTCTAAGTGGGTCGAAGCTACCGCATTGGCTGACAATGAGGGAAAGAGAGTTGTTGCTTTTCTCAAAAAGAACATCTTTTCTCGCTTTGGAGTACCACACACTATCATAAGTGATGGAGGATCTCACTTTTGCAACAAATTATTTTGGGCAGCTTTGGCGAAGTATGGTGTTAAATAACACAGAGTGGCTACTCCATATCACCCACAACCCAGTGGGCAGGTGGAGGTGTCGAATCGTGAAGTTAAGGCCATCCTAGCCAAGATGGTGAATACTAGCCGAAAAGATTGGTTGCGAAGGCTTGATGATGCCTTGGGGGAATACCGAACTACTTTCAAGACACCTATTAGAATGTCACCATTCCAACTGGTCTATGGAAAAGCATGCCATTTATCAATAGAGCTGGAACACAAGGCTTTATGGGCACTCAAGAAGTTGAATTTGAATTGGAAGGAAGCTGTAGAACTGAGATTAGGACAACTGAATGAGATGGATGAATTCCATTTCAGGGCATATAAAGGAGCATATTTGTATAAAGAAAAGATGAAAAAGTACCATGACTGGAGGACAGAGAAGCGAGAGTTCAAAAAAGGGAACTTGGTTCTTCTATTTAATTCCAGACTTAAGTTGTTCCTATGAAAGCTGAAATCTAAGTAGTCAGGCCCTTTTAAAGTGAATCAAGTCCACTCATCTGGAGTAGTGGAGCTTGAAAATGAAGATGGTAGTACATTTAAAGTAAATGGGAAACGGGTAAAGCTTTAAATTGGATCGAAAGAATCAGTGAAAATCATCATCATCATTTCTCTCGATGAAGTCTGAGGTAATCGAGACACCTGAGTCATGCCGCGACGTTAAATCAAGATCTGCATGGGAGGCAACCCATGATCCCTGAGAATAACCCACTCCAGGTATATCCTAACCCTTAGTTTCATTTTGTTTGGATTTTAAGTTGAGGGTGTAGGGTAGCATGTTGTTGTAGCATATTCTGTGAATAACTAGGAGTAGTGCAAGTTCTGTAGGCAGTTAACTGATTTTGTGATTTTGAACACCTCTCCGAAGGTTTGTTTTGTATGAAAGTATGAATTGCACCTTAGTGTGACCACTGTGCATCTCGTCATGGCATTAGTTTAGTCACCCGATCATCACTGTTGAACAATTGCATGAACCAGATATGTAGTAGCCAGTGATATTGCTTGTGTACCATGTGTGCGTGAGACTATACCGAGTTCTCTTTGTAGTGTCAAATCTAGAACTTGCCCGGTTCATCTTACCATATTTGAAAGATAGGGGTTAGGAAAGGATCATAGGCCATTTTCGAATTTAAGTCACTGTTAGCCTAAATGACCTTCCTCTAATGCATGATATCCCTTGATCCCGGTTTGAGCCTTAATTGACCATTTTTCTTTCTATGATACCTATCACCTTCCCTTTTTAAATCATAATGAACCTGTTTTGGCCCTGGTCCTCCTTGGACACTGTGCACCTTAACGTAGGCAAACAATCTAAGTTGAGGGTGGCTATCATAGGGGTGCGTGATATAAATTGGGTATGAAGAAGGGTAGAGTAGAAGATAAAGAATCAAAGAAAAAGAATAAAAGGTTGGGTGTTGGTGAAAAAGAGAAAGAAAAGAAACGTTGCTTGAATAAAAAGAAGTGCACCCATCCTGAAAGTGTGATCAAGAAAATAGAAAAAGTGAAAAAAAAGGGGGGGAGAAAAAGAGAAAAAGAAAAGAAAAGAAAAAGAGAGAAAAAGAGGTTAATAAGTGGACCCCACAAGTTAAGGTAGTGCCAAGGAGGTTAGTCACTCTAAATGCCGTATAATATGATACCATCCCTAGCCTACATTACAAGCCGAAGAAATACCTATAGTGATCCTAGTGTACCTATCTGGAAACCTTGGTAATGACGATACGGGTAAGTATATGGTATTTGGCATACACTGGTTAGAACTTCATTCTGAGAGTGAGTGTTTTTGTGATGAGCCCCGTGTTTATATTTTTGATGTATGACATGAGAAAAAGAGGGGAATTTCTTTGATTGTGAGGGCACACTAGTATCTTGCTAAGTTACTTACTTGTTTGGGTAGTGTACATTGATACATGTATGATTGTCGGTACTTAGTTTATGCCATGGGTAGAAGTCTTTGTGTTATATTGTTGCTTTTCAATAAATTGCACAGTAATTTTGAGTTGGTTGACCTTGGAGATGGTAAACTGAGTTTTGAGCTAAATTGGTTGTTGACTGCTGAATGTTCGTTGTATTCTCTTAGTTAGTTGTTGCTTAAGGACAAGCAATTGTTTTAAGTTGAGGGTGTTGATGTGTGAGAAAAAGCTAACACATTTAATGCTTTTTAGCTCAAAATAATTGTAAATTCTGAAGCAACTCTTCTTGTTTTGATATGTTTGCTCATGATATTGCAGAAAAGGCTGAGGAAATGAGAATAAACAATAATGGAGCAAAAGAGTTGAAAATTTGAGCAAAATAGAAGAAAACATGGCTGACTACCTCTGTGATAAGTCGTCAGCCTCGTGATAGCCTATCAGCATTGGCGTCAGCCTTAACCAGGGAGTTGCAGTTTGAGGAGCAGTTCTGACGACGTCGGTGATGTGGCGTCAAAGTTGTGATAAGGCGTTAAGAATGGTGTCAGCCTTAAGCAGAAAGTTAGCATGTGAAGAAGATATCTGATGACATCGGTGATACACCGTTAGATCCCTGAAGCGGCGTCAGCCATATCGTCATCCTAAGACAGAACCTGAAGGCAACTAAAGCCTCTTTGACGCCATCCGTGATAGGCCGTCAACTTCTTGACGCGGCGTCAGCTTGGGCGTCACCTATTCCGGACAATTTTATTAATTTTGTTATTTTATTTCCTTAATTAGGCTTTAGTATAAATAGCATATTTTAGGGGTTTTGAGGCATTGAATATTCATCTATCAGACATCAACTCTAAGAAGAGAGACATATATTTTTGCTCTCTTTCATAAAATATTCTTGTGTTTTCGTATCAACTATTTTTGGGGTTTCTACCTTGTGATTAAATCAGAGGAACTACTTGTTGTTTTCTATCCATTCGTAAGTTTATCATTATAATCATGAATTCAACTTGTTATTTCGTTCATCAAATCATAAGCGGCTAATTTCATTAGCCGGAGTTATGGGATCCATGGATTAGGGTTTGATATGATACTAGGTGTTTAACGGATTCAAAGAGTAGTAAAACATCTTGAAATTCTGTTGTTTTAACCAAAATCTAGTGGTTGCAAACATTAGGTTATACCTTAGGTTTTATTTGCTTCTAACGGAGAAATAGACTAGAGGAAGTGAATTATCAACAGGGACTCGGAAGCTACCAACCTTCTGTTTAATGATTAATGTCGTAACTGGATTAATCTACCTGAGATAACATCCTATTAGAAATAGATAAGTTATCTAAGTTCGAGAGAATTACATAATAAATTGTCTAGTGAGGTCGAGAGATAAGTCAGATAGTATAATCGTGAGGGATATTCTATCGTTCTACTCATTTCGAGAATCTCTAGCATTACCTAGTATCTGTCAATTCCCCAAACCCTTGGAGAACATAGCTCTGGTTTCCCATTTATCTTGATTACAAACACTAAAGTATTGAGAGTGATATTTAACACATTGTGAACTTAAACCCCCATCTTTCGGAAACAGTAATTACCAGTAAAATATTTCGTAAACAAATCGAAGTTCACACCCTATTCCCTGTGGGATTCGACCCCAACCTAGTTGGGTTTTATATTGACAACGATCGCTTACACCCATTCAAGAGTGTAATTTGAGTGTTATCACAGAGTCATAAAGATATTTCAATGATGGTGATTGCAGACTCAGATGATGTATTTGTCTCACTCTTTGCATTTATGGAAAAATCTAATGATCAAGATGATGAGGAGGTAATGTTTCTTGATATCAAGCAAAATCTTACTAATTACTCTTTGAAAAGCCTTAGAGGTTTAGTTGGGGTCTTGATAGATTCCTTGTGTGAGCTTACAAATTAAAAAGGTTCTTTGGAATGAGACCCTTGATGTATCTGAGAGTGAAAAGTTGACCTTAGCTGTCAAAATTTTTAAGTTGGAGGAGAAATTTAGTCAAATTTCAAATGAAAATAGTTGTCTCAAGGAAAGTTTGTTGAAAGAACATGTAGACGATTCCGTAGGAAAAAGGAAAGCTAGAAGTCTACAATTAGAGCTTGAAAAAGGATTTAAAAATTCTGAAAAACTTCTTGTAGCCTCTCTAGACAGAAATGTTCAGCTAGAGAGGGACCTAATATGTGTAAAAAGAATAGCTTCAAAAGTCACTAAAATGGACCACTTCTTCCAAAACCCTGATTAGCTTAACAAATCAAAGGTCTAATGGTGGAATAGGGCCTAGGAAGATATTACGACCCAAAAACTAAGGGTTTGATGGCCCTTGTTGCGGAAAGACTTGACAAGAAAGCCTATCACCCAAATAGATATGAAATTAAAGACAAAACCAAAACATAAGGAAAGACTCCTAGAACGGAGTCGGCCTACACATATATAGTAATAGTGGATGAAAATCATAATCGAAAATTACCGTAAGAATATTCCAAAATCTGGTTTCATGGTGTAAGAACTACTAAATACATCTCGAATGTCAAAAGAAACGATAATAGACCAAATGGATCATAATTTGTATCTAAATAAAATCAAGACATGAAATAGAGAGAAAGAGGTAGTAGATTAACTCTGGATACATAAGATGACTGCTACCTCGAATATACCCCAGATATTGCCTGAAGCAACTACCATATGGTGCACTCATTCCTAGAGCTACACCAAAAGAGCATAGTAGGTGTGAGTATGGTCTACTTATACTCAATAGGTATCATAGGCCGATTGATCAAAGTAGAAAACAAAGAATACAAAATACACACTATGGGCACATCACCTTCAATCAGAAAATGTCCTAAATAGTATCCCACACCATCTCTACTAATAGTTCTACAATATTCACATATACCATAGGCAGCTAAGTAAAAGAAGAACTAGTCTACATATATCACACATACAAGTAAGGAAAAGACGTACACATAGTAACATATCACACTAAAGATGATAATACAACACAAAATGAGCATAATATATATGAAATGCAATGAAGATGATGATGATGTGATGCATGATGCTATCGTGCAACCTGCGTATTCACCTACCAAACTGTGTTCCCGAGGTAATACCCATAGGGGTTAGCCAACTCATACACAATCTAATATCTAAATACCAATATCCATGACTCCTCTCTCGCACATACCTCGGCAGAGGGTCTATAAAAATGTCATGAAGCCAGTGTTTCATGTATTTCTATAGTGGTGCCAATGTTTCACAATTATATATAACATGAGGGTGTAATTCTCACAACTAAAAAAAATGAGAATTTCCAAATCCAATCAATATGCCAACTATGTAAGCGAGGAATACACACAACATGCCAACTATTCATGAATTCAAAATAATCCACATGCCAATAGAGTAATATACACAAAAATATGCCATTGATACCACATAAATTCCAATATAGCCTTTTTTTTAACCATAAAGGTACCACTTGTTCAAATATAAGGCCAATGACATCATATAAGACGCCACATGGTCACACAACAAATAATGTCTCCAAACCACAAAAAATAAGAACATAGGCCCCCACACAAGCACAACACAATAATAAAGGCATTTCCATGATTAATTCCAACACCGATAACCTGATATTATACCAATATTAACCACCCAGCACAGTCTGAAGAAAGTTAAGTTATAACCTACATCAAAAATAGAAAATCAATCAAAAAAGCCTTCAACATGGAGCTTTCCCCTCATGAACAGATCCAAAATCAACTACAATAAACAAATATAGAATCTGCATGCTAGAAAGAAGCTAACAATATAAATATTGCTCATTTTTTTATCGGGGTCAAAACGAAATACCGAAATGGGTTTCTGAAAAAAAGGTAAAATCATATTTTTTGTCCAAAAGTATATTTTCCATGATTAAAGAAAGACACACAATAAAATCCAAGTAAAAATGGGTTGAAATTGAGGTTTAATTTATAGAATTACTAATTTAGGCCTTTTGGGTCAAAATTCCCAAATTCCATTTTTGAATTCAAATTTTCAAAAGGATTCAAATGACAAAAATCAAATAAAAATTATTGAAATAAGGATTTGGAACTTACCCAAGCTTAAAAATGAAGAAAATTGTCCAAAAACGCAAATCTCCAAGCTCCTAGTCTCTAAAAGGGTGAAAATCATGAAAATAGGATATATATATATATATATATATCAGGCATCGCTTAAGCGATCATTTGGTAGCATAAGTGGACATCGCTTAAGCGACGAAGTGTTGTTTAAGCGACATCCACTGGGTTGCACATGTGTCGCGTAAGCGACCCTACTATCACTTAAGCAACAGTGGCCTATGTGAAAAGGGAGTTGCTTATGAGACAAAAGAGTCTCTTAAGCGACACCCTCAACTAAGAGACCAAAATTTCACTCAAGCGGTGCACTAGTTGGAGACTTGGAGAATTTTATGTCTCTATGGGCCCTTCAGGTTTAATCCTAAATCTAGAGAATGCAAACAAACTATGCTACCCTATCAAGTTCAACATTTTGAATTCAATGGCGATATTCGATTTTTGAAGAAACGTTATTTTCATAAAGTTAAACCCCGAAACAAAATTTCACAACTTTTCAAATTGAGGGTCAAAATGAGATATCAAAGCCATAAAACCACACCAACTATATTACCAATCTAAAATTAACATTCCAAATCTGCTGGCGCAGTCCATTTAGCCATTCGATATACAGATCAAAAATGTTAATCTAAGTTAACTATAAAGTTTTTATAACCACCAAAAACCACAAACTCACATGAAATACACTGAGATGCATCGAGAACTATGTAAATTATTCCCATATCCCAAAAGTACCACAAAGCAACCATAGGAAGGGATATAATTGTCAAATCATGCAGAAATAAATATTTCACAAAATTCACCAAATATTAGGTCATTACATCATCCACCACTAAGAATCTAGTTTGTCCTTGAACTAAAGGAAAGAAATACCTAAATCAGTGAAAAGATGAGGATAACTACTACACATATCATACTCAACCACCCAATTAGCCTCATTATAGCTCAGTATCTCCAATGGACCTTAACTATATTAATATCTCTAGAATACAGTTATCTCACATTCGTAGCTGAGATAGAGACAAGCTCCTCAACAAAAGACAACCTCTCATGTAACTATACTAAATCCCAACGAATGACATAAGACTCATCTGGAATGTAACATTAAACCATCGAAACTTGAAAAATTGGATGAACAACTGATAAATCTGGGGGAATACTAACTTGTAAGCCACATCCCTTAGCCGAAAGAATCTCAAAAAGTCTAATATACCTGGGTCTAAGTTTTTCCTTCTTCCTAAACCTCATCATGTCCTTCATGGGCGACAGACGATGAAAGACTTGATCATCAATACTAAATCTCAAGGCATGAAGTCTTTGATCGCATAGCACTTCTGCCTACTCTGAGTTGCTCGAAGTATATCCTGATTGACCCAAACTCTATCCAAACACTCACGAAGCAAGTCCATACCTCAAGGTCTAATATAAAAAAACTCAAACTAACCATCTGAAGAGCGACAACGCCTACTATACAAAGCCTCAAAAAGAGCTATCTCAATGTTATAATGGTAGCTATTGTTATACATAAACTCTATTAAACCTAGATATTCTCCTACTGACCACCAAAGTACATGACATAAGGGAAGAGCATATACTCCAAAACCTAAATAGTCTGCTCTAACTGACCATCAGTCTGGGGATGAAAAGTTATACTAAGATCAACCTGAGTACCCAACTCCTCCTGAAATATCTTTCAAAAGTGAGATGTAAACATTAAACCTTGATTTGAGATGATGGACACTGGGACACCATAAAGACGAACTATCTCACGAATATAGATATGGGCTAACTTCTCAGTACTGAAAGAAACTTGGAGTAAAATAAGCAGATTTGGTCAATAATCCATGATGACCCAAACACTGAACCACTAGAAGTATGAGCTTACCAAGTCACAGAGTCTATAATTATCCATTCTTATTTCAACTCGAGAATGGGTAACCTCTGAAGTAAGCCAGAAGGCCTCAAATTCTCGGCCTTCACCTGTGGGCAATATAGGAAACAAGCTACAAAATCCACTATATCTTTCTTTACACCACCCCACCAGTAATGTTATCTCAAATCATAATACATCTTAATCACTTCTAGATATATTGAATACCTAAAACAATGAGCCTCCTCCAAACTCTGATGAGGCCATCCTATAAGGTGGAATAGAAATAGACTTGGTGCCCGACTTAACATTAATAGAAAAGTCAATATCATGGTCTTTAGGAATACCAGTCAAATCTATAGGTAACACATCCATGAACTCACAGACAATACAAAACAAATCCAAATAAAGAGGTAAAACAACACGTATATCATGAATATAGGCCAAATAAGGCAAACACCCTTCTCTACCAAACAACAAACTTGATGAAAAGATATAACCTTTTAGGGACTCGCATGAAGTGCACCCTTCTAAGATATCCTTAGCACACCCAGTGGACCTAAATTCATGATCTTAGCATAGTAGTCTAAGACAACATGATAAGGATCTAACCAATCCTTACCTAAGATGACATAGAAATTGCCTATATCTATGACAATCAGATCTACCCATGTCTCACACCCAACAAAAGTCATAACATAAGATTGGTACATCTGATCTACCACTAAAGAGTATCCTACATGGGTAGATATGCGAATAGGCATAGAAAGAGGCTCACTAGTAGAATCAAAACCCCAAAGAAAAATATACAAACACATAGGAGAAAGTCAACCCCAGATTAAATAACACAGATGTAGATCTAAAATAATAAGGGATGATACATCTGATGATAATGCCAAAAGTCTCTAACTCTGGTCTAGAAGGTATAACATAGCACCATTCATGACCACCACCTGACTAAGTAGCCCCACGACTATCACCATAGGCACCACTACCTCTACCTCGCACATCTCTAGTTGAATCTCTTTACAAACAATATAGAAGTAGCATTGAAAACATAGCGGAGAGAGTCCTCCACCAAATGGCTAACCTTATCATACATGTAGAAACCTCTATGGACTAACTCAATAGAAGAAGGTATGGTTGAGTTAGAATGACCACATAAAGATGCTAAAATAGAAGGACCAATACCTAAACCCTGTAAGTCTACCTGCACTGGTCTACCATGATACTCATAAAAACCTCTAAAATCTCTCCTCGAGTAGTGTGACCTCAAAACTCACTTTTATGACACACCCTCTTGGCATTTTAGAACCCTTAAAGAATAGACTCAGTCATCCTAGCATGATATACTATACTCTAAAATGATGCCCCATACACTTCCACCTGAGTCGTAGCCAGCTGAGAGAAACATCCAGCCCCTTCATGAATTTTTGAGTCTTCTCATACTCGGTGGCAATGCTAGCAAAAGAATATCTAGACAAGGCATGGAAACATGACTCATACTCTATAACAATCATAGAGCCCTGCTTCAGGTGATCAAACTCATCTCTCATCTGATCCCATAAACTATACAACATAAACCTATCTAAAAAAGCCTCAGTAAATTAATCCTAAGTCATCACTAGAGAATAAAAAGGTCTGCAACTAACAAGTGACCTCCACCAATCTCTAGCTATATATCTCAATTGATAGGTAATATAATCAACCCCAAATGACTCAAGCAAATCAAGTTTATAAAACTTCTCACGAGAATCAATTAAGAACTCATAGGCATTCTCTCTTATAGCACCACTGAACCTTGGAGGATCCAAATGAGTGGCTCTGTCAAACCTCTTTTAATCCTCAATAGACATAACTATATCATCAATAATAAAAGGTATAGTGAAGTTAGCTGGCTGAGATCCCACCTAAAGAGGTAATGTAAATAAAAGTTGAACTCCTAATCTTGGAATACTAAATTTGGATACCGATACTGAAGAAGGAACAACACTCGGAGTTTGTGGAGTAACATAAGTTAAAGTTGGTACCTCTGAAGGATCCATATTCAAAACTAAAGGAACACCATAGACAGAATCTAGAATCACTGAAGGTACAATAATCGGAGCTGGAGGAATACTAGGTACACTCAAAGGAGCAACCTCCAAATACATCAGTAAGAGAATTAATAACTTCTCCAAGATTGGGCTAGAAGAAATCCATGGGAATAGAACAGGACCTGAATCTCCAATATGCTCAACTCGAGGCTTAAGGGAGATTCCCCTAGTACTACCACTGATAGAGTAGATCCTCATGCTTGAACTCTACCTTGGGCCTATCCACTACTCGCAACTTGCCCTTTAGAAAGGATCTTTTCTCAAATAAAGGCTCTGTATCTCTAGACTTATGAGATATAGTCCTTACCATCTGCACAGAAAAAAGTAAAACTCAATTTAGAAAATAAGGTATGAATTATCTGCACGACAAGGAACAAAATAAGAGAAGTTTCCTAAACATATCTTATAGCCTCTCGAAGATAGATATAGACATCTACGTACCAATCCGTGAGATTATACAAGAGACCCTGTTCTTACACTATAAAACCAATGAGACCTAGCTCTAATACCAATTTTTCATGAACCAAAAATAAAGGGTCATGATGGCACTTATCGCTACAAGCCTTGACAAGTATAACACAAGATATGGCCTAAGTAGGTTGGACAATCCCACTTTTAACCCTCAACTTCCATATTTAGGTAAACTATGCCCCAAAATAGGCTAAGCCATCTAGTCCAACTTCTAGATGTTATGTAATCTATAACCAATCCTAAGATAGGAACTTAATCTAGAAACAAGGTCATTTAAGCCAACTCTACCCAAATCACGATTACAATACTACCATATTAGTCCAATAATATTAAAAAATGCTAATCAAGATTTCAATGCTAAAACCACATCCCAAACCTAGCATCATATCATATCTATGATACAAACTAATCTAAACTCGAGAGAAAGCAATATGATTCTCAAGGGTTTTAAACATACCATCTTACAGGTCTAAAACCCTCATCTAATCCCCAAACATCAAAAAGCATGGCTAATTTATTCTATGAAGAATCAAGCCTAACATCCAAATTAACATGCAATATATATCACACATCATCTACGAAGGAAAATAGATAAAAGACTACCTCGAAGCCAAACTGTAAAACCTTACATAATGCACCATATGCTCGACTTTGCTTCATAATTCCCAACATGCCATCATACTAACGAAACCATTATATACTCATCAATACAAGTCTAACGATACCCATATTGCACAATTATGCTTCTGGTCCAAAAGTGACACTAAAAAATCCCTAGTGGATCCCACTTACGAAAAATGAGTTTTCAAGACCAACCCGTTTCTCAAATACCATTAAAGAGTTATAACCCTTAATAATTAAGTGAATAACAAGTTTGTTTGGGCTAAAATCCAGCCTCAAGCCATTAGGGGTTTTGGGTCAAGCAAGAAAGAATTCAACACAAAAGTTGAAAGATTCTTACCTTAGATTCGATGTTAATCATGAATGTGAAAGTTATTCAAGATTCCAATCAACTCCCAAGAATTATTTAAAGGTCTACACACTCTATTAGGGTTTATGGGACTCAAGATAATGGAGAAATGGTCAATTCTTGGCCAAAATGGATATTTAAATGACCTTTTCTTAGCCCTTAGCTTGGGCGATCGTGCACCTATGATAGCTGCAATAACATCATCGCGATCACGTCATCATGATCGCGAGTTTTCTTCCACGATCGCAGTACTTTGCTGCACTATATGAGAGTTGAAACTTGGAATTAGATTTCAAGTTTTGACCAATGCCTCAGCATGCATCCGAAATCCATTTTTTGCAAATAAAGTATGTAACCAAACTAAATTCAACATTCCAAATGTATTGGTGAAATCGGATTTTTAATCCGAGGTCATTTCAATCAAATGTAGGTCTCATACCTAAACTTTTAAATTTTCAACTTTCCAATCGATAGTTTGAAATGAGCTTGTGTGCATTGGGACCCAAACCAAAGGCTAAAATCAATATTCTGGTTCTAATGGCATAGTCAAAATTTGCATTCGAGATTGTTTCACTAAAGTTTTTTCCTAGTGGCCATTTGGAACCAGCGAAGGTCTCTAAATAAGAAATTAATTCTAGTAACCAAATGAACCGCCCAGTAACCAAACCGTCGGTCCTAGCAAGTCATAAATAACTTGGTGAAAATATATAGAACTTCAATCAGTGAAATAAGAAGAAATATGGAAAATTACCTAAAAGGATCATTCCAAAAATCCCGTTAGACAAGTTGTGGTTTTTCCTGCATTGAACAAAGAGGTTTCCACTTAAATATTTTGCTCACTTTTCCTTTCTATTTTGTATTTTTTCTATATCTACTTTACTTTATTTGTTGGTTAAGGACTTGGTTCCTTGTTCTTAGTGGACTCTTAAATTTAATTAAAGTGGGATTTGTTCATTCGTGGACATAGTTTCCTAATGGTAAAAGGTTGTGTAATTGTAGAGAGATGTTAGAGCTTCTCTCTTTCCTAACTGATAGACTTTTATATTTATTATTTCAATGTTGATAGAGGTTTCAGCCTATATTAGGTTTGCAATCAATAGATTAATTCTACTTATATATTTCTATTAAAAATTCTATTCAATATATGTAAATTAGTAATATAGGATCCAATAATTTTAAATATAAATTTAAATTTTAAATTTTAAATTCTGGCTCCATTTATAACCTTAATGATTTCACATTCTACCTTATTTGATATTGCCATGTTTTCTTTGGAACTTAAAACGACATGTATGTCCAAGTAAAAGTACTACATCGACCATTTCATTTGATGATGTGCACCCCATCTATTATCTGAAACAAATCATTACATTTATGTCGTTAAATTGTACATGTCATTATGAGTCAGTACTTAGTAGTACTACTACTTTGTCAAGAAACTCAAATTTTAATGATGTCAATATTAATATTGAGTTGGACATTGTGGTAATACATGATTCCCTAAAACCCAACTCAGATGAATATGAATTTGAAGATGATCATTTTGGGTCA
The DNA here is from genome assembly GCA_030864215.1 of Capsicum pubescens. Lineage (NCBI taxonomy): Eukaryota > Viridiplantae > Streptophyta > Magnoliopsida > Solanales > Solanaceae > Capsicum > Capsicum pubescens. The sequence continues at coordinate 113,937,433 of CM061544.1, forward strand.
TCAAATAATACCCAAACTCATTATCTTAAGCACCAGTCTACTAAATTCCTTGGGGTTGTAGCATTAATTTATCTTCTACTGAACATCATTCTTGGTGCGTCATCAGTTGTAGTATACCTAGACTGTGTTTCAAGTGCAAAAAATATACCAAGTAACAAGGGGTTAAATACCTTCACTTTTGCATTTTTTACAGCAGTTTCAACTTTTTCTAGTTGTGGTTTCGTTACTACGAATGAACACATAGTGGTATATAGTAAGTGTTGGGAGGGTTTTGGTGATTGACATGACAAATGAAACATGTTATTTGAAGTGGTCCACTAAACTGAGGTGCAGAGTCAAGGTAACACAAGTTCGTCACTATAAGATGAAAACAAGACAAGAATGCTTGAAATCAGGACTTGATAAAATTGTAATGAAGGAACACATGTGAAAAATAATAATTTGTTCTTGAATACAACACTTGAAGATAAGTTACATAAAGAGTTTCACACAAATAAGGAGATTGTCTTGAAGAAAGACTTTAACATAACAACAAACTCTGATGAGTTGAAGAATCCAACAAAAGAAAGAAAATTGAGGATATGAATGACCCTTTTAAGAGTTATTGTTAAATAGAGGAAGTGATACTGATAAGTCACTCATGCACTTACAATGATTGAAACCATCGACAAATTATTTCTGTAGTTCCAAAGATTGAAGGAGTCATAGTTGAACCTGTTCCTATTACTTAGAGTTAAGGAGTCTTAGACTTTATGTGTTAGGCTGGTTCTTGAGTTGTACTATTTATCTATTTCTAGTCTCAGTGAAGTATAAACTGACTTAGGATTGTTTTCTTCAAGTTGGGGAACTCGAAGACTTGAGAACACTTACCTTGGGAAGGTTTGTTTTTTGTAGAAGTAAGAATTAGAAGTATATAATTCCTAGTTTACAAGAGTCTTGTAATTTGTTTATTGTTGAGGCTTAAGTGATTTACTAGAGTTGGGGTTAACTCCTATAGAGGTATAGGTTGTTGTTTTTACACCTCTTTGAGTTGGATGTTTTCCACGTAAAAATTCACTGTGTTATTTACTTACTATTTTAGCTAGTTTGAAACACGTTAATCAACCTATTTCATCGATAGGCAACAACTAGGCTAAAATAAGATAATCAGTAAGGCACGTACTCTAACAAGTGGTATCAGAGCGAGGTTGTCTTCAAAAAAGGTTAGCACCTAAGAGAAAGATCGCTATGATGAATTCTGTACCACCTACTGGTCATAGTATAGGTCAATCCACTACTAGACCTCCACTCTTTGATGACTCTCACTTTATTTGGTGGAAATTCAGGATGGAAATGATTCTTCAAGATGAAGACTACGAGTTGTGGGACAGAATCACTAATGGTCCATCTATTCCAATGAAACTGGTTGATGGTGAATAGGTCAAGAAGGTGAGAAACGAATTACTATTGATGGTTTGAATGCCTTAAGGAAGAATGCGAAGGCTAAAAACATTTTAGTGGCTGGACTAGGTCCAGCTGAGTACAACAAAGTATCAAATTGTATTACTGCCAGCAAATCTAGGATGCCTTGGTCAATGCACATAAGGGCACCACCCAAATAAGGAAATTCAGAATTGCTCTTCTCTTTACTGAATATGAGGCCTTTAAAATGAAGGAGTGATTCTCTTTATGAAATGATGACAAAACTTACCACTTTAACAAATGAGTTAACTACCTTGGGTAAAGTCATCCCGCTTGAAGAACAAATTGAAAAGGTGTTGAGGGTATTAGACAAGTCTAAATAGGATGTCAAATTCACTGCCATTAGGGAAAGAAAGGATCTTACTAATATAAATTTGGATGAACTAGTGGGAAATTTGAAAACTTATGAAATGCAAATTGATGATATCAAGAAGGAAGTAGAAGCTCCTGAGAAAACTCTAGCCTTGAAGGCATCTGAAAGCGATGAAGAAATTGAACAGGAAGAATAACAAGTTGCCTTCATAACTAAGAACTTGACATAACCCGACCCAGGGCCTTGTAGTAATGGGTGTCCCAAGTCTGACCAGGATCGGAGACTATCCCCGTTACCCAACCCAACCTCCAGCTATCTTCCCTGAGTTGGCTGAATTTCAAGCATATAAAAAGGTAGCGTAACTATCCAAATTACAGACTCTTGGATAGGTCTATTACCGACACCAAACCAACTGAGTCCAACCGTTTTAACCCAACAAATAGCCAAACCAAACCACAAACCATAACAGTATAAGTTTCATAATAATTAAATATAATCCCAAAATAAAAGAGGATGGAACAACCAACAATACCGTTAATTGGGGTCAAACCAAATACCAATACCATTGCTAAGGCTGACGCTAATACCGATCCCTCTCAGACCAACCTATAGTGGTTCCACAAAAGCCTCTAACCAAAATAATACCAACATTTGATTAGGACATGCCCCCAACCATAGCAAAAACCAATATCCATAAATAAACCAAAGTATAAAATAACTTCCATGAAATAGAGCCTTTCAAAAGATGAAATCTCACAACTTCAATCCAATAGCTGATCCCGAATTTTTAGTAGCTAAGAACGAGGAGTAGAACATCTGGTTCCTGCATCAAGTAGGGATAAAGAAACCCAAAGATGGGTTAGCGGGTGAACGCTAGCATGAACTCAGGATAAGGATAAAATAATGCCAACCAAAAAAACCAAGTAAACCAACCATATGAATACAAACCATACATATATAATAACCATGCCGGAAAAGGAAACCGGGTTTAGAATGCATTTAAAACCATTAACCTGGGTATGTGAAACTTAACCGTCTCTAACCACCCACGGGCTATATGGGTCCAGTGTAATCCCCTGAATGGGCCCCAATGCATGTACCCGCACGAACCAGAGATACCATAAGAGTAAGGGATTCCCAAGCACTCTCACCCTCTCTGATATATATGTACAAGGTAATTAGAGGATTCTCGTGTACTTTATAGTATCATAAAAGGGTTACCATGCCCTACCCCTCATGTCGGCAAATATGAGTTTCCAGTGTTCGTTTATTGAACTCCCACTTTTGCAGTTAGCTATCACACCCTACCATTATTGCCCACTTAAAACCATTTCCAACAAACCAATCCATTATTCTATTTATTATTTACCAAGGTTATAAGTAGTGGTATCGTCATACCGACTATAACTTGCAAGTATTCTCTTTAGCAAAACCTTTTAAGGTAAATGGATTCCCGTGTACCCTTTTACCAAGTTAACTTGGGGAAGTCCTATGTACCCTACAAGTGTTCCATTATTAAGTTCTTTTAGGGAGTCCCATGTACCCCACAAGTTGTTCATTAACATGTTTACTTGGGGGATTCCGTTGTACCCTACAAGGAGTTCAATTAGTTGTAACCATGACCACCAAATCATTCCATTTAAACAATTCCAAACCATTTAGCCATTTAGTGTTTCATTACCAAGCTTAAACCATGCAATAGTTCCATTAAAATCCGACAATGTTGTGAAAGCATTTTCATAGGCATTTTATCAAACATATTGGGGGCATAGTATTTCCAAAACCAAAGGCAATTATCAAATAATCATTGACATGGAACCAATTATCCAAAATCAACATTAAAGAAGATAAAAGCATAATTAAAACATGGGAAAACCATAACCAAGCATTTATAACCAAAACCCCCAAATTATATATGAAAATCCAAAACCATACAATAATCAAACCATGAAAACATTGTATAAAACCATGCCTTTAGTTTGAACTAACAATGAGGGAAGAGAACATACCTTAAACAAAGAAGATGATGGAGAGAAATCACCAACACAAGCCCCAAATTAATCTTTAAGAGGAAACCCTAGCCTTCCTTTACCCAAAAGCCTTAGAGAAAATTATAGAGTGTTTAAGAGAAGTTCTTAGTGTTAAAGAATAGAATAAAAGGAAAAATAACCTCCCAATAGTAATATAAGTGGTGGGGCCTTATTAGGTTAAGTAGGAAAATATCCAAATTACCCATACTTGAACTCCCAAAAATCCCGTCAGGTCAGTACGACTATCCATACCAGTAGTACCCTCCAATGCGAGTGGTACCCACTACTCGTACCCAAGGCCATTTCCTTTGGACCCAACACTGTCCAAGGTATGAATCACCCCAAACCATGTCGTATCCAAGTAAATGACTAGTACCCATGATACGTACCCCTGGCAAAATAGTATCCTAAGAGTATTGAACTGTAACCACCATACAAGTCTATGGCACGACTCGTGCCCTAGCTTACGGCTCATGTTGAACCACTCGTGCTCAGATCCAATTTAAGTTACTAAGTCTAAGAATAAGTGAAGTAACCAAACAACCCATACCCACCAATACGACTATACCACTAAATTCATACTCATTCCAAAAACCAAATCCAACCCACCAACACACGCTGGTCAACATACAACTAACCCATACCACTCGTATCCCATTGTACGAGTCATTTCCCCTAGTCGTATCCTGTCCAGAGACCAAAAATCTAGGAAATTTTCCAAGGGCCAGGAACCTATGGTGTTTCAATCTCCCCTACTAGGAACATTCATCAATGAATAACGGACAAGGTAGGGTAACCACAAGCATGATTCAATTGCGTTATCAAATATCAATCAACCCCTTAACCAAGTTAGGAAATGCAGATGCAAAGATATTAATATTTCCTGTATCAAACTCAAAAAATAAAGATGTGTTCAAGAATACTTACCTTCCGTATTAATACTAGGAGAACAAAATAGATCCGGGTACTTAGACTTCATGTCCTCCTCTGCTTCCCATGTAACCTCTTCCACCTTGTGGTTCCACCATAGAACCATAACTGAGGCCACATCCCGTGTCCACGACCGACAAACCTGCTGATTTAATGCCTTAACTGGGACATCTTCATAAGATATAGAATCCTTGATACCCAAGCCCTCCAAGGGAACCACCGAAGAAGGATCACCAAGACACTTCCTCATCATAGAGACATAAAATACCAAACGAATGAAGCTCAAGCTAGAAGGCAACTCCAATTCACAAGCAACATTACCAACTCTCTGTAAAATTGCATAACAACTAATAAATCGGGGACTGGGCTTCCCCTTCTTACCAAACTGCATTACTTTCTTCATGGGATATACCTTTAGGAACACCTTATCCCCAATCTCAATCTCCAAATCTCTACGCCTTACAACCTCATAGGACTTTAGGCAACTGTGGGCAACCTTAAGCCTATCCCGAATCACCTTCACCTTTTCCATAGCCTAATAAACCAATTCCGAACCAAACATGTCCCCCTCACCAAGATCAAACCATCCAATAGGATATCTATACCTCCTACCATACAATGCCTCAAAAGGGGCCGTATGAATACTAGAATGATAGCTATTATTGTAAGAAAACTCTATCAAAGGTAGATGCTCAACCCAATTGCCATCATAATCAATCACACATGCCCGAAGCATACCCTCCAATGTCTAAATAGCCCTTTTCACTTGCCGATCCATCTAAGGATGAAAAGAAGTACTCGGACTCACCTTAGTACCCAATCCCTTCTGAAAAAACTGCTAGAAATTAGATGAAAATTATGTACCATGATCAGAGATAATCGAAACAAGTACCCCATGCAGCTTCACAACCTCCTGAAGATATAACTTCATATAATCCTCTGTAAAAAAAAAAGTAGTACTCACTGCTAAGAAGTAAGCGGTCTTTGCCATCTTATCCACGATAACCCATATCGAATCATATCCGTTCTGCGACCAAGGAAACCCTATAACGAAATCGATATTGACCACCTCCTATTTTTAATCGAGAAAATCAATTTCTTGATACAACCCTCCAAGACTTATATGCTCAACTATAACTTGTTGACACACCATACACTTGGCTAAAAAATTAGCCACGTCCTTTTTCATATTATTCCACTAATATATCTCTTTGAGATCATGATATATCTTTATAGAACCGGGAAGAACAACATAGCACAATTCATGCACCTTAACCAAGATCCTTTGTCTCTACCCATCGATGTCAGGAACACACAACCTCCCTTGGTGCCATAAAGTATCATCACCACTAATCTCGAATACCATTACCTTTTTTCCACCTACATCACTCTTGATTTTCATCAAGATAGGATCTAGCACTTGTATCCTTAATCTCTGCACCGAAAGATGATCTAATTGCTTCTTGTACAAATATACCACCATCTACGGATTCCAAGAGATGAACTCCAAGATTAGCCAAGCAATGAATAGCCTTCACTAATTCCTGATTCATATCCATGTGAGCTAAACTCGTCATGGATAACCTACTAAGAGCATCAGCAACAACATTAGCTTTAACTGGATGATAGTGAAGACTCATATCATATTCCTTGTGAAGCTCCAACCATCTCCTCTGCCTGAGAGTGAGCTCCTTCTGAGTGAACACATATGGCAGACTTTTATGATAAGAAAAGATGTCTACATGCACTCCATACAGATAATGCCACCATATTTTTAAAGCAAAAACCAATGCCAACAACTCTAAATCATGAGTAGGATAATTCTTCTCATACACCTTCAACTACCTAGAAGCATAGACAATCACCTTTCCATGCTGCACCAAAAAACAACTATGTCCCACTCTAGATGCATCATAATAAACCACAAACCCCTCATTAACTTTAGGCAATGTTAAAACCAGAGCCAAAGTTAGCTTATTCTTAAGCTTCTCAAAACTCCCTTTATATGCTTTCGACCAAGAAAAAATTGACTTTCTTTTGAGTTAACTTAGTCAAATGATTAGCTATCGATGAAAAGCTTTCCACAAACCACCTATAATACCCAGCCAAACCCAAAAAGATTCGAATGTCGATTAGAGTAGTGGGTCTAGCCTACCTAATCACCGCTGCAACTATTTGAGGATCAACCATGATCCCCTTACTAGAAATAATATAACCTAAGAAAGTTATAGCGTTCAACCAAAACTCACACTTGGATAACATGGCATACAACTAATGTTCCTTTAAGGTTTAAAACACCATACAGAGGTGATTGGCATGATCTACCTCACTTTTAGAATACACCAAGATGTCATCATTGAACTTAATGACAAAGAGATCCAAGAACTGCTTGAAAACCCTATTCATCAAACCCATAAATGTCATCGGGGCATTAGTCAAGCCAAATAACATAACCAAGAATTCAAAGTACCCATACCAAGTACGAAAAACCATTTTAGGGACATACTCTTCCCTAGTCTTAAGCTTATGATACCCAGGCCAAAGGTTTATCTTAGAAAAGAACTTGGAACCTTGCAACTGATCAAACAAGTCATTTATCCTTCTAAGAGGAAACTTGTTCTTGACCGTTACCCTATTCAACTGCCATAGTCAATGCACATCCGAAGGGAACCATCTTTCTTACGTATGAACAACATCGGTGCACACGGGGATACACTAGGATGAATAAAGCCCTTATCTAAATGATCGTTAAGTTGCTCCTTGAGTTTTCTCAAATTAGTCGAAGTCATTCTATAAGGAGGAATAGATATTGGGTGAATGTCTGGAACCAAATCATACCAAACTCAATTTCCCTATCTGGAGGAACACTAGGAATATCGTCTGGAAAAATCTCAGGAAACTCATTTACCACTAGAACCGAGTGAAAAGAAAGACCCTCCAAGTTAGAATCTTTAACCCACACCAAGTGATAAAGACACCCTTTGGAGATTAATCTCCAAGCCTAATATAAGAAATAAAATCCCCTGGAGGAGCTAGGTAACCACCCTCCCACTTTATAACCGGTTCACCAAGGAACCTAAAGACAACCTTACGGGTCCAATAATCTAAGGATGCGTAACAAGAGTGTAACCAATCCATCGCCAAAATAATGTTAAAATCCACCATATCCAACTCAAAAAGATCTATTAAGGTTTACTTTCTACCAGCAGATACCACATACCACCTATAGACTCTTTTAGCAATAATCGAGTCACCTAATGGGGTAGAAATAGAAAAAGGATCCTGAACAACCTAAGAATCAAAACCAAAACACATAGCCACATAGGAAAGAGTGTACTCGGGATCAAGCAGAAAATGCACGTCATAAGAAAAGAGTTGTAACATACCAGTCACTACATCAGGTGATGCCTCAGATTCCTGCTGTGATACAAGAGCATACAACATATTCCATCCAATGCTGATACCAGAAGAAGGAGTAGATGCAGAAGCAGCACCACTAGGTGCAGGAGCAAAAAATGAAGCAACCAAAGCTTTGACCGTTCCCCAAGCACCCTTACCAACCAGACAGTTTCTAAGCATATGGCCTGGTTAGCTACATTTAAAATATTTGTCCCTCCCTTCATCATAAAATTCCTAATAAAGACTACCATGGAACTAGCAAGGAGGACTCAAAGAAGCTGACTGTGCCTCACTCACCTGAGATTAAGCACCCTGTGCTTAGAAATTATCACCACCTTGTTGACGCCTGTCACTAGACTACTTCGAATAAGGAGTACTAGAAGTAGAGAAGGAACCAGAACTCCCCAACTTCTTCTTTTTCCATTTGTTGCCATCTCTACCACCTTGATGCTGAGAACCACCCTTCTCAGAGAACCTTCTCCTCTTACCCTGCCTTTTCCCAAACTATGCATGTTTCCTCTTTTTATCCTCCACCTGCTTCATGTGGATAACCAATCTTGAAATATCCATATTCTTAATCAACAAAGCAATCTTACTTTCAAGGATTAAATCTCGAGATAGACTAGAAGTGAACTTTCTCATCCTCACCCTTATATCAGCCCCCAAATCTAGAGTATACCTTAATAGCTGATGAAATTTCAAGACGTACTCCTTAACAAGCATTTTTCCTTGCTTAAGATTCACAAACTCCTCCACCTACACTTCCCTATGCTCCTGAGAAAAGAAGCAATCCAAGAAGGCATTAGAAAAGGCCTCCCACAAAGACAACTCCTCCAAATTATCTCTATCCCTATCCCACTCCTCGTACCATTGGTACGCAATAGCTTTGAGCTAATAAGATGCAAAATTCACCCCTTCCATGTTATTATCCTGCATCACTCTAAATATTTTCTCTATTTTATCCAAGAAACCCTGAGGATCTCCCTCTACCTAGGGGTGGGCATGTTATGGTACGGTATGATATTTTAAAATTCGGTATCGTAACTTCGGTTTTTGATATCTAAAAGAATAATACCATTACCATACCAAATTAGTTCGGTATGATTTGGTATTTTTAAATTTTGTTTTGGTATTTTACGTTATGGTAGTTCGGTAACCATACTTTATTTGTTTTTGACTTACATATATTCATATAAAAAAACTATAACTTTAAACTTTAAAAATGTCTCAAGAATATAAGACTAACAACTACCTTTGTCAATCAATTACACAAAAAAAATATTTCAATCACGATTGAGTAGTCAAAGATGCAAACTCTGAACAATATTACCTAAACTTAAGCATAGTACTCCTAAATAATAAGCTTCCCAAAAAAATTATTTCTAAATAAAATTACTTTTATGTTCAATTGGATAATGGATGATATATAAATATATTTAATAATCCTAAATATAATATATATGGATTTTATATATTATTAAAAAACTTTGGTGTGGTATACGGTATTTCAATATTTATTGCATAAATACCAAATACCGTACCAAATAACAAAGTAATTTAAAAATCTTACCAAACACCATACCAAATGCCATAACATCCATACCACGGTATAAAATTTTTTGATTTCGGAATGGTATTCGGTATATACCATACCATGCCCATCCCTACCTTTACCTTCACACCAGTAAAAGTAGGAGGATTCATCATGAACTGGCCAACCCTTGTGGACTTAACAGATAGAACACCAGATACATCCTACTTAGCCTGATTAGCAACCAACTGAGCAATAGTATGAATCAACTAATGAAACTCACTATTAGTCACCTGACCTTAAGGAGGACTAGTAGCAACTGGAGGAACTCTAGAATAATTAGGGATAGAAACCTAAGATTGAGTGTGAACTCCAGGTGTAGGAAGTACTCCATCAATATCATTATCATATGGGACAGAAGGATTTCCTTGTGTTCCAAATCGACAAGGAATAATCTGAAAAGCAAAAAAATAAGGATTAAAGGAAATTACAGGACTAAGAATCCAAGCTTGAAAATGAAATACCAAGAAGGTGAAACATTCCTAAATGTCCCGTAGCCTCTCTCTTATGAGTGTGGCGGCTACACACCCCTAAAAGAGAATCTACTAGACACGGCTTTGTGGACTCCCAATTGACCATGAACCTAAAGCTCTGACATCACTTGACCCAATTTTGGGCTTTATCATAATGGACATCCTAAGTCTGACCAGGATCGGAGACCACCCCTATTACCCAACCCAACCTCTAGCCATCTACCCTAAGTTGGCTGAATTTCAAGAATATAACAAGATAGCACTATCCAAATTATAGACTCTGGGTTAGGTCTATTATCGAGATTGACCCAACTGAGTCCAATAGTCCAAACCCAACCAATAGCCAAACCAAACCATAGGCATATAAGCCATGCATATATATAACCATGCTGGTAAAGAGAATTATGTTTAGCATGCATTTAAAACCATTAATATGTGTATATGAATCTTAACTATCCTTAACCACCCATAGGCTATATGGGTCCAGTGTAACACCCTAAATGGGCCTCGTTGTGTGTAGCTGCACGAATCGAAGATACCATAAGAGTAAGGAATTCTCATGTACCCTCACGATCCATGATACATATGTACAATGTACTTAGAGGATTCCCGCATACCACATAGTATCATAAAAAGGTCTCTATGCCCTACCCCTCATGTCGGCAGCACATGAGTTTCTAGTATTCATTCATTAAACTCCCACTTTCACGGTTAGCTATCACACCCCGCCATTATTTCCCACTTAAAACCATTTCTAACCAACCAATCCATTATTCTATTTATTATTTACCAAGGCTATGAGTAGTGGTATCATCATACCGATTATAACTTACAAGTATTGTCCTTAGCCAAACCTTTTACAGTAAAGGGATTTATGTGTACCCATTTACTAAGTTAACTTGGGGGAGTCCCATGTACCTCACAAGTATTCCATTATTAAGTTTCCTGGGGAACTCCCATGAACCCCACAAGTTGTTCATTAATGTGTTTACTTGGGGGATTCCATTGTACCCCACAAGGAGTTCAATTAGACATAACCATGACCACCAAATCATTTAGCCATTAATGGTTCCATTACAAAGTTTAAACCATGCAATAGTTCCATTAAAATCCAACAATGTAGTGAAAGCATTCTCATAGGTATTTTATCAAACATATTGGGGGAATAGTATTTCCAAAACCAAAGTAAATTATCAAATAACCATTATCATGCAACCAATTATCCAAATCCACCATTAAAGTATATAAAAGCATAATTAAAAGAAAACCATAACCAAGCATTTATAACAAAAAAACCCAATTATATTTGAAAATTCAAAACCATACAATAATAAAATAATGAAAACATTGTATAAAACCATGCCTTTAGTTTGAACTAACAATGAGGGAAGAGAACATTCCTTAAGCCAACAAGGTGATGGAGAAAAATCACCAACACAAGCCCCAAATTAATCATTAAGATGAAATTCTAGCCTTCCTTTACCCAAAAGCCTTAGAAAGAATTATAGAGTGTTTAAGAGAAGTTTCTAAGTGTTAATGAATAGAATAATTAGGAAAATAACCTCCCAATAGGAATATAAGTCATGGTGCCTTATTAGGTTAAGTAGGGAAATGTTTAAATTGTCCTCACTTAAACTCTGAGAAATCCCGTCAGGTGGGTACGACTATCCATACTAGTCGTACCTTCCAATATGAGTGGTACCCACTACTCATACCCAAGGACATCTTTCTTGGACCCTCTAAGGTATAAATTACCCCAAAGAATATTGTATCCAAGTATACAACTAGTTCCCATGATCCTACCCCTGGCAAAATAGAATCCCAAAAGGATTGAACACTGACCTCCAAATGAGTCCATGGTATGACTCGTACCCTGTCTTACGGCTCATAGTGACCCACTCATACTCAGATCCAACTTAGGTTACCAAATCTATGTCTAACTAAAGTAACCAAACAACCCGTACCCACAGATACGACTCATACCATCCAAGTTGTACCCATTCCAAAAACCAAATCTAACCCACAAACTAACACTGGTCAGCATACAACTAATCCATACCACTAGTATCCAGTGTATGAGTTATTTCCCCTTGTCATATCCTGTCTAGAGCAGAAATCCAGGAAATTTTCCAAGGGCCAGGAAACCAGGGTGTTTCACAACTTCAACAAATTCTTCAAAAAGAAGAAAGGAACAAGTTACAAAAAATATTCCAATGACAATCCCACTGGATATTACAAGTGTTGTAAGACTGATCATTAAATCAGGGACTATCTTGTTCGAGAAATTGAATAGAAAAAATGAAAGAGCTGAGAAATATTTAAAGGAAATGGCCAATAAAAAAAAAGAAGAAAGAATGTGCTATGGTATATACTTGGGGATCTGACTCAAATGAATCAGAATATAATGAAGAAATTAGTGAAACTACACTCATGGCCATTGGAGATTCAGTTTTAGAAGAAGAAGAAGAAGGAGCTTCTGAGGTAAGTGTTATTGAGCTTAAAGAAAAATTGCATTTATTTTTTAAAAGAAAATTTATTTCCTTAATGAGAGCTCTAATTGATGATTTCCAAGAATTAACTTCTGATTGAGATCAGTTGTTCAACAGTCTTGCAAGTCTTAAATTTGACTTTATTGATCAAGAAGCTTGCAAGAACACTACTGAAAAGGAGAATCGCACTCTTAAGGGGTAGGTCGGTCAACTTAATTATTCAAACATAACTCTAAAATTTGAAATCTTAAAACTGACTCTTTCTAAAAATGGAAAAAAGGTCAAAAGTGAAAAAACAATAAAATATTAAACTTGAATTGATTAAGTTCAAACAAGAATGTAGTGATGAAAAGGAAAAAGTGAACAGATTAAGTCAAGAAGTCTCTAAACTAAAACTTGATCTTGAAAGGGAAAACAAGTGGACAAATTCCTCAAGAATTTTTCATCCATTGAGTGAAAAAACTCATAGTAAAAAGGTTGGACTGGGGTTTTACAAAAGCTTTAATATTACTCAAGATTTGTGCTACATATGTGGCAATCATGGACATCCAACTGTTGAATATCCAGTTGCTTCAAAAAGCAGATCAAAGAGTATAAATCTGGTAAAGAGATCTAACTCCATGATAACCCAGACCAATAAAAAGAAAAATCAAACTAGTTAGAGGAACAGGTCACACAACTTGTTGCCTCAGTGGGATAGAAGAAATTTGATTTATTCATTTACTTATAAGAAAGAACCCAAGCCTGTCTGGGTTCCTAAATCTAACCCCTGATCTTCTTCTACAGGTGACAGTGAAAGGAAGCAAGAAGCACTATTACCTGTATAGTGCATGCTCTATACATATGGCTAGTGATAAGAAGAAATTCCTTTCAATCTCCAAGATAAGTGAAGGGAGAATATCTTTAGGTAATGGCAAAAAAGGAAACATTGTTGGAGTTGGAAAGACTGGAACCTTTATATTAGGGGAACTAAAAGATGTCTACCTTGTGGAAATATTAAATCATAACCTTCTCAGCATATCATAACTATGTGATAAAGTTAACAAAGTTATTTTTACTTCTGTAGGTGTTAGAGTCAAAAGGATGGATTCCAAGAAGGTTATGCTTGTGGAAAGAAAACACAAGAATGTGAATAAAGCTGATATAATTAATATATCAGGAAAAAGACTAACTTGTTTGAGTGTAATAGAGAATTATCCCCTTCTTTGGAACAGAAGACTTGGACATGCAAGTCTGAAATAATTAAATAAACTTTCTTCCAAAGATATGATGTTTGGATTTCCCAAAACAAAGTTTAAGGAAGAGAAAGTTTGTAGTGCTTGTGTAAGGGGGAGTAGGTTAAGTTCTCTTTTAAATCAAAGAACTATATCAGCATAATCAAGTGTCTTGACCTAATCTATATGGATCTTTGTAGACCAATGAGACTTCAAAGCAGAGGTGGAAAAAGGTATGTCTTTGTGATTGTTGATGACTACTCTAGATTTACCTGGACATTATTTTTAGCTTCCAAAGAAGATGCTTTTGATGTCATTTATATATTCATCAAGAAAATGGAAAAAAAAACTAGGAATTTCCCTAATTTACATAAAATCTGACCATGGTACAGAATTTGAAAATGCTAAGTTTTTAGATTTTTGTTCTAAAAATGGTATAGATCACAATTTCTTTGCTCCCAGAACACCTCAACAAAATGGAGTAGTAGAAAGGAAAAACAAGACTTTAGAAGATATAGCTAAAACAATGATGTTTGCAAAAAATCTTGTAAAAAAACTTTGGGCTGAGGCAATCAGTATTTCTGCATACATTATAAATATATGCATTACTAAGTGTATACTCCCTATGAATTACTAAAAAAAAGAAAGCCAAATATCTCTCACTTTAGAACTTTTGGTTGCAAGTATTTCATTCATAAAAAATGAAATTTTTTTTAGGAAAATTTGATGCTAGAAGTGATGGGGGAATCTTCCTAGGATATTCATGTCATAGTAAGGAATATAGGGTTCTAAATAGTAGAACAAACTATGTTGAATAAAGTGTACATGTAGTATTTGATGAATCTTATGCTAAGACTAATCTACCAGAAGAAAGTGATTCTGAAGAATAGGTTGAACAACTAGGTCCATCAATCGAAGGAATCAAACTTGGAGGCACCTCAATATGGGAACTAATTCTGAAGGAACACTGACAGAGGGAATTGAACCACGAACTACTTCAGCTCAAACTAATCAATGAGATCCTAGCAGCTCTTAAGGATTGGTCCCAAAAGGATATAAGTATCAAGGATCTCATCCAATTAAAAATATTCTCAATGATCTTACGTCATGAATCATAACAAGATCTAGATTAAAGAGAATGTGTTCTTTCAAAGCCTTCTTATTTGCGATTCAGCAAAGAAGGTGGATGGAGCACTTCTTAATGCTGGTTGGATTATAGCTATGTAAGAGAAGATAAACCAATTTGAAAAAACCCAAGGTTTGAAACCTAGTTCCACCCTCAAAATATAGAATTATGATTGGAACTATGTGGGTGTATAGAAATAAAGTTGATGAACATGGAAAAGTTACACGGAATAAGGCAAGGTTGGTGGTCTAAGGATAAAATCAATAAGAATGCATAGACTTTGATGAGACTTTTTCCCCAGTGGTAAGACTTGAAGAAATCAAACTTCTTGTGGCCTTTATTTCTTATAAGGAATTCATACTTTAAAAAATGGATATAAAGAGTGCATTCTGGAATGGTATTCTAAAGTAGGAAGTTTATGTGAAATAATCTCCTGATCTGAAAGTAAGGAATTTCCTAATTATGTTGACAAGCTTGACAAGGCTTTGTAAGGAATAAAACAAGACCCAAGAGCTTGGTATGAAAGATTGTCAAAATTCCTGTTGGATCATAGGTATTCCAGAGATAAAGTCGACACTATTATCTTCTTAAAAAATAATAGGAATGAACTATTGATTATGAAGATGTATGTTTATGACATCATCTTTTGCTCCACAAATATTAACATGACTCATGACTTTGCCAAACTCATGAGTTGTAAATTTGAGATGAGTATAATGGGAGAGCTAAATTTTCTCTTGGGGTTGCAAATCAAACAAACAGCTTCTGGAACCATGATTCATCAACAAAAGTATGTAAAAGAACTTCTCAAAAGTTTTTCTATGGAAGAAGCAAAGGAGGTCAGCACACTAATTGCCACTGCCACCAAGCTAGACATGGAATAAATAGGTCTATCAATAGAGAATGATAGGTTCTCTACTTTACCTAATAAATAGCAGACCTGATATTATTTTCAGTGTGGGATTGTGTGCAAAGTTTCAGGATAATCCCAATAAATCTCATCTCAAATTTGTGAAAAGGATTTTTTGGTATCTCAAAGAAACTATCAATCTTGGTCTATGGTATCCCAAAGGTAGCAATTTTAAGTTTGTAGTATATTCTGATGCTGAATATACAGGCTATTTAGAGTACAGGAAAAGCACCACAAGTATGGCATACTTTCTTAGATCATGTCTAATAACCTACTCTACTAAGAAACAAAACTCAGTAGCTCTATCTACTGCTGAGGCTGAGTATGTTGCTACTGGGTCATTTTGTGCTCAATTGTTATGTATTAATCAACAACTCATGGATTTTGGTATGGATGTGGGATGTGTTCCTATTTTTTATGACAATACAAGTGCAATTAATATTGCAAAGAATCCTGTGCAACATAAAAAAACTAAACATATTGATATTAGACACTATTTTCTTAGAGATAATGTTGAAAAAGGTCTTGTATCTATCATGTTCTATTCTACTGAAGATCAAATTGCTAGTATTTTTACTAAGGCACTAAGTAGAGAATACTTTGAGAAAAATAGGTTAGAATTGGGGATAATTAAGATTGCATAACCTACCCCCAATGATTGGCTAAAAAAATTAACCTATTCCTAAAATCTTAGCAACTCTTTTCAGTTTTGCACATTTAGTTATGTGTCCCCATTCTAGTATGATGATAATTTAATTAAGTCAAGTTTTTAGTTATGCAGAATCAGAGAAATCTATGGCATTAAATTTTATGGAGATGGAAAGGTAGGATTTACTTCAGTCACTTATTAAGTAAGTATTATGGAATATTTAGGCACTTGTGTTTCTTTTATTTAAATAGGGAGACTTGTAACCACCAAAACTCAAAAATCTCTCTTCTCTAAAAAACTATTGTTGCCTCTTCCAAGGGGCATATCTCTTTTTCCTACTTAAATACACTTGACACACCCACTTACACATATATTTTATATCTTCCCTATTCCCTTTCAAAATTTAATTCATTCCTTATTCTATAAAACTCAACTCGTTCATTCTCTAAAATTATCTATCTCTTTCTAAAAATACTACCCTTACCTGTTCTATCCTTGACAAGCTCCAAGTTCATAATAATGGATTCGCATTAAAAATATGGCATCATTATTTTTATGAAGTGTATATGGATATCTTTTTTGATAATAATAGCCTGCAATATGTGTTTAATAAAAAAGGTTTAACCTCTTGCAAAGAAGATGGTTTGAGATTCTCAAGGATTATTACATGAGTCTTCAATACCACCCAGGTAAACCTAAGGTGGCTATTGATGCTCTTAATAAGTTATCCATGGGGAGTCTGGCTCATGTGGATAAAAGAATGTGGGAGTTGGTTAAGGACATTCACTGTTTGGCTAACCTTGGAGTTTGCCTCTTAGACTTCTAGGATGATGGTGTGTTGGTGCAGGAAGTGGCGTGGTCATCTGTTGGTATAGAAATCAAGAAGAAACATATGTTAGATCCTATCTTGATGAGGATCAAGAGTGATGTGGGCGGGAATAAGGTGATGACCTTTGATATTATTAGTAATGGTATTTTATGGTATGAAGAGAGGTTATGTGTTCCTGATGTAGATAGTTTGCGAGAGAGGATCTTGGCTGAGGCACATGAGTTGTGCTATGTTGTTCATCCCAATTCAATAAAAATATATCATGACCTCAAAGAGTTGTGTTGGTTTTACAATATGAATAGGGATGTGGCTAACTTTATGGCAAAGTGTATGGTGTGCCAACAAGTGAAAGTTGAGAACATGAGGCCTGAAGGATTGTATCAAGAAATTGAGCTAACTAATGGAAGTAGGAAGTAACCAACATGGATTTTGTTACTAGTCTCCCCTGATCTCGATATTAATTTTATTTAGTTTAAGTCATTGTGGATAGGATGACATAGTTGGCTCACTTTTTTCCAGAGAGGGATGACTTCTCGACAGAGGATTATGCAAGGTTGAACTTCCAAGAGATTGTAAAGTTTCATAGGTCACCTATTTCTATCATCTCCAATCGTGGTGCACAGTTTTTATAATACTTTTGGCGATTATTTCAGAAAAGGTTAGGGACTAGAGTAAGTCTAAGCACTTTTTTTCACCCGTAGTCGAATGGACAAGCAGAGAGAACTATTTAAATATTAGAGGATATACTTTGAGCATACGTGATTGACTATGGTGGTATTTGGGTTGAGCACTTACCTCTTGTGGAGTTTTCTTACAATAATAGATATCACTCTAGGATTAGGATGACACTATTTGAAGCATTGTATGGTAGGAGGTATAGGTCTCCTATTATAAGGTGCGAGCTTGGTGAGGCGGATATGTTTGTCCTGCATTTGGTTCACCAAGTTATGGAGAAGGTGAAGGTGATTTGGGATGGGTTTAATGCTGCCCAAGGTCACCAAAAGTCCTATTAAGACATGAGGCAAAGGGACTTGGAGTTTAAGGCTAGAGATAGGGTGTTACTAAAGGTGTCTCCCATGAAGAGTGATACAATTTGGGACAAAGGGGAATCTAAATCCCCGAACTATGGGTCCTTATATAATTTTAAAGAGGGTTGATCATGTTGCCTATGAGTTGGAATTTTTGTCTAGTTTGAGATCTATTCACCCGATATTCTATGTATCTATGTTGAGAAAGTGTATTGGTGATCCATCGTAAATTGTGTCTATTAAAGATATTGGTATTTTGGATCCCTATCTTATAAAGAGATCCCAGTTGAGATCTTGAATCGTCAGATTCGTCTGTTTTGGACCAAGGATGTGGCCTCGGTAAAGGTTCTATGGAGAAACCACAAAGTGGAAAAGGCTACTTGGGGAGCTGAAGAGAACATGAAGTCCAAGTACCCATTCCTTTTTTCTGCTCCGAAAATTTATGCGGAAGGTATGTTTTCTTCATAACATCTTTATTTTCAAACTTTCTTAAAGGAAATATTAATTCCATTCAACTTTATTTTTAGACTTAGTTAAATGTCAGAATCAAGGTGTTAGGGTGTAAATCGTGCTTGTACTACCTTGTTCCATCATTCGAGGATGAATGATCCTAGTGGGATAAAATTAAAATACCTTGGGTTTTGATCCATGGAAATTTCTTAAGTTTTTAGCTCTCTATTGATCATACGACTCACTATACAAGTCATATGGTGAGGTTATGGGGTAGATGACCCATATTGTAGGATGTGCAGTGTTTGGTGGTTAAGTTTCTATTGTGGTTATGGTTTGGTGGTATGGGTCATATGGTTTGGTGATGGGTAGTTGGTTTGATCCTTTACTTAATCTGAACCTTAGTGACTTGACTAGCTCTGAGTACGACTAGCTCGCTATAAGCTGTAAAGATAGGGTACGAGTGGTATAGTAGAGTCGTATGTTGTCCAGTGTCAAACCACTTTGATGATGTCTTGGATACGACTTATAGGTACTACTCATATGTTATAGGTTTGAGTGGGGCAAGGGAAGTCATATGGTGGACAGTGTGTGGATGTCCAACCTTTTGTCCTAGGTACGAATGGATGGTACCACTCGTATGATGTGGGTACGAGTGAAGGGGTCCAACCTTACCTACCTAAGAGAATTTTTATAGTTTTATTTGGGAGTATTCTTTCCATTTCCTCTCTTATATTCTTTTGACCCCATGACTTAAAACATTCTTGGGACTACATTAACCTATGATTCTCAAATCAAATACTCTAAAATCTCTCTCAAGCTCTTAGTTCAATAAAAGGATAGGGTTTCTTCAAGGTGGTCAATAATGGCTTTCAAAGGTGGTTTATCTCTGTCTTCCTTGTTATCTAAGGCATGTTACTCCTCCCTTATTGTTAATTCAAACTAAAAGCATGTTTTACTTAATGGTTTTCATGACATTATTGTAGGTTTGTGTTGGTTGTGAATTATATGTTAGGGGTTTTGGTAACTAATGTTTGGATGGTGGTTTTTCATGTTCTATTTATGGTTTTTCATGTTATAATGTTGGTTTACACATGTAGTTTTATGGAAATGGTTAATTGGTTCTTGTTTTTGGTTTTGAAAACTATATGCCCTCAACATATTTGTTAAAAGACCAATGAGAATGTTTTTATCACATAGTTTGACTTTTATTGAAAACTTTGCATTGCATAAGATGGTAATGGAACCTAAATAAGTTTAAACTATTTTAAATGGATTGTAAAGGCCTTGGTGTCCTTGGCTTTGTTTAATTAGAATACTTATGGGGTACATAGGAATCCCCCAGGTGTTGGCTAATGACATTGGTTGCAAACTATAGTCGGTATGACAATACCACTTCATAATGCCTTGGTAGTTAACTTCTGGAATTGGTGGTTTAGTTATGTGATAAAGGTTTTAATGGGGCAATAATGGTGGGTTGTGATAGCTAACCGTGAAGGTTTAAATCCAATGGATGGATATTGGAGACTCATATTTGCCGATATGAGGGTTGGTCATAGCGACCATATACTTTTGGGGTACACAGGAATCCCCTAAGTTTATACTTGTATATATGTATCATAGAGGGCGAAGGGTACACGGGAATCCCAGGCCCCTATGATATCTATGGTTCATGCGGCTGCACGCACTGGGGCCGTTTAGGAAGTACACTGGACCCATATAGCCCGTGGATGGTTTTAGGATGGTCAAGCTACACAACCCAAGTAAAAGATTTAAATGCATACTAAACTCGGTTCCTTTTCCCAGCACAATATATGTATATATATAAATGTGATTGTATTTGGATATTTACTTTTGTTTTGAATAATGACATTACTTTATCCTTATTCCTGAGTACATGCTAGCGTTCACCCGCTAACCCATCTTCGGGCGTTGTATCCCCACGCAATGCAGGAACTGGCCATACTACTCCTCCTGCTCAGTGACTTGGATTCGAGGACAACATTTGTGTCAGACTGAATTGGTGAGCCTCTATACTTTGGAAAACTCTATTTCATGTTATGGATATATTTTCATACTTTTTGTTATTTATTAGACTTTGGTTTTGGCTACGGGCGGGGAAATGTCCTGATCAGATGTTCTTTATTTTCGGTTAGAGGATTTATGTGACTACTATGGGCATGGGCGATGTCGATATTGATGTCATCCTTGGAATTGGTAGTATTGGAGCTAACACCGGTTAGATGTTTGGTTGGATCTTTGGATGGCTATGATTATGGATTTTATTATTGTCTTTGATTATTTATTGTTCTATCTTGTTATATGTTTGGAATTCATCCGATATAGGGTGTTGGGCGGTTATGGTTGGGTATTGATGGTGGTCTTTAGTCTCGGTTGGACTTGAGGCACCCGACATGACTAGTCTCTAGTTTAGGTCATATTAGATTAGTATCAGAGCCCTAGGTTCATAGTCACTTAGGAGTCTACAAAGTCGTGTTGAGTAGATTCACCTTTAAGGGTGTGTAACACACTACACTCATAAAGAAGAAGATACAAGGAATTTAGGAATATTTCTCTTTTTTTGTTCTGTTCTCAAGCAATAGAGTCTGAATCCTGAACTATCCTATAATTCCTGTTTATTCACGTTTTAGATCATGCCTTCTCGATGATCTAAAGCTCATTGAAACTTATTTGTCCCAACTGAGGATAATGTTGATTAAACCCAATCTTCTTATAGGATCCATACCTGGTCTAGGGATCTAGTTCCTGATTATTTTGGAGTTCCACCAGTTCCATTCAGTCTTTTTCGAGCTCCTCAAGATGATATGACAAATGGTGAGTTTTGCCAGTCCATTCATATGTTGGCACAATTTTTAGCTTCTCAGTCTGGGTGTGGTGTTCTTATTACTCTATTTTTTGAGGCCATAAGGGTTGGCTAATTCATTAGGTTGAATCCTCTGACCATTACTAGTGTTAAGATTGAGGAGAATCCTCACGGTTTTTGCATGAGATGGAAAAGATCTTTCATGTTATGCATGCCATGAATGTGGATGGTTTCTTTCTACCAGCTAAAGGATATAGCGTACCAGTGGTACAAAGAATGGGATCAGGCAAGGGGTGATGATGTTGAGTCATCTCTGTTGGAGGATTTTCTAATATATTTCTTGATTGTTTCTTTCCTCAAGAGTAGAGGGAAATTAAGGCGGAAGAGTTTGTTAATATGAAGCAAATAAAGATGTCATTCAAGGTGTATGCCTTAAAGTTTCACCACTTGTCTCGATATGCTCCAGAGATGGTTTCTAGCATAAGGTCTAGAATGAGAAAGTTCACTTCTGGGTTGTCTAAAGAGTTGATATTGTAGAGTAAGGTTTCCTTGTTAATCAAGAAAATAGATATCTCCAGGTTAGTTGTATACATGTAATAGGTAGACAAAAAAAAGGAAGCAAACTGAGATAGGGGAGAAGCAGGGCAAGAAATTTAGGTTCTCTGAGTAGGGTGGTGGCAAACAACAGAGTGGCGTGAATGGTGGAAAGTATCCTAAGAAGAAGTGGGGCAATTTTGGTTCTTACTCTACGGCTAGTTCTCCCTGCCCAAAGCCGTCGGGTGATAGGCGTTTCTTGGTGGTGAAAACTTCAGGGTAGCTCTATCATATCCTCCCTGCAGGTTTTGTGGTAGACTGCATTGGGTTTTTTGTGAAAAAAGAGGGACTGGTGCTTCAATTATGGTCATCCAGGGCATATTCTTAGAAATTGTCCTGTTGGTAAGGTTTTTTTGGGGGATAACAAGGTTACAGTTGCTTCATCATCAGCTATAGAACCAATGGGTTCTCCATCTAATTCTAACATATATCAAAACCGTCCCTATGCTCTCAGTACCCGATAATAGTCTGAGGCATCACCTGAAGTCATGACTAGTACGTTGAAACTCTTTTTGCGTGATGTGTATTGTTTCTTTGATCTGGGGTCTACTCTCTCTTATGTGACCCCCTTTGTGGCTGTGTATTCTGGTTTTGGTCTCGAGTGTGTTTCAGACTATTTTTCTATTTCTACCATAATAGGTGACTCTGTGATTGCTAGAAGAGTTTATAGGGGGTGTGTGGTATCTTTTGTTAGCAAAGAAACATTGGTGGATCTGTTTGAATTAGATATGGTGGATTTTGATGTCATATTGGGGATGGATTGGTTGCACTCATGTTATACTTCTCTAGTCTGCCAGACCCGTAAGGTCATTTTTAAATTCCCAAATAAGTCGATTATTAAGTGGGAGGGTGGTTCCTTAGCTCCTAAGTAGAAGTTCATATCATATCTTAAAGCTCAGAGATTATTCTCCAACGGGTGTCTCTATCATCTAGTCCGGGTTAAAGAATATAACTTAGATGGTACTTCTTTGCAGAATTTTGGTATCCCTCCTGATAGGGAGATTGAGTTTGGGATTAATATTATTCCAAACAATCGTCTAATTTCTATTCCCCATTATAGAATGGCTCCAGCTGAGTTGAAGAAGCTTAAGAAGCAACTCAAGGATATTTTAGGGAAGGGCTTCATCCATCCTAGTGTGTCCTCATGGGGTGCACCAGTGTTATTCATGTGTAAGAAGGATGGTTCCCTTCGGATGCGCATTGATTACCGACAATAGAATAAGGTGACAGTAAAGAATAAGTATCCTCTTCCAAGGATAGATAATTTATTTGATCAGTTGCAGGGTGCTAAGTTCTTCTCAAAGATTAACCTTCGATCCGGGAATTATCAGTTAAAGATTAGGGAGGTGGATATCCCTAAGACGTCCTTCCAAACTAGGTATAGGCATTTTGAGTTCTTGGAGATATCGTTTAATTTGACCAATGCCCCTGTGGCATTTATGGATTTGATGAATAGGGTTTTCCATCAATTTCTGGATCTATTTGTTATTGTTTTTATAGATGACATTTTCGTGTACTTGAAGAGTGAGGTGGATCATGCGAATCATCTCTACATTGTATTACAGACCTTGAAGGAGTGACAGTTGTATTCCGAATTTTCAAAATGTGAATTCTGGTTGAACGTTGTTACTTTTTTGGGTCATATCATTTCTAGTGAAGGGATCATGGTGGATTTGTAAAAATTGGCAGTGGTGAAGAAGTGGCCTAAACCCACAACTCTAACCAATATTTGGAGTTTCTTGGGTTTATCTGGTCACTAAAGGAGGTTTGTGAAGAGTTTTTCAACTATAACTGCCCCGTTAGCTAAGTTGACTTAGAAAAACGTAAAGTTCTTATGGTCTGATGCTTATAAGGGGAGTTTCGAGAAGCTGAAGGATAAGCTAACTTCAACTCTAATTTTTACCTTGCCTAAAGGCACCGATGGATTTGTAGTATACTATGATGCATCCCATGTAGGACTTGGTTGCGTCCTGATACAGTATGGCAAGGTGATAGCTTCTGCCTCTAGACAATTGAAGGTGTATGAGAAGAATTACCCAACTCATGACTTGGAATTGCTATCTGTGGTATTCGTGTTGAAAATCTGGCACCACTATCTGTATGGAGTGCATGTGGATATCTTTTTTAATCATAAGATCCTGCGTTATGTGTTTACTCAGAAAGAGCTTAACCTCAGGCAAAGGAGATGGCTTAAACTTCTCAAGGATTATGACATAAGTCCTCACTACCACCCAGGTAAAGCTAAGGTGGCTGATGATGCTCTTAGCAGGTTATCCAAGGGGAGTCTAGATTATATGGATAAAAAAAAGCAGGAGTTGGTGAAGGACATTCACCATTTAGCTAACCTTGGAATTCGAGGATGGTGATATGTTGATGTACAAAGTGGCGCGGTTGTCTCTTAGTGTTAAAATCAAGAAGAAGTAGATGTTAGATTCTGTCTTGATGAGGATCAAGGGTGATATAGGTGGGAAGAAGGTGATGACCTTTGAGATTGGTGATGATGGTACTTTATGGTAGCAAGGGGGTTATATGTTCCTGATGTATTTGCGAAAGAGGATCTTGGCTGAGGCACATAATTCATGCGATGTTGTTCATCTTGGTTCGACAAAAATGTATCATAACCTCAAGGAGTTGTATTGGTTGAACAATATGATGAAAGATGTGGATAATTTCCTAGACAAGTGCATAGTGTGCCTATATGTGAACACAGAACACATGAGGTCCAGAGGATTGTATCAGGAAATTGAGTTCCCTGAATAGAAGTAGGAAGTAATCAACATGGATTTTGTTATCGGTCTTCCTTGATCTCGAAATTAATTTGATTTGTATTGGGTCATCGTGGATAGGATGACAAAGTCATTTTGCTTTTTGTCAGTGAGGACTAACTTCTTGGCTGAGGATTATGCAAGGTTGTACCTCTAAGAGATTGTAAAGTTGCATAGGGTACCTGTTTCTATTATCTCCAATCGTGGTACGTAGTTTTCATCTCAATTTTTGCGATCATTTCAGAAAGGGTTGGGGACTATAGTAAGTTTGAGTAGTGGACTAGGGTAAGTCTGAGCATTGCTTTTCACCCGCAGTTGGATGGACAAGCAGAGAAAACTATTCAGACGTTAGAGGATACACTATGAGCATATGTGATTGACTGTAGTGTTAGTTGGGTTGAGCACTTACCTCTTGTAGTGTTTTCTAACAACAATAGCTACCACTCTAGCATTGGGATGGCTCCATTTAAAGCGTTGCATAGTAGGAGGTTTATGTCTCTTATTGGATAGTTCTAGCTTGGTAAAAAGGTTATGTTTGTCCCAAATTTGGTTCACCAAGGTATGGAAAAGATGAAGGCGATTCGGGATAGTCTTAAGGCTTCCCAAAGTCGCCAAAATTCCTATATAGATGTGAGGCAAAGGGACTTAGAGTTTGAGGTTGGAGATAGGATGTTCCTGAAGTTATCTCCCATGAAGGGAGTGATGTAGTTTGGGAAAAAGGGGAAGCTCAGTCCCCAATATGTGGGTCCTTATGTAATTTTAAGGAGGGTTGGTAATATTGACTATGAGTAGGAATTGACTTCTAGTTTGATCTCCATTCACCTGATATTCTATGTCTTTATGTTGAGAATGTGTATTGGTGATCCATCGCAAATTGAGCCTATCAAGGATATTGGTATTTTGGATTCTCTGTCTTATGAAGAGATCCTGGTTGAGATCTTGGATCGTTAGGTTCGTCGGTTATGGACCAAGAATGTGGCCTCGGTAAAGTTTCAATAGAGAAATCACATGGTGGAAGAGGCTACATGGAAAGATGAAGAGGACATAAAGTTCAAGTACCCATTTTTGGTTTTTGCTCTAAAAATCTGTGTGGAAGGTATGTGTTCTTCATAACGTCTTTGTTTTCAAACTTTGTTAAAAAAATATTAATTCCTTGCGTCTTTGTTTTCTAACTTAGTTAAAGGCCAGAATTGAGGTGTTGGTGTGTAAATCGTGCTTGTACTACCTTGTTCTACCATTCGAGGACGAATGATCTAAGTGGGGGAGAAATGAAACACCCTAGGTTTAGACCTTGGAAATTTCTTGAGTTTTAGCTCTCTGTTGATCATACGACTCACCATACGAGTCGTATGGTGAGGGTACGAGTCAGGTGACCCAACTTGTAGGATGTCAAGTGTTTGGTGGTCAAGTTTATGTTGTGGTTACAATTTTGTGGTATAAGTCGTACGGTTTGGTGATGGGGCGTTTGGTTGATCCTTCACATAATCTCAAATTAAGTGACTTGACTTGGATTTGAGTACAAGTGGTTCACTATGAGCCGTGAGGATAGGGTACAAGTGGTATAGTGGAGTCATACATTTTCCAATGTCCAACCCATTTGATTCTCTCTTAAATACGACTTATGGGTACTACTCGTATGTTATGGGTACGAGTGAGGCATGAGGAGTTGTATTGTGGACAGTGTGTGAATGGATAACCTTCTATTCTGGGTACGACTGGATGGTACCACTCGTATGATGTGGGTATGAGTGGAGGGGTACAACTGTACCCACCCTCGGGAATTTTTACAATTTAATTTGGGGGTATTCTGTACATTTCCCCTCTTAAATTCTTTTGATGCCATGACTTAAAACACTCTTGGGACTACATTAACCTACTATTCTCAAATCAAACACTCTAAAATCTCTCTCAAACTCCAAGTATAAGAAAAGACTAGGGTTTCTTCAAGGTGGTCAATTAAGACTTTCAATGGTGGTTTTTCTCCGTCCTCCTTATTATCTAAGTCCTGTTAATCCTCCTTCATTGTTAGTTCAAACTGAAAGCATGTTATACTTAATGGTTTTCAAGACATTATTGTGGGGTTGTGTTGGTTTTGAAATATATGTTTGGGGGGGGGGGGGTTGTTACTAATGGTTAATGATGTTTTTCTATGTTTTATTTATGGTTTTTCATGTTATAATATTGGTTTGAACATGTGATTGCATGGGAATGGTTAATTGGTTCTTGGTTTTTGGTTTTGAAAACTATATGCCCTCAACATGTTTGTTAAAAAGCCAATGAGAATCTTTTTGTCACATAATTTAACTTTTATTGAAAATTTTGCATTGCATAAGATGGTAGTGGAACCTAAATTGGTTTAAATTGTTTTAAATGGATTGGAATGGCCTCGGTCTCCATAGATTGGTTTAATTATAATAATTTTGGGGTACAAAGGAATCCCTTAGGTGTTGGCTAATGACATTTATTGCAAGCTATAGTCGGTATGACGATACAACTTCATAATGCCTTGATAGTTAACTTCTGGAATCGGTGGTTTGGTTGTGTGCTAAATATTTTAATTGGGAAATAAAATAGCGGGTTGTGATAGCTAAC
Source organism: Capsicum pubescens (assembly GCA_030864215.1). Taxonomy (NCBI): domain Eukaryota; kingdom Viridiplantae; phylum Streptophyta; class Magnoliopsida; order Solanales; family Solanaceae; genus Capsicum; species Capsicum pubescens. The sequence goes on from CM061544.1 coordinate 113,965,100, forward strand.
TGTGAAGGTGTGAGTCCAATGAACGGACACTAGAAACTCATGTTTGCTGACATGAGGGATGGTCATGGTGGCCATATACTTGTGGGGTACACAGGAATCCCCTAAGTTTATACTTGTATATATGTATCATAGAGGACGAAGGGTACACGGGAATCCCAGGCCCCTATGATATCTCCGGTTCGTGCGGCTACACGCGCTGGGGCTATTTAGGGGGTAACACTGGACCCATATAACCCATGGGTGGTCTTAGGACGGTCAAGCTACACAACCCAAGTAAAAAATTTAAATGCATACTAAACTCGGTTTCCTTTCTCGGCACAATATATGTATATATATGTATAAATGTGATTGCATTTGTAATTTACTTTGGTTTTGAATAATGACATTACTTTATCCTTATTCCTGAGTACATGCTAGCGTTCACCCGCTAACCCGTCTTCGGGTGTTGTATCCCCATGTGATGCAGGAACCGCCCATACTACTACTCCTGCTCAGTGACTTGGATTTGGGGATGGTATTTGTGTCAGACTGAAAAGGTGAGCTTCCATACTCCGAAAGACTCTATTTCATGTTATGGATATCGTTTTATACTTTTGGTTAGTTCTTGGACATTGATTTTTGCTATGGTCGGGGGCATGTCCCGACCAGATGTTCTTTGTCTAGATTAGATGCTTTGTGTGACTACTTTGGGTATGGACGGTGTCGGTATTGGTGTCAACCTTGGCATTGGTTTTGATATTGCAGCTTACACCAGTTAGATATTTGGTTGGATGTTTGATTGTTATGATTATGAATTTTATTATTGTCTTTGATTATTTATCGTTATATCTTATTATATTTTTTAAATTCATCCGACATAGGATGTTGGGAGGTTATGGCTGGGTAGAGGGGTTGGTCTTCGATCCTGGTTGGACTTGAGGCACCCGACATGACTAGGCCCTGGTTCGGGTCATGTTAATAAAAGATTGAGGACATGAAGGACTCTTTGAAGAGTTATTGTTAAATAAAGGAAGTGACACTGATAAGTCACTCATGCACTTACAAAGATAGCAACCATCGACAAATTATCTCTGCAGTTTCAAAGCTTGAAGGAGTCACAGTTGAACCTGTTCCTATTACTTAGAGTTAAGGAGTCTTAGACTCTATGTATTAGGTTTGTTCTTGAGTTGTACTGTTTATCTATTTCTAGTCTCAGTGAAATATAAACTGAGTTAGGATTATTGTCTTCAAGTTGGGAAACTCGAAGACTTGGGAACACTCACCTTGGGAAGGTTTGTGTTTTGTAAAAATAGGGAATAGAAGTTTATAATTCCTAGTTTACAAGAGTCTTGTAATTTGTTGATTGTTGAAGCTTAAATGATTTAGTGGAGTTGGGGTTAAATCTTATAGAGGTACAGGTCGTGGATTTTTACACCTCTCTTTGAGCCAGGTGTTTTTCACGTGAAAATTCACTATGTTATTTACTTACTGTTTTAGCTAGTTTGAAACATACTAGTCAACCTATTTCATCGATAAGCAGCAGATAGGCTAAAATAAGTTAATCAGTAGGGTACGTACTCTAACAGTAATAACGCGGGGCTTCTTCTGATTCTAATCCCACAAATGCTTTTGGGGAATACATTATATCCAACATGTTTGAGATTTTCTAATAAGTGTTTGGGAAAATTATTCGCAAAGAAAAGAGGAGCTAAGTATTTGTTGAAGCGTTCAAAAGAAATAGGACGTCTTCATTTGCTTCCTATCCAACATTCAAGATTATTAGTGGTTACGGTGTTCGGTTTCATCTTGCTGCAGTTCATTTTATTTTGTGTTTTGGAATGGAAATCTTCTGCTCTCAATGGACCAAATAGTTACCAAATATTTGTTGGATCATTGTTTCAAGTTGTGAATGCAAGACACACAGGTGAAACTATTGTTGATATCTCCACTGTTGCCCCAGCAATTTTGGTGGTGTTCATAGTAATGATGTAAGCTCATCCATTCTCTTTAATGCTGACACTCTTCTTCTTTTTTCTATTATATTTTCAGTAAGTAGTAGTAATTCGCATGACACAGTTTGACTAACACATTTGCGTGGTTATAAAAGCATGTCATTATAAGCCAAATTCAAAGTTAAAATTAAATTATTTGTTTGTTTTAAACAGTGAGATAAGAATCCAGTATCCTCTCAAACTAGAGTCATAGTTACACACTCCAACTTCACATGAGTCCTATTACCTCTAAATTCAATTTTAGCGTATTTTTGTCACTCTTTTCTACTGACATGGCACCTTTATTAGATAAAAATGAAATCCCCGTCAAAGATGTCACGCCAACTAAATATGTGCCATATCAGTTAAAAAAAGTGACACTCTTATGAAGTTGGAGTATATCGTAGAAAATTTGATCATTGTTCAAAAGATACTAGAAGCTTTACTCATAAAGAAATAGTTACAGAAATTGAAACGAAGGAAGTGCATTTTTTTATTTTATATGACCAAATATTTTGTATTCTACTCCTGGCCCTTCATGAGTTTTGGCCTGCTTTGATTTGTCTCTCCGCTATATGTACCTGCTTCTTGATCACTCCTCGATCTCTCTTTTTTTTTTTAAAGTTTCCTTTTTTTAAGAAAAAAACATTAAATTCACGCATTGGTTTTAGAATTATACAAACGAAATTAGGTATAATACACTTTAACCCAAAAATAAGGTATAATACACTAATAAAAATCTTTATAGCTAGTTGGATGAGTAATTGAATTTTAATCTTTGTTGATGATGATTTGATTCTCTATCTTGTAATCAGCTTCCTCATTCCCTTCCCTACTGTCTGTCAGGTTTTCTCAAATTAAATTTAAAAAGAAGTAGTGTTACGTTGTCCCCTATTAATTGTGTGTAATGTGTCATGATTTTCCCAAGAGTATAATATCCTAGGTAATCTCGAAAACTCTTACAACGCAGCCTAATACACGATCAACCAATAAATTTCTTCCTTGAAGAAATAGATCTCATTTCACTCGGACAACTTAAACAAACAAGAAATATTAGTTAAAACAACGACCTGAATGGTAGACAACTAGTTCAAGCTTCAAAGGCTAGGCTTATATTAAATATTCGTTCCGTCAAAATATATAGATATATATATATATATATATATATATATATATATATATATATATATATATATATATTCCTTTCGTCTCAAAATTAAATACTTGTAGTTCTTGGTAATAATATTAATATCAAAATACTTGTCATTTAAAAAACCATGATAAAGATAAGTACACCAGTTTTTGCTCATTTACACTTAATCTATTATTAGATTACGGGTTATGGATCGCCCATGTGGCCCGACTCGACCCGGCCCGACTCAGTCTTTATTGTTTTAATTATCTGATATATGGAAGATAAGCAGGGAGCATTTAAGTTTTAAAAAATAAGGGGAAACAGTTACTGAGTAACTGTTTATCCACCCACATACTCCTGTACATATACGCTTCTTCCTCTGAAAAAGGATACGGATGAGAAAAAACAAAATAAGACAGTAACTAAGAACATCAACAAAATTCCAAAAGGAGGCTTTTAGTTTGTGAATCGATACTCCGTTTCCTAGAGAAACGAACTGGACTTGGGGCAGATCCTTTCGGAAGCAAAATCAATTTCCGCTGTAAATTTAAGGTACACACTGATTTATATTTTGCTCCGAATTTTCTATCAATGGCAACAGAGACAGGATTAAAAAGCCTCAATCTCGATCAAATATAATTGATTCATGTTCTTATAAAAAAATATATTGAATTGAATATTGCTTTACCTGTTGGAATAAATCACGGATAAAGATCGAAATCTTAAATCCAACTTGAATCAACTAAATTACCTTCTGTTCTGGAATAAGATTAGAAAGTCATAAGATCAAATCTGAAATTTAATTTTATCATTTTTTTTCTTCTTCGGATGAATCCAACATAAATATATAGATTATATTAAAAAGGGGGGAACAGAATTGGTGTTGAAAAAAAGGGGTCGTGTGTGGTGATGGTATAGGCACTTGTGCGTGTGCACAATTTGCCGGTGAAAAAGTAACGTGTAAGTTGGTATATGTGAGTGTTGTGCAAGTTGAGAAAACAAGTGTTGTGCACTTAATTATATAAATAAAAAATAGAAAAAGGTGACTTGTAACCTGCTGATCCTTATTATTTTTAGTGTTTATGAAAATAGATAAAGTGTTGTGCATTGCATTTTTGTCACTTAATTGAATAAAAAAAATTGTAATAATTTACATATAATTTCTTTTGGGATTTCTGTTTTCTTTTTTTTGGTAATTAACATGAAAATATCTTATAAAGGTGGCATAGTGAATCCTTTTATAATTTTAAATAAAAAAGTGGTTTAATTAGACTTGATTTTTTTTTGCCTTAATTAGTCCATAATAATTTTAACAGATTTTATTTTCTTTGTTGAATTGTGACATAAGTTTCACATTGAGTGGTGAAACCATTCTTTTTGTTTCTTGGTTCCTATTTCAGAAATGGCTAAATGGAGACAAACTCGAATCACTCCAAGTGGGAGTTCTGGATGTCGAGCAAAGAGACAAAGTGGAAGAGCACGTCATCGAAGGACATGTTTTTGAGGTTGTGAGATCATACGAAATGGTGTCCCTAGGGTGACTCAGAATCTGTTACAGAATGAAAGGGCTATACGAAGGGAAAGAGAAAAGAAATTGAAAGAGTTCAAGTGTTTTAAGATGTCACCTAACATTAGTGTTTCTAGTTTTATACATCTGTTTGAAATGAAATATGTAGAACTAAAAAACTATGTAGAAATCTCGGATTGGGAAGCATTAGCTATTTTAACAAATTATCTCCATGATCCTTGGGGCGAGAGATTAATTGATATTTACCACGAGATTTGACCTAGTGAGCCTTTTTGGGTGTACATAAGTCGTCTAGAATATTTGTGAAATGACTTTTATTTTTAGATTGACTTGTAAAATGAAGTTATTTATTAACTTTATATTATATCTATTAAATTATTTATCTCTTTTTACGTGAATGTTGTTCATTTATTTTAGTTCAAAATGACTTAATTGAAAGCTATCATCCTAATACATATTAAGAAATTAATTTCTAATTTTGGTCAAGTGTTTAGTTCGTATATGATGATTGAATTCCTAAGTGTCCTTTTGATTTTACACTAAACATGAAATCTTTAGGTGAAATGATTTGCTTAAATGTGTAATTTGCATGAATAATTGATAACATACTTGCGTAATTGTCTCTTAATAATAGACATGGCATCAAAAAGCATAATTGCTGACTTGAACAAAGAAGAAAAACTAAATGGAGACAACTACAATATTTGGAGTCATAAGATGTGGTATGTACTGGAAGAGGTATTAACCATGTCTTAAATCTACCAGAAGAGGTCAATACAACACAGAAAAGAACTTGAATCTTATAAGGCTTGGAAAAAGGCCGATTCCATTGCACGCGGAATCATTGTAAGTTCTGTGGTTGATGACCTCATACATGAGTGTGAGGAATTTCATATTGCCACTGCCATTTGGGCACACTTTCAAGGAATATATGGGGGTACTTTTGTTACCCGCATTAGACACTTACAAGAAGCGTCATGATCAGAACATCAAACAACACCTTAGGGTAATGTCGAATATGATAGCTCAACTCAAAAGTGTTGGTCATGTTCTCTCGAATGAGAAGAAGGTTCAAGCAGTGATTCGATCTCTTCCCAATAGTTGGGAACGCTTGAAGGTCAATTTAACCCACAATGATAGTGTCAAAACCTTTTCTGATATTGCACATCACGTTGAACTTGAAGATGAGCATCTCGGTGCTGCTAAAGCTACTTCTAATGCCTTTGTGGTAGAATCAAGTGGTAAGAAATCTTCAGGATTCAAGTGTAAGAAGAAGTGAAAAAAGAACGGGAAGGGTAAAGATACCGAAGGAGGACCCTCTAAGAAAAAGAACAAGCCAAATTCTAAGAAGGAAAAAGTTTTTCCAAGAAAAAAGAAAAGAGCAAGATGAAGTGCTATAATTGCAAAAATCTAGGGCATTTTTCTCGTGAATGTCCTGAGTAGAAAAATGTAGCATTTCTAAATGCAACTCTTAGTACTACATATATTTCTAGCACTGTTTTATTAACAGAATCTTATCCTATGTGGATTGTAGACTCAAGAGCCACCGACTATATTAGTCGAGATCGAGAAGCGTTTGTGGTGTTCCATTGAGTTTTACCTGGATCAAGGTGGATCTATATAGGAAATAATGCAAGACTTGAAGTCAAAGGGATTGATATTTTCAAAGAAGATTTGTGTGGAGGCCGGTCTTTAATGTAGCATGACGTCCTATATGCTCCGGAAATTCGACGAAACTTAGTGTCTGTTTTTGTTCTTTTAGATGTTGGTTTTCATTTGTTCTTTAGTTGTAATTGTGTAAGAACTACTCTACATAATATTTTTTATGGTTTTGGACATCGTTATGATCGTTTTCTTGTTTTAGATTGTAATCCTTCAACTTATGACTATTATGTTGACTGTTGTGTAATGTCATGTTATTCTAGTAATAATGAAGTTGAATTACTTACATGGCATGCTAGATTGGGTCATACAAGGCAAGATCGAATGAATAGATTGACAAAGAAAGGAAATCTAGGTTCTTTCTCTAAAATTGAAATGCCAACTTATGAAAATTGTCTTGCCGAAAAGATTACACGTAAATCATTTGGGAAAACCAAAAGAGCCGAATTCTCATTGCAATTAATTCATTCTGATATCTGTGGTCCAATGAATGTGAGGGAAAGGACTGGTACTTCATATTTCATTACATTTATTGACGATTTCATGCACTTTAGTTATGTCTATTTATATCTCATTAATCAGAAACACTTGAATACTTAAAAAGATATATGAATGAAGTTGAGAATCAATTAGACAAAAGTATAAAGGCATTAAGAACCGATAGAGATAGTGAATATTTGTCAAAATAGTTTGAAGAACTGTGTATTGAAAAAGGCATTATCAGACAATTGACTACTACTTATACACCTCAACAAAATGGTGTAGCCGAAAGAAGGAATAAAACATTGATGGATATGACAAGGTCCATGATGGCACAGGCAAATTTACCAATCTCTTTCTGGGGTGATGCATTTTTGACTGCGGCCTACATATTGAACAAAGTTCCTTCTAAATTAGTATCTTCTACTCCTTATAAACTATGGACTGGTAATAAACTAAACTTTAATGATCTACGACCTTGGGGTTGTGCTGCATATGTTAAAGACCGTTTTGGTAAGTTTGGAAAATTAAGTCCAAAAGAAAAGAAATGTATCTTTATTTGATACTCAAAACACTCCAAAGGGTATGTGTTCATTGGTGAATTGGAAGATGGAAGTACTACTGAGATTGAATCATGAGATATCACATTCCTAGAAAATGATTTTTTCAAAAAGGGTAAATTAAAAGAAAATGAGCCTCTTTACAAAATGTTGAATTCAGTTGATCAAATAATGTTGTCGTACATGCTTGATAATTCAATAGATCAAGAAATGATTCTTGGTCCAAGATGGAGTTGTGAATCCCACAATCCTATTGAGGAATATGAACTTCCATTACGTAAAAGTACCAGAAAAGGTGTACCTAAATGATCTTATGAGATTAAGGATTATATTTTCTTAGTATCTCCCACAAAATTGGATGAGCCTAATTTTGTGACTGAGGCTTTATCGAGTCCTAAAAAATATGAATGGATAAATGCGATGAAACAAGAATTAGAGTCTATGAAAACCAATAAATTCTGGGATCTAGTTGAACTTCCTTCTGGCATAAAAATATTAGGAAAAAATGGATTCTCAAAGTTAAACGTAAATTAGATGGGCTAATTGAAAGACACAAAGCAAGATTGGTGGCAAAAGGTTTTACTCGAGAAGTTGGAATAGATTATGAGGAAACTTTTTCACTAGTTATGAAATTTACTTCAATTCACTTGCTTTTGGATATAGTTGCACGTTCAGATTTAGAATTACACCAAATGAACATGAAGACCGTCTTTCTCAATGGAGAAATAAAAGAGGAAATCTACATGGAACGACCTGTAGGTTTTATTGTTAAAGGCCAAGAAAAGAAGGTTTGTAAATTAAACAGATCAATATATAGCCTTAAGCAGTCTTCAAGGCAGTGGTACCTGAGATTTCATAAGGAAGTGATTTCATTTTATTTTACCATGATCGATGAAGACTATTGCATCTATGTGAAAAAGTCCAATGAAATGTTTTTGATTCGTTTGCTTTACGTGGATGATATTTTATTAGCTGAAAATAATTTAGATTTTATAAAAACTGTTAAGTCATGGCTTTCAAAGTCATTTGACATGAAAGATATGGGTGAAGCAGACAATATATTGGGTGTTCAAATCCAAAAAGACCGTTTCAAGAAAATTTTGAGTCTATCTCATGAAACATACATAATGAAAAATTTGGAACGTTTTAGAATGAATAGTTATAAATCCATGGATACTCCTATAGCAAGAGGTGAAACTTTAAGCCTTAAAATGTGTCCAAAGATTGAAAAAGAAAAAGAAGGCATGTCTCGAGTACCATTTTCCAGTGCAGTTGGGAGCTTGATGTACGTTCTGATGTGTACTCATCTAGACATTTGTTATGTCGTAGGTCTGGTTAGCAGATATCAATCCACTCCTAGAAGAGATCTTGAAAAGTAGTAAAGAGAATTTTTGATACCTGAAGGGAACTGCTGATTATTCACTATGATACAGTGGATACGATTTATCCATAAGAGGTTATACAAATGCAAATTGGGCTGGTGACCGGTATGATAGAAAATCAACTTCCGGTTATGCCTTCTTGCTAAATGATGGTGCAATTTCATGGAAAAGGAAGAAACAAACTTGTACAGCCTTGTCAACTATAGAATCCAAATTTTTGGCTTGTGCATCTGCAGTACAAGAAGCTGTTTGGTTGAAAAGATTTTTGAACATTTGAACATCGCAAGGAATTCTAAAGGTCCTATGATTTTATATTGTGACAGTCAAGCGTCTATCGCATATACGAAGGATCCTAAATATCACAGCAAAACCAAGAACATTAATTTTAAGTATAACTTTATAAGAGACATAGTAGCAAGTGGAGAAATAAATTTATGGTACATTCCTACACGAGAAATGATAGTTGATCCCTTTACTAAGGAGATATCTAGAGACTTGTTTGAGAAACATGTTATGGATCTAAAATTACGTAGGGTATGGTTATGTTTATGTATTGTAGATGACTGGATTGTAATTGTCATCAATATAAGAATCTTGAATTTATGTTCAATCTCATATGCATGCGAAAATGTGTTTTATTAATATAGTGTATCGAACAAGTCGCAAGATTGTCTCTCTCATATGAGCAATCGCCTCTTACGTCGAGGAACGTGAATAGAAAAGTTCCACCATAAGATAATGACTTGTTTTTGTAAAGCCATATGTGAGTTTCTCTAAGAATATTAATTTGAGGATTATTAAAGAAAGAAACTCTGGTTAGACATTTAGAAGTGTATAGACCCATATCTGTACGATGTTGAGTGGCTAAAAGAATATGACACACATACCAATATAAGGTGAGAACATCGTACCACATATTTCATACCACGTGTGCTTAGAGACCAATGGGTTAATGGAAGAATGAATCCCTGTTTCTTCATTGTGAGAGACCCTCAAAGTTTTATTAACTTATCGTTGAAGTACCCTTAGACCTTTAATTGTTTCTTGAAGTTTTGGTCAATGTTGCTAATTTAGCATGTTACTAATAGCTATGAGAGATTTGACAATGCGGTGCATGTCTAAGAAAGCATTTGACATAGAACGGATAGATTCGAGTAGAAAGAGAAGACGATTAAAATAAATATTTTAACTTATTTACACAAGCCGGCTATTACACAAGCCATATAAGAGTCAAGTGTAATTATGTATATAAAGTTAGGCATGAACTTGAGTTCACCTCTTTAAGAAGATGAGGGATCGGATAAGTAACTACTGAAGTAGTGAATGATGTCTGAGGTATTGTGAGTATTATTATCCTCATATTAGTAGAGAATTCTTTCCACAAGTGATTGGATTCCTAAATGTAGCTTATAAAACCTTAAAGGTAAAGCTCGTGATGCTCACAAGTCGCATGAACTATTTGTTGTATGAATTGGTGATTTGTTAATGTCGAACTAGTGCGGGTCTAGTCCACCATGTGCAAAGTGGGAGATATTAGATTACGGGTCATGGGTCACCCATATGGACCGACCCGACCTAACCCGACCCAGTCTTTATTGTTTTAATTATCTGATATATGGAAGATAAGTAGGGAGAATTTAAATTTTAAAAAATAAGGGGAAATAGTTACTAAGTAACTGTTTATCCACCCACAAACTCCTACACATATACGCTTCTTCTTCTGAAAAAGAATATGGATGAGGAAAAAAATATGATAGTAACTAAGAATATCAACAAAAATCCAAAAGGAGGATTTTAGTTTGTGAATCGATACTCCGTTTCCTAGAGAAACAAAGTGGACTTAGGACAGATCCTTTCGGAAGAAAAATCAATTTTCGCTATAAATTTAAGGTACACACTGATTTATGTTTTGCTCCGAATTTGCTATCATCTATAATAATTACAACATATAAGAGGGGGTACATTTATGGAGGTTATAAAGTGTCAAGCTTTAGTTAAATAATTAATAATACGAAAGGAACTGCCAATATGCATATGTATTCAATCATCATCGGGAGTATTATTTTATACACTGTACTAGTGAAATTATCCGTGCTTCGCACGGTAAATTAAAAAAAATAAAAAAAAAATATATTTCACTGATTACATATAAAAATATTAATTCTATAAATTGTTAGTTTCTTATATTAATGAAATTGTAGGTAGTATTTATACTTATAAGATCAGAAAAATAATGTAGATCTCTGTCTTTATCTGAAATCATGATATGGTCTTTTATTTTTTTCTCAATTTGTACAATCAAAATACTTTACATCTTTTGAAGTAAGCCTCTCATATGTACATAGTTGAATTAAAATAATCAACATGTGTTGAGGTGTACTGATGCGACTATTCTACTCTTAACCATAGGTCTGGAGTTCGAGTCCTGCATATAAAAAAAATCTTGTTGATAGCGTCGCCCCTAAAACGAGTACCTGACATCGGGTGAGAATAAAAAAAATTAAAAATAATTAGAGTGTATGAGTGGTGAAGTTAATAGAATAAGAGATTATATTTAGAGATGTCAATTTAAAATATTATTTTTTATTTCAATTTTCTTTATCTCTTGTTTGAGTACTTATCTTCCCTACAAATATCATTTCTTTAAAAAAAAATTAAATTTTTATGTCTTGTTTTTATTATTACATTTGTTTATATATTTTAAATAAATTTTTACCTAGAACGGGTACCCGATACCGGGTGAGAGCAAACAAAAATAAAAATAATTAGAGTGTATGAATGGTGAAATAAATAAAATAAGAGGTTATATTTCGAAATAATAATTTAAATATCAAATTTAAAATATTGTTTTCTTATTTCAATTTCCTTTATCTCTTGTTTGAGTACTTATCTTCCATACAAATATCATTTATCTTATTTTTTTTAAATAAATTATATGTCATGTTTTTATTATTACATTTGTTTATATATTTTATATAATTTTTTCAGAAACTATGAAAATGAAACAAACAAGAGTTATGAATAATATTTAAAAATAGAAGTTATAAAGAATTCAAATAGCTTTAATGTAACTATGTCAAAATGAGGCAAAAAATTAAAAATAAAATCGAAACTATACAAATAGTACTTAAACAAAGAAAAATAGATTATACTAACAATCAAAAATTATCATCTCATGAAATTTAACAAATATTGTAAGCAATTGATTATTAATTTAGTGTCTACCGCAAGCTAAATTTTTTATCAATCACATTGAAATAATACAATTAAAATATCAATACTATTAAAATTACTTCATGTCGTGAAGATTTTCTTGATTATACTTATTTTGCAGAAGAATATGAATACATACAAAAAATGTAAAAATTAAGAAAGCATGACCAAGTATATAAAAATGAATAAAAAAAATTGCGAATGAATTATTTCTTGTCTTCCAATACTCCTTTTGCCTTATATATTATAAGTCACAAGGTAAAGTGATAGAGAAGAGAAAGAATGAGAGTCTTCATGAAATAAAATATGAGTTTATATAGCAAAATAGAGGAAAGTCATGAGACTTTCAAATTAAAATTTGGGTGTTATAAACATAAAAATTATGGGAGTTACAAATATTATGAGTTATGAGTAATTACTTCTTATAAATACATTAAATATTAAACAAAAAATTAAAGTATTAGAAGATATTATTGGAAATCCTACATTTTACTTTTTTCTCAATATTATTTACTCTATCTAAGGAGCATTTGTATGAAATAAGAATAATGCAGAATATGTCACAAATAAGCACAAACTAAAATAAATAGAGTGATGCCATTTAAACGAATAATTATACCTTTCAATTCTCCATTACTATATATAATAATTATACATTTGTTATAAATATACCATATATAGTGAATGTCTACTTTACCATATATAGTGAATACCTACTTTACCATATTGTGTATGTCTATTTATGAAAAAGTTACAAACCCCAAGGTTAGTTTTTTCCTATAAATAAAGGGGTTTTCCTTCATTGTAATTCATCCCTCAAGAGAAGAAATAAGAATTACTCTCTCTATTCTCTCTTTTTCTTCTTTGTTCTTTAGTTATTTCATAAAATGCATGAGACTCTGCCAAACAAGGTAAAGGTAATTTCAAGGTTAGTAATTCCATATATTATCTTTCTTTTGCTACTAATAATATAATTATTGTTGAATTTGAGGAAAAAAATAATTGGTTTGGAACTATTTATGTTTTAAATTGATTTCTCAAGAATAATATTATCAAAAGAGATGATAATATATTGGGTTTAAGTCTCATTGATTTATGCCTAAGACGCCTTTATATGGGTAAGATGTTGAGTTTGAATCTCAATGCACCATATTGATGATATGATGATGGCTAAGGCAAAATAATGTAATTTTAATGAAAAGTCATGAAATATATCCCATTAAATATGCTTCATTCCATGAAGTGAATGTGGTAGCAATATATGATAAGTCTGAAATATGACAACTTACTTCATTCTTGAAGTGTACGTGATAGTAGTGCATAATATGTCTGAAAGAAGACAAGCGATTGAATGCACGAATATACGCGTGGAGGGACAATATGATAATGATCATCAAAAGTGATAAATTTTTACACGCATATTATGATCATAAGATATGTTAGAGAAAAATTCTCTACATTATATGTATGCCTCGATTTGCTCCTGAAGTAGCAATATCATAAAAGAGGTTATAAGCTATCAAAATTTGATAGACTTAATGCACAATTATATTCCATTCCCGGGAAATGAGAATTTTTATTGTTTCAATACAAACATGCACTTGATTGTGATGGCATCACAACTCACTTCCTAATGAGGTAAAATAACTGAGAAGAGTTATGTTGAAATCTACTTCTGAAGTAGTAGATCTGAAATTTATTCATGTAATAGTAAATCTAAAATTTACTAAAGTAAAAGGTGCATGTCATGGTAAACTTGGAGTTTTCTAGAATAAAATTTTATAAATTGACATGAATGATTGCGACATCTCAAAGATGTGCATACTGGGTATTGAGCATATATTGAAGAATTAGAAAATTCTTCATTACTTTTAATGTTTCTTGTTCGCATGATAAGTTGGTTGAACCAACTAATTTTTGGATTGGATCCCTTAAAATCTGAAAAGTGTAAAAGGTAAAATGGGCCCATTCACTATTCATGTGATCTATTAAGATGCATCGATACGAGATGATCACTTGTACGTTTACTGTCAACCTGTAGTTTGACATTCATAAAGTTGTTTGCTCACTAAAATTGAGTTAAGAGCATAACTTTCAGATTGTGCAATCAAGACAATTAATCTTGATGATGATGGTTTAACATTAAATGCCTTCGATAAATAGCTAAATCATTGTTAATGAGAACAAAACTTCATGTGTTGGTCTGAAATATGATATGCACTTGCATGCATTAGACTAATAAATTATGATTATTTTTTCCCTCTCAATTGGTTCAAGGTCAGGAACCAACTATTTCTTCTAATAATTTTGATGTGCGGTATACGATTAATGAATATACCATGATGCACAAATATGGAGGATGTATGTTAGTTTTCCTAATATAAGGGGGAGAATATAAGCAGTTATGAAGTATGTTACGAATTATCACAAATCCTCATTCAAAAGATAATTCAAGTCAAATGCCGAAAACATCTCATACTTAAGCTGCAAGTACTCCTATTTTGTGTCCCTGGAGGACAAAGTCTATGCATGTATGAAATATGGTAGACCAATTGTATCCTAATGAAATTATCCTCGAAAAGGATAAGGAACGAATAATCATAATAAGAAATCAATTTGCTTTTGAAGAGCCTATGACATAACACTTCATGAAACCTTATGAAAGGTTAAGGTACCTGAAAATAATGAAGTGATGAGATCTCAAAATGTTATGTCACATTGTGAACCAATACGAAATAATATATCATCAATATCCTTGATACAATATTGGCGTAATATTGTGAAAGATTATGAGGATCTGAGTTCTATGTTTATTTAAGCAAGCTAACGTAGAAACATTTATCAAGTGACATGAATGGATGCATTTTGATAATGCAACATGCATAGCACAACTTAATGGAGGATTCATAAAAAGAGATAGAATGAAGCATATTTTGTCAAAGCTTTTCTATACACATGATCTCCAAAAGAATGGTGATATTAATATGCAATAGATTCTTTCAAGTAATAATGTAGCTGATTTATTCATCAAGTCTCCTCCAACTGCAACTTTCAAGAAGATGGTGCACAAGATCGGGATACAAAAGTTCAAGGATGTTCTCACTAGGGGGAGCAAATACACGCTGTATTGTTTTTCTCTTTCAAGGTTTTGTCCCACTGGATTTTCCTTGTAAGGTTTTTAATGAAGCAGCCTATATGCGTATTGTTACAGATGTGTACTCTTTTTCCTTCACTAGATTTTTTCCACTAGGATTTTTCTAGTAAGATTTTAACGAGGCACATTATATATCAATTAGACATTCATGGGGGAGTGTTATGAATATACCATATATAGTGAATGTCTACTTTACCATATATAGTGAATACCTACTTTACCATATTGTGTATGTCTATTTATGGAAAAGTTACAAGCCCCAAGGTTAGTTTTTCCCTATAAATAAAGGGGTTTTCCTTCATTGTAATTCATCCCTCAAGAGAAGAAATAAGAATTACTCTCTCTATTCTCTTTTCTTCTTTTTTGTTCTTTAGTTATTTCATAACAATATTAATATAATAACATAAACATAATAAATTATTATGGTTATTAACAAATTTAATGAAACTTAATAAATAAGATAAATTAAACCTTGTTTGGATGAATTGTGCAATTGATTCAATTAATAGCATTGATAACAAATTAATTAAATATGACTATCTTTAATATTCTATAAATTTTTATAGTGAATTTTTCATCCTTGTAAAATTAAGAAAAATACCAAAAAAATCACAAAAAAGATAAATATGATTCTAGGCTTTAGAGAGTACCACGTCAACAAATGTATAATCCTCCTTTATATATATACTAGTGAAGTTAGTCGCGCTTCGCGCGGTCATAAAATTATTTATGCTTCATGCAGTCATACAAGATTTCATTAAATTTATGAATTATTTTCTTAAGATCTAATTAAATTTAAAAGTTTAAAATATTTAATGTCTTTTTTTGACATAAATCTTGAATATTCAAATTCCTTTAACAATAACAGAAATTCAATAAATACAGTTTTTTTGAATGTCATAATTGATATTGAAATTTGAAAGTAATTTCTATTAAATAACAATGCTGATTTGAATGAAAACCAGTCGAATGTTTTTGAACTATTTATTCAAGTGAGCAAGTCTGTAAAATGACTACTTAATTGCTATGATTGTTCATTTTCTTTATTTACTTCAAATCTTTAATAGTAATTCTTAATAGCCTTCAAAACTCTTCATTTTCTCTTTCTATTAAAATAATAACCGACTGAAGAGGAAGATAAAGAATAGTAATTAAGAGAAGGAAAAATTTCATAAATAGCAACTATATAGCCTTAATTACAACTTTTCTAGCAACATTTTCAAAATTACAGAAAATAGCAATATGTATTTTGTATTTGAGTAAACTGTTGCTAGTTAAATACATATACAAAAGAATATTATATTCCTAAAATAAAGCAAATCAGTTTCAGATTAAAATGGTAAAAAAATGATTCCATAATTTATGGTATAATTAATTGACAGATGCCCTACCTTTTAGAACTCTTTTTTTTTAAATCAACGCTAATTTACTCCAATTAATTCAAATTCAAAAAAAAATTCCATTATCAAAAAAAAATAATCCAAACCAAAATTTCAGATCGGGTAGCATTGTGAAGCACATTTAAAAACCGATTGTGCAATTTCAGGTATTGATCAACAAACTTTATACTATTTGTGGTTTCATTATAATTATATTGATAAATTTACTGAAGAAATTATACCAAATATGCGTAAATTTTGCGTGATTCTAATATATTGATATATTATGTCAATTTTATAAGATTTCGTAAGAAATTGTTAATGCATGTTTTTAACAATTTCAAATATGGCGTTGTTGTTCTAAAATTTAAAAGTTCAGAAGTAATTTTAAAATGTTAATCTGAATTTATTTTTGGATTAGCAGATTTCGAAAATTGATTTTGGTTGAATTCTCTTTAGAGTTTTGTATTAGTGAATTGTTGTTGTGTATACTACGAATTACATAGTTAAATTGATTTTTAATATTATGTGATTTTGTATAGATTGAAGATGGGAAGCATTGCAGTTCTTGTTAAACATTCAGGAAAATAGAATTATGAGCAACAATATGAAGAGTACCTCAGTGATGCGATATTGTTGAGCTTGAACTCTACGTATGACCAACTGTACACAATACTTGTTGATCATGTTGATGTTGATTTGACGTCAAAATATATTGAAATCGAGTATCAATTAACAGATAGTGCAGTGAAAATACGTATTCGTAATGACATGGGTTTAAAGGTCTATATTATGCAGAAAAAAGAGTTGAAGGAATTGAGTATTTTGCCTTTGTATGTAAGTGTTTCTGAGAGGGATAATTTCAGCACAATGGTAAGTTCATCATTGTGTAATTCGGGAAGTCTAAAGATGATTGTCAGTGCGACTAATGTTGGAAATACAAGTAGTGAAAGATCACTAATGGTTACTCCATCAGAAGAGTGTTTGGGTGTATTTGAAATGGATACAAATAGAGTTATTATCTCCGACCCACATCACAAACATATTGAGGTTGATCAAGTTTATGCCTCGAAAAGAGTATTACAATCAGTCATGAAGGGCTATTCAATTCGAGAGAAGTTTCGAACACTATCTGTAAGATCGAGTAAAACCTGGTAAGTGTATTATGCATTTAGTTAAAAAAAAAATTCAGATGGTTAATTGTATTTGAGAATATGCATTTATTTTGATTTACAATTATACATTGTTGTGCAGATCTGGTAATTGTGCTTTTTTATTTCGTGCATCTGGTATCGGTGAATCTGAAATATTTTATGTCAGAGAATATTTACCAGAACATACTTGTACGATAAAAGATAAAATTTATCCTAAATTGCATTCTATTGGTAAGTTGATTAGTGGTATAGTCAAACCAAAGTTGAAATGCCACAAACGAAAATGCAGTCCATCTGAAATCAAAAGTGATATGAAGGAAGACATGGGTATGGATTTAACATATATTATGTGTTGGCGAGCGAAGGAGCAAGCACTTGAAAATTTAAGAGGGAAACCAACAACATCATACGGGAAACTACCTGCATACATGCATGTGTTAAACACATGTTATCCCGATTCACATATTAGAATGAAAAAGAATGAAGACAATGAGTTTTTGGATATATTTATTGCACTAACTACATTCATTCAAGGGTTTGAGCATTGCAGACCTGTCATTATTGTTGATGCAAGTTATCTAAGAGAACTGTATAATGGGATTTTCGTAGTTGCATGTATCATGGATGGAGCTGGTAATATATTTAATTATAATTGTATTTGACTTCAAATATGTATTTGAATTTAAAATATATGTATGCAGTAGTTTTATATATCCTCTGAAAGTTTAGTAGCTTTGCAGCTGTATGTAGTAATAAGTTGATATGTTAAAAATCATGTATTCTTGTATGTTTTTTTTTAACATGCAGGACATATATTTTCATTGGCCTATGGTGTTCTTGATTCTGAAAATGATGCTTCTTGGACTTGGTTCTTTGAAAATCTAAAAGAAGCATATGGTGAAAGAAGAAATATGTGTGTAGTTTCTGATCATAATGCAAGCATCATTAAAGCTGTAACTAAGGTGTATAATGATGTACCACATTATGCTTGTATGTGGCATTTATGGGGAAATGTGAAAACAAACTTTAGAAAATCACATGATGCATTGTCAGACATCTTCTATTCCATGGAAAAATCATATTCAAAGACCGAATTTCACAAATTAATGGAGAAAGTGGAGGTAGTTGATGTTAGAGTGAAGAATTACTTGGAATTGGTGGGATACGATAAATGGTCTAGGTCATATGCATCCGTTCATAGGGGATAGACTTTGACATCAAACATTGTCGAATCAATTAATTCTGCACTGGTTTCAGCAAGAGAACTACCAATAAATATTTTTTTAGAGGAAGTTAGATTGATGTTAGGTAGATGGAACTGTGAAAATAGACAACAGGCATTGTATACTTTTACAGATCTTATTGGTAAGTTTCAAAAAATTCTACAACAGAATGAAGCGGATTGTACACATATGGAGCTATGATAAAATTTATTTGTTATGCTGTATATATAAATAATAGTTTTTTCATTGGGCATTTGGTTATATATGCATAAACACATAATAAATGTTTGTGTTTATGTTGTATATATATTTCTAATATATTTGCAAAACTGTTTGTCATATAACTATGCAAATTAATTTCTTTTTACTAACTAATTTGCTTTTACTAATTTCAGGTTATACCTGCATCGGAGTATATATATATATACAGTCCATGACAAGGAAAAATATTTTATTATTTGTCTTAAGGAAAAAAAATATTCTTGCAATGCATTTCAGTTGGATGAGATACCATGTGTTCATGCTTGTGCAGTTCTTGATAGCAAGAATTTTAAAAAGGGACCATATTGCTCTGATCTATTCAAGCCAAAAACAGTGTTGAGAATGTATGATCTTCTGGTTTATCCTCTTCCACACAAAGATGATTGGTTAATTCCAAAGAAAATTCTGAATGAGGTAGTTCTGTCCCCAAAATACAAGCGACCCCCTGGAAGACCTTGAAAGAAGGATCGTGGAAAATCCGAACGAGATTTGTTTGGAAAGAAAAATAAAAATTATTGTAGTTCATGTGGAAGTAAAGGTCACAATAGGCGTTCGTGTAGGAAATACAACAAATGATAAGTTGGTTGATGTCTTTAGTTAACAAAAAATTGCATATTTTTCTACATTGAATAATATATATAGGAACTTATATATTGGAAAAATAATTTTGATGCTATTTTTTGTTGTTATGCGTAATATGTTGGAAACTTGATGTATTTCTTTAATTGAATTCAATAAGAATAAATTGAGAAATTATTACATATAACATTACTGATTTATACTTATTTAAATCTACACATAACAAAATGTTAATTCTGTTAACTGTTTGAAGAATCATTGAAGTAGCTATGACCATCTAAAAATATGTATTATAAACACATTTTAAGGGACCATATAGAATGATAAAACATATGATTTAGTTATATATATAAATATGTTATGCATAAATACATATATACGTATGGATATATTCTTAAATACATATATACATTTGTGTATATATGTAAAAATACGTTTTAATAACTAATGCATAAATACATATATAAATTTGAGCAAACATATATGTATATATATGTTTATATGCTTAAAATTAATAAACTATAAAAATTTATTATATTTGTACACATGTATTTATGTATTTATGTATTTCATAATGTGAATACATAAATATATTTTTAATGTTAAAAATACATGTGTTGTATAAGGTGAACTTATATAGTTTGAACGTAAATATATAAATATATTTAAATTATTGTTAAATACACATGCTTTATTATATAGGTATATACGTTAGTTGTGAAAGCATTTATAAATTTTTCATTACGATTAAAATACAGATGCTTTATTAAATATGAATATATATGTATTTATGTATTATGAATTATTATTATATATATATATACACACACATATATATGTTGATTTTGATCAATACATGGTATACTAAAAAATGGATGCGCATTCCTCACAATACATATTTAAAAAATTATAATTTAAAATACATATATTTTGTATTTGTATCAACATATGCATAATAGAAACCTAAATTAAATATTGTACTGTAAACATCACAAAAAGTAAATATCACATCAATTAAACATCATAATAAAATATTGCAATTGATCATAAAAATAACATATGAAACTTAAAATATATTAAAAAAGGTTCAGTCACCAAAATGTTAATTGTTGTCAAATACAACCATGTCAAAATAAAAGTCATATATCAATTACTTCAGTAATTTCTGTTATCTGAATTTCCCTACGAGGCCTACTTGGTGCTTCATCATCACTCTGTGCTTTCTCTTCTTCTTTCCTTTTACCATAATGCCACAACATTGCAGCGTACCTCGTGCGAAGAAGATCTGGATCAAAGTCGACTTTCGAAATACCTCCACCAAATGTAAGGCACTCGGCATAAGTAATCATATATAAACCACAATCCCTGCATATAGTATAATTCATAAGTATATATATATATATATAACATGAAATATGTATAATATATATAACCATTAATATGAATATAAAACTTACATGTTGCCACTTGGTTGTTGAGGCAAATCTTCCACAATGTAGACATCAAATAGATCATTTTTTTCATTTAACTTGTAATTTGGATAAATGTCAATATCAATATCCTTCTTCTCATAAAATTTGCATGCCAAAAGGCATAAAGGTATAACCTCAGCTAATTTCTGAACTTCAGTAAGCACAACAGAATCATGACCAGCAGATGACATAGAATCATATACGTATATACATCTCTGGTTAAAAGACAGAATAACCAGAACCCAATGATGTTTGGAATTTACATTGATAGGAATGAATATATGATCAACCATATGCCATGGCACAGTAGCATGCATGCGAAATCCACTTATGTACTCATTCAAATGGTATTCTTTTCCACTAGCATCAAGCGTTGGATTATCAATTGAATACACAACTAACACATTACTTACAATGTTCATAAAATTGCAGTCAACTGTGCTATAGCTATATGAGCTATTGGGTTCATACTTGGATTTCTTTCTCAAATAGTAAAGGCAAACATCAATTTGCCGCATCAAAAAATGAAATCTTTGTAAAAGCAACTAACCAAAACCAAACTTTGGATATCTTCCACTAATTATTTATGTACTCAAATGCATGTGTCTGAACATATGATACTGCATATGTATACAATAAAATACATATAATATATAGATCATCATACGTAATTATAATATAAAGATGTAACTCACCTCATCTGACCATGACTGTCCAGGAGTACCCATAATGTAGAACCAATTCTTGTCATCAACAGCTAGAATGCCAAAATTCATAACTGACATCCTCGACTTGTTTTTCTTATAATGCTCCTCTCTAT
This sequence comes from Capsicum pubescens, assembly GCA_030864215.1. Taxonomy (NCBI): domain Eukaryota; kingdom Viridiplantae; phylum Streptophyta; class Magnoliopsida; order Solanales; family Solanaceae; genus Capsicum; species Capsicum pubescens. The sequence continues at coordinate 113,987,072 of CM061544.1, forward strand.
TGCTCCTGTTAATTTATAAAGTATAATACTTAATAATAAACATAACATGTAAATGAATTATATAATTAAGTTGTAAAGTAAATACTTCTTCGCATGATATTTGAGAAGGTCCACTGAAAGCCACGCCAAGAACTTATTGGTGACCTTAGTGTCTTCAATATCATAGATTGGATAAGATGAAAATGGATGCTTCAAGTTGAATTTTTTGGTCTGCACTTCTTTGCTCCCTTTATAATTTCAATGAAAAGAAAAAGAAATTAATGTATAAAAATAAAGAATATTGATAAATGCAACCAAATAAAAGGTTATAGTACAAACCTTCTGCTGAGCCAAATTTTTTAGTGAATGGTGACTCCTTGAATTTAGATGGTCTCCTGACTCTTGAAATATTCATAGGTGTTTGTTCTTTATTTGCAGATGGATGTACAATTATGCTTCTTTCCAGATTAACATAGGCGTTAAGGCTGGGTAGCAACTCATCAGGAAGTGTTACTTAGGAATCACGTAAATCTAGTTCACCCTTCCTTTCTCCAGATGCTGCTTCATGAATGTGTACTTCTGAATTATCTTTTTCATCCAATTTTGATTGCCCAACATCAGCTGTTGATGTATTTTCAATTATTCCTGCAACTGCTTCTGTGTTCTGTTTAAAATATACACAAATCTTGTAAGTTTTATACAACAACAAGAAAGTAAACACAAATTATGCACGAATAAAGAATACTCCCAAATTTTGTTGTAAGAAATCAAGATTGATACTTCTAAGCACCTCATCTGGAAATGTGAATTGTGAATTTGAAAATTGTGCTTCACTAATACTTTCATCAACATTTTTTTTGTTCTGTTCAACATGTTTTAACATATTAAAAAATATCAATATTTGTCATGAATTAAAATACAACATATATAGATTCATCATACCATTGAATCACAGACATCTCTTGCTTCATGCACACAACTATCAATTTTGTCCTTTAATAAAATAAATAATAAAATATTAAAAAAATATTAATATTCAAGTATATTAATATACATAAGAAAATTAGTAATCAACAAATTACCAAAACAACATCATTATCGTCATTGTACAACTCAGTAAAATCGGTGCTTTGTTTTTCTGTGATGTCTTCAATAACCTGCTCCTAAACATAAACAATGATCACATGTATACTTCATATATGTAACTCAAAATTTCAATAGTATTACAAAATAATATACATATGAATGAAAACATTTTACTTACCAACATGACTTCAGGATTCATATCAAAATTATGATGTAAAATTGGTGTGGATTCATGAAGTGAAGAATCGTTATCAGATTCATCCAATTGTGGCTTGACAAATTCATAATCTTTAACCTGTTTATTCAACTCAAAAAATATTAGATATGTATGACCATCAAAATTAATATATCATTTAATTAGTTTGGTACTACATTTATATATATGAGTACATATAAATTTATTCAACAACATAATAAATATGTTTTATATTTATTTAACATATCAAATATATTCAACACATAAGAATAAACACAAATTTACTTACCAATATGCCTTCAGGATTCTTATTAAAACTTTCCACATTCGTTGGAGTTGATTGATGTGGTGATGTATTCTTATGACCATCCTCCATTTGATCCTTGTCAAAATCTGTCTTTTTCTTGTTTCTTATCGTTGAAAAGATATAAATACGTAACATTAAAAAATAAAAACCAACAAGTAGGAAATGACTCTGCATATGTATATGTGATAATATAGATATAGATCTGAAAAAAATATATAAATATATGTATTTATTCAAACGTAAATACATACTAAATATGTATTTATTCAAACATAAATACATACTAAATATGTATTTAATCATACCTAAATACATATTAAATATGTATTTAATCAAACCTAAATACATATTAAATATGTATTTATTCACACATAACTACATATGTTGTATATGTATAAAACCATTATTCTTTTAAAACTAAAAATTTTGTACCTTAAAATCATTTATTGAATTCATTATTTGATCACACCTTGTTGATACTAAATTCCGAATGTCATTAAACTCCTTTCGAATCTGATTTCAAAGAATTACAATTAGATATGAAAGAAACAAATATACTAAAGTCAAAGTCTTATGCGTAAATTACCTCATCATGAAACTTTTCAAACAATTTCTTAGAAACAAGATCATCTTCGTCTGAACATTTGAAAAAAGACATATCAGGCGACTGAATCGGAATGTCTTTCCTGTTTGAAGGTACTGTTTCTTCTGATTGAACCAACTTGAAAGTTGTTGTCTTCACAGAAGACATATTCACAGCACGACTTGGAGTATTCCTTTTTGGTGTATGCTGATATGCACCTTTTGATTGATTCTTCAACTTTTTCTTGGCAGGTGAATACGGCGAATCGCCCTGATGTTCTTTTTTGCTGATTGAAAGCTTCCATTGAAGTGGTGGATTCTGAAAATCATCATCAGAATCAACATAATCTTCTTTATGACTTCCACCTCTATGGAAAACCTTTGGTAACTGAAAGGTTGAAATCTCCTTTCGTGTCTGCTCAATGTTCTTAAAAACAACCTACAATAGATATTATAACCAGTTAACCTTGACAATAATGCAAATCATTCACCTACTATTTTTTGTACATTAACATATATGAATACAATAAATATATTTACAATATAATTAAAACATCACAGAAAATAGTAGTTTTTCAGGAAACTAACCTTATCATTTGCATTATTAAACAAACTTTCCATCAATGATTCATATCGTGGGCGAATAGCATTTGTCTTCCAATTTAAAAGACGTAAAATTTGAGAATCCACCTTGGAAGCGATAGTACTAGGGACAGCAGAGCAACACTCATACAGTCAAATCTGGATGGCAAGTGGCATTCCATGAAGCATGTAAAACTTCCCTTTGGATTTCAACTTTTTATTCAAACTCTTAGCTAATTCTTCATATGCAAGAAGTCCCCAAGGATAGTCCCTGTAACGATCACTCTCCACCAGATCAAAATAAAGGCGGGGAATATTGACAGTATCAACACACAATATCAAAAATCCATGAATAAAATATAAATTAGAAAACTTGAATGCATCTTCATCATTCTCCTCTCCCCAAATTTTACCAGGAACAACGACAAATAATTCCTTTTTCTGAATAAACATGGAACCCCCAAAAATACTGATCAATCATCTTGTTTGTAAGGTCTTCATCAAACCCAAAATCATCTTTGTTTGAATGACAATTCAAACCAGTTACTACAACAAATTCTTTAAGACTAAAATGCAGTGTTGTGCCCTTTGCACGAATGACTATATCACTTGAAGAACTTTCCGTAGTCTCCAGTGACATAACGCATCTCCCTAATTGCGCTTGCACAACACAATTCTTTTTCTTCATGAAAACGCCAAAAATACTATCAGTACAAAACTTCTTAAATTGACTCTTCATTAGCATTGCCTTAATACGATCTTCAATGTCATTGACCGTATGACAACCAATATGTGGTGCAAATTTAGGCAATACTCTTGCCATGTATATTTTATCGCGCAAAACCTATAAAACACAAAACTACAATTATATGTCTAAAAAGGCCACATATGTATTTATATAAATCATATACAAATACAAATCTTACAAATTATCAAATACAACTTGTTACACAAAACTTAAATACAAAAATACATATTATCTAATGAAAATGTATACAAATACAAATCTTAACATTATCAAATATAATATGTTACACAAAACTTAAATACAAATATACAAATCTTAAATATCTAATACAGAATAAATACAACTCTAAAACTTTAAGAAACAAAACTTTAGACAAAGCTAAAATAAGCACAAAACTTATCAATTATACATATTTAATACATATACTAACATATTGTACATAAACTACAAAATTTTGCAAATGAAACAATACCTCCTCATCATTTTCTTCCTCAGATGACGATCCATAATCAGATGAAACCGGACTTGAATTTTTTGTCGAATGAGATTTTCCATCTGGCTTTCTAATTTTCACTGTTTTTTGATTTTTTTTCGATTTGGGGGACAAAGAATCTGTCACTGCTTTTCGTTTCATTGTTTCAACGAACTTTTGGGGATCGTTTCGTTTCTTTGATCTCAACTCATTTAAGTTAAAACTTCCCTTTGCCTGGGTATTACAAGAAATCAAGTTATTGTTTTCGTCTTGGGTTAAACCTAGGCTAAAAGATGGTATTTCATCAAAACTCATAGAACAATTTGCATGTTTTGCCTTTATATCGGTCAACCAAAAAAAATCAAAACATGCAAATTAAACCCCCAAAAAATCCCCAAATTAAATACACAGAAATATATGGAAAAATATAATGAACAATAAAAAGAAAAAGTTAAAAGAAAATTGAAACATGCATTAACAGTAAATCACTTACCTTAATAGATGGGAACAAGGTTTATCATGATTTAAGGAGAAAATTGCGGATTTTGAAAGAAAAAAAATAGTCGAAGGAGATATTGGAAGGAGTTGAAATCTTTGTTGTGGCGTGAAAATAGGTAAACAGAAGGTAAAGAGCCGTGAAAAGGGTAAAGTAAAAAATAATAGAGTGCAACTCACGCACCATTAATTAAAAAGGTTAAATATTGCTACTTTTGTTAATAATTGTAATTTTGAGAAACTATTGTTATTAGTTGTAATTATTATCTTAAAGTTTCTAGTTTATGTAATTTTTCCTTAAGAGGGAGAATTTAAGTTAAAAAGTTTCAAAAGCATAAATGCACCTGCCATTCATTTTATGGAAGCCAAAATGAAATTATTCCCAATGGTTATAATTGTAACCTAAGTGTTTATTAGCTGAATTATTACAAGTCACGACAGTACAATATATACTTTTTGCTTAATTAAATGTTAAGCTTGTGTATTTTTTTAATTCAAATAGTTAAGAGATTATTATTATTTAATAAAATAAAGAAAAACATCCAAAAAGAAAAAAAAAAGATCTTTTAAGCGATAAAGAGATACTACATTAACTTTCATCTTCTTTAAGATCAATATCTAAAATCTGTTTTAAAAAGAAATCAGAAAAAAATAAAAAAATATATAAAATTAAACTCTTTTGTCACAAATTTATAGACCAATTGATAGGAAACTTTCCTTCCTCTTTCTGTACATGAAATACATGATGATAGAAAATTATTGTTAAGATGATTATTATTATGATCATGTAAAAATATTATTAAAATGGATCAATAAAGAGAAGAGGAAAAGATGAGGTGTAATTAAGACGATTAACAAAGTAGTTCTTGAAATTTATAATGAAGCATAAAATAAATAAAATAAAATTTGAGAAGACGAAATTTCCTTTAAAAAAATAAAATTGAAAAGAAGAAAAAAAAGCCACAAAATATAAATTTTTGGTCAAAGAACTATATACATCATCTTCGAATAAACCACATTTATATATAATAAAGATTGCATATTTAAAGATAAACGCTTATATAATAATATATCAATTAAGTTTTATGTTAGGAACAAAATAATTAATATAAACAAAGTGTAAAACTTTATAATAAATTGTTTTATTGAATAATATATCTTTTATTTGGTGAAACAGTTATTCGACAAATTTACAATAAGCACGGATTCGTGTAGCTCTATTATTAATAAATCATTAAAAAAATTCTATTTTTCTAAACTAATTTGGCCATCTCTCTAGATGCATTATACATTCTTCTTCGTCATGACGATAAACTTATACGAAATTAATTTGATCATTCTTTCTTTGATGAATTTTGTACCGCCATCAAACTTCCTTCTTCATCCCTGGTGAACTTGTGGTTGGTTCTTATTCCACAAGAAGAAACTTTGATAATATATCTATAATTTTCATCATAGTAGCCATATTGTGAATCACGTTTTCAATGTCGTATCTTTTGGCTATTGAACACATGATTGATGAAAACAATGAAAAAAAATTGAAAAGGAGAAAAAAATATATACTAATAAAAAAGGAGGAGAAATAGAAATGAGCATCCAAAATTTTTATAGATTATTGTTATTTATAGATTGATCAAGTAGTTGAGAAGATAGTTTATTAAATAGAGAATACAAATAGTTGGAGGTTTTCTTATAACTCATGAGATATAATTAAATGTAGTAAATATGATATAATTTTTTCAATTGATAAACAAATTAATTAATAAAAAAAATGATGGAAAAAATTCAAAAAAAGGAGAAAAATGATAAATAGTATTGGAGGCTATAGAGAGGTGCCACATCATCCTCTCTATGTTTCTCCTTTATATATATATATATATACATATATATATACATATATATACATATATATATATACATATATATATATTATTTGAAAGCATTGCTTCATGGTATTATATTTAGGACCCGTTTGACCATTAAATCACAAACATATTCACTTTATTTAATATTTTTAAAGTTGAAAATAAAGTTGGAATTGTGGCTAGCCATAGTATTTTGGAAATTGAGTATTTTTGAAATTAAGAAATATAAAAAGTGAAAAAGTGAAAATATATTTTTAAAAATTTAGAGTTTTATGAAATTGAGTTATTTTATGAAAATAAAAAATTTAGATATTTTTGAAAGAAATAGTAAATTTAAAAAGTGCAAAAAGTGAATACAAAAATAGTGAAAATACATCTTGAGGTGTTTTTCAGAAATGTAAATATTATTAAAGTATTCAAAAATAAAATAAAAATATATTTTAAAATATTGTGAATAATATGTTGGGTTATTGGGTCTTTTTCTCTTCCTACGTGGATAAATGAAGGCCAATTTGGACCAACCCACTTTTGACCACAGGCCCATTACTATGGGGAATACATATTGATCTTTTTAAGTATTATTCACCATCACAAAAAGAGAGTTTTCAGCAGCCAAAGAGAGAAAAATAAAGCTGATTTTCGCACTTAAATTCCAGCCGCAGCTGTCAACTTTAAATTGCGATTTTCGCTTCGTTTCTTGTTCGATTGAGCTAATTTTTGGATTTCCTGTTCCTCTTATCTCAATCTTTGATTAGGAACTGATGGACCTTGATTTGGTGGGCTGTAGCTCATGTTTTTTACTCCCGAACAATAGCTGCATTTTTTGTGCTTTCACTCCTTTATTTTCTAGTGTTTAGTGTTTTGGTTTATGTATTATTTCTTTTTGTTTGGAACTTGTTTTGTGGACATTTTGGAGAACAATATTGTAACTATTTGGTGATTATAGTGGAGGTTTGGTCCCGTGGTCTTTTACTCTTCACACCGAAGGGTTTTCCACGTAAATTTGGTGTCTTGTGTGAATGCCTTTATTCTTGCTCTATTGTATTTGTGTGGTAATTCAATTTCTACCATATTAGTTTATTTTAATTGGTTTTCTTATCTCCTCTTAGTTTATATTGGAAGGGAAAGTTTAGACTTGGGTATTCTTCCACTGCTACCCTGTCGGGCTCTTTCATAGTGCCCTTGTCTTTTCCAACAAAGTGGTATCAGAGCGTTGATTGTTATTGATTGTTGATTTAAATGATGGAGGCAAATATGATCAAGATGATGTGTTTGAATGGAAGTAACTATCATACTTGGAAAGGCAAGATGAAAGATCTTCTATTTGTCAAGAAAATGCATCTACCTGTGTTTGCGTCTACTAAACCTCAATCCATAACAAATGAGGATTGGGAGTTTGAGCACTTACAGGTTTGTGGTTATATAAGACAATGGGTTGAATATAATATTAGAAATCATATTTTGAATGAGACACATGCCAGAAGTTTGTGGGACAAGATCGAGATACTTTATGCTTCCAAGACTGGCAATAACAGGTTGTTCCTGCTTAAGCAATTGATGAATATCAGATATAAAGAGGGCAATCCTATTTCTAATCATATAAATAATTTTTAGGGTGTCCTTGACCAGTTGTCCGTAATGGGTGTAAAGTTCTATGAAGAAATTCAGGGACTTTGGCTTCTTAATACTCTGTCAGACTCTTGAGAGACTCTTCGAGTTTCTTTGACTAGTTCTGCTCCCGGTGGTGTTGTAACTATGGAATATGTTAAGAGTGGTGTCTTGAATGAAGATATAAGAAGAAGATCTCAGTCCTCATCTTCTTCATCTTCACACTCTGATATTTTAGTTACTGAAGAGAGGGGGAGAAACAAGTACAGAGGTCCGAATGATAGAGTAAAAACTACAGGCAAGTCGAGGTCCAAATTAAAGAATGTTACATGTGACTATTACAATAAAAAAGGGTATATCATAAAATATTATTACAAGCATAAGACAGATATGAGACGGCGAAAGAACGAAGGCGATAATGAAAATCATATTGCAATTGTTACTAATGATGATCTTCTTGTTACTTGTGGTGAGAATGCCATCAATCTTGTTCGTAATGAGTCTAGCTGGTTTGTGGATTTTTGTGCTACTTCTCATGTTATGACAAAGAAGGAATTATTTTCTTCTTATACTCCAGGTAATTTTGGAATGTTGAAAATGGGCAATAATGATGAAGTTAAAATACTTGGCATTGGCACTGTTTGTTTGGGAAGTAACAATGGTTCCAAACTAGTTCTCAATAATGTCAAACATGCTTCAGATGTTCGCTTGAATTTGATTTCTGTAGGGAACCTTGATTATGAGGGCTATATTAACACCCTTAGTGCTGGCCAGTGGAAGCTTACTAGAGGTTCGATGAATGTGGCTCGAGGTGACAAGTTGTCTAACTTGTACGTATTTCAGGGATCTACTTCTAGAGGCTTGATAAACTTGGAGGAGAATGATACTTTATCAGAGTTATGACATAGAATGTTGAGTCATATGAGTGAGAAGGGGATTGATAGTTTGGCAAAGAAAAATTTGCTTTCTGGGGTGAAATAAGCAAAGTTGAAGAAGTGTGTTCATTGCTTAGCCGGTAAACAGGAAAGACTTAGTTTATTTTTAGCCTTCGAAAGTTGGCAATCTCATTTCGCCACCTTAATTTCCTTTAATGGTTCGTATGTTTGTTAATTCATGATCAGAGAGGTCAATAGGTGTTCCCGAACAAGTTTTGAATTTTTTGGACCTGGATTAGACCACATTTGGTGTCCCAAAATAGTGGACCAATGCTATCTTGGTGTTCCGCGTCACCCATAACATTGGTTAACATTGTTGCAGGGACTACAAGTGAAACTACTAAGTCTTGGCACGATCATGGCGCATCGCATTGGGTATCGCATCGATGCCTAATTTCAGTCATTAAATATCCGCGTTTTTAAGGAAAAAAGGGTCAATTTCCCACCCCTATATAAACCCAATAACACGTAATTCAGCCATTTTTCACCCAAAATATACTAGTTTCTCTTAATTTTCCTTGAGAACAAGGTTAGGGTTTTCAATTGGGGATTCAAATTCAAGAAAAATACGCCGTCAAACTTCATAGAATCAAGAACTAAGGTATGCATAGTATTTATTTATGGATTCCTTCCATCCATGAAGTTCAAGAATCATGTTTTAAATCTTGTATTATGAAAATTTTGTTGTGGGTTGATTATGTTCATAAGATTATAATGATGTGATTCCCATGATGGAATCTTTATGTATTGTTCATGAAACTATGTTAATGTGCGGCTTAAAATCTATAAGTTTAATCGATTCATGGAGTTTTGAAGTGATAATTTGATTATTATGCCTATGCCTTAAGTTGTGCATGCAAGGTGTTTGATAAAATGCCCAAGGGACTAGAAATTATGCATCATAGCTCAATTGTGACCCAAATGATAAATGCATGCTTTACCCTTATGATCACAATGACTTCTATGATATTGTTGTGCAATATAAATGTTTTATGGAATGCTCATGAGACTAGTTGATGAAATTATGACAGGTTTATATGCTTTCCCATTCATGTATAAGATTATGATAATCATGTACTCCATGGAATCCCCAACTTATTGTATTATGGATTGTTGATGTTGGTCATGTATTCAAGAATGTCATGCCTTGTTAGTTTCCTTCTACCAAGTCCTGGGGGTACTTGTACCCGAAAATTTAGTTATGTGCCTAGAGCCAGTGTCAGTTTTCATGATACTCTTCATCAATCCACGATCAATAGAACTCAGTCAGTCATGTGACTCAGGAAAACTCAGTAAATTCAGTATCAGACCAGTAACCTCAGTAATCTCAGTTAATTATTAGATCTCAGTAGTATTCCGCCAGTCAATAGAACTCAGTGAACTCAGTTCAGTCGAGTTAATCAGTATAATCTGTAATAGCTCTGTCTTGCCTAGTGTGAACTAGGAAAATCATTTCAGTGTCTATTCAGTTAGGAGTAGGATTCAGCACCGAGTGAACCCAATGATGGTAACACACACTGTCAGCAAAAGGTATGATTCCTAGAATCAATCCTTGTATTCCAGAACTATGTAGCCATCATAGGTTGAGACATCAATACTGTCTGTTGATGGTTGATGAGATGGATTAACACTATCAAATGAGGGTCCCACCATTCTACTTTGAGGACACTGTCAGATGAGGGTCACTCATAGTTTGTCCTTACTAGTGGTGCGGTATTGACACCCTTCTAATTGGGGTTACAGATTGGACCCCAACTCAATTATAATAGCTTATTTGGGGCATGTCGGTTAGATGAATTCTCCCTTAGTTTCATTTACAAAATTGGAACTGTCAAATACAATTACTCAGTCTCAGTAATAGAACTCAGATAGTTCTTCAGATTCCAGGACTGTCAGACACAGTCACTCAGTACAGTTTGGAACTCAGTTAGTTCCATCGGAACCTAGACTGTCAGATACAGTCACTCAATATCAGTTATATCAATTATATCAGTTATATCAGTTATATTAGTTATATCAGTTATCAATAACTCATGTTGTCAGTATTCAGACTCATTAGTCAGTATCATCACGAATTCAGTTACAGTTACTCATCTATGCATGTATTCTCATGCTCATGTTATTCAGTCAATTAGCATAGTTCATGCATATGAACCCTTTTGTATTCAGCCTACCTCACTTGCATACTAGTACATTCAATCGTACTAACGCATTTGTGTTATGGTGCTTTTATACCATAGGTTCAAAAGTACGAGCTTCGTAGCATCAGTATCATTCCAGTTTCAGCAGTCAGAGTCAGCAGTGAGTCCTCATCATTCGAGGATGTTATTATTTAATTATTTTATTCTTTTAGTACTTGGTTTATTTTAGTAGTTCAGAGTTAGTTGTGGACATGTCTCATCAACTCCACATTTTTTAGACAATTTAGAGGCTTTCAGACTACAGTATGTTCAGACAGTTTATTTCAGTTTTGGGTATTTCTATACCCCGTTAGATATTGTTTTATTAGGCATGATACAGTTTTGAACCTTACGGCCTTACAACTTATATTCCGCATTTATACAGTATATCATGCAGTGCTCAGTTACAGATATCAGTCATGGGTTAGATTGTGGTCCTTCGGGGTCATGGGCACCGTGTAGCATCTCGGGTACCAGATTCGGGGCGTTACAATCAATCACCAACTACCTCCACCATCACAACTACTATTGACAATAAATATTACTACCAACCACTATTGTCAACCTCTACCATACCTACTATCTTTATTATTCTTATTATATATCCACCAATGCTAGTGGCACCACTATCATCAACTACTATCGGTCAATTCCTATTACCGATCAACTTATCTATAAACTACAACCACTGCTAGCTACCACTAATACATCATTAACCTCCACACATTCTTTGACCCCCCTCCTCCGCCTCCCACCACCACCACCATTTTCACTAGTGTCACCATCTCTATTACTACTTTAACCACTACCATCGCTATAATTTATCTCTACTAACAACCATATTCACTATCACAACTAGCAGTGTCTTAAACTAGCACCAATACATCATCAACCATCATTCATTCATTTTACAGCAGTCACAATCAACACCTTCAACTACTAATATCAACCAACTTTACATCACAACCACCACCACCATCACTGTGAATTGCTACCATCATAACTGTCACTATTATACCAACCATCACAATTATCACTACCGATATTACTAATCACTAACATCAGTCATTGCCACCACAACTACCATTACAAACCATCTCTAATATCTCTAAAAAATATAAATATTTGTTTTTTAATCAAATAATAATTTTACTGGATTAAACTATGGATTTTTCTAATATATAATTAATTTTTAGTTGAATTGTATTTCTTATTGTGTATACAAATAGGAAAATTTTCCACATTCAGATATTAAAAAATAAACAGTCTTAATCATTCAGTTTTTAGATCTAGAGACAACATCTTAATCATTTCGATATGCATTCAAATTCAGATGTCTGAATCTTGACAGAAACAAATGCAGATGATTAATATGTTGTCTCTATATCTTAAATCTGAATAAATAAACTATTTTTTTCAACATCTGAATGTGCAAAATTTATTTGTATATATAATAACAAATATAATTCATATAAAAAATTAATTATATATTAGGAAAATATTTAATTTAATACAATAAAATTATTATTTGATTGAAAAAAATATTTATGTTTGTTAGTGATAGTAGAGATGATTTGTACTAGTGGTAGTGGTGGTAATGGTTGATATTAGTGACTAGTAATATTGGTGGTGATAGTTGTAATGGCCAAGATGGTTGGTATTGTAATGGTTTTTATGATGATGGAGATTGATAGCAGTGGTGGTGGTTGTGATGTGAAGTTGGTTGATGTTAGTTTTTGGAGTTATTAATTGTAATGGCTAAAAAATAAATGCATTATGTTTGATGATATATTGGTGGTAGTTGAAGACGGTGTTAGCTGTGATAGTGTAAATAGTTGTTATTCGAGATAGATTGTACTGATGGTAGTGGTAGTAGAGATGGCAATATTAGTGACAAGTATGGTGGTGGAGGCTAAAGAATGTATGGAGATTGATGATGTATTAGTGATAGTTGGTGGTGGTTCTAGTGTTGATAGATGAGTTCATCGATATTGGTTGATAATGATGGTGGCATTGGAATTGGTATTAACATTGGCGGTGGCAGTGGTAGTAGTGGTGGATATAATTAGAATAATTAAGGTGGTAGGTTTTGTAGTAGCTAACAATAATAGTTGGTAGTGATATTGGTTAGTTATAGTAGTTGTGATGGTAGAAGTGGTTGATGGTGGTGGTTGGTGGTGGTGGTTAGTGGTGGCGGTTGATAGTGGTGGTTGGTGGTGGTAGTGGGTGGTGATTGATAATGATGGTGGTAGAAGAGGTGGTAGTGGTGGTGGTTGGTGATTGTGCATAGAGTGGTGGTGAGTATTATCTAATATAAAAATATCTCTTAATGATATTAAGACTTGATTCTAGATCTGAATTATTAAGACTTATTAAGAGCTAAAATCTTAATAAAAATAAATGCACTTAATGGTATGATGTCTATACCATTCAAATTTAGATCTCTATTAAGTTAAAACAAATGAGGCCTAAGAGGGCGGATAAAAATATGCAACATTTAGGGATTGTGCTGCAGAGGTTGTGGAATGAACTATTGTATGTTGAGTTTTTGCTTAGTTTTGTGGCATTCTTGGAAATGCGGTGTCCTAGGAGGATATTATGGTGAATCCAACCAAGGTTGAGGCATTTCAGGGTAGGTCTAGACCTACTTCACATACTAAAATTGGATTGGTCTATACCTACTTCACCTACTAAAATTTAGAGTTTTGTTGATTTTTTTGGCTACTATAGACAGTTAATGGATAGGTGTCTCTAATATTGCAACGGCTTTGACTAGATTCACCCAGAAGAATATTGTTTTTCAATTGTCTAATTAAGTATGGGGTGAGCTTTCAAAGTCTCTAGGCATTATTGACTTCAACACCGATCTTGACCTTACCTATGGAAGATGAAGATATTATTGTGAATTATGATACTTTGGGAGCTTGCCTTAATGGAGCTTTAATCAAGATAGGGAAGGTTATATCATATGCTTTAAGGTTGTTGAAGACTTATTAGAAAACCTATCTCACTCGTGACTTAGAGTTGGCAGTGGTAGATTTTACTTTGAAGTTATAGAGAAGCCGTTTGTGTGGATTTCACTGTGCGATTTTCACTGATCATCACTACCTTTAGGAAATATTCAATTAAAAGGATTTGAATTTAAGATAGCACAGGTGGTTAAAGTTGTTGAAGTACTATTATATGACCATTTTTTATTACCCTGGCAAGGATAATATAGTGGTGGATGCCTTGAGTATGAAGGTGGTAAGTATCGTTACCCTTCTTTTATTATTGATTGAGGAGTAATATTTAGTTATGGATATATAGAGATTGGCCAATAGCTTTATGAGACTTGATATTTCTGAGTATGCTAGAGTTCTTTATTGTGTTGAGGCAAGATAACTTTTAATAAAGCAGATTAAGGATAGATAGCTTAAGGATTGAAAGTTGTTCATCATTCATGACAAGGTGTTAAAAGGTGAGACTAAGGAAGAAATTCTATACTGAGAGGGTATTATGCGGATCAAGGGTCAGATTTGTGCTCCTAGATTTGGTGACTTGACTAGATAGATCATGAAAGAGGCTCAAAATGTGAGGTATTCTATTCATCCTAGTGCAAATATCACATGATCTGAAGTAGTACTATTGGTAATGTAGTACAAGTAGAAACATCTTTGAGTTAGCGGCTAAATGTTTGAACTTTCAACAAATAAAGTATGGGCACTAGAGACTGAGTGGTATGATTCAGAAGATTTTTATTCCTGAGTAGAAGTGGGGGAGTATCACCATGGAATTTTTGGCTAATCTTCCTCAAACTTTAGGAAAGTTTGATTCCATTGGGTTGATTGTGGATAGGTTGGCCAAATCATCTCATTCTTTATCGGTAAAGACTAACTACAATATAGAGAGGTTGGCTAAGAGATTCATTCAAAAGATTATTTGTTTTCATGGTGTACCCATTTCTAGCATTTTATATCGAGGTACTCAATATACATTGTATTTTTGGAGTTTTATACAACGAGAGTTGGACACCTAGTTAGAGATGAGCACAACTTTTTCATCCCTAGATAGATGGTCAGTAAAAATGTACTATTCAGGTGTTGGAAGTTATGCTTCGAGCTTGTGTGACTGATTTTAGTGGTCATGGGACCAGCTCTTGCAATTATTGAAGTGTGGATATAGCAAAAGTTACTATTCTAGCATTTATATAGAACCATTTAAGGCATTCTATGAGAGGAAGTATAGATCTTTATTTTTTGGTTTGATTCTTTTGAAGTTAGGTCATGGGATATAGATTTGTTGAGAAATTCTAAGGATTGACTGTAGTTGATACATACTGTCTTTTGATAGCTCATAGTACGATATAGAGTTATGCGGATTGCAGAGTTCATTATTTGAAGTTCATGATTAGTCAGTTGGTTCTATTGAAAGTATCACCCATGAATGGTATGATGAGGTGTAATGACCCTTCAAATCATTTTTAATGTTTAATTTTTTTTGATGATAGAGCTTTACTATAGCTATCCTAAGTCAGTTATTACTTGTTAGGACTGACAGTTAGGTTACCGAGCAGTTCGTTTGATTTTTAGATCCAATTCCATATTTTAAAGTCTTCATTGGTTCAAATTGGCTATCGGGTGAAAATTTTATCCAAACAAACTCGTATGCCAATTCTAAATATTCCAATGTTTCTAAAATATTGATTTTAGACTAAGTGGACTATTAGTTTGGGTCCCGTGACACTTGGGCTCATTTCGAGCTATTGGTCGGAGGTAAAGATAATGGAAATTAGGTGTAGGATCTACTTTTTATCATAATAACCTCGGATGGAAATTTTGGTTGTGTCATTGAGTCTAGAATGATAAGGTAGCATAGTCCATTTATGTATACGAGATTCCAGATAAATTTTGAGGGGTTGGCGGAGACTTGGTTGGTGATGGTACACCGGTGATCGCGAGCCATAGATCGCGATAGCGATCTGGCAGCCATCAGCACTATAAGTCATGAATGTGACACCCCTATCAGCTGAGCCAGTATCGCGAATATGATGGCATATATCGCGATAGCAACTTCTTCCCTTGAGGCCTGGTACCGCGATTGCGATTGCGATACCCATGTACTTGGGATGGGTATAAATACCCCCATTTCAGTCCATATTTGCCCATTTCTAATCCATTCTCAAGAGACTTAAACCCTAAGGAGTGGGATAACTTAGGAATTGCAATTGTGGGTGATTTGTGAGCTTGGATAACAATCTATTACGCAATTTTCCTTCAAATTTGAGGTAAGATTTCTCTATTTTCATGGTTGTTTTTTCCTTTTTCATCTCTAAAATCTCTAGACCTTGGTGACTTGATTTTAGCACCAATATAGCTTAGAATTCACCTATTTTAAAGGTAATTACTCCTTGAGCATATGGAGACGTTGAGCTGGTTTCGGAAATGTGATTTTCGTAAATGGGTCACACATGGGATTTTTGTGTATTTTTGGACCCAAAGAACAATGATTCAATATAGGTATCATTGTTCTCGTTTTGATGAGTAGATTATGATTTTCATAGCATGTCACCTTGAAGAAGCTTCTCGATAGGGAACATTTGTGATTTCGCAGATGTTTAGGTTTACCGCCATAATAGATTGAGATAATTTATTGTATGTTTATGATATTATGTTAGATTTGGGATGGATTTTAGGTGCTGGTGTGATAAATTGCAATACTTAGGTTAGTTGGACCGTTTAAGCTATCCAAAAATCGTAATTTAGGTATAATTGATCTAGTTACTCATGTTTTAGGTAAATTCCTATCTTAGGATTGATTGAGGCTTGTTTTACATCTAAAAGTGGATTTAGATACCTTAGTCTAGTCTGGGGTAGAATATGCCTTACATGAAATTTCGGGATTAGAAGTGAGCCCTTCGACCAACCTTAGGCTAAATTCGTGTAGTTCTTGTTAACCTTTATATGCTAGTTATGCACCTTAAAAATGCTTATTAAGGTAATATTAAGGAGATTTGGCCCTCGATGAATATGATAGGTTGATATTCAAAGTGAAATCAATTAAGGAGATTTGGCCCTCCAAATATAGGTTGACCACCACCGTGCAAGTCATTAGCATAAGAAGTCCCACTTATAACATCTCTTTCCCCTTGATGCTTCCAAATAAAATAGTTCTCAATAAATCCAGATTGATAAAGGTGACTTTTAACAGTGTCAACATCCACGAATTTATAGTTCTGACATTTTGCACATGGACATCTAACTTTGTCGCCCCTCATGCAATTTTATTGAGAACATGCGAATTGGATAAATTCATTCACACCGGTTACAAAACTAGAGTTTAAAGCCCTTTGGCCATCTAACCTCTCTTATATCCAACCACGCTTTAGATTATTCATGTTCCTATTAATTGTTGAAATAAAGAAACCCTATAATCAGTGCTAATTAAAGTAAAGTTCTCAAATAAGAAAACAAAAATAATTAATTATAAAAAAGTAGCTCTATCAGCAGCTCAAAGAAGAAAACAATACATAAAACACTATTAATATGGCACTTAATGTACAACCAACATGATGTATCAGTAATAGTATGCACACACTTATTATGTATATGCACTAAAAAAATAAAACATTCCTACGACAAAAGCCGTATAACCAATCCACTAACACTTGGTGAGTGAGCTAATCCATAACACCATCTCCATACACGTAGTACTATATATAAAAGGTAGTGTTGAATAAGCAACTCACTGAACAAATGCACTTGATCTTTTCTTTCAGCAGCTGCAGTTATTTAGCTATATAAAATGGTCACTTTAACTCTCTCCCTAACATGAACAAAAGCAGAGATGATTCAAATTCAAAATTAGCTCTTTGAGATAAGGCAACCAACCAACTAGTTAATACGATAATCTACAATCTACATATTAAACTTCTACCAATATGGGCATTGATAGTTGAATGCCTCTGAAAAAACAAGGATAGCTACAAAAATTCAGAATTTAGAGGGAGAAATCACTTTTAAATTAAAAATATCAAACTGTAACATATTAACCAAAAAAAATATAACTGCATAACAAAGATCTATATTACACCATAGAAAGCTCTATATTACACCACATAAAGATCTATATTACACCAGAGAAAGATCTATATTACACTTGTATTCACTTGTTCCATCTTCCAGGTGTGCAGACTAAAGTAATACTTGAAGAATTCACTTAACAGTTAATAATTGAATAACAGTAAACACATAATCATAATAGTAGGAAACAGTTCAATAATCCACGCATATTTCTGGTAGTAAATTATTACATCTATACATAAACATAAAAACATAATCATAATAGAGAGTAAGAAGTACTAACATCAACAACATTAGTAATTAATTGTTCAGCTCTTCCCCCATGTCAATTCAAGTCATAGCTCAAACGCCCATCAGATCTAACCATAAAAGAACTTCCTTTCCTCGCTGCACCAACAAAACAAACAAATGTATCAAAACCAAATCATAAAACCCAAAAAATGGAAGACAAATGAATTGAAATTTTAATTAAATGGAATATAAAAAAATTCTTCTAGTGGACCAAATAATACCTGATACGGATCAAAACCAACCCAAAAGACGCAAAAATCAGATAAATCAAGAATAAAAAAATAGAACCAAAAGAATAAAAGACATAAATTAAGCTATACTAACAAACCCCAACCTTGAATAGCAGCTAAAAATCCATAGATTGCAACAAACCTGAAATTTCCTTATCATTATAGTTTCTATAAACTAGAAGCCATATCAATGTCAAAGTTTACTCTCAACCCTAGTAATTAAAGACTCAATAGAATTAAACTATACATTCAAATATTTGCATGAACCCTATCTCCTAAATTTTTGTATGAACCTTAGCCCCAAATATTTGCATGAACCCTAACTCAGTCCACAGAGCTTATAAAATCAAAAATTTGTTAAACTGGTAGACTGTAGAATAAAATCAGTCCATAAAGTTAATAAAATCAACAAAAATTACAAATTTACAACAAAAGAGAGAAGAAATACGAATTTTTTCTTCAATAGTCCAAATTTAAGACATTATAGAGATATAGAATATTTTTCTTACCTGATTCGATGTCCAAAATGGAAATATTCGCACACTTTTGTTACTGATTTGAAGGATTTTTGTAGAGAGAAGTAGGATCCATGTATTTAGAGAGTGAAACAGAAGTTGATATAATGAGAAAAACCCTAGAAATATAACTTATTAAATATTATAGAATGTTGCGATGAAATTTTCCGTTGCTAATAATAAATAAAAAATATATAATTATTGGTGACGAATGCTTCCGTTACTAAATCCGTTATTACCAATTAATTAAAATGATGACACATATTCTTTGCTAAATCCATTGCAAATTAAGTCGCCAAAGTTTCGCGCCAATATTTGGCGACGAAAAAAAGATTTGTCGCAGATCCATTGCTATATCATAAATTATAAAGAGACTTGCTATGTTCGCAACAAAAATGAATATTCCATTGTTGATCCATCGCTAATCAGTGATGGAAATGGTTCTGTCATTAAATTTCGTCGCTAAATGTTATTTTTTTAGTAGTGACATCTGACCTCATTTGTTTTCACTTAATGGAGGTCTAAATCTGAATGGTTCAGACTTTTGACCATTAAGTGCATTTATTTTTTAATAAGATTTTAACTCTTAATAAATCTGAATAGGTTTTAATCAATCAAGTCTACAACTAAGTCTTAATATCATTAAGTGGTATTCTTGTGTTGGATAATATTCACCACCACTCTATCCATTATCACCAGTCACCACCAGTACTACCTCTGCCACCACCACCATTGTCCCCACCACCATCAATCACCAACTACCTCCACCATCACAACCACCATTGACAATAAATATTGCTACCAACCACTATTGTCAACCGCTACCATACCTACTACCTTTATTATTCTGATTATATATCTACCAATGCTAGCGGCACCACTATCATCAACTACTATTGGTCAATTCCAATTACCGATCAACTTATCTATCACAACTACAACCACTGCTAACTACCACTAATACATCATCAACCTTCACACATTCTTTTCCCCCTCTCCTCCCCTTCCCCGCCTCCCACCACCACCACCATTGTCACTAGTGTCACCATCTCTACCACCACTTTAACCACTACCATCGCTATAATTTATTTCTACCAACAACCATCCCCACCATCACAACTAGCAGTGTCTCCAACTAGAACCAACACATCATCAACCATCATGCATTCATTTTATAGCAGTCACAATCAACACCTTCAACTACTAACATCAACAAACTTTACATCACAACAACCACCACCACTGTGAATTGCTACCATCATAATAGTCACTATTATACAAACCATCACAATTATCACTATCAATATTACTAATCACTAACATCAGTCATTGCCACCGAAACTACCATTACAAACCATCTCTATTATCTCTAAAAAATATAAATGTTTCTTTTTTCAATCAAATTATAATTTTCCTGGATTAAACTATAGATTTTTCTAATATATAATTAATTTTTTAGTTGAATTTTATTTCTTATTGTGTATACAAATAGGAAAATTTTGCACATTCAGATATTGAAAAATAAACAGTCTTAATCATTCAGTTTTCAGATCTAGAGACAACATCTTAATTATTCTGATGTGTATTCAGATTCAGATGTCTGAATCTTGATAGAAATAAATGCAGATGATTAAGATGTTGTCTCTAGATCTTAAAACTAAATAAATAAGACTGTTTGTTTTTCAACATCGGAATGTGCAAAATTTATTTGTATATATAATAACAAATATAATTCATATAAAAAACTAATTATATATTAAGAAAATATTTAATTTAATACAACAAAATTATTATTTGATTGAAGAAAATATTTATGTTTGTTACTGATAGTGGAGATGGTTTGTACTGGTGGTAGTGGTGGTAATGGTTAATATTAGTGACTAGTAATATTGGTGGTGATAGTTGTAATGGTCAAGATGGTTGGTATTGTAATGGTTGTTATGATGATGGGGATTGATAGCAGTGGTGGTGGTTGTGATGTAAAGTTGGTTTATGTTAGTTTTTGGAGTTCTTAATTGCAATGGCTGAAAAATAAATGCATAATGTTTGATGATGTGTTGGTGGTAGTTGTGATAGTGTAAATTTTTTTTATTCAACAAAGATTGTAATGGTAGTAGTGGTGGTAGAGATGGCAATACCGGTGACAATGATGTTGGTGGAGGCTAAAGAATATGTGAAGATTGATGATGTATTAGTGGTAGTTGGTGGTGGTTCTAGTTGTGATAGATGATTTCATCAATAATTGTTGATGATGGTGGTGACATTGGAATTGGTATTAGCATTGGTGGTGGCAGTGGTGGTAGTGGTGGATATAATTAGAATAATGGAGGTAGTAGGTTTTGTAGTAGCTGACAATAATAGTTTGTAGTGATATTGGTTATTTATAGTGGTTGTAATGGTAGAAGTAGTTGATGTTGGCAGTTGGTGGTGGTGGTTAGTGGCGGCGGTTGATAGTGGTAGTTGGTGGTGGTAGTGGGTAGTGGTTAACAATGATGATGGTAGAAGAGGTAGTAGTGGTGGCGGTTGGTGATTGTGGTTAGAGTGGTGGTGAGTATTATCCAATATAAGAATATCTCTTAATGATATTAAGACTTGATTTCAGATCTGAATTATTAAGACTTATTAAGTGCCAGAATCTTAATAAAAAATAAATGCACTTAATGGTTTGATGTTTATACCATTCAAATTCAAATCTCCATTAAGTGTAAACAAATGAGGCCTAAGAGTGCAGATATGCATATGCAATATTTAGGGATTGTGCTTCAGTGGTTGAGGAATGAATTATTGTATGTTGAGTTTTTAAAGTGTGAGTTTTGGCTTAGTTTTGTGGCATTCTTGGAAATGTGGTATCCAAGGAGGATATTATTGTGAATCCAACCAATGTTGAGGCAGTTTAGGGTTTGTCTAGACCTACTTCACATATTGAAATTAGATTGGTCCACACCTACTTCACCTACTAAAATTTAGAGTTTTGTTGATTTGGTTGGCTACTACAGACAGTTAATGGAGAGGTTTATCTTATACTGCAGCGGTTTTGAATAGATTGACCCAAAAGAATTTTGTTTTTTAGTAGTCTGACTGAGTGTGGGGCGAGCTTACAAAGTCTCTAGGCATTATTGACTTCAACACCTATCTTGACCTTAACTATGGAAGATGAAGATATTATTGTGCATGATGATACTTTGGGTGCTTGCCTTAATGGAGCTTTAATGAAGATAAGGAAGGTTATATCATATGCGTTAAGGTTGTTGAAGACTTATTATAAGAACTATCTCACTCATTACATAGAGTTGGCAGTGGTTGCTTTTACTTTGAAATTGTAGAGAAGCCGTTTGTGTGGATTTCATTGTGCGATTTTCACTAATCATCACTACCTTTAGGAAATATTCAATTAGAAGGATTTGAATTTAAGATAGCACAGGTGGTTGAAGTACTATGATATGACCATTCTTTATTACCCTAGCAAGGACAATATAGTGGTGGATGCCTTGAGTATGAAGGTAAGTATGGTTAACCTTCTTTTGTTGTTGATTGGGGAGTGATATTTAGGTATGGATATATAAAGATTGGCCAATAGCTTTATGAGACTTGATATTTCTGAGTCTGCTAGAGTTCTTTCTTGTGTTAAGGCAAGATCACTTTTAATAGAGAAGATTAATGATAAATAGCTTAAGGATTGAAAGTTGTTCATCATCAAGACAAGGTGTTAAAAGGTGATATTGAGGAAGAAATTCTTGACCGAGAGGGTATTTTGATGATCAAGGGTCAGATTTGTGTTTCTAGATTTGGTGACTTGACTAGATAGATCATGAAAGAGGCTCAAAATATGAGGTATTCTATTCATCCTAGTGCAAATATCTCATGATCGGAAGTAGTACTATTGGTAATGTAATACAAGTAGAGACATCGTTGAGTTAGCGGGTAAATGTTTGAACTTTCAGCAAATGAAGTATGGGCACTAGAGACTGAGTGGTATGATTCAGAGGATTTTTATACCTGAGTAGAAGAGGGAGCGTATCTCTATGGACTTTTTGGCTAATCTTCCTCAAACCTTAGGAAATTTTGATTCCATTGGGTTGATTGTTGATAGGTTGACCAAATCATCTCATTCTTTATCGGTAATGACTAACTACAATATAGAGAGGTTGGCTAAGATCTACATTCAAAAGATTATTTGTTTTCATGGTGTACCCATTTCTAGCATTTTATATCGAGGTACTCAATATACATTGTATTTTTGGAGTTTTATGCAATGAGAGTTGGGCACCCAGTTAGAGATGAGTATAACTTTTTCATCCCTAGATAGATGGTCAGTTAAAATGTGTTATTCAGTCATTAGAGATATGCTTCGAGCTTGTGTGACTGATTTTAATATTCATGGGACCAGCTCTTTCCATTGTCGAAGTGTGGATATAGCAATATTTACTATTCTAGTATTTATATAGCACCATTTGAGGCATTCTGTGAGAGGAAGTATAGATCTTTATTTTTTGGTTTAATTCTTTTGAAGTTAGGTCATAGTATATAGATTTGTTGAGAAATTCTACAGATTGACTGTAGTTAATACATACTGTCTTTTGATAGCTCATAGTATAATATAGAGTTATGCGGATTGCAGAGATCATGATTTAAAGTTCATGATTAGTAAGTGGGTTCTATTGAACGTATCACCCATGAATGGTGTGATGAGATGTAATAAACCTTCAAATTATTTTTCATATTTCTACTTATTTTTGGTGATAGAGCTTTTCTATTGCTATCCTTAGTCAGTTATGACTTTCTAGGACTAACAATTAGGTTACCGAGCAGTTCGTTTGATTTTTAGATCCAATTTCGTATTTTAAAGTCTTCATTGGTTCAAATTGGCTATAGGGTGAAAATTTTAGCTAAACAAACTCGTATCCCAATTTTGAATATTCTAGTATTCTAAAATGTTGATTTTAGACTATGTGGACTATTAGATTGGGTCCCGTGACACTTGGGCTCATTTTGAGCTGTTGGTCGGAAGTAAAGATAATGGAAATTGTGTGTGGGATCTACTTGTTGTCGTAATTACTTTGGATGGAAATTTCGATGACATTATTGAGTTTAGAATAATAAGATAGCATAGTCCATTTTTGTATACGAGATTCCAGATGAATTTTGAGGGGTTTGCGGAGACTTGGTTGGTGTTGGTGCACCGGTGATCGCGAGCCATGGATCGCGGTAACGATGTGGCAACCACCAGCACTGTATGTCACGAATGTGACACCCCTATAAGCTGAGCCAGTATCGCAAATATGATGGCATATATAGCGATAACGACTTCTACCCTTGAGATTAGATACCGCGATTGCGATTGACGGGTCGCGATTGCGATACCCATGTACTTGGGATGGGTATAAATACCCCCATTTCAGTCCATATTTGCCCATTTCTAATCCATTCTTAGGAGACTTAAACCCTAAGGAGTGGGATAACTTAGGAATAGAAATTGTGGGCAATTTGTGAGCTTGGATAACGATCTATTACGCAATTTTCCTTCAAATTTGAGGTAAGATTCCTCTATTTTCATGGTTAATTTTTCCTTTTTCATCTCTAAAATCTGTAGACCTTGGTGTCTTGATTTTAGCACCAATATAGCTTGGAATTCACCCATTTTAAGGGTAATTACTCCTTGAGCATATGGAGACGCTGAGATGGTTTCGGAAATAAGATTTCCGTAAATGGGCCACACATAGGATTTTTGTGTATTTTTGGACCCGAAGCACAATGATTCAATATGGGTATCATTGTTCTCATTTTGATGAGTAGATTATGATTTTGATACCGTGGCACCTTGAAGAAGCTTCTCAAAAGGTAAAATTTGTGATTTAGCAGATGTTTTATGCTTTCTTCGGTATCCAGGTAGGCTAGGTTTACCGCCATAATAGATTGAGATAATTTATTGTATGTTTATGATATTATGTTAGTTTAGGGATGGATTTTAGGTGTTGGTGTGATAAATTGCAATACTTAGGTTAGTTGGACCATTTAAGCTATCCAAAAATCATAATTTAGGTATAATTGATCTAGTAACTCATGTTTTAGGTAAATTCCTATCTTAGGATTGATTAAGTCTTGTTTTACATCTAAAAGTGGATTTTGATACCTTAGTCTAGTCTGGGGTAGAATATGCCTTACATGAAATTTTGGGATTAGAAGTGGGCCCTTCGACCAACCTTAGGTTAAATTCGTGTAGTTCTTGTTAACCTTTATATGCTAGTTATGCACCTTGAAAATGCTTATTGAGGTAATATTAAGAAGATTTGGCACTCGATGAATATGATAGGTTGATATTGAAAAATGATGCTTATTGATTATGCTAGTTGTCATACTATTGAGTGTGTGTATATATATATATATACCGGTTTGAGTTTGGATATTGATGACGATGTTGATGATATATGATTACCTCTTTGAGTCTAGATATTGATGATGGCTTTGTTTATATATTTATTGGTTCGATTCCATCTATTGATTATATATTTACTAGTTTGAGTCTACCTATTGATTATATATTTACCAGTTTGGGTCCAGCTATTGATTTTACATTTACCAATTCAAGTCCGACTATGGATTATGATATTGACTAAATATAAATACTGGTTCAAGAATGGATATGGAGTATGATATTTATGACACAAGTACCGTTTCAAGTCCAAAAGTGGGAATTCTGATATTGATGATACGGGTTCTTTTTCAAGTCTGAAAATGGGAATTGTTGTATTGTAGCATGATATGGATAGATTCTAGGTGTACCCTGAGGGTGGATAAATGATGGTGATTTAGGTTATACTATCTTTTAGTGTACACTCCAGGCTTCTGGGGACCTGCATTGGGTTATTTATTTTTCTGCACTTATTGGCTTATAGGGGCTAATTTTGTATTTATAATTCCATGTGTTTTATGTTGTCATTCCAATTTATTTAATTATTTATGTACATAGATGTTGGAGTTATTTCTGGTTTGCTACCTTACTTTGACTTAGTTATGTTATCTTGCATTTTATAGAATCTATATGACACAACTTGGCTTTGGACCCTTAGAAAGTTTCTTAATGTTGAGCTCACCAGACATTATACGACTTATGTGTACTAGATGTATGATGTTGTACGGTGTAGGGTGCCTCCTCTCATATGTTAATCAGTGTGGTTGGGTTGTTTGATACCAAGATTCATTCTTTATGATATTTTTCCTAGTGTATATTATATTGGAAAAATCATAGATTAGTTCAATATTAGGTTGATAAGAGTTAATCATTTGTGACAATTGCACCCCAAGTATCAGAATTTGGACCTAATTCAATTAAACTAGATCTTTTTCTTCGACGAACTCCCCGGTGATATCTTTCTCCATCAAAATCCTCAACCTATACTAAGTATGATTGAACACCTTACTAGTTGTTTGTTGGGGTACGAATGGTATATTGCTAAGTCGTATAGTGCCCTGAGTCTTGTCTAAAGTATTTTGTATAGGATACGGGTTATAAGGCACTTCTCATATGTTAGGATACAAGTTAGTCATGTGTGGTCATATGTTGGTTAGTATGGGTCCAATTTGATGCTAGGGTACAAGATAAGGGTACCACTCTGTAATGCCCCGAGTCTGTACCCCAGATGCTACACGGTGCTCATAATCTCGAAGGACCACAAGTTAACCTATGACTGGTACCTGCTGCAATAACTGAATAATAATATGGTAAATATGCAGAAAATAGGCAAAAAACTGGTCATAAGGTTCACTACTGTAAATAATACTGAATATGGTATCATAATACCAAAGCTGAACATCAATAATAAAAACTAAAAAACTGTCTGAAAATGAGACTCTAGTCTGAAAAGCCTCTACACTGTTTGAATTGTGGAGTTGATAGGAAAAGTCTCCAACTAACTTCGACTGCTGAAAATGAACTAAAATTCTGAAATAAATAATCACGTCCTCGAACTATGAGGACTCACCACTAACTCTGTATGCCGAGAGTCTGAACTGCTAAGGGTGCCCGGGAGACCGTGCATCTGAATATATGATATAAGACATCATAGCGCAAAAGAAAAGCATGTGTCAGTACTTTGAATGTATTGGTATGCTCAGTGAGGTAGGCTGGAATACATGGGTTCATATACATGAACAATACTAACTAAATATGATGAGTATGACTAAATGAGAGTACATGCATGAATATGTAAACTGTACGGAGATTGCAATAGCACTGAATATTGAACTACTGATAATTGAATGACTATATCTGATAGCCATGATTCTGTGGAACTACACTCAGCCCCATACTGAACTGAGTGACTTTGTCTGACAGTACTGAATCTGTGGAACTGAACTGAGTTCCATACTGAGACAGAATCTAAAACTGAGACTATCGGAAATAATCATCTAACCGATATGCCCCTTTCTGAATAGATTAGGGTCAATCCTGTAACCCTAGTTGAAAGGGTGTCAGTATCATGCCACGATTAAAGAAAATCTAAGTCACCCCCATCTGGCAGGTGCTCTGAACGAGAACGGTGGTACCCTCAACTAGCATGTAGATCACCTCATCAACCCTCAACTAGCAGGTTGATGTCTCAACCTACGCTAGCTACGCAGTTTTGGAATGCAAGGACTGCTTCTAAGGATTACACCTTCAACTAGTGGGTGAGTCCCCATCCTTGGGTTCACTTGGTGTTGAATCCTACTCTCAACTGAATAGACACTGGAATGAATTCTAAATTGTACTAGGTTGGATTGAACTATTACTGATCGTACTGTATAACTGAACTGAACTGATTCTGAGTTCACTGAGTTTTCCTACGTTTTGTACCTGACTGAAATCTACTGATCGAGACATGACTAATTCTACTTTGTGACTGACCATGGCTCTAGACAAACAGCTAAATTATCAGGTATTAAATACCCCCAAGACTCGATAGCATAAACTTAAAAGACATGGCATAACCTTGAGACATGGTAATTAACTACTTAGTCATCATTCATTCATTTGGGCATTCAAGAAAACACTTGCATGATATGAACTTGCATACATGCTAACATGACATAATTTTGCTATTCCACTCACATGGACAATTCATCAAACACTAGTGGGGCATAATATATGCACATAATACTAAAACAACATGTAGTCATCGTGATTCAATTCCAATTCCATAATTCCAAGTATTTCAACATGAATTCACATGATAAAGCACACATATCAATTAACTCTACATGAATTTTGTAGTGAATCATGAAATAGAAATCCATTTAAGTAATAATCATGAATACACTTTAATTCAAAACATGGAAATCATGAAATCCCTCTACATGAGCTTTAAAAGAGTTTCTTAGACTCCAAGGGTGGAAGTAACCCTTGGATGAACACTTCACATACCTTAGTTGGTGAATTCTGGGAAATTAACGGTGGAATCTTGAGCCTTGAATTTGAATTTACTTCACCTAGGATTTTTATTCTTGAGCAATTTGTGAAAGAATGAATATATTTTGCTAAAAGAGGGCTAAATTTCATGTTATGGGGGCTGAAGAGATTAATTAACCCTAAGGACACGGCCTTTTAATTACTGGAAAATTAAATCATCGATGCGTAGGCCGACGCGCTGCGTCGTTGGTATCGAAGTGATAGCCAATGCATTGTGTCGAGTACGCATAGATTCACTCAAAATTGCACTGAGCTAAGGGAAAAATTATCTGTCGACGCGATGGATGACACGACGCGTTAAGATCGCATCGACTCACTATTTTGATCATTTGAACATGATCTAAACGAGGTTTGAAAAATCCAAAACTTGTCCAAAAATACCTATTGACATTTCTGATCATGAATTAACTCAAATATCAATATTTAATGGACGTAAAGGTCGCAAAATAAGATTTCCAACTTTCGAAGGATAAAATAACACTGAGTCTGAATACTTAGCTAGAATTATCTAAGTCTAGGACCCCTTAGCAAGCTTAAAAGGCTGAGTCGAGCTTAGGATTTTGCGGGGTTTTACACTATCTCCCCCTTGGAAATATTCATCCTCGATTGAGACTGACTAAGCTGAGAGGACTGGTAGACTAAACTTACTTATTGAACATGAACATCTGAAACATGATTATATGATTGTCATTACTGATATACTGAATTTCACACTAAACATGCATATCTAATGCATGAGTACATGACTGAACTGACTCCTAAACATATGAATGAATATGCAATAATAACTGATACCAAGTTTGTAATGGAAAATATGACATGAAATTGAATAATATTAAGAAAGACTATTACCTTGAGTTGAATCTGAGTTTGCGGAGAAGAGGTGAGGATACTTTGTCCGCATATCTGCTTTTAATTCCTAAGTAGATTCCTCAACGGACTAATTTTTCCAAAGAACTTTGACTAGAGGGACTTCTTTGTTCCTCAGTCTGTGAATATGATAATCAAGGATTTCGACAGGAATCTCTTCATAAGAGAGGTTGTTCTGAACATCTATGCCCTCTATGGGGACTACAGCTGATGGGTCACCTATACAATTCTTTAGCAAGGAGACATGAAACACTGGATGGACTGAAGATACATCTGAAGGAAACTCAAGATCATTAGCTACCTTTCTGAAATGGTTGAGAATTTGGTAAGGACCGACATATCGGGGACTTAGCTTCCCCTTCTTGCCAAAATGCTTCACTCATTTCATAGGAGAGATTTTCAATTACACATAGTCAGCAATATCAAACTAGAGATTCTTTCTGCTCCCATCTGCGTACGATTTCTGTCGGCTCTGAGCAGTTTAAAGCCTTTCCCTGATCAACTGAACTTTCTCTAAGGTATCAAATACCAAGTCAGGCCCTACCACTACGGCCTGACCCACTTCAAACCAACCAATAGGAGATTTACACCTCCTCCCATAAAGTACCTCATACGGAGCCATCTAAATACTGGAATGATAACTGTTGTTGTATGCGAACTCAATCAAAGGTAAGTGGTCATCCCAACTACCTTTAAAATCTATCACACATGCTCGTAACATATCCTCTGAAGTCTGAATGGTCCTTTCTACTTAACCATCTATTTGAGGGTAAAAAGATGTACTGAGGTGAAATCGGGTACCAAGACCCTTTTGGAATGCTTTCTAGAAATGAGAGGTGAATTGGGTACCTCTATCTGAGATAATGGATAATGGAACACCGTTCAATCTAACCAACTCCCTGATATAGAGTTTGGCATAATCCTCGGCTGAGTAAGAGGTATGGACTAGTAGAAAATAAGCTAATTTGTTCATCCTCTCTATAATGACCCAACCTGAATCATGTTGTCGACGAGTAAGAGGCAAACCCATCACAAAGTCTATGTTTACTTCTTCCCATTTCCAGGTGGGAATGCCGAACTCCTGTATGGACCTACTAGGCTTCTATTGCTCAATCTTAACTTACTGATATGTCGAGCACTTAGCCACAAACTCTGCAATATCTCTCTTCATCCCACTCCACTAATAGATCTCTCACAAATCATGGTACATCTTAGTGTCCCCTGGAGGAATAGAGTAGCACACACCATGCACTTCTGCAAGAATTTGTTGCCTCAAGTCATCTACGCCTGGCACACATAGTCGACCCTGACAACGCAAAACACCATCTCCCCCTTAGAAGAAAACCTCTACCTTCTGATCTCTAATTGATTCTTTCAACTTGACCAGACTAGAATCCCTATCCTGCTTCTTCTTCACTTCGAAAACTAGGGATGATTCTGAACTACTCTACACCCATAAACTACCTTCTGCTGAATCGACTAAGCGGACACCTAGTTGGGCTAGCTGATGAACTTCTTGAGCTAGCATCTTCTTACTGTCCTCGACATGAGCAATACTACCCATAGACATTCTACTGAGAGCGTCGGCCACTATATTGGCCTTGCCCGGATGATATAGGATACTTCTGTTGAGGTTTTTCAACAAATCCAACCACTTTCTCTGATAGAGGTTTAGGTATTTCTAAGATAATACATATTGCAGGCTCTTGTGGTCTGTAAACATATCCACATAAACTCCATACAAATAGTGCCTCTAAATCTTTAAGGCAAACACTACTGCTGCTAGCTCAAGATCATGAGTAGGGTAATTCTTCTCATAGGGTTTAAGCTTCCTAGAGGCATAGGATATGACCTGACCTCTCTGCATCAGAACATACCCCAAGCCAACTCTGGAGGCATCACAATACACCCCAAAGCTGTCTGAACCATCTGGTAAGGTCAAAACTGAAGCTGTAGTGAGTCGAGTCTTCATCTCCTGAAAACTCTTCTCACAAGAATCTGACCACTGGAATTTGACCTTTTTTGAGTCAATTTAGATATAAGGGATGCAATAGATGAAAATCCTTCAAGGAACTATCGGTAATAGATGGCCAAACCCAAGAAACTCCTGATATCTGACGGAGAGATTGGCCTTGGCTAGTTTCTTACTTCTTCGGTCTTCTAGGGATCAACTCTAATTCCATCACCAAAAACTATATGGCCAAGGTAAGATACTAACCATAGCCAAAATTTGCACTTACTGAATTTGGCGAATAACTGATAATTTCTGAGAGTCTGTAATATTATTCTGAGATGGTCTAGATGATCATGTTCACTGTGGGAGTAGACGAGAATGTTATTTATGAATAAGATGACAAACATGTCGAAGTACTACTTGAAAACACAGTTCATCAAGTCCATGAAGGCTGGTAGAGCATTGGTAAAACCAAAGGACATGACTAAGAATTTAAAGTGACCATACCGAGTTTTGAAAGTTGTTTTTAGGATGTCACACTCCCTGAATCTAAGCTGATAATAGCCTGATCTGAGGTCTATCTTAGAGAAGTAACTGGAACCCTGAAGTTGGTCAAATAAGTCATCAATTTTGGGAAATGGATACTTGTTCTTGATCGTGACTTTATTTAACTGATGATAGTCAATACACATTCTGAGGGAACCGTCTTTCTTACGCATAAATATAACTGGTGCACCCCACGGGGACACACTGGGTCTGATGAATCCTTTATCTAGGTGATCCTCTAACTGCTCTTTTAATTCTCTGATCTCTGTTGGAGCCATTCTGTATGGCGAAGTAGATATGGGCTGAGTATCTGGAAGAAGATCAATTCCGAAATCAATTTCCCTTTCGTGAGACACTCCGGGAAGATCATCGAGAAACACATCTGAGAATTCACATACTACTAATACTGACTTAAGAGTAGGAGTTTCAGAACTAGAGTCCTGGACTCGAACGAGATAGTAGACATATCCCCTAGATATCATTTTTCTAGCCTGAAGGTAAGAAACAAGTTGACCCCTAAGTGTTGAAGTACTACCCCTCCACTCTAGGACGAGTTCATTCAGAAACTAAAACTAGAAAAAAAAAATTCTGCAGTCAACTGAGACATAGTAGGAATGAAGCCAATCCATGTCGAGAATGATATCAAAATCAGTCATCTCTAATTTGACTAAATCTGCTAAAGTGACTTTCTGAGATATCATAACCTGGTAGTTCTTGTATGCCCACCTGGCTATGATAGATTTACCCACTGGGGTAAAGACTGAAAAAGGCTCTGCTAGAATTTTAGGATTGACTCTTAAATCAACTGTTATATATGGAGTAACAAAGGACAAAGAAGATCCTGGATCTAGCAAAGCATAAACATGCAAATGGAAAACATGTAACATACCAGTTACCACATCAGGAGAAATCTCCTGATCCTATCAAGACTGAAGAGCATAGAGTCTATTTGGGTGTTGTCCACTCGTGGCACTGGAAGCGGCACCCTGCTGATTCAGGTGACCGGACTGAGCTGGGGGGATGGTTATTCTAACCTTAAGAACATTACTAGGGAAAATCTCTGACTCTGTGGCCTGGTTTTCCATACCTGAAACACACATTGCTACCCTCTCTACAGATACCCTAGTGGTTTCTGCCATACTTCTGACAAAGAGGAATGGTTTGGGCACTGCTAACACTTTCCTGAGGTTTAGGGTGTGGTGCCCTATCCCTATTTCCATATCTAAATTTTTGCATAGGAGCGTTGGATGAGGACGGAGCTGGAACTGAGGATTTTGAGCGGAACTGAGAACGATTTCCACCCTCTAACTTATGCTAAGCAAAGTTGAAACTACCTATTCTTAATCTCTTGCTCTCCCTCTTCTTCTCTTTATTCTTAGCCTCCTCTATCTGCTGACCATAGACCATGAGACTGGATATGTCCATCTTCTTAATAAGTATTATGGTCCTATACTCCTTGAGCACGCTGTAAGACACCCCTTACACAAACTTACTCATTTGGGATTTATTGTCTGCCACCACATGAGGAACATATCTAGCTAATTGAGTATACTTAAGAGAATACTCTTTCACTTTTATATTTCCCTACTTTCGATTGATAAATTCCAAGACCTTCACTTCCCTCAACTCTAATAGGAAGAACCTATCCAAAAAAACAGTGGCAAACTCCTCCCACTCTATAGGCCCTACATATGTGGCCCTCTCTACTTTCTACTATTTAAACCATGAGTGAGCCACATCCTGAAACTGATATGCGGCCAACTCAGCACTCTTAACTATGGTCACTCCCATAATATCAGTAACCTTTTGCACCTGATCAAGAAATTCCTGAGGGTCCTCATCTGACTTAGACCTGGTAAATGATGGAGGGTTCATTCGAGTGAAGTCACGAATCCTGGCAGCAGCAGTATTGGCCACTGGGTTGGACACAATAGCAACTGGGCATTTATTTTAGGTTGCCACAGAATGATGTAGGGTGGTGAAGGCTTCTCTGAACTCAGCGTGGAAGACGTGTTCATCTAGTGGATCTAGCTACACGAGCTGGGGTTCTGGCTGCTCTCTTGTTCCTCTTCCCTTAATCTTTTTTGGAGGCATATTTCTATAAATGAAAGAGAAAGGATTAGACTGAGAGTTTTCCTAAAATATCTCATAGACTCTTGTCCATAAGTGTGGCGCACAACACACCCATGCACAAGACTCTACTAGATGCGGTTGTCAGACTTCCTAGGACTATGTTGAACCTTAGGCTCTGATACCAATTTTGTAACACACCGAGTCTATACCCCGAATGCTACACGATTCTCATAATCCCGAAGGACCACAAGCTAGCCCATGACTGGAACCTACTATAATAACTGAATAATAATACCATAAATATGTAGAAAATAGGTGGAAAATTGGCCATAAGGTTCAATACTATAAATAATACTGAATATGGTATCACATACCATAACTGAACATCAATACTAAAAACTGAACAACTATCTGAAAATACTCTAGTCTGAAAAGCCTCTACACTGTTTGAATTATGGAGTTGATGGGACAAGTCCCCAACTAACTCAGACTACTAAAAATGAACTGGAATGCTGAAATAAATAATCGCATCCTTGAACTATGAGGACTTACCACTAACTCTATATACTGAGAGTCTGAACTGCTAAGGGTGCTTGGGAGCCCGTGCATCTGAACCTATGATATAAGACATCATAGCGCAAAAGAAAAGCATGCGTCAGTACTTTGAATATACTGGTATGCTCAGTGAGGTAGGTTGAAATGCATGGGTTCATATCCATCAACAATACTAACTGAATATCATGAGTATGAC
This sequence comes from Capsicum pubescens, assembly GCA_030864215.1. Taxonomy (NCBI): domain Eukaryota; kingdom Viridiplantae; phylum Streptophyta; class Magnoliopsida; order Solanales; family Solanaceae; genus Capsicum; species Capsicum pubescens. The sequence goes on from CM061544.1 coordinate 114,021,843, forward strand.
TAAATGAGAGTACATGCATGAATATGTAAACTGTACTGAGATCGCAATAACATTGAATACTGAACTACTGATAACTGGCTGACTTTATCTAACAACCTTGATTCTGTGGAACTATACTGAGTCCCGTATTGAGCTGAGTAACTGTGCTTAATAGTCCTGAATCTACGGAACTGAACTGAGTTCCATTCTTAGACTGTATCTGAAACTGAGACCTTGGGAAATAATTATCTAACTAATATGCCCCTTTCTAAATAGATTGGGTCCAACCTGTAACCCCAGTTGGAAAGGTGTCAGTTCCGTGCCACGATTAAAGATAAGTTGAGTCACCCTTATCTGGAAGGGGCTCTGAACAAGAATAGTGGTACCCTCAACTGGCAGGTAGATCACCTCATCAACCCTCAAATAGTAGATTAATGTCTCAAACTATATTGGTTATGCAGTTCTGAAACACAAGGGCTGCTTCTAAGGATTACACCCTCTACTGGCTGGTGAATCCCCATCCTTGGGTTCACTCGGTCCTGAATCCTACTCTTAACTGAATAGACACTAGACTGAATTCTAACCTGTACTAGGCTAGACTGAACTATTACTGATCATACTGTATAACTGAACTTAACTAATTCTAAGTTCATTGAGTTTTCCTATGTTCTATAACTGGAGGAATTCTACTGATCGAGACATAACTGATTCTACTCTGTGACTAACCATGGCTCTAGACAAGCAGCTAAATTATTGGGTATTAAATACCCCCAGGACTCGATAGCATAAACTTAAAAGACATGGAATAATCTTGAGACATGGTAATTAACTACTTAGTCATCATTCGTTTATTTGGGAATTCAAGCAAACACTAGCATGAAATGAACTTGTATACATGCTAACATGACATAATTTTGCTATTCCACTCACATGGATAATTCATCAAACACTTGTGGGGCATAATATATGCACATAATACTAAAACAACATGTAGGAATCACGATTCACTTCCAACTCCATAATTCCAAGAGTTTCAACATAAATTCACATTATAAAGCATACATATCAATTAACTCTACATGAATCTTTTAGTAAATCATGAAATAAAAACCCATTTAAGTAATAATCATGAATACACTTTAATTAAAATCATGAAAATCATGAAATCACCCTATATGAGATTTTAAAAAGTTTCTTGGACTCCAAGGGAGGAAGGAACCCTTGTCCAACGCACCGCGTCGTTAGCATCGATGCGATAACTAATGCACCGCATTGAGTCCACGTCGATTCACTAGAAATTGCACTTAGCTAAGGGAAAAATTGTTTGTCGATGCGATGGATGATGCAATGCATCAAGATCACGTCGACTCACTATTTTGGTCATTCGAACATGATCTAAACGAGGTTCAAAAAATCCAAAACTTGTCTGAAAATACCTATTGATATTCCTGATCATGAATTAACTCAAATATCAGTATTTAATGGATATAAAGGTCGCAAAATAAGATTGCAAACTTTCAAAGGCTAAAATAACACTAAGTCTGAATACTTAGCTAGAATTTTCTAAGTCTGGGACCCTTAGCAAGCTTAAAAGTCTGAGTCGAGCGTAGGATTTTGCAGGGTCTTACACATTTGTACCTTAGGGTATGGTTTAGGGGATGGGTCTTACCTTTCTTCGTTAATATTTTTAGATTTTAAGTTGGGGGTATTTTGGACATTTCCCACCCTAAAATCCTTAAGTACCCATGTCTTAAAACATGTTGTGGCTTCTTATAATCCACTATTAAAAGATCAAACACTCTCGAAACTCACTCTTGAAGATTGGGGCTAGGGTTCTTTAAAGGTGATCATTTTAAGGCTTAAGAGTCAAGTTTTTTCTGTGAATCTTCTTTAATAAGACATGTGACTCTTCCCTCATAGTTAGTTCATACATATCATGTGTTTTAAAGTGTGATTATGATTCTTAAATGGTAGTTTTAAAAATCAAAACTGAGGGTTTTGTTGCATACGGTTGAGTGTTATTTACTCTTCATTTAACTTGTGTTTATACATGATTTTGGTAATGGTTCGCACATGTGGTGCATGGAAATTTTGGTTTAACAAATGGATTATGGGTAACCCTAATCTTGATGGTTTTCACCTTGATTTTGGTCATGATAATAGCATGCCCTCAAAGTGTTTGTGAAAATGCCTAAAAGAAAAAACTAGTCACATGTTAATGAGGTTTTGAACTAAGGCTTGTCCAAATGAATATGAATGGTTGGTAAATGGTTTTCTAAGGGTCTTATTGGCCATGTAATGGTTTAAATATCAACCTTGGTGGTTTAAATTGTTAAATGGGTTTGAGTCCTTAAAGATTAACTTGATTTATGTCTTTGTTAGACAATGGGTTCGAGTCCCTAAAATTTAAATTGAACAAGTATCTTTGTTAGACAATGGGTTCTAGTCCCAAAGTCAAATAAATATATTGCTGATTGATAATGCTCAACTTACACGTCAATTTAGTGCAAGGCGGTCGTCCTTAATATATTTACCCAACTTTGAAGTCGGGGTCAAATACACAGGGAATAATGTGAGTGGCGATTAAACTAGTTTGAAACTAAAGCTACAAGTTAAATTCAAACAAATGATACAAAAAGATAAAATGAGGTTTTAGGTTTAACAAGTTGTTGTTTGTCACTTTACTTTCGGTGTTTGTAAATCAATAGTTTATGAAATAACCAGAATTATGTTCACTAGGGCTTCCGGTACATGACAGATGCTAAAAGTGGTTCAAGATTCTCATGGTTGGTAGGATAACAAGCTATCTTTATCGATGATATGCTCAAATGTCTCTCGACCTATTTAAGCATCTAATTTCCTGATCCTCTTGGACATAGGAAATAGCTATTCACTGCCTAAATTTTACCTTAGGTTAATCAACCTTGTTATAACACTGATTATTAAACGAAGTATTTTTGAGTCCCAGTTGATAATTCACTTCCTACTGTATATGATTTCTTTCTCAAGAAAATCAAAGTAGGTGTGTCTACTGTTTGCAACCAACAGACGTTAATTAAAATCTCAAAATTATAAAGAAATTCTAACACCTATTAAATCTTAAGTGTTTAGAACATCATCATGACCTAACCCTAGATCCAATAATTCTGGATATTTCATAAACTCTTAATTTACAAACACCGAAAGTAAAGTGACAAACAACAACTTGTTAAACCTAAACCCTCATTTTATATTTTCATAACATTTATTTGAATTTAACTTGTCACTTTAGTTTCAAACTAGTTTAATCTCCACTCACATTGTTCCTTATGGATTTGACCCCGACTCCAAAGTTGAGTAAATATATTGTCGATGATATCCTTGTACTAAATTGACATGTAAGTTGAGTGTTATCAAAAATGGTGTTGTTTCTGGGGAACAATTTGGTGTATTGAGTTGGTTTGCAATTTTAACCTACTTGCTTGAATTCAAACTTGTAAATATTTGTTTTTAGTTTTCTTTTATTTCTGGTGTTCGGTAGATTTTTATTTTAGCTTACTTATTACTATGGCGTCTTAGAATGATCATGATCTTGGTGGTTGGAAATCGTATCTTGATGATCCATGTCCATATTGTGATGGACCTCACTTTTGGTAAGATTGTAGATATGCTCCCGAGGAGAAATGTGTGCACCATCTCTATCCTACCAGTAGTATGATTGTTCTTTATATGGTGGTCAAGATGGACATTGGAGTGATTGCCCAAATGCCCCCTCCCCCTGGTATGCTAACACAAATTCTAGTTCTTCTTATGATTTTGATAGGTTTTAGGTTAAGAATAAGAAGAATGAAACACTGGAAAGAGTGGCATTGAAGCTATGCTTCAACTAATATTGGAGTGTGTGGACACAACAAATGATATTATACATGATATACATCAAGACATAAGGGCAAATAACAAGAAAAGAAGAATGATAGAGGATATAGATACAGAGGTCAAGAATTCAAAGCACTTTTCCACATTATGTTTAGGTGATATCTTGTCTGTGGAATCATTTAACATAATGAACGAGTGTGAAGATGAGGAGCAAGAATCTAATGTTGATGATGAGCTTGATGTTGAACAAACCTCGGTGATTTCCCAACAAACTGAACCATTTATGAATGAAGACGCCCAAGATGAGGAGATGGTACTTGAGTCATAAGAACAAATCAAGCACAATCCTTGTGAAGATGCTAGTCCATTTTGGGGTAGAAATAATAATAGGGATGCTACTCCCAAATTGAGAGTTAGTCCTCATTCGAACCACTTTTCAACATTATGCTTGGTGGATATGATGAAAGTCAAATCACCTAAGCAAATGATGAATTTTAAAAATGAGAAGGAAGATTCTTACATTTTGGAGTTTGTCCTTCCAAAAGGGTATACTACAACCCCAATCTTGAAGGCCAAGAAGCTTAAAGATCGATGTCCATTTAGTGGTTGTTTAAGATTCTCACTGTTGCCAAATAAACCCACACTAAAGTTCGATGCAAAATTGGACAAGCAGTTTAAGTCTTTGAAGTGGCGTGATAGAACATTCCTCATCATGCCCTCACATTTTCCCAACACACCCCGAAGATGTATTGATCAAAAGTTGGGTCGACGTTTCAAATCCTCCAAGTGGAGAAATAAATAATTATCAACAAGGTATCTTGATGAAGTCTTGGTAGTCAAGATAACTGAGTCGTGCCGCGACACTAAATTAGGCGCTTCTTGGGAGGCAACCCAAGGTATTTTGTTGTTTGTATTCGTATTATGTGATTGACATCAGATCTTTACACCCGTGGTGCCATAGGTATGTTTCTAACTCTCTTGTTTTGGTTTGTTTCATTGGGGATATTTCTTGATTTTAAGTTGAGGGTGGGGCTACTTATGGGTATTGATGTCCTCCGTGGGATTTTGTTGTCGTGCCTCTTTTCCTCGGAGTCTTGTTCCTAGTAGAGCTGGCATATTTAGGCATATTGTGTTTTGTTTTGTGATGTGTTGTGGTTACCTAGGAGAAATACAAGTAATGAGGAAGTTAATATGTTTTATGATTTTTGAGCACCTCTCCAAGTGTCTATTTGTAATACTGTATGAACTGCATCTAATTGTGACCACAGTGCATCTTTTGGTGGCTTTGTTCTGGCAACTTGATAATCAGTGCTAAACAATGGAACGAATCGGATAAGTAGTGATGTGCGATATATTTGTGTGCCATGTGTGTGTGAGGTGTTACTCAGTTCTCTTTGTTTGTGAATTTAGAACTTTCCCGATTAGTCTTGCCTTGGTTGTAGGATCAGGGCTAGGAGAGGATCGTAGGACATTTTGATATTAGACCACTTTTAGCCTAAATGACCTTTCCTATATACATAATAGCCCCTGATCCCTATTTTGAAACTAAATAGCCTATTTCTTTCATGACACCTATCACCTTCCTATTTACATCACAATGAACCTGTTTTGGTCCTGGTCCTTCTTGGAAACTGTGCACCTTGACTTAGTCAAACAACCTAAGTTGAGGGTGGCTATCATAGGGGTGCATGATACAAAATGAGTATGAAGAGAGGAAGAATAAAAGAAAAGAATAAAAAGTTAGGTGCGGTGAAAAAGGAATAAGAAATGAGAAAGTTGTGTAAAAGATGATAAAAAAAATAATGTGATAATTGAAAAGACCACATCCATCTTGAGCATGTGTGATCAATAAAAGAGAGGAAGAAAAGAAGGTTGAGAATTGAAACCCCGGGAGATTAGTGTAGTGTCAAAGAGGCATAGTCACTCTAAAATATCCATGAATATCATACCTGCCCCTGGCCTACGTTACAAGCTTAACAAAAGACCTATAGTGATCCTAATAGACCTATCTAAAAACTTGGGTACTGACTATAAGGGAAAGCCTATGGCATTTGACATGCAATGTTTGGAACTTCATCCTGAGAGTGAGTCTTGTTTTATCCCTCTGTTTATGTATTTGAATTCTGATATGAGTGAAAAAAGGGATTTCTTTGTTGTGAGGGCACACTGTAGTGTGATCTTTGTATGGCATGGTTGTTATTTCTGAATTTTTGCCGTATCTTGATTCTTGTAAGTTTCATGGTTGTTTTTCAAAACATCAACAGTGAGCTTTAAATTTGACTGACCTTGGAGATGGTGAATGTATTCTGAACTAGTATGAGTAGTTAGCTACCAAATTGTACTTTGTATTATCTTAGTTATGTTATGGTTTCTTGAGGACAAGCAATTGTTTAAGTTGAGGGTGTTGATGTGTGAGCCTACGCTAACACATTTGAGGCTTTTAACTCTAAATAATTGTAAGGTCTTGAGCAACTTTAGTTGTTTTTTTTAGTTTACTTTGATTTTTGCAGTAAATATTGAGATGTAGGAGAACCAAAAATACTGGAAGCAAAAAGGATGAAAAGTGACTAAAAATAAAGGACAAGTGTGGCTGACGATGTTCATGATAAGTCGTCATCCTGGTGATAAGCTATCAAGGATGTCATCAGCCGTAAACAGAGAATGGGAGTTGAAGACATTTTTGTGACGACGTTCATGATAAGCTGTCAGGTTGGTGATAAAGCATCAACGTCATCGTCAGCCTTAGACAGTAGAAGCCAAAAGTGCAAAGGAGCTGACGACATCCGTGATAATCCATCAGACTCCTGATAAGCTGTCACGGATGTCGCCGTCTATTCTAAGAAAAAGTTGCAACTTTAATTTTATTTCCTTATTTAGGTTGAACTATTCAAAGCTTTGTTTTAGGGTTTTTTGGGGACATTCATTCAACATCATCATTATTCTAAAGAGAGCTCGATACTTTGAGTCTTGGAGAATATTTTCCGATATTTCTTTCTCTATTTGTTTTGGATTCGGACAATACAACTATTTTGGGGATTTTTGTTTATGATCTAATCTACGATTCTCTAATTATTATTCATCTCTGTAAGTTAATCATCTCAATTATGTGTTTCGTTCTTTGCATCATGAGTGGCTAAACTCCGTTAACCTAAATTATGGGATCTAAGGTTAGGTCATGATGATGTGCTAAACACTCAAGATTTAATAGGTGTTAGGATTTCTTGATAATTCTAAGATTTTAATTAACGTCTGTTCGTTGCAAATAGTAGACACACCTACTTTGATTTGCTTGAGAAATAAATCATATACAGTAGGAAGTGAATTATCAATAGGAACTCAAAAATACTTCATTTAATAATCAGCATTGTAACAAGGTTGATTAACCTGAGTTAAAATCTAGAAAGTGAATAGAGATTTCCTAAGTCCGAGAGGATTAGGAAATTAGACGCTTAAGTGTAGGGTGTCAACAAGTGAAAGTTGAGCACATGATACTTGGTGGTTTTTACTAAGAGATTGAGTTGCCCAAATAAAAGTGGGAAGTAATTAACATAGATTTAGTTATTGGTCTTCCTCGATGTCGGAATCAGTATGATTTGATTTTGGTCATTGTGGATAGGATGACCAAGTCCGCTCACTTCTTGTTGGTGAGGACTAGTTATTTGGCGGAGGATTATGCTAAGTTATATCTTTCAGAGATTGTGAAGTTGCATGGTGCTCCAGTTTTTATCATTTCGGATCGTGGTACTCCATTCTCATCTCATTTTGAAAAGGTTTAGGAACTAAGGTATTCCTTAGTACTGCTTTCCAACCGCAGTTGGATGGACAAGCGGAGAGGACCATTCAGACTTTGGAATATATGCTCCGTGCCTGTGTGATTGACTATGGTGGTAGTTGATTCAACCATTTTCCTATGATTGAATATGCTTATAATAATAGTTATCACTCTAGCATTGGTATGGCTCTTTTTGAGGCATTGTAAGGTAAGAGATGTCATTCTCCTATTGGGTGGTATAAAGCTGGTAAGGGTAAGTTGTTTGGCCCTGATTTGGGTCACCAAGCCTTGGAAAAGGTGAAGGTGATTCTTGATGGTTGAAAGCCGCTCAAAGTCGCCAAAAGTCCTATGCAGATGTGAGGTGTAGAAATTTGGAGTTCAATGTTGGAGATTGGGTATTCTTGAAGATATCTCCTATGAAAGGAGTGATGCATTTGGTAAGAAAGGGTAGTTAAACCCTCGGTATGTTGGTCCCTACTTGATTTTGAAGAGGGTTGTCAATGTTGCCAAAATGAAAAGTGCAAGCATGGCTTGGGGAGGGATCTTTACTTGTTTATTTAATTTAATAATAACATTTATTTTATTTAACAAGGAACTTAACTACTCCATCTGACTAGTTTTGGGTTCAAATCCTAAGAAATCCACTATCATATTGAAATTTTAATTCTTTGTTGATAAGTCCCTATTTTTCCAATCAACTTCATTAAAAACTTGAATAGATCCACATAATTGGAGTTGCCTTCTAGTTTGAGCTATATTCATCCAGTTTTCTATGTCTCTATTGTGAGAAAGTGTGTGGGTGATCATTCATTAGTTGTTCCTTTGGAAGGGTTGGGAATTTCGGACTCCTTATCATATGAGGTATTCCCGATTAAGATCTTAGATCATCAAGTTCATCGGTTACGAACAAAGGATGTTTCTTTAGTAAAGGTCCATTGAAGGAACCATAAAGTTGAAGAGGCTACTTGGAGGTGGAAGAGGACATGAATTCTGAGTATCCGTTCCTATTTTCTGCTCTCAAAATTCGTACGAAAGGTTTTTGTTCTTCATCATACTTTATTTTAAAACATTGTAAAGGAAAGGTTGATTTCCTTATATGTTTATTTTCTAACTTAGTTAAAGGTTATATTTTAGGAGTTGGTGTGTTAACTCGTGCTTGTTCTTTCCTTACCCATCATTCGAGGATGAATGATCCAAGTGGGGAAGAATTGAAACATCTTAGCTTTGGACCCTTAGAAAATATCTTAATGTTGATCTCACTGGACATCATATGACTTGTCGGTACTAGTCATATAATAATTTACGGTTTAGGTTCCCTCCTCTCATAAGTAAATTAGTATGGTTGGGTTAGTTTCTATCAAAGGTATGATTGAACACCTTACTAGTCGTTTGTTGGGATATGAATGGTATGTTGCTAAGTCATATGGTGCCCTAAGTCTTATCCAAAGTATTTTGTGTAGGGTACAGGTTATAAGGTATTTCTAATATGTTAGGATACGAGTTAGTCATGTGTGGTTGTATGTTTGTCAGTATGGGTGTCCAAGATGATGCTAGGGTACGAGATAAGGGTACCACTCTTACCTTAGGATACATTTTAGGGGGATGGGTTTTACCCTCATGCGTGTATGTTTTTAGCTTTTAAGCTGGGGGTATTTCAAACATTTCCCACCCCAAAACCCTTGAGTCCCCATGTCTTAAAAAAATTGTGGCCTCCCATAACCCCCTATTGAAAGATCAAACACTCTAAAAACACTCTCTAAACTCTCTTTTGAAGATTGGGGCTAGGGTTCTTCAAAGGTGATCATCTTGAGGCTTAAGAGTCAAGTTTCTTCCAGGAATCTTATTGAATAAAGCTTGTGAACTTCTCTTTTTTTTCATAAATATTATGTGTTTTAAAGTTTGATTATGATTTTTAAATGGTGGTTTTGAAAATCAAAATAGAAGGTTTTGTTGCATATGGTTGAGTACTATTTACTCTCTGTTTAACTTGTTTATATACATGTTTTTGGTGATGGTTTGTACATGTGGGTGCTTGGTTATTGTGGTTTAACAAATGGGTATTGGTTAACCCTAAACTTGATGGCTTTCACCTTGATTTTGGTCTTGATAATAGCATGTCGTCAAAGTGTTTGTGAAAATGCCTTAAAGAATAAACTAGTCACATATTAATGACGTTTTGAACTAAGGCTTGGCCAAATGAATATGAATGGTTGGTAAATGGTTTTCTAAAGGCCTTGTTGGCCATGTAATGGTTTAAATGGTAACCTTGGTGGTTTCAATCTTTTAATGGGTTTGAATCCCTAAATATTAACTTGATTTATGTCTTTGTTAGACAATGGATTTGAGTCCCTAAACATTGAATTGAACAAGTGTCTTTGTTAGACAATGGGTTCGAGTCCCAAAGTCAAATGAATGGATGGTTGATTGATAATGATAATGGCATGTTGTATACTTCCAAGTAGTTTTGGACCAATGAAGTGCCTTTGGTTAAGAAATTGGCATAATAGTTGTGTTTGTAAAATGATTGTTTTAAATTATGCTTTAAAGCAGGATTTGTAGCCGATCCTTGAAAGTGGAGTTTGAAGGATTAAACTGGAAATAGCGCTAGCCAGTGCGGGTGTCTTATGACCGGGTGGTTTGAGTCCCCAGAATGACTGTATGAATAGGAGGTTCGAGTCCCCCATAACACATATAATGGTGCTTAAGTCACCTTAATTATGTCAGGAGGTTTGAATCCCCTATAAAGGCATATACAGATATGGATACTCTCTGATTCGTGTGGCTACATGCATTGGGGCCCTTCCGGCTATAGGAGAGCTAGGGCCATATAGCCCGTGGGTGACTTGTTCTATGACGGTTATGCTACACAACCCAGGTTAATGATTTCAAAGTTTATGTTAATCTTGTTCCCTATCCCGGCATGGTATAAATATATATATATGTATATGTATGTATTGCATTGATATATGCATTGATTGAATTTTTTTGAACTATGACACTATTTTATCCTTATGCTTGAGTTAAATGCTTACGCTCCAACTGCTAACCATATTCAAGGTTGTATCCCCATGCAATGCAGGAGTTGGTCATACTATACCTCCTACTCAGTGATCAAACTTCGAGAACAGCTTGTGTTGACTTGAAGTGGTGAGCTTCCATACTTCTAAAGGATCCATTTCTCGTTTTGAGTTTCTTATGTCTTTATTGGTTTAGACTTGGACATTGGTTTTGGATATGGTCATGGGCATGTCCCAATTGGTATTTATTTTAATTTCGGATAGATTCTTTGTGATACTACTATGGGTTGGTATGGGCGGTGTTGATAGTGGTGCCAGCCTTGGCATTGGTATTGGTATTGGAGCTGATACCGTATGACTTTATTTGATTCGTGATTGTTCCATTTTATTATGTTATGGATATGAATTTAGTTATTATTTCAGTTTTGGTTATGGTTGTTTGTTGGCATTGGATGGTTAGACTTGTTTGGGTTGGCCATGGTCGTAGACCTATCCCAAAGTCTTTGAGTTGATAGTTACTCTATCTTGTTATACATTCAAAATTCATCCAACTCAAGGTATTTGATTAGAGGTTGGATTGGGTATCGAGAGGGTTCTCTAGTCCTTGTTGGACTTGGGATGCCCATTAGGAGAAGGCCCTAGTTTAGTTCCTGTCACCATATCATGATTTCACTCAGGCGGTCGATGACGCCTACTGATTATTCATTATTTTTGTACTCATATTACACTTCTGTACCTTTTTTGGTACATATCCGAGTATTAGTTGTCACCATTGATTCGATGATCGTGTTGTGGTTGATTTCGGAGATAGGGTGAGCTTTGGGAGTCAGAGTTTCCCCATTTCCTTCTATCTATCTATGTCTAGTCTTTAGTTATGAGACAGGATCATGTTGACTATTTTAGAATTGGAGTTGTAATTATAGTAGCTCCTGTACTGGCTCTACCAGGTCATAGGATGCTTATATATTTGTTGATTACCTCTTATCTATTTTAATTAACTTGCTTGTTTAGAAGTTGTAATTGTTTATTTTTCCTTTGTTGGGAATTTTCCACCAAGTTAGCCCATTGCAAACTGCTCCGAGATATGGTTCAGCTTACTGACTAGCGGGGTTTGGTAGGTGTCATCATGACTCATAAATCGAGTCATGGCATGAGGCTTGGGAAGAAGGACAAGCTTAGTTTGAGAGGTTTGGAAAGAAGCACAAGCTTAGTCCAAGGTTTATTGGTCCATTTTATGTTCTTCGATGCATCAACGAAGTGCCCTACGAGTTAGTGGGATTTGTTGAATTTAATCATAATACGATATTTGAGGAGGAACCTATAGCCATTTTAGACAAACATATTCAGATGTTGAAATTTAATAAAAAAACCTTAATGAAGTCTCAGTGGAAGCATCGACGATATAATGAGGAAATAGGGGACATAATTAGACATACGGACTAGATATTCTTATCTTTTAGTTAGTCCAGGTACCTTTCTTATCTTTAAGTTTGAGAATTAACATATGTTATTGGTGGATGATTGTCACGACCCAATTTATGAGTCATAATAGCACCTATGAAATCCCACTAGTAAGTAAGTCGAACCATAACCTGGAGGTATTTGCAATGGTTTAACTTGGTGGAAAATGCCTCATAAAGGCAAATTAGACAATTCAAGGCAATATAATTAGTTTGAAAGGTAGCCATAATATAGAAAAATCACCTCACAACCTGGTAGAGTTAGTGTAAGAGCTACTACTAAAATTCAAGATGGGGGGGGAGGGGTAAATTGAAAATTTTTTGTGATTTGACTACTAACTCCTCACAGTCGACTCACCTGCATATCAGTACACTTCACAAAATAGATTAGATTTGAAATAATTAAGCAAGTGATTAAATAAATGTAAATTAAAGACACAGAGATTTATCCTAGTTAGGAACACCAATGTGGTGCCTACTTCCAGTCCCCTGGGGTTTCAAAGTTTCCTTAGATCATTGAATGTCGGGATAGAGTACAATGATGGAAAACAAGTTTCAAAGACTTATTTTGTTCTTTAGATCTTGTGACACAGCTTCAGTTGATGTTACAAAGTTGAGTCAATCCTATTCTTTATACAACAATTGTAAACTAAAGGTTACAAAGCTTCGTGAGACTAAGATTAAGACACTTTGATATTCTTCATGAAGTTGCATGACCCGTGTCCATCTTTGGTCTTCTTCTTGTATAGTCTTTGGTTGCTACTCATCATAAGGAGACCTAAGAGATTTCTTCTCAATCAAGGATTTGAATTGATTCCTTGATTTGTGGAATGTAGTCGTATAATATGTCCATATACGACTTTTATTCATGTACATATCATATATGTTTGTGATATTTTCTTTGTTGTGATTGATCTTGATTTATTATGATTCTCGAGACTGATATTTTCATGACTGATCTAGTTTTCTACGATTATCGGGACTAAGATTCTCCTTCTATTTGTTCTTATTTTGATTGATTCGCTTGGATGTCGTTGATCCTATTTTGATGTCCTTCCATTCCTAAAGCCGGCTTCCTTACTTGCTTCTTTTATCCTTTCATCATTAGCATCTTCTATTATCTTATTTCCTTTATCCTGTAAAGATCCAGTAGTTAGTTTTTCATAATTAAAATGTAAACTTTGGAGGCTAACAATCTCCCCATTTTAATAATGCCAAACTTAAACATCAGTTAACTTTTCTGTTAAGATGGCCGGTTTTCTCCCCCAGTCTTTCTGTTGTGATAGTCGACTAGCTCCTCCTGTCTTGTTGACAGATGTAATCATCTTCTCCCCCTTTTGATATAATCAAAAAGGACAGAGCAAAAACAATACAAGGAAAAAACCAACCACACAAAAAAATAGAAGAAATCTATCAAGAACAAAACATAGAATACAAGATATGGAAAGTTATGATAGGAAGTATCAACAAAAACACATCAGAGCAGAAGTATGTAGTTTCTTAATACAACCCAGAGTATGAGAAGGGATAGACCCCCTTTTGAATGAGATAAATAAGTTCAGCATCATTTGGCTAGGAAATAGGTAAGGGTGTTGTGCATGTTAGAGCAGAAGCGGTCATAGGATTTCTCAAAACTCTTGTTGAAGTTGGAGGAAGAATTCTGAACTGAGATTGCAAGCTCATTAAAGGAGGAGGAGTATTCAGACTTGATGGAACCAACCTGGAAGAACCTTCTGTTAAATAATTTTACCCTTTCCTGTTTGAAGCCATCGAGGGACAGTCGCACTTTGCCTATGTCGATACCGGTCTCCTTGATCAGCTATAGCATCTTGGTAGTCGACTCCTTGATTCTGGATATTCCTTCCTCAATGGAGGTTAGCTTGCCTTTGAGTTCTTCAATCTCCTTATCTTCACAGAATATGGAATTAGGAACATATTTACATACCCTAGATGTGGTAGGCCGGTTTTGACCGACTCCTTTTTACACCATTATTTTACAATCAGAACATAGCCTATGCTTGCGAAGGTCTTTGAATCATAAGTGTCAGAGACTTATACCACTGGATAGGTTGAGAGATCAATTCTATAGTGAAGAATAATTTGAGTGATAACAAACCATAGGGCAAACTTGTTGAGGCACGGGAGTCATATGTACTTTCTGTCATATATTCATAAATCCAGGTACTCTAGTTGATTTTGTATTTCTTAATCAGGAAATATAGAGCAAAAACATCTTTGCATGTCACATTACCGAAAGATCCCTTTCGAGGAATCAAAGTGGTTGCAATGATATAGGCCAAGATTCTATTTTGAAAGCTGAGAGATAGAGGACCAAAAGAGGGGCTATTTGAGTCAGGATCTGAGACGGCCTTCTTTGCTTCATCTAAACTTACTTCAAAATTCTCCAGCCAGGTGGAGTTAATGAATAGAACAATTCCTGAGAATTTGGTATCAAACACTTTCTTAGATAAAAAGTCATTGAGAATAATACGTGTACCTAGAACCAAGGTTTCCATGTAACATCCCGTATTTTGCTTGTACTTGTTCTAATTATATGGAACATGGTATAGCCTTATGGAATAGGTAACGAATGAGATTTTTTATGCAAGTATTAATGGTGTAGATGGAATTATAGATATTGCCCGTATAGTTTAATGTGATGCGACCAAGTTAACGTCGATACGACTATTTAAACTTTGGATCGTAAGCTAGTATTTGAATCTAAAGTTTAAAATGACCAAGTGTGTATAAGTTGAAGGTTAGATTAAAATGATTAGGAGCTGAAAATGGAGTAAAATATTGAGGTGCTTCCTTGACTTAATTAAGCTAGTTGGTGAGTAACCTACCTAAGCTATTTGGACCAAATTAATGGACCTATGGGTATAGACCAGATTTGGGCCTATACTAATGTACTCATTTGGGCCCAAATTGAATAAAAGAGGAAGAAAATGGATAAATGGCCCAACACACAAATCTGCCAAAGGCCCAAGTTAATTGAGCCCAAAATAAGAATTTAAGTAAGTAGGTGCATCACCTACTTTGAAAATTTGAGCAGCTTGAACCTTTAAGTAGGTGCATCACCTACTTGGACCAATTTGACCAATTTTAAGGTCCAAAATGCAGATAAGGAGGTCGAAAAAATAGGGCCTTTATAAGCACAAGTTGCTGGTCATTTTACTTCATTTCTAAGTCGCAAAAAAAAGTATATTTCACAAAATCTCTCTACTCTCTCTAAAACAACAAGGAGCAGCCCTAAAATTCCTTCTAGGGTTCTTGAAGAAACCCTCACCTTTACAGCCCAAGGTAAGTGAAAAAACTTATGGTTTAGCTAAATTATCTCATGGAATATTAGGAAAACATGCTATAGGTGCCTAATTATAAATACATGGAAGAATATAAAACAAGCTACTTGCTCACTTTTTCTTTATTATTAAGAGATCTCTTTTCTTCTTTGGTTTAAAATGTGAAGGAAAGTGAAAGTTGAAGTTTTGAGGAGTTCAAATTAAAAGAATAAGTTGCAGAATTGAGGTAAGGTAACTGCTTCATTTTTTTCTCCTTGTATGTGAATTTGAAAGAGAATTATGGATGTGTTGTTATTCAAAACTCAAGAGATGATGAGTTCAATAATTGATTGCTACAATAAAAGGGATTTGAGGTTGTTTTATGGACTGTTTTGTTTGTATATTTTATGGGCTGCTAGGTTGATGTTGTATAAAGGTATGGTTAGTTTGTAATGAAATATAGAAGAAAGGTGTGTTGGTACACCTCCAAACCAATTATTGCATTTGTTTACTACCCAATCTGTTTTGAGTATTATTTGGAATATGTAATGAAACCAATGTGGTTTTGGTAAATCATATAAGAATCTGTATGGTATGTAGGTGTAATTAGAGGAGAAAGGGGTTAAAATAACACCCTTAATTGGTATATTAATGGCCTTCTGCCCGGTTACTGTTTTGGGTAAAGTTAAGTAGCCTAAATTTTTTAGTTGGTTGCTAATACTAGTTTACCATATATTCTATTGTAGATAAGTAATCTAAAAGGTGGGAAGTCAAGTCGGGTTAGTTTTGGAGTTATATAACCAGGTATGTAAGGCATACTCTATTTTGCACTCTTTGGCATAAAATCAGACATTTGTTCCTCTTTGATTTTTCATCTAAATCGAGATTCACAACCTTTTTTCTCTTGAGAAAGTTTGTTATACTCACTTATAACCATTTTAAGATCATCAGTTATCTAATCTAAATTAGATTCAAGAGTATTGCAGTTGTGACAATCATGTAGTCTTACCTTACTAGATTCACCTATTGCCATGAAGCACACATTAGTGTCTTCTATTTCTTCTTTAATTTCATCTTCATCACTCCAGGATCTAAAATTTTGATTCTTGTTGGGTGTTCTTCTTAATTATGGATAGTTTTGTTTGAAGTGGCCAGGACTTCCACAATAATAGCAGTGATCATCATTTCTAGTGGATTCATTATTTTTTCTCCTTAGGATCTTTGTTGTACTTGTCTCATGGTCTTCCTTACTCCACGGTTGATGAGGGCCATTCTTTCACTATTTACATCTTCCAGAATGTCCTCTTCTTCAGTTGGAGTAGCATTAAAGGCGACTGATTTCTTCTTTTCCTCCGTGTGGTACCTTTTGATATAATTCCGTTCATATGCAATGAGATTACCTCGTAGTTCCTCCTTGTGGTATCGGTTGATATAATTTCTTTCATATGCAATGAGATTACCTCGTATTCTATCATATGTCATGTTATGAAGATCTTCGTCTTCTAGAATGCCAACCTTAGTTTTCCAAACTTTTGGAAGACTTCGGACCAGCTTCTGGACTTGCAGGTTATGTGAATATATCATCCCTAGTGACTTCAGTTCGCGTACGATCTTGTTGAATCTGGCAAACATTGTTTCAATATTCTCATTCTCTTCTATTTTAAACAGCTCATATATTAACCAGGGCAACATTCTTTGACTTTTTGACTTTAGTGGTTTCTCCATAGGTTACTTCCAATTTGTCCCACATTTCTTTTGTAGTGTCCCAAGTTGATATCTTGTTGTGTTCTTTTCCACTAACTGTACAAAGAAGTAAACTTATAGCTCATGCATTAGTTTGGATTGCCTCTTATTGTTCTTGGGTGACCTCAAAACTTTAAAGATCTTCTATGTCAGTACTGCTAGATTCTTTGTCTTTGTCCTTTGGCTTCGGACCTTTCTTGATGACAATCCAGGCTTGGAATTCATTTGATCGAACAAAAAGTCTAAACCTATTTTTCCAGTAAGAGTAATGTTGTCCATTAAAGTATGGTGTTCTTGTGAAGGAGTGAACATCCTGGAGAAGAGCATCGAGAATTTGACAATTTACCATTTGATCTTTGCTCACTTGCTGTTAAGCAACACTGTTGGTGAAATCTGCTCTGATACTAATTGAAATTCAAGAAGGGAGTGAATTGAAAAAAAAATTGTGAGTCGACTACTGACTTCTCACAGTCGATTCTCCTGCAGATCAGTACACTTCACAAAATATATTAGATTTGAAATAGTTAAACAAGTAAATAAAAAAACGTAAAGTAAAGACATAGAGATTTATCTTGATTTGGAACACCAATGTGGTGCCGACTTCCAGTCCCATTGGGTTTCAAAGTTTCCTTAGATCACTCAATATCGGGCACGAGTACAATGATAGGAAAAAATTTCAAAGACTTATTTTTTTCTTCAGATCTAGTGACATAGCTTCAGTTGATGTTACAAAGTTAACTCGCTCCTACTCTTTATACAACAATTGTAAACTAAAGCTTACAAAGCTTCGTGAGACTAAGATTGAGACACTTTGATATTCTTCTTGAAGTTGCATGACCCTTGTCCATCTTCAGTCTTCTTTTTTAATAGTCTTCGGTTGCTACTCTTCACAAGGAAACCCAAGAGATTTCTTCTCAATCAAGGATTTGAATTGATTTATTTATTTGAGGAATGTAGCCGTATGATATGTCCATATCAGATATGTCCATATACGACTTTTACTCACGTCCATATTAGATATGTCCATGATCTTTTCTTTGTAATGATTGATCTTGATTTGTTGTGATTCTTGAAATTTAAATTTTTGTGATTGATCTAGTTTGCTGTGATACTCAGGACTGAGATTCTCCTTCCATTTATTCTCCTTTTGATTGATTAGCTTGGATGCTGCTAATCCTGTTTTGATGTCCTTCTATTCCTGCAGCCGGTTTCCTTACTTGCTTATTTTATCCTTTCATCATTTGCATCTTCTAATATCTTACTTCCTTTATCCTGCAGAGATCCAGTCGTTAGTTTGTCATTATTAAGATGTAAACTTAAGAGGCTAACAACTACAACACACCATAAGTTCTATAATAGTCAATAAAATTTATCTCGAAACAAAAGACTAGAAATAGATAAATAGGAGGAAAAATGGACAACTCCGACCCCAAGAGCTCACCCAATCCACGGAATCAACCACAACACCATAATCAAATAAGCGGCGGCAACTAGTACTCGAATCTACACAAAAAAGGTACAGAAGTTTAGTATGAGTACCAAAACCACGGTCACTAAGTAGGCATCATCACTGAGCAAAATCATGATATAAATATGATAAATGCAAGATAACATAACTAAGTCAAGGTAAGGAAGCAAACCTGAAATAACTCCAACATCTTTGTACACAAATAATTAAATAAACTAGAATGATAACATAAAACACATGCAATTATAACTACAAAATTGGCCCTCATAAGCCAATAAATGCAGAAAAATAAATAACCCAACGCAGGCCCCCATAAGCTTGGAGGGTACACTCAAAGATAGTATAACCCGAACCACCATCATTTATCAACCCTCGAGGTACAACTAGAATTTATCCATATAATTCCACATTACAACAATTCCCACTTCTGTACTTGAACTGATACACATATAACGGACTCAAACCGGTATATCTATATAGTCAATATCATAATCTATAGCTGGACTCAAACTGGTAAATATATAATCAATAGCTGGACTTGAACCTGTAAATAAATATAATCAATAATCGGACTCAAATTGGTAATCATACCATCAATTCCATCATCAATATTTGAAATCGAATCGGTAATCGTATATCATTGATATCCGAACTTGAATCGGTACATATATAATCTGTAGCCAAAATCGAACCAATAAATATATATATATAATAGTATGATCAATAGCATAGTCAATAAGCATCACCCCTCAATATCAACCTATCATAACCATTGAGTGTCAAATCTCCTCAATTTTACCTCAATAAGCATTTTCAAGGAGTTTAACTAGAATATAAAGATTTACAAAAACTACACAAATCTTGGACTAAGGTGGGTCGAAGGGCCCACTTCTAATCCCCTAAATTTCATTATAAGGCATTCTATCCCAGACTAGACTAAGGTATCTAATTCCACTTTTAAATGTTAAACAAACCTCCATCAACCCTAAGATAGGAATTTACCTAAAACATGAGCAACTAGATCAATAATGTTTAGATTACGATTTTCAAATAGCTTAAACGGTCCAACTAACCCAAGTATCGCAGTTCATCACACCAACACCTAAAACCCATATAAAATCTAACATAATATCATAAACATACTATAAATTAGCTCAATCTATGAAGGGGTAAACCAAGCCGACTTGATGCCGAAAAAAATCGAAGAGTCCTCTAAATCACCAATTTCCCTTCTGAAATACTTCCATAAGCTGCCACACTATCAAAATTACAATCTACTAATTAAAATAAGAACTATGATACCCATATTGCACTATTGTGCTTTGAGTCTAAAAATTACATAAAAACCCATGCGGTTCCTATAAACGAAAATTTCATTTTCTGAACTAACCTAACATCCCCATATGTTCAAGGCATAATTATCCAAAAAATGGCTGAATTCTAAGCTATATTGGTGCTAAAATCAAGTCACCAAGGTCTAGGGATTTTAGAGAAGAAAAAGGGAAAGTCAACCATGAAAATGGAGGAATCTTACCTCAAATTTGAAGGAAAAATCATGTAATAGATCGTTATCCAAGCTCACAAATCGCCCACAATTGTTATTCCTAAGTTGTCCCATTGTTTGGGTTTAAGTATCTTGAGAATGGATGAGAAATGGTCATAAACGGGCTAAAAAGGGGATATTTATACCCATCCCAGGTACGCGGGTATCGCAATCACAACCCATCGATCGTAATCGCGGTATTTGGACTTAGAGGCAGAAGTTGCTATCGCAAAATATGTATCACGATCGTAATACTTGCACGTATGCCAAGGTGATTTGATTTTGTTACTGCAAATATCACTATCATGACACTTCCTGGCTCTGCCAGATTGCAAACGGGATCCTAGACTCGCTAATCATAGGTGCACCAGTACCAGATGAGACTTGGAAATTTTTAAGTCTCGCCAACCCCTCGGAATTCATCCAAAATCTTGTATATGCAAATGAACTATGCTACCCTATCAAATTCAATGTTCCAAACTTAATAGCACAGCTGAAACTTCCATTGGAGGTCGTTTCGACAAAAAGCAGGTCCCAAACCTAATTTTCATTTTCTTAACTTTCGACCAATAGCTCAAAATGAGCCTGGGTGCCTCTGGACCCAAACCAAGAATCCACCTTGCCTAAAATAGACATTCCGGAGCTATTGGAATAGTCAGAATTTGTATACAAGGTCATTTTACTAAAGTTTTTACTTGGTAGCCAATTTGAACTAGCATAGACTTTAAAATAGGGAATTGGCTCTAAAAACCAAACAAATTACCCGATAACCAAACTGTTAGTCCCATTAAGTCAGAAAGGACTTGGGAAGCTATAGAAAAGCTCTATCAGCAAAAATAATCAGAAATACAGAAAATGACCTATAGGGTCATTACCATATCCATTACTAAAAGGACTTATGTCCGCAAAAGTCAAGGGTTATGATGTACCTGAAGCCTCAAACATGTGAGGATATGGGGTCTGCATCCCACTCTTGATCTCCTAAGTAGCCTCCTCTACTGGGTGATTCCTCTATTGGACCTTAACTATAGGAATCTCTCTTATGTGCAACCTCCTGCATTACTAGACAAAATCATCACAGGCTCCTCCTCAATAGTCAATCTCTCATCCAATTGGACTAAATCCCATATAAGAACATAAGACGGATCAAGAATGTATCTTTGTAACATGGAAACATGGAAAACTAGATGGACAATAACAAAATCTAGGGGTAAGGCTAACTCAAAACCCATCTCACCAACAATGCAAAGAACTTCAACGGGTCCAATATATTTGGACTAAGCTTGCCTTTTCTCTAAAATCTCATCATACCCTTCATAGGCAATACACAGAGAAATACCCAATCACCATCTCCAAATATTAAGGCACGGAGCCTACGATCTGCATATGCTTTCTGCCTACTCTAAGTTGCGCTCTACCTGTCCTGAATCACCTAAACTCTATATAACAACTCCTAAAGCAAGTCAGTACCACAAGGTCTAATATCGAAAGTCTCAAACTATCTAACTGGAGAACGACATCTCCTACCATACAAAGCCTTAAAAGGCTCTATCTCAATACTCGAATGATAACTATTATTGTATGCAAAATCTGCCAAGGAAAAGTGTTGCTCCCACTGACCTCCAAAATCCATAATGCAGGCTTGAAGCATATCCTTGGGAACCTAAATAGTTTTCTCTAACTGGACGTCATTCTGTGGATGGAAGGTTGTACTAAGATCAACCTAAGTACCTAACTCCTCCTTAAAAGATCTCTAAAAGCTAGAAGTGAATATTGACCCTCGATCTGAAATGACATATATCAGCACACTATGCAAGTGGACTATCTCACTAACATATATATGGGTTAACCTCTCGAAACTGAAAGACATAAGAATAGGAATGAAGTGTGCCGACTTGGTCAATCGATCCACAATGACCCTAATACCATCGGAACCATGGGGAGTACAAGGAAAATCACTAATAAAGTCCATGGTAATCAGCTCTCACTTCTACTTGGTAATGGGCAACCTATGAATCAAACCACATGGTCGTTAATGCTCAACTTTCACCTGTTGATAACATAGGCAATGAGCTATAAAGTCTGCCACATCTCTCTTCATGCCACTCCACCAATAATGTTCTCTCAAATCTCTATACATCTTGGTTAATAGTATATCTTTAACTATGAACTTCATGTAAAATCAACTGAATCAAGTCATTAACTCTCAAAACACAAATGCGGCTATCAAATCTCAAGATATTCTTAGAATCCATGGTATCCCTCTTGGACTCGCCACTCAACACCTAATCACAAAGGATGCAAAGTTTCTTATCCCTAAACTGGTGATCCCGAATCTACTCAAATATCGAGGACCTCACCTCAACACTAGAAAGAATCCTTCTAGGGTCTGAAATATCAAGTCGCACCACTAGGTAGGCTAAGGACTGAATGTCCCATGCCAACAACCTCGAAGAAACCAAAATACAATCCAAGATACCCATACTCACTGCTGATACGCCCAAATTACAACTCTCGTTAGAAAGTGTAAGCGGTCGCTGTCAAATATAGAACCCAACTGGGTTGGGTGTCGAATCCCACAGGGAATACTATGACAACTAAGTTTGTGATAGTTAATAGACCCTTTGTTCAAAGATTCTCAAATTTTACTTTTTGTTTGTTGTTTTTGTTTTGTTCAGGTTTAGTGGAGTGCATGCCAAATACACGAAGTTCTGGTCAGCCCTTATTACCTATAAATCCTGAACCACATCTTATTGGCAGAATGGATGCACAACGAAGCCTTGAAAGGATGGCTACTCAACAGGATTAGGCTAGATTATCTGCATTGGTAGCTGGGCAAGTACATCAACAGAATGCTGATAACCCAGGTCGGGCAACAAATCTTGATGATGAGGACCTGACCCGGGTTCGATCCCCGGCAACGGCACCAAAATTTGATACGCCCAAATTACAACTCTCGTTAGAAAGTGTAAGCGGTCGCTGTCAAATATAAAACCCAACTGGGTTGGGTGTCAAATCCCACAGGGAATACTATGATCACTAAGTATTGCGATTATTATTAGACTGTTGGTCGAAGATTCCAAGATAAGGGGGGTTTTGGTTTAAGTGCACAATAGTACTATTAGTGTAACGAATGAGACGATATATATAAAAGTAATTGATCACAGAGAATGACAAGTTAGGGTTATGTCCACCTTGTAGCTTCTACTTCTATATTAACTATGGGTAATATGAATTTTGTACATGCATGCACTTATAGAGAGACGTATTCTAATTCTAAATCCAAGTGTTTTTCAACCATCAAGGATTTATTCACCTTAGTTCTCTCGAACCTAAAGTGTACAACAAATTATACGAACTCTCCAAGTAGTTAATCCTGCTAGGGCATTAACGTGTAAACTAGAGGTTGGAAACCCTAATTTCTTGTCACACTCTCTTTTCCAAACAACAACTTTTCTATCGAACAAGTTATTGCTATAATGGCGTATTCCCTATGTTTGCAACCACGAGAATTCAATTATAATGAAGAGAGTAATGATATAAGTGCATTACACATCATAAATTCACAAACCCATAGCAATAGAGAGTATACTACAAGGTTTCCATAACCCTAACAGATAAGTTTAGCTACTCATGAATACAACGGAAATCAAAATAGACATAATCATCATACCAAAACTTAGAACAATCTCGGCGATGGAGATGACTAGCGACAATAAGAGTCGAGTGTGTTTCTCTCTCTCCGTTGCTCAAGCTAAGTCATTTTCTGCTCTCCAAAAATATTACAGAATCTGAATTATGTGAATAATGGCTGAAAATTCAGCAATAAGGTTTTTAATAACAACCTTCTCTACTAAGTTGCTACTGCATCCTTAACTATTTAAAAATGTTGAGTTTGCCCAGGAAAAAGTTCCCATGCATCACATTTAGTCCAAAAGCTGCCTTCCCTTTTATGTGAAGTTTTCCTTTGCTGTCCACAGGTCCCCAAAGTGCTGAAATCTTCCGCATTAGTACCTGAAAAGCATGCTAATCACATAGGTCATCTCACTTAATTGAAAGTAGACTAAAAGTGCAAGAATTATGTATTTTATCCTCAAAACTCAGACAAAACATGGGTAAGTTATGGTGCTTAGACGTATAAATACGCCCAACATCAACTGCCTTTCGGCTCAAGGTGTATGCTACTACATTAGCCTTGCCCAGATGATAAAAAATAGAGATATCATAATCCTTAAGAAACTCCATCCATCTATGTTGCCTAGAATTAAGCTCTCTCTGGGTCATAAGATGCTGAAGACTTCAATGATCTATGAAAATCTCACAATACAAACCATAAAGATAATGCTTCCAAATCTTGAGTACAAGAACTACCACTGCCAACTCTAAATCTTGAGCAGGGTAGTTGCGCTCATTCACCTTAAGCTATCTCAAAGAATAAGCAATAACATGACCCTACTGCATAAATACGCAACCCAAACCAATGAAAAAAGTATCATAATATAGGTGAATCCCTCTCCCTCAATAGGAAGATCCAAAATAAGAGCTAAAGTAAGAAAGTCTTTAAGCTTGCCATAGCTCGACTCACACTCCTCGAACCAGCAAAAAGGATCCTCCTTTCAAGTCAATCTAGTCAAAAACATTGAAATAGTAGAAAAACCCTCGATAAATCATCTGTAATAACTGGCCAAACCAATGAAGCTATGAATCTCGATCAAGGATATAGGCCTGGAACAATCATGAATAGACTCAATCTTTGTCGTGTCTATCATAATCACATCTTTAGACACCACATGCCCAAGGAATGTCACCGACTCTAGCGAAAACTCACACTTAGAGAATTTTCCAAAATACAAATAATCTCTCAAAGTATGGAGCACTATCCTTAAATATTGCACATGCTCCTCTCTACTCCTCGAATACACAAGGATGTCATTGATGAACACAATCATGAAGGTATCCAAATAAGGCCTGAACATATGATTCATCAATTCTATGAAAGCGACTGGGGTGTTAGTTACCCCAAAAGACATAACTAGGAACTCATAATGACCATAATAGGTCCTAAATGTTGTATTCAGGATATCCTCTACCCTAATCCTCAACTGATGGTAACCAGACCTCCAATTAATCTTGGAAAACACTATTACACCTTGAAGCTAGTCAAACAAGACATCAATATGAGGCATAGGATAATGGTTCTTCGCTATCACCTTATTAAGCATATTCTTATTAAGCTGTTTGTAATCAATACATATACACATGGAGCCATCTTTCTTCTTCACAAACAAATAGGAGCTCCCCAAGGATACACACTTTGTCTAATAAAACCCTTACTAAAAAGATCTTAAAGTTGAAAATTCAGCTGCTTAAGCTCAGCAGGAGCCATACGGTAAGGTGCCATAGAAATAGGTTGGGTGTCAGGCTTAAGATCACTAATGAACTCAATCTTATCAGCAAGAGGTATGCCAGGCAGATCGGTAGGGAAAACATCAGGAAACTCGCTGACTAGCGATGAACTCTCCATACTAACATCACAAATATAAGCAAGATAAGACTCGCAGTCTCTCAAAATAAGCCTCCTAGTACACGTATAAGAAATAATCCTCATCGACTCGCACCTAACAGCTCCCTGCTATACGATTGTGGGTATGATGGACATGGCTAAGGTAATGGTCTTGGTAAAAAAGTCCATGACCACAAGATAGTGCGACAACAGTCCATGCCCAGAATCACATCAAAATCCACCATGCCTAATATAATAAGATCAGCATGAGTATCAACATCTCTAATAGTCACAACAAATAATCTGAAAACCTGATACACTACTAAAGAATCACCCACAGGAGTAGATACATGTAAAGACACAGATAATAGGTCCCAATATAACTCTAATCGTGGGGCATAATAAGTAGTCACATAAAAGTAAGTGGATCTAGGATCAAATAAAGCAAAGGCTAATTGGCAGTATACTAAAATCGTACCTATAACAGCAATATTTAAAGACTCAGACTCTGTCCTAGAAGGTACTGCATATAATTGACCACGCTCGTCTCCTAGCTGGGCTCCTAAATGATCACATCCCCTACCCGCTTGAGAACCTCCATGATCACCCTAGGAACAACCCCTACGACCATGCATACCACTTCTAGCTGGGGATGAACTTCTCTAATAGGGGGAACACTCTAAGATACAATAACAATTTCACCACAACTAGGGCAATCATGTGAGTAATGGCCAAAGTCTCCACAACCATTACATACCACATGCTGAACTAGAACCAAAAGATTCGACCGACCCAAACTAGCCACCTTGACTAGAATAAACAGTAGACAAACCCCTCAAAGATAGACCCCTACCCTGACCAGGGCGATCACTTACACAAGACTGACCTCCGTTAGTAATTTGGAACGCTGCCTGAACTGGTACACTAAGTTGACTTTGAGGCTGATACGATTGATGTAGAGGATATCCACCCTGGGAACTACTATCTCTAAATTGAGAGCTATTATGACTCCTACTAAAACTATCTTAATACCAAAGCCACTTATTTCTTCCCTCTTACGCATCACGATGCATCTTCTCCATCACTTAAGCGTGATCAGAAACCTTAGTAAGGACTTAACAACAGCAACCAAACTCTAAGATGATATGTAAAGATGAATTATAAATACTCAAATAAAACATCAAACCCTAGCATACTAAGTTGTCAGAATAGAAGTAGCATGCCTAGCCAACTCATGAAAATGATCCTCATACTCCACAACAGTCATGGAACCCTGATCCAATCTCAAGAAATGATACCTTAAATGATACCTAAGGCAGTGAGGCATGTACTTCTCCAAAAATATCTTAGAGAAGTGAGCCCATGTCAAACAAGAAGATCTAGCAGGCCCGAAATCAATATGACCTCTCCACCAATGTTATGTTGCTAAGTCCTACTAAAGAGTAGTGTGATCCACACTATGAGTCTCAAATAGGCACATATTATGGAGCCTATCCTCGGGAATAATCAAAACTCATATGCATTCTTACCTGATGCACCAAAAATAAAGGTAGATCCAATCTCAAGAATCTACCCAACATATTTTGTTCCTTAGAAGATATAGCAGGTTGGGCAACCACTGGCTGTGTAACTACTCATGCAAGAGGGACCTCAACTCTAAGAGCCATAGCTACATGTTGTGCCCCTACCTCAATACCACTTTAATATGTAGACTATGCCAAACACCTTAAAAGATGAACCAAAGCATCCCTGAGAACTAAAGAAGAAATAAATCATGGTTGAGCCTAGGCTTGTCCCTATCCCACCGCTGGTTGGGGTGAAAGAATCTTTGGATCAGGGGCAGTATTAGGGTCTGGTAGAGGCCCCCTATCTTGACCCCTAGTAGGGGAATTATCTCATAGTTGGACACGACCTCTGGGTCATCTACAAAAAGCAACAGGATCCCTAGGCTCGATCTCGGTACCCTTATTTCGTGTAGCGGTAGCATGCATCTACACTATCTGAGAAAGAAACCAAAAGAATGCTTTAGAAATCAACTCATACACTTAGCATGAAATGATTGAAAGAAGTCAAGAACTCCTAATAATGTCCCAATAGCCTCCTGAAGATAAGAAATTGATCTCATCATTCTAATCCGCAGAACTCTACTAGACACACTTGATCTTGCAATAACAATACCGGCGAAACCTGGTTCTGATACCAATTGTCATGACCCAATTTACAAGTCATGATAGCACCTACTAAATCCTGATAGTTGGTAAGATAAACCATAACCTAGACCTATTTGCAATGGGTTAACTTAGTGGAGAATGCCTTAAAAGGGCGAATTAGAAAATTTATTACTTAAGTAATCAAGGATATAGAACTAGTCTGAAAGATAACCATAACATAGCAAAACTATCTCACGACCTGGTAGAGTCTATACAAGATCTACTACAACATTGTAAGAACTAGAATAGTCAATATAATCTATCTCAAAGTAAAAGACTAGACATAGATAAACAGAAGAAAAATAGGGAAACTCTATCTCCAAGAGGTCACACAATCCTCAGAATCAACCACAGCATAATCACTGAATCAATGGTGACAACTTGTACTTAGATCTGTATGAAAAAGGTATAGAAGTATATTATGAGTACCAAAACCATGGGTACTCAGAAGGCATCATTAAATGACTTGGCTAAATTATGATATAAATATGTTGAAGTGTAAGATAACATAACTAAGTAAAGGTAAGGAAGAGAACCTAAAATAATTCCAACATCATTGTACATAAATAATTAAATAAACTAAAATGATAACATAAAATACATGAAACTATAACTACAAAATTGGACCCATAAGCCAATAACTGCAGAAAAGTATATAACCCAACGCAGGCTCCCATACGCCTGGGAGGTATACTCAAAGATAGTATAACCCAAACCGCCATCATTTATCAACCCTCAGGGTACAACTAGAATCTAACCATATCATACCGTAGTATAATAATTCCCACTTTCGAACATGAACCGGTACAAATAATATCAACATTATACTCCATATCTGGACTCGAACCGGTATTTATATATAGCTAATATCATAATCCATATCCATACTCGAACTGATAAATATATAATCAATAGTTAGACTCAAACTGTTAAATATATATAATTAATAGCCAGACTCAAATTGGTAATTATACCATCAATGTCATCATCTAAATCTAGACTCAAACCGGTAATCATATATCATCAATATCATCATCATTATCTCAACTCAAACCAGTACAAATATAATCAATAGCTAAACTCAAACCGATAAATATATATATAATCAATAGTTGATCAATAGCATAGTCAATAAGTATCACCCCTTAATATCAACCCATCATAACCATCGAGTGCTAAGTATCCTCAATTTTACCTCAATAAGAATATTTAAGGTGTATAACTATCATATAGAGGTTTATAAGAAATACACAAATATTAGCCTAAGGTGGGTCAAATGACCCACTTCTAATCCCTGAAATTTTATTATAAGGTATATTTTACCTCAGACTAGACTAAGGTATCTAATTCCATTTTTAGATGTTAAACAAACCTCAATCAATGATTTCACCCAAGCTATACCTCCAAAAGAATGTAATGCTATCGCTGTCAAATTATAGTAACCCATTTATGTTGGGATCAATCCCACAGGGAATGGGTCACACTCGTATCTCAAAGTTGTTAAAACAATCAGGCAGTGAAGAAAACTAAACTGGGGTTTACAGTAATTAGTAAAAGTAACTAATTTAGAATGCTTTTAGTTGTAGACAATCTGAAATGAACACTATGACTGTGTTCCCCTTGGATTTCTAACAATGTATGTTTCTCATTTTCAACCAAACTATCTCACCATCACACGTGAAGAATTTGACAAGCTCGGTATTACTAACTATTTTGTGGACTCATGGTAAATATCACTCTTTACTTTGTGAGTCTCAGGGTGTCACTTTACTATCCCTTATCTCTGATTGCAATTTAACTATCACCTTATGGGTCTTTAGTAATTAAAAGAGGGTTGATAGCGTCGAATCACTGTCATAATCCTATTTTTCCAATCTCGATATCTCTTGTGAATATGATCTAAAATAAAGGCGAGTTTTTATAGTTGGCCACCTCTAAGAAAGTAATTAACTTTAAGGAAATCACAATACACATGTAAATGTTGACCTAGTAAAATCTCACACTTTCCCTACATTGTTAATCCTCTAGGGTTCCCATGACCCTAATTAAGGAAGTTAGACTCTCATGGTTATGCAACAATCCATTTAATTTGATAAAGAAAGCATGAAATTAGCTACACAAGAATGAAAGAGTAAAATCCAAAGTATCAAATTGAATAATCCAAAAACCAAGAACAAGAGTATAAATTGTGTAAAAATATTTCAAAGTACGTAAACTATTACAAAAGTACCTCAAGGATATTTATAGTCTTAAAATAACAAAGAAAAAACTAAAAAAAATAAAATAGGAAAGCTAGGTCGGCAGTGGTCATGCCTCTGGCAACGAGCCCTTAGGACTGACAACGACTCATTGCCTACTATCGTAGCTCTCTTTTGTATTCCGTGGTCATAACTCATTATCATATGCAAGGATTCATTAGCTAGGACTCGTTGTCACTCCAGTGAGTTTCATCTTTCAATACTTTTTCTTAATGGTTAGCATAACTCCTTACCGTGAGTCATTGTCAGTCATAACAACTCGTGCTATTCACTCATTTCCGTTGGGGTTCAACTAGTCAACCTTCAAGACCTTTGGCTAATGTGCACAGAACGACTCATCGTACAACTCATTATCACTCTTAACGAGTCATAGTCAGTCTTCAACTTTGATCCTAAAATCAACATTCATCACTATCAACCTCACGACTTGGGTCACGAGTCGTTAGGTGGTTAAACGACCCGTTACCTAGTCTACACTTAGCTTTATCTAGAGATTTTTCATCTTTTTCTGATCCATTCCCCTTTCAACATAATTTTCCTACAATACACATAAAAACACATTATATCCAACAAGAAGGCCCAAGTATTTGCATATTTTAACCATTTTAAGCATCAAAGGTGCCATCAAACCATGGCATATCAACACTCTCAACTTAGAACGTTTGATGTCATCAAGCAACAAAAACAAAACAAGACAAACACGATGCTTAACCAGAAAGAACCTAAGATACCTATGGCATTAAATTTAAATTTTAAGCTTAGAAAAACATTTCCCCCTCCTACTTTTACTTTTCCAAACTAAGACTGTGTGAATTCATGAATCACAACAATGTGTCACAAAGGAATCAAGCTTTGGCATTATATTAGAAACAGACAACCACAAGTATAATCAAATTACATTACCCAAACAAAAAAGCAGTTAGTAACACTACCCATGCACCCTCAAATCAAAGAAGTCCTCCTTACTCAGATAAATTATACATGTTAATAAAGGGACGGTCAGTAAACACTCACACTCATAAAGAATTCCTGCTTGCCCTTATTTTCTTCACTATATTTTTCAGATAGCTAGGTTAGGATCACTATAGGACATTACTTAGCTTGTAACGTAGGCTTAGGGGTTGGTATGATATATTTAGGAATTTGAGTGACTCAGCCTCCTTGGCACTACAATTACTTTTTAGCCTCCACTTCTTAATAAATTTTCTTTTATTCCATCCTTATCTCTCCCTTTTTACTCTTTTATTGCACAATTAGGTTGGGTGTGGTTTCTTTTATTCTTTCTTTTTCTTTTCAAATTTTCTTTTTTCTTTATTTTCTCTTCTTTTTTCCTACTTTTTCTACCATACCCAGCCCTACTTTCTTTTCTCTTATTTGCACTCCTTATTTATACCCACCTTAAATCATGAATCCCTATGATATCCACCCTCAACTTAGGCGAGGTGTCTGAGTAGAGGTACACAATGTTCAATGAGAACCAGGGCAAAAATAGGTTCATTGTGAAAAGTGGGAAGGTGAAATGGTGTAAACAAGAAAATAGATATTTAAGGCTTAAAATTGGGATCAAGGAATTCTAATTCTCATTTTGGAAGGTCATTTTAGGCTATAAGTGGACTATTTTGAAGAACGCTCTACGATCCTTTTGTAACCAACTACCTACAACCTATGAAAGACTAACCAGGCAAGTTCTGGATTTCACACACATAGGGAACTAAGTAGTATCTCACACACACTTGGCACACGGTTATATCATACAATATTGTCTATTCAGTTCATGCAAATGTTTTCTAAAATTATCATCTTCCTAATCCTAATACCATAACTAGATTCACAACGGTCGCATATATCTTTATTACACATAATTCAAAACAAAAATTTAGGACGGGTATCTCAATTAAAGCTTAATCAAATAGAACATATCAACTGCCTTAGGTACTTATTTTTCCTAGTTAAGCAAAACTACAAAACAATAAAAAACAAAACACAACACGAAACAAAAAAACAACACTAAATAATTTTGTCCTAAACATGTCGATTAACACAACCATACTGAAGTCGATGGGAAAAGAAGCATATCAACAAAAATCCGTAGCAACATAGTATACTCTCACCCCCAACTAAGAAACTATGCATTATCCCTAGTGTATATATAATGTAAAAAAAAGGGTAGAAGACATACTTGGGCTCTCAAGGTGCCAACTTATTCAATGTGGGGCCTCAGAAAGGGCCTCACTCTCATCAGTAGTGGTCCCAGTGGTATCCGGGATGCTCATATCAATAGTGGTACTAGCAGGGGATGATGTACTTAATGGTGCCAATGGGGTGGGAGCAGCACTCCCAATCAACTTGGCTACATCTATAGCCACCTCAGTAACAACTTGAGAGATATCGGCTCTTATCACCATATGTTGGACCCTTGTTTGATGGTCCTGCTTAGCCTGAATACTGGCTATCTTAGTAGCCTCAACATCTCTCTTCTAAATCCTCTTACTTCTCTTTCTCTTCTTTCTTAGACTATCACCATTATTAACTCCAACAATAGTGTCTGGCCTTCAAAATCCCTATATATCAAGCACCTTCTGTCGAATAATTTCCTCAATAATAGACATTGAAGGGAAGGTCCTGGAATACATATCCTTAATAGCAGCCTAAAGTGTGGCTAGCTCCTCATATATCCCCGCTATGTCTAGGGACTGAATATCTTCCAACTTCTGGCTGATCTACCTCTCAAACTCATCAAATAGGGTCTATATGTCTCTCAAGTTGGTCTGGATCTATATCTTCACCCAAGTCTGAACCCTAGCCTCTGTATTATTCACCTTCTTCTTAACTGTTCCCAACCTCTTGAGCACCTCAGCCAAGAAAGCCTGCAGGACTAAACTTTAGCCAACGAAGGCTGCCCAAAAAGTAAATGGTCTCCCCGTAGGAGGTGAGGTCATAAAATGAAACTCCTGCTATATCTAATGCTTGAGGCTCGAACTGGGTCATTATAGTAGGGGTATCACCCATCTCGGTGAACCTCGTAGAATCAATATTGGGCCCTCCAGCCTGGAATGCCTCTTTAAGCAATGTGGCTCCCATATTTGCAGCCTAGGAGATAGGGTTAGCAACATCATAAATCAACCCCAAGTCTATAGTACTCAATGGTTGGATAAATAGATCAACTCATTAAATCTCTGGCACTACCTAGTGTAAACATATCCATGTCAACAAGAACAGGAATGCCAAGGTTTTGTCGGTTCTCATCATGAAACCATAGATCTCTCTTATTATCTACTTAGCTACATCAAGATGGTAGCCCTCCATGATGCCCGCAATTAGGGCTGCTCAGTCTGGATTTAATATATTTTCCCCATATGTGGGACTCAACCTATGACACACAAGCATCTACCAAGACTTCATCATAAAGCTTAAACTGATATTCATAATCCAGGATGAAGAGCCAACACCTCCAGTTACCCAAAAAATATTCTCCCGCTCCATAGCAATAATACAGGATATCCATCAGAAGTGAGTAAGCTTATCCTCTAAAATAATTTATTTTACCTTTACCTTCCATATCTCATCTACAGAATAGTCAATCAATCTCTACAGTGTTGGCCATTAACTAAAACTCTGGCCCACGTAGAAATCTAGAAGTGGTTTGTGTAGAGATGTTCACATGAATACCTCTAATCATCAGTGTCACCAAGGGGTCCCTCCCTTTCCACAAACATCCCTATGGATACAAACTATTAAGCTCTATATGATATGATGCATAGGACTCACATACTAATGCAGTACTATACTAGCTAGGAGTTGTGGTGATCCACTCAAAGTGGTACTGTCTGAATTGAGCATCGAATTAAGGCATCCCATATATGTCTGTAGTGGACAGGTTGTGCTCTAAATAAATCCCTCTATTTGGTTTTCCTATGTAAGGGATGTGGATAATGTCTTCTTCATATAAATCTTGCAACTCGTGGTACCCCCACAAATGAATTATGGGCTCTGGGTAGGCTCTATCAGTAGCGATGTAGCTGGTGGAGGATATGGTACTTCCATCGGGGTATCACTAGATTCACTCTTCCCCTACTCCTCGATATTTTACCCTTTACTCTTAGACTCTTTATTCCCTAACCTACTATTTTTCTTTTCTCTCTTATCCATAAGGCGAGGCTCGTCTTTTGACTCACCATCTTTTTTAAACTAGGATAGTGAGTGGGGTGGTGATTGGTTAGAATTTTTCATCCTTGGCTTGACCCTAGGTGGCATGTCTTTCTCTGTAGTAGTTTTTTCTCCCTTAGGTAATTTTTCCCTCATCTCAACCACCCCCGCCAATGGTTATTCCTCCTTTTATCCACTTGACTCTTTATCATCAGTGGGCTTATTTCTCAGATGATGAGTTGGGCAGGGTCCTGCTTCCTTGGAGTTTACTTGTTGGTAGAGTCATTCTTTAGTTCCATTGGTATCTGGAAGAAACACACACGTTAGTAAAACCTAGGAAAGGAAAAGAAAAGCAAGAAAAAATAACAAAAGTGTTGCAGGGGTTGGGCTCCCAATGAGTCTGGTCATGACTCGTTAGCACTTGTAACGAGTCGTTATAAGACTTGTTAGGTGGGAAGAGGCCTAAGAATTATTTACTGTTCAGGTAATGAGTCCTCCTAACGAGTCTTTATTTTAAATAATGACTCATTACCAACACTGCACATTTCACCAGGGTCTATATCATCAACCACTCTCATCTCATCTAGACTTCCCATATAGTACTTCACCCACTGCACATTTACCTTGAATAGGGATTCACCATCATGCTCCAACTCAATTGCACCATATGGTAATACCCAAACCATGGTGAATAGTCCACACCACCTAGACTTCAACTTGCCAGGAAACAAGCAAAACTTTGAACTATACAACAAGACCAGATTACTGGGATCAAACACCATTTTCTTATTTTCTTGTCATGATACAGCTTCATTCTTTCTTCATAAAAATCATTAACCTTGAGCAACCTCAATGTAGTTGAATCATGCCACTCCAAATTTAGATTTTTTAACGCCGATAGTGCCTTATGATCAAGTTCGACTGGCATGTGGCATGCCTTTCCGTACTCATGATAATATAGGTAGGAACCTATAGGGGTCTTAAAAGTTGTTTGGTAGGCCCACAATGCATCATCATACTTTCTTGAACAGTCAGCCCTGTTGGCAGTCACAATCTTTGTAACTATAGACTTAATCTCTCTATTAGAAACTTCAACCTGCCCACTCGTCTGAGGATGGTAAGGTGTCACCAACTTATGCTTCCCTCCATATTTTTTAGTAGGGACTTGAAAAGATGATTATAGAAGTGAGACCCACCATCACTGATAATAGCACTGGAGTGTTAAATCGATAAAATATGTCTTTGTTTAGGAACGTAATGAAACTTTGACCCTCATTGTTGGGAAGCACAACTGCCTCCACCTAGTTTGACATGTAGGTGACCACCATTAGTATGTACTTCACACTATAGGAGCTCACAAATGGACCCATGAAGTTGATTCCCCATTTATCAAATAACTTCAACTCCAAGATGGGTGTCATGGGGCATTTATGTATCAATAAAATGGTGCCTTGAAATTGACAGTGGTCATAGGCTTAAGCATAATCATAATCATCCTTAAAGATAGCAGGCCAATAATACCCATACAGCATAATCTTGTGGGTTATGTGGGTACCACCATGATGACACCCAACTGGTTATGAATGATAAACTTCAAGGATGCTCATCATCTCCACCTTAGTAATATATCTCCAAATAACACCATCTACATAAATACTAAAGAGCTAAGTCTCATCCCAAAAACACTTTTGCACCTTATACATGAATCACTTTCTCTGCTGGAATAATAAATCTTCTGGAATAAGATCACTTGGCAAAAAGTTGGCAAAATCAGCAAACCAAGAGATTAAGTCTTGAGATTCTACAAAGACCCACTCATCCAAAAAAAGTATCATCTATTTCAAGATCATCCCCTAATTTATGCATTGCCTTTAGCTCAAGGAAATACAAGTGATCCACAACCTGGTTCTCAGTGCCCTTTCGATCTTTTACTTCAAAGTCAAATTCTTACAACAAGAGTACACAATGTATAAATCTTGGATTGGCATTCTTTTTTGACATAAGTTACTTCAATGTTGCATGGTCTATATGAACTAGTACTTTGGTCCCAATCAAGCATGACCAAAACTTTTCAAAGGCAATAACCACCGCAAGCAACTCTTACTCAGTAATTGTATAGTTCTTCTATGTGGGGTTTAATGTCTTACTAGAATAATAAATTGGATGAAGGATTTTCTTATGCCTCTAACCAAGGACAGAACCCAAGTCCACTCTAGCCACATCACACATCACCTCAAATTGTAAATACCAATTAGTGGATACAATACTAGGATCCAAAATCAACTACTCCTTAAGGTACTCAAAGGCCTTGAGACATATATCATTAAAAATAAGTTTCACCTCATTCTTTAAAACCTTGAATAGAGGATTAACAATCTTAGAGAAGTACTTGATGAACCTCCTATAGAATACAGCATTACCCAAAAAAACTTTGGATACCTTTGACTTGACTGAAGGAGATAACTTTTCAATCACCTTAATTATTGCTCTATCCGCCTCCTTCTGCTAGTTTAATATCAAGTTACACTCCTGACATGTCTGGAGTGCATCTGCCAAATGGTTCAAATAGTCACCAAAAAAGTCCCCAATGACTGAAAAGTCATTTGTGAAGACCTTTATTGTGTCTTCCACCATGTCAAAAAATATAGACAGCATACATCTCTGAAAGATGGGGAGAGCATTGCATAATCCGAATGGCATCCTCTTAAACGCAAAAGTCCCAAATAGGCAGGTAAAGGTAGTATTTTCCTGGTCTTTAGGATCAATAGAAATCTTACTGTATCCTGAGTACCCATCAATAAAATAGTACCAACCCTTGCCTGCTAACCTGTCAAGCATCTGATCCATAAAAGGCATAGGGAAATGGTCCTTTTGAGTCTAAGTGTTCAGCTTCCTATAGTCTATGCATCCTCGCCATCCAGTAACCAATCTCATGGGAACAATTTCATTCTTCTAAATTAGGACCACAGTGATCCCACCCTTCTTGGGAACATATTAAATTGGGCTAACCTACTTGTTATCCAAAATAGGGTAAGCCACTCCAGCATCTAACCACTTAATAATTTCTTTCTCCATCACCCCATCTATGAGAGGACTCAATCAACACTGATGCTCAATGTTGGGAGTGCAATCCTGCTCAAGCTGTATTTTATAGGTATAAATTTTGCGTACGATCCTCATAATATCTGTGATGGTCCATCCATTGGACCTCTTAAATCCCTGCAACACTAATAGAAATTCCTCAACCTATGTATCTAACAATTCAGTATCAATAATGACCGATAAGGTATTGTCGGCCCCCAAAAATACATATCGCAAGTGAAACACCTTGGTTTTTAGACCTTAGAAAATTTCCTGGAATTCTAGTCTCTGGACCCAATATGTCTCAAGGGTATGATCCATATGTTGGGGTACGGATGGTATGGTCCAGTCGTATAATGACCAGTGTTGGTTGGTGGGATGAATTTTGATTACTGGATGGATACGACTTAGGGGTACGAGTCATATTGGTGGTCATGGATTGTTTGGTTCCTTAACTTAATCTTAGACTTGATTTCCTAGGTTGGATATAAGTACGAGTGGCTTACTATGAGTTGTAAGCCAGGGTACGAGTCATACCTAGGACTCATATGGTGGATAGTGTCTAAATCTTTCTTGGGTTTAAATCTGCCAGGGGTATGGGTGAAAGGTATGGATCATATGTTTTGGCTACTAATTGGTTGTATGAGTCATATTCTTGATAGTATTTGATCCAAAGGTTGAGGCTAGGGTACGACTAAAGGGTACCACTTGTATTGGAAAGGTATGAATCGTGAGGGTCAGTCGTATCCCTGTGATGAGATTTTGGTGCAACTTAAGTGAGGCTATTTTGGAAATTTTCCCATTTATCTTAATAAGGTCCCATGACTTATAACCTACTTGTAAGGTTGTTTACCCTATTTTTCCGATCATTAACACTTAGAAACTCTTCTAAGCACTTTAAAATTCTCCCAAAAGCTTTTGAACAAGTAAATCTAGGGTTTCGACTAGAGGATTGATTTGGGTCTTATCTTGGTGATTATTTCCATCATCATCTTGGTTTAAGGCATATTCGTTTTCCTCATTGTTAATTCTATCTAAAGGCATGGTTTGTATGAATGTTTTCATGATTTCATTAATTGTATAATTTTGGTTTACAAATATGAATTGGGGGTTTTGATATTAAATGGTTGATTATTATTTCCCATGGTTTTAATTATGCTTTATGTGTATTAATGGTAGTTTTGGTTAATTGGATTGCATGGGAATGGATTAATGGTGATTGGAATTTTTTTAGTCATATTATGCCCCTAATGTGTTTGACAAAATGCTTATAAAGATATGTTCATTGCATTGGCTACTTTAATGAAACTCTTGCATGTTTTAAAACTTGGTAAAGGATTTATGCATGGTTTAAATGGATTATAAAGGTAAATGGATAAATATTTATGCTTGTGTAGTACATAGAATCCCCCAAGTGGTTTAATATGGTAATTGTAAAGGGAACTTGAAAGTCCCCTTGAACCTATATATGGTTGGCTATGGATGATACATGCAAGTAAGGGTTGGTATGATGCTACCAATATGAATGGCCTTAGTTAATAAATGGATAATGGTTTGGTTATTTGAAAATTGGTTTTAATTGGGCAATAATAGTGGGATGTATAGCAAAGCTTTGAAAGGTAGAGGTCCAGGTGGGGGACCAAAATTGGAAACTCATATTTATCGATATGAGGTTGGTCTTAGTGACCGTGTGCATAATGTCATACTATATTTTGGGGGATGCATTAGTCATCCAATGGTTTTCTTCCCTGGTCATGCGGCTACACGCACTGGGGCTATTTCAGCAGGGGGGGATAAACTCATAAAGCCCGTGGGTGGTTTAGGACGGCAAAGCTACACAGGCCATATAAAATTTTTAAAGGAATGCTAAACCCAATGCCCTTTCCCATTATGGTAATATATATATATATGTATAGTTGTGTGCATATGGATGGTTTTACTTGGTTTTATAAATGACATTATTTTATCCTTATTCTGAGAGCATGCTAACATTCACCTTCTAACCCAGCTACTGGCAGTTGTATACCCACGCTTTGCAGAAACCAGCTGCTCTACTCCTCTTACATAGTGATTGACTCGGGGACAACATTTGGACTGAAGTAGTGAGCTTCCATCCTTTTGGAAGGCTCTAGTTAATGTTATGGATATTTCTAGACCCATTAGTTTATTTTTGGATATTGGTTTTGGCTATGGTTGGGGGAATGTCCCAGTTGGATTTTATTACTCTTTTGTTTAGAGTTTTTGTGGTACTTCAATAGGTTGGAATAGGTAGGATCGGTATTGGTGTTAGACTTTGCATTAGAATAAGCTGGTGGGATGACATCATTGGACGATATTGTTCATTGTTCCATCCTATTTCATTTTGGGATTAATTATGTTATGTTTTGGAAAAATTTTGGTTATGGCCTGGTTTATGGCCCTTGTTTTGGTATGGTTGGATTGGTTGTGTAGGTTGGTTGGACTCGATTGGATTGGTCACAGTTGTGATCTTATCCTAGAGTCTTCTTGTAAGTTGTTACATTATCTTGCTACATGCTCAAAATTCAGCAACCTTGTGCCTCTCAAGTCGGTGTGGATCTATATCCTCACCCAAGTCTTAACCCCATACTCTATATTATTCACCTTCTTCTTAACTATGCCCAACCTCTTGAGCACCTAATCCAAGAAAGCCTGCAGAACTAAAGTGTAGTCAGCAGAGGCTGCCCTAAAACTAAATGGTCTCCCCGTAGAAGGTGAGGTTAGATAATGAAAGATGTCTGCTATATCTAATACTTGAGGTTCGAACTGGGTCGTCAAAGTAGGGGTATCACCCATATCGGTGAACCTCAGAGAATTAATACTGAGCCCTCCAGCCTGGAATTCCTCTCTAAGCAATGTGGCTCCCATCTTTGCAGCCTTAGAGATGGGGTTAGCAACATCATAAATCAACCCCAAGTCTATAGTACTCTATAGTTGGATGAACTGATCAACTCCTAAAATCTCTGGCACTACCCCATCTAAATATATCCATGTCAACAAGCATGGGAATGCCAAGGTTTTGTCAGTTTTCATTACCCAATCACAGATCTCTCTCATTATCTGTGTAGCTATATTAAGATTGTAGCCCTCTTTGATGCCCACAATCAAGGCTTCTCAGTCTGGATTTAATACATTTTCTCCATATGTGGGACTCAACCTATGACACACAAACATCTACCAAGCCTTCGCCACAAAGCTCAAACTGACCATCATAATCCAGGATGAAGAACCAACACCTACAGCTACCCAAATAACCTTCTCCCGCTCCATAGCAATAATACTGGCCATCCATCGGAAGTGAGTAAGCTTATCCTCTGAAACAATCTAATTTTCCTTCACCTTCCGCATCTCATCTGCATGGTAGTCAATAAATCTCTACAGCATTGGATAGCAACTAAAACTTTATCCTACGTAGAAATCTAGAAGTGGTCCATGTAGAGATGTTCATCCAAACACCTCTAATCATCAGTGTCACCAAGGGGTCACTACCCATCTACAAACATCCCTGTGGATATGAACTCTTAAGCTCTATCTGATAGGATGCATAGAATTCACATACTAATGCAGTACTATACTGGCTAGGAATTGTGGTCATCCACTCAAAGTGGTACTGTCTGAATTGAGCATCGAATTAAGGCATCCCATACATGTCTGTAGTAGACAGCTTGCGCTCTAAATAAATCCCTCTATTTGGTTTTCTTATGTATGGGTTGTGTGCAATGTCTTCTTTATATAAATCTTACAACTTAAGGTACCCCCATAGATGAATGATGGGCTTCGGGGTAGGCTCTATCAGTAGTGATGTAGCTGGTGGAAGAGGTGGTACTTCCATCGGGGTATCATTAGATTCACTCTCCCCCTACTCTTCAATATCTTACCCTTTGCTCTTAGACTCTCTATTTCCTAACCCACTATTTTTGTTTTCGTTATTAACCATAAGGCCAGACTCGTCTCTTGACTCACCATCCTCTTTAAACTAGTATAGTGAGTGGAGTGGTGATTGGTTAGGATTTTTCATCCTTGGATTGACCCTAGGTGGTGTGTCTTTCTCTGTAGTAGCTTTTTCACCCTTAGGTAATTTTTTCCTCAGCTCAACCACCCCCGTCAATGGGTATTCCTCCGTTGATCCACTTGATTATTCATCGTTAGTGGGCTCATTTCTCATATGATGAGTTGGGGAAGGGTCCTGATTCTTTGGAGTTTACTTTTTTGTGGAGTCATTCTTTAGTTCCATTGGTATCTATAAGAAACACACGCGTTTGTAAATCCTAGGAAAGGAAAATAAAAGCAAGAAAAAATAACAAAAGTGCTGCAGAGTTTGGGTTCCTAATGTTTCTGTTCATGACTTGTTACCAGTGGTAACGAGTCGTTATAAGACTTATTAGGTGGGAAGGTTCCTAAAAATTATTTAGTGATCAGGTAACGAGTCCTCCTAACGAGTATTTATTTTAGATAATTACTCACTACCAACACTTATTGTTTGACCAGGAATAGTTTCTTGGTGCCTTATCCTTCCCAGTCATCACGACTTCTCAACACGAGTAATATAGTGTGACAACGACTCATTGTGTGGGTATTTATTACAATAGAGTCTCAACTTTCTCTTTCACCTATGTTCCCAGTGACTATAGGTCACGTAACGACTCATTAGGTGACCCTACAAGTCGTTAAGAGTCCCGTAGTCTATGAGACATGAATTTTTAAAGGGTTGATCTTCAAATTTCACATACTCAACTCATTCTCATTGTTATATCAAGTTCACACAACTCATTCATCCCCATAAACAATTTTAAGCATAAAATAAATCACACTCCTACTTTTATTAATTTACTTTCATGTTTTTCAAGAACAGGGTCAAAATTTATTTCATAAACATAATTTAATGAAGGAATCAAAGAAACATTCCCCAAATTAAGTACCAACTCATGATATTAACATGTTAACACACAAACTTACTTGATTGAGTTAATTGGATTCCTTGAAGAAAGCAATAATGCTTTAGAGATTACTTGCCCTAGTTCTTGAAACTCTTGACATTGGGAGATTTTTTGTGAGTGTTGTGATTTTGGGATGAGTGATTCATGCACTTCTAGCATAAATGTAATGGTTTTGGGGGAATGGAGGGAGTCATGTCGGTTTAAAATGGAAAATGAATCATTTTAGGATTCAATTTCATTTTTATTAACTAAAAATATGATAGGGTCAAACCGTTGGGCCTGTGATGTCAGGCCTGACAATGAGGCGACGTCATGACTCATGATAATACATAACTAGTCATAAGCTCCCTATTTTGGGACTGGAACCTTACCTAGGTCTCCAATCATAAAGACTCAGTGTGATGAATCGTTATCAATGACAATGACTCATTTTGAGAGTTATTACTGCTCTAGAGACCAATTACTTGAGAGTGTTCTTAGCTCTATCATCTTAGAACGTTGGTAACAAGTCATTAGAAGTGATTATGACTCGTTAGTTGAGTCATGCGGACCTGGAACCAGAAAATTTTATGGTTTTTTTTCTACATTCTCCATCCCTGCACACTGAACACTCAATTTACCCTATAATTAAATAAGTATACAACATGGGTTGCCTCTCACACATCACTTGATTTAATGTCGCAGAAGGATGAGGCTAAGTTTGATACTTATACTTTACCTAATAGCCCCATGGGTTGTGACCCATGCAATGCGTGATTTAATATTGCGGCATGATGCAGTTACCTTGGTTACTCAGATTTCACCAGGGTCCATATCTTCAACCACTTTCACCTCATCTAGATTTCCCATACAGTACTTCACCCACTGCATATTTACCTTGAATGAAGCTCCACCATCATGCTCCAACTCGATTTCACCATGTGGGAATACCAAAACCATGGTGAATAGTCCACACCACCTAGACTTCAACTTGCTAGGAAACAAGCAAATCCTTGAAATATACAACAAGACCATATCACTGGGCTCAAACACCATATTCTTAATTTTTTTCATGATATAGCTTCATCCTTTATTCATCCAAATCATTAACCTTGATCAACCTCAATATAGTTGAATCATGCCACTCCAAATTTAGCCTTTTAAACGCCCATAGTGCCTTATGATCCAGTTCGACTGGCATGTGTCATGCCTTGCTGTACATAATCTGATATAGGGAGGAACTTATGGGGGTCTTAAAAGCTGTTTGGTAGGTTCATAATACATCATCAGACTTTCTTGACCAGTCAGTCCTGTTGGCATTCACAGTCTTAGCAAATATGAACTTGATCTCTCTAATGGAAACTTCAACCTGCCAACTCGTCTGAGGATGGTAAGGTGTCACCAACTTATGCTTACACCATATTTTTCAAGTAGGTCCTTGAAAAGATGATTATAAAAGTGAGACCCAACATCACTGATAATAGCACATGAAGTGTCAAATCGATAAAATATGTCTTTGTTCAGGAACATAATAAAGCTTTGACCCTCATTGTTGTGAAGCACAACTGCTTCCACCTAGTTTGACACGTAGTCGGCCACCATTAGAATGTACTTCATACTATAGTATCTCACAAACGGACCAATGAATTCAATTCCCCATGTATCAAATAACTTAAACTCCAAGATAGGTGTTATGGGGAATTTAAGTATCAATGAAATGGTGCCTTGACGTGGACACTGGTCATAGGCTTAAGCATAATCATGAGCGTCCTTAAAGATAACAAGCCAATAATACCCATACTGCAGAATCTTGTAGGTTGTGTGGGTACGACCATGATTACCGCTAACTGGTCATAAATAACAAGCCTCAAGGATGCTCATCATCTCTACCTCAGTAATATATCTCGAAATAACAACATCTACATAAATGCTAAAGAGCGAAGGCTCATCCCAAAAATACTTCTGCACCTTATACATGAATAACTTTCTCTGCTGGAATGACAAATTTTCTCGAATAAGATCACTTGCCAAAAAGTTGGCAAAATCAGCAAACCAAGAGATTAAGTCTTGAGATTCTGCCAAGACCCGCTCCTCCAAAAAAATTGTCATCTATTTCAAGCTCATCCCCTAATTTCTGCATTGCCTTTACCTCAAAGAAATACAAGTGATCCATAACCTGGTTCTCAATTCCCTTTAAATCTTTTACCTCAAAGTCAAATTCCTGCAGCAAGAGTACACAATGTATAAATCTTGGATTGGTATTCTTTTTTGACATAAGTTACCTCAATGTTGCATGGTATATATGAACTATGACTTTTTTCCCAAACATGCATGACCAAACCTTTTCAAAAGCAACTCCTACTGAGTAATTGTATAGTTCTTCTGTGTGGGGTTTAATGTCTTACTAGCATAATAAATCAGAT
Source organism: Capsicum pubescens (assembly GCA_030864215.1). Classification (NCBI taxonomy): domain Eukaryota; kingdom Viridiplantae; phylum Streptophyta; class Magnoliopsida; order Solanales; family Solanaceae; genus Capsicum; species Capsicum pubescens. The sequence continues at coordinate 114,066,516 of CM061544.1, forward strand.
GAAGTATTTTATCACACCTCTGACCAAGGAAAGCACCCAAATCCACTCTACTCACATCGTACATCACCTCAAATGGTAAATACCAATTAGGGGATACAATAATAAGATCCAAAATCAACTACTCCTTAAGATACTCAAAGTCCTTGATACATGTATCATTAATAATAAATTTTACCTCATTCTCTAAAATCTTGATCAAAGGACTAACAATCTTAGAGAAGTCCTTGATAAACCTCCTATAGAATACAGTATTACCCAAATAACTTTGGAGAGATAATTTTTCAATCACCTTAATCATTGTTCTATCCACCTCCTTCTGCTAGTTTAACACCGATTGCACTCTTGACACGTCTGGAGTGCATTGGCCAAATGGGTCAAATAGTCATCAAAAGAGTCCCTAATGATAGAAAAGTCATTTGTGAAGACCTCTATTGTGTCCTCCACCATGTCAGAAAATATAGACACCATACATCTCTGAAAGGTGGGGAGAGCATTGAATAATCCGAACAGCATCCTCTTAAATGAAAAAGTCCCAAATGGGTAGGTAAAGGTAGTCTTTTCCTGGTCTTTAGGAGCAATAGAAATTTGACTATATCCTGAGTACCGATCAAGAAAATAGTACCAACCCCTACCTGCTAATTTGTCAAGCATCTAATCCATAAAAGGCATTGGGAAATGGTCCTTTTGAGTCTAAGTGTTCAGCTTCCTGTAGTCCATGCATCCTTTCCATCCAGTAACTAATCTCATCAGCATAACTTCATTCTTCTCACTTGGGACCACAGTGATCCCACCGTTCTTGGGAACACATTGAATCGGCCTGACCTACTTGATGTCCATAATAGGTTAAACCACTTCAGTATCTAACCACTTAATAATTTCTTTATCCATCACCTCATGTATGGGAGGACTCAATCGACACTAATGCTCAATGTTGGTAGTGCAATCCTTCTCAAGATGTATTTTATAAGTATAAATCTTGGTTGGGATCCCCATAATATCTATAATGGTCCATCCAATGGACCTCTTAAATCCCTGCAACACTGATGGAAATGCCTTAACTTATGTCTCTAACAATTTAGTAGCAATAATGACCGACAAGTTATTGTCGACCCTCAAAAATGCATATCGCAAGTTAAACACCTTGGTTTTTGGATCTTAGAAAAGTTTTTGGAATTCTGTTCTCTAGATCCAATACGACTCATGGGTATGAGCCATATATTGGGGTACGGGTGGTATGGTCCAGTCGTATACTGACCAGTGTTGGTTGGTGGGATGAATTTTGGTTACTGGAATGGATAGGACTTATGGGTATGTGTCGTATTGGTGGTTATGGATCATTTAGTTCCTTAACTTAATCTTAGACTTGGTTTCTTAGGTTGGATATGAGTACGAGTGGATCACCATAAGATGTAAGCCAGGTTACGAGTCATACCCAAGACTCATATGGTGGATAGTGTCTAAATCTTTCTTGGGTTTAAATCTGCCAGGGGTTTGGGTGGATGTTATGGATCATATGTTTTGGTTACTACTTGGTCAGATGAGTAATATACTGGAAAGTGTATGATCCAAAGTTTGAGTCTAGGGTATGACTAGATGGTACCACTTGTATTGGAAGGGTATGACTCATGAGGGTCAGTCATAGCCCTGTGATGAGATTTGTGTGCAACTTAAGTGGGGGTAACTGTACATTTTCCCACTTATCCAAATACTTTCTCACAACTTATAACCTACTTGTAAGGTTGTTTACCCTATTTTTCCGATCATTAACACTTAGAAACTCTTCAAAACACTTTAAAATTCTCTTAAAATCTTTTAAGCAAGTGGAGCTAGGGTTTCAACTAGAGGATTGATTTGGGGCCTGTCTTGGTGATTCTTTCCATCATCATCTTGGTTTAAGGAATATTCTCTTCCCTTATTGTTAATTTTATCTAAATGCATGGTTTGTATGAATGTTTTCATGATTTCTTGATTGTATAATTTTGGTTTTCAAATATTAATTGGGGGTTTTGATATTAAATGGTTAATTATGGGTTCCCATGGTTTTTATTATTCTTTATGTGTATTAATGGTGGTTTTGGATAATTGGATTGAATGGGAATAGATTAACGGTGATTGGAATTGGTTTGGTTATATAATGCCCCCAATGTGTTTTACAAAATGCTTATAAAGATTGTTCATTGCATTGACTACTTTAATGAAACTCTTGTATGTTTTAAAACATGGTAAAGGATTTATGCATGGTTTAAATGGATTGGAAAGGTAAATGGATAAATATTTATTCTTTTGGAGTACATAGAATCCCCTAAGTGGTTTAATATGCTAATTGGAAAGGGAACTTAAAAGTCCCCTTGAACCTATAAATGGTTGGCTATGAATGATACATACAAGTAAGGGTTGGTATGATGATACCAATATCAATGTCCTTGGTTAATAAATGGATAATGGGTTAGTTATTTGGAAATTGGTTTTAATTGGGTAATAATGGTATGATGTTTAGCAATACTGTGAAAGGTGGAGGTCCGGAGGGACCAAAACTGGATACTCATATTTTTCAATATGAGGTTGATCTTGGTGACCGTGTGCATGATGATACACTATATTTTGGGGGATTTACGAGTCATCCAAAGGTTTTATTCCTTGGTCGTGTGGCTACACAAACTGGTGCCCTTTCAGCAGAAGGAGTTGAACCCATAAAGCCCGTTGGTGGTTTAGGATGGCAAAGCTACATAGGCAATGTAAAATTTTTAAAGGCATGCTAAAACCAATCCCCTTTGCCATCATGGTTATATATATATATATATATGGTTGTGTGAATATGGATGGTTTTACTTGGTTTTATAAATGGTATTATTTTATTCTTATCCTGATATCATGCTAGCGTGCACCCACAAACCCGTCTACTAGCAATTGTATACCCACTCTTTGCAGGATCTAACAAAGCATATCATGAAGATGAAAGACTCATAACGTACCCAAATCTATGTTAGGGGAACTTTCTTGATCATGGTGAGCCTGAAGTGTATAAAATCTATTCTTACGCTGACCACTAGTGGTACTTGAAGTAGCGCTCTGCTGATGAAAATCTTTAACCCTATGAGCCAAAACTCTACCCTTCCGTAGCCTGTGTCCTGGGTTACCACATCCAAAACATACCTCGCTACATATTCTATATGCACCTAGGTGATTCCTACCACACTCTTGACAAAGTAGATAGGTATGATCACTTCTCACACTACCCTGGGTTTTGGAGCCTGGCAATTCATCATGACTGCCATTCCTAAACTTTGGTACTGGTGCACTAAATGAATATGGATCTAGAACTAAAAACCTCCGACTATGCTGAGAACGGTTATCACCCTGTGACCCTTGCTGAGAAAAACTAAAACTACCTGTTTTGGATTTCTTATTTACTCTACCTCTTTCCTTGGCTTTCTCTACCTCAATCGGTTGAACATGCATTATAAATCTAGAAAATCCATGTCTCTATTGAGCATATCAGTCCTACACTCCTTAACTACCAACCCAGACACACCGGTCACAAACTTACTCATTCTTGCTCTAGGGTCAGTCATCTGATCAGGGGCATACTTAGGCAGCTAGTTGAACTTGAGGTAATACTCCTTTACTATTATAGAGCCCTACCTCAGGTTCATGAACTTTTCTATCTTATCTTCCCTCATCTCAAGTGGGAAAAACTTGTCTAAGAACGCATCCTGAAATATTTGCCAAGTCATGGGAGTTGCATCTTCCCCTCTATTCTTCTTTCATATCACTACCCAATAATAAGCAACATATTTCATCCTATAGGATGCCAACTCTACACTCTCCTCTTTAGACACATGCATAATTTGGGTGATCTTCTTCACCTCATCAAGATAACATTGTGGGACCTCACCTGCCTTTGACCCAAAGAATTTTATCGAGTTCATTCTCATAAAATCTTTGATTCTGGCTGCGGCTAAATCCCCATCTTACTGAGGTGGGGCTACAGCTTGACGGTTACCCTGAATATTTGTTGTCACAGCTTGGGCAAGCACCTGAAAAGATACTCAAAACTCTACATGTGACACATTCTCATTCAAAGGATCTGCGGTCTGAGGTGGCTGGTTATCATATCTACGGGCATTAGCTCTACAAGGAGGCCTATTCAGTAAAGAAAAGGAAGAAACAAATTAGACTGAGGATTTTACTAGATCTCATGCTCACTCACACGACATGAATACTGAAAGAAGGGAAACTATTCCTAAAACATCTCATAGCCTCTTGTACATAAATATGGCGCGCAACACACCCATGCACAAGACTCTACTAGATATGGTTTTTCAGACTTCCTAGGTCACTGTTGAACCTTAGGCTCTGATACCAAGTTTGTAACGCCCAATATTCTTAACCCCATACGCAACACGGTGCTTATAACCCCGAAGTACCACAAGCTAACCCATGACTAGTATCTGTAACTGAGCTCGGAATAATATACTGTAAAATGCAAAAAACTGGCGAAAAACATTCCATAAGGTTCAATACTAAAATAAAACTGAATAAAGTATAACAATACCGAAACTAAAACAACTGTCTGAAAGTACTCTATTCTAAAAATACCTCTAAACTGTCTAAATAAGGAGTTGATGGAACAATTCCCCAACTATCTCCATCTACTGAAATGTTAAATCTAATGTAATAACAAAATAAGGAACATCCTGAAATCATGAGTACTAACTGCTAAGTCTACTGTTGCTGGCTAAATCTAAACTGCTAAAGGTGCTCGGGATCCCGTGCTTCTTAACCTATGGTATAAGACACCATAGTGTAAGAGAAAAGTATCTTTCAGTACATAATAATGTACTGGTATGCTAGATTAGGTAAGGATGAATGCAAGGGCTAATATGCATGAACTATAACTAGCTACATAACGTGAACATGACTGAGTGAGAATGCAGGCATGAGTTCATAAACTATAACTGAAATCGTAGTATCACTAAATACTGAATAATAATAACTGAATTTTTTATAACTGAGTCTACTAATACTGATATTTGATTGACTAAAGCTGAGATCAGGCCTATCTAGCAAGCGATCTCTGAATCTATAGAATTACCTAAGTTCTTTACTGAGCTAAGTGACTATGTCTAACAGTCTTGATTTCTATAATACTGATTTGAGTTCTATTCTGAAGACTGAGACTAAAACTGTAGGAGGTAGTCATCTAACTAACATGCCCCTTTCTAAACTAATTGGGGTCCAACCTATAACCCCAGATCGAAGGGTGCCAGTACCATGCCACGAGTAAAGACAACTACTATGGAGTTAGTCCTAATCTAACGCGTGACCACTGAGATCAGTCCTAATCTAGCGGGTGATCTCTGAGTATGTCAGTCCTATCTAATGAGTAACATCGCATACCTATGTTGGCTACATAGTTCTGGAACTTAGGGATTTCTTCTAGGGACCCAGTCCTCACTAACGGGTGTGCCCCCATCCCTAGGCTAGCTTGGTGCTGAATCCTACTCCCAACTGAAAGACACTAAACTGATTTCCTAGTTCATACTATCCCTGACTGAGCTATTACTAATCATGCTATTAACTGAACTGAACTGACTTACTGAGTTTCGTTGACTGACGAAATACTACTAAATTTTGTTAACTGACTGAATGCTACTGAGTTCTGAATTAATTTACTAAGCTGGACTGGACTGATACTGAGGTTACTGAGTTATCCTAACTTCTGTAACTGACTGAGTTCTATTGATTGTGGCACGACTAAGATTGTCTTAAAACTAACACTGGCTCTAGGGACACAGCTAAATTATCGGGTATTAAATACCCCTAGGACTCGATAGCATGGATAATATAAAGCATGACAATTCTTGAATAACATGAAAATGGTCTACAATTCACAATACAATCAATGAGGCATTTCATCTAGAACTTGAAAGTCATAAACTTGTAAATGTATAGAGAAGCATATTAATGTCTCATGATTCATTCAATAAGGTCTTTCATCAAATAATTGGCATGAATTAACTTATACATGATTGGGGATTTCTTGTCAACATGCTATAATGACTTTATCTCATTCACATAGGCTTGTTATCAAACATATGGGGAGCATGCTTTAGTCATACAACAATTAATACATCTAAATCATCATGGCTACATCAACTCACTTGCAAATTTAAGGGTTTATCATGAATATTATGTAAGTCATCACATACTAGGATCAAATCTTGAAACTTGTAATCTAACACATGAATCAATACCCAACAACAACATGAACATGAATATCAATTCACATAATTCATGAAAACTCATAAATATATAATCTTTGAATTTAGAAAAAGGATTTGTAAACTTCATGGGTGGAAGGGACCCATGAATCAACATCTAACATACCTTAATACTTGACTTTAAGAAGATTGAAGGTGAAATTCTTGAGTTTCGAATCTTGAACTAAGAACCCTAATGCTTGTTCTTGAGAGAATTTAAGAGAAAATAAGTGTACTTTGGAAAATAATGGTTGAATCTCGTGTTTTAGGGATATATAGGAGTGATAAAAAGACTGAAATAACCCTGGGGTCGTGACTATTTTAATGATAGAAAATTGGGTACCGACGCGTTGGTCGAAGCGCCACGTCGTTAGTACCGATGAACTGGTCGATGCGCCACGTCGTTGGCACCGATGTGATAGACAACGCACCGCGTTGACATCATGTTGGCTCACTGGAAATTGCCTTGAGATGAGGAACATTTTTTCTGCCGATACGATGGACGACACGACGCGCCAGCATCGCGTCGACTCACTATTTTGGACACTAGAACTTGGTCTAAACGAGGTCCGAAAAATCCAAAACTCATCCAGGAATCCCTATTGACATTCTTGATCATGAATTAACTAAGATATATACATTTAAAGGACTTTAAGGTTACAAAATGAGATTACCAACTTTTGAAGGCTAAAAATAAACTAAGTCTAAAAACTTAGCTAGAATTTTCTAAGTCTGGGACCCCTTAGAAAGCATTAATAGACTGAATTAAGCTTAGTATTTTGTGGGGTCTTACAATATTTCCCCCTTGGAACATTCATCCTTGAATGAGACTGACTAAGCTGAGATTTCTGATAGACTGAACTTACTTACTGGACATGAATATCTGAAGCATGACTATATAATCGACATTACTAAATTACTGAAATTTCATACTGGACATGCATATCTAATGTTTGGATACCTGACTCATGAATGCATGACTGAATATGCAATGGAGACTGATATCGAGTTTGTAAGAAAAATCTGACTGAGAAACTAGATGGGTTTAAGGACATGAAAGCATCGGGGAAATCATAGGGTACTCCCCCTGGGGACACCATGTCCCTCTAAGGATGCTTACTTCACAGAGATACTAGGGCGATACACAGGGCACCTACGAACTGAATTGTGACTGAATATCTGGGATCTGAAACTAATATATGATTCATAAACTAAGCTGAACTCGTAGCTACTAGGATGTTCTATCTAGGAACAGTTACATTCCTGAGATTTCTAATAATAATACTAGATGGAAAGATGGGAAAAACAAACCATACAAATTTAACTGCTTGACTTCTAAACTTAATTGTGGCTTTACTGACTAACTCATTCTAAAAACTTAAGCTCAACTGGGAGCAAAGGATCTAATAAAGAATATCAGAAAGATGAAAGACTCATAACGTACCCGAATCTATGTTAGGGGAATTTTCCTGATCATGGCGAGCCTGAAGTGCATAAAATCTATTCTAACGTTGACCACTAGTGGTACTGGAAGTGGCGCCCTACTGACACAAATCTGTACCCCTATGAGCCAAAACTCTACACTCTCGCAGCCTGTGTCCTGGCTTACCACATCCAAAACATACCTCGCTGCTTGCTCTACATGCACCTAGGTAATTCCTACCACACTCTTTATAAAACGGATAGGTACGATCACTTCTCACACAACCCTGGGTTTTGGAGCCTGGCGCCCGATCATGACTGTTATTCCTAAACTTTGGTACTGTTGCACTAGTTAAAGATGGAGATGGGACTAAAAACTTCTGACTATGCTCAGAACGGTTACCACCATGTGACCCTGGTTGAGAAAAACTAAAACTACCTATTCTAACTCTCTTATTTACTTTTTCTGTTTCCTTGGCTTTCTCTACCTCAATATACTGAGCATGCATCATCAATCTAGAAAGATCCATGTATCTATTGAGCGTAGCAGTCCTACACTCCTTAACCACCAACCCAGACACACCGGTCATAAACTTACTCATGTTTGATCTAGGATCAGTCATCTGATCAGAGGCATACTTAGACAACTGGTTGAACTTGAGGCAATACTCCTTTACTATCATAGAGCCCTACCTCAGGTTTATAAACTCTTATATCTTAGCTTTCCTCATCTCAAGTTGGAAAAGTTTGTCTAAGAACGCATCTTGAAATATCTGCCAAGTCATGGGAGTTACATCCTCCCCTCTATTCTTCTTTCACATCACTACCCAATCATAAGCAACATCCTTCAGCCTATAGGATGCCAACTCTAAACTCTCCTCTTCAGACACATGCATAATTTGGGTGATCTTCTTCACCTCATCAATATAAAGTTGTGGGTCCTCGCCTGCCTTTGGCCCAAAGAATTTTAGTGGGTTCATTCTCATAAAAGATTTGATTCTGGATACGGCTAAATCCCCATCTTTCTAAGATAGGGCTACAGCCTAACGGTTACCCTGAATATTTATTGTCACGGCTTGTTGTAGCGCCTGAAAAGCTACCCGAAACACTGCATATGAAATATTCTCATTTAAAGGATTTGTGGCCTGAGGTGGATGGTTATCATTTCTATAGGCATTAGCTGTATGGGGAGGCATATTTTATAAATGAAAGGAAGAAATAGATTAGACTGAGGGTTTTACTGTAGCTCATGCTCACTCACACGACATGAATACTAAAAGAAGGGAAATTGTTCCTAAAATATCTCATAGCCTCCTATACATAAATATGGCGCGCAACACACCCATGCATAAAACTCTACTAGATCCGGCTTTCCAGACTTCCTAGGACACTGTTGAACCTTAGGCTCTGATACCCAGTTTGTAATGCCCAGGATTCTGAACCCTAAACGCTACATGGTGCTTATGACCCCAAAGGAACATAAGCTAACCCATGTCTAATATTTGTAACTGAACAATAAATAATATACTGTAAAATATGGAAAACTGGTGGAAAACTTGCCATAAGGTTCAATACTGAAATAAAACTGAATAAAGTATAACAATACCAAAACTAAAACTATCTGAAAGTACTCTAGTTTGAAAAAGCCTCTAAACTGTCTAAATAAGGAGTTGATGGAAAAATCCCCGAACTAACTCCATCTATTAAAATGTTAAATCTAATGTAATAATAAAATAAGGAGCATCCTCGAATAATGAGGACTCACTGCTAAGTCTACTACTGCTAGTTGAATCTGAACTGCTAAGGGTGCTCGGGATCCTGTGCTTCTGAACCTATGGTATAAGACACCATAGCACAAGATAAAAGTATGTGTTAGTACGTGAGAATATACTGGTATGCTAGATTTGGTAAGGCTGAATGCAAGGGTTCATATGCATGAACTATAACTGACTACGTAACATGAACATGACTAAGTGATAATGCAGGTATAAGTGCTTAAACTCTAGCTGAAATTATAGTATCACTGAATACATAATTCTAATAATTGAATTTCTGATAACTGAGTCTACTGATACTGATATCTAATTAACCGAAGCTGAGATCAGGCCTATCTAGCAGGTGATCTCTGAATCTATAGAACTACCTAAGTTCTTTACTGAGTTAAATGACTGTTTCTAACAGTCCTGATTTCTATAATACTGATCTGCGTTCTATTCTAAAGACTGAGACCAAAACTATGGGAGGTAGTCATCTAACTGACATGCCCCTTTCAAAAATTATTAGGGTCTAATCTTTAACCCCAGCTGGGTATCAGTACCATGCCACGAGTAAACACAATATCTATGGAGTTAGTCCTAATCTAAGGGTGACCCCTGAGATCAGTCCTAATCTAGCGGGTGATCTCTGAGTATGTTAGGACTATCTAATGAGTAACATCTCATACCTATGCTGGCTACGTAGTTCTGGAACTTAGGGATTTCTTCTAGGGACCCAGTCCTCACTAACGGGTGTGCCCCCATCCTTAGGATCGCTCGGTGCTGAATCCTACTCCAAACTGAAAGACACTGAACTGATTTCCTAGTTCATACTAGGCCTGACTAAGCTGTTACTGATCGTTCTATTTTACCGAACTGAACTGAGTTCCGTTGACTGATGGAATACTACTGAATTTTGTTAACTGACTGAATGTTATTGTGTTTTGAATTAATTTACTGAGCTGGACTGGACTGATACTGAGGTTACTGAGTTATCCTAAGTTTTATCACTGACTGAGTTCTACTAATTATGGCACGATTGAGATTGTCTTGAAAATGAGACTGGCTCTCGGCACACAACTAAATTATCATGTATTAAATACCCTCAAGACTCGATAGCATGGATAATATAAAGCATGACAATTCTTGAATAACATGACAATGGTCTATCATTCACAATTCAATCAATGAGGTATTTCATCTAGCACTTGAAAGTCATAAACTTGTAAATGTATAGAGAAGCAAATTAATGTCCCATGATTTATTCAATAAGGTCTTTTATCAAATACTTGGCATGCATTAACTTATACATGATTGGAGATTTCTTGTCAACGTTCTATAATGACTTTATCTCATTTACATAGGCCTGTTATCAAAAATATGGGGAGCATTCTTTGGTTATACTACAATCAATACATCTAAATCATCATGGCTACATCAACTCACTTGCAAATTTAAGGGTTTATCATGAATATTATGTAAGTCATCACATACTAGGGTCAAATCTTGAAACTTTTAATCTAAGACATGAATCAATTCCCAACAACAATATGAACATCAATATCAGTTCACATAATTTATGAAAACTCATAAATATATAATCTTTGAATTTAGAAAAAGGATTCTTGAACTTCATGGGTGGAAGGGACCCATGAATCAACATCTAACATACCTTAATACTTGACTTTAAGGAGATTGACGGTGAAATTCTTGAGTTTTTAGTCTTGAACTAAGAACCCTAATGCTTGTTCTTAAGAGAACTTGAGAGAAAATAAGTGTACTTTGGTGAATAATGGCTGAATCTCGTATTTTAGGACTATGTAGGGGTGGGAAAAGACTGAAATAACCCTGGGGTTGCGATTATTTTAATGACTAAAAACTGGGTACCGACGTACTGGTCGACGCATCGCGTCATTGGCACTGACGTGATATCCAGCGTGCCACATCGACATCGCATTGGCTCACTGGAAATTTCCATGAGCTGAGGAACATTTTATCTGCCGATGCGATGGACGACGCGACGCGCCAACATCGCGTTGACTTATTGTTTTGGACACTAGAACTTGGTCTAAACGAGGTTTGAAAAATCCAAAACTCATCCGAGAATTCTTAATGACATCCTTGATCATAAATTAACTAATATATAGACATTTAAAGGACTTTAAGGTCAAAAAATGAGATTGCCAACTTTTGAAGGCTAAAAATAAACTAAGTTTGAAAACTTAGCTAGAATTTTCTAAGTCTGGGACCCTTTGGCAAGCATTAATAGACTGAATTAAGCTTAGGATTTTGCATGGTCTTACATCATCAGAGCCTAGGTTCATGGTCAATTGGGAGTCCATAAATCTGTGTTGAGTAGAGTCTCTTATAGGGGTATGTAGCACACTACACTCATAAGGGAGAGGATACAAGGCATTTAGAAATGTTTCACTTTCTTGGTATTCTATTTTCAAGCACTGAATCTCAGTCCTGGAATCTTTTCTAATCTTTGTTTGTTCATTTTTCAGATCATCTCTCATAGATCTGGAACTCAAGAAAATTCTTCTGTCTCATCTGTGAGTAATGCTGAAGGGGTTCATCCTACTTTTGGGGTTCATCTTCAATCCTACGATCCTATCCCTAATAGTTCTGAAGTTTCATTGGTTACTACTAGTCCTTCTTAAGGCGAGATGACAAATATAGAATTTCATCAATTAATGCATGTTATTGCTCAGATGGTCGGTACTCAGGCTAAGTAGGGTGCGACTGGTGCTTTATCTGCTGAGACCACAATGGTTGGCCAATTTATGAAGATGGGTCCTCCCACTTTTTATATAGTGAAAGTGGAGTAGGATCCACAGGTTTTTTTGGATAAAGTGGAGCAGATATTTTGGGTGATTTAGGCTACTAATATGGAAGGGGTAAACTTTGCAACTTATCAGCTCAAAGAGGTTACATATCAATGGTATGAGGAGTTGGACAGGGATAGGGGTAATGTGGGAAAATCAGTCTTGTGGGATACTTTTTCTAAGGCCTTCTTGGATTGTTTCTTTTCCCAAGTATTGAGGGAAGAAAGATAGAGGAGTTTATGAACCTTAAGCATGGGAGGATATTTGTCAAGGAATATTCCTTAAAGCTTCACCTATTGGCAAGGTATGCTCTTAACTTAGTGGCTGACATGCGGTCTAGAATGGGGAAGTTCTTCTCTGGGTTGAATTGATATTTGATTTTGGAGAGCAAGACTACCTTGTTGATTAAAGATATAGACATCTTTAGGTTGACTCTTCTTATGCAGCAAGTGAAGGATAAAAAGGGGAAGAAGGCGAAGTTTGGGGATAGATAGGGTAAGAGGAGCAGGTTTTCTAAACAAATAGGTGCTCAGTCTCAGGGTGGTAGAGATGGTGAAAATTGGCAGAAAAAAAAGTAGGGGAGTTCTGGTTCCTTCTCTTCTACTAGTGTTCCTTACCAGTCGGGCGATAGGCGTCATCATGGTGGTGACAATTTTTGGGCACAAGAAGCCCAATCTTAAACAAGCAAAAGTCAGTCAGTTTCTTCATTCCCTCTTTATTGGTTCTGTGGTCATTCTCTTTAGGGTTATTGCAATGAAGGAAGGGACAAATTCTTCTAGTATGACTAGGCAGGCCATCAGCTCAGGGATTGTCTAATTAATAAGGTTTCTATGGGAGCGAATAATATTCCTGCTGCTTTATCTTTTACTCCTACACCTATTGGTGTGGCATCTACTTATGTTACTGCTCCTGGTTCTAGCATTGGTCAGAATAGGTGGTATGCTTTGGCATCCCGACAGGAATTTGAGGCATCACATGATGTCATTAGTAGTACGTTACATCTTTTCTCTAGTAATGTATATTGTTTTCTTGGTCTGGGATCTACTTTCTCCTATGTGACTCCTTATGTGGTTGTATCTTTAGGTTTTTATTAGGAAGTTATTTCGAATCCCTTTTTTATTTCTACCCTATTAGGTGACTCGGTTATTGCCAAAAGAGTCTAAGGGGGGGTATGGTATTTCTTGGTGGCAAGCAGACCTTGGTGGATCTATTTGAGTTAGGTATGGTGGATTTTGATGTTATTCTACTAATGGATTAGTTAGACTCTTGTTATACGTCCTTAGATTGTTGGACTCGTAGGGTTATATTTAGGCTCCCTGGTGAGCTATTTATAGAATGGGAGGGTGGTTCTTTAGATCCTAGGGGGAGATTTGTTTCTTATCTTAGATCTCAAAGGTTAATCTCTAAAGGTTGTTTTTACACTTAGTCCGGGTAAAACATTCTAACTTGGAAGGTCTTTTTTTCTAGTCAATTCTAGTGGTTAATGAGTTTTCTGAGGACTTTTCGGATAATCTTCTTGGTGTTCGTCTGGATAGGAAAATAAAGTTTGACATTGATCTGGTTCTGGAAACTCGTCTAATTTCTATTCCTCCGTACAGAATGGCTCCATCTAAGTTGAGAGAACTCAAGGAGCAACTTAAGGATCTTCTAGATAAGGGGTTTATTCATCCTAGTGTATCCCCATGGGGTGCACCAATGTTGTTTGTGTGCAAGAAGGATGGTTCCGTTTGGATGTGCATTGACTATAGGCGGTTAAATAAGGTGACGATCAAGAACAAGTATCTATTTTCAAGGATAGATGATCTATTTGACCAGTTGCAAAGTGCCAAGTTCTTTTCTAAGATAAATCTTCAGTCTGGGTACCATCAGCTAAAGATTAGGGAGGTTGATATCTCTATGACGGCTTTTTCGTACTCGATATAAGCACTTTGAGATTTTGGTAATGTCATTTGGTTGACTAATGCTCCGACGGCATTTATGAATTTGATGAATAGGATTTTTCATCATTATTTGGATCTCTTCATCACTGCGTTTATTAATGACATTCTATTTTATTCGAATAGTGAGGTGGATCATGTCAATCACCTCTGTGTGGTGTTGCAAACCTTAAAGGAACAATAGTTGTATACCAAGTTCTTCAAGTGTGAGTTTTGGTTGAACGTTGTAAATTTTTTGGGTTATATTATTTTGTAGTAAGGGGATCATGGTGGATCTGTAAAAGGTTGTTGTGGTGAAGACGTGGCCTAGACCCATAACTCCATCCGACATTCAAAGCTTCTTGGATTTAGCAGGGTATTATAGGTGGTTTGTGGAAAGCTTTTCATCAATAGTTGCTCCTTTAAGTAAGTTATCCTAGAAGAAGGTTAAGTTTTTTTGGTCGAATGCTTATGAAAGGAGTTTCAAAAAGTTAAAGGATAAGTTAGCTTCGGCTCCAATTCTGACCTTGTCGAAAGGCAATGATGGGTTCATGGTTTATTATGATGCATCGTAGGTAGGGCTTGGTTGTGTGTTAATGCAGCATGGGAACGTAATTGCCTATTCTTCCAGGCAGTTAAAGGTGCATAAAAGGAATTATCCTACTCATGATTTAGAGTTGTTGGAGGTTATGTTTGCTTTAAAAATATGGCGGTATTATTTTTATGGTGTTCACCTGGATATCTTTTTTTATCATAAGAGTCTACAGTACGTGTTCACTTAGAAGAAGCTTAATCTTAGGCAGAGGAGATGGCTTGAACTTCTCAAGGACTATGATATGAGTCTTTGATATCACCTAGGTAACGCTAACATGGTTGCTGATACTCTTAGCAGGTTATCCATGGGGAGTTTGGCTCATGTGGAGAAAGGAAAGCAGGAATTAGTAAAGGATATTCACCGCTTGGCTAATCTTGGAGTTTACCTCTTGGACTCCAAGGATGGTGGTGTGATGGTGCGAGAAGTGCTTTGACCATCTCTTAGTGCGCATATTAAGGAGAAGCAAGTGTTAGATCCTATCTTGATGAAAATCTAGAGTTACATTGGTGGGAAAAAGGTAGTGGTGTTTGAGGTCGGTGTTGATGGTAATTTATGGTACCAAAAGTGGTTATGTGTTCCTGATGTCGATGGTTTGCGACATAGGATTTTGGCTGAGGTGCATGAGTCGTGCTACGTTGTTCATCCCAAATCGACTAAGATATATCATGATCTCAAGGAAATCTATCGGTGAAATGTCATGGAGAGGGATGTGGCTCATTTTGTGGACAAGTGCATGGTGTATCAACAGGTTAAGGTTGAGCACATGAGGCCGAGAGGGTTGTATCAAGAAATTAATTTGCCCGAGTAAAAATGGGAAGTGATCAAGATGTACTCCATTACTAGTCTTCTTTGGTCTCGGAATCAATATGATTTGACTTGGGTTATCGTGGATAGGATAACTAAGTCTGCTACTTTTTGCCAGTGCGGACTACCTTCTCGGTTGAGGATTATGCGAAGCTATATCTTTAGGAGATAGTGAAGCTGCATGGGGTGTCTATTTCAATTATTTCCTATCATGGCGCGCAGTTTACATCTCACTTCTAGCGATCTTTTCAGAGAGAGTTGGGGACTAAGGTTAGTCTGAGTACTTCTTTCCACCCGCAGACAGATGGGAAATTAGAGAGAACTATTTAGACATTGAAGGATATGCTTCAGGCTTGTGTGATTGAATATGGTGGAAATTGGGTTGAGCATCTACCTTTGGTGGAGTTTGCTTACTACAATAGCTGTCATTCTAGTATTGGTATGGTCCCTTTTCAGGCATTGTATGGTAGGAGGTGTAGATCTCCTATTGGTGTCTCACCACTTCAACTATAGGTATAGGGGGGTCCACAGGTTCCTTACCACTTTAAATGGTGATAGCAAGGTAGTGAATGTCATTTTTAGGATTCTAAACTGTATTGCATGGGAGTGTATCAAGCTTTCATTGATTTAAGGTTGTTGATATTTGGCCAAATTGCTCCTCCAACTGCTTGATCGCAGTAGCGTGCGATTCCACTTTCTGGATCAACCCTGAGATATATCCCTTAGGCAAGTTCCTAACTTTCCTTATCCCTTACTAGCTTTGACAATATAGCCTCCATCTGTGACTCACTATCATGACCGCCTGGTGGCACATATACACCACTCTTTTCTTTGTAATCATCCTTGTGTCTCCAATCACCATCTCTATCTTAGCTCTGATTCTGTACCTATCCCTATAGTAGTTCCAACCTTAGTTCCCTTGCCCTTTGGTCGAAAACCCACCAACTCACTATCCAGATATTTTTCCTCTTCTTCTGCATCTAAATCATATGATTTAAAAGCTTTACCATGTGAGCCCACTATATTTACCTTCTCAAAATTTATCATCACGAACTTCTTCATTAGTAACCGAATCTCAGCTCTCAACTGAGCAACATCTTGTGCCACCATGTCATCAATAGCTATGTGCATATCGGAAGCCCCAGTGGCATAAGTACCAACTCATCTCTTTACCTCCTGAGTATGCCATCCTTGGTTGGTGAGAGAGACCTGGTCTAATATATCTTATGCTACCTCCCAACGCAAGTGTGTGAATGCTCCACTAGTAATCATATCTTCCATAGCTCTGGAACTAGAATTCAGGGCTCAATAGTATATTTTAAGCAAATTAGTCCCTAAAATTTGATGATTGGGTACCATTATTAACTTCTTCTTAAATTGGAACATGCCTCATACTTTGACTCAGAATGTAACTACCTAAAGTTATATCTGATCTTTTAACTAAAACATTTTGGATTGGATGGAAGAAACGATTTAAAAATTACTTTCGCAACTCATTCCAAGTAATAATTGATCCACTAGAAAGTTCCCCCAACCACAATTTAGCTTCACCAGCCAGAGATAAAGGGAACAATTTGAGTCTGAGAGCCTCCTAATATACCCCTGGCATGATGAATGAAGTGCAAATTCCAATGAAGTTTTTGAGGTAAATATTGCATCATCAGTCGAGAAGCCCGCAAACACACCTTACAGATTCAATATCTAAATCATGGCACTAGTGATATCAAACTTCACATTCGATGGCAAGGTAGGAGGAATGATAGCTCCTATCTTGATAATCTAAATAAACCCAATATCTTCCCCCGATTATCATATGGTGTCAAGTAATGATATATTGGGAGTACTTGAGATCTACCCCTTCTATCTCTATCTCAATTTTTGTCGAGTGTTGCTCAATGATCTACTTCTTGTCTCTGCCTTGCTAGCTCTGTCTCTTGAGCTACTCATTGGGCTTCTATATCCCTCCTCTGATTAGAAGTTGTTTCTTATAATAATTGCTCTATTTATTGATCAACAATATCCTGAACTGCTCCAAGAAGAGAAGAAGGCACACCAGTACAATCATCTCAAACCCCTTTAAGATGGCCTTCAAGTACTTGTTCTATCATCGTATGATTTGGCTGTAGGATTCTCTCTGGGTTATGATTAAGTGGGGGTAAGAGAATTACATGACTCCTTGTTTTAGGGATACACCAGTGTATCCCCAATTAAGAACAAAAAAATAAAACCCAAAAACTTCAACAACCTTAATCAAGAACTCCGTAACCTTACTCCTCGATAACGGCATCAAAGTTTGATGTTGCCCAAACTATACCTCAAAAAATATACAATGTGGTCATTGTAAATTATACTAACCCAACTAGGTTGGAGTCTAATCCATATGGAATAGGTCAAACTCATATCTCAAACTTGCTGAAATAGTAAGGCAGTGCAGAAAAGTAAATCGGGAGTTTGTAGTAATCTTTAAAAGTAACCAATTGAGAATGCTTTAGGTTGTAAATAATCTAAAATAAACACTAGGACTATGTTCCCCAGGCATCTTAAGAACTTATATTTCTCATGCTCAACCCAACTATCTCACTGTCGCACGTGCAAATTCTGACAAGCTCGACATTACCAACTGTCTTGTGGACTAGTAGGTAAATCTCACCTCTTACCATGTGAGTCTCAAGGTATCACTTTACTATCCCTTGTATCTGATTCCAATTTAACTATTACCTTATTGGTATCAAGCTATTAGGTGAGAGTTGATAGCCTCAAATCACTATTATAATCCCCTTTTCCTAATCTTGATATCTCTTGTGAAGATGATCTCGAATACAGGCAAGTTCTTAGAGTTGGCTCTTACTAAGAAAGCAATTAACTTGAATGAAATCACAATACATGTGTTAACATTGACCTAGACTAATCTCACACTTTCTCTACTTTGTTAATTTTCCAGGGTACCCACAATCCTAGTTATGAAAGTTAGTCACTCGTGGTTATGAAACAATCCATGGAATTTGATAAAGAAAGCATGGAATTAATTGCACAAGAATGAAAAAGTAAAAATCCAAAGTCTAAAATTGAATAATCAAAAACCCAAGAACAAGAATATAAAGTGTGTAAAAATATGTCAAAGTATGTAAATTATTATAGAAGTACCTCAATGGTATTTATAGAGTCCCAAAATAACAAAGGAAACTTAACCAAAACTAAATAGGAAAGCTAGGTCGGCAGTGGTCACTCCTCCGACAATGAGTCGTTAGGACTAACAATGACTCATTGGCTACTATCGTAGATCTATTTTGTCTTTCGTGGTCACGAATCATTATCATACGCAACGAGTCGTTAGCTGGGGCTCATTGTCACTCCAATAAGTTTTAGCTTTCAATACTTTTTCTTCATGCTCAACACAACTCCTTACCACGATTCATTGGCATTCATAATGATTTCTCATCTTCACTAGTTTCCACCGGGTTTCAACTTGTCAACCTTCAGGATTTTTGGCTAATATTCTTAGAATGACTCACCCTATGACTTGTTATCACTCCTAATGAGTCGTAGTCAGTCATCAACTTTGATGTTGAAATCAGCATTTATCACTGACAACCTGATAACTTGGGTCGTGAGTTGTTAGTTGACTAAATGACTCGCTACCCAATCTATATTTAGCTTTATGTAGAGCTTTTTCATCTTTTTCATATCAATGCCCCTTCCAACCTAATTTACCTTCAATAGACACAAAACACACATCATATCTGACAAGAAGTCCTAGTATTTGCATATTTTCACCATTTTCAGCATTTAAGGTGCCATGAAACCATGGCACATCAATCAACCCTAAGATTGGAATTTACCTAAAACATGAGAAACGAGTATGCCTAGATTACAATTCTCAAATAGCTTAAATGGTCTAACTAACCTAAGTATTGCAGTTCATCACACCAACCCCTAAAACCCATCCCAAATCTAACATAATATCATAAACATACTATAAATTAGCTTAATCTATGAAAGGGGTAAACCTAGTCTACCTGGATGCTGAAGAAAGCTTGAAGAGTTTGCTTAATCACCAATTTTCCTTTTAGAGAAGTTTTTGCAAGGTTCCAAGTTATCAAAATCACAATCAACTCATCAAAACAAGAACAATGATACCCATATTGCAATATTGTTCTTCGGGTCCAAAAAATACGTAAAAATCCTATTCTGGTCCCATTTATGGAAATCATATTTTTGGAACCAACCCAAAATTTCCATATGCTCAAGGAGTAATTAAACTCAAAATGGGTGAATTCTAACCTATATTTGTGCTAAAATCAAGTCACCAAGGTCTAGGGATTTTAGGGATGAATAAGAGAAAATCGACCATGAAAATGGAGGAATCTTACCTTAAATTTAAAGGAAAATCACGTAATATATCATTATCCAAGCTCATAAATCTCCAAAAATTGTTATTACCAAGTTATCCCACTTCTTAGGTTTTAAGTCTCTTCATAATGGATGAGAAATGGGCAAAAATAGGCATAAAAGAGGGTATTTATACCCATTTTGGTTACATGGGTATCGCAATCTCAACACGTTGATCACAATTATGGTATCTGGACTCAGAGGCAGAAGTCGCAGTTGTAATACATGCTTATCTTCCAAGGTGAGTTGCTTTGGGGACTTTAAATATCACTATCGCGACACTTCCTAGCTTTGCCAGATCGCGAATGCACTCCCAGACTCACTAATAGCGAGTGCACTAGCACCAGTTGGGACTTGGAAATTTCCAAGTCTCCACAAACCCTTCAAATTTGTCTAGAATCCGATATATGCACACAAACTATACTACCCTATCAAATTCTATGTTCCAGACTCAATGGCGCAGTCAAAATTTCCATCCGAGGTTGTTTTGACAAAAAGTGGGTCCCACACCTAATCTCCATTTTTCTTAACTTTAGGGCAATAACTCAAAATAATCTTGGGTTCCTTGGGACCCAAACCAAGAGTCCACCTAGCCTAAAATTTGATATTTTGAAGTTATTAGCATAGTCAAAATTGATATACAAGGTTGTTTAACTGAAGTTTTTGCCTGATAACCAATTTGAACTAGCAAAGAATTCAAAGGAGGGAATTAGCTCTAAAAAAAAAACTGTCCAGTAATCGAACTGTCAGTCCCAGCAAGTCATAAATGACTTGAGGCAGCTATAGGAAAGCTCTATCGGTAAAAATAATCAAAAAATAGAAAATGACCTGAAGGGTCAGTACAATGATGTAATAACTTTTCTAGTGATTTTTTAATTATAGTGCATTTTGATCATTTTACCCCTCCTATAATTTTTATTGTACTTATGAACTGCGGGTGTGAGCAACATAATTATCGAGGTCTTTGATTGAAAATTATTCAAGTTTGTCATGTTGAAAGTTAGTATGGTTGACCAAAGTCAACACTTAATGATAACGAGGTCGTATTGAAATTCTAACGGTTTGCCCCAAAATGAATTTTTTGGATAGTAGGACCTTTGGATTGGATCCCAAGGCATTCAGGTGGATTTTGAGTAGTTTCTTGGAAAGTTAGATGGCTAAGGCTTATGTTGGACTTCGGTCAATAGTTGGTCCAAATGATCTCTACTTGCTGATTTGATGATTTCATTGAGTGCCAAAATTTTATTGTTAATAGTATTATAGTTGCTTTTTGTTCTCAGGATTCTAATGAATTTTGGGGGTCCATTCAAGGAATTTTTATACTTCATGAATTATTGGTTTTTGTTGTGTTGGTGTCAGGTGGTCATTGGGATCGCGAGGAGGGGAATCACGATCATGAAGGGTAATCAATGGGGCTTATTTTTGTGTTAGTTGAGGTTCTTTTTGAATGTCATTAGACCATCACGATCACTATAGACCTGGTCGGGCACCGTCATGATCGTGATGAAGAAACTACCTGGACAAATTTAAATTCCACATTTGGGACACAAACCTCCATAACTTATTTTGAAGCTTGGAAACTCGATTTTGGGAGATTCAAAAGGTGTTTTTCAAGTATTTTTCTTTTTTATGATTCTTATACTATATTTATATAATCCCCAATGATTTATTTTTTATTGATTTTTAAATCTTGGTTTTAAATTGGAAAATCTGAGGATTTTTGGGTAAAGTTAAGAAATGGTTTTTTGATAATTTGAAGGTTGATTTTAACTCTAATTTTTATGAAATTCATATTTTTATTCCTTAAGTTATGAATAATGTGATTTTGAATTATAATTCTTGTTTTATCCTTGTGGAATAGGGGTTCACTTTTTAGACCTAAAATTTAATTACAATGATACGGGTGTCTATGATTTTATTTTCTTATTTATAATACGTATTGATCAGATTGGTATTATTAAGAGGCTCTATAAAAGGATAAATCTTCAATTTAGCTTTTCAAACTTCTGTTTGGACAAGTTGAGACTTCTTGGACTCTATTTTGAAGTAATTGTGTGCTAGTTGATGTAATGGAAGTAACACGTGTATGGGGATCTAATATAGATGAGACAACAAATATCTATATGACTACTAGTGTATTATGAATGATTTTAAGACAATTAATTGACTATCTGAATTGAGTTTTGGGAATTATTAGCTTAGGTATTGTGTTTGGTTGATAATTGAGTTGAAGATGCATTTATTTCAAGTATTAGGCATGTCGGGGGCTTGAAAAATATGATTGGGTATAATTGTGTGGATAACTAGTAAAGTGCAAAGTTATATTTTTCATATATTTGTGACGTTCTGACTGGTATTGGTACATTCCATTATATTTCATATTCCCTTACATGCATTTTATCATGATATCTTTGATTCTTCTCCAATAACCTTTGGGCAAATTTGGAGATTATGATTTATTTGAGACACTAAATTTTTTGAAATATTCTCTAAGGGGTCAATAGATGAATCTCGATTAAACAATTATATGATTATCGCAATGAAGACCTTCAAGTACATCCAAAGGGTTTATTTGGATATCTCATAAGTCCATCTTGTGTCCCAGCTATCTATACATGATAGTAGGTGTACATATGTAGGAAAACCATGCATAATGCTCACCATTATCATTTTTATTTTATTTTATTGCATGCACTATACTAATAATATCCATTTAATTATATTTCATTGGTGTGGTGAGTAATTAATTGACTTCGAAAGTGATACTTTTGTCCTTGTCCTAAGTTTTTGTGTAGTATGAATTATTTGGATTGAACTGTATAAATTTTTATGTATATTAAATGTTAGATTAGGTGTGGCTTTCTTGATTTGGTAGGTTTGTTTAAAAAATGTCGGTAGTAGACTTGTAGGTGGTTCTCGCCATCACTTTGAACTAGGATCGCTCGATGATATTACTGAGTCTATGTGGATCAGTACCCACACTTATTTATTTCTACACCTTACATGTAGTTACTGATTTGATTACCCCAAAACATTAATTTAATCCCTGTGTTTGAGGTTGTCATTCTCAGATCTAGAGGTATCTGTTTGACTCATTGTGGACTAAAATGTTTGTGTTTGAGGCTGTCATTCTCATATTCAAAGGAATCTATTTGAGAAATTGTGGACCAAAGGATCCTCTCTATCTTATACTTCTTATTTTATTTCAGGATTTGATAGAGAGGATTTATTTTTCAATATTTCAAGTGACATGATTCCTCCTTCGAAAGTTAAAGTTAAATGATCGAAGTTCCTTTAGGTTCAGCCAAAAATATCAAAATGAAGTCATCAATTCAACCTAAAAGAGAAATTATCTTGTGTTTTTCTCTCAGTGTCATAACATAGAAAGTCATGTCTTTGCGTTTTCCATACGTTGACCCATATAGAAAAGATAAAAAAAGTCAAACCCAAAGCTTTATAACATCTTGAGCTCATCATTTGTTTCTATCTTATTCTAAATATGATTCTTTAAAGATGCCAAAAATATTTCTTTCTTTGAGATTGTTGTCAAGTTTGGAAATGCATCATACTTTTCTAGAGTCGTGTACTAGTGACACTTGATTTTAGGAGAGTTTTATGTTCTTTTTCACTTTTTTTTCTTCATAAGATTTATGGAGAGATTTCTTATTGTTTGTTCTATTTTGATTCTTAATTTTTTCTACTTATTTCTTTAATGAAGTTGGTGGCTGGATTGGATTACCATAACGGGGTGGGATAGATGCCATTATGATCTCAAATTTTGAGTCTTGACAATCAAATCTAGTGATATGTTGGGGGTAATCAAGACATTATCCGAAGATATTTATTCAGAATGTTTGCTCACACTATGAAAGAGATCTGATTCTGCACTTTTAGTTACTTAGAAGGATTCAAGAACTTCATCAGGGAGGATGACTCAAGAGTTACTTTAATTTATATTCTAAGTTAACGATCCAAATACGATGAATTCTCAAAAAGAAGTGCTATTAAGAGAATACGTAAATGTATTAAGTTGTGTTATTACTCCACGGAAAAACTTGAAAGAATCAGAAGTCGTGTAAAAACATATAAATGGTTGTCTCTGAATGTATTTTTCATAACTTTAATAATGTGGCTAAAATCTTGTAAATTTCATTACTAAGTACCTTCTCATCACAGTTTTTTTGTACCATCTCATTACAATTTTCCTTCTTTTCTTCTATAGAAAAAACATTAAAAAAAATAAAGAGCAAAGAAAGAAGGAAAAGAGTCCAAAGAATTTCAAAAGTATATACCCAACTTTTACTTTATTTTTCTATCCTTTTTAGTGTAAAGATAGTTAGAGCAGGAAAAGAAAGGGCTGGATAAAAAGAAAAAAAAGAAATAGGATGGCAATTTAATTTTGCACTTGTAAAATACAGATAATAGTTCCACGGGTTAAAAATCTGGAATGATCCTTCTGGTCGTTTTCCATATTTCCACTTATTATCACTGTTAGAGCTTCTCTATAGCTTCCCCAAGTCATTTATGACTTGCTGAAACTGACAGTATGGTTATCGGACTGTTCGCTTGGTCTTTTTAGAGACACTTTTCTGATTTGAAGTCCTCGCTAGTTCCAAATGGCCATTGGTCGAAAACTTCAGTAAAACACCTCAAATACAAATTTTGACTATTTCAGTAGCTCTGGAATATCAATTTTAGTCTAGAAGGACTCTTGGTTTGGTCTCGAGACACCCGAAAGTTAAGAAATTTGAAACTGGGTGTGGGACCCAAATTTCATCAAAACAAACTCGGATGGAAATTTGAATGTTCCATTGAGTCTAGAACGTTGAATTTAGTTTGGTTACATAGTTCATTTGTGCTTACAGGATTTCGAATGAATCCCGAGGGGTTGGCAGAGTCTTAAAGAATTCCAAGTCTTAGTTGTGATCTAGTGCACCCACAATCGAGGGGCTTGGATTGTGATCGTGATCTGGAAGCACAATAAGTGTTGCGATCACAACACTTTAATCTGCGAATGCGACTCTTTTTCCAGTTGGCCGAAACTGCAATTGCAGTGGTAAATATTGTGATCGCAACTTTTGAGTCTGAGCCCTTGTATCACGATAGCAACTGTCGAGTCATAATAGAAACTCTCGAGAACCTGGTATGGGTATAAATACCCCATTTTATCCTAATTTTTCTCATTCTTCGCTCATCTTCTTGAGAGCTAAACCCTAAATAGAGAAATAGCTTAAAATTGGAGCTTGTGGGTGATTTGGGTGTTTGTCTATCACTTATTTACGCGATTATCTACCAATTTGAGGTAAGATTTCACTCTTTATATGGTAGAAAATTTCCATTTCTTATTCAATTATTCCAAAACCTTGGGGCCTTTATTTTAGCCCCAAATTAGCTCAGATTTCACCCATTTTTAGGGAAAAGATTCCTTGAGTATGTGAGAAGGTTTGGTTGGTTCCAAAAATGCGATTTTAATGAGTATGACCCACTTGGGGTTTTGATGTAATTTTTGTACCCAAAGGAACAAGGGTGCAATATGGGTATCATTATTCTCATATTAATAAGTAGAATGTGATTTTGATGGCTTGGTGTCATGGGAAAGCTTCTTAGAAGGGAAAACCAATGATTTAGCGGATCTTGTGTGCTTTTTTTTGGCATCCAGGTAGGATAGGTTTTACCCCTTGTTATATTAAGCTATTTCATAGTATGTTTATGATATTCTGTTAGATTTGGGATGGGTTTTAGGTATTGGTGTGATAAATTAAGATACTTGGGATTAGTTGGATCATTTAGGTTAAACTAAATGGCGTTTTAGGAATGATTAGCATAGTTAACCATATCTTAAGTGAAGTTGACCTTATAGTCTTATGTTGAGGTCAAAAATGCTTTAGTTACTAAATTAATGAGGATATTTCCTTGATTAATTAAATTTAGGATGAACTCAACCAAATTGCCTTACTTTAGGTAAAATTGACTTGGTTTCCTTCTATTTAATGGAATTGCTATCCTAGGGCTTGTTATGGCTTGTTTAACATATAATAGCGGAATTAGATACCTTATCCTAGTCCGTGGTATAGATTGCTTGATAAGTGATTTCGATGATTTAGAAGTGGGCTCTTCAACCCACCTTAGGCCAAGACTTATGATAGTCATTAATGAGCTTTGATACACTTACGAACACCTAGGAATATGGTTATTTTGATGATATTTAGATTTCTTGGTACTTGTTGGTTTTGATAGATGACATTGAGAGTAATGCTTAACGAGTATGCTATGAATGAGTATTGATTAGGGTTATGTTATTGAAGAGCTATTGAATATACTATTGATTTGGCTATTATTTGGGCTACTGAATGTACTAGTGAATAATCCTTGATTGTCATATTGGCTATGCCATAAATTATGCTATTGATTGAGCCAACGAATGAGCTATTAACTACACTAGAGATCATGCTGATCATTAATTTAGCATTTACGCTTTTGTTCATGCTATAGGAAATGCTTATTGACTACATTTGGTGATTAAGCCATTGATTGAGTTATAAATAAACTTTGCACTATGCCATGGATTAGATATTGACCAAGATAATGATGATCTGTCTATTATGCTAATGTTAAACCATTAATTAGGCTATTGATAAGTTATTACGTATTCTTGGTAGTACATATTGATTATATCACACCGTATTGGTGAATATGTTACGGATTATGTTAAAGAGTGTGATTATTGATTATACTAGTGATTACGCTATTGATTGTGCCAAAGATCATGCTTATTTACTATAGTGGCAATAATGTTATTTTTTATGCTAGAGTTCACGATTTTGATTATAAATATTGATCATGCTAATATACTATGTTAATGATTGTGCTATTAAATACTCTAATGATTATGCTATTGGCCATATTGATGAAGATATTGATTATTTATATCCAGTAGAAATCGAGAGGATGTCTATAATTTTGATGATGTTGATGATGACATTTATGATGATATATATATATTCGGCAAGGCCGGAGAATGATTATGATGACATATATATCCGGCAAGGCTGAATGATAGTTATGATATATATATATATATATATAAATATATACACACACATGGCAAGGTCGGAGGATGACCATGATGATATATATGTACTTAGAAAGGTTGAAGGATGATTATGATGATATATATACCTGGTAAGGACGGAGGATGATTATGATAAAATACATGCCCGATAAGACCGAAATATGATTATGATGACATTTATGAGGATATTCTTAAATATCTCTACCGGATCGAGTCCAGCTATACATAATATACTATGATGATATACTTCTTATGATAGGATGACATTATGGTGTGAGTTTGACAACCTAGCTAACCTAGCTAAGTTCAAAATGAGGAAATAGTTATAATATGGCATGATATGAATAGACCCTAGTGAATATTGATTAGTTGTTGAATATTGATTAGTAGGTGAATATTGATCAGTTGATGAATATTGATTAGTTGATGAATATTTATTAGTTGGTGAATATTAATTAGTTGATGAATATATATTAGTTGATAAACATTAGTTAGTTGATAAATGAAGATTAATTAATAAGTAATTTTTGGCGATAAAGGATGATTTAATGATACCTGAGGATTAGTTGCTACATGATGGATAGATGATAAGTGTTAACTTATTTACAAATGATGAATATGGTCAATCGATGGTTATAGTGTGGTGTGACTTGGATGAACTCCAATTGTATTATGAGAGTTGATGAATGACGATGGTAGGTTATTTTATGTTGTTTATACCTTCCAAGCTTATGGGGGCCTGCGATGTATTATTTACTTTTTCGCACCAATTAGCGTATGGGAGCTAGTTTTGTAGTTATGATTTCATGTGTTGATTCTTTATGTTATGTTATGATGATATTTTAGTCATTTACGTATTCATGTATAGCGATGTTGAATATCATGTGTTGATGCTTTATGTTATATTATGATGATATTCTGGTTATCTACTTATTCATTATAGAAATGTTCGATATATTTCAGGCCCGTTCCTTTACCTTGAATTAGTTATGTTATCTTACATTCTATCATGATTTAGCTCAGTCACCCGATGATTCCTACTGAGTACCTATTGTTTTGGTACTCTTACTAAACTTCTGTACCTTTTTTACTAGTTGCGACCATTAATATATGTTTGTGTGGTGTTGATATTCGGAGATAGGGTGAGCTCTTGGAGTCTGAGTCTCTCATTTCCCTCTATCTTCTATGATTCAATTTTTGATTTCAAGATAGATGTATTGACTATTCTAGATACTTGGGTTGTATTATTATTTCTAGATGCTCTTGTACTGGCTCTACCAAGTAGTGGGGTGGTATTTATGTAGTGACTACCTTTAAGCTATTTCTATGTCTTGCTCATTTATTGTGTTGAATTGCCTATTAGGCCCTTTTAGGGCATTTTCCACCAAGTTAACCCATTTTGTTTAACTCCAAGTTATTGTTTGGCTTACCTACTGGTGGGATAGAGTAGGTATCATTATGACTCTTAAATCAGGTCGTGACACAACCTCTTAAGTTTAACCTTAAAGATATAGATCTTTTACGCATCAATATATTTTAGTATATAAACTTATTTTGAATCAAAATATGCTCAATAGTCAATATGTCGACATCTTTAGTCTTCAACTAAGCACACGTACGACACTTGACAACTTGTTCAGGTTATAGAAGAAAAACTATCCTGCTCATAATCTGAAGATGACTATAACTAGATTTGCTCTAAAATTTAGAGGCATTATTTATACAATGTAGTCAATAAGATTTATGACCACTAGAGCTTGAAATTTATTTTTTCAGCAAAAAATTTTGAATCTTCAATTTTCATCAGTGGATGAACTTTTCAATGACTATGTAGAGTTTTACTATTTGATGTCATTTGAGGAAGAAAAGATATTATAGTGTAATACCCCATAAATTTTCAATCATTTTATTTTTGTCACTCCTGTATGCGTAACATTAATTTTTTACTGAAATTATGTTAAGGGAAGTTCATAGGGTGTTTTGGGAAAGTTTTGAAATTTTCAAAAGTGGTTCGGGGTCATTTTGGGAACCCAAAGAAGTAAGCCTCCACGATAGTGGTGTGCCACGCCACTTAGCCTCCAAGATAAGGGTATGGCATGGAGACTAACCTCTACAATAGTAGCGTGACATGCTGCTATGTATTTTTCATCCAGGTTTTGTTTTTTTACTTGGGGTGAGGGGCTTTTGGTACTTTTACCCCTTAAACGACTTACAAACACTAGATGACCCTTTTTCTTTAGTTTTAAAGATCAAAACATTGTTATTCCCTTCTTTAACACTCAACCTAAGAAACCTCAAGGGTTTTGCAAGAAATCACTACTCTAGGCTATGAACTTTGAATTCTATTGATTTTTTATATATTTCAGGCATGTTTCTCTTTCCTTAAATTGTATTTTACATTGCAGCATGAATTTATTCAATATCCATGTGTTTTAAATTGATGGGTTTGAAATTATTTTGAGGGATTTGGTTATTGTTACTTGCATTACTTGTCCCATATTTTAAATAAATCATTCATGTTTTTAATTGATGGTTTTGGGACTGAATTGTTGCATTGTTTTAATGATTGGAATGGGAGACATGGGTTACCCCAAATTGATGAAATTTTGGTTTGATAATGGCATTAACCTCAACCTACTTTACAATCTTGGTTTAGAATATGGATATTTGCATAGTTTAACTAGTCTTTTGATCCCATTGCATTGCATTAAAGGATAAATTGATAAATATAATTTTGGATTGCCCTTAGTGGTCTTGGTTTTGGATTTTAAATGGAACTTGGGGGTCTAATGATTATATGGACTAATTTGGCAAAATTGAATCAGCTTACAAGCACATTGGTATGACGATATCATGTTTTTAAATGCCTTAATAAATGACTCTTGGGTTAATGGTTGGTTTAAGTACAAATTGTTTTAATTTGGGCTTAAAGAAAATTATGTAGCTCACTGTGAAGGTGTAGACCCGAGGGTACCAACACTAGAAACAAAATTTGTCGATGTTAGGGGCCTATATGACCATGTGTTTGGATACACATTATAATTTGTATGGCTACCACCTTAGTGTCTTTATTCTTTCCTCGGTTTCATTGGTATGTTCGGCTAAGACGTACTAGGGTCTTTCTGGTAGGGGGAGTCGGACCCATATATCCTGTGGGTGCCTCAAGGACGGAGTGAGCTACATAGTTCAGGCTAATGGTTTAAACTATTATATAATTGTATCCTTGTCCCTATACCGACATCATATATATATATATGTATTTATAAATATTGTGCATATGGTTTTGACTGTATTTTGATAAGTGCACTATTTTATCCCTTTCCCTCGAGTTGCATACTAGTGCTAGCCCCATTGCTCATCCCTGGACACTGTATCATTTCATGATGTAGGTTTGGAGGAATTTTCTGTTGCTCTTTTGTATCCTTAGGTGGTTTGTTACGTGTGTTGGTATGCTGTGAAGCGGTGGGCCTTTATCTTTTGGAAGGCTGATGTGTGAGCAGATGCTAACACATTTGAGGCTTTTAACTGAGAATAATTTCAAAGTCTTAAGCAACTTTTGTCGTTTTTGATTGTTTTATCTTTAATTTTGCAATAGAAGCCAAGATGCATGAGAACCAACAAGGATGGAAGCTAAAGAGTTAAAATCGAAAGCAAATAGAAGAGAAGTATGGCTGACGACATTTCTGATAAGTCGTCAGCCTTGTGATAAGTTAACAGCTTTATCGTTAGCCTTAGACAGAGAATGGACCTCAACTGAAAGTTGTGACGACATTTCCTGATAAGTTGTTAAAGAGTTGATAGGACATCAAAGTTGTCGTCAGCCTAAGGCAGAACATGGGAGCTGAGGTAGAGAAGTGATGACATCCATGATAAGTCATCAAAGATCTGATAGGTCATCACATTTTGTTGTCATCCTTAAGCAGGAAGTGCTAAAACTGAAGAAGGAGATGACGACATTTATGATAAGTCGTCAGGTTACTGATAAGTTGTCATGAATGTCGTCGCCTAATTCGAGGCATTATTAAACTCTATGATTTTTTTTCCATAATTAGGGTGAACTATTTAAAGTCTTGTTTTGGGTTTTCTAATAAGGTTCAAACATATTTTGGAGACACATATTTTTTTACTTTTCTCTCTAGTTTCTTGGCTTGAAAAATAGTTAACTTTGAAGAGATTTTCATCAATACTTTGGGGATTCCTAATGTGATCTAATCTGAGAATCACTAGTTATTATTCATCTTGTGGTAAGTTTATCTTTCAAATTATAAATTCATCTAGTTCTTTCGATCATTACATCATGAGTGGCTAAACCCCTCTAACCCGAATTATGGGATCTATGGGTTAAGTTTTGGTAAGATGCTAAGTGTTAAGATTGAAAAGGTAATAGGACTCCTTGATAATACCAAGATTTTAATCATTATCTTTTGGTTGCAAACAATATATAGCACCTTCTTTGATTTGCTTGAGATAAGAAATCAAATACAGTAGGAAGTGAATTATTGACAGGGACTAGGAAGCACTAAAAACTTTCATTTAATAATTGATGTTGTAACAAGGTTGATTAACCCGAGGTAAAGTCTGGTCAGTGAATATAAATTCCCTAAGTTCGAGAGGATTAGGTAATTAAGTGTGTAAGTATGTCGAGAGAAATTTAGGCATAACTTCGATAAAGATAATCTGTTGTCCTATTTACTGTGAGAATCTTGAATCACTATTAGCATCTGTCAAGTACCAAAACCCATAGTGAACATAATTCTGGTTTTCCATAAACTCTTGATTACAAACACTGAAGCTAAAGTGACCAACATTTATTGGCTAATCTCCAAAACCCCCCATTTTATCTTTTCGTATCATTTGTTTGAATTCAACTTGTATCTATAGTTTCAAATTAGTTTAATCGCCACTCATATTGTTCCCTGTGGATTCGACCCCAACTCCAAAAGTTGGGTAAATATATTGACGGCTACCGCCTCGCACTAAATTGACATGTAAGTTGAGTGTTATCAAAGGCCTGATCATTTTGTTGGTTTTCTTATTTTCTTAGTTCTTTGGATTCTTTTTGTTCATAGTCGGGGGCATGTCCCAACTTAGTTGGTATTTCTTGTTTAGAGGCTTTTGTGGACATGATCAAGATGTCATGCTTTGACTATTTAGATTTTTCTTTGGTATTAGTTGTCTATCTTGGGTTTGGTTGGCTTTCACTGTATATATTTATGTTCTCTTAAGGTAAGGCTAAGGAGGTTTTCCCCGGCCCATGGTGGGCTTGAGATTGATTGTCATGGTTAGAGTCGGATTCAGGTACCGACAAGCTTGGTATTAGAGCACAGTTCAAGGACTTTGGATGTCCACAAAGTCATATTGAGTAGAGTCCCTTTTTATGGGTGTGTAGTGTACCACACTTATAAGAAGGGGGCTACAGGGCATTTAGGAATGTTTCCCTTTCTTGTGTTCTATTTTGGGCTATAGAGTTGAGCTATTATAAAACTTCTATAACTGCTAGATTACTTGTATTCCATGTTATGTCTACCCAAAGATCTAACGGATATAGAAAATCTGTTGGAACCTCGGGCATACTTAAGAAAAATATAGAGGGAATTTTCCCTTCTTATAGATTACAATCTGAGTATAGGGGCCCTGCTCTTGACTATACAGCTCTACCTAGGGTTCCATCGATCCTTACTTATCCTCCTTAAGCTTCTCAAGTTGGTGATACTTATGCTCAGTCACCTCAGGGAGTCATCTCTACTGAAGAGTTTTGTCATTCTATTGATATGCTTGCTAAGATGGTGGCATCGCAATCTTATTGGTCTAAAACTATTGGTACTATTGCTAATTCATCTGAGATCACCTAGGTTGGCCAATTTATGAGGTTGAATCCTCCAACCTTTAAGATCTCTAATGTTGAGGAGGATCCTCAGGGGTTTATTGATGAGATGGAAAAGATCTTTAGGGTGTAGCATGCTATTGATTTAGAGGGTGTGGAGTTTCTACTTATCAGTTGAAAGGGGTGGCTTACTAGTGGTATGAGGAGTGGGAATAGATATGGGGTGATGGTGCTAAACCAGTGATAAGGGATGACTTTTTATGTGCTTTTCTTGATCACTTCTTTCCTTAGGAGTTGAGGAAAGCTAAGGCTGAAGAGTTTATGAAATTGATGTAGGGTAATATAATTGTTAAGGAGTATGCCCTGAAGTTCCAGCAGTTGTCCTGTTAAGCTCCGGAGTTGGTGTATAATATGAGGGCTAGAATGAGGAAGTTCTCTTATGGTTTGTCCCATGATTTGGTGTTAAAGTGTTAGGCTGTCATGCTGAATAATGATATAGACATATCCATGATGGTTGTTTATATAAAGCAGGTTGAGGATGAGAAAAGAAAGTAGACAGAGATGGGAGAAAGGTAGAACAAGAAGTTTAGATATGCAAAGTAGGGTACAAATCAACAGAACAGTGGGAGTGATGGTAGGCAGTTGACTAAGAGGAAGAATTGGGGAAATTCTTATCCATCGGCTAGTTCTCGTTATCCTAAGCCTTCAAGTGATCATCGTTTTTAGGCTAGCAGTAGACCAAAGTCAATGGGTACCCAGTCTCAGGTCAGTGGAGCTCAATCAGCCCTACCTTATTCTCCTTACCATTTTTGTGAACAGGTACATCGTAGATATTGTAAGGAGGAGAGTAACTTGTATTTCAATTATGGTTAGGTTGGTTATTTATAGCAAAATTTTCCTATTGCTAAAGTTGCAATGGGGATAATAAGGTCCTGGTTTCTACTTCTTCATCTCCTATACTAAAGGGCGCCACTTCAGGTATCAGAAATGGTCGAAATTGTCTTTATGTACTTACTACTCGTCAGGACTCTAAGGTATCCTAAGATGTTGTTACTAGTATATTACAGATCTTCTCCATTAATGTTTATTGTTTGCTTGATACATGTTCTACCCTATAATATGTGACCTCATATATGGCTGTATATTTTGGTTTTGGTCTTGAAAATATTTCTGATCACTTTTTTATTTCTACTCCAGTGGGTGAGTCTATTATTGCTAGAAAAATCTGTAGGGGTTGTGTGTTATTCATTCTTCATAGGGAGACATTGGTGGATTTGATAGAACTTGACATGGTAGATTTTGATGTAATCTTGGGGATGGATAAGCTCCATTCGTGCTAAACTTCTCTGGATTGTAGGACCCTAAAGGTCAGTTTTTGTTTTCCTAATAAATTAGTGATTATATTGGAGGGTAGTTCCTTAGCACCCAAAGGGAAGTTTATTTCTTATCTTAGAGCCCAGAAAATAATTTCTAAAGGATGTCTGTATCATCTAGTTTGGGTTGAAGATTCTAACTCTAAGAGTCCCTCTGTGCAATCTATCCCTATGGTTGATGAATTTTCTAAAAAAATTCCCAAAGATCTTCCTGGAACTCCTCCCGATAGGGAAATTGATTTTGGGATTGACCTTCTATCGGATACCCATCCTATTAGCATTTCTTCTTATAGAATGGTTCCAGCTGAACTAAAGGAAATAAATAAGTAATTGAATAATTTTCTTGATAAAGTCTCTATTCATCCTAGGGTTTCTCCATAGGGTGCTCCTATGTTTTTTGTGCTAAAGAAAGATGAGTCTCTTTAGATATGTATAGATTATCATCTTGAATAAGGTCACAGTGAAAAATAAGTACCCTCTTCCTAGAATTAATGACCTTTTCGATTAGTTTTAGGGTGCTAGGTGTTTCTCTAAAATTGATCTTCGTTTGGGCTATCATCAGTTGAAAATTAGGGAGGTTAATATTCCCAAGACTGCTTTCCAAATCCGATATGGCCATTATGAGTTTGTAGTTATGTTATTAGGGTTAACCTATGCTCTAACTATTTTTATGGATCTTATCAATTGGGTGTTCGGGCAGTTTTTGTATTTATTTTTATAGTCTTCATTGATGACAACTTGGTATACTCTAAAAGTGGGGAGGATCATGTCAATCGCCTCCAAATTGTGTTGCAAATCTTAAGGACCAAAAATTGTATGCAAAATTTTCTATATGTGAGTTTTGGCTAAGTGTTGTGACCTTTCTCGGGCATGTTGTGTCTAGTAAAGGGATCAAGGTGGATCCACAAAAAGTTATGGTTGTTAAGCAGTGGCCTAGACCTATGACTCCAACTGACATTAGGAGTTTCTTATGTTTGGTTGGGTTTCATAGGAGGTTGGTGGAGAGTTTTTCATCTATTGTTGCTCCACTGAAAAAGTCAATGCAGAAAAAGGTTAAGTTTTTGTGGTTTGATGCTTGTGAAGGTAGTTTTGAGAAGTTGAAGCAAAAGTTGACTTTTGTGCTTGTTTTGACCCTACCCAAGGGTACTGATGGTTTTGTTGTGTATTGTGATGCATCCTGGATAGGATTAGGTTGTCTTTTATTGTAGCATAATAAGGTTGTAGCCTGTGCTTCTAGGAAGCTCAAGCTTCATGAAAGGAATTACCCGACTCACAATCTAGAGTTGGCGGCTATTATTTTTCCTCTAGAGATCTGGTGCCATTACTTGTATGGGGTGCATGTAAATATTTATTCAAACCATAAGAGCTTACAGTATGCATTTACTCAAAAAGAATGGAATCTTAGGCAACGGTGGTGGGTCGAGTTGCTTAAGGATTATGAAATGAGTCTGCACTACCATCTAGGTAAAGCTAATATTGTTGTTGATGCTCTTGGCAGGTTGTCTATGGGGAGTTTATCTAATATTAAGTAGGAGAAAAGAAGGTTGGTGAAGGATATTCACAAGTTGGCTAACTTGGGAGTTTGCCTTTTGGACTTTAAGGAAGAAGGAGTGATTATTCAGGAAGTGGTTAAGTTGTCTCTCGGTGCTGAGGTAAAGAAGAAATAGGTTATGGATCCCAAACTCATGCAAATCAAAGATGATGTGGATCAGCAAAAGGTTATGGTTTTCAAGATTGGGGCAGATGGTATTTTGAGGTATCACGGAAGGTTGTGTGTTCCTGATATAGACGGGATGCGGGAAAGAATCTTGGCTGAAGCTCATGAGTCCAGATATGCAGTTCATTCGGGTTTTTCCAAGATGTATCATGACTTGAAGAAAATCTATTGGTGGAATAATATAAAGAGGGATATGGTAAATTTTGTTGTTAAGTGTATGGTTTTTCAGCAAGTCAAGGTTAAACATTTGAGGCCTGGTGGCATGTCCTAAGAGATAGAGTTTCCCATGTGGAAGTAGGAGGAGATTAATAAGTATTTCGTTATGGGTGTTCCGCGGACTAGTAATCAGTATGATCCTATTTGGGTCATTATGGATAGGATGACTAAGTCTGCTCATTTCTTGTCTGTGGGGACTAACTAGTCAGGAGAGGATTATGCCAAGTTGTTTATTCAGGAGCTAGTAAAGTTGTATGGGGCGCTGGTGTCTATCATTTCAAACTAAGGTACAATATTTATTTCTCATTTCTGGTGTTTGTTTCAGAAAGTTTTGGGTACTCAAGTGAATCTTAGTACCGCTTTCCACCCTGAAATTGACAAACTAGTGAAGCATACTATTCATACTTTAGAGGATATACTAAGGGCTTGTATGATTGATTTCAAAGGTAGTTGGGTTGACCATTTGCCTCTAATTGAGTTCGCTTACAACAATAGTTATTATTCCAACATTCAAATTGCCCCTTTTGAGGATCTTTGTATTAAAAGGTGTCAGTCTCCTATTGGATGGTAATAGGTGGGAGAGACTAGGTTGTTTGGTCCTGAATTGGATAACCAAGCCTGAGGCTCATTATGGTAGAAGGTATAGGTCTTTTATTAGATGGTAGTAGGTAGGTGAGACTAGGTTTCTTGGTCCTGAATTGGTTCACAAAGCCATAGAGAAGGTGAAGGTGATTAGATAAAACTTAGGACTGCTCAAAGTCACCAAAAGTCTTATGCGGATGTGAAAAGGAAGGATTTGGAGTTTAAAGTGAGCGATTGTGTATTCTTAAGGGTTTCTCCTATGAAAGGAGTCAAGTAATTTGGGAACTGGGGAAGCTTAGACCTTGTTATGTTGGTTCTTACTAGATTTTAAGAAGGATTGGTAATATTTCTTATGAATTAGATTTACCAGCAAGTTTGGCTTTGATTCATCTCGTTTTCATGTGTCAATGCTTAAGAAGTGTGTGAGTGACCCTTCTTTTATAGTTCTTGTTAATGATGTGGGTGTTAGGGATCCATTGTCATCTGAGAAAATAGACAAGTTCGTAGATTAAGGACAAAGCAAGTAGCTTCAGTAAAGGTTCTTTGGAGGAATCAGAAGGTTGAAGAAGCTACATGGGAAGAGGAATAAAACATAAAAGCTAAGTACCTATTCTTATTCCCTGTGTTGGATTATAGTGCTTAAGTGTGAGTTTCATTTCCCTCTTGACGTATTTCAAATTTGTCCTTGGATTCTACTGTGTTCTCATTATTATCATTCTAAAAGTGTCCTAACTTCTCATTCGGGATGAATAATCCTAAGAGGGGATAATACAAGACCCCATAAAATCTTGATCATTTAATTTTTGACCCTCTTGTGTGCATAACATTAAATTTTAACTGGAATTATATTAAGGGATGTTAAAGGGGCATTTTGGGGAAGTTTTGGAATTTTTGGAAAGGGTTCGGGGTCATTTTGGGAACTCGAGGCAGTAAGTCTCCGCAATAGTGGTGTGCCACGCCTCTTAACCTCCGCGATAAGGGCATGTCACAAAGGCTAACCTCTGTGATAGCAGCGTTCCACGCCGCTATGTATTTTTTTATCCTATTTTTTATTTTTTTCACTTGGGGCGAGGGTTTTCTGGTCCTTTTACCCCTTAAACAAATTATAAACAATAGATGACCCTTTTTCCTTTAATTTTAAAGACCAAACACTACTATTCTCTTCTTTAATAGTCAAAACATGAAACCTCAAGGGTTTTGCAAGAAATCATTACTCCAGGCTCTGAACTTTGAATTCTTTTCAATTTATTCTATATTTCAGGCATTTTTCTCTTTTCTTAATTTGTATTTTACATTATGGCATGAATTTATTAAATATCCATGTGTTTTAAATTGATGGGTTTGAATTGGGTTGAGGAATTTTGGTTGTTATTACTTGAATTATTTTTCCCATGTTTTAAATCATCATTCATGTTTTTAATTGATGGTTTTGGTACTGAATTGGTGCATTGTTTTAATGGTTGGAATGGGGACATGGGTTTTCCCAAATTGATGAATGTTTGGCGTGATAATGGCATTAACCTCAACCCACTATACAATCTTGGTTTGGAATATGGATATTTGAATAGTGTAACTTGTTCTTTGAACCCGTTGCATTACATTAAAGGATAAATGGATAAATATGATATTGGAATGCCCTTTGTGGCCTTGGTTATAGATTTTAAACAGAACTTGGGAGTCTAATGGTTATATGGACTAGTTTGGCATAATTGAATCAGCTTGCAAGCATATTGGTATAACGATACCATGTTGGTAAATGTCTTAATAAATGACTCTTGATTAATGGTTGGTTTATGTGTAAATTATTTTAATTTGGGCTTAAAGGAAATTATGTAGCTTATGTGAAGGTCTAGTCCTAGGGGGACCAACACCGAAACAACGTTTGCCGATGTTGGAGGTTTTATATGACCATGTGCCTAGATACACATTAAAGTTTATATGGCTATCGCCTTTGTGTCTTTAGCCTTTCCTCGATTCATTGGTACATACGGCTAACATGCATTAGGGCCTTTTCGGCAGGGGGAATCGGACCCATCTAGCCCTTGGGTGCTATTAGGAAAGTGCGAGCTACATAGTTTAGGATAATGTTTTAAACTATCATGTAATTAGACCTTTGTCCCCGTCCTAGAATCCTATATATATAAGTGTATTTATAAATATTGTGAGTGTGGTTTTGACTAGATTTTGATAAGTGCACTATTTTATCCCTTTCCCTTGAGTTACATGCCAGTGCTCTCCCTACTGACCATCCCTGAACTCTACATCATTTGATGATGTAGGTTCGAAGGACTTTTCTATCACTCCTATTCCGCGTTAGGTGGTCCGGTACGTGTGTTGGTCTGTTATGAAGTGATGAGCCTTCATCATTTGGAAGGACCAGTCATTTCTTTGGTTTCCTTATTGTCTTAGTACTTTGGATTCCTTTTTGTCATAGTCGAGGGTATTTCCCGATTAAGTTGGTATTTCTGGTTTTTGGACTAGATTGGGATGTTGTTGTTGTCATGCTTTGACTCTTTATATTTTCCTTTGGTACTATTTATCGATCATGGGTTTGGTTGGCTTCCATTGTTTATATTTATGTGTTGTTGAGGTAAGGCTAAGGAGATTATCTCCATCTCAGGGTGGATTTGAGATTGCCCGTCACATCCAAGCTCAGGTTTGGATCGTGGCTTGCAGCAAAAGCATTAAGAAGGAAATATCGGGGTTGATTGGCTTACATGCAAAAAAATAAGGTTTATAGACTCGAGAACATAGATATCAGTTTTACTATGAGAAATTCAGTGACATTGTTGCCTTGTATTCAAATCAGGTCATCATTGCTAAATCAAATTTGGCTACCTAATACGAGGATGAGTAATTAAATATCAAAAATTGAAGTAATCGTTTATATACAGCAGGCAAAATGTTTATTGTGTCCTGAACAAATTGTATCAGTGTAAAAAGACCAAAAAAGGGGGATGTTGCATCTTTGTTTCTAGTTATTTGACGTGTTAATACTTAGTACTAGCCTGCTAGCCAACAATAATAGCTTGAGATTTCTGAGTGAAAACTATAAAAGGTTACTACGGACGTGGTGATTGTGTTGTTACCTCAAATAGTATGATGTATAGAATAACTTGTAGCTTTTACACCCTTCCTGTTAGTTTTACTATTATATATAATGGGAGAAGTATTTGAAAATATATGTGAATTAAATTGGTCCAATTTCATGGGGTTATAGTGATCATCACCTTTGGTAGGGGATCATTTACACTTCACTCTTTTGAAAATCTTTGCTAGAAGCTATATAGGTATATGAGTTAAATTTTATACTAAATATCATCCGTGGATATTTTACGATCCAAAAATAAGGGTCATGATGGCACTTGTCGCGGCCAACCTTGACAAGTTAGCCTATCACACAAACTGATACAAAAGGAAAAAAGATAGAAATAACCCCAAGGCAAGGCTTCTAGATGAAGCCGAACCATATAATACAATACGAAAGTGGAAACATACAACCAAAGATATTAAACCAACTCCCAATATTGGTATCAATAGTGTAAGAACTACTAATACAAATCCATGAGTCAAATACATCAGAATATCCTACAGGAACAATATTTGTCTCCAAATACTAGTAAAGACATAAAATAATACAGAAATATAGGAGTGGACTACAGACGCATGAACATCCAACTGCTACCTTGAATGAATCTGAAGGCGCCCAAAATCAAGCCACGTGAGATGCACCTGCACCAGAATCTACACCGAAAGGGCACAATAGGGATGAGTACGGTCCACTTGTACTTAGTAAGTATCATAGGCCGGCCAAGAAAAGTTGAAAATAAAGAATACAAAATACATACTAAGGGAGCGTCATCTACAATAAGAAAATTCCCCACAATGGTAGCCCACTGCTTGCACTAAGAATTCTATAATATCCACATATAATACATCAAAACACCAAAAAGGGATACAAGTATACATTTATACCACATATAGGCAAATAAAAGAGGAAACGACATATACAAAAACATCAAGTACAAGTAAGGGAAGATATAACAATGAATAGGTAACAAGTCAACATAATATACAATCACATCATAAGCATACTAAGGTAAATACAATTAGAATGATGATTATAATGATGATGATTATGATGATAATGTCATGCACGATGTTGTCGTACAACCTTCGAGACTCCCGCAAAGCCTCTATGTACACCTATGTAGCTAAAGTTTCATAAGGTAGGACCCATGGCAGGCTCGTCAACCCATATAGAATCCATATATCCATATCGTCTCCCCGACACATCCCTCGGGGAGGGTTTATAATTTGTTACATTTTCTATCATAAAAAGGTATTGCTAATGTTTCTCAATATTTCTACGGTGGTACCATTATTTCATGAATTAGTATGATGATGTAATGCTCACAACCAACCACAATGAGTATTTCCACAACCAACCACGATTAGTATTTCTACAACCAACCAATATACCATCACGCGAGCTAAATATTCACTTATTATTTCAAAC
The DNA here is from genome assembly GCA_030864215.1 of Capsicum pubescens. Lineage (NCBI taxonomy): Eukaryota > Viridiplantae > Streptophyta > Magnoliopsida > Solanales > Solanaceae > Capsicum > Capsicum pubescens. The sequence continues at coordinate 114,107,790 of CM061544.1, forward strand.
CATTCATGAAATCCAACATGATTCTTGCCACGACCCGAACCAAGGCCAGGCCGCGACAGGTATCTCAAACCCATCCTGGATCGGAGACCACCCCCTTCACCTAACCTCATAAGCACAAATAATAATAATAATAATAATAATAATAACAGTACGGAAGCAAACTCAAAATAGAATAAAGGTATGAATGGATAACTCAAGTGAACTAAGAGTCAAAACAATACCCAACCAACCCACATTTGTCCACAAAAGCCTCTAACGAATATAAACCTAAGTCAGTACATGCCCCTGACTATAGCCAAAAGGGAATCCAAGGAGATATTTAAAACATAAGAAAACAAAATATAAAATAACGGGCCTTTCAGAGAATGAAAGCTCACCACTTTAAAGTAACTCAACGGACTTGCTAATCTATCTAATGCTGCATAGAGGTAAAAGAAGTTTCTTCAGACCCTACATTATGAAATAATATAGTTCCCTAGGATGGTTAGCAAGATGGTCGCTAGCATATAATTCAGGGAAGTGATAAAATAATGACATGTCCAATATTAGTCAAAAACCATATGCACATATTCATATATACATATATAAAATACTAGGATAGGCTACAAGGTTTAAGCATGAGATTTAAAATCATTAACCTAGACTATATAGATTTAACTATCCTAAAAACATCCACGGGATATATAGGTCTAGATCCCCCCACTGGAGTGTGTGTTAGTCGTACGAACCGGAGAAAACTTGAGGGGAAAGCTAATGCCACCAAGGGATCTATCCGTCCCCAAAAATATATATCAAGAATGACTTAAATACACGGTCATACAGACCTCCACACTGGCAAATATGGTTTCCGGTATTGGTCCCCCCGAGACCTCCACCTTCCATGGTGAGCTACACAACCGCCTTTAAGCCTAAACTAAAAACATTTACACATATTTCTATCCATCAACCAAGGAGTCTTTAATTTAGGTAATAACCTTTGGTATCATCATACCAAATAAAGATTAATCTTGAAAGCCAATGGTATTACACCATTCCAAAACCAATTAGCCAAAATGACTCCAAAGTTCCAATTTAGAACCAATCCATGGCCACTAAGGCCTTGCAAAACCAATTTCTGTTCCATTAATTTTTTATGAAATGCAATAATTCTAAAGCAAAGTAATTTATGTATAAATCCACGTTTCAAAACGATTTCACAAGTTGGGTTGAGGTTAAAGCCAATTCCAAACCCTTAATCTATCAAATTTGGGGAAACCCATGTTCCTCATTCCAATTCCTACACACATGCATTTAAATAGTTAAAATTCATGAAAATATAGCATAACAATCAATTCAAAACCATGAGAATTCAATTAATTCAATAACCATTCCAGCCCCCTTTACCCACATTCAAAAATCCAATAATTAAACCACATGGATAACAGTTTAAATACATGCCTTTACATAAAATCAATTTAGGGAAGAGATACGTGTCTTAAACATAAAAGAATTCGTAATCAATTTGAAGCTTGGAGCCTAGATGATAAATCCTCTATCAAATCCATGAGTTTTCTTGGGTTTTGAGTTTGAGAGTGAATGAGAGTAATTTGATCTTTTAAAACTGGAAGAAATAAACTTATTTTATGTCAAAGGGTCGTACAGTGTTAAAAGACCCAAAAGCCCCTTACCCCAAGTAAATAAAACAAAGTTGCACAAAAATTATGCCTTGGCGTGGCATGCCAATATCACGGAGACTATCCTCCGTGCCACAAAAATATAACGGAGGGTAGCCTTTGTGACACAGCAATAACGTAGAGGCTTACTGCCTCGATGTTTTGAAATTGCCAAAAACCCTTATTGAAAATTTCAAAATCTTCTGAAATTACCCTTTTGACATTCTTAGAAACAATTTAAGTGCAAAATCGACATTTCAAACACGAGAACGTCAAAAATAAAATGATGGAAATTTTAAGGGCCTTACATTATCCCTCTTTAGGATCATTCATCCCCAAATGATGACTTAGGAAACTTTTAGAATGAGAATAGCAAGATTATACCAGAATTAAATGACAAACTTGGATAATGACATGAAGAAAATGAAACTCAAACCTTCAGCACTCCCATTCATCCCGGGAACAAGAATAGATATTTAGCCTTTATATCTTCCTCAGATTACCATGTGGCCTCTTCTACCTTTTGTTTCTCCAAAGAACCTTCACTGAAGCCACGCCCTTGCTTCTCAATTTATGAACCTATCGATCCAATATCTTAATCGGGACTTCCTCATAAGTCAAGGAATCCATCATACCAACATCCTTAATAGACACTATCAAGGAAGGATCACCGACACACTTTTTAACATAAACACACAGAACATGGGTGAATCGAACCAAAATTTGTAGGCAAATCCAACTCATAAGAAACATTCCCAATTCTCCTCAAAATCTCATATAGACCAGCGTAACGGGAATAGAGCTTCCCCTTCTTTTGAAACCTCATGACATCTTTCATAGGAGACACCTTCAAGAACACCCAATCACTCACGTCAAACTCCAATTCCCTTCACCTCACATACCCATAAGACTTTTGGTAACTTTGAGTAGTCTTAAGTCTTTCTTAATTTCTTCTACCTTCTCTATGGCTTGGTGAACCAAGTCAGTACCAAACAACCTAGTCTCACCAACCAAAAATCACCCAATAGGAGTCCTACACCTCCTACCATAAAAATCCTCAAAAAGAGCTATATGAATTCTCGAATGATAACTATTATTATACGCAAACCCAATAAGATGAAAATAATCAACCCAACTTCCCTTAAAGTTGATTACACAAGGCCTTAGCATATCCTCCAAAATCTAAATAGTATGCTCTACTTGCTCATTTATTTAAGAATGGAAAGCGGTGCTAAAGTTCACCTGTGTACCCAAACCTCTCTGAGATGAACGCCAAAAGTGAGATGAAAATTGTGTACCTCTATCTGAAATAATGGACACTGACGCACTACACAGCTTCACAATTTCTTGAATGAACAGCTTTGCATAATCTTCTTCTGTTAGTTATTCCTCATAGGCAAAAAGTGAGCGAACTTAGTCATCTTATTCATAACGACCCAATTTGAATTGTACTGATTGCGAGACCACGGAAGACCCTTAAAGAAATTCATGTTTATCATCTTCCATTTCCACACAGGCAACTCTATCTCCTAAGATATTCCATCATGCCTCATGTATTCTACCTTCACTTGATGATAGACCATATACTTAGCCATAAAATTTACTACATCTCTCTTTATATTGTTCCACCAATAAATCTCCTTCAGATTATGATATATATTGGTCAAACCTGGATGAACAGTATATCTGGACTCATCAGCCTCGGTCAGGATCCTTTTCCGTAGTCCATCAACATCAAAAACACACAACCTTCCTTTATACCTTAAGATATAATCACCACCAATCTCAAAGTCATTACCTTCTTCTAACCCACATCATCTCTAATATGCAAAAGTATAGGATCCAGAACCTGTTTCTCCTTCACCTCAGTACCAAAAGATGATTTAACCAATTTTTGAACAATGACTCCTCCATCATTAGAGTCCAAAAGACGAACTCCCAAGTTAACTAATCTGTGAATGTCTTTCACCAACTCTCTCTTTTCCTCATCAACATGGGATAACCTTCCCATATACAACCTACTAAGAGCATCAGCAACAACATTAGGCTTATTTGGATGGTAGTGAAGACTCATATTGTAATCCTTACACAATTAAGCCACCTCCTCTTCCTGAGGTTCAATTATTTTTGTGTGAACACCTATTGCAAGCTCTTATGATCTAAACAGACATCCACATGTACCCCATACAGATAATGGCACCAAATCTTTAAAGCAAAAACCACAACCGTTAACTCTAGACATGATTCGGATAGTTCTTTTCATGAACCTTAAGTTGCCTAGAATTATAGACCACAACCTTACCATGTTATATTAACACACAACCAAGTCCCCATATGGGATGCATCACAGAACACAACAAAACCATCAGTACCCTTGGGTAAGGTCAAAACTAGCGCAAAAGTCAGCTTATCCTTCAACTTCTCAAAGCTACCCTCACAAGCATCGAACGATAAAACTTAACCTTTTTTGAGTCAATTCTATCAATGGAGCAATAATAGAAGAAAAACACTCCATAAACCTCCTATAATACTTGACCAAGCCCAAGAAACTCCTTATGTTGGTTGGAGTCGTAGGTCTAGTCCATTTCTTCACCACCTTAACTTTTTGTGGATCCACCTTGATCCCCTCACTAGAAATAACATGACTAAGAAAATTCACAACATTCAGCCAAAAATCATACTTACAAAACTTAGCATACCTCTTCTGATCCTTAATGGTCTATAATACTATTCAGAGGTGATTGGCATGATTCTCTTAAATCTTAAAATACACCAAGATATCATCAATGAATACTATCACAAATAGAACCAAAAACTGCCTGAAAACCTAATTCATTAGTTCCATGAATGCAGCTAGAGCATTAGTCAATCCAAATAAAATAACCAAAAACTCATAATGACCATACCGGGTTCGAAAAGCAATCTTGGGAATATCAACCTCCTAAATTTTCAGTTGATGATAACCCGAATGATGATCAATCTTAGAGAAGAATCTAGCACCTTGAAGCTGGTTAAAAAGATCATTAATCCTAGGAAGGGGTATTTATTCTTTACTGTACCTTATTCAACTGACGGTAATCTATACACATACAAAGATACCCGTCTTTCTTATTCACAAAAAGCATAGGATCACCCCACGGAAAAATACTAAGATGGATGAAACCCTTATCAAGAAGATCTTTTAACCGCTCCTTTAGATTCTTTAACTCAACTTGAGCCATTTTATAAGGAGAAATAGAAATAGGGTGGGTGTTTTATAGAAGATCAATACCAAAGACTATTTCCCTATTGGGAGGAATCCTAAGAAGATCATTGGTAACCACTTTAGGAAATTCATGAACCAAAGGGACAAAATGTAGGAAGGACTTTCAGAGTTAGAATCTTTAACCCAAACTAGATGGTATAAACTTCCCTTAGAAATTAATTTCTAAGCTCTAAGATAAGAAATGAACCTCCCCTTAGGCACTATGAAACTCCCTTCCCACTCTAATACCAGTTCATTCAGAAAGTAGAAATTGACATTTTGGGTCCTACAATCCAGGGAAGCACAACACGAATGAAGCCAATCCATCCCCAAGATAACATCAAATTCTACCATATCCAACTCTATCAAATCCACCAATGTCTCCCTATAAAAGATATACACCATATAACCCCTATAGATTTTCCTAGACATAATAGAATCATCCACCAGGGTAGATACAGAAAAAGGGTAAGAAATACTCTCGGGACCAAAACTAAAATGCACAACCAAATAAGGGATCACATATGAAAGGGGAGACCCCAGGTCAAGCAAATAATACACATCACGAGAGAAGAGTTATAATGTATTAGTGATGACATCGGGAGATGCCTCAGATTCCTGATGAGTAGCAAGAGCATAGAGACAATTCTGACCAGTGCCTGTACTAGAAGTAGCGCCCTTTAGCGTAGGAGCTGAAGATGTGGTAACCAAAACTTTATTAGCCCTAGAGAAAACTCACTCCATGTGACCCAGATGTCCATAATTATTACACCAATTCCTCTCCTCCTTACAATAACCACGATGAAGCTACCCAGAAAAATAACATGGAGGATAAGGTGGGGCTGACTAATCTCTACTAGCTTGAGACTGGGTACCCTGTGCCTTCGAACCATCACTAGCCTGAAAATGAATATCACCCGAAGGCTTAGGGTAGGGAGCAGTAGAAGACGAATAAGAATTTCCCTAATTTTTCTTCTTGGTCCACTGTCTACCATCTCTCCCACTATACTGTTGGCCCCCACCTTGCTCTGAATACCTGAACTTCTTACTCTGTCTCTCCCTAATATCCATTTGTTTCTTTTTTTCACCCTCATCCTTCTGCATATGAACCATAAGTTTGGAGATGTTTATATCATTGTTCAACATTGCATCCTTACACTCCAAGACTTGAGACAACCCAGAAGATAACTTTCTCATCTTGGATCTCTAGCTAGACACCAACTTAGGTGCATATCGAGCCAACTGTTGAAATTTTGATGCTTAATCCTTCACACTCATCTTACCTTACTTCAAATTAACAAACTTCTCAGCCTTAGCTTTTCTCAACTCCTAAGGAAAGAAGTGATCAAGGATAGCCCCTAAAAATTCATCCCATAACATCGGCTCCACATCATCACCACTCAACTACTCTTACTCCCCATACCATTGATAAGCTAATATTTTAGCTGGTATACAGCATTAGTAGAATACATCACTCTGAAAATCTTCTCCATCTCATCTACAAACCCCTGAGAATCCTTCTCAACCTTAGAGCCTATAAAGGTTGGAGGATTCAACCTCATGAAGTGGATAACTCGAGTGATCTCAGATAAAGGAGCAATACAAAAAGCTTATTCCAACTGATGAGACTTAGATGTCACTAACTAAGTAAGCAAATGAATAAACCAGAGAAACCCTACATTAGAGATGTCACCTTGACGCAGCTGATCATAAGCATCACCACCCCAAGAAGCTCGAGGAGGACTAGTAGGGATAGGTGGAACCCCATGTGGATCAGCACAAGTAGGAGCAGGGAACCTAGACCCGATATGTACTCCATACACAGGGTGAGTCCCCTCCATATTATCCTTTAGTATGAAAGAGTTACCCATAGAGTTTTATAACTATCAGATCTTCGGGGAGGCATGATTTAAAATGCTAGGAAGCCATGAATTAGAGAAGTTTCAAAACACTGGACTCTAAAGCCCGAAAGTAGAACACAAGAAAGGAAAACATTCCTAAATGCCTTGTAGCCTGCTCCTTATAAGTGTGGTGCGCTACACACCCATAAAAAGACACTACTCGGTATGGCATTATTGACATCCAACGACTCTAAACCATGATCTTATACCAAGTTTGTCATAGCCCAAACCAAGGCCTGGCCGTGAAGGGTATCTCAATTCTACCCTGGATTAAAGACCACCCCCTTCGCCTAACCTCATAAGCACAAATGATAATAATAATAATAGTGCCGAAGCCAACTCAAAATAGAATAAAGGGGTGAATAGAAAATTCAAATGAATTAAAATTCAAAACATTACCCAACCAATCCACATCTGTCCACAAAAACCTCTAATAATCGAATATCAACCTAAGTCGGATAATGTCCCCAACTATAGCCAAAAAGAAATCTAAAGAGAGAGTCTAAAACAAAAGAAAACAAACTATGAAATGACAGGCCTTTCAGAGAATGGAAGCTCACCACTTCAAAGTAACTCACAGATGTGCTAATCCACCTAAAGTTGCACCAGTGTAAAACAAGTATTTTTGGACCCTACATTATGAAATAATGTAGCATCCTAGGATAGTTAGCGAAATGAGCGCTATCATGTAACTCAAGAAAGTGAAAAAATAATTCCTTGCCCAAAATCAGTCAAAAACTACATGCACACATTCATATATACATATATATATATAAGATGTCAGGATAGGTTACAAGGTTTAAGAATGAGATTTAAAATCATTAACCTAGCCGTTGTAGCTCTAACTGTCCTAAAAACACCCATGGGATATATGGTTTTGACTCCCCTACATAAAGGGCCCTAGTGCGTGTTAGTCGCACAAATAGAGAAAAGTCGAGGTAAAGCTAAATCCACCAAGGCAACTAGCCATCCCCAAATATATATATCAAGTGTGACTTGAACACACAGTCATATAGATGCCCACACTGGCAAAGGTAGTTTTAAGTATTGGTCCCTCCAGGACCTCCACCTTCCACGGTGAGCTACACAACCCCCTTTAAGCCATAATTAAAACTATTTACAAACATTCCCATCCATTAACTAATGAGTCTTTAAATTAAGAAATTACCATTGGTCTCGTCATACCAAATAAAGATTAAGGTTGCAAGCCAATTTTATTACACCATTCAAAAGCCAATAAGCCAAAATGACTCCAAAGTTCTAATTTAGAACCAATCCATGGTCACCAAGTTCTTTCAAAATAAATTTATGTTACATTACTCTTTTATACAATGCAAGGTTTCAAAAGCAAAGTAATTTAAGTATAAATACATATTTCAAATCAATTTCACAAGTTGGGTTGAGCTTAAAGTCGATTCTAAACCATTAATCCATCAAATTTGGGGAAACCCATGTTCCCATTCCAATTCCTGCACCCATGCATTTAAATAGTTCAAATTCATGAAAATATAGCATAACAATCAATTCAAAACCATGGGAATTCAATTCATACCATATATATAACAATTTAAATACATGTTGTTACATAAAATCAATTTAGGGAATAGATGCATGTCTTCAACACACAAGAAATCATAATCAATTTGAAGCTTCGAGCCCGAATGATGAATCCTCTATCAACCCTTGAGTTTTCTTGGGTTTTGAGTTTGAGAGTGAATGAGAGTAATTTGATCTTTGAAAACTGAAGAAAATAAGCTTATTTTATGTATAAGGGTCGTACAAGGGTAAAAAGACCCAAAGCCCCTCACACCCAGTGAATAAAGTAAAACTACACGAAAATTATTCCTTGGCCTGGCACGCTAATATCGTGGAGACTATCCTCCGTGCCACGCCAATATCGCGGAGAGTATCCTTCATGACACGACAAAAATGCGGAGGCTTACTGCCTCAATGTTTAAAAATTTCCCTGAATCCTTTCTGAAAATTCTAAAACCTTCCCAAATTTCCCTTTTAACATCCCTGGACACAATTCAAGTGAAAAATCGACATCTCAAACACGGAAAGGTCAAAAATAAAATGTTGGAAAATTCTAGGGTTTTATAATTCTTATGCCAATGTAGTATGAATACGTCACAACACACAATTGATACCATGCCATGTTTTTTCATAAAACAAAATCAATTATCATCATGTATAAAAGGCTATCAATATCCCATAGGACCACACACGATCACACATAACACATAATGTTCCAAAACCATCATATATAGGCCCCTACATGGGCACAACACAATAAGATAGCCATTTTTCATGATTAGTTTCCACACGCTTAACATGCATTTTGTATCAGCATTAACTTCCCAACCCAGTCTGAAAAAAGTTAAGTTATAACCTACCTCGAAGGCCGAAATCGATCAGCAACACTTCAATCCACAACCTTACTTCTCACAAATGATCTCGAAATCCACTAAAACATCAAAATATAGAATCTACGCATAAAAAAGAAGTCAACGATACCCATATTGCGTAGTTTTAAGTCGGGGTCAACATGGACCCCCAAAATGACTTTTCAAAAAATAAATACAAAATCATAACTTTGTTTCAAAAACAAGGTACCCATACTTTTAGGAATTTACTGCTGAAAATCCAAGTAAAAACAATTTAAAACAAGGTCAAAATCAAAGAAAAATTATTTTCAAACTTTACCGAGTAAAATCTTTGAAATCTATTGAAAAATCAAGAATTGAAGTTGTTTTAAAGATGACATTGAGAAAAAATGAATAATTATAGGATTAGAAACTCATTCAAGTGAAAAAAGAGTGCAATTGAGGTTTAAATTGGAGAAATGCCATTTTTTAGGCCTTATGGGCCAAAATCCCAAACTCCGTATTTAAAACAAGAATTTAATGTTGAAGATGGATTAAATTAGTTGAAATGAGAGTAATGGAGCTTACCCAAGATTATAAATAGAGAAAGTTGCTCAAAACTACAAAACCCTAAGCTTCAAGTCTCAAAAATGATGAAAAATGGCGAAAATAGGTATTTACATACAGACGCCTCGCAATCGCAGTACCTCGACTGGCAAGCCAATCGCAATCGCAAAAGGGGTTTCACGATCACAGCACTTTCCCTATTGGCCCAATTGCGATCGCGATACTTCTGTTACAATCGTGGGTGCACCAGCTAGGGACTTGGTGCATTTCCAAGTCTCTGCAGGCCTCTTGAGTTTCATATGGAATCCCGTTAATGCAAATGAAATTTGTTACCCTATCAAATTCGACGCCCGGCTCAATGGCGATATAAAATTTTTGGAAGACGGCATTTTTATAAAATTGACCCCCGAAACCTAAAATCACAACTTTCCAAACCGAGGGTCCAAATGAGATTTAAAAGCCATAAAACTACACCAACCATGTTACCGCCCTAAAATCAATGTTCTTGATTTGTTGGCGCAGTCCATTTTACCATCCGTCTCACTAATCAAAAGATATCCACTGAAGTCAACTATAAGACCCTCAAAGCTACCAAAAACCATAATATTGCAAAAATAGCATAAAAATGTATCGAGAACTGTGTCAATCATCCCCACACCCTAAAAATACTACAATACAGCCATGGAGAGGGGTAAAATAGTCAAATCACATAAAAACACAGATTTCACATATTTCATTAAAATTCAAGTCGTTACATCATCTACAACTCAAGCCACATCATCAACAGGTCAAAGAATCTCAAATGGGCCAATATACTTGGGGATAAGCTTTCCACTCCTCCCAAACCTCATCATACCCTTCATGGATGAAACTCAAAGGAAATCATGATCTCCACCACTAGAACTCAAGGCACAAAGTCCACGATATGCATAATACTTCTACCTACTCTGAGTCGTTTGAAGTTTATCCTGGATGATCCAAACCCTAACCAAAGACTCACAAAAAAAGTTTGTACCTCAAGGTATAACCTCAAAAACATCAAAATAACACACAAAGGAGCAACAATGCCTACCATACAAAGCCTCAAAAGGAGTCATTTCGATACTGTAATGGTAGATTTTATTTTAGGCAAACTCCTCTAAAGCCAAATGTTGCTTCGACAGACCGCCAAAATCCATCACACAAGCGTGGAGCATATCCTCTAAAACCTGGATAGCCCGCTCTGACTGATCGTCAGTTTGGAGATAAAATATTGTGCTAAGATCAACTCAAGTACCCAACTCTTCCTGAAAAGTCTTCCAAATGTGAGAAGTGAACACAAAACCTCGATTTGAAATGATAGACACCAACACACAATGTATTCACACAATCTCCTAAATATAGATATAGGATAGCCTTACAACATTGAACGAGACATGCACAGGAATAAAATGTGCAGACTTGGTCAATCGGTTCACGATGACACATACTATCATATTCATAGTAAGTGCAATGTAATATGGCCATGAAGTCTATAATGATTTGTTACCACTTCCACTTGGGAATGGGTAATCTCTGAAGCAATCCACTAGGTCTCAAATGCTCGGCCTTTACTTTCTGGAAACACAGGCAATGAGCTATAAAATCTGTTATATCCTTTGTCATACCACCCCACCAGTAATGTTGTCTCAAGTCACGATACATCTTAGTCACTCCCGGATGGATGGAATACCTTGAACAATGAGCCTCCTCTAAAATCAATCTAATACAATCACCCGCACTCGACATACAAAATCGGCAGCCCCTAATCCTCAAAACTCCATTAAAATCAAGTGAGGCCTCCTTAGCCTCACCACTCAACACCTTATCTTGAATAGATCTCAATCCTGCATCATCAAACCGATGAGTTTGAATCTGCTCTACCAAAGAAAACCTAGCCTCCACAAATGCCAAAACATGCCTAGGTGTCAAAACATCAAACCTAACCATCTAGTTATCTAAGGATTATACCTCTAAGGCCAATGAACTTTTCTTAGTCAAAATATGCACAAAGCTACCCATGCTAGTTAACTTCTATCTCAAGCCATCTGCAACCATATTAGCCTTGTCCAAATGATAGAGAAAAGTCAAGTCATAATCCTTAAGAAACTCAAACCAACGGAGCTGCCTCATATTAAGGTCTCACTGGGTAAAGAAGTACTAAAGGATACGATGATCCAAGAAAATCTCACAACAGACTCCATACAAGTAGTGCCTCCATAATTTCAAAGCAAAAACAACTGTGCATAACTCCAAATTATGGGTATGATAATTCCTCTCATGGGTCTTCAACTAATAAGATGCATAAGAAATAACCTTACCCTCCTACATCAACACAGCATCTAAACCAACACCTAAAGCATCACAAAAGATGATAAAACCTATGCCCTTCATGGGCAAAGTCAAGATAAGAGCTAAAGTCAACAAATCCTTAAGCTTTTAGAAGCTCACCTCACAAGCATCAGACCACTAAAAGGAAATCTTCTTCTGAGTCAACTTGGTCAACGGAGCTGAAATAGATAAAAGAACCCTCAACAGAATGCTGATGATAACCTGCTAAGCCAACAAAACTCTGAATCTCATTGGGTAAAGTAGGTCTAGCCTAATTACAAACCGCTGTAATCTTGGATGGATTAACCATAATACCCTCCTTAGTCGCATCATGACCTAAGAAAGAAATAGTCTCTAACCAAAACTCACACTTGGAAAACTTAGCATACAATTTCTCATCCCTCAATCACTGAAGAACGATCCATAAATTCTCCTCATGATTCATGTCACTCTTGAAATAAACCAATATAGCATATATAAATACAATAATAAAGGAGTCCAGATACGGTTGAAATACCCAATTCATCAACTCCATGGATGCAACTGGGGCATTAGTTTACCCAAAGGACACAACTAATAACTCATAATGATCGTACCGAGTTCAAAAATCTATCTTCAGAATATCTAAATCCCTAATCCTCAACTAGTGATATTCGAACCTCAAATTAATATTTGAAAATACGGTGGCACCATAAAGCTTGTTGAACAGATCATCAATATGAGAAAGAGGATACTTATTCTTAAATGTCACTTTGTTTAAATACTGATAATCAATATATATCTGCATAGATCCATCCTTCTGCTTCACAAACAAGACAGGCATACCTCAAGGTAATACACTTGATCGGATAAATCCCTTATCCAACAACTCTTGCAACTGATCCTTTAATAAGGAAGAAATGAGCTTGGTTCCCGACATAACATCAATAGCAAAATCAATATCACGATCCAGAGGCATACCAGGAAAATCCGTAGGGAACATATCCATGAACTCATGGACAACACGAATCGAATCCAAAGTAGGAGGTGAAGCAACACTAGTATCACAAATATGAGCCAAGTAAGACAAACATCCCCTCTCAACCAACCGATGATCCTGAACATAAGATATAACCCTCTTAGGACCTGAATGAAGTGCACCCTTCGAAGTTATCCTTGTCATACCCGACGAAGCTAAAGTCACAGTCTTAGCATAATAATCTAGAATAGCATGGTATGGATCCAACCAATTCATACCTAAGATAACATCAAAATCAACCATATCTAACACAAGAAAATCTACCCAAGTCTCACGCCTAGAGAAAGTCATAATACAGGATCGGTACGCCCGATCAATGACTAAAGAATCTCCTACTGGGGTAGATACATAAATAAGCAAGACAAGAGGCTCACTAACACTATCAAAAACCAAAGTAAAATATGCAAGCACATAGGAGAAAGTCGATCCAAGATCAAATAAAACAGATGTAAGTTTGAAACAAATATGGACAATACCTGTGATCACAGCATTTGAAGCCTCTGCCTCAGGTCTGGCTGATATAGCATAGCACTATCCACGACCACAACCTGTCTAAATAGCCCCATTACCACCACCATAGGCTTCAATACCTCTGCCTCTCACACCCTTGGTAGAATCTCTATTTCTCATATCTGTAATAAGAGTAGCTCGAATCATATGACAAAGATAGCCCTTAACTAAATGGCCAATCTCATCACACACGGAGAAATCTCTATGGATTGACACAATAGAAGGAGATACCACTAGGCCCAGACGACCACCCTAAACTGCTGGACTAGAAGACCTACTACCCAAACTTTAGAAGGCTTTCTATACTGGTCTACCTAGATATCCACGAGAACCTCAGTCTCTGCCATGAGAAGTGTGACCTCGAAACACACTAAAATTACACACCTTCTTGGCGCCTCCCTGAGATGCCTGAAGAATACCCTCAATTATCTTAGTTTGATCCACTATACTCTAAAAGGACACTATAAATCAACCATATGGGACATAGTTAACTGAAGAGAGACATCCAAACCTTTCACAACTTTTGAATCTTCTGAGAGTTGGTAATGTTGACATAAGAATATCTAGACAAGGCATGGAAGCATGCCTCATACTCTGTAATAGTTATAGAGCCCTACTCCAGGAGATCAAACTCTTCTCTTATTCTATCTTTCAGACTGTAAGGCACAAATCTCTCTAAAAAGGTATCTGCAAACTAATCCCACATTATCTTAGGAGAATCAAGAGGTCTAAAACTAACTAGTGACCCCCACCAATCTCAAGCAGCATCTCTCAACTGATAAGTAGTATAAGCAACCCTACGCGAATCTAAATTATACAAATTCTCTTGATAGTCAATCCAGAACTCATAGGCATCCTCGACCACAGCACCATTGAACCTAGGAGGACACAAATGAGTAAATATCTAAAACCTCTTCTGATCCTCAGAAGAAATAATTGTACTCACAGCAAGAGGAGGCATGGTGAATCTGGCAGACTGAGATCCCATCTAGGGAGGTAACATAGATAAAGATTGAAATCTTAACCTCAAAATACCATACTCAGATATCGAGATAAAGTAGGAATAGTACTCAAGGTCTAACGAGTACCTAAGACAAAAGCAGGCATAACTAGAGGATCCATACTCTAGACTGGATGAACACTCGGTACAACCAAAGAAGAATCCTCTAAATGGGTAAGTAAAGGCACTAATAAACCCTCCAAGAATAGGTAATAAAAGCTCAGTGGAACTAAAATAGGACCCACGCCTCCAACATGCTCAACACAAGGCTCAAAGAAAAGTCATCTAGCACTACTCTAGGAGGGGGCAGATCCACGAGCCCATTCACTCCCTTGAGCCCATCCACGACTCGAGGCTCGCTCTCTGTATGAAGTCTCCACATCTCTGACATTGCGGAACCTAGTCAACACAATATGTTCAAAAAGAATAAAACATAACTCAGAATACAAGATATGAAAGAAATTTGCACGGTAAGGAAAAAAATAAGGGAAATTTTCCTAAAGACATCCTATAGTCTCTCAAAGATAGATATGGACGTCTACGTATAGATCCATGAGAATCTATTAGAAATCTCATTCTTACACAGTAGAGACCAATTAACTTGGCTCTAATACCAATTTTTCACAATCCAAAAATAAGGGTCATGATGGAACTTGTTGCGGCGAACCTTAACAAGTAAGCCTATCACACAAACTGATACAAAAAGGGAAAAAAATAGAAATAACCCCAAGTCAAAGCTTCTAGATAAAGCTAAACCATATAATACAATATGAAAGAGAAAACATACAACCAAAGATATTAAACCAACTCCCAAAACCTGGTGTCAATGGTGTAAGAACTACTAATACAAATCCATGAGTCAAATACATTAGAATATCAAATAGGAATATATTTGTCTCCGAATACTAGTAAAGATATAATCTAATATAAAAAGATAGAACTGGACTCCAAACGCATAAACATCCAACTGTTACCTTGAATGAATCTGAAAGTGCCCAAAATCAAGCCATGTGAGAAGCATCTACACCAGAATCTACACCGAAAGGGCATAGTAAGAATAAGTACGGTCCACTTATACTCAGTAGGTATTGTAGGCCGACCGAGCAAAGTAAAAAATAAAGCATACAAAATCTACACTAAGGGAATGTCACCTACAATTAGAAAATGCCCCACAATAGTAGCCACACCACTTGCACTAACAATTCTCTAATATCCACATATAATACAACAAAATATCAGAAAGGGATACAAGTATACATTTATACCATATATAGGCAAAAAAAGGGAAATAACATATACAAAAACATCCAGCAAAAGTACGGGAAGACTGAAAAAAAGATAGGTAATGAGTTAGCAGAATACATGTGATTGACGTCAGATCTCCGTACCTATGGTGCCACAAGTATGTTCCTAAATCTCTTGTTTTGTATAGGATTGATGCATTGGGGATAATGCATGATTTTAAGTTGGGGGTGGGGCTGCTTGTGGGTCTTGATATCCTCTTGAGGTTTTTATTGTCGTTCCTCTTTTCCCCAGAGTCCTGTTACTTGTAGAGCTGGTGTGTTTAGGCATATTGTGCTTTGTTTTGTGATGTTTTGTGTTTAACTTAGAGAAAAATAAGTATCTAAGGCAGTTGACATATTTTTGTTGATTTTTGAGATAAATGTTAATACCTCTCTAATTGTTTATTTTTTAACTGTGTGCATGTATGTATATATATATATATATATATATGTGTGTGTGTGTGTGTGTGTGACTATTGTGAATCTTGTTATGGCATTAGAATTAGGGACATAATAATCACTTGCTAACAACTGCATGAACCGTATAGGTAGTAGCTTGTGATGTAATCATGTGTCATGTATGTGTGAGATGCTACTTAGTTTCCTCTATGTATGGAATCCAAAACTTGCCCAGTTAGTCTTGCCTAGTTTATAGGATAATTGGTTAGGAAAGAATCATAGGCCATTTTTTATATTAGTCCACTTTAGCCTACATGACCTTCCATTTATGAATTATATCCCTTGATCCTGATTTTGAGCCTGAATACCTATTTTTCTTGTTATACCTTTCACATTACCATTTGTATTACAATGAACCTGTTTGGCCCTGGTCCTCCTTGGACATTGTGCAAATTAACTGAGGTAAATTGCTTAAGTTGAGGTGGCTATTATAGAGGTGCATGATGTATAATAGGTATGAAGAAGGGTAAAATAAGAGAAAAAGATAGTAGAGTTGGGTGTGGTAGTAAAAGAAAAAGAAAAAGAAAATAAAAGAAAAAGTTGAAAAAGAAAGAATAAGAAAACCACACCCAACCTAAATATACATAAAAGAATAAAAGGGAGAAATAAGGGTAGAAATAAAGTGAAAAATGGTTAATAGGTGACACCCCAAAGTTAGCGTAGTGCCAAGGAGGTTTAGTCACTTTAAATGTCCATATGTATCATACCAGCCCCAAGCTTACCTTACAAGTCGAGAAAAGTTCTATAGTGATCCTAACTTGATTGTCTGAAAGCTAAGATACAGAAAATAAGGGCAAGCCTATGGTATTTGACATGCATTGATTGGAACTTTTTATGCGAGTGTGAGTGTCTCTTGACCGTCCCTACATTGACATGCATTATTTCATATATGAGTGAGTGGGACTTCTTTGTTGTAAGGGCACATAGGTTGTATTGCTAGCTGCTTACTTATTTGGGTAGTGTAACTTGTATATATGCATGGCTGTTTATTGCTAGTGTAATTTCATAGCTTGATTCGTAATAATCTTGAGCTCGAATTTGATGATTGACTGTCATAGGTATCTTAGGTTTCTCTTGGTTAAGCATCGTCGTATCATTTTATTATGTTTTGTTGCCTGAGGACGTGCAATGTTCTAAGTTGAGGGTATTGATGTTCTATATAAATATAGCAGTTACGTTGCTTAAAAATATGAGAATATGCATGTACTTAAGGCTATTTTGTTGGATTTAAGGTGTTTTTGGAGTATTTTGCAGGAAATCATGTTTTGGATGCAAATTTTGTGAAAAAAAAGGAAAAAGTCTTTTCGACTACTTTTTGGTCTAATTAAGGATGTTCGGGACACTTTCTATCTTGTTTGTGATCAAAGAATGTTTAAAAATTAAAGAAAAGCTGAAAATGACTCTCGGCACCTACCAAGTCAACCTATGGACTGCATGTAGGACCTACGAACTGCAGGTGGACAAAGCAGGTGCCAGAGGTTGAAATCTCGAGAGCTAGGCTGCAGGATTTGTACCTGCAGTCTTCACCTGCGCCCAGTGTCAAGACCGTAGGTACTACCTGTATCCTGTGCCAGACCGCGGGTATAGAGAGTAAGTAGCCGCCGACAGTGATTTTCCTAGATCATTTTGAAAATCATTTTCTAGGGTTTCTATGTATCCCAATTACACTATTATAATGTTTTTAAGTCCTATTATGTATGGGTAATTAAGTTTTCCTATTTTATTTAGGATTTGAACTCTGGGATTTCTTGTAACCTATAAATACCCTTTTAGGCTTTGTTTAGTTTATTCACAGATCTATT
This sequence comes from Capsicum pubescens, assembly GCA_030864215.1. NCBI lineage: Eukaryota > Viridiplantae > Streptophyta > Magnoliopsida > Solanales > Solanaceae > Capsicum > Capsicum pubescens. Next base: position 114,125,941 of record CM061544.1, read on the forward strand.
TAGAAATACACATTCACATATTGATTGGTTGAGAAGAAGGCCCCTTTGGGGCTAAGTTCTCAAACATCTTATTGTTCTTGGTTTGTTATTCAATTTAATTCTTTGGGATTTCTTCTCTTATTATTATGAGATTGATTTTGTAATTTTGTCTGTAGATTCCACGATTGATAGCATAACTATGAGCGGCGAATACCCGTAGCTAGGGTTGTGGGAACCTTGGCGGATTAACAAAGTAGAGAAAGTGCCAAGTCATTCTAGATAAATTTTTTTGCATGTGGGTTTTCTTTTCTTTGATTGCTTTCTTAGAGGTGACTAACGTTAAGATCCTGCCTAGATTATGACTACTTACTCTAAAAGAGGAGTAATTTAAAGTTAATTGCCAATCCATGCTAATCATGGAATATACTGAATGGCCGTTAACTGTCATCTAATAACTAAAGACTCAAAAGGTAATAGTTAACTAGGATCAAGATAAGGTCTAGTAAGGCGACATCCTGAGACTCAAAAAGGGTGAAATCTTTGTACTCGTCCAAAAGACTGTAGAAGGTACATAACTTATGATTCTGCATGCAAGAAATTGAAATAGTTCGACAAGTGCACGATAAGTCTACTGAGTTGATAAGCCAGGGGGAACACAATCCTAGCGTTCGTCTTAGATTGTTTACAACCAAAGCAACCAATTCTTTTCCTTTTTTTATTTCATAAAATCCCTCTTTTACTTTCCCACACTTCCTGGTAATTGTAACAAGTTAGAGAAGGATTTTTGACCTATTTCCTGTGGAATCGACCCCAACCTACTTGGGTTACTATATTTGACAGCGGCCACTTAATCCTTCAATTGGAGGTGTATTTTGGGCGTCATCACTTAGCTTTAAAAATAATACAATAATGTTCAATGATAATGAAAATGGGTTAAAAACCACTATTTAAGCTTCAATTCCACATTTTCTAAATATTACAAAAATGACACCTTGCTCTTAATCTGCTTGAGCAGATTCAAACTAGATGGAGATGAAGAGCAAATCCATAGCAGATTAGGAGAAGATAGGTTTTTTTGGGTCATTTTGACCACTCACTCATGCGGATGGCTTCTCGACACACCCGTGTGATCTTTAGTGCTCTTTTCTTTTATATTTGACCTCCTATTTTCTTGAATGGCTTGGTCATCTTTCCTTTCAACCTTTACCTGCACAAATAAGCATTAAGTATGAGATTAACATCAAGTCAATGGAAAAACATGATAATGTGAGCTTAAAAGATGCTAAAAAGTCATCAAATTGATGACTTATCAATCTCTACCACTTTTAGCAATGCTATTGTTTTGACTCATTGACTCTACATTTGTCATGTTTTTTATTCCTAAAATTTATCAAAAACTCGACCTCTATTATGGCTTGGTCCACATCTGTGACTCTTCTACGTTGTAACTCTTTCTTAGCCCGATTTTGAAACCTATCCGTAAAGTGGGACAATAATTCCTCACTGGTAAGGTTGGGAATTTGGATAATAAAGGTGGTGTACTCATTGACATAGTTACGTATGCTCCTTGTCTTCTTCAACTCCCTAAATTTGTGTCTTTCATCATACGAGATATTATTTGGGATGAAATGACACTTTATCTTAGCCTTAAACTGATCCCACGTACTCGTGCATAGACCTCTCTCAGCATCATCCACCATCAGATACAAAGAAGTGGTGTTAATCTTGGGTTCATTATCCCTTACATTTCCATGATTGAAATAGTTCTCCAAGTACCAAAGAAAGTACTCTACCTCCTGTGTATCAGAAGCCCCTTTGAACATTAATAACTTAGGAGCCTCGATCTTAGCCTCTATTGTCACAACGACGTTCCTAGCTGCTTAAGAAATACCATATTTGACCTTCTCCTTGAGAGCATCTACTTTCGCCTTCATAGCATTGATAGTTCTTAACGCCTATATGAGTTTACTCTAAGATAGTGATGGTTTGCTTTAGTCTATATCGAACTATGTACACCCATTTAAGTCATTTTGAAAGCTCTCGATCTCTTCATAATTATGTCCCTCAAGAATGTTAAGGCTTTCCTCCACTTTCCCTAAACATTAGTCAAAGATATCGACGACATCCATCCTTACATTAACCTTTATAATCCACTCCTTGCCAGTGAAACGTCCTTAAGCGGGACCTCCATTTCATCCTTGATCCCTTCTCTGAAAAATAGTTCCTGGGATATAAGCCCCTCACTTAACACAACCTCGGCAGCATCTTCTTGATCTTATTGAAGGTATCCCTCTTCTTATTGCAAGACTTCATGTCAATGACTTCTTGGGTGATATTGGATATGGTATTAGTTCCTTGTTCGGTGTTAGTTCATTGCTTGTCACATCCTTAGTCTTTAACTTTCTCACATTCTTGTATTACTTTCTCACGACCTTGTTATGCCAAGTCAACATAAGACACTAGCAATCACTAAGAGAATGGTAGAAAGAACACAAGAGAATTCCTAGAAAGATTTGTATTAGAGAGAACTTGGAATATTTGTTTGATGATTTTACAAATGAATACCTCTTTATTTGTACTATTCATCTAGGGGCTAAAGTGTATATAAATTATGTACAAATCCCTATTTTGGAATTCTCTACCCAACTAGAATATTACAATAACCTTCTATGCAATTATATGAAATTATATAGTTTTCCATGGAACTCTCCTTGTGTTTTTAGAATGTTCTATCAAGAACTTGTTTTTATCATATGTAAGCCTTCCACATGGACAACTTTGTGCCATTTAGTGCCTACATGGCATGATGACTTGGCAGTTCATCACATAGTGGCTTCGAAATTCAATTGTTTATCGATGCATTGCTATTCCTTTCCACTTTAATATCAAAAATTATGAAATTTGGAAGGGAAAAGGCTCAAATATGCCACTGAACTATCAAAAATGGCTCATTTATGTCATTCGTTAAAATTGTCTCATTCATGTCATCACTGTTACAAAACCGGTCCATCAATGCCATTACTTTTTAACTGTGCATTTTTAAAAATAACTTTGCCACGTGGCCTCTTATTAGAGGTCCATATCATTAATTAAAACAAATCAATATTAATTAAAATAAAAAATATGAGACCCATTTAATACCTGATTCATTAAATATCTGACCCGCACCTATTTAATATCACAACATTATCTTCCCACACTATCATCAAATAATCTAAAAATCCAAAAACCCTTAGTTCAACTACTTAATTTGTTCATCTTCTTCAACCTTTTACCTTCAATTCAAGAAGACAAACGGATTTCTTATGTTCGTTTAAGAAGTTAAAAAATTAGTTCTCTATTTTAAGGTTACAAATTAATATGTACTTAATTTGATTGGTGGGCGATAATTTGTATAGATGGAGTACATAGTCATGTAGGTTTCACATTTTTGTCTGTGTAAATCGTGTTAAAGTCAACTTTAACGTTATAAAATTTCTAATTTTTTATGATTTTGATTTTTTTTTGTGGTCACGAAATATGCTGGGCATTTTATTTGCATTTTTGTCTTTATAAATGGTGTAAAAGTGGTACTTAATGTGTAAATTTTAGTTTTTTATGATTTGTTCTCCTGACATATTTTGTTAGTTTTGTTAGATTTTACAATTATTGCTTGATTTGTATGTTGTTGATGTGGAGCCCTCATTTTTTATGTCTTTTTCTTTGCATGTGAACTCCGTTGAAGAATGATTGACAAGGTGGATCTGTTATTCAACTATGGGATAAATGGGTCTTTTCCCCTGATTTATTGTATTCTAAAAATTTGGTGCATTTTTGGTATAGGTTTGACCCGAATCTGTTGTCTTTCAAAGACTTATGTGAAGAGTATATAAAAGATATGGGCTTTTTCAAAGTTAAACAACTCTTAGTTGTTGGACCATCAGGTAAGTACTCTATCATTGATGGAGATGATGGTATTAGAGCTTTGCAAGGCCTTATTTGCCATGAGTTTAAAATGATTCACTTATTTATTGTAGATAAATTAGACTTGACAATTCATATTCATAGCATTCTTCATCATCTAGAAACATATCATGTAGATGTTGAAATAAGATCTGATAATGAACATGTTAATAATTGTAATTCTGATGTTGATCTTTCATCTGATGTTGAGTATGATAAAGAAGGACTTGAAATTATTGGTAAGCCAAGGAGGATGTATTAAGTGATAGGTTGGAGAACTAAAAGAAATTGGAAAAGGGGATAACATTTTATAGTATTGAAGAAGCTAGAATAATAGTCAATTATTATGCTATGTCTAATAAGTGTGGCTTAAATATTCGAAAAACAGATCCCTCCAGAGCTTTGTATGTTTGTCAACCTGGATATTCTTTTAGATGTACTATTTCAAAGCTAAAGAGAATGGTATTAAGTGATAGGTTAGAGAACTATAAGGAATTGGAAAAGGGAATGACATTTTATAGTATTGAAGAAGCTAGAATAATAATGAATTATTATGTTGTGTCTAATAGGCGTGGCTTAAAGATTCGATAAATAGATCCCTCCAGAGCTTTGTATGTTTGTAATCCTGGATGTTCTTTTAGATGTACTATTTCAAAGGATAAAAAGAGTTCAGTTTTTAGTATCAAAATCTTGAAATCAAAAGATTAGTGTGACCATTGTTACAAAAATCTGAGGGTTGATTCTAAGTTATTATCAAGATATTTTAGAAAAAGGCTACACCGCAATCCCAAATACATTGTTAAGGATATGATAGGGGAACTGGAGAAGGATTTTAATTTAAATGTGACAAAGTCCAAACTTAAAAGGACTAAAGTAATGATTCTTGAGAAGTTGGATGGTAGTTTTAGGGATGATTTTAATAAGCTTGAAGCATATGGGGCTGAACTAAAACTGTCTACTTTAGGACCGATGTTTCAATTCATATTTCAAAAGATGCTTTTAAGCAAGGTAGAAGAAAGTTTTTTAGAATGTACTTGTGTTTTAATGCTTTGAAACAAGGTTGGAAAAGTGTCTTGAGGCCATTTATTAGTATGGATGGTATTTTATTAAAGGGGAAATGTGTAGGTTAGTTGTTAGTTGTTGTGGGACAAGATTCTATGAACCAAGACTATCCACTTGCATGGGTTGTGGTTGACAAGGAAACTATTCAGTCATGGACATAGTTTGTGGAGCTTTTGAAGAGGTCTTTGGACTTAAAAGATGGGGATGGAGTGACCTTTATTTCCGACATGCAAAAGGTAAAAAAAAAATTATTTATTCTTTTTATTTTAATTCTAAATTTTAATTTTTTTCATTTTTAGTTTTGATTTCCCTTTATTTAATTTTGACAGGGGCTATTGGATTCTGTGAGAAATGTTCTTCCTAAAGCTCATCACAGTTATTGTGCTAGACACATTGAATCCAATTGGTGTAAAAATAGAGAAGTGGAGAAATAAAAAAGTTGATGTGGTGGTGTGCTTGGAGCACATATGATGAAGAGTTTAAAGATCAACTCAATAAGCTAGGAAAATTGGATGAATATGTTGCTAAGGACTTGTAAGAATTTCACCAGTGGCATGGTGTAAAGCATACTTTGATACCCAGTGTAAAAACCCATTGGTTGGCAACAACTTCATGGAATCTTTTAATTCTTGAATTCTAGAAGCAAGGGGTATGTCAATTATAAAAATGTTTAAAAATAAGAGTCTAAGGTAATGAAATTGTTGGCGGATCATGAGGACATAGTTAGGAGTTGGAAATCTAACTATAGTCCAAAATGCTTGAAGTTGTACAATGACTATAGAGCAATAGCACATTGTTGTGGGGTTCACTTTAATGGTGATTATGTTTATGAGGTGGCAGAGGATGACGATAAACATATTGTGAATCTGGAGCACAACAAATGCAGTTATAGGATGTGGGACTTGTCAGGAATACCCTGCCCTCATTCCATTAAGGCATACTTCCATAATAATATTGAACCAAAGACACAAATTCACTGGTATTACAATAAAGAGACATATTTATGGATATACAAACACAAAATGCAACCTGTTAGAGAAACTAATTCCTGGAAAATTGATCCTGCTCATGCAATGGAGCCGCCTGAAATGATCAAAATAGTTGAAAGACCCAAGTCAAAGAGAAATCGAACAGCGGATGAAGCAAGAAAGAGGAAGGGTGAGTAAGGTCCATCAAGTAAGGGATCTAGAATGACATGCAGCAAATGTGGGTAGGGAAACCACAATGCAAGAACCTGTCACAAGGTAAATATTTATTTTATTTACTCTTATCTAGTGACTAAATTTGTATGTTCATTTTATAGAAATTTAGGACGACATGCCTTCTAGTTGTAATTGACTTTTAGCACACTTAAACTACTCTTAATCTTCTATTTGGGCTTGCATTCTGAGTTGTGGAATTAAAGTACATTAAAAAAACAAAGTTAGCTTGATTGATTTCATTACTATTTCTTTACTTGGTGTCATCTACCAAAATCTTTGTTAAAAGCTTAAGCGTGCCGGAGTCTTGCTTTATTCTTTTCCTTTCTATTGCAGCATCCACTTGAAGTTGTAGGATTTATGTTTCATTTGCAAGCATTGTAGCTCTCCAAAGAGCTTTGCTGACTGCCTAAAATGTGTTAGTTGTCTTTACTATAGTTGTCTAGTTATTGGGAGAGCAAAATTCTTTTATAAGCAACATGTTAGTTAATATTCAAGTCTTTTTGAATGCTTTACCTTTTTGGGACTGCAATAGCTAGGATCACAAGTTAAATTGGTTTGATTAGCAGGAAAAAGAGGCTGGACAGATTTCAAACAGGGCAAAGGCAAAATAAAATTGATGAGACCTTAACTGGATCTCAACAATCTGAACAATCACAGGCTTATGGACTTGATATTGGTGACGATGAAGACCCAATATTGATGCCAAAAAACATATCTAAATTTGATACATTATTGGCCAGGAAAAAGAATTTAAGGCCTCCAATTGGTGGTAGAAGAATCCAATTCACTGGAGATGCAATTGGAGTATCAACTCCAACAAACTTGTCTTATTCACCAACAAAGACGTCTTATCGGGGAAAGGAAGTCATTACTTCAAGCCAGCTACTAAATGAAGTGAGGAAAAAATGTATCAAGATGATGGCAAGAAAGGGACAAGGAGAACCAGCCCCCGATAATTGTAAAATATGAACGTTAATTTTCTATTTTGTGATGCCTAGATATTGTAAGGTTAAAGTGGTGGATAATTGATTTTTGTTATTATAATTAGCTTTAACCTTTAAATGATAATTATGTATTTTGTACCAAGATGACAATTGATGCTACTTTAACCTTTGAAAGGTAGTTGTGTTGAACAACAAATGCATTATGCAGTTTCATTTAATCCCTCTAGTGTCTGATATTGATTTTTGTTATTATTAGATGATTGGAAGTTTCTTGATTTTTTTGGTAGAACAAAACTTGTTGTGTTAGCTACTGTATTTGGATCTAGGCCTGAAGCTCATCAGTGTGGATTGTGTTTTCGCTGAAAAGCATTACGCAGACTTGTCTGCAAAGCCTTTCTTCAATGGGTTTGTTGAATACATTGTGTCTGCATAAACTCTATCTTCCCAGACCTCATTTTGTATTGTTGTTGTTGTGGTATACTACCAATGATATTGATTGCTTGTTCGGTGATTGCAGAGGCTTTAACATGAACATAAATTCTAAGAGAATGTAAAATGAACTCAAAATTGTTGAACATTGATTGTAGGTGGACTTACCAAATTTTATTTTTGTTCAACTCTATGCTCTTTTTCTCCAAGTTCATGTTTTCTTTTATCTCAATATTCTTTGTGATATGCGGGACAAACATCTCGTTATAAGTTGTCCAAGTTGCCAAAGAAATAGTTCTATTTGATAGCCTCAATTGTTATCTTGTTGTTCCACAAGTTGAACTAGTCCATAATTTATTTAGGAAAATGTTATATTCTATTTTAGGTTCTTCGGTCTGCATGTTATCTTGAAAAAAATGTGGATCCTTTTTTATTTTCGCTCTTATGTATTGATATTATTTGTCACTATCCTAGTAACCATAAGTTTGAGGACATTCATAATTGTGCAGTGACGTTATTCATGAAAGTGATTCTGTTGAGAGCGCGAAGAAGGAAATTGCGCTTTGATTTTCAGAAGGTGTTGCGGAGTGGCAAAGTAACCTTCACTCTTGAATCTATGAGTAAAAAAGGTTTTATGAGTGTTGTTTGGTGCCCTTTATTTGGCTTCAACTTGTGAAGTTTTGAATGTTGTTTGATACCTACTCACGCAGACACTATTTATGTGTATATATGAATTTTTTTTCAAAAATATATGGACTTAGATCCATTGGAAGAGTAATATTAAAGTAGGTTAAGGTGATAGGTTGGGTGTGAGTGGATTCTTTTTAATGAATTAAATTTTTAGTGGGTCCAATTTAATAACGTGGACCTCTAATAAGAGGTCACGTGGCAAATTTATTTTTAAAAGAAAAAATTACAGAAAGTAGCATACTTAAGACTATAATTACAATAAATAGCATCATTTTTGTAAAATTACAGTTTATAGCAAGAGTAGCATTATTTTACTCATTAACTAGGCAAGTACATGTTTTACTCTCACTACTTTACATTTATCTATTTTCACGCCACTATTTCACCTCCCCAAATATAGTCATATCTTTTACCCCTTTTTTTTCATCTTATTTCTTTTATCATTTTATTTTTTTATTTTATTTTATTTTATTTTTTTTATTTTCTATTTATTTTCTCTCTTCTTTTTTCCTTTTTTTTTTTCTTTTTTTTTCTTTTTCATATTTGAAGATAATTATCTCCACGATCTTCAAGATTTCAAAATAAAATATCATTACTGTCTTTCACTCTCTTATATCTCTACTTTTTTTCCTTGTTAGTTTTTTTTTCATCTTATTTTTTATCATTTTATTTTTTTATTTTGATTTCTTTTTCTTTTCCATTTTTTTCTTTCCACTTTATTTTCTCTCTTCTATTTCTCTTTTTTTTTTCCTTTTTCATATCTTTTTTTTACTTTTTCTATTTTCGTTTTCTTCTTCTTTTTTCTATTTTATTTTGTTACTTTTCTTTCTTTTATTTTTACACTTCTATTTCTCTTTCTTCTTTTTTTATCTTTTTCACTTCTCTTTTTTTCGTTTTTTTTAATTTTTTTACTTTTCTATCTCTAACTTTTATTTTGAAAAGACAAATATGTATATCACATACACATATTCAAAAAACATACAAAATACATAGTCATACAGATCTGGATATGTATTTATAGTACAAAACATACATATGTATTTACAAAATACATATATTTATATTAAACAGTAACAAACATAACTATACTATATATCTGCATATCTATTTGCGTAATACAAAGGTGACTCATATAAAATAAGAATATGCATATGGATCAGGTATGTATTCTGTAAATACATATGCAGAGCTATACGTATAAAATACGGTGTTGGATTTGTCTTTGAACTGTACATACTATGTCATTTTAGAGGATAACATATGTACTTATTTGTTTTCTTTTACTGTTTAAGATATGTATCATGTATTTTTTTATTACCTATATGTATATGTATAAATTATCATTTTTGTTATAGAGATTTTGTGTCCTATATGTTTATATATACATGTGAGTCAGATATGTATTTCTGTAAATACATATGCAGATATATATGTATGTTTTTTATCGTAAATACTTATGCAAATCTGTATGTCTATTTATTTTGTATATTTTTTTAATATGTATATATGATATAGATATTTGTCTTTTAAAAATAAAATATAGAGATAGAAGAGTAAAAAAAAAAAAATTGAAAAAAAAAAGTGAAAAAGGAAAAAAAAAGAAAGAGAAATAGAAACTAGAAATAAAGTGTAAAAAACAAAAGTGAAAAAAAATTAAAAAAAGAAGAAGAAAACGAAAAAAAATATGAGAAAGGGAAAAAAAAAGAAAATGAAAAAAGAAAAAAATAAATAAATAAACGAAAAAGGGAAAAAAAAAAAAAAAGAGAAGTAGAAGAGAGAAAATAAAGTGGAAAGAAAAAGAAACTAAAAAGAAAAAAAAATGAAAAACTAACAAGAAAAAATAGTTAGAAATATAAGAGAATGATATTTTGAAATTTTGAAGATCATGGAAATAATAATCTTCATATTTGAGTTTGATTTGGAAAAGGAATCTACTAATTTAAATAAGAATTATTGATGGGAATTTAATTAGATGAGATAATTATTCCTTATTTTACTCAACTAATTTGAGTAAAATAAGGGCAGTAAATCTTGTTGTATATGTATTTGTATAGCAACAGTTTACTTAAATACAAAATACAATTTGTTATTTTTTGTAATTATGAAACTGTTGCTATAAAAGTTACAATTAAGACTCTATAATTGTTATTTATGAAATTTTTCCTTTTTAAAAACCATAGTTAAAAAATAATGGCATGATTGAACCGGATTTATAATGGCTATTTATGAAATTTTTCCTTTTAAAATGAGTCATTTCTGATAGTTCAGTGAAATATATAAGTCTTTTCCCAATTTGGAATATAAGAACAAATCAAGCAGATAGTTTATATTGTGTCTAGTTTTATAATTATTTATACTTAGAGACGAGCAAATACATATATTCATACTAAATTTTAAGAAGTCAAATCTCTTTGAATTTTTTTTTAATTCTTCTTCTTCAAGCCGCCGCAGAACCATTTATTATTTTGGTTATCCATTTTTCAAATTTATATAACATGTAAAATAGTGCAAAATATAGACGTTGTATATACACTCCTGTACATTATTACACCACATATTCACCCCCATATACTTCTCCTTCCATTTCAATTTATTTATCAGATTTTAATTTGACAAAAAGTTGAAGTAAAAGACTTGAATCTTGTGATTTTAAACTAAAAAAATGTATAGTATACTAAAATATTCTTTAATTTTGTAGCGTTAAACATGTCATGTCGAAAGTTAAAATTAAAGAGTTGTCAAAAAAATATTTTTTTTAAAAAAATGGACAAAAAGGAATAGCAAAGCAAACAGTAAAAACAGAGGAAGTGTATTGTTTAACCACAAAACCGTACAGTTGAATTTATCCATGTGATTCAAGGACAAGGTGGTCAGATTGATCTTGTGAATGAGATGATAAAATAAATCACAATAATAACAAGATGAAATGAATATAAAAGCAAGAAAATAACCAAGCCATAAATTAGATCTTCAGAAGGGCCTTGACGGCCTAACTACAGCATAGCCAGAATAGCTTGAGTTGTGAAGACAAGAGCCTTTGCTTGAAGAGAAGTCATGAATTACCCAAATATAAAGTAATGTTTGGGTATATTAATGATGTCGTGAAATACTTCACCAGGTTAAAGTAGCGAATCCAATCTTTAACCATCATTTGAAGACAAAATCTGGTGCGGTTACATACAAAATATGTATGCTTGTCCTACAACATTGGATTATCCAACTCTTTTTTCGATTTAAGGCCTTTTACATCTATAAGGAAATAACTAAAAGCAATCTGTCTAAATTAGGCTGATTTCAACTTGGCAGATGAAGATGCTAGATATGCAAGGGTTCTGTGCCCAACGAACATCAAGAAGATCCCTAAAAATCCAAGTGTTTTAAGTGTTGTGAATAGATTCAGCTGCACGCAAAGAAGCAAATACGTATGTAAAATTAGCAAATATAAACATGCTCAACAAATATATCAGACAAGTTGAATTAGGCTTGACTTAAAGCATTGGCGAACACAATAGAGTACGTTTCAGTCGACAGATGTCAAAGTTCATTTTTGACAACTGGAAACAGGACATTTTATAACCTTGTTGATGTATGGTCATTAAAATTTGTGCTTCGAACTCTCCAATATTGAAACATCAGCATTTATTAGTTAAACCAACAATACGTTTAGTTCAAGGAATGGGAGGAAAAAGGACATGGAAGTTGAACTAATTTCCTTCTCCATCTCCTCATGTTGCTACCCAAATTAGAAAGGAAGTAAAAGAAAATGTTGCAAAACAGAAGTCGATCAATTTCACAGAGGACATCCAGAGATTAAAGAAAGAATGGACAGACCTTCAACCAGAATAGAAGATAAAGTGTTAAGACAGCTGCTATGCCAAGGTGGAAAAGAATGGAAAATGTAGCAGGTGCTGATGCTTTTGGGAAGTTCTTCAGGTTCACTTGCAGCCTCAAAAGCTGTTGAGACATAAAAACATAAAATAATAATCACAACAGAAGTATAATACAGAAACAAGACAATAAAGGTCCGCATCAAACTCAAGGCAAAGAAAATAATTGGAGAAGAACCAAACATATAGCTATCATATCTTTTGATAAAGGAAAAACTAACTGTTCACAACCAACTAATTAAACTAAAAGAAGAATTCAAGAGCGTACCCCCACCAAAAATCCAACGAATGGCAAGAGAACAAGGGCCAAAAAGGTGAGAGAAAGCTCCTTAGGAGGTCTTTTCTCTGGAGCTCTGAATATGTGAGATATTTCTGCCTTGGGCCCAAATCTTGAGGCAGGGTCAATAGGTTGTGGAGGAGAGCGAGCTGCCTTTTCTGGAAGCTCCGGCAGATCTAATTCAATTGAACCAAGATGTAGGAAGAACGAGTTCTCCTGGAGGAAAAAATGATCTGCTTAAGATACAACTCAAAATGCTTCCAGATCAAAACTAAAAGAAGCCCAGGTGTCTTAAGAAGAAATTTCTTTACTGCTGAAAAATTGACCAAAATGTGACACAAATGTAGAACATTTATGGAGCTAAAAAATCAGTCAGTACTTACCATGACAGCATCCCCAACTGTAAGTTGGATGTCATATCTACCTGATAGATAGAAAAACTTCTCAACTAGTCCGAGAAAATCCTACAAAATAGAAATGTATTTACAGTACAGCAGGGTTAGCTCTTCTAGTCATAGTTGGTATTGGAGCAATTTTAGTGATGCCTTTTATTGCGTTGGAACATGAAGCTAGGAAATTGTTGATGTTTCTCTGCATAAGAACTTATCAGCATATCACCAACCCCATCAAGGAGCGTCAATCTAGTAATAATTGGATTAATCTAAGAAGAAAAAAAAAAGAGGCTTGTGCTAAATTTACAAACATGTCCATAGTCCACTCTATGTTAACAGGAAGTAGAGATGTCAACAAAAACGATTAAGAAAACTTAACTAGTATTATTTCAAACTTTTTTCCAGAATTTCCCACCACAAAGATGTGTTCCACTTTGCTCTCATGTGTCAACTTGAGGAAAGCCTGCAAAAGAGAACAGTTAGCCACCAATGGTTCACTAGAGAAAACAATACACTAGAAGGACAAGGTGTGCTTCCAACCTGGTGTGGCTTAAAAGCATGCCCAAGAGGAGAAGTTAACTGGAATGATAATTGAAGCTTTTGAAGATGGTTTGCTGAGAGTGAGTGGGTTTTCTCCCCGGACAAATCAACCCTGTATGGAAACACTCATGGATAAGGATAACTATCGATGTGGTGAAGGCACATAATAGTTAACCCGATGCATAATTTGCATAATTTTCAATTTGCATCAATAGGCATAGAATTTGTCCAAATGATAATACAAAAAACAGCATGAAAAGTAAGTTAACAAGACAGTACTCAAATGAAAAACAATTAGATGAAGTGAAAAAAATAGCACCTTCTAGTCTTCAAAAAAGAAAAAAATAGCACCTTCCATAGAATCGAAGAAATCGTGATGTGATGGAAGTTATATCAAGGTAAACTGTATGAACTAATTGAAGGTCTGAATCAGCTTTTGAGTTTTCATTGAGTGCGTGTTGGAATTCTAAATTGGTAAATAGGAACGCAATGTAAACAGCGTGAAAACTGGTCGTCTATATACAGAGAAGGAAAACCCAAAACATCTCTACCAAAAAAGAACTTCAACCAAACAAATTACCCTTAAGGGGCAGTACTACTCAACACCTACGCTTGTGGGCTGTGGCAAGTGACCTGTTGGTTTAATTGAGAAGCAAGCAAGCTAAGACCAAATACCACCATCTTTAAGAAAAAGAATAACATTATATAAATTGATATTAGAGCTTATATAAGCTCTTATTCAAGTGTGGCTAGTTCTTCAAATAACAGCAACGCAGTACAGCACATAGAAAGAATCTGGAGCTAGCTTAATATTTTTCTTCTTCGATGAATAGCTTAAATGTCAAAACAGTAAAGGAATAATTTATTGGTGTTCTATGTTTCATAATTGAGGCATGGTAATTGTGTTTATCATAACAGAGAACAAGTCAACAGTAATCATCATTACAAAGGATTAGTAAATGAAGACAAAAGACCAAATAAATAGTCAAAGATTAAAACAGAAAATCAGTCTTAAAAGTATATATGTGCCAAAAATAGAGTAGAAGAAGGGCAGAAAAGCTCATTACCTGTTTTCAGTTTCCACATTACCAAGATCACTATCAAGAACAGCAACATCTGCATGGTCAACTTCGATAAATCCCGTCACATATATGGATATTTTAGTTCGTTCTCCAGTGGCATAGATCTTTTTATCATCTGGATTGTGAAGGACAATCTAGAAGATCATCCAAGACAGAAAGATAGGAGCTCAAATAAGTACCAACTTAAAGGCATGAGAGATTCCAAGGAAGGGAGAATGGGAGGATGAACATTTTCATAAGAAAAAGAGAGAGAGAGACCATACCTCTAAAGAAAAAATGTATCTGCCGACGTCAATGTACTCTGGCAATGCATCCAAGAAATGCACAGCATTTTCAGGGTCAAATTTGAGATCCTGCAGACACAATTTGACGAAAATCAAAGTTCAATAAGAACAAAGTTATTTATACTATTTTAATCAAATTATTTAATTGCTACAGGATATCCATCCGCTGGATTAGATCACAGACAAAAACCCTATGCACCTGATCAATAATTGAAGCATCCTTTGAACCAGAGCTGAAGATCTGCTTGAGTTTCACAGACAGAGAAGGTGCAGCAGAGCCCAAAACAGTGTTTACATTCACCTAATTTTAAAAATGATACACGTCAACAACTGAAATCTAGTGGTGAGCACTTGAAAGAATCAAGACAACCAAATTCTATGTGCAAGCAATTATGCTGATCGCTTGAGTCTGGATTTCGGTTGAGCTAAGACGGAGTACTTGGAGTGTAAGTTTAGTGATGTGTCGCAGGAGGCTGGAGTGGTTGTGAAACTGGACTCTCAGGCCATTCAGAAGAGGGAGAGTTTCAAGTATCTGGGGTCTATGATTCAAGGCAATGGCGAGATTGATGAGGATGTCACGCATCGTATTGGGGGAGGGTGGTTGAAATGGAGGCTCGCTTCGGGAGTCTTATGTAATAAGAAGATGCCTCCGAAGCTTAAAGGTAAGTTCTACAGAGTGGCAGTCCGGCCGGCTATGTTGTATGGAGCGGAGTGTTGGCCAGTTAAGAAATCTCACATCCAAAAGTTAAAGGTGGCGGAGATGAGAATGTTGCGATGGATGTGTGGACATAACAGGAAAGATAAGGTGAGGAATGAGATTATTCGGGAGAAGGTGGGAGTTGCTTCGGTGGAGGACAAGATGTGAGAAGTGAGGTTACGTTGGTTCAGGAACGTGATGAGGAGGGGCTCGGATGCTCCAGTGCGGAAGTGTGAGACACTAGCGATGGATGGTTTTAGGCGGGATAGAGGTAGACCGAAGAAATATTGGAGGGAGGTGATTAGGCATGATATGGAGCAGTTACAACTTACGGAGGACATGAACCTTGATAGGAAAGTGTGGAGGACGCGGATTAGGGTAGAGGGTTAGGGGGTGAGAGTGCGTAGTTTTTTGTTCGTGGTGTTGTGTGATGTCTATGATTTCAGTAAGATAGTTCTTAGTATTATCTTGTGGTTGTAGTATTATCTTGTGGCTAGCGGTGTTAGTTTATTTTGCATACCGTACTACTTTATATGCACTTATCTTTTGTGTTTGTTATACTGTTATCTGTTCTAAGCCGGGGGTCTATCGGAAACAGCCTCTCTACTTCACTTGAGGTAGTGGTATAGTCTGCGTACACTCTACCCCCCAGACCCCACTATGTGGGAATACACTGGGTATGTGTTGTTGCTGTTGCACTTGCAAATGTAAATTTAGGCCAGCTTAACATCATTGTGAGAAACCCCTTTCCAGCCACCATTTTATTTTACACTAAACCAGTTTTTCAATCCATTATTCTCGTTTTATTGTACAGTATCACTAAAGAAACAAAAATAAACAAGAAAACGACATGAAGAAGACTTACATTCCAAAATGAGTGGTTAGAATAAACATGTATTAAGGAAAGTAAGCAATATCATGTAATCAAAACATAAGGAGAAAGAGATCAACATGCCGCACCTTAAGCTGGTCTCTCCTAGTCAATGAAATTACGGCGGTGGGGAGCGATAAAATCAATGGAATGGAGACCCTGTATTAAAAATAAGTTCTTGACACATATTAAGTAATGAATGCTGCTGACTGGTAAGGTGCTTCATCTGAAATTTACTACAGAGAAACAAATCCCTGAGATATTGGATTTGGGAAAACAGAGTAGATCATAGTAAGACCAACCTATTGTTTTCTAAGGAATCCAATGCATCAAGTTGATAAAACAAGTCTTCTGCATTTCCAGGAATTCCAACACCAAGGAAAAACCTTGCTAAACCTAAAATTTTGTCACCTGGAAGCTGCATATAATAGAGGAAAATAATTATAAAGATTGCGTATCATAGTTGGAGAAAACAAAAGAGTCAACTATTACACTACCATACATTTAAATCTTCATTAGATGTCGTGGCAAATGCTGTGATACCACGCACCACTGCTGATGAAGCTGACAGGGGACTCTGAAGTCCATGAGCATCAACAAGCTTTTCATCAAGGTAATATGTGCCATCATCTGTAACATGAAAACAAATGTTTTTAGAATGATGTTGAGTTTCTCAGCATCACTAGACAAACTGCAGCATCAGCTGTAAATATGCTAAAACTGTATCAAACTGATTTATGAATTACTTCAATATTAACTTCTATCGAAAACTATAAAAGACAACCCTTGTAATTATAGACCGCTGCAGCTTTTATGTTGCAGCAAATAGAAATCTACAAAAGACATAAGTAACATCTAGTGAATGTGTCAAAAGACTAAGCACATCAGAACTTCTCAATCAACTAGCATCAGATATATCTAACATCAGTAATTATTTTCACTTCCGGCAGTTAGACCATTCCCAACAAACATACTTGGCTTCTGGCCCCCTTTCCTTATCTCTTTCTCAACCGGCTCATCAATCACAAAAATTTTCAAGTAAAACACATGAAAATTCATTTAAGAATCATGTATTTCTCCAGATTAAGATGATATCAATGAGTTCCAGTCTTCTTACATCAATTGATTGAATGAAATGTATATTCAGGCTTGCATGGAATAGTACATAAATTTCCCTCATGAATAAGCAAAGGTACATTCACCTCTACATAAATCTCCCTCATAAATATGCAAGGAACATTCACCAAAGAAATAGGTGAGGGACCCCTAAATCGAAGATCATTTCCTAAGCATAAACACTTTCAGAGTAATTGAAACAAGGAAACATAAGGACACCAAACATTTTACTTTGTTATAGCTTGCAGCGTTCACTAATAAACACTTTCACCTGAACTTTCAACATCAAGAAAAAACGCAATCAAAAATCTATCCCGACCAAAATGAATAATACACAAAAGCAAGAACATTAGTTTCTTTCTTGATTAATGAAACGGACAAGAGTGATAATACCTTCTTAACATACATCAATAGCCTACTCCGACAACAAATCACAAAAT
The DNA here is from genome assembly GCA_030864215.1 of Capsicum pubescens. NCBI lineage: Eukaryota > Viridiplantae > Streptophyta > Magnoliopsida > Solanales > Solanaceae > Capsicum > Capsicum pubescens. The sequence goes on from CM061544.1 coordinate 114,143,775, forward strand.
TCACAATATTTTTATGACTTTTTTTTTTTTTGGAACTGGTAACTTCTATGTTGCTCGGACTCTTCGAAAATGTCATCGGGTGCATGTCAGATCCTTCAAAAGTAGTGCATTTCTGTAGGATCCGACATGGGTGCGGCCACATTTTTGGAGAGTCCGAGCAACTTCGGGTAACTTTGTATATTCCCTACTTTGCGGGAATACATTGGGTATCTTGTTGTTTTTGTTGTTGTGGTAACTTTGTATATTTCATAAATCAGTACTTGAGGAGTACAGAAATCCTATTTACAAGGGAGCTTCCCAAATAAGGCTATGATCCTATGTCTATAGTGAGTCTAAACATCAATAATAGATGCAGGATCATTAGAGTAGATCTGAAATCTGATTAGACCAAAAACACAAAGTCAAGATACAGGATCACATGTTTATTGACTTTATGCTTTCTTTTCTTGGCCGGCACCTAAAATTAGGATGGAACGAAACACACGTTATCAGAGAGGAAACATAAGGAGGCTCCTAACATGTTTCACTTTGTTTTAACTTGCAGCATCCACTAATGATCACTTTTCACTTGAACTTTCAGTATCAAGAAAAACAGCAACAGATCATATTCAATTCTTCATTTCACTTTTTGATAGGTCAATACTTTGTTTCTACCTCACTAATATCAACAACTACATAAAGAAGCAAGAACTACAAATTTCATCTAAATTAAATCTATGGAGAAGAGAAATACTAACTTTTTAACATGCATCAGTATCACCTACTCCAACAATAAATCAGAAACATTAGCAATAATTTTACAGACTATATGATTTCTTTTTCTAGGCTAGAAACTATTGCAAGAAAATTAGAACACTGATTTCTTTTCCGGTATCTAAAAATCGAGCTTTGACAAAAAGGGGTTTTATCTTGTACATCCAAATGAATGGCAGAGACCTAAAACAATTAAAACCAGCTAATGTCATTTACTCTATCTAGCACAAGCACATCCGTGTATATCCCTGTAAGTTCAGATCTTAGAACAAGGAAATCTAAAGCAAAACTTGCTAGAAGCTACTAAAAACCTCACCCAGGAAACCAAAGAAAAAACCCAGAGTGAACATGAGAATATAAGGAGAACATAAGAAAGAAAAAAGTAGATAGATACCATATTTCTCAACACCATCTAGAAGCTTTGATATGTCATTTTTCACCAGGCTTATCTGCAAAAATAAAGAAATAGAGGTAAAAACTGGTTATCTCACAAAATCATATGCACGCACATGCAAAAAACTAAAGAAAAATCATAGCATTGATGACATATGAGGTACTTCTAAATGAAGCAAAACACAACTTTCGTACCTATGCCATCATACTGGTCCCATCAAACTCAATACTACCTAGACATATTTAAGACACATGTAGCTTTAAATAAAGGGTGTGTTTGGTATGAAGGAAAACATTTTCTCATGTTTGGTTGGCTTATAGATTTTGGAAAATATTTTCCAAATCAACTTATTTTCCTCAAATCAAAGGAAAATGCCTTCAAAAAGTAAGGAAAACATTTTTCAAAACTCTCTTTCAACCTCACTCTTAAGTTGAAATATTCACACAACTCTCAAAATCACCCATCCCTACTCCGACCCTCAATCCCCCACCCCGCCCCCTTCCACCCCTATTAAAAAAATATTTTAAATTTTTTTCTTACCTCACCCCTACCCAAAACTCTACTCTCTTCCACTTTCCAAATTTTTTTATTTTTTTTTTTAAATTCAAACTTTTCTTACCTCCCCTACCCGACCACCCTACCCCCCCCCCCCCACACAAAAAAAAAAAATTCAATTTATTTTTTGAAAAATTTCAATTTTTTCCTTACCCCACCCTCATTCCCTTACCCCGACCCCCATTCAAAAAAAATATTTCAATTTTTTTTTCTTACCCCACTATTACTCCCCTACCCCCATCCCGTACTAGCCCCCCCCCCCCCCCCCCAAAAACAAAAAAATTATTTTTTAAAAAATCAAAACTATTTTCTTAACCGCCCTTACTACTTATTTTGACAACCCCACCCCACCAACCAACCCCCTCTTCAAAAAAAAAAATGTTTTTAATTTGTTTCTTTAAAAAAAAAGAGAAAATAGCCAAAAGACCCCCCAATATTTACCTCAAATCCCAACTACACACCTATACTTCACGGGGTTCCTATCACCCTCCTAAACTGTTTAAAAATGATATTATTACCTCCCTAAATGCTCACGTGGCAAAGTGAGTGAATCTCACTCTCCTTGAGAGAGTGATCACCGAAAATAAAAATAAAAATTTTATTTTTACATTTCTTTTTTTTTATATATATATGTATTTTTTATTTTATTTTTCTTTATTTGTTTTATTCCTTTATTCCTCTCCTCTCCATTTTCATGTTCCTTCACCATCTTCATCTTTCTCATCTCCATCTTCATTTTTTATCTCTATTTTCATTTATACTGCAAACCCAACACTTTTCTCACCATTATTTTTTCAATTATCATTTTTAGACCCATTAATTTCTACTTTTTGTGAAGAAGGATAAATAATTCCAAGTGTTTCCGCTGGAATGGCTTCACAGCAGTCGGTGGAGCTTGTCCGGCCACCGGACCAGTTCCAAAATGAATATACCAGTGATACGCACCAACCCTATAAACAATTACACACATATTCATTTCACAATTCTCAGAAATTTGAAAAGATTAAAGCGATCCTTGCGGTAATTTCTGATGAAAAGTGGAAATTATTTCAAAAAATTATGTCTCATGAGGATTTCGGATCAAGTGAAACGATTTCAAGCCATGAAATCAATATTATATCTCAAAATCAATATTCATATTTAAGTTTTTTTGCACTGTTTCAGCGTCAAGATTGATTTTTGAGTTGTGCGGTTTCTTGATTTTGTTTGTTTAGCATCAAGATTGGATTTTGAGTTGTGAGGTTTGTAGAAATTGTCTGTTTTAGCATCAAGAATGGATTTTGAGTTGTGGCGTCTTTTGGGTTTGTCGGCAATGATGAGACAAATGTTGGAGAAGTATTGAAGGGGATGGTTGAGGGTGATTTTGTGAGGGATAGTGAGTTGTTTGGGTGGGATTTTCTTTAGGGTTAATTGAAGGTAGATGAAATCATCATCTTCTTCTGATTCTTCATGTGAGAGTGAATTGAAGTTTTGGGTTTCATGGATTGAAGTTTTTTTCATTTGAGAAGACCATTTAAATGGGTTTTGAAAAAAATAAGGAAAAAGTAGGATAAAAATAATTTTTTATATAAAAAAAAATAACAATATTACGTGGCATTAGCTGATAGGTGCATGCAGCTCACTCGATTATACAGATCTGGGGTATGAGTTTTTAGACAGGCATATATTCCATTTTTAAATAGTTCAGGGGGTCATAGGACCCCCGCAAAGTATAAGTGTGTAGTTAGGATTTGGGGTAAAGGTTGGGGGGGCTTTTGGCCATTTTCTCTAAAAAGAAATTCAAAACTTTTTTCCTATCCCACCCTTTTTATCATATTCGTTCTCATTGTTTTTGTTAAATATATACAAATACTTTTAAAAAACATTTACTTATCCAATTTGCATAACGAACACACGAATATAAGTAACAAACAACTTATTTTTCTAGAAAATATTTTTCCTCCATATCGAACACACCCTAAAAAAAATATTTTTTTGAGATCACAAATTATTTTTTTAAAATGGATTTTTACACTTTTGCTAAATACTAAAATGTTTTTTTTGAAAAATATTCTTTCATTCATCAACCAAACACTATAAAATATTTTTCGTTCACCAACCAAACATAAGAAAACAAGTAAGAAATCAACTTATTTTCCAAGAAAACATTTTCCATGGAAAACATTTTCCTTCATACCAAACACACCCAAAATGAGCGACAATCTTTTGTCTCTGCTTTATCTCCTTTATGTGGACCCGCTCAAACATGTATTATTCTTACATTCATCCTTTTGCAAAATCATCGGGGAAAAAACATACGGCTTCAGATATAGTATCACATGAGAGGTGTCATAATATTTTATTGATCCCTTTAAAAAATCACCCAACATCTCATCAGTCACCCCATATTCCCAACCTTGTAATGTGTGAAGATAAAAGCACATTCAAAAGACGCACATTAAGTGGCAAAAAAGTGGAAAGAAAAATGAAATATTAGCAATAACACATTCAGTAACCTTTCCAGCGATATCAGTCAGCAATCTGCGTTCAATACCATCAAATGAATTGAAACACAAAGAGTAGTGTACTTAAACAACTACTATGTTGTAAAAGAAACAGTTAAACTTGAACTGCTACGTGAATCTCAACAGCAAGAACTCCACCAGGATCCCATAATCCAAAGAAGAATGCTCAATCAAAAGAGGTATGCATGTGCCTCCAGGGCCTTGATGTATTTATAAAAACATAGCTTGTGATGTGTGGTTTAGGCGCACATTAGATGTCGGTGTCTGGTATTAAGAGGGTGCAGGGTAGAGAGATGGGCACATTATCCACCAAATTTCAAACCTTGCACTATTCTCTTTGGAATTTCTCGGTTATCCAGAAAAAAGGAGGTATGCACATGAATGTGGTAAGTTTCCATGAAATGTAAGTTTCAAAGGTGAAAAGCATCTCAACCCATTAAGTCCCAACCCATTTATAAATTGGGTTCAAATGAGCCCAATTCAATCTCTACTTCAACCCATTTAATAGAAAAAAGGAAAAGGAACAAATATACCCCCGAACTTTGATAAATGGTACCATATACCCGCCGTCATACTTTGGGTACACATATCATATACCCCTACCGTTAATGAAATGGTACGTATATGCCCCTCACACTAACGGTCGGGACATATGTGTACCCAAAGTATGGCGGAGGGTATATACATACCATTTATCATAATTCGAGGGTATATTTGTCTGTATTTCATTTTTAAATTTTTTATCTAAAATTATTAACCAAACCCACTATCCGACCCAATAAATCCATCGATTCCCATTTCAAACCAACTCGATCCGACCTCTATTTTTTGTTCCAAATCCATACTCCCTTTGTTTTTTCTGTTAAACGTGAACCCCAATCAAATTGAAGTGATTGGTCATCGCTACTAGTTGGAGGGAGTGAAGATTGGGCCGGAGGAGGCCGGAGCTAGGGGCGGCGATGGTTCACCAGTGAGGTATTTCTAGTTCGACGGAGATGGTGGCTATGTGGTGTTGACCGGTGGTGGGTAGTGTTTCTCTAACGAAATTTCATTGGAAATTGAAATATGAGGAGTTCAATTTATTTGGTATTGTTTTGGGAAATTATGGGTTAATGATTTTTTAAAAAATTGGTAGTAGTGGGTGTTATTGTATCGCGTGTGTGTGTATATCGTTATAGCGGTGAGAAAAAACATGTCTATTAGATAGGCGTCTCTTGGGTTTTTTATTGGGACCAGATTGGGTAGTGATTTTAATGGTCGGAAAGTGGGCTTGGACTAATTATTTGGGATAAAAAAATTAAAACGAAAAAGGAACAAATACACCCCAAAGTATGATAAATGGTACATATATACCCTCCGTCATACTTTGCGTACACATATGCCCCTACCGTTAGTGTGAGGGGCATATATATATCATTTTATTAACAGTGGGGAATATATGTACCTAAAGTATGACGAAGGGTATATTCGTACCATTTATCATAGTTCGAGGGCATATTTGTCCCTTTTTCGATAAAAAAATGATTTTCTTAATGAAAGTAGGAAAAACAAGTGACAATAGTCCTCCCACTCTCAAAATCACCGACCTCACCTCACCCAACCCCACTACACCCCAAGCTTACCCTACCCCCACCCTGCATTCATTAAATAAATTATTTTTATTTCATAAAAAGTTTTTTATAAAAAATTTTCTTGCCCCCACCCAACCTCATCCCCACCCCTTCCCTACCCCAAAAAATTATTTTTTTATTTTTTATTTTTGAAAAGAATTGAAAACCTTTTCTTTCCCCATAGTCAAAACCCTACCCCCTCTCTTTCCCCGCATCCCTACCCCTCCCAAAAAAAAAAAATTTTTAAAAATAAATAAAGAAAATTCTTATTTATTTAAAAAAAAATCTTACCCCAACCCCATCTCCCTCTATCCCTTGCAACCCCGCACCTCCTCCCCTATATGTATTTTTTAAAAAACAATTAAAAATAAATAAATTTCTTTTTTATTTTAAAAAAAAATCTTACCCCAACCCCCATCTCCCCCTATCCCGTGCAACCCCGCAACCCCTCCCTATATGACATACCTCCTCCCCAAAAAAAATATTTTAAAAAAGAAAAAACTTTATTTTAGAAAAAAAAACTCTTACATCAACAACCACACCCTCCCCCTCCCCCCTGCTTCGCTCCAAAATTTTCTTTTTTAAAAAGGAAAAATTCTTACCCCAATTCGCATCAACCCTGCCCCTCCCCCAACCCCACGGCATACCCCTTCTCCAAAAAATTATTTTTTAAAAAAAAATTCTTACCTCAACCTCCATCCTAAACCCAACCCTTCCTACCCCACTCCACCCCCGACCCCTCCCAAAAAAATGAATTTTTATTTTGAAGAAAATATTCTTACCCCACTCCCTACCCACCCACCCACCCACCCAACTCCATTCAAATTTGTTTACTTGAGTTGACTTTACAAGGGATAAGTACCAATATGCTAATATTTTTAGACTAAGCGGGTCAAGACCCAATCAAATTTTTAGCCCATTTCAACCCAAAGTAAATTTGGGTGGGTCATGAACCAAGCCAATATCCAATTCAACCCATTTAATATCTTCAATCTCAACCCAACCCGCCCATTTAACACCCCTATATGTGATCATACACACACAAACAACAAAAATACATACATAAATACATACGCATTACACATAAATATATAATCTAAATGAAATAAAGAATGACTACTAAAAACACTCATTTTATAAAAAAAAAGAACTGAAAAACTAGTAGAGGCTTCATAGAAAGTCAGTAGAGTTAAGGTATTTGATTCCAATTTTATTTGTAAAAGCAGAGTTGTAATTATTTTAATTTAGTTTGGTATTTGATCAGATTCGGAAAAGAGTTATCTTCCGCTTATTTCATTCAAATTTATGTATTTTATTCAGTTGCTTATGAGTTATGCTTCATAGAAAGTCAGTAGAGTTAAGGTATTTGATTCCAATTTTATTTGTAAAAGCAGAGTTGTAATTATTTTAATTTAGTTTGGTATTGATCAGATTCAGAAAAGAGTTATCTTTCGCTTATTTCATTCAATTTATGTATTTTATTCAGTTGCTTATGAGTTATGCCAGTTTATAAAAAAAAAAGAACTGAAAAAACTACAATTAAGTGAAATATTCTTTTTGACAGACAAGAAATTATCAAGGACTAGTTGGCGCACGGTTCAAAACTCGATGGATAATTAGCTCACCCCTCCACGTCTCCACTTAAATCCCATGCTCTTACCACTAGACCAAGGCCATCAGGTTCAAAACAATCTAAATATGTAGTTCAAATTATAATTTATAAGTTCTTATAAGTTAATAATTTCAAATCCATAGTGCTGAAACGCACATCTTATCACCTTGACGTCTACACGGAGCTGCCTTAAGCAATGCAAAGCACCCAGCCTATGCTACACGTAGTTTCAGGGCTTATGTGAGTCTTTAATAACAGTGATAAGGAGGATACTAGTGCTTACTGAAGTGAAGGCTTTACATACAATACCAGTGACCGAAGTACAACTTGATGTTCTCAGGGATTGATCAATAGAAAGGATAAGTTTCACTCACCAGAGAATGATCAATCTCAGAAGATGCTAATGAAATGACACCAGCCAGGCTCTCAAGTGCAATTCCTGTAAAAGAATATTAAAACCCAGGATAAAGTAATAACAAAAAATATTATTAGCATTCAAGCAAGAACAGGGTGCACCTTAGGGACTCGTGTTTACAGATAGCCAATTGTTTTTTAACATAATGCAAAACTATTATCTTCTAGAGAAAATAATCACCTGCAGCAAATGTACTAGACTCCGGATTATTGGAGCTGTAGCGCCATCTACCATCACTTTGGCTAAGGGCCTGCCAAGAGATCTCAAGTGTCTCTTATGCATTCCTATACCAAATATTACAGCAACCAATATTGAGGAATAACATGTAAATGATAACAGAAAGTGCAGTTAGAAACCTTGATGGCACGGAAAACTGAATCAGCACCTCCAAGTTGTACATCTACTTCAGACGCTTGACCCTGTAGAGGGAACAATGAAATCAATCTTGGAAAAATACAATTCCCTTATGAAGCACACAGAAACACAAGAAAATATGAAATTCACAGATATTGCCAACTCTATAATACTGAGAAGCTTCAACTTTTCTTTAGATGAATCTGCTTTGTTTTACATTCTTTCAAGGGGTTGATAGGAGAAGAAAGGAGTATCAGTTAAGTCAGGCACAACATAAAAGAAACTATGAGACATTTCTCAATATTCAATTACCTTGATAAGAGCTAAACTACCAACTGAATAGTAGTAGTCGAGAAGTGAGCTGGCAGTGTTCACGGAATCCTTAAGTCTTGAAGCTATGCCCTTCACACATACACAGCGGTAGCAGGAAAAAGGAAGATATAAGTAAAGATAATGCACTAAAAGGAATTATGATAAATCAGATTAGAAGTAAGCTTAAACATACAGCAAAAGTTTCCTCATTAAGCTCGCACTTCAATATCCCATTTACTCTCAATGCTTGGAACAAATCCTTCAACGCGAAAAATGGAGACCGAACAGTATCCACCACTGATTTACATGCCTTCGCCTTGATGTCAGGCTGGTGTCCAATCCCAAGAACCTTAAATGACCTTAAGGCCTCGAATGTTTCTTTAAGGCTGGAGAGAGGTAAAACAATCAATCACTAGATAGATGCATTTGAAATTTCGAGATACACCACAAATATCAGCAATGACTCTAAGTCTGTTAACACACAAACAGGGCAACTATATGCTTTTGCACTTGGTGACTATCAATAAAATTTTAGCATAGACGGCACAATGAACATCAATTGTATTCATCCCAGGCAGGCTGCCATCCACAGATTCTTTTCAGAATCAGATAATAAGGTGCCAGTATTGTTTCCTGTTTACCCCTTTTTTCTTGCAGTGGGGCTGCAATAAGAGTTCTTTTGAGCTGCAAGAAGAGTTTTAGTAAAACCTTTTAGCAAAATTTCTAAATTGCCAGTAACCAAACTGTGAAGAAAATGAACCTTGGTCCTAATTGAACTCCAAATGGTAACTCCTAAGGAGATAATTCCTCAAGATCAAATAGGAGACAACGCATTCCCTCAACTAATCTAGGACACTTAACAGCCTCTGCACAATGAGCGTTGGACGTTTGGAGTGTGGACAATTTAACATGGGGGCCAAACTAATACTACGGTTGGATCTAACTCTAATATCCTATTAAGAAAGTGAACCTTTCGCCTAAGTCACCCCAAGCTAGCTTATGAGGTGAAGATTTCCCAAGATCATATAAGGAAGCAAACAGCACACCAGCAACCAATGTAGGGCACTTAACACTAACTATTCTTCCTATATTGAGCTTTTTTGGTAACCCCAAAATACGTTATACTAGCTTCGAAACTAGGTAGATAATGCGCTCACCCCTTTAACCTTCTCCACTAGAATACTGGACTTCGTTCACAAGTCAGGATTCGTACTTGCGAAGCTATTCCTCCTCATTTAATTAATATTTAGCTCAAACTTTTGTCTAGGAAGCCAAAACATATTGCTATTCACTATGAAACCTGTAATCAAACAATGCGCATTAGATACATAGACCATGTAGCTTACAGCTCATTGACAAGAGCTACTATTCTACCTAGATAGTTCCTTTCATGTGATAGTAAAATGGAATATTTCATTATCATAATGATAGTAAAATGGAGTCTAATAAGAAGAAACCACCCAGGTTGAGTGTAACCTGAATAAAACTGCATGTTTAAACCCAAGATTTGACCAAAATACGATTAATGCCTATCAACAGTTATCTTCCATATCATAGTTGATTATTTATTCCAATCCCATCTTCATGATACCAATTCTGTTGTTTTTTCCTCTTCTTTGTCTTAAATTTTTCATAAATTTGCAGTCTAATGTTATATGGTAGTGAATGTTGGGCTGCAAAAGTCCAACATATCTACAAGATGCGAAAGCTAAGATGAGCGTACGGTTATACCAGATTAGATAAAATTAAATAGACCACATTCACCAGAAGGTGCAAATAGCACTGATTGAGGTTAAAACATGAGAAGGTCGTTTGATATAGGTTGGACATTATTTACATCGACCTGTAGATGCACCGGTCCATAGGTGTAAACGGCTTAAGTAAAGGTGTTAAAAAGAGAAGGGAGTAGACATAAAATCACATGGAAAAAAGCTATTTGGAGACGCAATGGAAGAAAAAGATCTAGATAGGTGATAGTTACGAGTTGAGAATAGGTTATAAACTTTTTAGAGAACCTCAAATATTATTATTATTATTATTATGATTATTATATTAAGTGTTTTGAAAGGCGCTCACCTCGGCGCCTAAGGTGTGAGGTGAAGCTAGGCAAGGTGTGGCTTCGTTGCCTCTTTTGGTCAAGGAGATACAGCGGCAGAAAGCCGAGATGAGGCGGCAAGGAGAGGCGAGATGCAACTTGAGGCGTCGCCTTACAAAAGAAAAGAAAAGATATGACTTAAGAAGGTAATATTTTTTATTAAAGGTTCAGTCGACAACAGAAACCTATGACACCACTTCTTCCTAGTTCCTTGCTGCTAGGTATATATAACTTTCTTTCTTCTCTCTCCTCTGTTTCCTGGCAACTTTTTCTTCATTTCTGGCATTTTTTTTACTTTTCCTTTCTTCTTCTGTTACAGGATTCTTCTTCTGTTCTCTCCAGCAACTTTTTCTTCTTTCCGGCAACTGTTACAGCTCTGTTTTCTTGCTCAGTTGCTCCTCTGTTTTAAATATAATATCACCCTCTGTCTGCTCTATTACAAGCTTTAGCAGTTCAGTTTCTTCCTCTGTTTTTCATTTTTCTGCTCAATAATTTTATTTTTATTTTTCTGCCCAGTTCAGATTTGTTGTATAATAACTAATACATTATTTATTTTGCCTACAAACAATAGTTTTCAATGGATGTAGCTTCATTTATAACTTGGTTTTGAATTTGCTTGTCTTATGAATTATTTACTATCTAATTCTATAAGTTTAGTTGCCATGTGACCAGGAGGTCACGGGTTCCAGCCTTGGAAACAGCCTCTGGCAGAAATGCAAGGTAAGACTGTGTACAATACACTCTTGTGGTGGGGCCCTTCCCCGGACACCGCGCATAGCAGTAGCTTTAGTGCACCGGGCTGCCCTTTTTTAATTCTATAAGTTTAGTATTTCCCATCTACTTTTAGTTTTTGAATTGAAATATTTGTTAATATGTTATTGCAATTGAGATTTTAGTTATTTGTGCATGCAAATTAATATTTCATCTTTTCTGTATTAATTGGTGCCTCAATTTTAAAAGACGAGCCCCTTGCCTCTCGCCTCAGTTAGGCAGGGTCTTATCGCCTTTTGTCACTTTGGAATCGCCTTTTGTCACTTTGCACCTTCCAAAACACAGATTATTATTTGACTTATCTTCACTTTTATTTTATTAAGTATGATAATGATATCAAATGAGCTTAAATGAAAAGGTGGGCATTCATATAGCTGAAATCAACTTATTTGAGATGAGGCATCGTTGTTGTCGTTGTTCCTCTCTGTCTTACATTTTTCCTTACCACTTAGATACAAGGAAAAATGCAGAGACAGTGCAAATGATTTCAACAACAACATAGCCAGTATATTCCCACCAAGTGGGATCGGGGAGGGTAAGTGTACGCAATCCGTACCACTACCTCAAATGTGAGATAGAGAGGTTGTTTCCGATAGACCCCCGGCTCAAAATAGAACAATCTAAGATAAGGAACAGTAATAGCAAGAATATTAAAAGAACAAGATATAATAGGGATTAGCAAACTCAATAATACCATAAGCAAGATACTCCAAGTAACACACCAAAAGATACCATGCAAATAGGGAAAAATGATTTTATATTTTGCATGTATTTACGTTATTCATACAAACCCCAACAACTAGTAAATGGACGATCATTTCCTAGAATTATCCTTATCCATTTCAAATTCTAACATAACAAGCCCTAACCATTCCCTCCGCCAACGTCCCAAAAACGAATAAATCGAAATATGAATGATGCAATTAGAAGCAAAACCAGTATAGGTATACTCTTGCAATGCCCCAAGAGCAACACAATCTTAATCATAAACAAAGAAGAAAGCACGATATTGGGGTTCAATGGTACTCAAACTGGAACAGTAAATAATGACCAATATGGGAACGAAATCTGGAACAAAAACAATTTAGCCAATGTTCAAAATTCAGAAACCCTTCACCTATAAAAAAATTTCAAACACGATAATATGACACCCTCAACAAATCCAAGATCACGAAGGGGGTTTAGTGAGGGCTTAATGAAACCTTGTAAAAGATCCATCTTTGGGTGTAAGCAATTCCAAGGCAGCAGATCGGTGAGAATCTGAAATGGGTCTGAAAATTGCAGCTTCACAGATCAATGTACACAACGCTACAATCAAAATTCCTAAATATTTCCCCATTTTCTGCAACCACAAAATTAATACAAAAACAAAATTTGAGATAAATTCGACACGAATTTCGACTGAACGTGCACGGGATAATTGAGACCTCGGGGGAAGAAGACTTACGAGTCTGCGCCACAGTGAGAGTGATCCTCGATGGTCTTTGGAAGACTATGAAAAGTCTGAATCCCAGTGAAGAATTTTTAACTGTTGAAAAGGAAAAGAAAACTAATTTCTTCTCTTTCATAAAAAAAAAAAAGAAAAAAAAAAAAAAAGGATTTAAGTAAATGTAACGCCCGAGTGTGGTACCCAGACGCTATACGGTGCTCATAATCCCGAAGGACCACAAGCTAACCCTTGACTGATTTCTGTAACTGAGCACTAAATAATACACTGTAAAAATGCGAAAAACTGACGAAAATCTTGCCATAAGGTTCAAATATCTGAAATACAACTGAAAACTGAATATTGTTACATCTGTTTGAAAAGCCTCTAAATTGTCTGCACTGTGGAGTTGATGGGACAGGTCCCCAACTAACTTCATCTACTAAAATACTGAATCTAGCGCAATAATAAAATAAAGATTATCCTCGAATGATGAGGACTCACTGTTACGTCTATTGTTGCTGACTGAATCCGAACTGTTAAGGGTGCTCTGGATCTTGTGCTTCTGAACCTATGGTATAAAATATCAAAGCGCAAAAATGTATATGTCAGTACGATAGAATGTACTGGTATGCTGGAGGAGGTAAGGCTAAATGCAGGGGTTCATATACATGAACAATACTGACTAAATAACTTGAGTATACTGAATGAGGATACATGCATGAATGCACAAACTATAACTGAAATCGTAGGAACACTGAATACCGAATTCTAATAACTGGATTTCTGATAACTGAGTCTACTGATATTGATATCTGATTGAATGAGGTTGAGATTAGTCCTATCTTGCGGGTGATCTCTGATTATACTAATAATGAAGATGACTAACTGAATCTGAGATCAGTCTTATCTAGCGGGTGATCTCTAAATCCATTGATAATACTAATGAGTGACTGTATCTAACAGTCCTGAATCTGTGCTACTGAGCTGAGTTCTTTTACCGAGATTGAATCTGAAACTGAAACTGTGGGAAGTACTCATCTAACCGACATGCCCCGAATCTGAACTAGTGGGGTCCAACCTGTAACCCCAGTTGGAAGGGTGTCAGTACCGTGCCACGGGGAAAGACAACTGATATAGAGTCAGTACTAATCTAGTGGGTGACCCCTAAGATCAGTCTTGTACTAGCGGGTGATCCTCGAATATGTCAGTCCAATCTAACGGGTGACATCTCATATCTATGCTGGCTACGTAGTTCTGAAACTTAGGGATTGCTTCTGGGGACCTCAGTCCTATCTAGCGGGTGAGCCCCCATCCCTAGGTTCGCTCGGTGCTGAATCCTACTCCCAACTAGAAGACACTGAACTGATTACTAATTCATACTAGGCTTGACTGAACTGTTACTGATCGTACTTGTTTGACTGGGCTAAACTGAATTCACTGAGTTCCGTTGACTGACGGAATATTACTGAGTTCTGAATCGATTACTGAATTGAAGCTGGAATGCTACTGATACTGAGATTTCCTAAGTTCTGTAATTATCTGAGTTCTACTGAGTTCTGTAACTGACTGAGAGTACTACTAATCATGACATGACTGAGATTATTGTGAAACGGACACTGGCTCTAGACAAACAGCTAATTTGTCGGGTATAAATACCCCCAGGACTCGATAACATAAATAATACAAGACAGGACAACTCGTACATAACATGGCAATAGGCTATCATTCACAACACAATCAATGAGACATCTCTTCAAGCACTTGGAACTCTTAAACATGTAAATGTATAGGGAGTGCATACTATTATCTCATAATTCATTCAATAAGGAATGCACATGAGTAGAAATGCATGCAACATATCATAATTCATTCACTATGGCCTTTCAACAAACACTTGGCATGCGTTAACTTATACACAATTGGAGATTTCTTGTCAAGATGCTATAATAACTCTATTTCCGTCACATAAGCATTTTATCAAACATATGGGGAGCATACTTTATTCAATACACCTAACTGACATGGTTACATCAATCAACATGCATCTTGAAGGGGTTTATCATGAACATCACATAAATATCACATACTAGGATCAAAGCTTGGAACTTTGTAAACAAAACATGAATTAGAACTCAATAACAATATGAACTTCAATTTCAATTCACATGAATCATGAAAACTCATAAATATATAATCTTTGAATTTAGAAAAAGATTCTTGAACTTCTTGGGTGGAAGGAACCCAAGAATCAACATCTAACATACTTTAGTTCTTGATTTCACGAAGATTGATGGTGGAATTTTCTTGAATTTGGATCTTCAATTGGAAACCCTAAACTTGTTCTTGAGAGAAATTGAGAGAAACCACTATAATTTGGGTGAAATATGGTTGAATCACGTGTTTTAGGGTTATATAAGAGTGGTAAAAGACTGAAATAACTCTGGGGTCACGGCTATTTTAATGACTGGAAAACTGGGTGCCGACGCGCTGGTCGACGGGCGCGTCGATAGCATCGATGCAATACCCTACGCGTCGCGTCATGATCGCGTCGAGCCTCAATACTTTTGACTCTGGCAACCTTCAACAATGTTAACCAACATGATAGGTGACGCGGCGCATCAAAATCGCGTTGGTCTACTATTTTGAGACCTCAAACGTGGTCCAAAAAATCTGAAACTTATCCGGGAACACCTACTGACATAGTTGATCATGAATCAACTTAAAGATCGACATTTAAGGGTCGTATGGGTCGAGAAATAAGATTTCCAACTTATGAAGGCTAAAAAGATTCTAAATTAATTAATTTTGCGGGGTCTTACAGTAAAAGATAATTAATTTATTTTATTTTACATGGTATCTAACATTTTTAGATTAATTATTGTGATTTATAATATTTTTACATAATTTTTAAATAATATTTTTTATATTCTTTGTCAATTTATGTGGTATTGATATAATTTTTGAAAGTTAACTAAATTTTTTACATATTTTTTAAATATTTTAAATTATTAATTATTGTGATTTATAGTACTCTTTCTTTTGTCCCAATTTATGTGACAGTAATAAAATTTAGAGAGTCAACCAAAAAATTTTACGTCTTCTTAATTATTTTAAGTTGTTAATTATTTATAATACTTTTACATAATTCTCAAATATATAATAGATTAAAAAGGAAAGTAAAATAAATAAATATAAAAGAAAATATCTAAGTAGGCAACACAAGCAAACATATCGATTTGCTACCTGCTTATCATCCTTTTTAAGTGAGTTAATAATTTACAAATGTCAATTTAAGTGACACAATGCTTAAATGACCATAATAACTAATTGGGGTGATATAATTAAATCACGATTGAAGCAGCGAAACAGACATGTCTTAAATGACTTGTAACAATTAATTAGATGTAATATAGCAAAATTACTGTAAAAAAATATTTGTGAAAAAAATTAAAGTGAGCCTCATATAAGACGTCAACTTAATTTAAAACATCAAGAGTTAATTTATCATTTTTCTATCTATTTTATCCTTTTTATTAAATATTTTTTTAATACTTAGATGACTCATAATAATTAATTAGGATTTGTATTTAATAAGATTACGTTGAATCAGTTGAACCAGACATGTCATAAATATCTATTTTTTTAATTAAATATTATTAATTTTCTAATACATAAATGACTTATAATAATTAATTAAGGGTGATTAGTAAACATAGTTGAAGCTGCTGAAACAGACATGTCATAAATATCTATTTCTCTTTTTTTTTTCTACTTAAATATTATTAATTTTCTCATACATAAATAACTTATAATAATTAATTAAGGGTAATATGGTAAAATTACGGAGGCAGCTGAAGTTGGTGGAAGCATGCCGAAAATCAGTGCTTCTACTATATAGAATATATACTCTCTTTCAGACGAATTAAAGGTAGAAGCATGTAGAAAACCAATGCTTCTACTATATAGAATATATACTATCTTTTAGACGAATTAAAGATGAAAGCATGTTGAAAACCAGTGCTTCTACTATATTGAATATATACTATCTTTCAGACGAATTAAAGTTTAACTTAATTACACAGTAATAACTGGAATTGGAATTGGTGTGGTTATTATTGTTGGTTTGTTTGCCACTATGTAATTGTAGCCTAATTATGAGTCAAATGTTTGGTTACACAAATGTAACTAAATATTTATATTAAAATTTTACAATAAAAAATAATATTTGTCAAATCTTTATAAATGGTGTTAAATTAAGAATTTAATACATATGTTGTCTTTTGTAAATATTTTAATTAATAAATGTATATTTTAAACTAACATTATGAAAAGAATATTGATATATATTTTACAATTTAGTATATTTTAATTTAATTAATCATAAAAATAAAAAAGTACATGATTTTTAAGAACATCATGAAATATATTTTGACCAAAAAAAATTAATACTATAAATATAATATTATAAAATTATTCAAACTTATGACAAAAAGATAATATATCAGTTCTAACTGAAAAATAAATGTCATATAATGTGAAATAACGAGCTAATACTATTATAGTAAATAAATTGAAATCAAAAATATAACATAAATTCAAAATTAGAAAAAAGTTAACATAATACTCTTTTGACAAATTTCTACATTAATTAAATAAATATAACCCAAAAGAAAAGCAAAAACTAAGTTTATAACCCTGTTCAACAATGATTTCTACTTTAATTAAAAAGTTAGAATACTAAAGCAGGTATTCTAAATAAGAAAATAACTTAAGAAAAATAATGCAAGCAATTGCATGGAATCTCAAGAAGTATAGATTGGGAAATAAGAAGGACATTAAATAATAATAATAACAATAACAATAACAATAACAACATACCCAGAGGTGAGACAGAGAGGTTGTTTCTGATAGACCCCCGGCTCAAAACAAAAACATGTCTAAAAAAATTAGTAAAGGAAACAAGAAATAATAGGCAATAATATACCAAATAATAACATAAACAATACTATCACGAAGTAATACGACAAACGATTTCACACTTTGAAACAAGACTAGCACTATGGCTACTAGCAAGAAAAACAAAACAAAGTCCTCCTACCTATTAGCGAGGATACACTCCTTCCTACTATCTTTCTACCCTAATTCGCGTCCTCCACACCTTCCTATTAAAGGTCATATGTTCGACAAGTTAAATTTGATCCATATTATGTTAAATCATCTCCCTCCAATATTTCTTCAGTCTACCTCTTTCTCGCCTGAAACCATCCCTAGTTAACTCTCACACCTCCGTACTAGGGCATCCATGTACCTCCTCATCACATGCCTGAACCATCTCAACCTCTCTTCCCACATCTTGACTTTCATCGAAGCTATTTTCACTTTATCTCGAATAACCTCATTTCTAGTCTTATCTTTCCTAGTAAACTCACACATCTATCATAACATTCTCATCTCCGTCACCTTCTTTCTTTAGATGTGAGAGTTCTTGACTGACAAACACTCCACTTTATATAGCATAGTTGGTCTAGCCACCACTTTGTAGAACTTGTCTTTGAGTTTACGAGACACATTCTTATCATATAAGATTCCAGAAGCGAGCCTCCATTTCATCCACCCTACCCTAGTATGATGAGTGACATCCTCATCAGTCTCTCTATCTTCATAGATCATAGAGCCAAGATACTTGAAACTATCTTTCTTTTAGATGACATGAGTATCAAGCTTCACAATCACATTAGCCTCATGTGTCACCTTGCTGAACTTGCACTCCAAATATTTTGTCTTGGACCTACTCAACCTAAACCCTTTAGACTATAAGGTTTACCTCCAAACTTCCAACTTAGCATTTACTCCACTATGAGTCTCATCAATTAAGACTACTTTATTTGCAAATAGCATACACTATGATACCCCACCTTGAATCTACCACGTTAAAATATTCATCACTAAGGAAAATAAAATAGGCTTAGAGGTCCTCGGTGTAGCCTCATCATGACAGAAAAGTGCTCTAAGTCCCCTCTTACAGTTCTAACATGAGTCATGGCTCAGTCGTACATACCCTTAATTGCTCTAGTATATGTCACAAGTGCACCTCTGGCCTCCAAGCACCTCTAGAGAACCTCCATTGGGACCTTATCATAGGCCCTTTTAAGTTGTTGAACAACACGTGCAAGTTCTTCTTCCTCTTTCTATACTGCTCTTCCAATTTCCTTATAAGATGGATGACCTCAATAGTCGAGCTTCCTGGCATTAATCTTAATTGATTCTCAGAAATAGTTGCGATTCTTCTTAGTCTCAATTTTACTATCCTCTCTCAAACCTTTATAATGTGGCTTAATAACTTGATACCCTTATAATTGTTACAATCTTGAATGTCACCCTTGTTCTTATATAATGGAATTATGCAAATCTCAATGACACAACGAGAACCACACTGTTGTCGCTGCTATTTGGGCACACCACCTATACTTATCACTCACCTATGCTCTTGTAGCATGCCACCTTTGAGCAATACGGTGTAATATGCGAAGCAGCTGAGCCATAACTCTTCGATCGCTATGTTTTTATGATAGTACATCATCTCTAAGCTTCAACATATTTGTCACCTTGAAAATGATATAAACAAAACTTAGTTAGCTAATCCATCTTGCCCCTCATATGCACTTCCAAAAATTCATCAGAATCTTGTTTGACCTAGTCGCTTTACCCCTATGCATTCTATGAATAGCGCCCTCAATCTTAATATGCCTACAAAAACCATAGTTGCAAATCCCCACAGAGTGCTCCAAGTCCACCAACACAATGCTAGTATCCCTTTCTTTGTTTAAGAGTTTATGAAATTAAGAATGTTATTTCCTTCTAATAAAAACCTCCACCACCAAGACTTTGTGTCTGCATCCTTTATGCACTTCACTTGGTTAAGGTTCTGAGCCCGCATCTCCCTAATCTTGGCTATCCTGTACAACCTTTTATCATTACTTTTAACCTCTAATATTGTGGATAAGCTTTCAAAAGTTACATCTTTAGCGATCGTTACTACTAATTTAACCTCTTTCCTAGCAATCTTATACTTCTCCCTATTCTTCCAATTCTTCTCTTAATCCTTACTCTTGGCCAACTTTGCGTAAGCCCTCTTCTTAGCCTCCATCTTTTCTTTGATCTCTTTATTCTACTACCAGTCCCCTCGGTTTTTTCCAGAGTATCCTCTCGAGACACCCAATGCCTCTCTAGCCATCTCTCTAATGCAACTAACAGTCGTATCTAATATACTATATGCATCCTCACTACTCTCCTAATTTATTCTAGCATCAACTTCTCCCTTATCTCAAGTGCATTGGCTATAGTTAGGCTACTTTATATAATCCTCGTCCATAGTCACGAGTGTGGATGATCGGCCAAGGATTAATAAGGTATCCTAACTATGGAGAGTGCACTCGAGATAGGGGAGAAGTTAATGGCTAGAACAATTTAGGAGAGTAGTGCGGATGCAGATAACCAATACTATCTTCATCCACACTACTCTCCCAAGTCGTTCTAGCCATTAACTTTTCCCCTCTCTCGAGTGCATTGGCTATATTTAGGCTGGCTTATTTAATCCTCGGCCGATCATCTACACTCCTTTTTTCCCCTCTTTTTTGATCTCTAAGTCCATCACCAAAAACTTATATTGGGTCGAAAGATTCTCACTTGGCATAATCTTACCATCTCTAAAAGACCCCCTATCATCCTTCCTAAGAGCAAAAGTCAATCTGAGTCTTGGCCACCGAATCATGGAAGGTAACCAAGTGAACCTCCTTCTTCAGGAAGCATGAATTAACTACCATCAACCCAAAAGCCCGAGCATATTTTAGAAAAAATCTTTTTAAAAATTTGAAATAGTAAAAATAAAAAAGAATTTAAAATAATAGAAATAAAAAAATAAATTAAAACTAAAAGAATAAAGACAAAAAATAAAGAAAGAAGTTAGTAAATTTTATGAATAATTTAATAAATTGATTATTTTCAAATAAAATAAATTTTAAGTTTTTAAAGACAATACAAAATAGACAATTAAAAGGGGGGGAGGTTATTATAAAGGCAAGAAGGTCTAACACAAACTGTTGATCAACGTTTTCACTCCTTAAAAATAAATTTTATACAATAATACATTTTCACTATTATCACATAAGTGGGGTCTGATAAGGGTGATGTATATGCAACTTTACCTTTATCTCATTAAGGTAGAGAAGATGTTTTCAATGGACTTTTGACTCAAGTTAAGCATATAGAATAATGGAAAAAAGTACAGCAGTAACCTCAAATAATATGATAAATGAAGCAAAGGAAAACGACATGTAGTAGTAAAATCAAAGATTACTATAATAGGAGAATTTTATATATACTACTGATAAAGAAAACTAAATAATACTCGACTACCAACTAACCTTCTACCCTAATTTTATTTTGGGTCATGTCCTCGGTACGTTATAAGTGTGTCATGTCCTGTATAATCACCTCTTCCCAATACTTTTTAGTCTATATCTGTCGCTGCTAAAATCCACTATAGTCAACCTTTTTACTGGGCATCTAGGTATCTCCTTTTTATATGTCTGAACCATCTTAGTCTCGTCTCCCTCATCTTTTTTCACCATTAGGACCATTCCCACTCTATTTCATATATCTTTTTCAAATTCTATTTCTCCTAGTAAGTCCACACATCTATCTCAATATCTACATCTCTGCTACTTTTATTTTCTTGACGTGAGTTCTTGATCATCCAACATTCTGCTCCATGCAACATAGATGGTCTAACAATAACTTTATAAAACTTACCTTTAAATTTAGGTGGACCATTCTTATCACATAGTACATCGAATTCGAACCTCCAGTTCATCTATTTTCTTCAGTACGATGTGTAACATCATTATCAATCCCTTTGTTTCTTTGTATAATTGACTAAAGGTACTTTAAACTTCCTCTCTTCAAAATCACTTGGGTATCAATCTTCATTTCTACATCTGTCTCATGAATTACATCACTGAACTTGCACCTTCAAATACTTTGTCTTAATCATGCTCAAGACTTCGTGGTTTGTTTCCAAATCTCTAGCCTCGTGTTAACTCCATCATATTTCTCTTCAATCCACACTATTTTATAGGGCATTAATAGCATTGATATGTGGATGAATAGACACTATAAAAAATCTCTAAATCGTCAACGAATTTCTCTAACAACTCAAATTCGTTAGTATATTAGCAATATATTACTAACAAATTTGTAACAAAATTATTTTTCAGACTTTAGTAACGAATTTTTAACTACTACCACCCACAATGTTACTCAATAAATATTTGAATTGGTAAATGTGATCGAAAAAATGGTGTCTAATTTAGTAAGTTCCTACCAACAGATTATCAACTAAAGTATTATTAACACATATCTTTTTTCAGTAATATTATCAATGAAGTATATGTCAGTTAGTAAATATGACGGAACAAACATAGTATAATTTCTTAATAGATATTAACTAATTACCAATCAATCATTTACCGATTATAAAATTTATTGCTAATTTACCAATCAATTATAAATGCACTGATAAATTACTAACACACTGTTATTTGTTGATAAACTTATCAACAAATACTTATAGGTTGGAAAGTTTTACCAACCAATAAAGATTCTGCTTTGTAAGTTACTAACACATTAGAAATAGTGGCAATATATTAACTGATTATAAATTTAATGGTAAAATTTATCAATATATCCATCTTTAGCTAGTAATATTATATATGATGAGTCTGTTAGTAATTTCTACCAACTGAGATAGAATTTGTTACTGAATTACTAAATTACCAACTGATTTGGAATAATTGGTAAATTTATCAATCGAGATGTTAAATTGATTGTTAAATCACCATCTGCTGCTGAAATGGATGTTATATCAATTAATATTTTAAACCAGATTTAAATTTTGATAGTACATTTAATGATGAATATCAATTTTTATTTTGTAATACCCCGATCGTTTCTTAAGCCTAAATTCATCCTTTGAGTGAATATGGATGACTTCCAAATTGATTGTTATTTATCTCATGTTGTATTTCCCTAAATTCTACTCTCGATCATGTGGAGAATTGGATAAGCTTTCCATCAACATAAGATTCACCCGAATCGGACACCCGGTGAGGAAGTTAGAGCCATTTTGTAATTTCCCGAGACTCTAACCAATAGTGCAACCATGAATCAAGCTCTTGAGAAATAAATTATAGTGATTTGGTTGTTTTCTAATCAAGGATGGTGTGTATTAAGGCCTTAAAGATGTCCTAACGATTGGGCGAATGAAAACATTCCTTACCGATTGAGTTCTTGGGAAGGATATTGGTTTAGTCAATTTCAAACGACCATATCTCTCATTATACTTGGAATTTTTGAGATCATGACCTATCAACAGATAGATAATTGAATTATCTTTCCAACGATATCAATTTCTCTAAAATCCGATATCGGAGCAAAGAGTTATGCCCATTTTACTCCAACATGGTCAAGCTGGAAAACGGTGACGACGGTTCTGACAGACTGTCACGTTTCTGACGCCATTTCTGACGACGTCGTCACTTTCTGATGACGTCGTCAGCCTTAGGCAGAAAATAAAAAATTTGACCCTTTTGTGACGACATTTCGTGACGGCCTATCACGGGTTTGACGGCCTATCACGGATGTCGTCAGCCATTTTTTTCAGCAATTAAGGGGTGTTTTTAAAAGGGTATTTTGGTCTTTTCCACCCATTTTGACCCTCTATATATATCCAAGTAAAGAAGAAAACTTCATTCTTCTTCCATTTCATCAAGAATACTAGGGTTTCTCTCTCAAAAATCCAATCCAAATTTCCCAAGAACATCAAGAATCCAACCATAGATTTTATAAATTGGTTCAAGATTCAAGGTACCCAAGTCAAAAGCATCAAGAAACTTAGCTGAAAAGTGTGAAGAAGAGTTCCCAATCAAGCTTGTTCATCTTAAATCCATAATCCAAGGTATGTGGGGTTTGAACAAGAACACTTCTTTCGTTCTTGTGCCCAAAGATTTAATTTCTACTATTGAAATCCATGATTTTGCAAAGTGGGTTTACACCCAAATTACTTTATTAATGATTTATGATATTTGAGCTATTCAAGATCGATACACATGACTATTTTATCATTTTATTTCTTAAATTGAGAACTTATGCCATGAGTTGAATATTATTATTATGAGTTGATGATTTCCGAATGATTTGAGATAAGAGTCATGAAATAGCTTTTCTATGAGAATTTTTATTATTGAATATATATATATTGATATTTGAGCTTGAGAGTCAAGAATGAGTTCTATGATGTTTTCTTGAAGTTTTTGATACATGATTATTTTACAACTTCCAAATTATGACTTGATATTTAATATTGTGAATTTCATGTTCTACCATGAGTTGGTATTTCAAGTGCTTTCAAGACATGTGTCAAGCTTTAAGCTTTCTTATGACAAATTGGATTATTGAGTATATTGATTCATAGGATTGAGTTGTTATAATGAGTCTTGATATTTCCTCAAAGTTATTGATGTTGCCATGACTAAATGAATTGATACATCTTGATGTTGAGAAAGATTGTTTGATTTTGAGTCGAGTTAGGAATCCACAGTTGTATATGATTTACCGATGAGATATATATTTATGTTTTGGTCTTTATAATGGACCCACGAATTGATATTGATTAAGGTGGATTTCCTAATGCGTTCTGAGCTGAGTCTTGGAGGAGTCTTTAGCACCGAGCGGGAAATATGGTATTTCTCCAAAACTACGTGCCACCGTAGGATTGATATTGATGATTGTGGGCCAGAGGCCGAGTATGGGATTGTGATTGAGAAATTGAGGTTGTACTCCTTGGCAAGAGTACGACACCCCAGCCAATGTGGGGTTCTCTCTTTAGGAGGGTAAAATGTTGGACTCCATGCGGCTCACATGGTGTAGTTATGTCGGTTATAAGTAACTCCCAAGTCCATAAGAGTTTAAGTTTCATGAGTTATCGAGTCACTCTAAGTCATGATTTAAAGAGTTTGAGTTAAGTATAATGATTTATGAGATTTATAATGCTTGTATTACTATTGATGATTTACAAGGAATATATTTCAGTTAATTCAAGCGAAGAAAGTTGTTATCGTCAGCATGCATGATTTTCATAATCATTTATGATATTATTTATAATGTTGCATTGCACCCCCACATACTCAGTACATTCCTTAAAGTACTAACCCCCATATATTTCTATATGCTACAGTGCCTTATAATGTAGGTACAAGTTATATCGCAGATACCGCATTTAGTCAGTTCGCAGCTTCCAGTCAGCAGGTGATGAGTCCTTTTGATTCGAGGGCATGAGTCAGTTATACAGTTCGAGAAGTGTTGTATTTTTCTTACTTTAGTCGTATTGAGATTGGTTAGTTGGGAGTCATGACCCATCTATCTGAAGTCAGTACCAGTAGAGGCTTCATAGACAGTCAGTAGAAGTTGATGTATTCAGTTTCAGTTTCATTTGTAAAAGTAGAGTTGTAATCTTGTAAAGTTCATATTTATATTGAGCAAGTTCGGATAAGTTCTATGTTTTCGCTGATCTTATATAGATTTAAGCATTTTATCCAGTTGTTTACGAGTTATGCCAGTAGGAGAGTTAGCTTGGAGTCACTTGTGCCCCTAAGCACCCCGTGACGTCTCGGGACTCAAATTTCGAGGCGTTACATATTTTCTCTCTTTTTTAGTTGTTGAAAATTTTATCTTTTTGTGAATGTGAATGATTTACTTGAAGTATTAATTTGTATGTCGTGTTGGTGAGAAATTGCTTGGAATTTTCTCCTACCTAGAAATTTTATTGCATTTCACCCACGATTGCATAATTATAGTGAAGAATTAGTTGGTGCTTACTTTACAGTTCCATGATTATGGTTACACTATATAGAGAATTTTTAGTTTCCGACTTTGGAACGAGTTGGATCTTTCCCAGTCAGTTATGTGACTTTAGTAAAGAATTACTTTATGTATCTACCCTTGTAGTTTTTCTTATGTATTCATCACAAACACATTTCTCATATAACAATAAATAGGGGTGTCATCAGGGCAAAAGAAGTTGTAGCAGAAGAGACAATAAATACATATATATCAAGAAGTCTTCATATCTAACTAGTGGTGATTGAAAAGACTTTTGTATACACAGAAGTCTTCATCTCTGGTAGTAATTTGAAAGTCTTCTGTATGTAAAAAGTTCTCCCTCTCTACTGGTGACTCATAAGTTCTCTATATATGAAGAAATCTTTTCCTCAATCGATGATCAAGAAGTCTTTCTCTCTAGAAGTGAGCTGTAAGTCTTCCTCAACTCCATGTTCGTCATTGAAGTGTGATTTCACAGTCATAGTCAAATTCAACAAACAAGTAAAGTCCATCAATTTAAGAATAAATGATCAAACGGTTGAATTGACGGTTGTGTGAAGAAGAATCAGAGAACTACTTCTTTTGATTTAAGTCTACAATTATGATGTGCCTAATCTATTGAAATATGAATATCATTGTTCCTATCTTTTTTATCTGTAGTTTTTCAAATACAAATTTTTTTGTTACAATATTGATTGGGATAGATGAAAGAAATTTTGAAAACAAAAGCATATTCTATCAAAAAGTAAATTAAAATATGAGATAAGCATCTATTAGCCCCCCCTTACAAACTATGGCTAAAGTTGCTACAACATATCCCAACTCCACGAAAATTCTATTATCCCTCCTCCAAACTCAAATATACCATATTTTTATCAATTTTTTTGTGCTAACGTGAAGCTTTTGACCATCTAAATGAGATGTGGCACTAACACACACTTTTATAAACAAAATAGGGCCCACATTCCATTATCTTTATTCCTTATAACTTAAAATCCTTTCAACTTTCCATAAACATCACTTTACCATCGATTAACATCACTTTTACAAAAATCTAACATCACTTTACAATCACAAAAATCGATTTCAATCACATTATTGGCCTTTACCCAAATTGATCCTAATTATCAGTGTTTCACTAGTACTTATTATGTAGGCTAAAATTTTCAAATAAGATCAGTGTTCGACTAGTACTTTGTTGTGTAATATTCAAAGTTTTGTCTAGAGTTTTTTTGGTCTGATTTGATGCTGAAATCATTAGATAAGATCAAAAGTTAGTTCTTTAGAACTTTTAATGTGTTTTGTGTTACAGTTTATGTTAGATTGTGGCAGATTATGTTAGGATTTGTGTTAAATAAAATGTCTTTGTGATTTCTTACCATGTGTTACTAATACTGTGTAATTTTGCAATTTTGGTGTAACACTTATTTTACTAAGTTAATTTTATCGAATTTAAGTTACTTAGCTGATTTTTGGTAAGGTTTGTGTTACTTAGCTAATTTACTGTAGGGTTTATGTTACTTAGTTTTATTTTTTTATGACACACATCAATAGAAGAGAGAAAAATAAATGATTTTTGGGTTTGTGTTATTACATACTATTTTTGTCAGGATATGTGGTATACTTAGGTGTGTTACTTTGTTTATACCCTGCATATGTTCAACTAAGATAGGCCTACCTTGATAGTGACTGTGCTAAATTTTGGATCTTTTGTGCCATTGTTCTATTTTTTCAAATGGTTTATAAAAGAATAAACAATAAGATAAAAGGTTTGATGGTGTGTCTCTATTACTTTAATAAAATGTTTGCTTGAACTTTAATAGACAAAAGGGTTGGGGGTGTGTCTCTTTTGATTGAGCAAGATTGTAGTCCTTAACTACATAAAAACTGTCACTTGTTTATTGAACTTTTCAATGACTTATGGTGAATTATTATTACTATTTGCTTGTATTCTAATAATATTATGAGTAAATAAGTGAATGCTGATGTGGATACAATTTCTTATGTTGAGATGGAGGACTATATTAAAGAACTAGGGTATAGCCCAAATTGCAAATTTAGTTTTTGGTTACTTAACAATTGCATTTTAGGAGATTGATAAAGATAATATTCTTTTAACAATGTGTAATACTTTGCAAAATAAGGCTATTTTGGTTGTATATATGCATATGCCTGAGGAGGAATCTAGTGTTACTTTTAATAAAGTTTGTGGGATCACTAGAAATAGTGTTAGTGAATATATTGGAGATGATGAAGTAGTAGGTAAGTGTAACACCTCAGATTTTTGCCTCTGAGAAATTTCTGAGTTTTGAGCTCACTGTCCAGGGTATGACTTAGGTGACGAGTAGTGAAAACTCCTCACAAGTTGTATGGCTCTAATCATTGTTTGACTAGTAAGTTGTCCATGGTTTCTGTTGAGGTCACAACTTAGACCTCAGGAGTCGTAAGGTGAGGTCACAAGTCGTAGGGTAGGACTCGTGACTAAACCAGTGAGATAGCCCAAGGTTACTGTCTTAGTAACGACTAAGACTCCACGAGTTGTAGGGTCTAGTAATAAGTCGTAGGGTGTGACTCATGCCCATACCAGTAAGGATGCCCTGAGTCACTACCCAGAGTACGAGTCTAGGCATCGACTCGTACCCAATCGTTATGAGTTGTGACGTGACCCATAACGATTGGCGACAGTTTTTCCTATGTTTTATTTAAGGGTAATTTGGTCATTTCTTTCTTTTGTCAATCATAACCCACGACCTAAAATATCCTAAGCACCTCATAACTTCTTTTTACTCGATCTTAAAATACTCTAAAACTCTCTTAAATTCCCAAATCAAGAACAAACTAGGGTTTCTAAGGATTTGGATTCTAGAGCTCCAATTGGTGATTTTTCTCTATAATTCTCAATATGTTCAAGCATGTATCTCTTCCCCTAAACTTGTTTTGTTAAAAACATGTGTCTAGAATTGTTATTCATGTGATTAATTGATGATTTTGGAAATTAGGTTGAGGGCCTTTGAATGTTATTGATGGAATTGCTTTTCCCATGGTTTTTATGAATCATACATATTTTTTAATTGATACTTTTATACTCTTTGGGTGCATGGACATGGTAAATGGGAATGGGGGTCATGGATTCCCCCAAATAAATAGATTTGGAATTGAAATTGGTAATAACCTTAACCCACCTTATGAAATTGACTTTGTAAACATGAGTACATGCATATTGTAATCACTTTTGGAACTATCGCACTACATAAAAGGCTAGTGGAACACATATGGCTTTAAATTGAACCTTAGGGGTCATGGATTCCCCAAGCTAATGGATAATTAACATTGAACCTCGAAGTCCATCGATTCCCTCATGTGGATGAATGATTAGAGCTTATGGGGTCATGGATTCCCCCAAGTGATGATAATTGGAATAACATATTAATAATAGCTTGGAAGCACAGTTGGTATAACGATATCAATGTGTTATGCCTTAATGGATAATTATTGATTCATTGAATGAAAATGTGTAAATGTTTTAATTGGGCTTAAAGGGGGGATATGTAGCTGAACCATGAAAGTAGAGGTCCCAAGGGATTGATATTGGGAACCCACATTTGCCAATGTGAGGGTTGGTCTTGATGACAGTCTGCTTGTGTCACACTTTATATATTTGTATCCTAGATTGGAGAAGGGTCGTGGATTTCCCGACCTTCCTTGATACCCCAGTTTATATGGTTAACACGCATTGGGACCCTTTTAGCAGGGTGAGAGATGGACCCATATAGCCCCTGGGTATAGATGACGGTTTAAGCTACATAGTCCAGGTTAATGTTTTAACTCACATGCTAAGACTTGTTCCCTATCAAGACATATTATATATATGTATATAAATGTGTTTATATGGTTTTGGAATGATTTTGGACTAATTGATTATGGCATTATTTTGTCCCTTTCCTAAGTTACATGCTAGCACTCACCCCGATTACCATCCCCGGATGCTGTATCCCCATACGATGCAGGGTCTGAAGATACTTGTGTTTTTTGTGCAGTGGTAGGTGATTTCTGGATTGTCCGAGAGTCATCTTTGAAGTAGTGAGCTTCCATTCTCTGGAAGACCCTTATTTTATGGTCTTGTATTTACTTATGTCTTAGTATATTTCAGTGGATTTTTGGCTATAGTCAGGGGCATATCCCGACGTTGGTTGATATTTGGTTTCTTAGAGGCTTTTTGTGGATTCTTAGATCCTATTCTGTTGATTTATCTATCATGTTATATGTTTGAAACTCAACTCTATCTTGTTATATGTTCAAAATTCATCCGCTGCTAGTTGTATTTTATTTCGGTTGGCTAGGTTAATTGAGGTGGTCTCTGGTCCTTGGTGGACTTGAGATATTTGTCACGACTAGACCCTAGTTAGGGTCATGATAGTAAGGCTGCATTAACTATGATTGGTGTAACTATAAATACTACCTCAAATAGTATATCTTGTTCAAATCCAGTAGCTCCATGATGAGGTAAAAAAGCTTAGGGCTGAGCAAAGGTCTTATTTACGGAGGAAAAAAAGGGAGAGAATTCTTGCAGATAATAAGAAAGTACCATATGGTCTAGCTGGACCAGATCTGGTGTTTGATGAGACTACCACAGTTAAAAAAGCCTTAGAAGAGAGACTAGGGGGTGATGAACCATATTATACAAATTCTGATATTGGTAGCTATGAAATTGATACAGATGATAGTTGTCTTGAAGAAGGAGATAATATCAGGTCCAGACTGCGTAAACCAGAAGGAAAAACATGTTATAGAAATTGTGAAGTATGATCCTAGTTGTGACAAGGTTGTGTGGCTTTAAGGTATGAATTTCTCAAGTGTAAGGAGTTTAAAGAGACAGTCACAAAATATGCTATTCAGAAAAGGGTTTGAGTTGAGAAGTATGTCAATAAGCCAACTAGACTTTGGGTGAAATATTTCAAGGAAAATTGTAAGTGGTTTATGTATGCAATTTTTGATAGCGAATCTAATAACTTTGGGGATATACCTTTCAGTACGTGTGTGTAAAAGGGCCATTGGAAATTACTTGTGCAACACTAAATTCTTGGCCCAAGTTATGAAAGATTATGTAATTAAACAACCAAACATCATAGCGTTCAAGTTGCAAGAGTTAATCTGGAAGAAATATAAAGTGCATGTAGGTAAGACAATAGCCAGGGCAATAAGAGCTAGAATTTTGAATAAAATTATATGGTGAAACTTGGTGAAACTAATGAATAGGACAATGTTTGAGGCATTCTATATCTACTTTGAAGCAGTCAAGATGGCATTCATGTCATGTAGAAAATTCATACGACTAGATGGTTGTTTCTTAAAGGGAGTATGCAGGGCTGAATTACTTATTATTATGGGCAAGGATGACAAAAAACAAATACTTCCACTTTCTTGGGTTATAGTGGATAATAAGAATAAAAATAGTTAAAGTTGGTTTATTTTTCTGTTACAAAAAGACTTGCGCTGAGGAGATAGAGCAGGTTTCATTATTATGTAAGACACACAGAAGGTATATTTTGCTACCAACTATTTTTTTCATTTTTTATGTATGCACTTCTCCTAATAACTGTTATGTTTTGTAGGGACTTGATTCAGTTGTTAAGGAGTTGTTACCAGCATGTGGGGAAAAAAGTGTGCTAGGCATATCCTAGAAAATTGGTCAATGCATTGGAAGGGTCTTAAGAGGAAGATGACAATTTGGAAGTGTGCTAGAAGTACTTATGAAGCTAAATTCAGGGAAAATCTGGAAGTGTTGTCTAAGCTTGGTAAGAATTTTTTTGATGATCTACTCTACTATGATAATGAGTATTGGTGCAAAGTTTATTTTAACAGTTAAGTCTAGTGTTATTCAATAGATAATAACATGTTTGAGAACTTTAATGCTTGGATTTTGGCTGCAAGACATAAGACCATAATTAGTATGCTTGAAGATATAAGTGTTAAGGTTATAACTAGTCTAGCTAGGTTAGGTGAATTATCAAAGTCTTGGGCCACTAACTTATCTTTAATGTTAATAAGAGTATTGGAGGAGAATATTGATAAGTCAATAAACCATACCATTGAGTTTATGGAGTAACCAAATATGAAATATTGGATGGGTATAAACAACACAATGTGTGTTTGAGATAGAGGGGGTATAGTTATACATCATGGATGTTGAAAGGGATATCATGTCCTCATGCCTTAACTGCCATGTTGTATAAATAATGTAATCCTTGTGATTTCATTGATCCATTCTACTCTAAATAGAGAAACATGATGACTTACTCACATTTCATAGAACTAATGAACAACATGCCAATGTGGTATATAAATCCTTTTGTTACTGTACTAGTGATAAAGAAAATTCCAGCCAACTTAGTTGAGAAGGAAAAAGGCTGGTGAAATCAAGAAGTCAGGTAAAATGCCTAAGATTGGAGTTACTATGGCGGGTAGCCTATGTAATGGTAAATATTACAACAAAAGAGGTATGATAAGGGATGGTGGAGTTGTTACTACACCAAGAGCACCAAGTGTTGCACCTAATCCAACAACTCCAGGACCATCAAGCACAATAAAAGGAAGAGGCATACCAAAGGTAATATATTTTTTCTATTACTATGTTGTTTAGTATTTTTCAAACGCAATCAACTAACTATCATTAACACTTATATGTTAGAAACCAATAATGACTGAAGGTAAAGTTTCTACAAAGAAAGGGAGAGGGAGACCTAAAAGGCATTTACTTCATCTGCTGCTACAAATGCACCAGTTGATGCTCTTTCTAGCACAAGACCTACAACTAATGCTCCTCCTTCTAACAAAATACCAAGTCCATCCGTTGCTACTAATTTTGTATCACCATGAATATATCATGGTCTTAGTAGTTGATCTAAATGTCCACCACGTAACTCAAGAGCATGAACAAGAACTGCTAACCCTTCTACTGATGAAATGTCATCAAGAACTGTTAGAATGTCATTAAGAACTAGAAGTTCTAGAGAAAAGGGGTAGGAGAAGTGGTAATGGAGCAAGAGGTGCTCCTACTCCCCTTAAAATTTGGTTTGCATGTTCTTAAGGTAGTACAACACAAAATGTACCACCTACTACAAATTCTGCACCAAAGGAGAATACTTCTGCTACTAGAGAAAGGGAAAAGTGTATTGGCACCATGATGTGCTGGCCTTTTGTTGGCACATTTAAGACTTTTAACTTGGAATAATTATAAGTTCTTAGGTAACTATCATTGTTTTTGATGGTATTTCATGTGATTTTGTAGGAAAGTCAAGATGCATGAACATATAGGAAAGCTACATTGAGAAGGATGATTTTTGGTGAAAGATGCAAGAAATTAAGTTCTAAAGATTTCATCCGACGACTTGGTCTGATAAGCAGAGAACAAGAAAGGTGAAGCATTTATGATGACATTTTCTGATAAGTCGTCAAGTTTCTGATAATCCATCATGACTTGTCATCAGTCGAAGGCAACAAACATGGAATTTGAAGATGGGTTATGACATTTTTTGATAAGTCATCAACTTTATGATAAACCGTCAGGACTTGTCGTCAGTCGAAGACAGCAAACAGAGAATTTGAAGAGGATTTGACGGCATTTTCTAATAAGTCGTCAGACTTCTGATAAGTCATCACACATGTCGTCAGATTTGTGATAAGTCGTTACAAATGTCGTCAGCTAAAGGCGCGAAAATCTGAATTTTTAGTTTCGAATTTCCTTCAAGTTCCAGATATAAATAGCAACTTTTAGGGTTTAATTCAGTATCTGGAACTTATTCCAAAGGCGAAGTCACCTCTTTTTGGGCCCTTTAACTTACAATTCAATTTTCAATTCTTTGATTAAGTTGTGGGATATTCTTTTTGAACTTGGAAGAGAATCAACTTCAGATTTCATCTTTTGTAAGTTTAATTTCTCTAAATGATGAATACAATTGTTGCTATCTCTTTCTATATCTTGTGGAACTAAAACCCACAACTGGGGTTGTGTTATCTATGATTATTCCTCCGTGGATTTTATAGTTGGTTAGAGTTTGAGTGATTGTGGGGACATCTTGATAATTCCCTTGTAATGATAGTTATTTATTGGTTGCAAATAATAGATCCCGCCTTATGTTGATTTGCTCTAACTGAGAAATAAACTAAAGATAGCAAATTATCAACGAGGATTTGGGAAGGTTAAGTTCTCATCTAATGATTAATGCTGTAACAAGATTGATCAACTTGAGATAAAATCAGTATGAATAGAATGTTTTCCTAAGTTCGAGAGAATTAAGGAGTTCAACATTGTAATCCCCCATACTTTTTCCTGGTTAATTTCATCTCAAGAATGTCTATTCTTAGCTTCTAAATTAAATGATGGTTATTCCATGAGGAATTTTTAAGATTTTCCCTTTTTTTCATGTGGGAAATTCAATAAGCTTTCCATCGATATAAGATTCGTCCAAATCCGATAATCGAGTCAGAAATTACGACTATTTCAAGTTTCCGTCGTAAAACAGCGCCATATTAGTCAGTGGCGCGCCGCGCCACAAAAGGCAATGGTATTTGGCAAATTCCAGTAGGGGTCCGCGTTTATGGCGCATTGCACCAGGGCCCAAATTTAGAATTACCATTTCCCAGTGTCTTAGCGCGATTTCCCCCGTGTCGCGCCAAAGTTCCATGTCGCAAAAGAACGGGAAATGCGATGGCTTCGCATCGCGCCATCCCTCTATTTCCCAATTTTCAAATTCCAGTGACACGGCGTGATAGCGCCGCATCGCACCAGGGGTCTAATTCGGGAATTTTTTACTACAATTAAATGATGCATCCAGGGTTAACTTCCTACCCCTATTTAAGCCCTTTAACACGTGATTCAACCACTTTTAACCCAAAATACACTCTTTTCTCTTAATTTTCTCTCAAGAATAAGCTAGGGTTTCTATTTGGGATTCAAATTCAAGAAGGTTTCACCGTCAATCTTCAAAAAATCATGAACTAAGGTATGCGTTGTGTTCATTCATGGATTCCTTCCAACCATGAAGCTCAAGAACCTTGTTTTATCTATAAATCATGGTCTTTATGTTGTGGGTTATTTGTAATCATGTTGTTGATGTTGATTGATTTCAAAGTTGGAATCTTTATGTGTTTATCATGATATTATGTTACCATGCAAGATAAAATCCACGAATTTAGTTACTTATGATGTGTAATTTGATGAATTCACTTATGACCTAATTGTGCATGCAAGGTGGTTGATAAAATGCTTGAAAAAGTAGAAATCATACTTTATAGCTTAAGACATAAGCTAAATGTGACATGCTTGTCATCCTCCTATGTTTAAATGATTTTCCATGCTATCATTGTGAAATATGTATGTTGTCGGAATGGCCATGGTATTAGAATATGAGATTATGATATAATTATCAGCATTCTCGTCCACGTTAGACAGTATGATAACCCTGTACTTCGTGAAATTCATAACTTATTAAATTATGTACTATTGATGTGGGTCTTGTACTTGATAAAGTCATGCTTCATTAGTTCCCTTCTATAGAGTCCTGGGGGTACTTGTACCCGAAACATTAGCTGTGTTCCTAGAGCCATGTCATATTTTCACGATACTCTCAGTTAAGCTATGATCCTTTGACTTCAAACAGTCTTACGACTCAGGAAATCTCTATGATTTTATGAACTCAGCCAGTTGTCAGATATCAGTAGTATTCCGCCAGTCAATGGAATTCAGCAACTCAGTCCATGTTCAGTTCAGTAAATCATGATCAGTATCTATTCAGATGGGAGTAGAAATTAGCACCGAGCGAACCCAAGGATGGGAACTCACTTATTATATGAGGGTGTGATTCTTAGAAACAATTCTTGCATTCCAGAACTATGTAGATAGCATAGGTTGAGACATCATAACCTGCTATATGAGGGTAGATGTGATGGATTAGCCTGCTATATGAGGGTTCCCACCATTCTCACTAAAGTTACCTGTTATAATAGGGTCACTCACATGTTGTTCTTACCAGTGGTGCGGTATTGGCACCCTTCCAATCAGGGCATAGATTGTACCCCAATTCAGCTATAATACATCATTTGGGGCATGTCGGTTAGATGACTACCTCCCACAGTCTCAGTATTAGTCTCAGTAAAAGAACTCAGATAGTTCTTCAGAATTCAATACTGTCAGTTACAGTCAACTCAGATACAGTACAAAACTCAGCTAGTTCCATCAGATTCAGGACTGTCAGATACATTCACTCATGTTATCAGTTATCATAATTCAGTCATTAGTCATCAACATACTCATGTTATCACGATTTCAGATATAGTTACTATGTATGCCTGCATGTATTCTCACGTTCATTATTAGTCAGTTAGTCAGTATTGTTCATGCATATGAACCCCATGCATTCAACCTACCTCACAAGCATACCAGTACATTCAAAGTAATGACGCATTTGCGCTATGGTGTCTTATACCATAGGTTCAGAGACACGAGCTCCAGAGCATCAGTAGATTCCAGGTTCAACCGTCAGAGTTAGAAGTGAGTCCTCATCCTTCGAGGACATAATGATTTCTCTATCATTGATAACACTCAATCTACAGCTCTCGTAGGAGTGTAAAGCGGTCGTTTGTCAAATATAGAACCCAACCTGGGTTGGGTATCGATCCCACAGGGAATAGCTTGGTCAACAAGTAAGCAACGATTACTAGACTTTTAGTGTAAGTCTCGTAAGAAGGGGGGTTTGTAATGTGTAACCAAATTATTAAAGCAAAAACTGAAAATAGCAAAGTAAAAAGAAAGAATGTTTAGTAGGTTGTGAAACAATGAGAATTGAGGAGTTGGGGTTATGTCCACCTTCTGAGTTATACGTCTCTATTGACTATGAGTGTGTTGAATTCAGACATGCATGTGCTTATAGAGAATTGTATTCGATGGTAAATCCAGGCGTCTTTCGACCTATTCGAGGATTATTTCACTTTAACTCTTTCGAGCTTAAAGCGTGTCTAACGGTACGAATTCTCCAAGAGGTTAATCCAGTTACGGCACTAACTTTTTAATAGGGGATGGGACCCTACTACCTTGACATTATCTCTTTTCCAGACAGATAACCTTTCTTTCGAACAAGTTAAATGTTATACTGGCGTATTCTTGCGTTTGCAACCACAAAGAATTTAGATAAAGATGAAGAGAATAATGATATAAGCAACATACGTGTCACGAACTCACAAACTCACAACAATAGATAGTATCTCATTCGGCTTCCATAACCCCAACAGAGAAGTTTAGTTACCCATGAGTGCGAAGAAAATCACAATTGACATTGTTGTTATACCACAATAAAGATTTCACGTTTGTAATGGTGTGGTAGGCGTGAATCCCTTAGCAAAGTAATGTTTCTCTTGTTGTGGAATTTAAGAATAGATGAATAGAAGAAGAAAAATAGAATTAATGGAAGAATGATTGTTTAGAACTAGAATGTCTTAGAAGTAGAATAGAATAGAATTGAATGTAAGAAGATGTCCTAAAATCTCTAGCAAGATAGGGTATTTATAATACCCATATCCTATTCCTACTAAGATAATGAAATGCTTAACCAAATCCTACTAAGCTAATGAAATACTTAACCCAATTGTACTAGGTTAATGTATCATTATCCTAATCCTAACAAGCTAATGTAATACTTAACCCAATTGTACTAGGTTAATGTATCATTATCCTAATCCTAATAAGTTACTGCTAGTCCCCAAAGTCTTTAGAAATGTTGTTTTAGCCCGGGACAGAATTTCCATGCGCCATCTTTAGTCCTTGGCGTCCAAGATTGGCTTTTCTCCTTTCGTGAAGCTTTCTTTGGCGTCAAGTTATCCATGAAATGCTGAATTCTGCATCATTTATACCTGAAACTTTGCTAATCATGTTCGTTAGCTCACTTACAGGAAAATGGACTAAAAGTGCATGAAATATATAATTTGTTCTCAAAACTAGGCTAAAATATGGGCAAAATATAGTGCTATAGGCGTGTAAATTCACCTATCATCAATACCCCACACTTAAAGCTTTGTTCGTCCTCGAACAAAATATCATGTCCCTCTAAACATCAACTTAGGGTTTCACAGCAACAACATAAAATATTCGTCAAGACAAGCACAACAATTATCAACAAAGAGTAGTTTTCCGATCATTAGTAGAGACCATTTAGCCTCCAACATAGACTCGTGATGGTGGTCAACTTATATTCAAAAGTTAAGGCACAAAGAATCATACACAACTACCCAAAACTCATCAACCATGTGTGTCTCACTATATATTACCCATAATCACTCACAAGTATAGCATATTTTTCAAACATGGGTATCAAAATATCCTTGCTCTCACTCTCACAAAGAATTCATATGCAGCAACTGATGACCATAGGCTTGCCCTTAGTGTAATGCTCCACTAAATGTCAGAATGCTAAGCTTAGAATCAAATAGGTCTTTTGATGGTTGTAATGTAGGCTAAGGGACTGGTAGGACTATTTTGGCCAGAAATAGTGACTATGTTCCTAAGCGCTTTAATACATCACATTGTGTCATTAACACTTTTCTTTCATTTATTCTACCACCCTTTTTCTCCTCTTTTGTTTTTCGATTTTAAACATGACTAACTTTTCAGTTTTTTTTCTTTCTTTTTCTTTTCATAACATACCTATTATGATAGCACTTCTTTTTCATAGCAATTTCAAGCACCAATGCATTCTAAAGCATCATACTCACCCAATTTCCTCTTATTTTGTCACATGACTTTACACTTTAAAGAACTTAGGAATTTGGATCAAATTATGGTCTTGAAAAAAATGGATTAGGCTTACATATGAGGTTGTCAAAGAAAATAGGCTAAAGGCTCAAAAGGGTTAACTAGGATAATGTCCACGGGTAGGTAAAAATGAAGGTAAACAAATATAGGTTGCCAAAGAAATGCCTAAATCATCTCCTAAACTTACACTCCTTATTTTCGCTTTACATACATACCAGGCAAGTTCTAGCATCAGCCACAAGCACAGAATATACTATTATCTCACACACACAAGGCACATGGTCGACTTTATTGGGAGTAGTATAGACTCTTGACCCAACAGATGAAGGAATTAAACCAAACAATATCACATAGTGAGTCACAATTAGAGCCTAAACGTCTCAATAGTCATGATTTTAGTACAAACTCTTGTCATAATCTCATGCTGCCTATTAGAATAATTTCATGCGATGCTAAGTTAAAAAAAATTTAACTACTGAAAAAAACAATTAACTACTAACAAAACAAATAAATATAAATAAATGCAAATGTGGATAGAGAAGTATAACATGCAAATACCAGCACCCCACACTTAGACGGGACACACTGTCCTCAGTGGAAAATAAATAAGAAGAACCTGGTCAGTCGGACTCCTCCTCAATGTCGGGGGTCATACCCCCTTCGTCGGAATCATCATCAGAGTCGTCGCCATCAGAGTTCTCCTCCATGTCAGAGTTTGGCATTCTGCGATCATCATCGGTTGGCACATCGTCATCAAGAGGTTCCTCAAAGTATACCCCTACTCCACACATTGCCTTCGTATGCTCATTCATTGGGTAGTCATAGTTCAGCTGTTGGAGCTCTGCAGCAGTTGGAACATGACCTCCGCTCATCATTGTAAACCTCATCATGCCATACATATGGCGGGAGAAACTCTCATCCCGAGCATGTCTCTCTGCCGTAGTAAGGTTGATGCCATGTGTTGATTCAACATCTTTGACCTTTGTGAGGTCAACCTTCTTCGGATTGTGTGGGAGTTTATGATCAGCTGGTTCCTCTTCGATGTCTTCCTTCCTCAAGATTGCAGTCAACAGATTGCCAAAGCGGAAATGGGACCGCTTGTGTAGCCTAGCCTTCCGCATTGTAGATCGGATGATTACCCCAATGTTGATAGGGACATTCGTCATCAATGCGTATACCAAGCACACTCTATCTCTTGTTATTTTTGTGTATTGCGTCCCTGGAATGAGGCAAGAGTTGACCATGCGCAACCATATCCATGCTTCCCTATTCAAAGAAGCATATGGGAAAGTGTTGTGTCGACCAGTGTCCTTGTGTCTACTCCAGCGTGCCATGGATCTACTTCCACAAAGTATGTGCCGAATTGCTCTATAAGGAGGTCTGCTGTACAGCTCTTTGAATGGTGCTGGATCGACTGAAGGCAAGCCAAGAAATGAGTTGATCAAATCCGTATTGAGTTGTAAAACTTGGCCCCGAATCTTGACTTCGCTGCCTGTGGTTTTCGGCGACCAGTTGGCATAAAATTCTCTTGTCAAATCAAGATTACATTCTCCCATGTCGCGGAAGATGAAATCCAGATTTAATGCCACGATCTTCGCCAACATGCGCGGCTCCTTATTCGCTAGGCTTTCCTTGTTTATCAAGTCGACATGAACATATTTTCTTTCCATGTTGTTCCAATACCATTCCTTGGCTTTTTCCTCAAGAACCCATTTTATTCCAAACATACGGCGTGGTAATTGCATTGAGGATGATTCTCCTTGCTCCTTGCGGCCTCTTTTCTTGCCTTTTTGGGAAGTGGTAGCCTTCTCCTTGCCTTGTCTCGCTTTGGGTGCCATTGTACCTGAGACTTGAAATAGAGTTCACGTTAGCACAATCTTAATGGATACAATCTATACATAAGCAGTAGGGGTACCACCCCACACTTAGTTTGTTGATACGAATTAGTGAAGTGAAAGTGGTCGATTACTTAGACTTCATCGACATACGTTGTAGGAGCTATATTCCAACAAGAAAATCAGAGATGTATCACTTCTTGCAACCTTTGCAATATTTTTATGTTAGATATATCAAGAATGCTACGTAGGGATTACATCATGGTATTGTTTCTATCAATAATCACAACCTCCTATGTCGGTAGGCAACTATAAGTCTTATTCCGATGAACGGGACATTCTAACATTTAAGCATTCTAGTGACAAGATTATGCAATGTTCATGACTATAGCAATTCCGCAAGTAGTATAACACTGCATCAAAATCAATATTCAAGTCGGAAACAAGTTAAGAGTATCCTAACGTACATGTTCACTCACTTGGTTTTGTATCAACAATTCAAACACATTAACATCACCAATATTTCTTCAAGATGTAGCAATTCATAATAGACATAGCAACGTAGCACTTACGAAAAATAGATGAAGAACAAAAGAGTACTTACGTGATTGAAGCCTTTGGAGATGTTTTTGTGAAGTGGGAGAGCAAAAAGAAAAGTTTTGAGATGATTTGGAGAGTATGTGCGGAGCCTAGGTCAAGTTTTCAATGTGTTTGTGTTTCAAGACTAAGTCTCCTTTATATAGGAAAAGAATGGGTCGGGTTTTGACCCATTTAAAATCGGTTTTGGAGACAAAAAGTGACCATAGGCGGCGCCTTTAGCTTTGCCTATGGTGACCATATGCGGCGCCTAATGCAAAGCATTTGCTAGCATAGGCGGCACCTAGTTCAATGCCTTTAGTGACCATAGGCGGCGCCTTTAACATGGCATATGAGATTCAGAGACCAAATGCTTTAGCATAGGCGGCGCCTATGCTATGGCATACTTAAGCATGGGCGGCGCCTATGCTATAGCACACTAGATTCCGAGACCTTGGGCTATAGTATAGGCTTTGCCTTGAAGAAAAGAGGGTAAGAGAAAGGAAAACCATGGGTAGTGAAGTTGGAAGGGAAAAGAAATGCTTGATTATGGATCTTGTCCCCAAAGAATCCTTATTATTCACTAACCCAAATACTAGCATTTTTCCTAGTATTTTCTCTTCTCTTGTGCCAGTTCAAGACCCTAGAATACCCAAGGAGAATCCCAAGGAAATTCCCTTCAAGCCCTTAGCCGAAAGTCCCAATTTTGGGATAAGTGTTGAAGAAGTGAACCCAAAGGGAAACCTTGAAATATTCTCTTGTAATGTGGAGCATAAGGGATTCCATGATGTAAAATCAAGTGAATAAAAAACTTCTCATAATCTACAAGGTAATAAAGCTATTTTCTACACTCCTAAAAACTTGAATTGTTGTGATGTGACTAGTAGTAGCCAAAGTGGTGTAGTTTCGGATTGTATTAGTAAAGAAGTGTATGAATATCCCTTTTGTGATAATCTTGGTGTTGATAGGTTGCATAAGGACCAAACTCTTGTGTTGAGTACGCAAGCACTAGTTGATCCTTTAGATGACAAAATCAATTATTTTCGTAAGAATGATTTGTGTCCATCTAGTGGTAGCACTTATAACTTTAATAAGGTTACATTATCATGTGACAAGAGTCTTCACACACTACATGACCCTCTTGTAGATGATAGCACCTTGGGTGATGTGTTCACACTTGATTCTTTCCTATACTACCTCTTTGCCTATGATCATAACCATGTTAATTTTGAATTGGTATTATGTACAGGTAGTAAGTTTGGTGGATGTTTTTCTTTCTTGAATGATGATAATTGTGAGTTTGGTAGCCTAGTTAAAGGAGTGGGTCACCTCGGAGTAACCCTTTGTCTTCTACTCCCATTTGACCCCGAAATATTTTTGAGTTGTGGAAGGTGTAGTTTTGGTTCATTCTCATTATCTTTTACTATTGATTTAATTCACTTCCTTGGTATCCTTTATTCTAAGATCTTCATGTCGAATAACAAGGATATGTGGGTATATTTCAAGTGTGAACAACCTTGGAGTGATGAAATATGTGTGTTAAGGGAATCTTTCTTAGCCGTAGATGTCTAATTTTGAATGTTTGCCTTCCCTTGAAAATAAGTGACATATGTGTTTGTTTCAGATTGTATTCTTCACTAATTGATGTTTGCTTTAAGTGTATCCTTTGTGATGTTAGTGGTCAAATTTTCTTACTCCTTACAAAGGATGGTTGGTTGTAATCTAAGAGTATACCCCCTTGGCATGTTTACCTCACTTATGGTACTAATGCTAACCCTCCTATCACGAGGATTGTGTGTTTGTTTTACCTCCCTTTGGTTTTGCAAGGTGTGAATTTGAGGACAAATTCCTTTCAATATGGAGAGGATGATACAAGCATGAAGAGCACAAAAGGATACAAGGCATGGTTAAAGGCTCAAGCTTTGGAATTGGCAAGTGTTTGGAGCCTTTTAAAGTCTTGTCAAGTTGAAGGAGGAGAAGAGAATCCATACTTTCAAGAGGCGCCTCACTTGAAGGGAAAAAAGGACTTTTTGCCTTATATTTCAACACCCAAGAGGCGCCCAAAGTTAGGGATATTATGTTCTTTTAATGGCCTCTTTTTATACTCCAAAGGAGCACCCTTCATTAAGGGTATTTTTGTCATTGTTTGTAATAAGTATAAATAG
Source organism: Capsicum pubescens (assembly GCA_030864215.1). NCBI lineage: Eukaryota > Viridiplantae > Streptophyta > Magnoliopsida > Solanales > Solanaceae > Capsicum > Capsicum pubescens. The sequence continues at coordinate 114,186,893 of CM061544.1, forward strand.
GCACCTTAGCTCTTATTTTTCTTAGTTTTGAGATAATGAATTGAGTGACTTTTTAGATTGTAATCTTAGTGTTAGATTGTAGTTTTTCTCTTCTCCTTAAGAGAGGGAAACCGAAACTTGACCCTTGATACATTTGAAATTGGTTTTCACTTGTCTTGGGTAATTTGGCAAGAAAGGTATGCTTGAGGAAATGTGAGTCCTTTGGGTCACCTAAGAGGAAGGTTTGAGCTTACATTGGTGATGTGTGTTTGAAGGTTTGATACAACTTCTAGTGCTATTCATTGGTGGAAGTAATGGTCTTTCTACTATCTTTACATTTTATGCAATCTTCTTCTTCATTCCCTTTCTTGTGTGTTGTTTTCTCTTTGTGTTCTTGCTGATTTTTGTTATCTTAGTGTCACTTTCATGTATAGCCTTTATTTAGGCTATCACATGTCGTGCCAGTGAGCATAATCTCAAGTCAATCTCTCATTCTAATCTGTTTCTCCCTTTCTTCTGCAGAACATGCCTCCTAAAAGAAGAAATGGGAATCAGCCAGCCCCTCAGCCTGAAGAACCTTTGGGCGACCATGTTTCTTATGTGGAGTTCAGGGTCACATTCACTACTCTTGCTCAGTCAGTTGCTGCTTAAAATGAATGACCAACTGTCGTTCCGGCCAACACAGTGGCCAATTCAGCTGCAGCCAGGATTCGGGACTTCACCCGAATGAATCCTCCATCTTTTCTTGGGTCTAAGACAGACGAGGACCCTCAGGAATTTGTAGATAAGGTACAGAAGGTTACATACATAATGTGGGTTATGTCTAGTAAGAGTGCTGAGCTAGCTACATATCAGTTGCAGGATGTTGCTCACACTTGGTTCAAGCAGTGGAAGTCAGAGAAGGCTGACGATGCAGTGTCAGTTGAGTGGGAGGAGTTTGCTTTAGCGTTCCTTGAGAGGTTCTTTCCCCTAGAACTTAGAGAAGCTAAGGCTCTAGAATTCATCAGCCTCAGGCAGGGAAATATGACAGTGAAAGAGTATTCTTTTAAGTTTACTCAATTAGCCAGATATGCCCCTTATGTGGTTGCAGATAGCAGTGCAAGGACTAGTAAGTTCGTTTCAGGGGTGAATGATAGCATGGTTAATGAGTGTAAATCTGCCTTGCTGAATAGTGACATGACTTTAGCCAGGCTCATGACTCATGCTCAGCTGGTAGAGGAGCAGAAGATTAAGATTAGGGAGAAACAGAATAAGAGAGCGAAGATAGGTAGTTTTAACTTTGCTCAGCCTAAGTCAGAAGGAGGAAACCATTCCCAGTTTCATCCTAAGTCATCAGTTCCATCTCCTTCTTCTTCCATTGCTCTGGTTCCTTGGTTCAGAGAGGGTAACGAAGATAGAGCGCCAGTCTCTAAGTCCTAGGGCAGTGTTAGCAGTGCCCACACCTATCCTCTTTGCCAAACTTATGGCAAGCACTATCAGGGTATTTGCAGAGCTGGCAGTGGTATTTATTTCAGATGTGGCAAACCAGGCCACAGAGTCAGAGACTGTCCTCAGCCAGGTCCTCAGGGTCAGCAGAATCGCTCCTCAGCTCAGTCCGGTCGCCCAGATCAGCAGGGTGCCACCTTCAGTGCTACTTGTGGGCAACACCCAAATTGTCTTTATTCTTTTCAGTCCTGACAAGATTAGGAAAATTCTGCCGATATAGTTACTGGTACATTACAGATCTTTCATGTGCATGTTTATGCTTTGCTAGATCCAGGAGCTTCTTTGTCTTTTGTCACTCCTTATATATCAGTCGATTTCGGAGTCAGTCCCAAAATTCTAGATGAGCCTTTTTCAGTTTCTACCCTAATGGGTAAAACCATCATAGCTCGGAGGGTATACAGGAACTGCCCGGTTATGATATCTCAGAAAGTCACTTCAGCAGACTTAGTCAAATTAGAGATGACTGATTTTGATGTCATTCTCGGCATAAATTGGCTTCATTCCTTCTATGCCACAGTCGACTGCAGAAATAGAATAGTCCTATTTCAGTTTCTGAATAAACCCATCCTAGAGTGGAAGGGTAGTGTATCCGCTTTCAGAAGTCAGGTTGTTTCCTACCTTTAGGCACGGAAAATAATATCTAAAGGATGTGTCTACCATCTTGTTCGAGTTAAGGACACTTGTTTCGAAACTCCCAGTCTTGAATCAGTTCTAGTTGTAAATGAATATTCAGATATTTTTCCTAAAGATCTTCCAGGAATTTCTCTCAAAAGGGAAATAGACTTCGGCATTGATCTTTTTCTGGATACTCATCCTATCTCTATTCCGCTATTCATAATGGCACCAACAGAACTCAAAGAACTGAAAGAGAAGTTGAAGGAGCTCTTAGATAGGGAATTCATCAGACCCAGCGTTTCCCCGTGGGGCGCTCCAGTATTATTCATACGTAAGAATGATGGTTCTCTTAGAATTTGTATAGACTACCATCAACTTAATAAGGTCACGTCAAGAACAAGTATCCTCTTCCAAGAATTGATGACTTGTTTGACCAACTTCAGGGTGCCAGTTATTTCTCAAAGATAGACCTCAGATCCGTCTATCATCAACTCAGAGTTAGAGAATGTGACATTCCGAAAATAGCTTTCCGTACTCGGTATGATAACTTCAGATTCTTAGTTATGTCATTTGGTCTTACCAACGCCCAGCCACTTTCATGGACTTGATTAACTGTGTGTTCAAGTAGTATTTAGACATGTTCATCATAGTCTTCATAGATGATATTTTGGTCTATTTCCGTAGTGAGCATGATCATGCAAACCATCTCAGGATAGTACTTCAGACTCTCAAAGATCATCAGCTATTCGTTAAATTCAGTAAGTGCGAGTTTTGGCTAAGGTCTGTAGCATTCCTTGGTCATATGATTTCTGATGATGACATTAAAGTAGATCCTCAAAAGACCAAAGCAATAAGAAACTGGCCTCGCCTTGTCTCTCCATCAGATATTATGAGTTTCTTGGGTTTGGCTGGCTATTACAGGCAGTTTGTTGAGGGATTTTCTTCTATTGCATCCCCTATGTCCCGATTAACTCAGAAGAAAGTCAAGTTCCAATGGTCAGATCCTTGCGAGAAGAGTTTACATGAGTTAAAGACTCGGCTCACCTCAGCTCCAGTCTTAGCTCTCCCAGATGGTTCAAATAGGTTCGTAGTGTATTGTAATACATCCAGAGTGGGTCTAGGCTGTGTCCTCATGTAGGATGGTAAGGTCATAGCCTACGCCTCCAGACATCTTAAACCCCAAGAGAGGAATTATCCTACTCATGATTTTGAGTTAGTAGCTGTAGTCTTTGCCTTGAAGATTTGGAGGCTTTATCTCTATGGAGTTCATGTAGATGTCTTCACAGATCATAAGAGCCTTCAGTATTTATTTTTGCAGAAAAATTTTAATCTTCGTCAGAGAAGGTGGTTAGAGCTCTTGAAAGATTATGACATGAGCATCCTTTATCATTCGGGCAAGGCCAACGTAGTGGTCGACGCTCTCAGTAGACTGTCTATGGGTAGTTTTGCTCATGTAAAGGATAGTAAAAATGAGCTAGCCCAGGAAGTCCATCAGCTTGCAAGACTAGGAATTCGCTTAGTCGATACAGAGGAGGGTGATATATGGGTTTAGAGTAGTTCAAAATCATCTCTAGTTTCCAAGGTGAAAGAAAAGCAAGATCGGGATCCTAGCCTTATCAAGTTAAAAGAGTCAGTCAAGGATTAGAAAGTAGAGGCTTTCTCCCAAGGGGGAGATGGTGTTCTGCGTTGTCAGGGTCGTCTGTGAGTTCCATCTATAGATGACTTAAGGTAGTGAATTCTTACAGAAGCGCATGGTGCATGCTACTCTATTCATCCAGGGGCCACAAAGATGTACCGCGACTTGCAGGAAGTCTATTGGTGGAGTGGGAGAAAGAGAGATATTTCAAAGTTTGTGGCTAAGTGCTCTACATGTCAGCAGGTTAAGATAGAACATCAAAAGCCTAGTGGTCCTATGCAGGAGTTCATTATTCCTACTTGGAAGTGGTAAGAAGTGAACATGTACTTCGTGAGGGGTTTGCCTCGAACTCGTCATCAGCATGATTCAGTTTGGGTCATCGTAGATTGGATGACCAAATCAACCCATTTTCTTCCAGTTCATACCTCTTATTCAGTCGAGGATTATACTAGACTCTACATTAGGGAGTTGTTCAGATTACACGGTGTTTCGTTATCTATTATCTCAGACAGAGGTACCCAGTTCACTTTTTATTTCTAGAAAACGTTCCAAAAGGGTCTTGGTATCTAAGTTCTTCTCAGTACAGCCTTCCATCCTCAGACAGATGGTCAAGCAGAAAGGACCATTCAGACTTTAGAAGATATGCTAAGGGCGTGTGCAATTGATTTCAAGGGTAGTTGGGATGACCACTTTCCTTTGATTGAGCTTGCATACAACAACAACTATTATTCCAATATTTGCATGGCTCCATTCGAATCTCTCTATGGTATGAGATGTAGATCTCTAATTGGTTGGTTCAAAGTTAGTAAGGCCTCAATCATAGGGACCGACTTAGTATTCGATGCCTTAGAAAAAGTCCAGTTGATTAAGGAAAGACTCCGAGCTTCTCAGAGCCGACATAAGTCTTATACAGATGTTCGTAGAAAAGATCTCGAGTTCGAGATTGGTGACTATGTCTATCTAAAGATCTCTCCCATGAAGGGAGTGTAGCAGTTTGTCAATAAAGGGAAACTCAGTCCCCGATATATCGGTCCCCTCAAGATTCTCAGTCGATTCGACAAGGTAGCTTATGAGCTCGAATTGCCTTCAGATCTAGCCTCAGTTCATCCAGTCTTCCATGTATCTTTGCTAAAGAAATGCATAGGTGACCCAGTAGTTGTAGTCCCTATTCAGAGTATTGATGTTCAGAAAAGTCTTTCTTATGAGGAGATTCTAATCGAAATCCTTGACTATTAGACTCGTAGATTGAGGAACAAAAAGTCCCTCTAGTTAAGGTTCTTTGGCTAAATCAATCTGTCGAGGGAGATACTTGGGAAGTAGAGGCAGACATACGTACCAAGTATCCTCACCTCTTCTTCGCCAACTCAAATTAAGCTCAAGGTAACAGTTCTCCTTAAGCTTACTCAGCTTTATGTTCAATGTTCATCACAAACTTGGTATGCAGTTTCATGCTTATGTTCCCATTAGAAACTTGGTATCAAGTACCATTGCATATTCAGTCATGCACTCATGTATCAGTTCAGTTATGTAATTATGCATCAGACATGCATTCTCATTGTGAGAAACTTAGTTCTTCAGAACACTCAGTAATGCATTCATGAATCAGTTACACATGCATCATATATGCATGTTCAGTATTATATGTTCAGCTTGTCAGTCTTGTCAGCCATGAGATCATGTTCCAGTTATTCATGTTTAGCATGTACGTCAGTTGTATTTTCTCCCCTATCAGTCAGTCTTATTCGAAGACGAATGTTCTCAAGGGGGAGATATTATAATACCCCATACTTTTTCCTAGCTAATTTTATCTCAAGAATGTCTAGTACTATCTTCTAAATTGAATGATGGTTATTCCATAAGGAATTTTCAAGATTTTCCCTTTTTTCATGTGGGAAATTCAATAAGCTTTCCATCGATATAAGATTCGTCCAAATTCGATAAGCTGGTCAGAAGTTACGACTATTTGAAGTTCCCATCGTAAAAAAACACCATATTAGTCAGTGGCGCATCGTTCCACAAGAGAAAATGGCATTTGGCAAATTCCAGTAGGGGTCCGCGGTTATGACACATCGTGCCAGGGCCCAAATTTAGAATTGTCCATTTTCCAGTGTCTCAGCATGATTTCTCCCGCATCACACCAAAGTTCCAGGTCGAAAAAAAAGGGGCAACGCGATGGCTCTGCGTCACGCCATCCCTCAATTTCCCAATTATCAAATTCCAGTGACACATCGCAATAGCGTCGCGTCGCGCCAGGGGTCTTATTCGGGAAATTTTTACTAAAATTAAATAGCGCGTCCAAGGTTAAAAGGGTCAACTTCCCACCTCTATTTAAGCCCTTTAACACGTGATTCAACCACTTTTCACCCAAAATACACTCCCTTCTCAAAAGTTTCTCTCAAGAACAAGCTAGGGTTTTCATTGGGGATTCGAATTTAAGAAGGTTTCACCGTCAATCTTCACAAAATCATGAACTAAAGTAGGCGTTGTGTTCATTCATGGATTCCTTCCATCCATGAAGCTCAAGAACCTTGTTTTATCTATAAATCATGGTCCTTATGTTGTGGTTTATTTGTAATCATGTTGTTGACGTTGATTGATTTCAAAGTTGGAATCTTTGTGTATTTATCATGATATTATGTTACCATGCAAGATAAAATCCATGAATTTAGTTGCTTATGATGTGTAATTTGATGAATTCACTTATGCCCTAAGTTGTGAATGCAAGGTGGTTGATAAAATGATTGAAAAAGTAGAAATCATGCTTTATTGCTCAAGACATAAGCTAAATGTGACATGATTATCATCCTCTTATGTTTAAATGGTTTTCCATGCTATCACTGTGAAATGTGTATATTATCAGAATGGCCATGATATTAGAATATGATATTATGATATGATTATCAACATTCTCGTCCATGTTAGACTGTATGATAACCCTGTACTTCGTGAAATCCATAATTTATTAAATTATGTATTGTTGATGTAGGTCTTGTACTTGATAAAGTCATGCTTTGTCAGTTCCCTTCTATCGAGTCTTGGGGGTACTTGTACCCAAAATATTAGCTGTGTGCCTAGAGCCATGCCATATTTTCACGATACTCTCAGTCAAGCTATGATCCTTAGACTTCAGACAGTTTTATGACTCAGGAAATCTCCATGATCTCATAAACTCAGTCAGTTGTCAGATATCAGTAGTATTCTGTCAGTCAACGGAATTCAGTAACTCAGTCCATGTTCAGTTCAGTAAATTATGTTTTGTGTCTATTCAGATGGGAGTAGATATTAGCACCGAACAAACCAAAGGATGGGAACTCACCTGTTATATGAGGGTGTGATTCTTAGAAGTAATCTTTGCATTCCAGAACTATATAGCCAGCATAGGTTGAGACATCATAGCCTGCTAAATGAGGATAGATGAGGTGGCTTAGCCTACTATATGAGGGTTCCCACCGTTCTCACTGGAGTTTTATGTCTTATTAGGGTCACTCACATGTTGTTCTTACCAGTGGCACGGTAATGATACCTTTCTAATCAGGGCATAGATTGGACCCTAATTCAGCTATAATGCATTATTTGGGGCACGTCGGTTAAATGACTACTTCTCATAGTCTCAGTATCAGTCTCAGTAAAAGAACTCAGATAGTTCTTCAGAATTTAGGACTATCAAATATAGTCAACTCAGATACAGTACGGAACTCAACTAGTTCCATCAGATTCAGGACTGTCAGATACAGTCACTCATGTTATCAGTTATCAAAATTTAATCATTATTCATGTTAGTCATCAGCATACTCATGTTATCACGATTTCAGATATAGTTATTATGTATGCCTGCATGTATTCTCACGTTCATTATTAGTCAGTTAGTCAGTATTGTTCATGCATATGAACCCTATGCATTCAGCCTACCTCACATGCATACCAGTACATTCAAAGTACTGACGTATTTGCGCTATGGTGTATTATACCATAGGTTCAGAGACACAAGCTCCAGAGCATCAGTAGATTCCAGGTTCAGCCGTCAGAGTTAGAAGTGAGGCCTCATCCTTCAAGGACATAGTGATTTCTCTATTATCTCAGTAATTAGTTTATTAGTTTGGGTTAGTTGGGGACATGTCCCATCAACATTTTACTCATTCAGACAGTCATGTTTTGAGGCTTTCTAGACTATCATGTTTCAAACTTCAGTATTTTCATTTTTTTTTGGGTATTCTATTACCCCACACAAATGTTATATTATTCAGATTGTGTTTAGTTTTGAACCTTACGGCATTTCAGTTCATGTTTCTGCATTATTCAGTATTTTATGCAGTATACAAGTGCAGATATTAGTCATGGGTTAGCTTGTGGTCTTTCGGGGTCATGAGCACCGTGTAGCATTTCGGGTACCAGATTCAGGGCATTACAAACATCTAGCTAGGTTGAGAAAGACTTAGATGGACTGTCGAAACTGATAATTTGGTGTTTCCCACAAGTCATGAGAACCCAATACTATGGTTATTATTCAATGAGGATTAATAATCATAGTGGTCACAATCCTAGTTTCTCTCTATCATTGATTTGAACCATTGAAATTTTAGCTTTGAGTTCTGAAGCAAGTAGAAACTTTAATCATCATTTGATTGATAAAACCCCCAATTAAAGGAAATCATTATCTATCAGTCATTTTAATCACAAATAGACTTGATTGACACCTTATTCCATATGGGATTTGACCCCAACCTAGTTGGGTTATATATTTGACAACGACCGCTTACTCTCTCGTAAGAGAGGTGTAATTTGGGCTTATCAAATTTTAGCACCGTTGTCGAGGAATACAGTTTTAAATTGAGTATATCTGTGATAATTGACTCGTAGTAAGTTTCCTGGTTTTACTTTTATTTGTTATTTTTGTTCTCTGCAGGGTAGTTAGTATGTATGCCATGTACACGGAGTTCAGGTGAAGTGTTATTACCAGTACATCCAGAACCTCAGTTGATCGGTAGAATGGCAGACCCACAAGAAGCAGAAAGACTAGCTTCCTTGGCTAGGGCTCAGCTAAATCAACAAAATGTAGGTAGCCTAGACTGGGTTCCAAATCTGGACGAAGAGGACCTGGGAGATGATGATCTATTGGGACCGGTAAATCGTAGGTGCGCAAAAGATATAGTGGCACCGATTGACAAAAATGTAAACAGAAATCACCCATTCAGAGCGAGGTAGGATCGCCAACCTGTGCAGTATGATATTGACAACGATGAGGATGATTTAGATGGATCTGGAGCTATAGGGGAAATCATTCTACCACCACTAGATCCTGGGTTGAAATTCAACATCACCAGTACTATGATCCAGCTACTGAATTTGAAAGGACTCTTTGGTGGATTACCTGGTGATGATCTAAATCTACATTTGGTGAATTTCATCAATATTTGTAAGTCGTTTGATAATCCAGGAGTGGGACAAAATGCTATTCATTTGAGATTGTTCTTACTGTCTCTATCTGGAGAGGCAACTATGTGGTTGAATAAGTGACTCCTGATTCTATAACAAACTGGAGGCAATTGAAAGGAGCTTTCCTAGAAAGGTTCTTTCCGCCCTCCAGAATGTTATAGTTGAGAGATGAGATCAGCAACTTTAGGAATTTGTCTAATGAAGTTTTGCATGAGACTTGGGCGAGGTTTAAAAAGAAGTTGACTCAATTCCCAAACCATAAGATGACTAATGAATACTTGATGGAAACATTCTACAGAGCTTTGAACTCACTTACAAAGCCAATAGTGGATAATGCTGCAGGAGGAGCTTTAATGGAGCTCACCTTTACTGAGGCTGCGGACCTGTTAGAAAGAATGACTAAGACAAGTAGAACTTGGCATACCAGAGATTCTGTGGTAGCAAGCAATACTGGGTCTAGTGTAATATCAACAGAGCAACATAGGAGAGAAGAGAAGCATGATCAGGATATGACTCACATAAAAACCCAGATGGATATGCTCACAAAATATTTGCTATCAGGGAATGTAGAAAAGGTAAAAGCTGTGGGGTCCCACAGAAAGGGAGCTAAATCAAACACCGAGAAAGAGGCTAATTATTTTCATAACCAGGGGGTTTCCGAACTGGTGGTCAAGGAAACCAAGGTTGGAACCATCAAGGAGATTGGAAGGATAAAAGTGACAGGAGTGGACTGTATGCTGTCACCAGTTTAGGAAAAATATCCATGGAGAACATGATGGAGAAACTATTAAAGAGAGTTGACGCAATAAATTCTGGGGTGACTACGATGAAGAGTGACATATCTTCCATGAGTCAACTAGTAAATTCACATTCAACTGCTATTAAACAACCGGAGCAACAGTTGATCCAATTATCCACAACATTCAAGCAAAGATAGAATGGGACTCTACCAAGTGATATAGTTCAGAATCCGAGGTTTGATGGATCATGTATAGCTATTACCACTAGGAGCGGTAAGATGTTATCTAGTCTAGGATTGGGGTTATCCTCTTATACTGATGCAGTTGAAATGGATTTGGAGATGGTTAATGAATCTTCAGTGGTGCCTGTGGAGTTGGGAAGTTTGGAAAAAAAGAGTGAGAAAGTAGAATAACCACCTAAGCCGAAGTATGTTAGTGATGTGGAGAAAGGCATAAGAAAGGAGGTAAGAGTTTCCCCAGTTGAAATCCCAAGGCCACCACCTCCATTTACACAATGATTAAAGAAGAGAGAAGATGAAGAAAAGTTTAACAAATTCATGACTATGTTGAAGCAGTTGACAGTAAACGCGCCTTTAGTTGAAGCACTTGAGCAAATTCCAGGATATGCTAAATTTATGAAGGATCTTGTGATGAAGAAAAGAGAAGTGAGCTATGAACCGGTGGATAATATCCACCATTGTAGTGCTATTTCTACAAGGTCCTTGGTTTAGAAGAAGGCAAACCCAGGAGCGTTCACTATTCCTTGTAAGATTGGATCTCTAAAATTTTCTAAGGCCTTATGTGATCTGGGAGAGAGCATTAATCTGATGCCGCTAGCTGTTTATAAAATTTGGGTTTGGGAGACCCCACACCCACCAACATGAGACTAGTTATAACGGACAGGTCTGTGAAAAGGCCGATCGGTATGCTATATGATGTACTTGTAAAGGTGACTGGTTTTATATTCCCTGCTAACTTTATGATTCTTGATTGTGAAGTAGATTTTTGAAGTACCCATAATTTTGGGTAAACCATTCTTAGCAACTGGGAAAGTGTTAGTTAACATAGAGATGAATAAGTTAAAGTTTAGGCTCAACAAAAAAGAAGTTAGTTTTGAAGTGCATCAATCCATGAAACAACAAAAAGAGATGAGTGTCTTCTTGATTGTTGATGTATTCTATGAATATGGGAAAGATACACCAGCAGGATAGGGATGAAGCACTTTCAAGGTATATTGATGAATTTTGGGTAGTCAAGATAACCTAGTCGTGCCGCAATATTAAATCACGCGCTGCTTGGGAGGCAACCAAAGGAATTTTGTTGTTTGTATTTGTATTATGTGATTGACATCAGATCTCTGCACCTATGGTGGCACAGGTATATTTCTAACTCTCTTGTTTTGGTTTGATGCATTGGGGACAATGCATGATTTTAAGTTAAGGGTGAGACTGCTTGTGGGTGTTGATGTCCTCTCGGGGTTTTTGTTGCCGTGCCTCTTTTACCCGGAGTCTTGTTCCTAGTAGAGCCGATATATTTAGGCGTACTGTGTTTTATTTTGTGATGTGTTGTGGTTAATTGGGAGAAAAATAAGTATCTGGGGCAGTTGACATATTTTGTTAATTTTTGGGAATGGTAAATACCTCTCCAATTATCTATTTTGTAACTGTGTGATGTGCATCTATATGCCACTACTGTGAATCTTTTTATGGCATTGGTATTAGGGACATGATAATCATTGCTAACGATTGAATCAACCGGATAGGTAGTAGCTTGTGATATACCTATGTGCCATGTGTTTGTGAGATACTACCTAGTTCCCATTGTGTGTTAAATCCAGAACTTGCCCGGTTGGTCTTGCCTTGGTTGTAGGAGAGTGGTTAGGAAAGGATCATAGGCCATTTTTTATATTAGTCCACTTTTAGCCTAAATGACCTTCCAGATCTAAATATTATCCCTTGATCCAGATTTTGAGCCTGAATGCCTATATTTTTTTATTATTATACCTATCACCTTCCCACTTGGATCACAATGAACTTGTTTTATCCCTGGTCCTCTTTAGGCATTGTGCACTCTAACTTAAGAAAATCGCCTAAGTTGAGGGTGGCTATCATAGGGGCGCATGATGTAAAGTGAGTATGAAGAAGAGTAAAAATAAAAAAAATAAAAAAAATAAAAGGCTGGGTGTGGTAGAAAAAGAATAAGAAAAGAAAAATTGTAAAAAAGAGAAAATGAAAGACTAAGGACCGCATCCAGCCTGTATTTGCTTCAATAAAGAAAGGGAGAAATAAGTTAAAGGTTGATAAATGAGACCCCAAAAATAGTGTAGTGCCAAGGAGGCTTAGTCACTTTAAATACCTTGTGTATCATACCAGCCCTAAGCCTACATTACAAGCTGAAGAAAAGTCCTATAATGATCCCAGCTTAACTGTCTGAAAGCCTTGGTGATGAAAATAAGGGCAAGCTTATGGTAGTTGGCATTCATTGACTCGAACTTCTTTCTGAGAGTGAGTGTCTCTTGACCGTCCCTGCATTTACGTGCTTGATTTTAGATATGAGTGAAGAGGGATTTCTTTGTTATAAGGGCACATCGATTGCATTGATCGCTGCTTACTTGTTTGGGTAGTATAACTTGTATATATGCATAGTTATTGTTGCTAATTTGATGCCATATCTTGATTCCTTTCTGTCACATTGTTGATCTTCATGGATATACACAGCTGGGTTTAGAGTGATTGAACATGGAGAGGGTAATGTGTGTTGAACTAAAATTGATAATCAACTATCATAGGTATCTTATGTTTCTCTTAGTTAAGCATCGTAGTATGGTCTTATGTAGTTTTTTAAGGACAAATAATTGTTTTAAGTTGAGGGTGTTGATGTGCTGGCCTTCTATTAGCACATTTAAGACTTTTAACTTGGAATAATTGTAAGTTCTTAGGTAACTATCATTGTTTTTTATGGTATTTCATGTGATTTTATAGGAAAGTCAAGATGCATGAACATATAGGAAAGCTACATTGAGAAGGATGATTTTTGGTGAAAGATGCAATAAAATTAAGTTCTAAAGATTTCATCTGACGACTTGGTCTGATAAGCAGAGAACAAGAAAGGTGAAATATTTCTGACGACATTTTCTGATAAGTCATCAACTTCCTGATAAGCCGCCAGGACTTGTCGTCAGCTAAATGAAGCAAACATGGAATTTGAAGAGGAGTTGATGACATTTTCTGATAAGTCGTCAACTTCCTAATAAGCCATCAGGCCTTGTCGTCAGCCGAAGGCAACAAACATAGAATTTGAAGAGGGGATGACGACATTTTCTGATAAGTTGTCAAACTCCTGATAAGTCGTCACATATGTTGTCATACATGTCCTCAGATTTATGATAAGTCATCACAAATGTCATCAGCTAAAGGAGAAAAAATCTGAATTTTTAGTTTCGAATTTCCTTTAAGTTACAGATATAAATAGCAGATTTTAGGGTTTCATTCAGCATCTGGAACTTATTCCAAAGGCTAAGTCACCTCTTTTTGGGCCTTCTAACTTAGAATTAAATTTTTAATTCTTTGATTGAGTTGTGGGATATTCTTTTTGAACTTGGAAGAGAATCAACTTCAGACTTCATCTTTTGTAAGTTTCATTTCTCTAAATGATGAATACAATTGTTGCTATCTCTTTCTATATCATGTGGAACTAAAACCCACAATTGGGGTTGTGGGATCTATAATTATTCCTCCATGGATTTTATAGTTGGTTAGGGTTTGAGTGATTTTGGGGACATCTTGATAATTCCGTTGTAATGATAGTTATCTATTGGTTGCAAATAATAGATCCCACCTTATGTTGATTTGCTCGAACTGAGAAATAAACTAAAGGTAGCGAATTATCAGTGAGAATTTGGGAAGGTTAAGTTCTCATCTAATGATTAATGCTATAACAAGATTGATCAACTTGAGATAAAATTAGTATGAATAGAATATTTTGCTAAGTTCGAGAGAATTAGGGAGTTCAACATCTAGGCAGGTTGAGAAACACTTAGATGGACTGTCAAAACTGATAATTTGGTATTTCCCACAAGTCATGAGAACCCAATACTATGGTTATTATTCAATGGTGATTAATAATCATAGTGATCACAACCCTAGTTTCTCTCTATCATTGATTTGAACCATTGAAATTTTAGCTTTGAGTTCTGAAGCAAGTAGAAACTTTGATCATCGTTTGATTGGTAAAACCCCCAATTAAAGGAAACCATTATCTATCAGTCATTTTAATCACAAATAGACTTGATTGACACCTTATTCCCTTTGGGATTCGACCCCAACTTAGTTGGTCGCTTACTCTCTCGTAAGAGAGGTGTAATTTGGGCGTATCACACCACTACCCAATATCAAAGACCAAGAGTGACCAGAATAGGTGCGCTTCAAGATGAAAATGGATTCAAAACCTTTAATGTAAGTATTTTTACATTCATACTATTTGTGATTCTAATAATAACTTTAACTTATTGAGATTTTTTAATAAACTGGATTGCCAAGTAGCAGAATACTATCCACTGGACCAAAACAAATCATGAAATCAATAGTTATAACTGGAGACATTGATTTCAAACCATCAAGTCGACTAAAGTGGAAAGACAAGCAAATAATCATAACATGAAGGATCCAAGTGCTTAAAGATCAGTCAAGGTCTTCAAAAAATACAAGTATGCATACCTCCTCCTCTTCACAACCCCGAGACCCATGGAGGCTATAGTTTTGATATCAATGTCGTTTTGTTAATGATTGTTTTGGTGTCCTACAAATACTATTTTATTTGTTATTTTTGTATGAAACTACTATTAACAAGTACCATTCTTTTTTGTTGCTTTTGGAACTAGTGATTTTTTTATATAAATGGTACTAAATTTCTAGTGATTGAATGAAATGTTAAAGCTTTGTTTTGTTTCTTAAGTTCTCTTTTGGAATTGTGTTGTTATGAAGTTGTGTTGTGATGCTATTATGTACTGGTGCTATTATGTTGTGATACAGTTGAGCTGTGATGTTATTTTGGGTGAATTTAAGTTGGTGTTGCTTTTTTTGGCTAAGTTACAAGAATGATCACTATGTGCTTGAGTTACCAGAAATAGAAAGTATCCAAATGCCAAAATAAGAGCACAATTAAAGTTACATAGCTACCAATTGATGCTCTATTACATGCTAAGACATTATCATAGAAAATTGAAGTTTCATTTTTACATAAAATTATCCTCTCTCTACTATATATTATTTCAACCTTATTTGATTTTTCTTTATGTTGACAACATGAATTAGGACACTAACATACACAACAACTACACATATCATCACACAACAAAGGAATTTTTCAGTAAATCGACATGATCTCTTCTTCTTTTTCATCTTTATATTCTTCTTCTTAGCATCTCTGTTGCATCATCCTTCACATTTAAATCTGCAAGGTCAAGTGAATTGATGTTGAGACTTTCAAATCAAATCCACATATCTTTAGTCTCATCATCTTATTCTGACTCCTCAGTGTCTACTGAATTCATCTTGGGATTATCACATTGCATCTTAAATATTTCAAGTTTATCGAAGTGTAACATAACATGCACGTAATTCTCTTCTAGCTCCTTAATCTTGTTCACCAATCTTGGAAGAATAAATTTTGATTTTTCGTCAACTCGATCCTTGTCTCTGCATCTAAAATACTTGTAATTCATAGCTTGAAAATTAAGGACATAGTAAATTGATTTCAACATCAACATCAACACTAATCAATTAAGAGAGAATTAACACAAATTTTATAGTGCGGACAGACCCAATATCTTCTATCGGGATTACGATATGATAAAAAGGTTTGTGATTACAACCAAATACCATATTTGCATCACATTTCAACATTGGTCTTTGGATCATTCTCATTCATACACATTTTATTCAACTTAAATTTTGTCATTTCGAACTATATAGAAATTGAGGAAGAAAATTCAAAAATTAGAACTTCAATATCAACATGGAAGGAGTAGAGATAAAAAATTTATATAACAAATTACCTTACAATTTCGAATGAAGGATCAATTGAAGAAGAAGAAGAACGGATTTGATGGAGATGAAAATAGTTTAAAGATGAATAAGAATGGCTTTTAAAGAAGGGATTTAATTTCTAACTTTGTGAATGTCACATGGCTAATTTTTATTTCTTATAGAGACAACACGACAATCCTTCACATGCCTCTGACGCTTAACTTCGCACAAGGTGCCACATCAGTATAAAAGAGTAACAAAAATATGCTAAAATTGAGTTCGGGGGAGGGGGGAGTAATAGGACCCCCATAATGTTGGAGTATGTCATAGCAATTTTAGACATAGTTTGGGGGCGGGGTGGTGACAGATGCTTATCTCTTAAAATATTGGTTCATACACAGTATAACATTTTTATATCATACTAAGTATTTTAATTCAGTTTTTGTCCTTATTTATTCTTATAAATTTTGGTATTAATTTAAATTTCATCTCAGATATGAACTTTTAAAAAATTAGCTATAAATCTTTTTCGGACTTAATTTATATTTTAGGTTCAAGAAAGTAATATAAGAATCTTAAAAATTATAAAATTACTCCAAAATAAAATGAAAGATTCTAAAGAATTCATGAAAATAAAAATATATTCTATCAAAAGTAATTTAAAATAGTCGATATATATAATGTAAAATTAAGATATGTTGACTAACATTATTTTTTTGGTGGAAATTTTAAATTTTGTTCCAATCAAATGAGAATCTATACATACGCTAGTTCTATGTAAATGTAGAACTAGTCCTCAACTTGCTAATCTCTATCACTGCTAAATAATCTAATTATCTACTATATAATGTTGGAATCTTAGACAGGATAAGTATTTAATCTCTGTAAGATATGTTGCCACCTTGTTGGATGAATTCCTCAAAAATGTAACTATACAACAATCTCCTTCAACCTGCTTGAACTCACTAATGATATTCATTGAAACCTCCTATTGGTCCTCACTATCCAAACACAATAGATTGTTGCTGAGGAAAGGAACTTAATAAAACCTGTTCTTGCTCTATTATTCTTTACTTATTTGCCAGTCATGTAACCTCTTCGTCCCATTGTTGCGTCCAAACGCACACACAAGTGCACGTGGTCCACCCAATTAATATAGTGACCTTAAGAAAAACGAAGTATCGATCCCATAGGTAATAGTAATAAGCAACTATCCACTTCTAGTTCAACTATTAAGATTAAACAAGTGCTCAGGTAACCAAAAGAGAGTTTTAAAGTTAAAAACTTAAAGAAAACAAAATGATAAATTAAAGGTTCTTACATAATAATGGGGAAAGCCTAGGGTTAAGGTACTGCGAACAATCATACTACGTTATAGAGATTCATTGGTTAGGTTAATTATCTTGGTTGTTGATTCACATGGTCGATACTTAGAATAAGTTCTTCCGAACCAATAATCAATTATCTAACTCAGGCACACAACTACATCATTGAGCGGGATGCGAGAAATAAGTTAAATAAACTCATATTCCATCCCGTAATTGAACCAAATAGGTAACCTAAGTATATTCCTATACTAAGTGTGAATTATAACTTCATTCAATTGAGATTATGATCCTATTCTATTCATCTTACGTTCTACCCTATCATTAATCCTTTCGGGTTCATAATAGAGTTAAGCATTATTATAAGGATCACGAATCCTTAAAATAGTGATAAAAAGGATAAGTAAATGACCAATAAATGATAAATAACCAAAACCAAATCAACTCATAACAATATTAATCATGTTGTTGGCCTTAACCCCAAAAAGGATGTTTAACCGCTCAAGGACGTAACAAGAATCACAAGAGTATAATCAATGATACAATCCCAGAAAATACTAAAGTAAAAGAGAAAAAACCTATTTCATCCTCCTTAATCGTGCTTCAAATACCCAAAGTTGTCCAAGGTGTGTACCAATATGATTAAGTGTCCTATTTATACTAGGACCACAATTGGCATTTTTAACATAATGGTGGGCCACGCCCTTATCGCGTGGCTTAAGGTTCGTGGCACGCCACTATCATTCCTAGATACTAGAATTGTCAATTTTAAAATGCAATCAAGTGCGTGCCATGGCCTTATCACACCATCTAGGCAGCGTGGCATGCCAATGAACCCAGAAATTCTAGCTTCGAGCAATGTTTGTCCCTGCATTCCAAGCTTTGTGGTGGTGTTTTCTCTTGATTTCCACTTTGTTTATCATCCATTTATCATCTTGATCAACTAACCAAGCATCCTATAATATCAACCACCACAATTTAGAGTCCAAAACACCATAAAATCTAAGCGATGAACTAGAATTGAACTTAGCTCAAGCTAACCGGCTCAAGCTAACCGTACTAATTATTGCTTTTGATCTTTAATATAATGTTTTGAATCAAAACTCATTATGAACACACCCAAAACACAAAAACTACATAACTTAACACTTAGATGCTTATTTACATCATTAACAACTCATTTAGCACACAAGTTGGCACGACCAGAACCTGGGCCTTGTCGTGTCGGGTATCTCAAGTCCAACCAGGATCGGAGACCACCCCATTACCCCAACTGAACCACCCTACTCCCCTTGTCGGAAGAATTTCAAGCATATAACAAGACGAAACAATAATAATTTAAAGACAATAAGGTATACTTAAAACCAAAGTAAAAAACAACAACCAATCAACCATCCATTTCCAATTCCAATGCCAATACCAATACCAAGGCTAACACTAATACCGACACCGCTCATTCCCATAGTAGTCCGACAAAGCCTCTAACTGAAATCAAAGAACATTCGGTTGGACATTCCCCCAACCATAGCAAAAACCAAAACCAAAGAAACAACGATAATGAAAAGAGGTCCATAGGATAAAATGGAACCTTCCGGAGTATGAAAGCTCACCACTTCAATCTGGCTCAAAGATGTCCCCAAATCCAAGTCACAAAGTAGGAGGAATGGTAGTATAGCTAGTTCCTACAACGCGTGGGGATACAACGCCCGAAGACGGTTAGCGAGGTAAACTCTAGCTTGTACTTCAGGGATAAAGTTAAAATAATGCCATCATTCAAAACCAAATCAAATAACCATATGCAACCATATATATACATATATATCATGCCGGGATAGGGAACAAGGTTTAGCATGCATATAAATCCTTAACTTGGGTTATGTAGCTCTGCAGTCCTAAAACTACTAACGGGCTATATGGGTTCAGTTCCCCCTGCTAAAAGGGCTCAAGTGCGTGTTACCCGCACGACCGGAGAAAAAAAACCTGGGATGACTAGTACAACCCCTAAAATATAAGTGTGACATCATGCACACGATCACCAAGACCACCCTCACATCGGCAAACGTGAATTTCCAGTGTCGGTCCTCCACCTTCCATGGCTTTGCTACTCAACCCCCTTTAATCCCATATTAAAACCATTTACACATTCCCAACCATTTACCAAGGAGTATTTTAATTAGGCATTAACCATTGGTATCATCATACGAAAATTAGAGCTTTCAAGTCTAGTACCTTATGCCATATAAACCGTTAAACAAAATCAGACTCCATCGTTTCCAATTAACCAAAACCATTTATAATCAAAATTAACCAAAACCATTTATAATCAAACCATGGCCACCAAGGCTTTTCTAAAATCATATGAAACCAACTGAAACCAATTCATGTTTGTTTAACCATTTATGCAACCCCTAAAATATAAGTGTGACATCATGCACACGATCACCAAGACCACCCTCACATCGGCAAACACAAATTTCCAGTGTCGGTCCTCCACCTTCCATGGCTTTTCTACTCAACCTCCTTTAATCCCATATTAAAACTATTTACACATTCCCAACCATTTACCAAGGAGTCTTTTAATTAGGTATTAACCATTGGTATCATCATACCAAAATTAAAGCTTTCAAGTCTAGTACCTTATGCCATATAAACAGTTAAACAAAATAAAACTCCATCATTTCCAATTAACCAAAACCATTTATAATCAAAATTAACCAAAACCATTTATAATAAAACTATGGCCACCAAGGCTTTTCTAAAATCATATGAAACCAACCGAAACCAATTCATGTTTGTTTAACCATTTATGCAATGCAAAGATTTCAAGGATAATCAAACTATCTGACAAAAATTATTCTTATTGATAATTTCGCAAATAGCTTGAGGGCATACCATTATCAAAGCCAAAATCATTAAATTTGGGGCTCAACCATGACACCCATAATTAAAACACCATTCTCATGCACCCACATATGGAAAACCATAATTAAAACAAGAAAAAACATAATTAAGTTACGAGGAACATTAATCAACTATGAATATCCAAAACCCCCAACCTTTATTTAAAAATTATAACAATACCATGAAAATCTTACATTAAAATAGATGCCTTTAGTAAAATAACAATAAGGGAAGAGTAACATGCTTTAGATACCAAGAAATACGAAGAAAAGCCACCCTTGAAAGCCTTAATTGATTGTCTTGATGAAACCCTAGCTTTTACTTGAAGTGGGAGTTTGACAGAGAATTTAAGAGTATTGTATTAGGAATAGTGTGTTATTGAAATCCCAAAAGGTGTTTTAAGTCGTGGCCCCAAAGGGAGTTAAAAGGTGAAATGTCCAGAATGCCCCCAACTAAAAACTGCAAAAAGATCACAGATGGTTACGAGTCGACCCCTTGACTCATACCCACAACATACGACTCGTAACATTGAGTCATCACCAAGATAGTGAGTTGGACACCCATACACTATCCACCATACGACTCTATGACCCCACCCATGACTTAACCATACAGATCGTATGGTTTAGTCGTACCTAAGATAGAATACAAGGGATTGGACACTGGACATCATACGACTCAACCTTACCACTCACAACCTATCCTCACGACTCTTATTGAGCCACTCGTACTCATAGCCAACTCAAGTCACTAAGTTTCTGATTTGATGAAGGATCGACTAAATGACCCGTCACCACCCCCAATGACCCATACCACCGAGTCGTAACCATAACATAACCCCAACCACCATTCAATGGGCACCTAAAGGTTAGTATCAGCTGACCCGTACCCACACCATACAACTCATATGATAAGTCATTACTAGGGCAGTGAGCTCAAAGCTTAGGAAATTTCCAAGGGCCAAAACCCAGAGTGTTTCAATTCTCCTCTACTTGTATCATTCGTCCTCGAATGAATGAGATAAAGCAGTGACTACAACGTTAAACCCCCAAACATCTCTACGCTTACCTTTAAGACAAAAAATAGATTACCGAGGAATTCACAACTTACTCTTACCTTTAAGATAGAAAACAAAGATGTCAAGATCAACATATACCTTAAGCACAATTTCCATAACGGGAAATAAGAATGGATACTTGGACTTTATGTCCTCTGCAGCTTCTCATGTAGCCTCTTACACCTTATGGTTTCTCCATAGAACCTTTACCGAAGCTATGTTCTAGGTCCGCAAACAACAACCTGGCGATCCAAGATCTCCATAGAGACCACTTTATAAGACAGGGAATCCGAAATACCAATATCCTTGATAGCCACAATCTGCGATTAATCTCCCACACTTTCTCAACATAGAAACATGGAACACCGAGTGAATCAAGCTCAAACTAGAAGGTAAATCCAACTCATACGCAACATTGCTAGCCCTTCTCAAAACCAAGTACGAACCAACATACCAGGGACTAAGCTTCCCCTTCTTCCCAAACTGCATCACTTTCTTTATGGAAGATACCTTCAAGAACACCCTATCCCCAACCTCAAACTCTAACTCCTTATGCCTCACATCTGCAGAGGACTTTTGGCAACTTTGGACGGCTCCAAGCCTATCCTAAATCACCTTTACTTTTTCCATAGCTTGGTGAACCAAATCTAGTCCAAACATTTCCACCCCACAAACCTCGAACCACTCAATATAAGACCTATACCTCCTACTATACAAAGTCTTAAACGGAGTTATCCCAATGCTAGAGTAGTCGCTATTATTATATGCAGACTCTATAAGAGGTAAATGCTTAACCCAACTACCACCATAGTCAATCATGCAGGATCGAAACATATCTTTCAATGTATAAATAGTTCTTTTTGCTAGCCCATCCGACTGCGAGTGGAAAGCCGTAGTAAAACTCATCTTGGTCCCCAAACCTTTCTAAAACGACCACCAAAATTGTGATGAAAATTACGTACCATGATCTGAGATGATAGAAACAGGCATTCTATGCAACTTTATGATCTCATAAAGGTACAACCTCGCATAATCTTCTATCAAAAAGTTTGTCCTCACTGGAAAGAAATAAGCAGACTTCATCATCCTATCCACGATGACCCATACCGAATCAAGCTAATTTCGAGACCGAGGAAGACCGATAATGAAATCTATGTTGATCATTTCCTACTTTCACACCGATAACTAAATTTCTTGATACAACTCTCCGGGCCTCATGTGCTCAACCTTTACTTATTGGCACACCATGTACTTAGCCATAAAACTAACCACATCTTGCTTCATATTGTTCCACCAATACATCTCCTTAAGGTCATGATACATTTTCTTCAAACCAAGATGAATAGCATAACGTGACTCATGCGCCTCAACTAAGATCCTCTCTCGCAATCCATTTATGTCGGGAACATACAATCTCCCTTTGTACTGTAAGGTACCATCTCCACTAACCTTGAAAGCCATTACTTTTTACCCACCTACATCACCCTTGATCCTTATTAAGATAGGATCTAACACTTGCTTCTCCTTCACCTCAGCACCCAGGGACGACTTCCCCACCTCCTGAACAAACACACCACCATCCTCGGAGTACAATAGGCAAACTCCAAGGTTAGCCAAATGGTGAACATATTTCACCAATTCTTGCTTTCCCTCATCCACACTAGCTAGTCTCCTCATGGATAACCTTCTAAGAGTATCAACAACCACATTAGCTTTATCTGGATAGTAGTGAAGACTCATATCATAATACTTGAGCAGCTCAATCCATCTCCTTTGCATTAGGTTAAGCTCTTTCTGAGTAAATATATATTGTAGGGTCTTATGACCGAAAAGATATCCACATGCACGCCATATAGATAGTGATGCCAAATTTTCAATGCAAACACCACAACTAACAATTCTAAGTCATGAGTCAGATAATTCTTCTCATGCATCTTCAACTGTCTAGAGGCATAAGCTTTTGCCTTGCCATGCTACATCACACAATCGAGCCCCATACGGGATGCAAAATAATAGGACACAAATCCATCCGTGCCTTCAGGGAAAGTCCAGATTGAAGCCAAAGTCAGTCTATCCTTCAGCTTCTCAAAACTACCCTTACAAGCGTTGGACCATAAGAACTTCACCTTCTTTTGAGTCAACTTAGTAAATAGGGCATCTATAGTTGAATAACTTTTCATAAACCTCCTTTAGTAACTGCCTAAACCTAAGAAACTCCGAATATCGGTTAGAGTCGTAGGTCTAGGCCACTTCTTAACCACTACAACCTTTTGCGGATCCACCATGATCCCTTCACTAGGAATGACATGACCTAGAAAAGTGACAACGTTCAACCATAATTCACATTTCAAAAATTTGTCATACAACTGTTGCTTTTTCAGGATTTGCAATGCAATGCGGAGGTGATCGGCAAATCCATCTCACTCTTTGAATACACCAAAGTATCGTCAATGAACACAATGATGAACAAATCCAGAAACTAATGAAAGACTCTATACATCAAATCCATGAATTTTGCCAGGGCATTAGTCAACCCAAAGGACTTAACCAGAAACTCAAAATGCCTATACGGGTATGGAAAGAAGTCTTAAGAATATCCGCCTTCATAATCTTTAGCTGATAATATTCAAACTGAAGATCAATGTTAGAGTAAAACTTAGCACCCTGAGCTGATCAAGAAAATCATCTATCCTCGAAAAAGGGTACTTATTCTTTACCATTACCTTATTTAATTGCCAGTAATCAATACATATCCGAATAGAACCATCCTTCTTATGCACTAACAATACCAGTGTACCCATGGGGACACACTAGGACAGATAAAACCCTTATCTAAAAGATGCTTTAGTTGTTTCTTAAGATTCTTCAACTCGGCTTGAGCCATTCTATATGGGGGAATAGAAATAAGATGAGTGTCCGAAATAAGATCTACCCCCAAATCAATCTCCCTATCGAGAGGAACACTAGAAAGGTTATCAGGGAAGACCTAAAGAAAATTGATTCACCACCTGGGAGAAATTTAAAGAAGGACCTAACGAGTTAGAATCTTTAACCCGGACTAGATGATAGAGATATCCCTTGGAAATTAACCTCTGGGCTCTAAGATATGATATGAACATACCCTTAGGATCTAGGGAACCACCCTTCCACTCAATAACTGACTCATTTGGGAATTTAAAGATGACCTTACGGGTCCGATAATCTTGAGAAGCATAGCACGAGTACAATCAATCTATCCCAGTATGACATCGAAATCAATCATGTCCAATTCAAATAGATCCACCAAAGTCTCCCAACCACCCACAGATACCATACAACCCCTATAGACTCTTCAAGCCACCACAGAGTCACCCACCGAGGTAGAAATAAAAAAAGGGTTCGAAATACACTCGAGACCAAAACCAAAATGCACAGCCACAAATAGGGTCATATAAGAAAGAGTGTAACCCAGATCAAGTAAATAATACACATCAAGGCAAAAGAGTTTCAACATACTAGTAACGACATCAGGCGATGCCTTAGACTCCTGATGGGTAGCGTGAGTATAAAGTCGGTTTCGACCATTGTCGAAGCTAGATGATGCACCCTTTGGTGCTAGAGCTGATAAAGAGGCAATAGGAACCTTATTTGCCTAGAAGAAACCTTACCAATAATAAAATTTCTAATCATGTGCCCTGGCTGACCATAGTTGAAGCATTTGTCCTTTCTTTTATCACAGTAACCCCGATGAAATCGACCATAAAATCTGCAGGGAGGATATAATGGAGCTAATTGAGCCCCACTGGCCTGAAATTTGGGAACCATATGCCCTATAATTATTGCCACCCTGAAATCATCTGTCGCGTGATAGCTTTGTATATAGAGCACTAGCCATTGCATAAGACCCACAATTTCCACACTTCTTAACCACTATAACCTTTTGCGGATCCACCATGATCCCTTCACTAGGAATGGCATGACTTAGAAAAGTGACAGCGTTCAACCATAATTCACATTTCAAAAATTTGGCATACAACTGTTGCTCTTTCAGGATTTGCAATGCAATGCGGAGGTATCGGCAAATCCATCTCACTCTTTGAATACACCAAAATATCGTCTATGAACACAATGATGAACAAATCCAGAAACTAATGAAAGACTCTATACATCAAATCCATGAATTTTGCTAGGGCATTAGTCAACCCAAAGGACTTAACCAGAAACTCAAAATGCCCATACGGGTATGGAAGGAAGTCTTAAGAATATCCACCTCCGTAATCTTTAGCTGATAATATTCAAACTGAAGATCAATGTTAGAGTAAAACTTAGCACCCTGAGCTGATCAAGAAAATCATCTATCCTCGAAAGAGGGTACTTATTCTTTACCATTACCTTATTTAATTGCCAGTAATCAATACACATCCGAATAGAACCATCTTTCTTATGCACGAACAATACCGGTGTACCCATGGGGACATACTAGGAAAGATAAAACCCTTATCTAAAAGATGCTTTAGTTGTTTCTTAAGATTCTTCAACTCGACTTGAGCCATTCTATACGGGGGAATGGAAATAAGATGAGTATCCGGAATAAGATCTACCCCAAAATCAATCTCCCTATCGTGAGGAACACCAGAAAGGTTATCAGGGAAGACCTAAAGGAAATTGATTCACCACCTGGGAGAAATTTAAAGAAGGACCCAACGAGTTAGAATCTTTAACCCGAACTAGATGATAGAGATATCCTTTGGAAATTAACCTCTGGGCTCTAAGATATGATATGAACATACCCTTAGTATCTAGGGAACCACTCTTCCACTCAATAACTGACTTATTTGGGAATTTAAAGATGACCTTACGGGTTCGATAATCTTGAGAAGCATAGCACGAGTACAACCAATCCATCCCAGTATGACATTGAAATCAATCATGTCCAATTCAAATAGATCCACCAAAGTCTCCCAACCACCCACAGATACCATACAACCCCTATAGACTCTTCAAGCCACCATATAGTCACCCACCGAGGTAGAAATAAAAAAAGGGTTTGAAATACACTCGAGACCAAAACCAAAATGCACAGCCATAAATAGGGTCACATAAGAAAGAGTGTACCCCAGATTAAGTAAATAATACACATCAAGGGAAAAGAGTTTCAACATACTAGTAACGACATCAGGCGATGCCTTAGACTCCTGATGGGTAGCGTGAGTATAAATTCGGTTTCGACCATTGTCGGAGCCAGATGATGCACCCTTTGGTGCTAGAGCTGATAAAGAGGCAATAGGAACCTTGTTTTCCTAGAAGAAATCTTACCAATAATAAAATTTCTAATCATGTGCCCTGGCTGACCATAGTTGAAGCATTTGTCCTTTCTTTTATCACAGTAACCCCAATAAAATCGACCATAAAATCTGCAGGGAGGATATAATGGAGCTAATTGAGCCCCACTGGCCTGAAATTTGGGAACCATATGCCCTATAATTGTTGCCACCCTAAAACCATCTGTCGCGTGATGGCTTTGGATATAGAGCACTAGACATTGCATAAGACCTAGAATTTCCACACTTTCTCTTGGACCACTTTTCACCATCCCTGCCACTTTGCTGTTGGCTATTACCCTACTAAAAAAATCTAAACTTCTTGCTCTACCTTTTCTAAATCTTCGTCTACTTTTTCTTTTCTTTCTTCACCCGCTGCATGTACACCACTAACCCGAAGATGTCCACGTCCTTGTTCAACAAGGCAGCCTTACATTCCAAAATCAAGTCTCGGGATAACCTGGAAGAAAAATTCCTCATTCTAGCCCTCATGCTAGAAACCAACTCTGAAGCATATCGAGACAGCTGGTAAAACTTCACGGAATACTCCTTGACTGGCATCTTTACTTGCTTCAAGTTAACAAACTCTTCCTCCCTCACCTCCCTCACCTCCTGAGGAAAGAAGTAGTCTAGAAAAGCATTAGAGAGATCATTCCACAAGGCTGACTCAACTTCATAACCTATAGACTACTCCCATTCCTCATACCATTGGTATGTTAAATATTTCAGTTGGTAGGCAATAAATTCCACACCCTCTATGTTAGTAGCACGCATAACGTGAATGATCTTTTCTATCTTATTAGTAAATCCTTAAGGATCCTCCTCAACCTTAACACCAATGAACACAGGAGGGCTCAACCTCATAAATTGGCTAACCCTTATGGCCTAAGGAGATAAAGTAATAGAAGCAACACGCTCGACCTGAGAAGCTACCAACTGTTCTAACATATGGATAGATTGATGAAACTCAGCATTCGTTACATCAGCCTGAGGAGCTCGAGAAGGACTGAAAGAGATTGGTGGAACTCTAGGAGGGCAATCAGGAACTAGACCCCTAGACTAAGTTTAGACCACATAGGTAGAGTGTGTCCTGTTAGCATTGTCCCCGAGCAGGACAAATGAGTTTCCATGAGCTCCTGACCGTTAGGGAGGAATTATTTGAAAAATGATCAAATGGGTATTAGAGAAGATTTCAGGACCTTAGACTCTATAGCTCAAAAATAGAACACAAGAAAGAGAAACATTCCTAAATGCCTCGTAGCCTCTCCCTTTTGAGTGTGGCGTGCTAGACACCCTTAAAATAGACTCTACTTAGTATGGCATTGTGGACTCCTAATTGACTATGAACCTAGGGCTCTGATACTAATCTGACACGACCCGAACTAGAGCCTAGTTGTGTCAGGTATCTCAAGTCCAACCAGGACCAGAAACCACCCCTACTACCCTAACTAAACCATCTTACTCCTTTTGTTGGAAGAATTTCAAGCATATCACAAGATGAAACAATAATAATTTAAAGATAATAAGATAAGCTTAAAACCAAAATCAAAAGCCACAACCAATCAACCATCCATTTCTAATCCCAATGCCAATACCAATACCAAGGCTAACACTAATACCAACACCGTCCATGTCTATAGTAGTCCGACAAAGTCTCTAATCAAAATTAAAGAACATCCGATCAAAATTCCCCCGACTATAGCGAAAACCAAAACCAAAGAAATAACAATAATGAAAAGAGGTCCATAGCATGAAATGGAGCCTTCCAGAGTATGGAAGCTAACTACTTTAATTTGGCGCAAAGCTGTCCCCTAAATCTAAGTCACTGAGTAGGAGGAATGGTAGTTTGACCGGTTTTTGCATCGCATGGGGATACAATGCTCGAAGACGGTGGGTAAGGTAAACTCTAGTATGTAACTCAGGGATAAAGGTAAAATAATTCCATCATTCAAAACCAAATAAAATAACCATATGCAACCACATAGATACATATATATATCATGTCGGGATAGGGAATAAGGTTTAGCATACATTTAAATCCTTAACCTGAGTTGTGTAGCTTTGCCGTCCTAAAACCACCCACGAGCTATACAGGTTTAACTCTCCCTACTAAAAGGGCCCCAGTGTATGTTAGCTGCACGACTGGAGAAAAGGAACCAAGAATGACTAGTACATCTCCCAAAATATAAGTGTGACATCATACACACGGTCACCAAGGCCACCCTTACATCGACAAACATGAGTTTCTAGTATCGGTCCCCCCGGGACCCCCAACTTCCACGACATTTCTACTCAACCCCCTTTAAGCCTATATTAAAACCATTTACACATTCCCAACCATTTACCAAGGAGTCATTTAATTAGGAATTAACCATTGGTATCATCATACCATAAGTAGAACTTGCAAGTCTATTACCTTATGCCATATAAACCGTTAAACCAAATTAGACTCCACTATTTCCAATTAACCAAAACCATTTATAATCAAACCGTGGCCACCAAGGCCTTTCCAAAACTATATGAAACCAACCAAAACCAATTCATTTTTGTTTAACCATTTATGCAATGAAAAGATTCCAAAGGATAATCAAACTATATTACAAAAATCATTCTCATTGACAATTTCACAAACAGGTTGAGGGCATGCCATTATCAAAGCCAAAATTATCAAATTTGAGGCTCAACCATGACGCCCCTAATTAAATCACTATTCCCATGCACCCAAATGTGGAAAACCATAATTAAAACATGAAAAAAACATAATTAACTCATGAGGAACATTAATTAACCATGAACATCCAAAACCCCCAACCTTTATTTCAAAACCATAACAATACCATGAAAATCATACATTAAAACAGATGCCTTTAGTAAAATAATAATGAGGGAAGAGTCACATGCCTTAGATACCAAGAAATACAGAGAGAAACCACCCTTAAAAGCTTTCATTGATTGTCTTGATGAAACCCTAGTTTTTACTTGAAGAGAGAGTTCGAGAGAGAATTTGAGAGTATTGTATTAGGAATATTGTGTTAATGAAATCCCAAAAGGTGTTTTAAGTCATGGCACTAAAGAGAGTTAAAAAGGGAAATGTACAAAATTCCCCCAACTTAAAACAATAAAAACATCGCAGGTGGTTATGAGTCAACCCCTTGACTCGTGACCACAACACATGACTCATACCATTAAGTTGTTACCAAGACAGTGAGTTGGACACCCATACACTGTCCATCATATGGCTTCATGACCCTACTCAAGACTTAACCATACGACTCGTATGGTCTAGTTGTACCCATCATAGAATCTAAGGGATTAGACACTGGACATCATACGACTCAACCTTACCACTCGTAACCTATCCTCATGGATTTTAGTGAGCTACTCGTGCTCAGAGCTAACTCAAGTCACTAAGTTTCTATTTTGATGAAGGATCGACTAAAAGACCCATCACCATCCCCCAATGACCCATACCATTGAGTCGTAACCATAATAGAACCCCAACCAACATTTACTAGACATCTAATGACTAGGGTCACCTGACCCATACCCACACTATACAACTCGTAGGATGAGTCATTACTAGGACGGTGAGCTCAAAACTCAGGAAATTTCCAAGGGACAAAACCTAGGGTGTTTCACAAATAGTCCATAAAATAAGGCCAAATAAGCATAAATAATGACACTTAGGTGCATAAATCCATGTAAGATCACGACCCCACACTTAAAACCTTGTTCGTCCTTGAACATTCTTCACTTTAAGCATCATAAACATGAAAAGACTCAAATAATACTACTATAAGCTAGACACTTAAGCTAGCACTACAATGACTACACAGATAGAAAGTTTCACATATAAGCATGCTATATTCGACTGAAAGCTCAAGAATACTACTCCAAAATATCCTAACCTCAAGAATTGACTCACCAGTTAGCAAACTCATGCATATTCACTCAATAAAGAGCTCATACAAATCACCAAGTTACCATTAAACATATGCCCTTACAATAAGAGAGTTACCCATGTTCACTCACAGAGATGCAATTGATCACACACATAGGTAGAAGAATAAAATTATGTTGACTCTCACAAGGAATTCACAAGTTACACAAGATGCAACATAGGCTTCCCCTTAGTGTAGTACTCTGCTAATTTTAGAATTTTAAGACTTAAGATCAAATAGGTCTTTAAGGGTTTTAATGTAGGCTACGGGATAGGTAGGAACTATTTTGGCCAGGAATAGTGACTATCTTCCCTAAGCGCTTTAATACATCATATGAACATTAAGATCTCTCCTTAACAACCAAACTTCCCCACATCTTCCTCACACTTTCTTTTATTTTACCCCATATCTTTAAGCTAGTTTAAACATACATCATAGAGGGAGTATTTTATATCAACACATGATTCACTTTTAAATTTTTCATTACATCACCCCCACCCATATCACATAACTTTTTAACACCACTAGCTACTTTTTAGAGCTTAGTTTTTGCCTTTTTCCTTCTTAATTCCGCACTCCTTAACTTCTATAATTTTTTAATTAAAACGCTTCAGAGCTTTGGATCAAATTAAGGTTAAGAAAATAAGGGGATATAGGCTATAAATAAGGCTACCAAAGAAATAGGCTAAGTCTCAATGGGGCTAACAAAGATTATGTATAAGGGTATATAAAAGAGAGGGTAGAAAATAAGGCTATCAAAGAACTACCTATATTATCTCCTAAACCTACACTCTTTATTTCTCTTTACATACACACTAGGAAAGTTCTAGACATCACATACAATAAGGAATATACAAATAAACCTCAAACACACATGCTTAAATCAAATAGGATCATCATATACTCTAAACTAAGTAGTCATACGAATTTAGAATTAAGCCAACCGCGCTTAATAGTCATAAACAAGAGCCTAGGTGTCTCAAAAGTAGTGATTCACAAAAGCAACATGCTTTTATAACTAAACCAACTTGCATCATACAATCACACATAACACCAACAAGAAAATATCACTTACCTAACACAAAAATTTAAAATTTACTCCTAAAAAAAGGACACTGGGTTTAAAGGGCGCCCCCTTGAAAAAGAATTAAAAAGAACAACCATGGGGTGGGTGAAGTGTATATCTACTAAATTGATCCACTACAACTCAACACTAAAAAGCCAAAATCTTTTTGTACTTTTTCAAATTTAAGCAAAAACTAGAACACAACTAAGAACTAATATCCTTTAACATCACTTCACCTGAAACATGGGAATTTCACCACCTCACACTTACAAATCTATTTTGTCCCCAAAGTAAACTCAAAAGTAGTGATAAAAATACTCCCTAAGGCCTCTAGGACTAGCTAGAAACATCTTTTATTATAGGTAAGGTCAGGTGGACCCCACACCCAGTCTTTGCCATGCTCATTAGCTCGGGTCTCTGATACTCAGGCTTTCCATCAACTTGTGACTCAAGAAAAACAAAACCTATGTGAAGTAAAAACTGAAAACACTGAAAATAAACACCAACCTTAATTTAGGTTTCCTCCTAAGCAGTGCTTGATTTAGTGTCGCAACACGAACCAACATCACTACTCAGTTGAATTTCTTCATCCTTTTCCTCCTACTTGGAGGCTATCTTCTTACTCATTTTTGACCTCTTGAGTGTGAACTCTTAAGGTCAACCCCTTTCTCAACAACAACCTTTTTTAGATCATTAATTATTTTCCCTTCGGGCTTAGGTAACTCAATAAGATAGTTTGAAGAGGTCTTTGGTGGTTTGTACTACATCATTCCACACTAATCCACTTCCATCACCGTAATCACACATAAATCTTTGTAATGAGAAGGTGGATTGAGTGACTTATAGACTTTAAAGACTACCTCTTCATTATCTAATATTATTTTGAGAGTGCCCTCTCTCATATCTATTAGCTCTCCTCCCGTTGCTGAGAATGCACGTCCCAGAACGATTGGTACCCCGTTATCTGCATCATAATACAGAACTCCAAATTCAAAAGGAATTATAAACTTACCAACCTTTATAAGGACATCCTTAATTATTCCTTCATGTTGGACTTGGGTCCTACCTACCTTCTGTAGTACCACTTAGCATGGCCTCGGCTTGCCCAAACTAAGAGTCTCGAACACTGATAGAGGTATCCAATTTATACTTGCCCCCAAATTACTCAAGGCATAAACCACATCACTATCACTATTTTTTATTGGGAAGGTGAAACTCCCTGGGTACTTAAGTTTCTTGGGCATCTTTTTTTTCACCATGGAGCTGTACTCCTAAGTTAGTGCCACCATCTCAATGTCCTGCAAATTTACTTTATTAGTCACCACATCCTTCAAGTATTTGGTGTACTTGGTCATTCCCTACAAAATATATAATATGTGAAAGTTAATATGAAGTTCTCTGAATGTGTCAAAGAACTTCTTGAAACAAGTATCTTCTTTGTTTTTTTCAGCTTCTACTGGAAAAGTGGTGGTGGTCTTTCCTGCACCTTCTTAATAGCTTTTGCTTTTGGGTACTCAGACTTTCCCAAATTATTGACATCTTTGCGTGCAACCTGCTATGGAACGAACTTTGCATCTACCTCCTTAGTTTTTAGAGTTTTGTTATTAAGCTCCTTACCACTCCTCAAGGTGATTGCCATAACTTTCTTAGGGGGTTCATTATAACATGGCAAAACACCTTGAGGCCTGGTATTTATTCTTGGGATAGTTGTCCCAACTGTTGCTCTAGCTGCTTTTGAGGTACTTGCTGATTCTTTATTTCAGCAGCTATCTATTCTTAGTTAGACAATATCTTCTTCAATTCTCCTCTATATTGCTGGCCTGTATATTTTGCTGCTGCTGAAACTGTTAACTCTGATTATTACCCTATGAATAATTTGGCTGACTCCCACTTGTGGTTGTAGGTATTGCCATAGTTTGGCTTTGAGCATTGCCTACAAAGTTCACTAATTCTAGATTTGCACCACAGAAGTCTACAGAGTGGACACTTTGCCATAAATCTCATACTAAACTGGGGTCTGCTACACTATATTTACTTGAGCTAGAGATTGATTCATACATAATTTACTGAATTGGGTCATCATCTAATTCTGCATGGCATACAATTAGGTGGCTAAGGTTATGATACTAGCAACCTTAATTATGCCCGCAACCTTTTTAACTGAGCTTCTGGACATGTCACCATGCCAGTTTAGATTCTGTTGAGTAATACGGTTTAACAATGTACATAGCTCATCATAGGTCTTTCCTAAAACCCTATCACCTGCAGTTGAATCTAGCAAAATTTTTGTGTTATGGTCAAGGGCTTCAACAAATGTGTGATCTAATACCTTATTGGACTATTGATGATGTGGACAGTCCTGAAGAAGAGACTTGAATCTCTCCTAAGCATGATAAATTTCTCATCGGGTTTCTGCTTAAAGCTCAAATCTCACTACATAATCTCACAGTCTTTCCAGACGGAAAGAAACGAATGAGGAATTTTTAGGCCAAGTCATCCTATGTAGTGATGGAAGCTTCCAGCTCAGCATTAAACCACTTTTTTGATTACACTAAAGTGAGAAGGGGAAGAGTGTCAGCCACACATAATCAGTGGACACTCCGCTTGGGATGAATGTGTCACTCATTTTTAAGAAAATTTTGCAAGTGAACTTGTGGATCCTCATGTGATAGCCTGTTAAATTATCCACTAATGTGCAGAAGTTGTACCATATTCTACTTCAATTCAAATCTACCTCCAGGAGCCAATCTTCGAATAACGGAGGTCACATTAGTTTCAAGTAAAATTGCCACTACGTGAAATGTCTTGCGGGCTGGTGGATCTTCAGCCATGAGTGTAGAAATGGTCTCTTCTTCATGAATTTTTGGGATTCTGTAGAGAAGTAGTTCTTCTTTCCTCCTTTACTGTAATCGTTGCTTGGGCTCGGGGTCTGGTTCAACCAACTCCCTATCCCTTGTCAACTTACTAGTTTTCTAAATCTATCCCTGAAAATTCATAAGCCAAGATCAAGTTAATAGCATCAAAGAAATCAAAAAGCAAAACTAAAACTAAGATAGTTGCAAAATAATAAGTCCCGAGCAACGATGCTTAAAACTTATTTCACCCAAGCGCACATGCAAGTGTACGTGGTCCACCTATGTAATAAAGTGACCTTAAAGAAAGCCAAGTATCGAACCCACATGGACTTGTGTTAAGCAACTATCCACTTATAGTTTAACTGTTAAGATTAAACAAGTGCTCAAGTAACAAAAAGAGAGTTTAAAGTTATAAACTTAAAGAAAACTCAACAATACAATAAATTAAAGGTTTATATACAATAATGGGGAAAGCCCAGGGTTAAGTGCGCACTGCGAACAATCATACTATATTATGGAAATTCATTGGTTAGGTTAATTATCTTGGTTGTTGGTTCACATGGTTAATACTAAGACTATGATCTTTCGAACCTATAATTAATTATCCAACTCAGCCCCACAACTACATCATTGAGAGAGGATGCAAAAGCTAAGTTAAATACACTCATATTCCATCCTATAATTGAACCAAATAGGGAATTTAAGTATATTCCTATCCTAAGTGTGAATCATAACTTCATTCAATTGAGATTACAATCTTATTCTATTCATCCCACGTTATACCCTATCATTAATCCTTCTGGGTTCATAATAGAGTTAAACATGTATTCTAAGGGTTGCAAATCCTTAAAATAGTGATAACAATGATAAATAAACAACCAATCAATGATAAATAACCCAAAATCAAATCAACTCATAACAATAGTAATCATGTTCTTGGCCTTAACCCCGGAAAAAAGGTGTTTAGCCGCTCAGGGACGTAACAAGAATCTAAAGAGTTTACTCCATGTTACAATCCAAGAAAATACTAAAGTAAAAGCTTAAAAACCCTATTTTCAGCTTCCTTAATCGTGTTTCAAATACCCAAAGCCTTCTAAGGTGTGTACAACAATGATTAAGTGCCCTATTTATACTAGGACCACAATTGTCGTTTTAATAAAGGGGCGTGTCACACCCTTATCGCATGGCATAGGGTTCGTGGAACACCACTGTCATGCCTAGGTACTGAAATTGTCCATTTTACAATGCAACCAAGGGCGTGCCATGACATTATCTCGCCATCTAGGCAGCGTGGCACGCCAATGAACCCAGAAATTCCAGCTTCACACAATGTTTGTCTCATGCGTTTGTCCCTTTATTCCAAGCTTTGTGGTGGTGTTTACTATTGATTTACAGCTTATGTATCATCCATTTATCATCTTGATAAACTCACCAAGAATCCTATAACATCAAACACCACAATTTAAAGTCCAAAACACCATAGAATCCAAGACGATGAACTAGAATTGAACATAGCTCAAGTTAAGAGTACTAGTTTTCACTTTTGATCTTTAATCTAATGTTTTGACTCAAAACTCATTATGAACACACCTTAAACACTAAAAATACATAACTTAACACTTAGATGCTTATTTTTATCATTAACAACTCATTTAGCACACAAGTAGTCCTCAAAATAAGGCTAAACAAGCATAGATAATAACACTTAGGTGCATAAATTCACCTAAGATCACCCATGTTGATATTTTCCTTGCTGTTGCTATCCATATTAGTAATTATCCCCATATATGTTGGTAGCACCGATAGAGCAGATGATCCAACATCTCTTTCTTTTTTGAAATACCGTGTACACATTTCTTTTCCACTTGAATCCTCCATCTTGCAAGCCTATCCACTACTTTTAGCATCTTTTGAATAGCTAGCGATGTCATGAATTGGTGCTTTGGTATTGTTCAAGGTACCATAGTGATGCCTCTTCAGTACACTTTAGAAGCTTGTGGCAAAATTCTTGGTAGGTTTTTTAACTTTTAAATTTTGTTACTGTAGTATCCTAGCAGATTTGCCTCCATGATTGTTGCATCAAAATTTT
This sequence comes from Capsicum pubescens, assembly GCA_030864215.1. NCBI lineage: Eukaryota > Viridiplantae > Streptophyta > Magnoliopsida > Solanales > Solanaceae > Capsicum > Capsicum pubescens. Next base: position 114,223,341 of record CM061544.1, read on the forward strand.
CATGTATCAAAGATCTTCCTGCATCAAGCCAGGCTATTTGGGTAGGCGTAGGAATTTCATTAAGGGCATGGTCCCTTATCTAGAAGAATCCATAATGTGACCTACTTTGTGGTAATCACCCATAACATCTTACAAATGGAAGCCATATTCTAATTGTACATATCCAGTATGTTTAACCCCCCTCCCTGTTGACTTTGGTAGACATAATTTCTCTCAGGCCACTAGTTCTTTTCTTGACATATCTGCGATACCAGTCCATAAAAATGTGTGGCATACACTAGTAATGAGTTGAGTAATTTTCTTTGGCAATAGAAAAATCTGAGTGCAATAAGTCTGCATTTTGAATAAAAAACTCTTGATCAATTAATGATGGCCACTGTAGGATAAGAACTTAATGGACCAACACTTAATATTTGCAACTATTTTCTCGATCAGAGGAAAACAGTTTGTAATATTCAATCTACTGGATGACAGTGAAACTACCAAGTATTTAAAAAGAAGTTTGCCTACTGTTAAATGCATTACATTTAAGATTTATTCTTTCACTTCTTGAGTCACCGCTGCCAAATAAATTGCACTTTTATCCATATTAGTATGCAACATAGATACTTGAAAAAATGAGTCTTAGCCTTCATCAATTTATATAGATACCAAGTCTGACCTACAACACATTATCAAGTCATCAATGAAGAAAAAACGCATGAGGTTCATCCTTTCACACTTAAGAGTGGTGGTTATAGTTTGGTATGTGCCTTAATTGCTTCAGAGATCGATTCAAATATTCCATGGCAAGAACAAAGACGTAGGGACACATAGGGTTATCTTGCCTCAATCCTTTCCTTGCCTTAAAATAAAGAGTGAAGACACATTTAAAGATTAAATAATACTGCGGTGGCACACTCCATCACAAGGTCCACAAAATTTACAGGGAAGCCAAATTCTTGCAACATCATGCTAAAAAATGTCCATTCAACTGAGTCATATGCTTTTCTTATATATCTTGACTATTCATCTGGGAGAAAATCCTTTTGAGAGTATAACTTAATGAGCTCATGTTCCACTATTACATTATCTAATATATATCTCCTCTCTGTGAATGTTGATTGGGAAGGGCCAACGATGTAATTCACTGCCTTCTTTATTTAGTTGTAAGGATTTTAACAATCAACTTTGAGGTTATGATGCAACAACCTATGGGCTTTAACTCTATGAAAAAAGTGGGCTTGGGGACTTTTGGTAGTGTGATAATGGTATTGTTGATCCCATTCAGTAATTTTTCATTGTAAAAAAAACACAGAACAAGCTTAGTGATATCATCTCCATTTAAATGCCAGTAATTTTAAAGCACTCTGCAAGGAAGCCATCTATGTCTGGAGCCTTACCTAAATGTAAACCCTTTAAAGCTTGAGTTACATACTCTTTGTTTATCTCTTGTGTTAGTTGCAATTGTTGCGCTATGGTTAGACAAGGTCCATCCCTAGCTATCTCAATGTTAATAATAGGCATCTATTTGGCACTTGTTCCCAATAACTCAGTGAAGAACTTCAAGAACTCTTATTCGATTTGATTTGCATTAGTGAGGATCTCTCCCTACTCATTTCATATAGTTGCTATCCTATTTCTTGCCTATCTTGCCTTTAAAGAGGCATGAAAGTAATTTGTATTATAATTTCCATGTAGGATCCATGTTGCCCTAGAAATTGCCTGTTTGCTTCTGTACAATACTCCATCTTTCTATCTGCATAATAATCTCTTTCCCATTAAGGATTAATTGGTGGTTGAAGAGGTCTATATCTACATGAGGTTGAGTGGTCTGCAACTCTTCTTATAGGTCATCTAGTTACTTGTCAAGCTTATTTCTCTACTTATTCATGTGACCATTCTTTAGAAGCATTTAGTTTTAGCTTACTCCAAACCTAAAACATTGTGTATCCCGTAAAGATCCCCCCAAATGCCTATCATCACGTCTTAGAAGGCTTTCTGGTTAAGCAACACATTGTACAAGAGAAAAGGCCTTGAGCGACTTTGCTTAAAAACCTCAGTATTTACGAAAATTAAGAAGTGGTTAGAAACCTCATGGTTGTGATACAAAGCTGTAAGGTGGTTTTAATAGTAAAGTAAACTGGATTCCCCAATAACCAATCTGTAGGGGCGGATTCAGGATTTTCCGTGAGAGGGAGTCGAAGAGGTCAGCCTCTATTATTTATACATAAATTTTTTTTTTACCATATAAAAATAGTATAATTTTCCGACGAAGGAGGTTCGGATGAACCCCCTGAAATACATGTACATCCACCACCGGTGACATCCCCTTCTTGGTTGTTTACCTACCCCTATATCCCCTACAACTCCTAGAAGTCTATAATCTCATCTTGACTTACTGGTATCCCATTGATCCTATCCTCCACTGATAACATAGTATTGAAGTCTCCTAGGTTAACCAAGGCTCATTTATAATTGCATTTAGAGCTCTTAGTTGTTTCCAAAGTTCTTTCCTTCTAGTATTGTCATTGTTCCCATACACAGAGGCCATTTTATATTTAATCTGGGAGCTTTTATCGATAACTGAACAATGAGTTGTTTGAGTATTAGAACATAACAAAATGACTTTAATTTTTTGATGCTTCCATCCCATCATAACCAGATTCTTCCTGTTGGTGCAGCCTGATAATCACAAAAGAATTCCCAATTTGCTCCAAATTTCTTCTGTACTATCTTTGCTTTGGGTGCCTTGAATTTTGTTTCTAAACATCCTAGTAATCCACTTTATTTCTAAACATCATATAAGGAATCGTATCTTCCTACTTTTACATTTATTTGAATTTCCCGACCGAGGACATCATATATACCTCTACATGTATAGAAAATAGATATGTATCACTCACCCAGTCAAATTACGAAGGATATTTCTTTCACAATTCCAGCAAGATAGAACAAGTATCTTGACAACGTCACCCAAATTATTATAACGATTTATTTCCTTGTTATTATAAATATCTGTAGTAAAGGTATACGATCTCATTAATCATAAGTGTTAGGATCAATTCCTTATTATGTGAGTGCATTATATATGAATTAAGGTCATACAACGCCCCTAGTACAAAGTTAAGTTGGAAGTGTCCTTACTGATTGGGTTTCCAATTAAGTTTAAACTAGGGTTAACTTCAAACAACCATTCCTCCTAGAATATAAAGATTTATGGGGAAAAATAACCACCAACTAAATATCTCTGAGTCTTCTTTCCAACATAATCAACCGTTCATTAATTCGCCTCCTGAGTAAAATGTTATGACTATTTTACTGAAGACTGTCCATGATAAAAAGCTAAGGCCGCTGTAGTAGGATCATGCCACTATAGCGGGATCGCTATAGTGGGATGATGGTATTTTATAAGCTTATTTTTGATGGGTTTCAGTTCCTGAACTCAAAATATTTATTCCTTAATTCGAGAGAGGCAATTTCTTCAGTTTCTATCGATTTCTCCATCAAAATATGTTTCTCCATCAATCTAACCCTCGTTTGATTTTAAAATACTTAGAATAACATTATATTTATCATGGCGGTGGTAGAAAGTTAACCTAGGTGAAATTTTCTAGTTTGAAGTGAATTAATTGTTTGAAATCTCTTGAATTTGAGTTAGTATTGATAGATTATGTCCTTTGGACTAGAAATTGATCTAACCATTCCAAATATCAAGATTTTGAGTAGACTGAAGGCTAGAACTTGTGAATTAAATTCTTAAAGTATTTTTTTAAAGAGTAATTGATTAATTACCCTTATAATTATTGTTATTAGATGATTTAGCATTCAAAACCGTAAAGAGAAAGAAAGATCATCCCTGGTATAACTTGCTTGTGGCAGCATCTTGGACCCCAGGTAGGTTATGGTTTATAAGTAGTAGACTATGGTTAGAAATCATATTCATACTAAAGATTTGATGGGATAAATCATGCTTTGGTCCGCGGGCACAAAGTTTGGATGGAAAAAAACATGGGATTAATATAATAAAGACCTAATTGTGTGTTGAAATGTTAATGTATGAATCCTTGATGGATGTTTTGTGTTTGTATGATCCCATGATGGATTGTAATGTGAATTATGTGAATATAAATGGTGATAAGGTGCCACGATCCGAACCAGGGCCTGATCGTAACGGGTATATCAAGTCCACCATAGGTCGGAGGCCACTCCCTTTGCCTAGCCAAACAGAACACAATACAGCTAGTAGCAGAAGAATTCCGATCATATAACAAGATAAGCCGAGTTTCGAACATATAACAAGACAGGAAAATCAGGAAGGAGTTTAAGAATTTCAACAAGGAATTTAAGAATTTCAACAACATCCCAATCTACAGTAATCCACAGTTCAAAATCCAGTTCATACTTAATGTATATGTTCACATTCATGCATGCATACATACATACATACATATATAAGATGTTGTGATGGAGATCAAGGTTTAACATGATAGTAAAACATTATCCTGGGTTATGTAGCTTAACCGTCATAATAGTACCCACAGGCTATATGAGCCCCAACTCTCACCCTCTAGTCGGGCCCTAGTGCGTGTAGCCGCACAAACCGAAAATAATCATAACATATATGCACAGTGGACTCAAACCTCCCGTTTATACATCCAGGGTAACTTGAACACCCAGTCATTTAGACCCCTTCACTGGCAAACGTGATTTCCAGTATTAGTCCTCTCAGGACCTCCACTTTCACGGTAAACTACACAACCCCCTTTAAGCCCAGTTAAAATATTTAGCACATAACCCATTCATTAAATCGAGGAGTCATTCATTTAGGCAATATCAAGTGGTATCGTCATATCGACTAGAGCTTCCAACCACATGTTATTATGAAAAATCAAATAATTAGCCAATTGGAACTCTAACCCACTAGCCAATAAGACTCTAAATTTCCAAGTAGGAACCATACCATTTAGCCAAGCAGGACTCTAACCCCTCGGCCAATAGAATTCAATGTTCTAAGTAGGAACCAAATCATCTAGCCAAGCGGGACTCTAACCCCTCGGCCAATAGGACTACGAATTTCCAAGTTAAAACCATTTCATAGCCATCAAAATCTTTCCAAAACCATTTAATCCATTTATGTAAGACATTAGTTTAGAGTAATAGGCAAAGCCAAATGATTATCCACATTCCAAAATTAATCATGCAAGTAGATTGAGGTTCTCAATACTTTTATTACCCAAATTCAATTATTTAGGGAAATCCATATTCCCCGTTCCATAACCATGCCCATGTAACTTAATGGGTTTATAAACCACCAATTCAAAGAATAATTAATCCATAAAAACCATTGGAAAATATTTAAGAAATCATTATCCAAAACCCTCAACCCATCATTCAAAAACCCAAATTAAAATCATGTGAATACAAAATCAAATCATGCTATAATTTAAAGCACAAGTTTAGGGAGAGAAAAACATGCCTTAATCACCAAGAAATTTGTAGAAGAAACCATCCTTGAGCCCTAAAAGACCAAACTCTTGAAACCCTGACTTTGTCTTTGAATGGGTAATTTGAGAGAAGATAAGAGAGCAATTGTTTGAGTAATGAGAAGTTATGTGGTCCCTTAGGGTATTTTAGGTCGTGGGTCTCAATTGGGGAAAGAGGGAAATGTCCAAAGTGTCCTTAATAAAAAGATAAAAATTTGTCACTAGCGACGAGTCACACTACGACTTATGAGGACACGCTATGACTTGTCACCATGAGTAGTAGTCTGGATAGTAGCATAAGGCACCCATATTGGTCTGACTATGAGTTGTACCTTGCAACTTGTACTCAGACCTTATAACTCATGAGGTTTAATCATAGGCACCTCAAAAAACAAGGAACCATTACACTGTTTGGCTATGAAAGGGACCCTATGACTCGTAAAGAGTCCTTACAACTCGTAATGCCCTAGTCGTACTTAGGTCAGAGAATTAGGGTAACACACGCTACGACTCATCACCACGAGTCATGTTCTGGACTAGCATAAGGCACCCATATTGGTCCGACTATGAGTTGTACCCTACGAATTGTACTCAGACCTTACGACTCATGAGGTTCAATCATAGGCACATCAGAAAACAAGGAACCATTACACTAGTTTGGCTACGGAAGGGACACTAAGACTCGTAAAGAGTCCTTACGACTCGTTATGCCCTAGTCATACTTAGGTTAGCGACTTTGGGTAACAGATTGGTCACCCTATGATTTAGGGTCCTACGGCCCGTAATGATACCTTACGACTCATAAAGTAAGTCATAGGTTGGGAAGTAAGGTCAAAATCTCAAGAATTTTCCAACGATCAAAATTTGGGGTGTTATATTTCCCTTCCAGGATGATGAGTCAAGGCATCCATTAGCCCGACTTAACACAGAACACAACTAAAAATTCCTTAAACAAAGACAGAAAACAAAGATATTAAGGGATACACATACCTTAAGCACAATTATCCAAAACGGGAAACAAGAATGGATATTTGGACTTCATGTCCTCTTTAGCTTCCCAAGTAGCTTCTTCAGCTTTATGATTATTCCATAAAACCTTCATCGAAGCCAAATCCTTTGTCCTCAAATGGAGGACTTGCCTATCAAAAATTTCCATCAAGACTTTCTCATACGATAAGAAATCTGAAACACCAACACTTTCTAAGGGAACAATAAAGGAAGGATCACCGACGCACTTCTTCAACATCGAAACATGAAAAACCGAATGAACAAAACCCAAATTAGAAGGCAAATCCAATTCATAAGCAATATTACCTACTCTCTTTAAAATCAAGTAAGGGCCAAAATAACAGGGACTGCGCTTCCCCTTCTTCCCAAATTGCATCACTTCCTTTATGGGAGACACCTTTAAGAACACCCAATCACCAATATCGAACTCCAACTTCCTTCACTTTATATTCGCATAGGACTTTTGGTGACTTTAAGAGGTTCTAAGCCTATCTCAAATCACCTTTACCTTCTCCATGTCTTGGTGAACCAAGTTTGGACCGAACAATCTAGTCTCACCAACTTTGAACCACCCAATAGGATTCCTACACCTCCTACCATACAAAGCCTCGAACAGAGCCATCTGAATATTCGGGTGATAATTGTTATTATATGCAAACTCTATGAGAGACAAATGATCAAACCAACTACCACCAAAGTCAATCACATATGCCCTTAGCATATCTTCTAAAGTCTGAATAGTCCTCTTTGCTTGTCCATCCGTCTGAAGGTGGAATGCGGTGCTATGGTTCATCTTAGTTCCCAATCATATCTGAAAAGAATGCAAAAAGTAAGATGCGAACTATATACCTCAATCAGAGATAATAGAAACAGGTACACCATGCAACTTGATGATCTCCTAAATGAAAAGCTTAGCATAATCCTCTGCCGAATAATTAGTCCTCACTTGCAAGAAGTGAGTAGACTTATTCATCCTATTAATGATGACCTAAATTGAATCAAACTGACTTCGAGACAGCAGAAGGACAGTAGCAAAATCCATATTAATCATTTTCCATTTCCATATGGGCAACTCAATCTCTTGAGATAGGCCACCAGGCCTCAAGTGCTCTACCTTGACTTGTTGACAGACCATACACTTGGTCACAAAATTGGCCACATCTCTCTTTATGCTAATACATTAATAGATCTCTTTCAAATCATGGTACATCTTCATCAAACCAGGATGAACCGTGTACCTTGACTCATGAGACTCATCCAAGATCCTCTCTCGTAGCCCATCAACATCGGGAACACACAATCTACCTTGGTACCTCAAGATACCATCACCATCGATCTCAAATGCCATAACCTGCTTCTCCTTAACCTCAACACCAAGAGATGACTTTACCACCTCTAGCACAATCACACCTCTATCCCCAGAGTCTAAAATATGAACTCCAAGATTAGCCAAATGGTGAATATCCTTCACTAAGACTCACTTCTTTTCATCAACATGAAATAAGCTTCCCATGGACAACCTTTTAAGAGCATCAACAACCACATTAGCTTTACCTAGATAATAAAGGAGACTCATGTCGTAGTTTTTGAGCAACTAAGCCATCTTCTTTGCCTAAGATTTGACTCCTTCTGAGTGAACACATACTGTAAGCTCTTATGGTTGAATACATGTCAATATGAACCCCATGCAAGTAATGGCACCAAATCTTCAAAGAAAAAACCACAGCCAATAACTCCAAATCATGAGTCAGATAATTCTTCTCATACACCTTAAGATGCCTAGAAGCATACGCCACAACCTTACCATGTTGTATCAAAACACAACCCAGTACCATACGGGACACATCACAATAAACAACAAAACCATCAGTACCCTTGGGCAGGGTAAAAACCAAAGTAGATGTCAACTTATTCTTCAGCTTCTCAAAGCTTCCCTCACAAGCATCGGACCATAGAAAATTCACTATTTAATAAGTCGACTTAGTCAATGAAGTAGCAATCAAAGAGAAACTCCCCACCAACCTCCTAAAATACCTAGCTAAACTCAAGAAGCTCTAAATATTGCTTGAAGTCATGGGTCTAGTCCACTTCTTAACCACCTCAACCTTCTGTGGATCCACCATGATCCCCTTACTAGAAACCACATGACCAAGAAAGGTCACGACATTCAACCAGAACTCATAATTTGAGAACTTAGCATACAAACATTGATCCTTAAGAGTCTGCAACACTATACGAAGGTAATTGACATAATCCTCCTTACTTTTAGAATATACCAAAATCTCATCAATAAACACAATAACGAATAAATCCAAAAACTAAAAAAATTCCCAGTTTATAAGATCCATAAATGCTATCGGAGTATTAATCAACCCAAAAGACATGACTAAGAACTCATAATGGCCATACCGGGTATGAAAAATAGTCTTAGGGATATCCACCTCCCCAATCTTCAATTGATGATAACCCAACCAAAGATCAATCTTAGAAAAGTACGTAGCACCCTAAAGCTAGTCAAACAGGTCATCAATCCTTGGAACTGGATACTTATTCTTCACCGTCACCTAATTTAACTAGTCTATACACATTCAAAGGGAACCTTCCTTCTTACGCACGAATAGCACAAGAGCACCCCATAGAGAGATACTAGGGCGAATAAAACTATTATTTAGAAGCTCTTTCAATTGCTCCTTAAGTTCTTTCAACTTGGCCGAAGCCATTATATAGGAAGGGATAAAGATAGGACGGGTATCCATAAGAAGGTCAATCCCAAAGTCTATTTTTCTATTGGGAGGAATATAAAGAAGATCATCGAGCAACACTTCAAAAAACTCATTGACTACAGAGATAGATTGCAAGGAAGGGCCTTCAGAATTAGAATCCTTAACCCAAACTAGATGATATAGACACCCCTTGGAAATCAACTTCCAATCTTTAAGACACAAAATAAACCTTTCCTTAGGTACTAGGGAGCTACCTTCCTACTCAATCACTGGTTTAATTGGGAATTAGAAACTGACCCTTTGAGTCCTACAATCAAGTGACGCATAGCACGAATGGAGCCAATCCATCCCTAAAATAATATCAAAGTCTAACATATCCAACTCTATCAGATCCACTAATATCTTTCTACAACAGACAGATACTTCACACCCTTATAGACTTTTCTAGCCATAATAGAGTCACCTACCGGGGTAGACACAGAAAAAGGATTAGGAATACACTCAGGATCAAACTAAAAATGAATAGACACATAAGGGGTCACATAAAATAGAGTATACCCCGAATCAAGTAAGAAATACATGTCATAAGAGAAGAGCTATAACATACCAGTGATGACATCAGGAGATGCCTCAGATTATTAACGAGTGGAAAGATCATAAAGACGGTTCAGACCAGGGACAGAGCCAGAGGTAGCACCCTTTGGCGCAGGAGCTGAAGAAGCAACAACAGGGACCTTATTTTCTCCCGTTGTAACTTTTGCTGAAGGATATTCCTACTGCATATGACCAAGATGAACACACTTAAAACACCAATTCATTTCTTCATCACATACTTCAAGATGTACCTGTCCACAAAATCTGCAAGGAGGATATGATGGAGCTGATTGAGCTCCGCTAGCCTGATATTGGGTATCTTTTGCCTTGAACACATTGTCAGTCTAAAAGGACGATCACCAGATGACTTTGGATATGGATCGCTCACTGTAGAACAAGAACCAGAATTTCCCCACTTCTTCTTAGACCACTGCCTTCCATATCTACCATAATTCTGATAGCCTCTACCCTTCTCAAAATATCCAAATTTCTTACTCTGCATTTCCATATTTCGGCTTCTTTCTTCTTTTCATCTTAAACCTACTATATATACACCATAAGCCTAGAGATATCTATGTCATTATTTTGAAAGGCGATCTTGCAATGCAATACCAAGTCCCAAGACAAGGTCGAAGCAACTTTCTCATCCTATCCCTCATGCTAGACACTAGCTCAGGAGCATAGCGAGACAACTGATAAAATTTCAGGGCATACTCCTTAATCATCACTGTGCCTTGCCTCAGATTCAAAAACTCCCAGTCTTCACCTTTTTCAATTCCTGAGGAATGAAGCAATCAAGAAAAATACTAGAGAAGTTGTCCCACATAGCTGGCTTAGCATTACTCCTCTCAACTGTTCCCACTCCTTATACCATTTATATGCTACATCCTTCAACTGATATGCAATGAACTCTACACCCTCAGAGTCAGAAACATACATCACTTGGAAAATCTTTTCCATTTTATCTATGAACCCTTAAGAATCCCCCTCAACCTTGGAACCAATGAAAATCAAAGAACTAAATCTCATGAACTTGCTAACCCTTTTGGCCTCAGATAAAAGAGTGACATGAGCAGCACACTCATACTAGCGTGACTTGGAGTCCATCAACTGAGTAAGTAAATGAATTGAATGAACTCAACATTAGCCACATCACCCTGCTGCACCAGGGCAGGAGTAGCATCAACCTGAGAAGGACTAGTAGGGACTGGTAAAACTCAATAAGGGGCAGTACAGTCAGGAGCTGGGACCCTAGATCAGGTCTAAACTCCATAAGTAGGATGAGTTCTATCCATATTGTCCTCAAGTATGACAAAAAAGGTTCCACGAGCATTAGGTCTTTGGGGAGGCATAATCTGAGATGCGAACAAACAGAGATTAAAAGAGTTTCAAGACCTTAGACTCTATCGCTTGAGATTAGATCACAAGAAAGAGAAACATTCCTAAATGCCCCATAGCCTCCCCCTTATAAGTGTGGCACGCTACACACCCATAAAAAAACTCTATTTGCACGACTTTGTGGATACCCAATTAACCTTGAATCTGGGGATCTAATACTAACTTGTAAAGATCCAAACTAGGGGCTGGCCACGATGGGTATCTCAAGTTCACCGTGGACCAGAGACCACCCCCTTTGCCTAGCCAAATAGAACACAATACAACTAGCAGTCGATGAATTCCAAATATATAAAAAGATAAGCCGAGTTCTGAACATATAAAAAGATAGGTAACTCAGGATAGAATTTAAGAATTTTGATAACATCCTAATCTACAGTAATCCACAAAGCATCTAAATAGAACAAAGATAATCTAAGTTGGGATATTCCCCTACCGATAGAAAAAAAAGTCTAATAGAAGCACTCTAAGACATAAATGAAACAAGACTTGAAAATGATAACCCTTTTGGAAAATGAAAGCTCACCACTTCAAAGCTGACTGTTGATGACCCAAAAATTATATCACTGTGCAGAAGAAGTAGATGTGTCTCTGTTCCCTGCATCACATAGGGATACAACATCTAAAGATGGTTAATGGGGTGAGCGCTAGCATGTAACTCATGATGAGGATAAGGTAATGCAAGTTCAAAATCCATTTCTAACTCAATGTACATATTCATATTCATGCATACATATATACATATATATAAGATACTGTGATAGGGAACAAGGTTTAATATGATAGAAAAACATTAGCTTGGGATATGTAGCTTAACCATCTTAATAGTACCCACGGGCTATATGTGCCCCAACTCTCACTCCCTGGTCGGGCCTTAATGCGTGTATCCACATAAACAGAATCATCATCATCATATATATGCACAGTGGACTCAAACCTCCCGTCATACATCAAGGATGACTTGAACACCAGATCACTTAGATCTCACACCGACAAACGTGCTTTCCAATATTAGTCCTTTTGGGATATCAACTTTCACGGCGAACTACACGACCTCTTTTAAGCCCAATTACAACATTTAACACATAACCCATTTATTAAATTGAGGAGTCATTCATTCAGGAAATTTCAAGTGGTATCGTCATACCGACTATAGCTTGAAAGCACATTCCATTATTCCAAATCAAATAATTATCCAATTGGGACTCTAACCCACTACCCAACGAAACTCCAATATTCCAAGTAGGAACCATACCATTTAGCCAAGTGGGACTCTAACCTTTCAGCCAATAGGGTTCTAAGGTTCTAAGTAGGAACTAAATTGTCTATCCAAGTGGGATTCTAACCCCTCGATCAATAGGACTCTGAATTTCCAAGTTAAAACCATTCTATGTCCATCAAAACCTTTCCAAAACCCATTTAGCCATTTATGAAAGACATTAGTTTAGAGTAGTAGGAAAAGACAAATGATTATTCACATTGCAAAAGCAATCACGCAAGTGGATTAAGGTTCTCATCACTTTTAATACCAAAAATCAATTATTTGGGGGAATCCACAATCCCTATCCATCACAATGCCCATGCAACCCAATGGGTTTATAAACCATCAATTCAAAGCATAATTAATCCATAAAAACCATGGGAAAAATATTTAAGCAATCATTATCCAAAACCCTCAACCCATCATTCAAAAACCCAAATCAAAATCATGTGAATATAAAATCAAATCATGCCATAATTTAAAACAAAAGTTTAGGGAGAGAGATACATGCCCTAATCACCAAGAAATTTAGATTATAAACCACCCTTGATCCCTAAAAGACCAATTGGATATTATAGGGAGTAGAGATACATGCCTTAGGGTATTTTAAGTCATGCATCTCAATTGGGGAAAGAGGAAAATGTCCAATGTGCCCTTAATAAAAAGCTAAAAATTTGTTGCCAGTGACGATGAGTCACATTATGACTTGTGAGGACATGCTACAACTCATCACCATGAGTCATAGTCTGGAAAACATTATAAGGCACACGTACTGGTCAGACTATGAGTCGTACCCTATGAATTATACTCAGACCTTACGACTCATGAGGTTCAATCATTGGTATATTAGAAAATGATGAACCATCATATTGGTTTGGCTACGGAAGGGACCCTACGACTCGTGAAGAGTCCTTATGACTCATTACGCCCTAGTCGTGCTGTAACGCCCCGAGTCTGGTACCCTAGATGCTACACAGTGCTTATGATCTCGAAGGACCATAAGCTAACCCTTTTTTGGTACCTATAACTGAGCACTATATAATATACTGTAAAAATGCAGAAAACTTTCCATAAGGTTAAATATCTGAAATACAACTAAAAACTGAATACTAACACAACTGTCTGAACATCTAGTCTGAAAACCCTCTAAACTTTCTAAACTGTGGAGTTGATGGGACAATCCCCCAACTAACTCCGTCTACTTAAATACTGAATCTAATGCAATACTAAAATAAGAGAATATCCTCAAATGATAAATACTCACTGCTAAGTCTACTTCTGCTGATTGAATATGAACTGCTAAGGATACTCGGGAGATCGTGTTTCTGAACCTATGGTATAAAACACCATAGCACAAGAAAAAAGTATGCTTCAGTACGTGAGAATGTACTGGTATGCTAGATGAGGTAAGGCTAAATGCAAGGGCTCATATGCATGAACTAAAGCTGACTGAATAACATTCGTATACTAAATGATGAAGACATGCATGAACGGATAAACTATAGCTAAAAATCACCGAGAAATTTAGATTATAAACCACCCTTGAGCACTAAAAGACCAATTGGGTATTATAGGGAGTAGAGATACATGCCTTAGGGTATTTTAAGTCATGCGTCTCAATTGGGGAAAGAGGAAAATATCCAATGTGCCCTTAATAAAAAGCTAAAAATTTGTTCCCAGTGACGATGATTCACATTATGACTTGTGAGGACATGCTACGACTTATCACCATGAGTCATAGTCATGACAACATTATAAGGCACACATACTGGTCCGACTATGAGTCATACCCTATGAATTGTACTCAGACCTTACGACTCATGAGGTTCAATCGTTGGCGTATTAGAAAATAATAAACCATCATATTAGTTTGGCTACGGTAGGGACCCTACGACTCGTAAAGAGTCCTTATGATTCATTATGCCCTAGTCGTGCTGTAACGCCCTGAGTCTGGTACCCTAGATGCTACACGGTGCTTATGATCTCGAAGGACTACAAGCTAACCCTTTTCTGGTACCTATAACTGAGCACTATATAATATACTATAAAAATACAAAAAACTTGCCATAAGGTTAAATATCTGAAATACAACTAAAAACTGAATACTAACACAACTGTCTGAACATCTAGTCTAAAAACCCTCTAAACTTTCTAAACTGTGGAGTTGATAGGACAATCCCCCAACTAACTCCATCTACTTAAATACTGAATCTAATGCAATACTAAAATAAGAGAATATCCTCAGATGATAAGGACTCACTTCTAAGTTTACTGCTGCTGACTGAATCTGAACTGCTAAGGATGCTCGGGAGCTCGTGTTTCTAAACCTATGGTATAAAACACCATAGCGTAAGAAAAAAGTATGTGTCAGTACGTGATAATATACTGGTATGCTAGATGAGGTAAGGCTAAATGCAAGGGCTCATATGCATGAATTAAAGCTGACTGAATAATATTCGTATACTAAATAATGAAGACATGCATGAATAGATAAACAACAGCTAAAATGGTAGTAACTCTGAATACTGAGTTCAAACGACTGGATTACTGATAACTGGGTTTACTGATGACTGCTAACTGAATTTACTAATATTGAATTCTGAATATTGATTCACTGACATCTGATTTTACTAACACTTGGATACTGAATAACTGAGACTGCGGATATTGATATTTAGTTTTCTGATAATGATTAACTATATCTGAGATCAGTCCTATCTAGAGGTTGATCTCTGAGTTCTATGGAACTATCTAAGTTTCTAACTATGCTGAGTGATTGTAACTGACAGTCCTGAATTTGTATAATTGAACTGAGTTCTATCACTGAGACTGAATCTGAAACTGAGACACTGGGAAGTAGTTATCTAGCTGACATGCCTCGAATATTAACTAGTGGGGTCCAACCTATAACCCCAGCTTGAAGGGTGTTAGTACAGTACCATGAGAAAAGACAACTTCTATGGAGTTAGCCCTAATCTAGCGAGTGACTCCTGAGATTAGTCCTGCACTAACGGGTGGTCCCTGAGTATGTCAGTCCTATCTAATGGGTGACATATCATACTTACACTGGATACGTAGTTCTAGAACTTAGAGATTGCTCCTAGGGATCTCAGTTCTATCTAGCGGGTGAGCCCTCATCCCTAGGCTCACTCGGTGCTGAATCCTACTCCCAACTGAAAGACACTGAACTATTTCTTAGACTAAACTATTACTGATCGTACTGGTTAACTGAACTGGACTGAGGTTACTGATTTCCGTTGACTGATGGAATACTACTGAATTCTGTCATCTGACTGAATATTACTAAGTTTTGAACTGAATACTTGAATTCTATTGAGGTTTGAACTGGATACTGAATAGGAATAGACTGACACTGAGATTCCTGAGTCTTTCTAAGTTCTGTAACTAACTGATTCCTACTAATCATGACACGACTGGGATTATCTTGAAAACTCACTCGGCTCTAGGCACACAACTAAATTATTAGGTACAAGTACCCTTCAGGACTCGATAGTATGTAAATAATAAGACATGATAATTCTTAAATAGCATACAATAGTCTATCATTCACCATACAATCAATAAGGCATCTCTTCAAGCACTTGAAAATCATAAACTTGTACATGCATAGGAATGCACACTAATATCTAATAATTCATCCAATAAGTAATGCACATGAATAAGAATACATGCAACATAGCATAATTCGTTCATTACGTTCTTTCAAAAAATACTAGGCATGCATTAACTTATACATAATTGGGGATTTCATACTAACATGCTATAATGACTCTATTTTCTTCACATAAGCATTTTATCGAACATATAGGGAGCATGCTTTGGTTATACAACAAATTCTACACCTAATTATCATGGATACATAAATCAACATGCAACTTGAAGGGGTTTTATCATGAGTATCATATAAATATCACATACTAGGATCAAAGCTTGGGAATTTGTAATCACAACATGAATTAAAACTCAACAATAACAAGAACTTTAATTTTAATTCACATGAAACATGAAAAACTCAAATATATATAATCTTTGAATTTAGAAAAGGATTCTTGAACTTCTTGGATGGAAGGGTCCCAAGAATCAACTCCTAACATACCTTAGTTCTTGATTTTACAAAGATTGACGGAGTAATTTTCTTGAATTTGGATCTTCAATTGAAAACCCTAACTTTTTCTTGAGAGAAATTGTGATAAACCACTATGTTTTGGGTGTATTAAGGCTGAATCTTGTGTTTATGGGTTTATATTGGGGTAGGAAATTGACCTTTTTTCCATTGAAATCACGGAGGTGGAATGCTGAAATTTTAGGGTCAGAGGAGTACCCAGGGCGGTGCCCTGCCTAGTTCGGGGGATTATCCTGGGCGGTGCCCTGCCTATCCCGGGGGACTAGCCAGGGCGGCACGGGCTAATCGCCCCAAGCTACTATTTTGGGCAACAAAACATGCCCTTACACTATTCAAAAAATTCCAAAACTCACCCGAGATGTACTATTGACTTTCCCCATCGTGAATCAACTTAAAAATTGGCAAACTGAGGCAGAGAAGGTGACAAAATAAATCATCAAAGTTTGAAGGCTTATGAAATGAAAAAAATTCCAACACTTGGTCAAATTTACTAAGTGTGAAGCTTCTCTTAGCATGCTTTAAAGAGCTCTAACGACTAAGAAAATTTGTGGGGTATTACAATAGCTCCCCCTTGGGAACATTCGTCCTCGAATGAGACTGACTAAGTTGAGATGACAAATAGTCTGAACTTACTTGGGGGACGTGAACATATGAAACATGACTATATAACTGGAACTGCTGATATACTGAAACTTTATACTGGACATGCATATCTGATGCATGACTATTTGATGTAATTCTTATACTGAGCATACATATCTGATGCATGGAATACATGATTGAGTTGATTCTGATGAAAGCATGACTAAAATATACAATGATAACTGATACTAACTTTGTAAGAAACATCTAAACATACAACTGAATGGGTTCAGGGACATGAAAGCATCGGGGAAGTATAAGGTATCTCCCCCTTGGGACACTATGTCTTTCTAAGAAAGCTTACTTTATTGAGATACTGGAAAAAATGAGGCGATGCACAAGGCACCTACGAACTGGATCATAATTGAACCTTAGGAGTCTGAAACTAATGCATGATTCATGAACTGAACTGAACTTAAAACTACAGGGACTTTCTATCTTTAAATAGTCACATTCTTGAGATTTCTGATAGTATGACTAGATGGAAAGATAGAAAACAAACCATACGAATCTGACTGCCTCACTGCTAAACTGACTTGCTAGCTTTACTAACTAACTTATGCTGAAAACTTAAGCTCAAATGGAAGCAAGGGATCTAGCAATGCATATCATGAAGATGAAGGGCTTATAACGTACCCAAATCTATGTTAGGGAAAGTTCCCTGTTCATGACGAGTCTGGAGTGCATAAAATCTATTTTGACGCTGACCACTAGTGGTACTGGAAGTGGCGCCCTGTTGACACAAATCTTTACCCCTATGAGCCATAGTTCTACACTCCCGCAACCTGGGTCCTGGATTACCACAACCAAAACATACCTCGCTGCCTGCTCTACAAGAACCTAGGTAATTCTTACCACATTCTTCACAAAACGGATAGGTACGATCATTTCTTATACAACCTTGGGTCTTGGATCCTAGAGCCCTATCATGAATGCCATCTATGAACTTTGGTACTGGTGCACTAGCTGGGGATGGAGCTAGGACTGAAAACTTATGACTATGCTGAGAACGGTTACCACCCTGTGACCCTGGCTGAGAAACACTAAAACTACCTATTCTAGCTTTCTTACCCATTCTCTCTCTTTCCTTAGCTTTCTCTGCCTCAATCTGCTGAGCGTGCATCATCAACCTAGAAAGATCCATATCTCTATAGAGCATAGTAGTTCTATACTCCTTAATCACTAACCCAGACACACGGATCACAAACTTACTTATGCTAGATCTAGGGTCAGCCATCTACTTAGGGACATACTTAGACAACTAGTTGAACTTGAGGCAATACTCCATCACTGTCATGGAGCCTTGCCTTAGGTTCATGAACTCTTATACCTTAGCTTCCCTCATCTAAAGTGGGAAAAACTTATCTAAGAATGCATCCTAAAATATTTGCCAAGTCATGAGAGCTGCATCCCCCCCTCTACTCTTCTTCCACATCACTACCCAATCATGAGAAATATACTTCAACCTATAGGATGCCAATTCTACACTCTCATCTTCAGAAAGATACATAATTTTGGGTGATCTTCTTCACCTCCTCAAGATAAAGCTGTGGGTCCTCACCTGCTATTGACCTAAATAATTCTGGCGAGTTCATTCTCATAAAATTTCTGATCTTGGCTTTGGCAAAATCCCCATCTTGCTGAGGTGAGGCTACAACTTGATGGTTACCCTAAACATTAGTTGTCACAGCTTGTCTTAGCGCCTGAAAAGCTGCCCAAAACTCTGCATGTGACATATTCTCATTCAAAAGATCTATGGGCTGAGGTGGATGGTTATCATTTCTATAGGCATTAGCTCTGTGAGGAGGGATATTTTGTAATTGAAAGAAGGAAATAGATTAGACTGAGAGTTTAACTTGAGCTCATTCTCACTCGCACGACAAGAATACTGAAAGAAGGGAAACTGTTCCTAAAATATCTCATAGCCTCCTGTACATAAATATGGCGCGCAACACACCCATGCACAAGACTCTACTAAATGAGGCTTTCAGACTTTCTAGGACACTATTGAAACTTAGTCTCTGATACCAAGTATGTAACACCCCAATTCTAGTACCCCGGATGCTACACAGTGCTTATGATCCTGAAGGACCACAAGCTAACCCTTTTCTGGTACTTGTAACTGAGCACTGCATAATATACTGTAAAAATGTGGGAAACTTTCCATAAGGTTAAATATCTAAAATAAAACTGAAAACTGAATACTAACAAAACTGTCTGAACATCTAGTCTGAAAAGCCTCTAAACTGTCTGAACTATGGAGTTCATGGGACAACCCCCCAACTAACTCCGTTTACTGAAATACTGAATTAATGCAATACTAAAATAAGAGAATATCCTCGGATGATGAGGACTCACTGCTAAGTCTATTGCTGCTGATTGAATATGAACTGCTAGGGATGCTCGGGAGCTCATTTTTCTGAACCTATGGTATAAAATACCATAGCACAAGAGAAAAGTATACGTTAGTACGTGAGAATATACTGGTATGCTAGATGAGGTAAGGCTAAATGCAGGGGCTCATATGCATGAACTAAAGCTGACTAAATAAGATTCGTATACTAAATGATGAAGACATACATGGACATCTAAACAATAGCTAAAATCATAGTAACATTGAATAATGAGTTCAAACTACTGGATTACTGATAACTGGGTTTACTGATGACTTCTATCTGAATTTACTGATACTAAATTCTGAATACTGATTCACTGACATCTAATTTTACTAATCCTGGGATAGTAAATAACTGAGTCTGCTGATATTGATATCTAGTTTTCTGATAATGATTGACTATATCTGAGATCAGTCCTATCTAGAGGTTGATCTCTGAGTTCTACGAAACTATCTAAGTTTCTAACTATGCTGAGTGACTGTATCTAACATTACCGAATCTGTATAATTGAACCGAGTTCTATCACTGAGATAGAATCTGAAACTGAGACTGTTGGAAGTAGTTATCTAACCGACATGCCCTGAATCTGAACTAGTGGGGTCCAACCTGTAACCCCAGCTGGAAGGGTGTAAGTACCATGCCACGAGTAAAGACAACTGCAATGGAGTCAGCCCTAATCTAGCAGGTGACTCCTGAGATCAGTCCTGCACTAACGAGTGATCCCTGAGTATGTCAGTCCTATCTAACGGGTGACATCTTATACCTATGCTGGCTATGTAGTTCTAGAACTTAGGGATTGCTCCTAGGGATCTCAGTCCTATCTAGCGGGTGAGCCCTCATCCCTAGGCTTGCTCGGTGCTGAATCCTACTCCCAACTAAAAGACACTGAACTGATTCTTAGATTGAACTGTTACTAATCGTACTGGTTAACTGAACTGGATTGAGGTTACTGAGTTCCGTTGACTGATAGAATACTACTGAATTCTGTCATCTAACTGAATACTATTAAGTTCTGAACCGAATACTTGAATGTTATTGAGGCCTGAACCGTATACTGAATAGGAATAGACTGACACTGAGATTACTAAGTCTTTCTAAGTTCTGTAACTGACTGAGTCCTACTGATCATGGTACAACTGAGATTATCTTGAAAACTGACTCAGCTCTAGGCACACAACTAAATTATCGGGTACAAGTACCCCCATGACTCGATAGCATGTAAATAATAAGACATAACAATTATTGAATAGCATAAATAAGTCTATCATTCACCATACAATCAATAAGGCATCTCTTCAAGCACTTGAAAATCATAAACTTGTACATGCATAGGAATGCACACTAATATCTCATAATTCATCCAGTATGGAATGCACATGAATAGGAATACATGCAACATAGCATAATTCATTCACTACGTCCTTTCAACAAACACTAGGTATGTATTAACTTATATATAATTGGGGATTTCATACTAACATGCTTTAATGACTCTATTTTCTTCACATAAGCATTTTATCGAACATATAGGGAGCATGATTTGGTTATACAACAAATTCTACACCTAATTATCATGGATACATAAATCAACATGCAATTTGAAGGGGTTTTATCATGAGTATCACATGAGTATCACATACTAGGATCAAAGCTTGGGAATTTGTAATCACAACACGAATTAAAACTCAACAACAATAAGAACTTCAATTTCAATTCACATGAATCATGAAAAACTCAAATATATATAATCTTTGAATTTAGAAAAGGATTTTTGAACTTCTTGGGTGGAAGGGACCCAAGAATCAACACCTAACATACCTTAATTCTTGATTTTACGAAGATTGACGGAGGAATTTTCTTGAATTTGGATCCTTAATTGAAAACCCTAGCTTGTTCTTGAGAGAAATTGTGATAAACCACTATGTTTTGGGTGTAATAAGGCTGAATCTCGTATTTATGGGTTTATATAGGGGTAGTAAATTGACTGTTTTTCCCTTGAAAGCACGGAGGTGGAATGCTGAAATTTTTGGGCCAGGGTAGTACCTAGGGTGGGGCCCTGCCTAGCCCGGGGGATTATCCTGGGTGGCGCCCTGCCTATCCCGGGGGAATAGCCAGGGCGGCGCGGGCTAATCACCCCGAGCTACTATTTTGGGCAACCAAACATGCCCTTACACTATTCGAAAAATTCTGAAACTCACCCGAGATGTACTATTGACTTTCTCCATCGTGAATCAACTTAAAAATTGGCAAACGGAGGTCAGAATGGTCACGAAATAAATCATTTAAGTTTGAAGGCTTATGAAATGAAAAAAAATTTCAACACTTCATCAAATTTTCGCAGTGTGAAGCTTCTCTTAGCATGCTTTAAACATCTCTAACGACCAAGAAAATTTGCGAGGTATTACACGTGCTCAGGTTAGAGACTTTGGGTAACACACTGGTCACCTTATGATTTGGGGTCCTACGACCCATAATGACCTCGTAAGGTAAGTCGTAGGTTGGGAAATAAGCTCAAAATCTTAGGAACTTTTGAGGGACCAAAATCCGGGGTGTTGCATAATGAGATTGTGTGAGCTTATAATCTAGTGATTCAGCCTAGAAACCATAAATAGACGAACTTTATATTATGTGTGTTTAGAATATAAGATAATCTTTCTTAAGGTTAATGATAAGATCTGATTATGGTATAAGAAGATAGTGACATAACTTAAGATCCTAAAGTCAAGTTGGACTAACGGTCAGGAAATAAGATGTATAAAGGTGTGTGACTAAAATTAGAATGGTAAGTTGAATGATTGGCTAATGAAGAAGAGTCTTGGATGTGGAATGGATCGAATTTAATTATTATTAGATAATAGTGTAATTTATCTGTCTCGGTAAAAATAAATGAGGATTGGATTAGTGAATGAATTTATTATTGTTGAACTAGATTTAGACTCCATTTAATTGAATGTGCACTCTTATAATGAATATTTGAATTTAATGACTATGACTATGACAAAGCGAAAACTCGGGAAGGGTTTAGGTTGATCAAGACCAATATGGAGTACTTGGAGTGTAAGTTTAGCAATTTAATACATAAGTTAGATGTGGTAATGGAGCTGGATTCTTAAGCCATCAACAAAGGGATAGTTTTAAGTATCTTGGATCTATGATTCAGGGAAATAGAGAGATTGACGAGGATGTCATGCACCATAATGGTGCAGGGTGGTTGAAATAGAGACTCGCTTCAGGAGTCTTATATGATAAGAAGGTACCTCCCTAGATTAAAGGTAAGTTCTACAGAGTGGTTGTCAGATTGACTATGTTGTTTGGAGTGGAGTGTTGGCTAATTAAGAAATCTCATATCTAAAAGTTGAAGGTAGCCGAGATGAAGATGCTGAGATGGATGTGTGGACTTACTAGAAGGGATAGGATTAGAAATTATATTATTTGAGAGAAGGTGGGAGTAGTTTTTCTGGAAGACAAGATGCGAAAAGTGAGTTTTGGAAGGTTCGTCACGACCGAAAAACTAAGGGTCATGATGACACTTGTCGTAGAAAGCGTTGACAAGTAAGACTATCACCCAAACTGATGTAAAATGAGAAAACAACACCAAATACCAAGGTAAGGCTTCTAGAATAAAGCCTAACCACACAATTATAGTAACAATAGAAAAATACATAACAACAGTACCATAAATCACCCAAAAATTCAGTGTCATAGTATGCGAACCAACAAAGCACATCTTGAAGTCAAAATATACAACTGATAGTCCAAAAAGAACCCAATCTATCTATGAATATGAAAACAAGACATAAAATAAACAAGAAGAGGCAGTACATCAATTTTGGAAGCATAGATCGACCGCTACCATAAAAATTCTCCAAACACCACTCGAATTAGCTATTGTGTGATACACTCATACCTGGATCTACATCGAAAGAGCGTTGTAGGGATGAGTACGGTCCACTTGTACTCAACAGGTATCATAGGCTGAATGATCAATGTAGAAAATAAATAATATAAAATACACACTCTGGGCACGTCACTTTCAATCAAAAAATGTCCCAAATGGTATCCCATACCGTCTCACTAACATGTCTACAATATACATATATACCAAATACAAGTATGAGAAAGAAACAAAAATACATAGATATCAAGTCAAGAACAAAAATACCATGCAGAATGTGCACAATATATGAAATGTAAGAAGATAATGATGATGATGTGATGCACAAGGTCGCCACACAACCTCCGTATACATCTACCGAGCTATTCTCTCGAGGTAGGACCTATGGGGGGTTCGTCAATATATATACAATCCAATAACCAAGACCAATCCAAAAGCCATAACTCCCCTTTGTCACATACATGATAGAAGGTTTTAAAGATGTCAATACCAATCCAATATCCATAACTCCCCTGTGGCACATACATCGATAGAGGGTTTTAAAGATGTTATTTTTTTGTTAAAAAGATCAATATTTCCATGGTGGTACTAATGTTTCATGAATGTATATGATATGAGGATCTAATGGTCATAACAAACCAGAATGAGAAATTTCAAATCCAACCAATATACCAACCATGTGAGCCAAAATCCACTCAATATGCCAACTATCCACGTATCCAATATAGTCCATAAACCAATAGAGTAAGATATACAATAGTATGCCATTTGATACCACATAAATACTAGATTAGATATTTTCCACCAAGAAGAGAACAACCAATTACATAAACACCAGGCCAATAACATCATATAAGACCACACACAGTCACACGTAACAAATAGTCTCAAAAAGCACCAAATAATTACAACATAGGCCCCACAGGGGCACAAAATAGTAACAAAGAAAGACAACATAGGCCCCACAGGGGAAAAAAAATAGTAATAAAGCATTTTCAAGTTTAGTTCCCACACCCATAACATGCTATTATATCAGTATTAACTATCCAACCCGACTAGAAAAAAGTTAAGCCATAACCTACTTCGAATGAAGAAAATCAGGTCCAAAAGCCTTACAACACATAGCCTTACCCTCATGAATGGACTTGTAATCAACTAAAATATACAAATATAGAATTTACATGTCAAAAGAAAGCCCACGACACTTATATTGACCATTTCTGAGTCGGGGTCAAAATGGACCCCTATAATGGGCATTCAGAAAAGAATGATAAAATTAGAATTTTAGTTCAAAAATATATTACCCATGATTAAAAAAACCCATAGAAGAAAATCCAAGTGAAAGCGGGTTGAAATTGGGGTTTGAATTGAAGAAATACTAGTTTAGGCCTTACAGGCCAAAATCCCCAAAGTCCGCGTTTGAAATTATTTTTTAATAAGTTTTAGAAGACAAGAATCATAGAAAAATAATTGAAATAGGGATTTGGAGCTTACCCAAGCTTGAAAATTAAAGAAATCACCTAAAAGTTCTAAAACACAAAGCTCCAAATCTCAAAAAGGGTGAAAAATTGAGAAAAAAGGGTATATATACCACCCATGAATCACTTAAGCGATCACTGGGTAGCTTAAGCGACTATCACTTAAGCCACCAAATGTCACTTTCGCGATCCCACCTGGTTTACGTATGTCGAGTAAGTGATCCCCTTACCGCTTTAGCGACAATCACTTATGTGATAGGGCCACTCACTTATGCGATACTCACTGCAGGCAACTAGGTTGCTCAAGCGAATGGCTGGCCACTTAAGCGGCTACACCAGCTGAGTGGTGCATCAGCTGGAGACATACAAGTTTCTACCGGGACCCTCAAGATTCATCTGAAATCCCATATATGCAAACAAACTATGCTACCCCATCAAATTCGACGCTCCAGACTCAATGGCGTTATCAAATTTTTGAAACAACATCATTCTCACAAAATTGACCCCCAAGACCAGTTTCATAACTTTTCAAACTGAGGATCGAAATGAGATACAAATACCAAGAAATCATGCCAACTATGTTACCAATCTAAAGTCGACGTTCTAGATCTATTGGTGCAGTCCATTTTGCCATCCGGTGAATAAAATAATAAATATTGACCAAAGTCAACTAATAAGACTTTTTATCCTCCAAAATCCATAAACTTAAACAATATCGCTGAAATGTATTAGCAACTATGCCAATCATCCCCACACTCCAAAAATACCACAAAGCAACCATATGGAGGGGTAAAGTAGTCAAATCACATAAAAATGAATAAGTCACAAAAAATACCAAAAAAACAAGTCATTACATCATCCATCACTAAAAATCTAGTTCATCCTCAAACTAAAGGCACAAGAAATACCCGAATCAAAGAAAAGCTGGAAATAACTACCATATATATTAGACTCGACCTCTTAAGTAGCCTCTTCTACTGATCTTTAACTACTGAAATATCTCTAGAACGCAACCACCTAACATCCCTGGCTAAAATGGAGATAGGATTCTCAATAAAAGATACTCTCATCCAACTGCATTGAATGACAAGAAACTCATCCAAAATGTAACGCCGAAGCATGGAAACATGAAAAACTAGACGAATACTTAATAAATCTAGGGGCAACGCTAACTCATAAGCCACATCCTAAGTAATCTAAAGAATCTCAAAAGGTCAAATTACCTGGGGCTAAGCTTGACCCTCTTCCCAAACCTCATTATTCCCATCATGAGTGACACACGAAGAAAGACTCAATCACCAACACCAAATATTTAAGAATGAAGTCTACGATCCACATATCACTTTTGCCTACTCTGAGCCACTCGAAGTCTATCCGGAATAACCTAAACTCTATGCAAAGATTTATGAAGCAAGTCCGTACCTCAAGGTCTACTCTCAAAAACCACAAACCAACCAACTGGAGAGTAAAAATTCCTACCATACAAAGCCTCAAAGGGATCCATCTCAATACTGGAATGGTAGCTATTATTATACGTGAACTTTGCCAAAGATAAATGCTACTCCCACTGATCTCTAAAGTCCATAACACAAGCACAGAGCATATCCTCCAAAACCTAAATAGTCTGCTATGACTAACCATCAGTCTGGGGGTGACATTCTATGCTAAGATCGACCTGGGTACTCAATTCCTCCTAAAAAATCCTCCAAAAGTGAGATGTGAACATTGAACCTCTACCTGAGATGATAAATATTGGTACACCATAAAGACACACTATCTCACAAATATAGATATGGGCCAACCTCTCAGTACTGAAATAAACCTGAACATGAATAAAATAAGTAGATTTGGTCAATTGATCCATAATGACCCTAACTCTATCAGGATCACAAGAAGTATGAGGCAACCTTGTCACGAAGTCCATAGTGATCCCTTCTCATCAACTCGAGAATGGGTAACCTCTGAATCAAACCACCAGTCCTTAAATGCCCAGCCTTCACCTGATGGCAACATAGGAAATAAGCTATAAATTTTTTGACATCCTTCCTTATATCACCCCAGTAGTAATACCATCTCAAATCATAATACATCTTAGTCACTCCTAAATTAATGGAATACCTACAACAATGAGCCTTCTCAAAACTCAATCTTACCTAATCGACCACTTACGATATATAAACTTGGCCTTTAATCCTTAAAACACCATCCGAATAAAGCAAGGCTTCAGTGTCACCCAATACTATACCTCCAAAAAGTATAATATGATCGATGTCAAATATAGTAACCCAACAAAGGTTGGGGTCGAACCCATAGGAAATAGGCTAAATATCACTCTCAAACTTGCTGAAGAAGTCGAAAAGTGTAGAAAAGTAAATGAGGGAGATTGTTTTGAAATAGTAAAGTAGTAAAAATTCTTGATTTCTTTTGGTTGAAATCAATATGAGATGAACAGTAGGACTGTGTTCCACATGGCTTCCTAATTTTATAGTCTTATCATGCTCCTTCCGACTATCTCACTGCCTAGCATTCAAAATCTGACAAGATATGAATCACCAACAGTCTTTGAACACCTTTGGTGAATTTCACTCATCACCTTGTGAGTCTTAGAGTGTAGCCTTAGTAACCCTTGTCTTTGATCTACATTAACTATCTCCTTTTGGAGTCAAATTAGTTAGATGAGGGTTGGTAGCCTCAAATTACCATTGCAATCTTCTTTTGCTAATATCAACCTCTCTTCTGACGATGGTCTCAAATATGGGAAAGTTCATAAATTCTACACTAGTGAATAAAGAAAACAAACCAACGAAGATCATAATATAAGCATAAACAATGATTTAGAAGGACTTCACACTTCCCCTACTTTATCATTTTGCCAGGGTTCCCATAACCCTAGTTAGATGGTTTTTCCGCTTATATTTGAAAGAAAATTATAGTATTTATGAAAGAATGCATATGAATATCTTACAATAATTTAAGAACAAAACCCAAAATCTTAAATTAACAATCAATCGTAAAATAAAGAATAAAGGATTCCAAGATAAAAAGTCGAATCTTAGAATTAATTTATGTTTGTGAATGTAAAAAGTGCATCAAAGTGCATAAACTAATACAAAAACATCAAAAGGGTATTTGTAGAATTCATCAAAATCCTAAAAATCCTAACTAAAACAAATAAAGAAAATGGGTCGGTGACCACTTACAAACTCACTTACTGGCCGTAAGTGGTACTTACGGGACCCTCAGTGGGTTGTAAGTGTCAGAAAATTTTCATGCTATAGGAAGGCCACCTATGAAGGAACTTATGATGGGTGTAAGTGCAACTTACACCCCGTAAGTAGTCCATTCGTAACTCTCAGACAATACTTTAAACTTCAGGTTCTCAGATCTTCCCCTTTTTATACTTACGTGGCCATTTATGGTGGCCGTAAGTGAAACTTATGGCCCGTAAGTGGCCCCTCATTAATGTCAGAACAATCTTCATTTTTCAGCTTCTCAGAACATGCCTCCTCTAACACCCGCGAGGCCACTTACGGTGGCCGTAAGTGGCACTTATGGACCGTAAATGGTCTCATAAGTAAGGTCCTTTGCACCTTTTAACTTTTTTCTTTCAAAGCTCCAAAACCTAGTTTCCTGTGAAATAAATACAAAAACACATCATATCTAATAAAACAGACCTAACTACTTGCATATATTTAGGTTTTAAGCATTGAAAGTGCCATGAAACTATGGCACATCAACACCCTCAACTTAGAATGTTTACATCTCCTCAGGTAATAAACACCTAACAAAATAATATGACGATGCTTAATCAAGAGAAACCTAAGATACCTAAGGCCGTCAACTCAATTTCAGCTCAAAACACATTACCCCTCTTTTTTCTAACTTTTCAAAACTACTACATGGATCTATGTAGCACAATAATGCAACACATAAGAATCAAGCTATGGCATTACATTAGCAACAAACAACCAAGAAAATATGCAAGTGACACTACTCGAATAGATAAGCAGCCAACAACACAATCTATGTACCCTCACAATAAAAAAGTTCCACTCTCACTGTATGATCATGCATGTCAATGCGGGGACTATATCGAGACGCTCACACTCACAAAGAAGATAAATCAATGTGCATATAATACTATAGGCTTACTCTTATTTTCTTTACCCTAGTTTGTTGTACAATCGAACTAAGATCACTATAGGACTTTATTCAATTTGTAACGTAGGGTTTGGGGCTGGTATGGTACATTTAAGAAATTGGTGACTAACCCTCCTTGGAACTACAATTACATTTGGGGTTCACTTCTTAACCATAATTTTCTCTTTTATTTCTCCTTTATTCCTCTTTTATTACTTATTCAGGTTGGGTGCAGTTTCTTTTATTTTATTTTTTTCTTTTTCTTTTTCAAGTTTCTTTCTTTTTGTTTTTATTTTTCCATTTTTTTCTTTATTAAACCCTACCCTACTTTCTTTTCTCTTCTTCAAACCCTTCTTCATACCCAATTCTAACTATCCACTGCTATGATAGCCACCCTCAACTTAGGCAATTTGCCTGAGATGAGGTGCGTAATGTCTAAGGAGGGACTAGGGAAAAAATAGGTTCATTGTACTTAAACTGGGAAGGTGAAAGATGTAAACAAGAAAATAGGTCATTATAGGCTCAAATTCAGGGATCAAGGGATACTTATTTATATTTTGATGGTTATTTAGGCTAAGAGTGTACTAGATTCAAAAATGGCCTATGATCATGTCCTAACAAACTATCCTTCAACCTAGGTAATACTGACTACGCAAAGTATAGATTAAATGCACAAAGGAAACTAGGTAAGTATCTCTCACACACATGGTACAAGGTTATGGAACCCTGCTCCAAGTAATCAAATTCACCTTTCATTTGATCCCTAAAGCGGAAAGGCACAAATCTTTCCAACAAGGCCTCAACAA
The DNA here is from genome assembly GCA_030864215.1 of Capsicum pubescens. NCBI lineage: Eukaryota > Viridiplantae > Streptophyta > Magnoliopsida > Solanales > Solanaceae > Capsicum > Capsicum pubescens. The sequence continues at coordinate 114,253,288 of CM061544.1, forward strand.
ACTATTCCTAAGTAATCTCTAGCAAACCAAGAGGCCTGCAACTAACAAGTGACCTTTATCAATCCCTATCTGCATTACTCAACTAATAAGTGGTGTAAGCAACCCCATGTGACTCAAGTGATCCTAGGTTATGCAACTTCTTACGACAATCAATTAAGAACTCATAGGCATCTTTGCCCATAACACTACTGAACCTAGGAAGACCCAAATAAGTGAATCTCTCAAACCTCCTTTGTTCCTCGAGTACCTGAGATCCCACCTGACAAGGTAATATAGATGAAGACTGACTTTTTGATCTCAGAATACCATACTTGAATAGAGGAACAATACCCAAAATCTATGGAGTACCATAAGTAGAGGTCAATACCGTTGAAGGATCCATACTCAGAATTGGTGGAACACCATAGGCAGACTCTGGCACAGACGGGGGTATAATACTCAAACATGGAGGGATACCAGGTGCACTTAATAGAGCACCTTTTGATATCGCCCAAACTTACAACTCTACAAAGTATAAAATGTTTGAAGTCAAATACAGTAACCCAACTAGGTTGGGGTCGATCCCACTGGAATAGGTCAAACTCGTATCTCAAACTTACTAAAACGGTCAGGCAGTGGAAGAAAGTAAATAGGGGGTTTGTAGTTATCAGTAAAAGTAACCAATTCAGAATGGTTTGGGTTGTAGATAATTTAAGACGAACACTAGGGCTGTGTTCCCCTGGCTAACTCCATAAGTTTCTCATGCTCAACCCAATTATCTCACCATCTTACGTGTATAATCTAAAAATCTCGGTATTACCAAATATCTTATAGACTCATAGGTAAATCTTACCCATTAACTTATGAGTCTTAGGGTGTTGCCTTACTATCCCTTATTTTTGATCCAGTTTAACTATCACATTACAGGCCTCAAGTTATTAGACGAGGGTTGATAGCCTTAAATCACTATTGTAATCTACTTTTACCAATATCGAACTCCCTTGTAAGGATGATGTTGAACTTCCTTAGCTTCTGCTGATGCTATGGAATCAAACAATACGAAGAAGATCACAATACACATGTAAATGTTAATTTAGTTGAATCTCACACTTCCCCTACTTTGTTGATCCTCCAGGGTTTCCATAGCCATAGTTAAGGATATTAGATACTCATGGTTATGCAATAATCCATAGAAACCAATGATGAAGGAATAGAATTAGTTGCACAAGAATAAAAGAGTAAATTCCCAAGTCTTAAATTAAATAATAATCCAAAAACAAGAACAATAGTATCAAGTATGTAAAAGTATCTCAAGGTGCATAACATAATACAAGAATAACACTTGGATATTTATAGTATCTCAAGATAATAAAGGAAACCTAATTAACATATAATAGGAAAATTAAGTTGATAGTGGTCACACCTTTAGCAACGAGTCATGAGGTCTGACAATGACTCATTTTTTGCCGTCATAGCTCACTTTTTCCTTAAGTAATTGTGACTCACACTGATATGTCTCGAGTCATTAGTTGGGACTCGTGATAACTCCAGTGCAACTTTACCTTTCAGTACTTTTTGTTTCATGCTCATAATGACTCTTCACCATGAGTCGTATGATGTTATCATGACTCGTGGGCTTTACTCGTACCACTGGAGTCTTACTTGTCAACTTTCAAAACTTTTTCCTCTTATGCTCAGCACGATTTATACCATGAATCATTATCATACATCATGAGTCTTGGTCAACTTTACTTCACTTCTAAAATCAACGAATCTCCACTGTTATCCTCACGATTGACGTCATAAGTCGTTAGGTGACATAATGACTCGTGGTTCAGTCAGTACTATGTATTCTTTTGAGATTTTTCATCCTCTTTCTGACCCATGCCACTTCCAACCTAAGTTACCTGAAACACATAGAAAACTCACATAATATACGACAAAACAACCCAAGTAAATGCATATTTTCATTATTTTAAGCATCAAAAGTGCCATGAAACTATGATACATCAATACCCCCCAACTTAGAATGTTTGTATGTCCTCAAGCAACAACAAAAATTAAAGCACACACGATGCTTAACCAGAAAGATCCTAAGATACCTATGACAGTCAATTTTTACTTTTACACTCAAAATATTACCCCCTCCTACTTGTAATTTTCAAAACCAATACTGCGTGAATTCATGAAACATAATAATGAGACACAAAGGAGTTAGGATATGGTATTACATTGGCAACAAACAACCAAACATATATACAATTTACATTACCCATACAAATAAGCAATTAGCAACACAACCCATAAACCCTCATATCAAAGAAGTCCCACTCACTCAGATAAAGTATACACTTATTAAAAAGTTCCAACACTATGCCCAAAATACCATAGGTTTGCCCTTATTTTCTTTACCCTAGTTTTCAGATAGTCAGAATAGGATCGCTATAGGACTTTACTTGGCTTGTAATGTAGTCTTGGGGGCTGGTATGATACATTTGGGAATTTTAGTGACTAAGCCTCCTTGGCACTACAATTTCTTTCTGAGGTCCACTTCTTAGCCACTTTTCTTTTATTCCACCCTTATTTCTCCCTTATGTTCCTTTTTTGCACATTCAGGTTGAGTGTAGGTTCTTGTATTCTTTTTCCTTTCAACTTTTAATTTTTTTCTTTTTTCTACCACACCTAAACCTACTTTATTTTCATTTATTTACACTCCTTCTTCATACCCACCTTAATAACACACCCCTATGATAGCCACCCTCAACTTAGGTGGTTTGCCTGAGTTGAGGTATATAATGTCCAAGGAAGACCAGATCTAGAATAGGTTCATTGTGAAAATGGGAAGGTAAACTGGTGTACAAAAAAATAGGTTTATTTAGGCTCAAAATTAGGATCAAGTAATATTTATTTTCATTTGGGTAGGTTATTTAGGATACAATGGACTACTTTGAAGAATGGACTATGATCCTTTCCTAACTTACTATCCTACAACCTAGGTAAGACTAACCAGACAAGTTCTGGATTTCACACACATAGGGAACTAAGTAGTATCTCACACACTCTTGGCACAAGGTTTTATCATACACTACTTCTTATCTAGTTCATTAAAATGTTAGCTACAGTTATTATGTTCCTAATCTCAATGCCATAACTAGATTCATAAAGGTCACACATATATCACATCATAGTCTAATTTTTTTGGAGGGGTATCACAAGAAAAACAAAACTAAATAGACATCAACTGCCCTAGGTACTTATTTTCTCCTAGTTAAACAGAAACACAAAATTACACAAAATACAAAATACAAAACAAAAACACAAAACTAAAAGATTTTATCCTTGACATATCGGTTCTACAACCATACCATGACTGATAGTAAATGAAGCATACCAATAAAAACTCGCAGCGGCTTGGTACACCCCAACCCCCAACTCAAAAACTATGCACTATCCACAATGCATCTATAATGTAAGTCTAAGGGGCAAAGACATACCTGGGCGCTAACAGCGCCAACTCATGTACTGTACGTATGGGGGCCTCAGAATAGGCCCTACTCTCATTAGCAATGGTCCCGGTGATGTAAAAAATGCTCATATCAATAGTGGCACCAGTAGTGGTTGGTGAACTCAATGGTACCTGTGGGGTGGAGAAGTGCTCCCAATCAACTCGATTGCATCTGTAACCGTCTTATCAATAACTTGGGAGCTGCCAGCTCCCATCATAATCTCTTCGAACCTTGTTCGGCAGCCTCACTCATCCTAAATACTGGCTTCCTTAGTAGCTTCAATATTTTATTCTTCACTTCTCTTTCTCTTCTTCTTCTTCTTCCCAGTTCTCTGATCTAAGGTGGATTTATGCACCTCAATGTTGTTATCCGAGATTATTTAGCCTTATTTTGAGAATTTTTTGTGTGATTGATATGTTGTTGATGATTTAATTGATATATAAGTGTTAAAATACTTGAATATAATGTTTAAGGTGTGTTTTATACAAGTTCGGAATGAATTTGGTCACTTAGAGTTTAGACGAGAAAACTAGTACTACTTACTTAAGCTATGTGTTGTTCTAGTTGATCTCGATGGATTATAATATTTGTAATGAGTTCCTAAGGGCATGATTATGTCATTGTGTGAAATAATTTTTTTATAGTGTTTATGTTTCAATTGAATCAAGCCAAGAGACAAAACACTAAGTTAAAGATCGAAAGGCCAAAACTAGTTCTTAGCTTGAGTTACTAGTTCATCGTCTTGAATTGTATGTTGTTTTGAGCTCTAATTAGTAATGTTATGATATAGGATTCTTGGTGAATTTTTCATGATGATATACAAGCTGGATATAAATTTTGAACAATATCACAAGGCTTGAAGTGGATGGACAAAACCATGGGACAAGACTTCACCAAAAATGGACGTTTTGGAGTCATTGGTGTGCCACGAACCTTGACCACCGTGTTAGGATCCATGATATGACATTGGGGGAATAATAAATGACCAATTACAGTGTTTAACCTCTATAAGTATGTGACATGAACCTTAGGAACTACAATAAGGGGTGTGGTACAGACGTAAGTTCAAATCAGTAGCTTGTGTCCTCCTATAAATTGGACCCTTAAAACATTATATTGCACACCTTGGACGACCTAGAAACTTTGAGGGAGGATGAAAAGAATTTCAATTAGGGTTTTTATTCCATTACTTTGGTTTATTTATAGATTTTAATGTATTATGTCATTGCAATTACAGTTATGTCCATGAACGGCTAAACACCTTTTTTTGGGGTTAAGGCCAAGAATATGATTAGTCTTGTTATGAATTGATTTGGTTTTGATTATTTATAATATTTGGTTATTTATTTATCCTTTTTTATCACTATTTTAATTATTGTGACCCTTATAATACATCCATTGTTATTTTGTGAGCCCGAAAGAAGGAACAAGAGGATAGAATGTGGGGTAAATAAAATAGGATTGTAACCTTCTACAGAATGAAGTTTTAATTTGCATTTATGATAGAAATATACCTACATGAACTATTTGGTTCACTTATGGGATAAAATATGAATGCATTTAACTTAGTTCTCATATCCTCGCTCGGCGATGTAGTTGTGGGTCTAAGTTAGATAGGTGATTAGAGACTCGAAATACCATGATCATAATATTAACCCCGTGAATAAACAACTAAGATAAGTAACCTAACCAATGAGGTTCAATAGAATAGTATGATTGTTTGAAGACCCTTAACCCTAGGTTTCTCTTCATTGATTGTTCAAGAACTTTACTTTATTGCTTTGATTTAGTTTACAATTAGTCATAACTTTCAAACTCTTTTGGTTACCTTTGTATCAAGTAAATATTAATAGTTAAACTTGAATTAGATAGTTGTTGATACAAGTCTCTGTGGGATCGATATTCAGCTTTATTTAAGGCCATTGTATTACTTGGTGGGACCACGTAAACTTGCGTGTGTTCTTGGGTACAATAATCTATCACTGTCATCTACTCTAGCAGTAGCATTTGAACCATCAACCCTTCAGATATTGGGCAACTCCTCCTTAATAATCTCCTCGCTAAATCGGCATCGAGGGGTATGGTGTAGCATACATATCCTCAATAGAAAGTCAGAGTACGACCAACTCCTCATGTATCCCTGCTAAATTAAAGGACTGTACATCTACCAGATTTTGGATGATATGCCTCTCAAACCCATCAAAGTAGGTATGCCTTCTCCTAATCTTACCCCGAATCTCTCGCTACACCCAAGGCTTCTCTCCACTCTCAATGTCCTTCACCTTCTTCTCCATGATGCTTAATATTTTTAGCACCCCATTCAGGAATGTCTTTGTCACTAAGGCATAGCTAATAGGGGATGACCTGGCAGTGAATAGTCAGGCCATAGAGGGTGGAGTCAAAGCCTGGAAGGTGCCTCCTTTATTTGTGGCCAGAGGCTTGGACTGGGCAGTATCAGTGGGTGGTTTCACCAATGTTGGTGAACCACGGAGTCTCAATCATGTTCCCTTCATCTTGGAATTCCTTTCATAAGAAAGTCACTCCCATCTTTATAGTCTTGGAGATTGCGTTTGAAATATCATAAATAAAGCCTAAGTTTGTAATATTGTATGGATGTATAAACTAGTCAACCCCAAGAATCTGTGGCACTCCCTTATCTAGACGTATGCGTGAAATCAAGCACGAGAATGTTAGGACTTTGTCGAGGATTACTACCCTATCACGGATCTCTATAGCTATCCATTTGGATATATCAAACTCGTAGCCTTCCATGATGCCTGCAATCAGGTCTGCTCTATCTGGACTTACTACACTGTCCCTATAGGTGGGACTCAATATATGATGCAAAAGAGTCCACCAAGCCTTAATTGCAAAGTTTAGGCTCCCCTTCATAATCCATGCCACAGATCCAACTCCGCTAGCTGTCCAAGGAGCTTTCTCCCGCTCTGAAGCAATAATTCTTGCCATCCATTAAAAATGAGCAAGCTTGTTTTATGAACCTATCTTTTCACCTTTATCTTTTGCATATCCTCTATGCGATAATCAATCTCAACCGTGTTGGAAATTAACTAAAACTCAATCCCATGGAGAAATCTAGAAATTGTCTTTATAAAGATGTTCACCTGAACACCATGAATCATCAAAGTCACCAACGGTTCACCACCCTTCCACATTTGCCCTGATGGATATGACCTTTTGAGCTCTATTTGATATGCTGCATAAAACTCGCCCACCAATGAAGGACTGTACTGGCCAAGAGATCTTGTCATCCACTCAAAGTGGTACTGTCTGAACCGAGCATCAAATTCAGAAATATCAGATATGCCTGTAGTGGTCAACTTTCTCTCCAGATAAATACCTATCTTTAGCTTTCCCATTGAATGGTTGATGGCACAATCCTGATCATATAAGGCCTTTATTCTAGGGTACCCCCACCGATTGATGGTGGGTACTGAGGTAGACTATGGCTATAATGGCGAAGTAGGAGTAGGTGGAAGAAGAGGTGGTATCTCCTCAAGGGCATCACTTGACTCACTCCTGCCCTTCTCCTCATTTACAACCTTAGACCCCGCATCGTCAGACTCTTAATTCTTAAAACCATCCCCTCCTTCATCATTTTCTTCCTCAGGGCCATACTCCTCTTCTTTATTATCTTCATCATCCTCTTCAGAATGGGACAGTGAGTGAGGTGGTGTTTGGTTAGGATTTTTTATCCTTGTCCTTAACCAAGGTAGTGTGTCTTCCTCTTTCGCTACTTTAGAACCTCGATGTAATTTCTCCCTTAACTCGATTGCCCCTTTGATAGGTTATTCTTCTACTAATATACTCGACTCCTCGTCATCAGTGGACTTATTTCTCAGATGCTAAGTGGGGGTGGGGCCTTTATTCTTGGGATTTTGCCTATTGGTTGAGTCATTCTTAGGTGCTATTATACCTATAAGAAACACAAGTTTTAGTACATCCTAGGAAAAGAAAAGAAAAATAATAAATAATAATATAGGTATTGTTGGGACTAGGTACTCGATGAATCAGGTACGAGTCGTGACCTCTGGTCACCAATCGTGATGAGAGTCATTAGGTGGAAGGATGCCTAAACATTATTCACTGGTCCGGTAACATTTTCTCCTAATAAGTCATTATATTGGACTATGACTCATTATCAACCCTCGTTATCTGACCAGAAATAATTTCATGATGCATTATCCTTCTCAGTCATCATGATTCCTCACCATGATTCGTATAGTGGGATCACGACTCATGGCTTGAGTATTGATGACAATAGTGCCTTAACTTCCTTGTGCACCCATGTTTCCAGTGATTATAGGTCTCATAATGAGTTGTTAGGTTACCCTACGAGTCATTATGAGTCTCGTAGTCACTATGGTTATGAATGTTCAAAGGGTTGAGGCATGATTTTCACTTTCCCAACTTATCTTTATGATTATAGCAAGTTCAACAATTCCAAAAATCATCCCCACAAATAATATTGAACACAATACTTCCATTTTTACCCTATGTATATGTTTACTCAAGAACAAGGATAATTTCTACATTACTAACATAATTAACTAACATAATTAACTCAAGTAATCGAAGAAATTTTCACCAAATGACCATGCCAAATTAGGAGTTAAACAATTTACGGTATAAGACTTACTTGAGTTGGCACTTTTGATTCCTTGAGAAAGAATGCTTTGAAGTCACTTAGCCCTAGTTATTGAGAATTTTCACTTGTTGAGAGATTGTGATTTTAAATTCTGAGATGATAGGGGATGACCTTTTGGGGTGTATTTTTAGCACTTAGAGCGATTAGGGTAACTAAAAGAGTCACATCGGGTTTAAAAATGGGAACTTAATCATTTAGGATTAATTTCCTTAATAAAGAAATGATTACCGGACTGGGTCAACCCACTAGGATTGTGATGTCGATCCTGTAACGAGTACACATAATGACTCATTACCATAAGTAATGAGTAGTGGACTCCCCCTATTATAACTAGGACCTTACTCGTGTCTCAGGTTATAACGACTCAATGTAACAATTCGTTGTCACTGACAATGACTTATTTTGTGAGTCGTGATGACTTCAGAGACCAAATACCTAAGGGTGGTATTGGCTCCAATTTGCTATGACGCTGGTCACGAGTCATGAGGACTGATCATGACTAGTGAGGAGATTCATATGGCCTGGTAGTAGAATTTTTTTTACTTTATTTCTATAATCTCCAGCCCTACACACTGAACACACAAATTACTCTATAATGAGATAAGTACAAAATATGGGTTGACTCCTACGCAACACTTGATTTAATATTACGGCATGACGTGTCTAGGTTGGATACTCAAACTTCACCAACTATCCCTATGGGTTGCCTCACATGCAGCACCTGATTTAACGTTCCACATGACTGAGTTGCCTTGGTTATTCAGACTTCACCATGGTCTATATCATTAACCACTTTCACTTTAGTTGGTTTCCCATATAGTTCTTCACCCATTGACCATTCACCTTAAATGGGGCTTCACCATCATGATCCAACTCAATAACATAATATAAAAAAAACCCAAACCACGATGAATGGTCCATACCATATAGATTTCAACTTTCTTAGAAACAAGTAAAGCCTTGAATCAAACAACAAGACCAGATCACCGGGCTCAAACACTCTTTTCTCAATTTTTTTACCATGATACAACTTCATCCTTTCTTTGTTAATAGACGAACTCTCATTATCACACAACCAGAATTCATCCAAATCATTCACCTTGCTCAACCTCAATGTAGTTGCATCATGCCACTCCAAATTAAGCTTTTTCAATACCCATAAGGCCTTATGCTTAAGTTTAATTAGTAAGTGACATGCTTTACTGTACATAAGATGATATGTAGAGGACCTTATAGGGGTATTAAAATCAATTCAATTAGCCCAAAATGCATGTCCAACTTCCTAGACCAGTCAGTCCTATTGGCATTCACAGTCTTCACCAATATGGGCTTGATTTATCTATTAGAAACTTCAACCTGCCTGCTCATCTGAGGATGATAAGGTGTTGCTACCTTATGCTTTACACTATATTTCTCAAGTAGGGACTTAAACAACCAATTAGAAAAGTAAGACACACCATGACTAATGATAGCAAGAGGAGTGCGAAATCAAAAAAATATGTTTTTCTTCAGAAAAGCAGTGACACTTCGATCTTCTTTGTTTGGAAGCACAATTTATTCCACCCATTTTGAAACATAGTTAACTGCCACTTGAATAAACTTCATACTCTAGAATCTCACGAACGGACCCATGAAGTTGAAATATCCTAGGTTTTAACCCTTAGAAAATTTCTTAGAATTTTTGTTCTTTGGACCCAATATGACTCATGGGTACAACACGTATGTTGGGGTATGAGTGGTATGATCCTATCATATACTAATTAGTATTAGTTGGTGGGATCGTTTTGGTCACTGGAATGGGTATGACTTAGGGGTATGAGTCATAGGGCTTGGTATGAGTTATATCACAAACTCGTATGGTGGGTAGTATTTGATCCTCCTGGTATTTTATTCTGCTAAGGAAATAGGCTATGGATATGAATCACATATTGTGGTTACGAATTGGTTGAATGAGTCATATACTGGACATTGTTTGATTCAATGGTTAAGGCTTGGATACGAGTGGTGGGTATCGATCGTATTGGGATGGTACGACTCATATGGGTCAGTCGTATCCCTGTTATGGGATTTTATGCAACTTAAGTGAGGGTATTCTGGATATTTCCCTACTTAACCTAATTAGGACCCACAACTTCTAATACACTTAGGTGGTTATTTACCATATTATTCTATTTATTAACACTTAGATACTATTCTAAAACACTCCATAATTCTCTCAAGAGTTTTTGGGCAAGAAGGTTAGGGTTTCATCTTGAGGATTGCTTTAGGGCTTGCTTGGGTGATTTCTTTCCATCAATTCTTCGGTATAAGATATGATTCTCTTGCTTCATTGTAATTTCAACTAAAGGCATGATTTTTATGATTGATTTCATGGTTTTACTATATCATGATTATGGCTTTTAACTATTATTTAGGGGTTTTGATATTAAATGCTTGGTTATAGTTTCTTATGGTTTTAATTATATGCATTAATGGTAGATTTGGAAAATTTGATATTGTGGTAATGGTTTAATGGTCTTTGGAATTGGTTTAGGTTATATTATGTCCCTAATATGTTTGATAAAATGCTTATAAAGATATGTTCATTGCACTAACTTCTTTTAATAGAACTATTGCATGTTTTAAAGTTGGTAAAAGAATCATACATTGTTTAATTGGTTTGAAAAAGCTAAAGGTTAAATGGTTATGCTTATGAGGAATATGGAAGTCTCTCAAGTGGTTTAATATGGTATATGGAAGGGCACTTAAAAGTCCCCTTAAGCTAAATGGTTTGGCTATGGATATTGCTTGGAAGTAAGAGGTGGTATGATGATACTACTAATATTGGCCTTGATTAATAAACTGGTAGATGGATTGGTTGGTTATTTAGAAATGGTTTAATTGGGCATTAAAGTAAGGATGTGTAGCAAATTTGTGGAAGATGGCGGTCTCAGTGGGCCCAAAATTGGATACTCATATTTGCCGATATAAGGATTGGTCTTAGTGGACCATGGGAATGATGTCATACTTTTTGGGGATGTACTAGTCATCCCATAGGCTACTTCCCTGGTTGTGTGGATACATGCACTGGGGCCCTTTCAATAGGGAGAGCTGAACCTATATAGCCCATTGGTAGTTTAGGACGGCTAAGCTACATAACCTAGGTAAAGGTTTTAAATGGATGCTAAACCCAGATCCCCTTTCCCAGCACTTTTATATGTATGGTTGTATGAATTTTGGATGGTTTTACTTGGTTTTATAACTAGTATTATTTTATCCTTATCTTGAGATTCATGCTAGCAGCCATTCGTTAACCCATCTACTGGCGGATGTATACCCACGCTATGCAGGAACCGACCGTTCGATTTCTCCTACATAATTATTGAATTAGGGGCAGTATTTGGACTGAAGTGGTCAGCTTCCATCCTTTCAAAAGGCATTTTTTCATGTTATGCATATTGTAAGACGTTTTGACTTTATTTTGGGTATTGGTTTTAGCCATGGTTGGGGGCATGTCCCAACCGTATTTATTTACTCTTTTAGATAGAGGCTTTGTGTTACTTTTGGGGGTTGGTATGGGCGGGATCGGTATTAGTATTGGAATAGGCTGGTAGACTGACACCACATCACAGGATTTCTCACTGTTTTATCATATTACATTTTAGGATTAATTATCATATTATGTTTTGGTATTCTCTTTTGTTAAGGCCTGGTTTATGGCCTATGGTTTGGTCGGTATAGTTGGGCGGATAGTATGGTATGGGTAGACTCAGTTGGTTCAGTCATGGTTGTGACCCTATCCCAGAGTCTTCATGAGAGTAGTTGAACTATCTTGTTATATGCTTGAAACTCAGCCCATCTAAGGCTTGATATAGGTGGTTGGGTTGGGTAACAGGAGGAGGTAGTCCCTGGTCCTGGTTAGACTTGGGATGCCCATTATGACAAGGCCCGGGGGTCGGGTCATGTTAAGTTTGTATCAAAGCCTAGGTTCATGGTCTACTAGGAAGTCCATAAAGCCATGTCGAGTAGAGTCTCTTTTAGGGGTATAAAATGTGCCACACTCATAAGAGAGAGGCTGTAAGACATTTATGAATGTTTCACTTTCATGGTATTCTATCTTCAAGCTTGATTTTTCAATTGTCAAATCCTCTCTAATCCTTGTTTGCTCATCTTTCAGATCATACCTCCTAGATTTGGAACACAAAGAAATTCTTTCATCCTATCTAGGGATAATGTTGAAGGGGTATGTCCTATATTTAGAGATATGTATATCTTAGATCTCATGGTTATATTCCTAATGGTGCTTGAGTTCCTCCTATTCCGATTTGTTCTCCTCAGGTCCCTTAGGGTAACATAATGAATGCAGAATTTCGTTAGTCTATTCATACTATTGCCTAACTAGTTGCTGCTTAGGCTGAGTGGGTTATGACTAGTGTTTTGTCTGCTGAGGCTATAAGGGTTGGTCAATTTATAAAGATGGGTCCTCCTAGTTTTACTGGAGTAAAGGTGGAAGAGGATCCATAGGGCTTCTTAGATGAGATGGAAAAGATCTTTTAGGTTATATAGGTACTAATGTAGAGGGGGTTAACCTTGCATCTTATCAGCTTAAAGATTTTGCTTATTAGTGGAATGAGGAGTGGGACATGGATAAAACTGATATGGAAGAGGAAGGGTTGTGGGAGGCCTTTTCTAATGCCTTCTTGGATCGATTCTTTCCTCAAGAGTTAAGGGAATCTAAGATAGAGGAGTTTGTGAACCTCAAGTAGGGTAGGATGTCAGTAAAGGAATATGCTTTGAAGTTCCATCTGCTATCAAGCTATGCTCTTGACTTTGTAGCTTATATGAGGTCGAGAATAAGAAAGTTCACTTCTGGGTTGAATAGAGATTTGATTATGGAGAGTAAGACTTCCTTGATGATTAAAATATAGATATCTTGAGGTTGACTATTTATAGGTAACAGGTTGAGGATGAGAAGAGGAGACAGGTAGAGTTTGGGGGTAGGCAGGGAAAGAGAAGCATGTTTTTTTTGATCAGAGAGGTGCTCAGTCTTAGGGTGGTAGAGGTGATGTCAAATGGAAAAAAAGAATTGGGGGAGTTCTGGATCCTTTTTTGCTAGTACTCCTTACCAGTCGGGAGACAGGCGTCATCAAGGTGGTGACAATTCTCGGGCACAGGTTTCCCAATATCAGGTAAGCAAAGGTTAGTTAGTTTCTTCGTGTCCTCTTTGTCAATTCTGTGGTTGTCCCCATCTGGGTTATTGTGAATAAGAAAGGGACAAATGCTTCAAGTATGGCTAGGCAGGCTATCGACTCAGGGATTTTCTGGTTAATAAGGTTGCTAAGGGGGAAAATAAGATTCTTATGGCTTCATCTTCTCCTTCTACACCTAGTGATATTTAGTCTACTTCTGTTACTACTCTTGGTTCTAGTGTTGGTTGGAACAGGTTGTATGCTTTGGCATCCCAATAGGAATTTGAGGTGTCACCTGATGTTGTTACTGGTACGTTATAGCTTTTCTCTTATAATGAATATTGTTTGCTTGATCCAAGATCTACTCTTTCTTATATGACTCTATATGTGGTTGTATCTTTTAGTTTCAATCCGGAAGTTATTTGAGATCCTTTTTCTATTTCTAACTAAGAAAGGCTATAAGGGATGTATGGTGTCTGTTGGTGGAAAGCAGACCTTGGTGGATTTTTTTGAGTTAGATATGGTAGATTTTGATTTCATTCTGGGTATGGACTGGTTACACTCTTATTAAGCTTCTTTGGATTATCGAACCCATAGGTTTATCTTTAGGTTTCCTGGTGAATCGGTTATAGAATGAGAGGGTGCTTCTTTATCTTCTAGGGGGATGTTTATTTCTTATCTTAGAGCTTGGAGGTTAATCTCTAAGGGTTGTCTTTATTACGTGGTCTGGGTTAAGGATTCTAACTCAGAAGGTCCTTCTTTGTCCTTGGTCCCTGTGTTTAATGAGTTTCCATAGGTCATTCCAGATGATACTTCTGGTGTTCCCACGGATAGGAAAATAGAGTTTGGTATTGATTTGCTTTTGGACACTCTTCCAATTTCTATTCCTCCATATAGAATGACTCTGACTGAGTTGAGGAAACTCAAGGAGTAACTTAAGAATCTTCTGTACAAAGGGTGTATTCATCCTAGTGTATCTCCTTGGGGTACATCGGTGTTGTTTGTGCGCAAGAAGGATGGTTACCTTTGGATGTTCATTGACTATAGGTAGTTGAACAAGGCAATGATCAAGAACAAGTATTTTCTTCCAAGGATAGATGATCTATTTGACCAATTGCAAGGGTCCAAGTTCTTCTCTAAGATAGATCTTTGGTCTAGGTACCATCAACTTAAGATTAGGGAGGTGGATATCCCTAAGATAGCTTTTTATACTCAATATGAGCATTTTGAGTTCTTGGTGATGTCATTTGGGTTGACCAATGCTCCGGCAATATTTATAGACTTGATGAATAGGGTGTTCAGGAACTATTTGGATCTCCTTATCATTGTGTTTATTAATGACATTCTGGTTTATTTGAAGAATGAGGTAGATCATGCAAATCACCTCCATGTGTTATTGTAGACCTTAAAGGAACAATGATTGTATGCCAAGTCCTCCAAGTGTGAGTTTTGTTTGAATGCCATGACCTTCTTGGGTCATATTGATTCTAGTGAAGGGATCATGGTGGATCCACAAAAGGTTGCTGTGGTGAAGAGGTGGCCTAGGCCCACAACTCCATCTAATATTCGGAGCTTCTTGGGTTTAGCCGGGTATTATAGGAGGTTTGTGGAAAGCTTTTCTTCTATAGCTACTCCTTTGACTAAGTTGACTCAGAAGAAGGTTAAGTTTTCTTGGTCGAATGCTTGTGATGGGAGTTTTGAGAAGTTGAAATATAAGTTGACTTCGGCTCCAATTCTAACTTTGTCGGAGGGCAATGATGGGTTCTTGGTTTATTATGATGCATCTCGGGTAGGTCTTGGTTGTGTGTTGATGCAACATAGGAATGTGATTTTCTATGCTTCTAGGAAGTTGAAGGTACATGGGAGGAATTATCCTACTCATGATTTGGAGTTGTTGGCAATTCTATTTGCTTTAAAATATGGTGGCATTATTTGTATGGTGTTAACGTGGATATCTTTTCTGATCACAAGAGTCTTTTGTACGTGTTCACTCAGAAAGAGCTTAATCTCAGGCAGAGAAGGTGGTTTGAGCATCTCAAGGACTATGATATGAGTCTTCACTACCATTTAGGTAAGGCTAATATGGTTGTTGATGCTTTGAGTAGGTTATCCATAGGAAGTTTGGCTCACGTGGAGTAAGGCAAGTGGGAATTAGTGAAGGATATTCACTGCTTAGCTAATCTTGGAGTTCGTCTCTATGACTCTAAGGATAGTGGTGTGATGGTGCAAAAAGTTGTTCAACTGTCTCTTGGTACAGAGATTAAAGAGAAGCAAGTGCTGGATCCTGTCTTGATGAAAATCAAGAGTGATGTTAGTGGGGAAAAGACAACAGTGTTTGAGACCAGTGGTGATGGTACTTTATGGTACAAAGGGAGGTTGTATGTTCCTGATATCGATAGGCTATGGTAAAGGGTTTTAGCTGAGGTGCATGAGTCGTGTTATGTTGTTCATCCCGGCTTGACTAAGATGTATCATGATCTCAAGGAGATCTACTGGTGGAATGGCATGAAAATGGATGTGGCTGGTTATGTGGCCAAGTGCATGGTGTATCAACAGGTTAAGGTGAGCACATGAGGCCAGGAGGGTTGTATCAAGAAATTAATTTTCCTGAATGGATATGAGAAGTTATTAATATGGACTTCGTTACCGGTCTTCCTCGATCTTAGAATCAGTATGATTCAATTTGGGTTATCGTGGAAAGTATGACCAAGTCTGTGCATTTCTTACCAGTGCGGACTACCTTTTCAATGAAGGATTATGTGTAGTTGTATCTTTAGGAAGTTGCAGAGCTGTATGGGGTGGATGTTTTGATTATTTCTAATCATGGTACACAGTTTACATCTCACTTTTAGCGCTCTTTACAGAAAGGGTTAGGGACTAAGGTTAGTCTGAGTACTGCTTTTCATCCACAGTCGGATGGGCAAGCGGAGAGAACTATTTAGACATTGGAGGATATGCTTTGGGACTGTGTGATTGACTATGGTGGAAATTGGTTTAAGCATCTACCTTTGGTGGAGTTTTCTTACAATAATAACTATCATTTGAGTATTGGTACGACTTGTTTTGAGGTGTTGTATGGTAGGAGGTGTAGATATCCTATTAGTTGGTTTCTGGTTAAAGAGGCGGACATTTTTGGTCTAGATTTGGTTTATCAAGCGATGGAGAAGGTCAAGGTGATTTGGGATAGGATTAAAGCTACCCAAAGTTGCCAAAAGTCCTATGCGGATGTTAGGCATAGAGACTTGGAGTTTGAGGTAGGGGATAGGGTGTTTCTCAAGGTGTCTCCCATGAAGGGAGTGGTGTGGTTTGGCAAAAAAGTGAAACTCAGTCCTCGATATATTATGTGATTTTGTAGAGTGTTGGCAAGGTTGATTATGAGTGGGAGTTTCCATCTAGATTAAGTTTGGTTCATCCTGTCTTTCATGTTTCTATGTTGAAGAAGTGTCTTGGTGATCCTTCATCAATTATTCCTTTGGATGGATTGGGTATTTTGGCTTCTCTGTCTTATGAAGAGGTCCCAGTTGAGATATTAGATAGGCAAGTTTATCGATTGCGGACCAAAGATATGGCTTCGGTTAAGGTTCTATGGCGTAACCATAAGGTGGAAGAAGCTACTTCGAAATCAGAAGAGGACATGAAGTCTAAGTATCTATATTTTTTTGATCTTAGGATTCATGCAAAAGGTATGTGTCTTCAACACATCTTTATTTTTTGAGTTTGTTAAAGGAAAGATTAACATCTTTGTCTCTTTGCTTTCAAACTTTGTTAAAAGGATGTTTGATAATGCAAATGACTCTGTGTGTGGTTACCCCTACCTTTTTTGTCATTCGGGGATGAATGTTCCTAGTAGGGGAGACTAAAACATTCTGGGTTTTGACCCTTAGAAAATTTCTATAATTTCAATTCTTCGGACCCAATATGAATCATAGGTATGAGCCGTATGTTGGGGTACGAGTGGTATTGTCCTATCGTATGCTGACCAGTGTTAGTTGGTGGGATGGTTTTGGTCATTGGAATGGGTACGACTTGGAGGTATGAGTCACAGGGCTTGGTACGAGTCGTATCACGGACTCGAATGGTGGGAAGTGTTTGATCCTCCTGGTATTTCATTTTTCCAAGGATACGGGCTATAGATACGGATTGTATGTTGTGGTTAAGACTTGGTTAGATAAGTTGTATACTGCACAGTGTTTGATCCAAGGGTTGAGTCTTGGATACGAGTGGTGGGTAGAAATTGTATTGGGAGGGTACGACTCATATGGGTCAGTCATATCCCTGTGAAGGGATTTTGTGCAACTTAAGTGGTGGTATTTTGGATATTTCCCTACTTACCCTAATTAGAACCCATGACTTCTAATACACTTAGGAGGTTATTTACCATATTATTATATTCATTAACACTTAGAAACTGTTTCAAAGCACTTCATAATTCTCTCAAGAGCTTTTGGGGAAAGAAGTATAGGGTTTCATCTTAAGGATTGCTTTGGGGCTTACTTGGGTGATTTTTTTCCATCAATTCTTCAGTATAAGGCATGATTATCTTCCCTTATTATAATTTCAACC
Source organism: Capsicum pubescens (assembly GCA_030864215.1). Lineage (NCBI taxonomy): Eukaryota > Viridiplantae > Streptophyta > Magnoliopsida > Solanales > Solanaceae > Capsicum > Capsicum pubescens. Next base: position 114,271,170 of record CM061544.1, read on the forward strand.
AAAGGCGAGATTTATATGATTGATTTCATGGTTTTACTATTTCATGTTATGGCTTTTAACTATTATTTAGGGGTTTTGATATTAAATGCTTGGTTATGGTTTCTTATGGTTTTAATTATGCTTTTATATGCATTATGGTGGATTTGGACAATTGGATGGTATGGTTATGGTCTAATGGTATTTGGAATTGGTTTTGGATGTATTATGCCCCTAATGTGTTTGATAAAATGCTTATAAAGACATGTTCATTGCATTGACTTCTTTGAATGAAACTATTGCATGTTTTAAACTTGGTAAAGGAATCATACATGGTTTAAATGGTTTGAAAAGGCTAAAGGTTAAATGGTTATGCTTGTGGGGAACATTGAAATCTCCCAAGTGGTTTAATATGGTATATAGAAGGGCACTTGAAAGTCCCCTTAACATGTTTTGGCTATGGATATTACTTGCAAGTAAGGGGTGGTATGATGATACCACTAATATTGACCTTGGTTAATAAAATTGTAAATGGATTGGTTGGTTATTTTGAAATGATTTTAATTGGGCATTAATTGCGCGATGAGTAGCAAAGCCGTAGAAGGTGGCGGTCCCAGGAGGACCAAAACTGGAAACTTGTATTTGCCGATATGAGGATTGGTTTTAGTGGACTCTGTGCATGATGTCACACTATTGGGGGATGTACTAGTCATCCCATGGGATACTTCCCTGGTCATACGACTACTTGCATGCCTTTCAGCAGGGGGAGCTGAACCCATATAGCCTTTGGGTAGTTTAGGATGACCAAGCTACACAACCCAGGTAAAGGTTTTAAATGCTTACTAAACCCAAATTCCCTTTCCCAGCACTTATATATATATATATATGTTTGTATACATTATGGATGGTTTTACTTGGTCTTATAACTGACATTATTTTATCCTTATCCTGAAATTCATGCTAGCGGTCATTCACTAATCCATCTATTGGCGGATGTATACCTACGCTATGCAAGAACCGTTCAGTGGATTCCTCCTACATAGTAATTGGGGGAGGAGGGAGCATTTGGACTGAATTGGTGAGATTTCATCCATTTGGAAGGCATTATTTCATGTTATGGATATTGTTTAACGTTTTGACTTTATTTTGGATATTGGTTTTGGCCATGGTTGAGGGCATGTACCAATCGAATTTATTTTCTATTTTGGATAGAGTCTTTGTGGTTTTTCTGGGGGTTGGTATGGGCGGGATGGGTATTGGTGTTGGCCTTGGTATTAGAATAGGCTGGTGGGCTGACACCACATCAAAGGATTTCTCACTGTTCCATCATACTACATTTTGGGATTGATTATCATATTATGTTTTGGTATTCTCTTTGGTTAAGGTCTGGTTTATGGACTATGGTTTGTTTGGTATGGTTGTGCAGTTCGTGTGGTACGGGCGAACTCAGTAGGGTCGTTCATGGTTGTGACCCTATTCCAGAGTCTTCTTGAGAGCATTTACGCTATTTTGTTATATGCTAAAAAACTCAGCCCATCTAAGGCTGTATATAGGTAGTTTGGTTGGGTAATAGGAGTGGGCGGTCCCCGATCTTGGTTAGACTTGGGATGCCCATTACGACAAGGTCCGTAGGTATGGTTGTGTTAAATGTCAATCCTCTACACATCAAACAACTTTAACTACAAGATAGGTGTCATGGGGCGTTCATGGCGTCGTGAAATATTTCTTTGACGCTGACATTGGTCACAGACTTGTATATAATCATGGGTATCCTTGAAGATTATAGGCTAATAGTACCCACACTGCAGAATTTTAAGGGTTGTGAAAGTTCCACCATGATGACCCCCAACTGGTGATGAATGACAAGCCTCAAGGATGCTCATCATCTCCACATCAGGAATACATCTCAGAATAACACCATTTGCACAAACTCGGAACAGGTAAGGCTCATACCAGAAAAACTTCCTCACCTCATGCATAAACCACTTGCGCTGCTGGAAGGACAGGTCTTTTGGAACAAGATCACTTGCCAAATAGTTGGCAAAATAAGTAAACCATGGGATTAAGTCTTGAGATGCTGCCAAAAATCGCTAATCTGGAAAAGTAACATCTATGTCAAGCTTATCCCCTAGTTTCTGAATTGCCTCCTTCTCAAGCTTAGCAAAGTGATCTGCAACTTGGTTTTCAGTGCATTTTTGATCCTTGAAGTCAAATTCTTGAAGTAGGAGCACCCAAAGAATCAATCTCGGCTTTGTATCTTTTTTCCACATAAGGTATCTCATGCTGTATAATCTATATGAACAATGATTTTGGTCCTAATTAGATAAAACCAAAACTTTTTGAAGGCAAAAACCACTGTAAGCAACTCCTGTTCAGTAACTCTATAGTTCTTTTGTGCGGGGTTTAATGACTTGCTAGTATAGTAAATTAGGTGAAGGATCTTCTCACTTCTTTGCATAAAAACAACACCAAAGGCCTTTCCACTAACATCACACATGACCTCAAATAGTGCAGACCAATCAGGGGACACCATGATATTGGTTGACACCAACCGCTCCTTCAGAGACTCAAAGGCCTTAAGGCATGCATCATCAAATATAAATTTCACCTCTTTCTCAAGAAGATTGCAGAGATGATTTGTAATCTTTGAGAAGTCCTTGATGAAATGCCAATAAAAAATAGAATGACCTCAAAAACTTTAGATACCTTTCTCCGAGATTGGTGGTGGCAACTTCTTGATTACTTTAATCTTTGCTTTATCTATCTCAATAGCCCTTTTGAGATCTTGTGCTCGAGAACAATACCTTCCCGTGAAATGGTATTTCTCCTAATTTTGGACTAAGTTCCATTCCTCACATCTACGGAGAGCATTGTCCAAATGGGCCAAGCAATCATCAAAAGAGTCCCCAACCACAAAAAGGACATACATAAAGACCTCAATAGTGTCTTCCACCATGTCAGGGAATATCAACATCATACACCTCTGAAAGATGGAAATAGTATTGCACAATCCAAATGACATCTTTTTGAATACAAAAGTCCTATATCGGTAAGTAAAAGTTGTCTTTTATTGATCTTCGAGAGAAATAGTAATTTTATTGTATCCCGAATACCCATCAAGAAAACAATATCGACCCTTGCCTACCATCTTATCCAGATTCTAATCCATAAACAACATGGGAAAATGGTCCTTTTGAGTTCATGTATTCTGCTTTCTATAGTCCATGCATACCCATCACTGAGTAACCGATCTCATGGGAATAAGTTCATTCTTCTCATTAGGCACCAATGTGATTCCACCCTTTTTAGGCATGCATTGAACTAGGCTAATCCACTTGCTGCCTGCAATGGGGTAAATCACTCCTACATCCAACCACTTGATAATTGCTTTCTTCAAAACCTCTTACATAGAAAGATTCAATCTTCGCTGATGGTCAATGCTGAGAACGCACTCTGGCTCAAGCTATATCTTATAGATACAAATACCTAGTGGGATTTGTACCTTTATGGGTGTGTAACATGCCACACTTATAAGAGAGGGGCTATGAGACATTTTGGAATGTTTCCTTTTATTTTTTTTCAATCTCAAGTTATATAGAGTCTAAGGTCATAGATTCCCTTAATTTCTGCTTGTTCATTATTCAAATCATTTATCCATGAAGATCAGTCATTTAGGCAAACCTTTTTGTACCGACTGGGGGTAATATGGACAATTGATCTTGGGTGTATTTATACGCCTAAGCACCATAACTTATCTATATTTTATCTAAGTTTAGAGAACAAAGTGCCTAGTTTCTTATGTTTTTCTCTACTTCTATGTAATTGAGCTAACCGATGTGATTAACATGATTTCAGGTATTAATGAAGTAGATGAAGACATAATGGGACTATGGAATATGGATGGAATATGACACAAGAGAGAGTAGCAGTCTGTACCAAATGTGGTGCCTAGAAACTATGTCCAAGACTAGTTGGTCATTTATAATTAGTTTAGGAACTTAGAAGGCAATTATGAGAGAAAAGATTATTAAAAGGCTTAATGCTGAATTTTTATTCATTATTCTATATTATTTTGAGAGAGGAGAGAGGTGGCTTACACTAAAAGGGAGAAACTCTATTCATCTTCTCTACCAAGATCGTCTTCTAGTTTTTGGTATGGTGAATATTTCTATTGTGATTTCCGTTTTACCCATGAGTAGATAAGTTTATTAGTTAGGGTTATGGAAGCCTTGTAGCATACAATATATCACTTTGGGTTTTGAATTCATTATGCATTGATTTGTTTACATCATACTCTCTTCGCTTATCTTGAATTCTCATGGTTGCAAACATAGAGGATATGCCTTAAAACACAACTTGTTCGAAAGAAAGGTTAATGTTTGGAAAAGAGAGTAGTGACAAGAAAATAGGATTTCCAAGTCCTATTTCATATGTTAATGCCTTAACAGATTAACTACTTAGAGATTTCGTATTGTTTTTGGTAAACGCTTTTGATTCGAGAGAACTAAAGTTAATTAGTCCTTGATGGTTGAGAAACAGTAGGATTATGTTATTAAATACAAAATGTTTCTCTATAAGCATGATGCATGTATGAATTCGTAAAGCCCATAGTTAGAAAGTACTGAAAACTTCAAGGCGGACATAACCCTAGCTTGCTATTTCTCTGAATTTGAATACTACTACACGTATTTCATCTTGTTAAACTAAAAACATTAATTTGTGAACTGAATCAAATCCCCCTATTTATTTTATGGAAACGAATGATTAAAAGTCAGCTAATCTGCATACAACTTAATTAGCACCATATTCCTTGTGGGATTCGACCCCAAACCTAGTTGGGTTATATATTTGACAACGACCGCTTACTCTCGCGTAAGAGAGGTATAATTTGGACGTATCAACAACACTTGTCTAACTTTTGGGATTTAGACCTGGTCAAGGGTCATGATATCTGACTGTTCTCATGGGGTTCTACCTTTTACAACTAACCCCACTGTTGGGGGTGACATTTCTCCTTAGTCTCCTCAAAATGGTGGGTTCTGTCGTTCCTTTGCACCATTAGTGGAAAATGGTCCAAGAAAAAGTATTGGGTAGGTCCTACTTTCCATTATGCGGCTTGTGCCCCTACCCAAACCAATTGAGAGGCAAACATCTTTAGATTAATAAAGCTCATAGGGAACAAGGTGCCAAATATTAAGTTAGTGGGGCCCAATCTACACTCACCTATCCTCATTGTCTATTTTGTAGTTTATCACACCATGGTTCTTACGAGGAAGGAAATAATTGGGTGTTTTAAATAAGGTAAATTGGATCACATGCAATAGAAGTGTCCCATAATGATTGTCACTTGGGAAAAAAGAGTGTCGATTATCACTTTTCTAGATTTTGCATCGAGGGGTGCCACTTTTAGTTTTGACATTGGTCAGGACCATCTCAATGTTCTTACTTCTCCTTGGGAGATCGAGGCACCTTCGAATACTGATGTGGGTGTAATATCCCGCATGTTTCTAAGCTAGGAGACGAACCATTTTTCCTACATATGAAATCTCCTATCCTGTGATTCATACTTGAGTACATGACTTACAATGAGTATCCTAGCAATAAGATATCTTATGATGCATTAAGCAAGTTCATATAAGTCACTTAAGGTAATACAAGCTAAGAGTTTTTGAATCCATCAAGTTTTAGTGTTAGATTTTGTAAAGGTCATATTTGAACGAGTATAACTCAATATTAATGTGGTATTTCTGCATATTTCTACCACCCAAATTATAGATAATCGAATTATCTTTCCAACGATACCAATTTCTCCTTAATCCAATACCCGAGCGAAAAGTTATGCCCATTTTTCGTGTGAGACAGTAAGGATATTCCATTGGTTAGGTGCTGCCCAACAAAACTTAGGCGATTGGTTAGGCGCCGCCCAACCTGGCTTGTGCGATTACTTGGGAGCCGCCTAAGTCAGTTCCAAGTTCCAAAAACACGCCGTTTTGAGTTATTTTGAGGGTAATTAAGTCTTTTAACACTCCTTACACGTCCCTAAACTTAACCCTACATAATATATAGCTCCTAATTACATTACAACCCTATTAACATCTCAAATCTCATTATCCAAGAGCACCATAGGAGAAAAACAACTAGGGTTGCACAATCAAGCTTGAAGATCAAATTTCAAAGAAATTCCTCCATCAATCATCAAGAACCTCCCTTCCAAGGTATGCGTAGTGTTCATCCACGGATTCCTTTCATCCGTGGAGTTCAAGAATCAATCTCTAAATTACAAAAGCATGGTTGGTTGTGGTGATATGATCATACCCATGTTGATGCTTTTTTGTTTTTCTATATAATAGTATCGTGACTGTACATCTCATGAAAGTTATGTTGTTAGTTGAAAAACATGTTCTTTAGATGGATTGATAGAATGCAAGTATGAAATCCACCTATGCCTTAAACAATACATGCAAGGTGTTCGATAAAATGCCTAGTATGCTAGAACTTCATATTTACATGATTTCATGATATCTAAATAACAAGTTCTTGGTAGCCATACACTCCAATATGAATTTCCATGCAAATTATGTGTTGTTATTGTTGTGGTATAAAGCATGTATGATAATGGAGATATAAATTATGTACACAAAATATATCCATGCTTTTCCTATCATGTTAATATATCCATGCTTTTCCTAACATGTTTGAGATGTTGAATAAATACATGAAGTATAATATCCCCAAATCATTACAATATGAACTAAATATTACATGTTGCCATTCCCTTATGCTTGAATGGTTTCCATGCCATTGCTACGAATAGTATAAGTTGTCGGAATGCCCATGATATTAGAATATGAGATTTATGACTTGATTATAAGAATTTCCTATTCATAATAGATATTATGATGACCATGTACTTCATGAAATCCCCCACTCATGTATTATGGATTGTTATTGATGGTCGTGTACTCAAGAAATTCAAGTTGTGTCAGTTTTCTTCCATCGAGTCCTGAGGGTACTTGTACCTGAAAAATATAGCTGTGTGCCTAGAGCCATGTCATGTTTTCACGATACTCTAAGTTAAGCCATGATCTATAGAATTCAGTAAGTCATGTGACTCAGGAAAACTCAGAAATCTCAGTAGTCCAGTAATCTCAGTAATCTCAGTGCTCAGTAACCTCAGCAACCTCAGTATTCACAGTCAATCTTAGTAACTTCAGTACTCTCAACCAGTCCTTAGAACTCAGTATATTCCGTCAGTCATCGAAATCCAGTAAACTTAGTTTAGCTCCGCTAAACAATACCACTAGTATCAGTCCAGTTAATCAGTATCAGGTCAGCTAATCAGTTCAGTTCAGTTATTCAGTTCAGCTTAGTTATTCAGTTCAGTTTCCTTTAGATGGGTGTAGAAGTTAGCACCGAGTGAACCCAAGGATGGGAACTCACCTCCCAGTTCTGGGTGTGATTCTTAGCAGTAATCCTTGTGTCCCAGAACTACGTAGCCAGCGTAGATTGAGACATCTTAACCTGTCAGATTAGGGTTGATGAGGTGTCTTAACCTGTTATTTTAGGGTTCCCACCGTTCTTATTTGAGTACCTGCCAGTATAGGGTTCTCACAACTGTCCTTACAAGTGACGCGGTATTGACACCCCTCTAGTCAGGGCAGAGATTGGACCCTAGCTTAACTATTATAGCGTATTTAGGTCATATCGGTTAGATAACTATTTCCCATAGTTTCAGTATTAGTCTCAGTAAAAGAACTCAGATAGCTCTTCAGGATATCAAGACTGTCAGATACATTCATTTATGCTATCAGTTATCAGAACTCATGTTATCAGAAATATCAGTTATCAAAATTTAGTTATCTTTCATTATATATTATCAGTAAATACATGTCATCAGTATTCATACTCAGTAGTCATGTTATCACGAGCTCAGTTTCAGGACTGTTATATACGGTCAATCAAATCAGTTTTTCATAATCAGAACTATCAGAAACGATCATTCCTTTATTAGTAATATAGTACCAGTCTTCCAGTATTCACTACTACAATATCAGTTCCTCACTTATTAGTGAATTACATATCAATATCAGTAAACACAGTCATTCAGTATATCAATATCAGTAAACTCAGTCATTCAGTATCTCAGCATCAGTAAGCTCATGTTGTCAGTATTTAGACTCAGTAGTCAGTATCACTACGAGTTTAGTTGCAGTTACGTATGTATGTATGTATTCTCATGTTCATATCAATCAACATTGTTCATGCATATAAATCCCTTTGCATTTAGCCTACCTCACTCGTATACTCAGTACATTCTATCGTACTGACGCATTCGTGCTATGGTGTTTTATTTGACGCCATAGGTATAGACGCACGAGTTTCAGAGCAGCAGTAGCATTGCAGATTTCAGTAGTCAGTGCTCCTCTCCATTCGAGGACAATATTATTATTACTTTATTACAGTATTTCAGATTAGTTTCTCAGTTCATGGAGTTAGTTGGAGACATGTTCCTTAAACTCCTTATTCAGTTTAGTTAGAGGCTTTCGGACTAGATGTCAGATTAGATACTCAGACTTCAGTATTTATGTTCGTTTTTGGTATTGTTATACCAGGTTTTTCAAATATGTATCAATATTGAACCTTATGGCCTTACAGTTCATATTTCCACATATTTTTTGAGATATTATGCGGTTTACAGGTATAGATATCAGTCATGGGTTAGCTTGTGGTCCTTCGAGGTCATGAGCACCGTGTAGTGTTTTGGTTCAGAAAATTGGGGTGTTACAAACTTGGTATCAGAGCCTAAGGTTCAACAGTGTCCTAAGAAGTCTGAAAGCTACATCAAGTAGAGTCTTGTACATGGTAGTGTTGTGCACCACACTTATGTGAAGGAGGCTATGAGATGTTTTAGGAACAGTTTCCCTTCTTTCATGTATCAAGATCGTGCTATAGCAAGTTTCTCTAATAACCCATGTAGATTCACATCAGGCTCCCCTCATGTCAACCCTACCTTACTTTCAAGGTAACAAAAATAGTAAAGCACAAGTCCTAAAGATAGGGCTTTCTCATACAGTCCCTAGAGACAGTTATGGGATTTGGCATATGCTCAAACAATATCCCCTCAGTTCAGTCATGTTCCAAAGTTGTACAAATTTTATTCATGATCATGAGAACTCCTTTGTAAACTCAAATCCAATTTTTAATATGCTGTTAGATCCCTTCTCAGAATCCTACGACAGTATAGACCTAGAATTTTAAGCATGGACCCAAGAGTTTAGCAGTAGATGAGTTGGGATAGTATTATCTAGTCTGATTAGATTATGTATTCATAGGGATAGGTGTACCAACATGAATTAGTAGGTTTGAACAGTGCTAGCAGGTGAGCAAGAATTTAAGTTTATTGACTTGAAATTAAGCATGAAGGTGTGAATGTGATATTAGCAGTATATGAGGAAACAGAATCAGATGATGTGTTTAGTAAGACAAACAGATGTTGAACAGAATGTAGGTATGTGATAATAGATCAAGTGACCAAGTCAGTCCCTCAGATTCTAGTAGTAGAGCCAGTATGCATAGAAAGAAGTAAAGGAAGACAATTCTTGACCCATCCTCATCTCAGTGCAGAGTTTTTCACTTCAGCTATCACGAAACCAACTCAGGCATTGCATACCGACTCTATGGTCATGAACCATGCTCATGTATCTCTTTTTCCATAATCATGTATGAATTCAATTTCCAACATAAGGAGTCCCTTTTACTCTGCAGTAAGAATTATGTTCCATGAGAATCTACTTTCACGTACTTTCCACGGGATCATGTGCGCCTTCAGTTCCTAGTATAAGGGGTTCAGTTCCATCTCCCTCAATATTACGAATTATGTCCCACGAGTACAGAAACTCCAGACTCAGGTCATGCAACTCATGACTCATGTACGCATATCATGCTTTACAGTATAATTAGCTTCCATGACTCATGCTATGCCCCTACAGATCAGATACATTTAGACTACATCATGTATATCCTCAGTTCAGACCTTATTGGTAAATCCAAACTATTGATATTTTATTCCTCAAGTTTCAGTCATGTATTAAGTTTAGTTTGTATCTATTCATGTTTCATGTCCTCCTGATTTACTCCTCCAGTTAGCTCTCCTTATGGAACAGTGTAGTGATGAGCAGTTGTTTAGATTAGAGAAGATTGTTGCATGCTTACTTTGTATGAGGGTGTAGTTGTGAAGATAGGCTTGAATGTCATGATAAATGTGCAAGTAAACATTTAGCAAGGGGTTGTATTTAGAAGTTGGGAAAGTACAAAGTGTAAGTGTACATTTAGATCCTTGACTTATGTCAGTCCCCAACATGTAGCCATCAAAAACTCAGTTGCCAACTCAATTATAGTTTCAGTATCTAGCACTCAGTGATCAGTGTTCAGTCCTTGAATTCAGTACTTCAGTATCAGTCTAAAACTCAGTTACAATAATAGTTCAAAAATTAATATTCAGTAAAGGACTCAGATATTCCTGCAGAACCATGTCTTCAGTTACCAGTTACTTAGCCTCAGAATTCAGTACATCTGTACTAGATATAGGCTTAGCTATAATGTCATCTTTAGTTCAGTAACCAGATTTGAAACTCAGTTCAGTTCCAGACATGCTTGACCATAGCATTCAGGTTGTCAGTACTCAGTTATTAGTGTTTCAGTACCCCAGTTTATAGAATACCTCAGAGCTATGTTGTACGCTTGATCTCGCATTCACAAATAATACAGACTTTATGAATCCATGCTCAGATACCTCATTCTACTCAGTTAGTCCTTATCTCCTATGCATAAAACTCAAAAATCTCAGTCCAGCTATTCAGACTGAGTACAGTTTAGCTTTGCAGATACAGTATTCAACTATTAGTTATTCAGTTAATCAGATAAGTTAGTATATTTATGCACTCGTGTTCAGCTCAGTTCATGTATCATGTCTCAGTTTCAGATCCTAGCTATTCAGTCATGACTCAGTTCCTAGGTGTCTTGCGTATCACCTCAATTCCCCTCAGTAGCCCATCCAAGTCAGTATTCTTTGAGGGACATAGTGTCCTAAGGGGGAGATACATCATACCCCCAAACATTCATGACATAAACATGTTGCGCTCTTTTCTTTTGATGAATCCAGTTTCGAGAAGAGGTACTCACAAGTTAACCTTCAAACTCCAACTTCAGTCGTATGCCATGTTTTCAAGATTTAGTTCAGATCATGATATTTAGTATATCTAATATGTCCCAGACTCAATTATATTCTCATGTTTCCGATCAGGCATATGGAGTAATTAATCTCAAACTTATCGGTATTTTCAGTTCAAGGTAACAGTTTTCCTTAAACTTACTCGTTCTCATGTTCATATTTCAGTACCAAACTTGGTATTCAGTTCCATGCTCAGTTTTCAGTTCAAACTTGATACCTTTACCATTGCATGTTCATGAGTAAGTTTAGTCATGAATTCACGCATCAGATATGCGTGATCAGCTCATCAGTACTTTCAGTCATGTATTCACGTATCATGTCAGTCATATAATCATGTATTAGATATGCATGGATTCAGCCTTTCAGTTGTGCATCAGATATGCATTCTCATTTTGCGAAAACTCACTTTATTAGAATCCTCAGTCTTATATTCATGAATCAGCTTCCCATGCATCAGATATGCATGTTCAGTATTTTGTGCTCATCTTTCAGTCATGTCAGTCATGAACCCATGTTTAAGTAGTGTATTTATTGTACGTACTTCATCTTATCATCTCTCCCACCTCAGTTAATTTTCATTCGAGGACGAATGTTCCCAAGGGGGAGATATTGTAATACCCCGCATGTTTCTAAGATAGGAGATGAACCATTTTTCATACATATGAAATCTCCTATCCTGTGATTCATACTTGAGTACATGACTTACAATGAGTATCCTAGTGATAAGATAGCTTATGATGCATTAATCATGTTCATACGAGTCACTTAAGGTAATACAAGCTAAGAGTTCTTGAATCCATCAAGTTTTAGTGTTCGATTTTATAAGGGTCATATTTTAACAAGTATAAATCGATGTGAATGTGTTATTTCTTCATATTTCTACCCACTAAATTATAGAGAATCAAATTATCTTTCCAACGATACCAATTTTGCCTTAATCCAATACCCGAGAAAAAAGTTATGCCCATTTTCGTGAGAGACAATAAGGGTATGCGATTGGTTAGGTGCCGCCCAAAAAAACTTAGGTGATTGGTTAGGCGCCGCCCAACCTGGCTTGTACGATTACTTGGGCGCCGCCTAAGTCAGTTCCAAGTGCCAAAAACATGCCGTTTTGAGTTATTTTGAGGGTAATTAAGTCTTTTAACACTCCTTACATATCCCTAAACTTAACCCTACAAAATATATAATTCCTAATTACATTACAACCCTATTAACATATCAAATCTCATTACCCAAGAGCACCATAAGAGAAAAACAACTAGGGTTGCACAATCAAGCTTGAAGATCAAATTTCAAAGAAATTCCTCCGTCAATCATCAAGAACCTCGCTTCCAAGGTATGCATAGTATTCATTCATGAATTTCTTTCATCCGTGGAGTTCAAGAATCAATCTTTAAAGTACAAAATCTTGGTTGGTTATGGTGATATGATCATATCCATGTTGATGCTTTTTTGTTTGGCTATATAATAGTATCATGACTGTACATCTCATGAAAGTTATGTTGTTAGTTGAAAAACATGATCTTTAGATGGATTGATAGAATGAAAGTATGAAATCCACCTATGCCTTAAACAATGCATGCAAGGTGTTCGATAAAATGCCTAGTATGCTAGAACTTCATATTTACATGATTTCATGATATCTAAATAACAAGTTCTTGTTAGCCATACACTCCAATATGAATTTCCATGCAAATTAAGTGTTGTTATTGTTGTGGTATAAAGCATGTATGATAATGGAGATATAAATTATGTACACAAAATATATCCATTCTTTTCCTATCATGTTAATATATCCATGCTTTTCCTATCATGTTAATATATCCATGCTTTTCCTATCATGTTTGAGATGTTGAATAAATACATGAAGTATAATATCCCTAAAATCATTACAATATGAACTAAATGTTACATGTTGTCGTTCCCTTATGCTTGAATGGTTTCCATGCCATTGCTATGAATAGTATATGTTGTCGAAATGCCCATGATATTAGAATATGAGACTTATGACTTGATTATAAGCATTTCCTATTCATGATAGATATTATGATGACCATGTACTTCATGAAATCCCCCACCCATGTATTATGGATTTTTATTGATGGTCGTGTACTTAAGAAATTCAAGTTGTGTCAATTTCCTTCCATCGAGTCCTGGGGGTACTTGTACCCAAAAAATATAGCTGTGTGCCTAGAGCCATGTCATGTTTTCATGATACTCTTAGTCAAGCCATGATCTATAGAATTCAGTCAGTCATGTGACTCAGGAAAACCCAGAAATCTCAGTAATCTCAGTAATCTCAGTGCTCAGTAACCTCAGCAACCTTAGTATTCACAGTCAATCTTAGTAACTTTAGTACTCTCAACCAGTCCTCAAAACTCAGTACATTCCGTCAGTCATCGGAATCCAGTAAACTTAGTTTAGCTCTGCTAAACAATACCATTAGTATCAGTCTAGTTAATCAGTTTCAGTTCAGCTAATCAGTTCAGTTCAGTTATTCAGTTCAGCTTAGTTATTCAGTTCAGTGTCCTTCAGATGGGAGTAGAAGTTAGCACCGAGTGAACCCAAGGATGGGAACTCACCTGCTTGTTCAGGGTGTGATTCTTAGCAGTCATACTTGTGTTCTAGAACTACGTAGCTAGCGTAGGTTGAGACATCTTAACCTATCAGATTAGGGTTGATGAGGTGTCTTAACCTGTCAGTTTAGGGTTCCCACCATTCTCATTTGAGTACCTGCCAGTATAGAGTTCTCACAGCTGTCCTTACCAGTGGCGTGGTATTGACACCCCTCCAGTTGTGGCAAAGATTGGACCCCAGCTTAGGTATTATAGCATATTTGGGGCATGTCGGTTAGATAACTATTTCCCACAGTTTCAGCATCAGTCTCAGTAAAAGAACTCAGATAGCTCTTCAGGATATCAGGACTGTCAGATACAGTCATTCATGCTATCAGTTATTAGAACTCATACTATCAGATATATCAGTTATCAAAATTCAATTATCATTCATGATATGTTATCAGTAAGTACATGTCATCAGTATTCATACTCAGTAGTCATGTTATCACGAGCTCAATTTCAGGACTGTTATATACGGTCAATCAAATCAGTTCTTCATAATCAGAACTATCAAAAATGATCATTCCTTTATCAGTAATATAGTATCAGTCTCCCAGTATTCAGTAATACAGTATCAGTTCCTCATTTATTAGTGAATTATATATCAATATCAGTAAACTCAGTCATTTAGTATATCAATATTAGTAAACTCAGTCATTCAGTATCTCAACATCAGTAAGCTCATGTTGTCAGTATTCAGACTCAGTAGTCAGTATCACCATGAGTTTAGTTACAGTTACATATTTATGTATGTATTCTCACATTTATATCAGTCAGTATTGTTCATGCATATAAAACCCTTTGCATTTAGCCTACCTCACTCATTACTTAGTACATTCAGTCATACTGATGCATTCACGCTGTGGTGTTTTATTTGACGCTATAGGTATAGAGGTACGAGTTTCAGAGCAGCAGTAGCATTGTAGATTTCAGCAGTAAGTGCTCCTCTCCATTCGAGGATAATATTATTATTACTTTATTACAGTAGTTCAGATTAGTTTTTTAGTTCATAGAGTTAGTTGGAGACATGTTCCTTCAACTCTTTATTCAGTTCAGTTAGAGGCTTTCGCACTAGATGTCAGATTAGATGTTTAGACCTCAGTATTTATGTTCCTTTTTGGTATTGTTATACCATATTTTTCAAATATGTATCAGTATTGAACCTTATGGCCTTACAGTTCATGTTTTCGTATATCTTATGAGATATTATACAGTTTACAGGTACAAATATCAGTCATGGGTTAGCTTGTGGTCCTTCGGGGTCATGAGCACCGTGTAGCATTTCGGTTTAGAAAATCGGGGCGTTACAGTGGGTATGTTGAAAAATCTTCTCTCATGATGTGTATTGCTTACTTGACCAAGGGTATATTCTTTATTATTTAACCTCGTATATGGCTGTGCATCTTGATTGTTGTCTCGAGAGTCTATTGGTTCCTTTTTCTATTTCTACCTTGGTAGGAGACTCTGTGGTTGTTAAAAAGGGTTTATAGGGTGTGTGTGGTATCTATTAGTGGTAAAAAAAAACCCTTATAGACTTGATAGAGTTGAATATGGTTGATTTTGATGTCATTTTGGGGATGGATTAGCTACATTCGTGTTATGCTTCCTTAGATTGCTAGACCCATAGGGCCATGTTTAAATTCCCTAATAAGTCGGTCATTGTATGGAAATGTGGTTCCTTAGAGCCTGAGGAAAAGTTTATTTCTTATCTCAAGGACTAAAAGTTGATTTCAAAGGGGTGTTTGTATCATTTGGTCCGAGTTAAAGATTCTAACTCAGAAAAAACTTCTCTAGAGTCTGTTCCCATGGTTAATGAGTTTCCAAAGATGTTTCCCGATGATTTTCCTTGAGTGGTCACTATGAGTTTCTTGTCATGTTCTTTAGGCTTACTAATGCCCCAACGTCATTTATGGACTTGATGAATAAGGTCTTTCATCTATTTTGTACATGTTTTTCATTGTTTTTATTGATGGCATCTTAGTCTATTCTAAGAGTGAGTAAGATTATGTCGATCACATCCGTGCTGTGTTTCTAGCTTTGAAGTATTATCATTTGTATGCCAAATTCAAGTGTGAATTTTGGTTAAAAGCCATAGCTTTTCTTGGTCATGTTATTTATCTCTAGTAAAGGGATCATGTTAGATCCCTAAAATATATGCGGTGGTGTGTCTTTCGGTGCCTATTCCTAAGGACTCCACCTTTGGTGTGTTTTGTTGGATGGGTCTCATTTAGGACCTAGGTGTTTTCTATGAAGCACTCCGTACCTATAGTGTCGTGTCTCTATTGATGGTCTTTCCTTGAGTGGCGTGAGTGGTTCTTGTGCTTTAGTTCCTCCGTGACCTTTCTTGTGTTGGGTACCTAAGAGGTTTGAGAAGACATGTGTATGAATTGTGTTATGGTTTTGGGTTTCAAGCCTATGTTGGTGATTTTGGCTATAATGGTTGGTTATAGTTTTTCTATGTCATTTACTTGTGGTGTCCATATTGTAAGGGTAAAAGAGTAGAGTAGTGTTCGGGATGAATGTAAGGAATAGAGCCCGATGGCTTACGTTAACTCCCTCTAGTTTTGGTTAGACTAGAATATTGAGGTAGTGTATGTCTAGACTCAGACTCTCATAGTGTGGTGTCTTGGTAAACTCTAAGTTGAATCAGACTCGCTCTCCTCTCTAGCATTGACATGGTGCCCTTTTAGGAATTGCATGGTAGGAGATGTCATCCTCCCATTTAATGGTATGGAGTTGGTAAGGGTAAGTTGCTTGACCCTAATTTAGTTTACCAAGACTTAAAAAAGGTGAAGGCAACTCGTGAGAGGTTGAGAACCGCTCAAAGTCTCCAAAAGGCCTATGCAGAAGTGTGGCATAGTAGTTTAGAGTTTCGTATTGGCGATTGGGTATTCTTGAAGGTGTCATGGAGGGAATGATGCGAATTGGTAAAAAGGGAAAGCTTAGTCCCGGTTATGATGGTCCTTGTTTGGTCTTGAAAGGGATTAGTAATGTTACCTATGAGTGGAGTTGCCGTCTTTATTGAACTCTATTTTTCTCGATTTTCCTTATCTATCTATTGCGAGGATGCGTAGGTGATTCTTTGTTGATTATTACCTTGGAGGGTGTTCGTATTCTGAACTCCTTGGCCTATGGGGGTATTCTGGTTAGAATCTTGGATCGACAAGTTCACCGATTGCGAACGATAGAAGTGGTTTCGATGAAGGTTCTATGGAGGAACCAATAGTTTGAGGAATCCATTTGGGAGGTGGGGGAGGACATGAAGTCGAAGTATTCAATTTCATTTTTACATTTCGGAAAATCATGCTTGAGATGTGTGTTGGTGTTCCTAACTTGGTTT
The DNA here is from genome assembly GCA_030864215.1 of Capsicum pubescens. Classification (NCBI taxonomy): domain Eukaryota; kingdom Viridiplantae; phylum Streptophyta; class Magnoliopsida; order Solanales; family Solanaceae; genus Capsicum; species Capsicum pubescens. The sequence goes on from CM061544.1 coordinate 114,288,334, forward strand.
ACGTTTTCAATAAATGATGAGTTAAAATCCCCAATGCTTAGGAATTATTCATGTCTTCATTAGACAAGGGATTAAAGTTCCCAATGCTTGAGTTGTCTTATATCTTTGAAAGTAGATGGGTTTAAGCCCCTAAGCTTTGAATTGATAGAGTGTCTTTGATACATGATGGGTTGGAATCCCAAAGCTAATGAATTGAATAGTCGATTGGAAATAATCTTGATGTGTGTCTTATTCTTGTTATATTGTTCTAACATCGTTAAAGGTTGGTTTGATGTATGGTAATGTGTTAACTTGTGAATATGTTTGTCTTACCCGTCATTCGAGAGCGAATGATCCTAAGCAGGGGAGAATGGTACACCCAAGATCTTGGCCTTGCAAAACTTTTTGGTTGTTGAGCATATTGTCCAAGGTACGATTGGTCAAGCCAGTCGTACCCTTTGGATATGAGTTGTACCCATTCCTCCCTCCTATCTCGTACCTTGATCAACCTAGGAGGATATCATATGTCCTTAATATGACTTGACCTCCTCCTATCATACCCTAAGTATACAAGTTACACTAAGTGATCGTATAGGGTGAAGTCCTAGCTTGAGTGGACAATTTTGGTACGAGTGAAGTATACGAGTTAGGGGTTGAGTCATAACCTTTGTATAACACTAAAGGGTGTGAGATCATACCCTTAATAGTGTGGGTGACCTAGGAGAAGCCAAGGGTACGAGTCAGGGTACCACTCGTACCCTAGGGTACGATTCGTAAGGTGAGTCGTACCCCTGCATGGGTTTATTTTATAGCTTTTAACTAAGGGCCTTGTGGTCATTTACCATTCCTTAAACCCTAATTTCCTCCTCCATATAAGTGTATAAGTCCTTCTTAAACACACTTTGAGTGGATTAAACATCCAAAATTCTCTCTCAAAATTTCTTGAAGCAAGATTGGAGGTTAGGGTTTGAAGGGTGCTTATCTAGAAGACTAATAGGAGTCAAGTTCTTGGTGGATCTTTTTGTTTAAGGAATGTAACCCTTCTCGTTGTTAAATAATTCCAAAACCATGTATTTTACACATGGATTAGTAAGTTTACATGGTGATTTTTAAATCAAATGAAAAGGGTTTTGTTGCCTAATGATGAATAATGTTGTTTCTTACTTAGACTTGTGTTTATACATGTTATTGATGATTAATTGCATATGTGGGTTCTTGTTGTATGTGGTTAAACATTAAGGTCTTGAGTAACCCTAATCTTGATGATTTCTACCTTGAAAATAACCTTGTTAAAGGTATGCACATAAGGTGTTTGTGAAAATATCTAAGTTAATTATCTAGTCGCATGTTGGTGATGTTTTGAATAAGGGCAATGTCCCAATGAGCATGAATGACTTATATATGGTATCATAAAGGTATTGCGAGCCATGTATTGTATAATTGATGACCTTGTTGATAGATGGCTAATAAGGGATTAAAGTTCCTAATCTCGAAATTGAATTTGAATAGTGCATTAAACTAAAATGTGGCGAGAATGTGTTGTAAGCTTACTAATTAAATGTGAATAGTTATGTGGGTTTTGATGACCGTAAATTGAATTAAGAAATTTAGTTCATTGAAGTGATTATTGGTTAAATGGTTGTGCGAAGGCCAAATGTGTATCTATGGTATTTGTTAAGTGGAAATGAATAAGGTAAGATGTTGCTAATGAATGTGAACGGCTGGTAAATGTTTGCTAGATGCCTTATTGGCCATGCTAGGAGTAAGTGGATGTCCTTGAGAGTTGGTTGGTTAAATGGGACATGGTCCCTAAAACATGAACTTGAATTGTGCTTGAATGAAAGATGTGTGTAAGAATAGTAATGAGGAATGATTGGTTTGTAGAGGTCTTGATGACCATAAATGAACTTGTATCGTGTTGTGAACTAAGTACTTAGGCCTATTTATATGATTAATGGCTAATTGGGTCGGTAAAGACCATGTGGTTGTCTATGGTGTTGATATGCAGCCTTGGTGGCTAGAATTACCTAAATGGGTTCAAGCCTTTAAATGTCGAAATGAATTGTATGGATGTTAATGCATGAACTAATGGGTTAAGAGTTCAAATGTCAACTAAGGATGGTAATAAAATGGCTTGTGGTTAAAGTCCCTCATCTAATGACTTGTGGTTAAAGTCGCTTATTTAGTGACTTGTGGTTAAAGTCCTTTGTCCAATGGTTTGTGGTTGGAGTCCCTTGCTTAAACATGTCTCTTGAGGTTAAAATACCTCTCCTTACGAAATGTCTTATGGTTATATCCCTTTGCCTAATGTGTGAGTGTAATACCCCGTAAGCTTTTCAAGTCGTTAAAGCCTTTTTAATCTTTCCAAGAGAAGCTTAGCACTCAAAAATTTGGCTAAGTGTTGAAACTTTCTCCTTTAGACCTCTGATCTTCGGGTATTTATTTGACGACCTTCTCGACATTCGTTTTTCGATTTTCAAGTTGAGTTGCAATGGGGAAAGGTTGTAGTACATCCCGGGTGAGTTTCAGAATTTTTGGAGTATCGTAAGGGCACGTTGGGTGTGCCAAACCAGTAGCAAAAGGCGCTGGTGAGGCGTAACCCTGCCATAGCCTTTTTGCCCAGTTTTCAGCATTTCAGGGTCAACTTCAAATGACCATAACTTCCTGTATATAATGAACTGGATGATATTCTATATATCAAATGAAAGCTCTTTGAGTCCTATTTCCAATTCAATTGGTTTCATCCAATTTGAACATCGGAGTAAAATGTTATGATCAATTTACTTCAGCCTATCAAACCAGTAACAGAGGGACAGCTGCGTCTTTCTCTCTTTTCTTAAGGGCATTTTGGTCATCTTCCACCCATATATATACCCACAAACACGGGATTTGAGTCATTTAGCAGTAAAATGTACTCCCTTTTGGCAAAATCTCTCAAGAACAACACCTCCCCAATTCCAAAACAAAAATCAAGATCCCTCAAAATTCAATCATAGGAATTCAAAGATAATTCTAGATTAAAAATCCCCATTGCGAGATCTACAAGGAGCAACTATCAATCTTACGAATAGAGTTTTGGAATCAAGAGTTCTTCCGGATTCATAAACTAGAGGTATGCAAGTGTTGTTATTGGGTTCCTTTCACCCAAGAAGCTCAAGAACCCCTTTTCTTAAATTTAAAAATTTTGTTTTTATGAGTTTTATGATTTACGTGGTATGAAATTTGTGTTCTTGATGTTGTGAAGTTAAATTTATGTTGTGATGATTAAGACTAAAGTTTAGACCCTAGTATGTGTTGATTTTATTGTGTTCATGATAAAGTCTATTTTTGAAGCATGTAAAATTATGTAATTATGTTAATTGGTGTGATAAATTATTGTAAGGCTAAGATGAGTAAAGCGTGATGTTGTTATATGCTAAATGATGTTGGAAATAATTTTATTTTCCATGTATGTTGAAATCTTTGGGTGATGAATGGGTTGATGGAGTCATAATATTTATAAGTAATAATTATTGAATAACCAAAATATGCTCCCTACATGTTTGATAAAATGCACGTGTGAAGGAATTAAAGCTATTGTAGGATGTAAATAAGAATTCCCATTTATGTGTTGAATAATGCATGCCAAGTGCATGTTGGGATGCTTTAGTGAATGATTTATGGTATGTTGGCATGAAATTATCATTTGTAGATACTTGAAAGTATGCTATATATTTATTGCAAGAATGCGTGGGATAAATTATGAAATATTGACATGTATTCCCTATGCAAATACATATTAGTATTTCCAAGTGTTTAAAGTGATGTTTTATTGAGTATATGGTGAATCTATTACTACAATGTGGATTTTCTTGTTGAATAATTCATGAGACGCTAACATGTCTTTATATAAAGTTTACATGTTAAATATTCCCAAGTTCTTGAAATTATACATCCTTGATCATATTGTGAATGATAAACTATTATGATGACGTTGATGAGATGTTGGTCATATGTTCAAGAGTTAAGTCCTATCAGTTTCCTCCTATCGAGTCCTGGGAGTACTTGTACCCAAAAAATATACCTGTGTGCCTAGAGCTGAGTCTGTCTCCAGATAATCTCAGTCGTGCTATGATCAATAGAAATCAGTCAATGACTGAACAGTAAGAGAAACTCAATAAATCTCAGTATTTAGTTTAATCAAGTTTAGTACTCAGTTCAGATCTCAATAGTATTCAGTATTTAGTTAAGGCTTCAGTAAAGCTCAGTAATATACGAAACTCTGTAGCACTTAGACAGAAAGTAGAATTCAGTAGTATTCCGTCAGATACGAAACCAAACAAGTAAACTCTGTCAGATCAGTCAAGTAAGATAATCAGTAACAAGATTCAGCTTAGTCTAAGTTTAGTTAAGAATCAGATCAGAATCTTTCAGTTGGGAGTAGGAACTAGCACCGAGCGAGTGCAGGATGACGGCTTCCCCATTAGAGAGACGGAGTCGTTAGCAGCAATACCTGTACTACAGAACTACGTAGCCAGCGTAGAATGAGGAGTCACCCGTCAGATAAAGGCTTGACTACCTGCAGGAGTCCACATAGCCTTAGGCTTGACTTCCTCTTGAGGGTCACCCATTAGAGAGGCTTGACCAGAGAGGTCTTTACCTGTGGCACAGTATTGACACCCTTCCAGCTGGGGTTACATATTGGACCCCACCAAACTTGGGGCATGTCGGTTAAGTGAGAACTCCCACAGTTATAGATTCAGCTTCAAATTTAGTCTCAGTCAAGATCTCAGAAAGTCTACGGATTCAAAACCATTAGATATGGTTATATAAGTTTAGAAAGGAACCCAGATAGTTCTATTGATTTGTAGACCATCCGCTAGATAGGCCTGGTCTCACATAAAGTTTTTCAGCATCAGTACCTATAGAGATCACCCGTTAGATAGGATTGATCTCAGTTTTAGATTCAGTTGAGTATTCTCATTATCAGGAGATCCATAGATCACCCGTTAGATAGTATTGATCTTAAATTTTAGATTTAATTATTCCTTATCATTATAGAAGACTTAGAGATCATCCGCTAGATAGGTTCGATCTCAGATAGTAGGCTCAGACTCAGTTGTTGATATTAGTTGATTCAGTTATATAGTATTCCAGAGTTAGTAAACTCAGCTATCAATTTCAGAAGCTTCAGATACTCGTAATCTCAGTATGTTCAGAAATTTTAGAATTTAAGTATATTCAGTATCAGTTACCATAGTTAATCCGAGTATGCTCAGTGACAATATGTGTAGTATGTTCAGTAATTACAGATTCTTTTATGTATGCTAATCTAGCTCTTGCATAATATTTAGTTAAGTTATGTTCATGCATAAGCCATTACATTTAGCCTTACCTCATTTTCATACTCAGTACATTCTAATGTACTGACGTATTTGTGCTATGGTGTTGTTATTTTGTTTGATACCATAGATTCAGAGACATGAGTTCCAGATCAGCAGTAGCAGTTCAGTATCTAGCGGTGAGTCCTCATATTCTGAGTATGGATTATTATTTCAGTATGTTATCATATATAGTTTATTTTATTAGACGGAGTTAGTTGGGGACATATCCCATCAACTCCACAGTTCAGACAGTTAGAGGTTTTTCGGACAGTTGTATAAGTATTCAGTTTTCAGTTGTACTTAGTATTTGAACCTTATGGCAAGTTTCCGCCAGTTTTTCGCATGTATTTTATTATATTATGCAGTGAATAGGTACAGATATCAGAAGAGGGTTAGCTTGTGGTCCTTCGGGATCATAAGCACCGTGTGATGTTCCAGTTACAGAAAATTAGGGCATTTCAGTGAGCATGTGATTAACGTTCAATGCCCAATTAATATGTGAGCATGTGATTAGAGTTCTATGACCAGTTGAATGTGTGAGCATGTGATTAGAGTTCAATACCCAATTGAATGTGTGAGCATGTGATTATAGTTCCATGCCTAATTGAATGTATGAGCATGTGATTAGAGTTCCATGCCCAACTGAATATGTGAGCATGTGATTAGAGTTCCATGCCCAATTAAATGTGTGAGTATGTGATTGGATTTCAATGCCCAATTAAATGTGTGAGCATGTGATTTGAGTTCCATGCCCAATTGAATGTGTAAGCATGTGATTATAGTTCCATTTCCAATTGAATGTGTGAGCATGTGATTGGAGTTCCATGCCTAAATGAATTCGTGAGCATGTGGTTATAGTCCCATGCCTAATTGATTGAGTGTGTGGATCGAGTCCCTTGCCTAAGGAATTGGTTGAATTGGATTGAGGTTTAGATCCCCCTGACTAATGTAACCGAGAAGTTTTGGATTGTAAAATTGGTAAGGTGAAAGGTTGAAAGTTCTTCACTCTATGTCTCATGAATGAATGCTTTAAAAATGATTGTTATGACTTCCTCCATAATTTGGCATGCTCTATAAACATATGTATATGTGTCTTAATATATGCTTATCCAAATGTAAATATGATTGCATATGATGGTTTGACTTGTATGGAATAAATTCATTATTTTATCCTTATCCTTGAGTTACATGCTAGCGCTCCAACCGATAACCATCTCCGGATGCTATGTCCCCATGCGACATAGGGGCCGGAGCATTTTTTTCTAATACTACGCAGTGATTAGATGTTCGAGCGGTTCAAGCATTGACCTTGAAGTGGTGAGCTTCCATACTTCGGAATACATACTTTCCATATTCACTTTATCCTTTGTCACATGGACTTGTATGGATTTAGTACTTGGATATTGTCGGTGGCATGTCCCGACATATTATTGACTCCGATTGATAGAGGCTTTGTGGATCACTATGGACTTTGGTATATTGACTAGACTGTTGACATTAATGAAATGTTAGATATTGTTTAAGTTTTGACTATTAGCCTTACGTTTCTGCTATCTTATAATAAGGTCGGGATTCCCCCGAAATCGGGCCATGTCATAGGGGCACCTCAAGCATACAATAATATTCTATTTGATACCACATAAATACAATCTTAGACATTTTACACTAAGAAGAGAACAACCAATTACATAAGCATCAGACTAATAATATCATATAAGACCCCACACGATCACTTGTAGTAGATAATGTCTTAAAAACCACCAAATAACAACAACACAGGCCCCCACATGGGCATAAAATAGTAACAAATCCATTTTCATGATTAGTTACCACATTCATAACATACATTTATATTAGTATTAACTACCTAGCCCAATTTAAAGAAAGTTAAGCCATAACCTACCTCAAATAAAGAAAATCGGGTCCAAAATCCTTCGACAAAGAGCCTTACTCTCACGAACGGACTCGAAATCAACTAAGATATACAAATATAGAATCTACGAGTCAAAAGAAAACCAATGATTTTGATATTGCCGATTTCTAAGTCGTGGTCAAAACGGACCCTCGAAATGAGCTTTTGAAAAAGAAGGATAAAATTAGAATTTTAGTTCAAAAATATATTACCCACGATTAAACGAATCCATAAAAGAAAACCCAAGTAAAAATGGGTTGAAATTAGGGTTTAAATTGATGAAATTCCAATTTAGGCCTTTCAAGCCAAAATCCCCAAATTCCACATTTAAAATCAATTTTTAATAATCTTTAGATGACAAGAATCAAAGAAAAATAATTGAAATAGGAATTTAGAATTTACCCAAGTTTGAAAATGGAAGAAATCACCCAAAAATTCTAAAACCCAAAGCTCCAATACTAAAAAATGGTTAAAAATCAAGAAATAGGGTATATATACCACCCATGCATCGCTTTTGAGATCATTGGGTCGCTTAAGCGAACAAGTGATCCCTTGTCATTAGAGACAATATGTCATGACCGGATTTATGATTCATGATGGCACACACTTTATGCCACCAGTAGCGAAGCCAACCATAGCCCAAAGCTATAAGCATTGGGCTAATTTTTGTGGAAAATAGCCAAAAATCCAGAATCAATAATACAAGACATAGAAAATAATAAGGTAATAAAGATAGTCTAAAAGATAGATATAACATCAATAACCATCCCACAACCTAGTAGTGTCGGTACCAGAGCTACTAACAAAAGGAACATAAGTACTGAATAGTCAAATACTAATTTTTCTAGAATAGTGAAAGACCACACATAAATAATAGAAGGGAAAAGAGGCAACTCCGGCTCTGAGAGATCACCTAATCTTCGAATTCAACTCAACACGATTATCACAACAACGACGATCACTAGTACTGGGATCTGCACAAAAAAAGTACAAAAGTGTAGTAGGAGTACCAAATCCATGGGTACTTAGTAGGCATCATCAACCGATTGAGCTAAAACATGATATTAGTACGATAATATGCTAGATAAATAAGCTAAGTTAAGGTAAACGAGCAAGCCTAGAATAATGCTCCAAATTTTGTGCATAAATAAATAAATATATCTAGAATAGTAACATAAAGATCAAACATTTATAACTACTAAATTGGACCCTGTAAGACAATAAGTATGGAAAAATAAATAACCCAACACGGGCCCTCATAAGACCGGAGGGTACAATCAAAGAAAAGTAAATAACTGAAGTTCCATAAATTTACCTAGTATAAGGCCATAACCATGAATTATTCCATACCATATCATATCATAATAAACTCTCAATGCTGGACTCGAACCGGACTCGATAGCATTATCATTATTATCATCATTTGTCAGACTTGAATCAAAACTCATTATCAATAAACCACCGGGTCTTGCCCAAAATTAGCACCAACTACCAATTACCAAAATAGCATAAATATCATGTATCCAATCTTCTCAAACTCCCAAAAATAAGTATTTCAAATGGGTATAACATGCGTACAGAAGTTTAAAAGAGCTAACATGAATCTTGGCCTAAGGTGGGCTGGAAGGGCCCACTTCTAATTCTCAAAATCCATTTTTAAGGCAAATTATACCTTGAAAAAGGGTAAGGTATCTAATTTCACTCCTAGATGTTAAATAAGCCACAATTATCCCTAAGAGAGCAATTCTACCTAAATCCCAAACAACTACGTCAATTCCACCTAAATTACAGCTTCTTAATAGGCTAAAAAGTCCAAATAATGCTAATCATACCAACCATGCCACCAAGAACCACTATCCATCCACTATATAGAATAATCTTATAAATATACTATGAATTAGATCAATCTATAAAGATGATAAACCTGGCCTTCCTAGATGCCCAAGAAAAGCCTGACGAATCTGCTAAATCGCTGATTTTCTTTTTTGAGAAGCTTCCACAAGATGCCACACTATCAGGATCACAATCTACTCATTAAAATGAGAGTAATGACACCTATATTTCACTATAGTGCTTTAGGTTCAAAATTATGTAAAAACCCATGTGGAGCCCATTTGTAAAATTGTACTTTCGAAATCGACAAGTACACGTCCCTTTATGCTCAAGGAATATTTACCCTCAAGAATGGGTGAATTTTGAGATCTAATGGTGCTATAATTAGTCCATCAATATTGTATGGATTTTGGGTAATTATGAGAATTTAATCCATGAAATTGATGGAAACTTAAAAGAATTCGGAGAAGAAACGTGTAATTTAAGTTCACAAATGCTCAAAATCCACCCACTAATGATTCTCCTAAGTTTTCACACTATTTAGTATTCACTTGAAAATGGGTGTAAGATGGGAGAAATTAGGCTAGTGGTGTATTTATAAGCTCCCTAGGTGTCGCTTAAGTAGACATTGGGTCGCTTAAGCGAACATCGCTTAAGTGACCAAGTGTCACTTAAGAGACATTGGCTGATCCCCAATAATATCACTTAAGAGACCTTTGTCTGCTTTAGTGGCTATTGTTTAAGTTCCAAAGTCATCACTTAAGCGATAACATTTGGATTAAATGGCCTAATGGATGCTTAAATGATGGCACCAGCGCCAACACCAACTGAGACTAGGAAATTTCCAAGTCTCCACCAACCCTCCGAGATTCCTTTGGAATCCCATATACGCTAATAAACTATGATACCCTATCAAATTTGACATTATGCTCTCAACAACACAGTCAAAATTTCTATTCAAGGTCGTTTTGATGAAAAATGTGTTCCACACCTATGTGCAATGTTTCATAACTTCTACTAATAGCCCAAAATGAGTTTGGAAGCCTCAAGACCCGAACCAAGGGTCTCCCTAGCCTAAAATCAACATTCTAGAGCTGTTTAAACCATCAAATTTGGTATAAAAGGTCGTTTCACTGAAGTTTTTACCCGGTGGCCAATTGGAGCATATGAAGACTTCAAAATAGGGAATAGGATCTAAAAATCAAAGAACTACTCGGTAACTGAACTGTCTGCTCCCGCAAGTCATAATTGATTTAGGGTAGCTATGGGAAAGATCTAAATAGTGAAAAGGGGTGAAAATAAGAAAATGACTTAGAGGGTCATTGCAATATTCACTACTAAAAGAACTTTTGTTCGTGAAAGTAAAGGGTTAGGATGTAGCTGAAGCCTCGAACAGGTGAGGATACTAGGTCCGCATCTCATTCTCGATCTCGTAAGTAGCCTCTTCTACTTGGTGGTGTCTCCACTGAACATTAACTATTGGAATATCTCCAGTGTGCAGCCACCTAACATCACTAGCTAAAATAAGCACCAGCTCCTCCATGAAGGGAAACTGGACATCCAACTAAACTGAGTTGCATCTGAGCACGTGGGATGCATCTAGAAAATATTGACTCAACATAGAAACATGAAAAACCATATGTACAACAACCAAATATGAGGGTAAGGTTAACTAATACGCCACCTCACCAACTATGAAAAGGATCTCAGAAGGTCCAATGTATCTGGTACTGAGCTTGCCTTTCCTCCCGAACCTTATCACACCCTTCATGGGCGATACACAAAGGAATACCCAGTCACCTACTCCAAATATCAAACATGGATTCTACAATTTTCATAAGCCTTTTTCCTACTCTAAGCTACCCTTAACCTATCCTTAATCACCCTGACTCTATCCAACGACTCCTAAAACAAGTCAGTACCTTGGGGACTAATCTCAAAGGTATTAAACCACTCAATTTGAGAATGACATTCTCTAACATATAAAATCTCAAATGGAGCAATCTAAATACTCGAATAGTAGTTATCATTACACGCGAACTCCTCCAAAGCTAAGTGCTACTCCCACTAACCTTTAAAATCCATAACACATGATCAGAGGATATCCTTGAGAACCTGAATAGTTCACTCTGGCTTCTCTTTAGTTCGAGGATGGAATGCTGCATTGAGATCTACTTGAGTACCCAACTCCTCCTGAAGAGCTCTCTAAAAGCTAGAAGTGAACACTGAGCCTTGGTCTAAGTTGATAGATATGGGCACACCATGCAAATGGACTTTCTCATAAACATAGATAAGGGCTAACCTCTCGACTTAGAAGGATATCTGTATAGGAATAAAATAAGCTGACTTGGTCAATCGATCCACAATGACCTAACTACCATCAGAACTACGAGAAGTTTGAGGTAAACCACTAATGAAGTCCATGGTGAACCACTCCCACTTCTACATGGGAATAGGCACCTTTGAATTAAGCCACTAGGTCTCTGATGCTTGGCCTTCACCAATTGAAAACATAGGTAACAAGCTACAAAGTCTGCCACATCTCTCTTTATACCACTCCATCAATAATGCTGCCTTAAATCTCTATACATCTTAGTAGTACTGGGTAAATAAAATATCTAGAGCTGTGAGCTTTATGCAAAATGACTGAATTAAGTCTCCAACCCTTGAAACATAAATACAACTATCAAATCTCAAAATCCCTCAGTATCAATAGTATCCCTCTTAGACTCACCACTTAACACCTGATCACGAATAAAGAAAAGTCTCATATCTTTAAACTGACAACTCTGAATCATCTCAAATAAAGTATACCTCACCTCAACACTAGAAAGAATTATCTCAAGGTCTGAAATATCAAGTCCCACCATTAAGTTAGCCAAGGATTAGATGTCCCATTCCAATGGCCTTTGAGAAACTAAAATAGAAGCCAAGCTGCCCATAGTCATCGCCTTCCCGCTCAAGGAATCTGCTACCATATTTCCTTGCACGGATGATACAAAATAAATGTCATAATCCTTAAGCAACTCATCCATCTATACTACCTAGAATCAGTCTCTTTCTAGGTCATAAGATGCTAAAGACTATGGTGATTCATGAACATCTCACAATGCATGACATAAAGATAATGCCTTCAAATCTTAAGCATAAAAACTACCGCCGCCATCTCGAAATTATAAGTGAAGTGGTTGTGATCATGCAACTTCATCTGCCTTGATGCATAAGTAATAACTCAATCCTGCTATATTAGAAAAAATCCCAGGCCAACACTGGAAGCAACATAATAAATGGTGAATCCCTCACCCTCAATAGGAAGAGCCAATATTATGGTTGAAGTGAGAAATCCTTTAAACTTCCCAAAGCTCGAGTCACACTCCTCAAACCATTAAAAAGGAATCCCCTTCCGAATCAATCTAGTCATTGGCGCTGCAATAGTAGCAAAACTCTCAATAAACCCCTTATAATAACTGACCAAACAAATAAAGCTATGAACCTCAGTCAGAGATGTAGTCCTGACCTAATCACGAATTGCCTTAATCTTCACTGGATCCACCATAATCCCATCCTTAAGACACCATATGCCCAAGAAAAGTCACCAACTCCAGTCAAAACTCACACTTAGAGAATTTGGAAAAAAACCCACGATCTCTCAAAGTCTTGAGCACAACCCTCAAATGCTGCATATGCTCCTCTCTAATCCTTGAATATACAAGAATGTCATTGATGAACACAATAATGAACGAATCTAAATAATATCTGAACACATGGTTTATAAAAATCATGAATATGACTGGGTCATTGGTCAACCCAAAAGATATCACCAGGAACTTATAATTACTATTATGGATCCTAAAGGCTGTCTGTAGTTTATTCTTAGCCCAAATCCTCGGCTAATGGTAACCGGACCATAAGTCAATCTTAGAGAACACCGTCACTCCCTGAAGATGGTTAAACAAATCATTAATGTGAGGCATAGGATACCAATTTTTCACCATCACCTTATTAAGCTATTTATAATGAATCCACATAGGTATGGATCCATCTTTGTTCTTCAAGAACAAGACAAAAGATCCCAAAGGAGACACACTTGGTCTAATGAAACCCTTACCAAGAAGATCCTAAATTAGAGAATTTAGATCCTTAAGCTCGGTAGGAGTGCTATGGTAAGGCACCATAGAAATAGGTTGGGTGCCTGGTTTAAGATTATTAACAAACTCAATATCACACTCAGGAGGAAGACCAGCTAGATCGGTAGGGAAAACATCAGGAAACTCACGAACTATAGGAACAGTTCTAAGCAATGGACTCTGCATGCTAACATCATGAATATAATTGAAATAAGACTCTTAACCCATAGAAATAAGTCTTCTAGCCTGAATATAAGATATATGCCCCATCATCTCACGGCTAATATCTCCCTACCTCACAACTGTGGGTATGCTAACATCATGAATATAAGTGAAATAAGACTCAAAAACTGTAGAACTAAGTCTTCTAGCTCTAATATAAGACATAATCCTCATCGGCTCACGACTAATAGCTCTCTACCACATAACTGGGGGTACGCTAAGCATCACTAAAGTAAATGCATGATGGTGGGATAACCAGTCCATTCCCAGAATCACATAAAAATCCACCATGTCTAGTAAAATAAGATCATCCTAAGTATCAGACACTCAAACAGTCACAACTCATGATCTATTAACCCGATCCACTATTAAAGGATCACCCACGAGAGTAGATACACATAGCGACATAGATAAGGTAACCATGTGGCATAATAATCAGACACATAAGAAAAAGTGGATCCCAGATCAAACAAAGCAAAAGTTGGCTGACGACATACTGAGATCGTACTTATGATAACAATATCCAAAGACTTAGCCTTGAGTCCAGTAGGTATGACATATAACTGAACACACCCTTCACCTGGCTGGGCTTCAGACTGATCTCCTATCTTAGCTTCTTAAGAACCTCTTTAAGAACCCCGAGAACCACCACAATAATTATGCAAACCACCTTTAGCTGGGGGAAAAACTTCCCTAGTAGGTTGACCAATATAAGTTGAAGGAACCATCACTCCATGACTGGGGCACTCTCTAGAGAAATGGACAAATGCCCTACAACTATAACATGCCCCAGGCACTGTACTAAAATAAAAAAATCCAGCTGACTCAAAATAATAACCATGACTAGAATAACCAAAAGATGAACCCCTCAAAGGCTGACCACTACTCTAGCCAGGATGATCATTGTAACTAGACTAGCCTTTATTAATGATATGACGAGCAACAGAATGGGCTTACTAAAATGACCCTGATTTTGATAAGGCTGATATAGAGGGAACCTACTCAGAGAACCGCTACCTTTGAACCATGAGCCACTGCGACTCTCACTAAAACTATCCTGATATCATGGACTCTTATCACTACCCCCTTGGGACTCATCATGGATATCCTTCATAACTTAGGTATGATAAAAAACCTCATCAAAATACCTACCTACAATAACTAATCTCTATGTAGACATGCCAAGAGGGAGCCTCAATCCCTAAATAAAGCAACAAACAGTCTCATACTCAGTATTCAAAATAGAAGTAGCATGCCTAGCCAACTCATGAAATCAAGCCTCATAATCCACAATGGTCATAAAGCACTACTCTAACCTTGAGAACCGATTCCTTAACTGATCTCTAAGACTATGATGCATATATTTCTCCAAGAAGACCTTAGGGAACTAAGTCCATGTTATAGGAGGTGATCCATCTGGCTTGGAATTAATATGACCTCTCCACCAATGTCGAGCTACTAAGTCTAACTAAAAAGTAGTGTAATCCACACTGTGAGTCTCAACTAGGCCTAAATTATATAGCCTATCCTCACAAGTAATCACAAACTTATAAGAATTCTCTCTTAGTGCTTCAGTAAACCTAAGCAGAGCCAACATCAAAAATCTACCCATTATCTTCTGCTCCTTAATAAACATAACAAGATACGAAACCATCAATCGAGCAGCCACCGACAGTGTAACTACCGATGTAGGAAGGACCTCAACTCTAGGAGCCGCAACTATGATTGTGCACATATTTTCAGTACCACTCTAATCGATAGACTATGAACCATCACATGATGAACCATAAACTAATACCCAAAGATAAACTAATGCATCCCTAAGAAACAAAATAAAATTAGTGGAGCCTAGGTTGGTCCCTGGCCCTCCATTAGCTGGGGTAGAGAAGTCTCTGGCTTGAGAGCAGGAATAGGGTTTAAGAAAGACTTTTATCTTGGTTCCTAGCTGGAGCTGCATCTCTAGGTTTTCCTTAACCTATAGGTCATCCACAAACTATGATAGGATCCCTAGGCACGAGAGTGGGGTCCTCTCCTCGTGTAGTGGTAGCATGTGTCCTAGCTATTTTCAAAAGAGTGGAATTAAAGGAATCATTAGAAAATAACTCAGACCCTTAGCACGAAATGAGTGAAAAAACTTCTAAGAATGTTCTATAACATCTAAAAAATAAGAAATAGATGTCATCATTGTGATTTGTGGGACTCTACTAGACACTTACTTTTGTACTAACAATACTGGTGAACCTAGCACTCTGATACCAATTTTTGATGACCTAATTTATGAGTCATGATGTCACCCACTTTATCCCCCTAGTAGGTAAGCTAACTATAGCTCAGAGCTATAAGTAATGGGCTAATTTTGATGAAAAATAGCCTAAAAGATGAAAATCAACAATACATGACTTAGAAAATAATAAGGCAGTAAAGATAGTCGACAAGATAGATAAATCATCAATAACCATCTCAGTACAAGAGCTACTAACAAAAGAAACATAACTACTCAAATAGTAACATATAAATCCATATCGAATAGTGAAATACTACAAAAAAAAGGAAAAATCCAACTCCAAGAGCTCACCCAATCTCCGCAATCAACTCAATAGGATTGTCGCGTTAGTGGCGGCCACTAGTACACGGATTTACTCTAAAGAGGTATAAAAGTGTAGTTTGAGTAACAAAGATATGGGTACTCAATAGGCATCATCACCATACTGATATAAAACATGATCTAAGTATGATAATATGGAAGATAATTAAGCTAAGTTAAGGTAAAAAGGAAAACCTAAAATAATGCTCCAAATGCTATGGACAAGTAAATAAATCTATCTAGAATACTAACATAAAGATCATACAATTATAACTACTAAATTCCCCCCATAAGCCAATAAGTGCAGAAAAGTAAATAACCTAACACGAGCCCTTATAAGCCTGGAGGGTACAATTAAAGAAAAGTAAAAAACAAAGTTCTATAAATTTATTGATTTGTAGGCCATAGCCATGATCAATTCATAACGTATCATATCATAATAAAATATCAAAGTTATGCTCAAACTAGAACTCAATAGTATCATCATTATTATCATCACTTGCCAAACATGAATCAAAACTCATTATCAATAAACCACCGAGTCTTGCCCAGGACCAAACTAGCTTAAATATCATGTATTATTTTTCCTAAAACTCTATAAAATAAATATTTTAAAAGGTATAACATGCATATAGAAGTTTACAAGATCTAACACAAATCTTGGCCGAAGGGGTCTACTTTTAATCCTCAAAATCTGTTCTAACGCAAATTCTACCCTGAACTAGGCTAAGGTATCTAAATTCACCCCTAGATGTTAAATAAACCACAATTCGACCTAAGATAGATATTCTACCTAAATACCAAGCAACTAAGTCAATTCTGCCTAAATTATGATTCCCTAATAGGCTAAATAGTCCAAATAATGCTAATTATATCAACAATACCTCCAAGACCTAATTACCATCCCCTATATATCATAATATCATAAATATACTATGAATAAGATCAATAAATAAGAAAGGTAAACCTATCCTACTTGGATGCCAAAGAAAAGCCCAAAGAATTCACTAACCTGATGATTTCCCTTTTTGAGAAGCTTCCACAAGATGCCACGCTATTAAATTTATAATCTACTTATCAAAATGAGACCAATGATACCTATATTGAATTACTGTGCTTTGAGTCCAAAGTTACATAAAAATACCACATGGAGCCCATTTTCAGTCCAAGGATCACATTTTTGAAACTGACAACACATCCCTCCATGTTCATGGAACATTTACCCTCAAGAATAGGTGAATTCCAAGCTCTAATAGTGCTAAAATCAACCTACCAATATTCTAGGGATTTTGGGGAAATTATGAGAAATTAATACATGAAATTGATGGAAACTTACCAAGAATTCGGAGAAGAAACACATAATTTAAGTTTACAAATGCTCCCAAATCACCCACCAATGATCTCCCATGTTTTTACACTATTTAGGGTTCTAATCACTTAAAAATGGGTGAAAGATTGTAGAAATTAGGCTAAGTCAGGGTATTTGTAAGATTCCCAGGTATTGCTTAAGTAAACACTAGGTTTCTTAAGCAGACATTGCTTAAGCGACCAAGTATTGCTTTAGCGATACTGGCAGATCCCTAAGAATATCGTTTAAGCAACCTTTGGCTGCTTCAGTGGATATCTCTTAAGATCCAAAGGCATCACTTAAGAGATACCTGTTGGGAATGCCATGTCACTTAAGTGACCCAATGGGCACTTAAGAAATGACACCAACACTAGCTGAGACTTGGAAATTTTCAAGTCTCCATCGACCCCTCAAGATTCATTTGGAATCCCATATATGCAAATGAACTATGCTACCCTATCAAATTTGACATTTTGAACTTAATGTCATAGTGTTTGATAGAAAGTGGATCCCACACCCATGTGCCATTTTTCATAACTTCCAGCCAATAGCTCGAAATGAGTCCAAAAGCCTTGGGACCCAAACCAAGGGTCCTCCTAGCCTAAAATTAACATTTTAGAGCTGTTGGAACTATCAGAATTGGGATATAAAGTTTTTTAGTTGAAGTTTTTTCCCGGTGGCCAATTTAAACCATCAAAGACTTCAAAATGGGGAATTAGATCTAAGAACCAAATTATCTATCGTGTAATCAAACTGTCAGCTCCAGAAATACATAAATGACTTAGGGGTAGCTATGACAAAGCTATAAATGGTGAAAATGAGTGAAAATATAGAAAATAACTCAGAGGGTCATTACATAATCACTTATGCCATGGGGTACTCACTTATGTGATACTCACTGCTGGAAGCTAGGTCGCTGATGAGACAAGCTGGGTGCTTAAGTAACTGTAGTAGATGAGTAGTTCATTAGCTAGAGATTTGGAATCTCCAAGTCTCTGCAGACCCCTCGGAATTTATCCAAAATACCATCTACATAAATAAACTATGCTTTCCTTTAAATTTGACACTCCAGACTCAATAGAAATTTTAGTTTTTGAATTTTTTTCTTGTTTTCACAAAATTGAGCCCTGGGACTCAATTTTACAACTTTCTAAAGTAATGGTCAAAATGATATACAAAAGTAGTAAAATCATACCAATCATGTTACCAACCTAAAATCGACGTTCTAGATCTGCTGGCATAGTCTATTTTGAAATCTAATAAACA
The DNA here is from genome assembly GCA_030864215.1 of Capsicum pubescens. NCBI lineage: Eukaryota > Viridiplantae > Streptophyta > Magnoliopsida > Solanales > Solanaceae > Capsicum > Capsicum pubescens. The sequence goes on from CM061544.1 coordinate 114,306,968, forward strand.
AAATAATAAACATTAACCAAAGTCAACTAATAAGCCTTTTAACCTTCAAAAACTATAAACTCGCACAAATCACACTGAAATGCCTTGGGAAATATGTCAATTATCTCCATACCTTAAAAATGCCACAAAGCAACCACGAGAAGGGATAAAATTGTCAAATCATATAAAAATGAATAATTCATAAAAAATACCAAAAACAATAAGTCATTACAATTTGGGAATATGATTAGGAGGCACACAATTGCCCTAGTATGGAGATGTGAAAACCTGGCTATGGATAGTTTTAGATGGGTAAAGTTAGGACAAAATTAATATATTAAAGGGAAGTGATTTGGCCTGAAAAGGAGTATTTACAACTTACTGAGGACATAAACTTGATAGTAAGGTATGAAGGATGCATATTAGGGTATATGGTTAGAGGGTAGGAGTGCGTGTTTACTATTAGGAAGGAGTGCATTGCTTATAGATGTACCTTTAGTCTTAGTGTTATGCAAGTGCCTTGTAATTTCTTGTTCGTGATGTGCTAGAGATGTTTGTGGTTTTTGGATTAATAGTTCATAGTATCACTCTATGGGTGTATTTTTTCCTTTAATGTGTCTTAACCTATTTTTTTTAATGTTTTTTGCTTGTTATGCTGTTATTTGCCCTGAGTTAGGGATTTATCAAAATCAACCTGTCTACTTTACATGAGGTAGTGGTATTTACTACATACACTTTACCCTCCATAGACCATACTTTGTGGGAATAAACTGTATATGTTGTTGTTGTTGATGACTATGGGTTGATAATGCTTACATAAATAAGTCATGTATAAGTCTTTTACATGCTGTAATTGATGAATATGAATTGATAAGGCCTGAATTATAAGTTATAGGTTGACCTTCATACATACTTTTGATTTTGTTTGTTAAAGAATTATTGTTGCTTAAATAAATGACTAACTTGAGTTTGGCCAAGTGTTTGGAGTACTTGTCTGCTTGCTGCAATGTACGGTCAAGAAAGTAAATTGTTGAATGATATTCTAACTGTTAATCATATTTTACTATGTTATATTAAGGGTTGGTTGACTATATAAGTATGATTTCTTATTCATATTGTGGTTGTGATTGTTTAGATATCTGTTGCTATTGTGGGATATACCAAAATTTAAACATCTTCATGGGATTTATAATTATCATTGTGGGATATACCAGTGTTTGAAAATATTTATGAGATTATATTTATTATTGTGGTATGTATAGTATTTAGAAATCTGGGAAGATTATATTTATTATTGTGTGAAGTACCGATATTTGGAAATCTTTACATGATTTTTATTTATTATTGTGGGATGTACTGCTATTTAGACATCTTTATAGGACTGATTGATGTAAGGCTGGCAGACACTAGATGTTTGGGATTTTTAATACATGGACAACATTTTGTCCCCCACAGGTCATGGTTAGTGGAAGACCACAGGACCCCTAAAATGCGTGTACAAGGTAATAGCGAGTGTGATGCTTTCTTGAGTGGATTGTTTTTTTTATTATTGTTATTCTATTGTTATTATTGTTGATTATATTTGATTCTTGTGTTGTTCGGAATAATGATATAAAAGAATGGCATATATTATATTATTGTCTACTTACTGGTGTATTTGATACAAGGTGTAAGTTATTGTTATGAGTCATAATTCTGTTGACTTGGCTTATTGTGGTTAGTCAATATTTTTTGACTTGGTCTATTATTGTTAATCATGGTCTTGACTAGGTAAATTGTCTGTATTGACTGACACTTGATAGAACTTTTGGGTGGTGTTGTGAAAGGCTAAGTGGTAAAATCATAGAAGTAATTGTTAAGTGTTCATAGTTGTACTTATTTAGAAGGTTATGGTTACTTCTTCTCATTTATCATTGAGGTTAGTTGAACTGTAAGTGAAAAAAATTAATTTATTATAACTATTGAGGTTAAACAAGTAAGAGTTATGATGGATGACATTTGATGTAAAAGGTGATGCATGATTTGTGAGATTAAATTTCAAATGGTATAAGATGAATGCCAATGGTACATATTGATACCAATAATAAATTGGATACAACTAAATCAGAAAGAATAAGAGAGGAATATTCTCACATAGGTGGATTAAAGTGATATGAATTAAATTATTATATAAGTTGTCATGTTTTCTTTCTACAATTTTCTTATTGTGTTTACTTGATCTAACCCTGGTTGATTGATGATACCTACCAGTACGCATGGTTGTACTGATACTACTCTTTCTATACCTTTTTTTTCCATATAGCTAGTTATATGATAAGTTGATGTTTCTCAATAGGCGTAAATAGTAAGATCCAGTTGCTTTTTACTCATTTCATTCCTACAGTGGGAGATGTGTCTTTTGTTTTATCTTTTACTATATTAGATACTCTTGTACATTATCTAGACTAGGTCCACGATGAAAGTCTTTTCATTTATATTTTTATAGTAGAATATTATATCATTATTCGATTTTAAAATCCTTAATGGAAATGCTTTTAACTTCTGCATGTATTTTGAAATGGATGGTAAGGGTTATCCTATCTACGTGGATTAGAGTAGGTCCTCTCATGATCCAGTTAGTTGGGTCGTGAAAGTTGGTACCAGAGCACTAGGTTACAACCTCACTAAGTACAACATGAAATGCCGACTAGAGTCTTGTAGATTAGTGTGCAGGCGTATACATCAAATCCTCGAGAAGCTATAAAAATTTTAGGGATGGTTACCCTTTTATCTTTCCTATCGTGCTCTTGTCTAATTGGGCTAAGACAAATTGGTATCTATCTTATTACAATTGGAATGTATGAAACCATAACTAGAATTTAGTCAATTTAAATTAGTGTCTTGAGGAATTCACAATTGGAGCCTAGTTGTTTTTAATTGGTATGTATCCATAAAAGCTAGGACTTATAATTGTCGTATAAATTATGATCAAAATTGCTTGGTTGGAGCTTTGTTGGTATTTTATAAAGTGTTATTGTAATTTTCGCTTGACTTGACGGTAGTAACTGGTATGGATAATAAAATTGTTGTTTCAATTAACTATTTAAAAAGTCTTAAAGGTTTAATTTGATATTAGGCTAAAATTATATGTTTTTAGTCATTATTTGCCTCATAATTAGTATTTTTATCTGTCCTTTTTAGCATTAATTTTATGAATTGTGCCTAGTATTATATTTGACGTGTAGGATTGAAATGATGTGAAGATGAAGAGATTTGGAGCCAAAACAAATTAAAGATGAAGATTATAGAAGAAAATCAAGCAGACAACTTCATGATATAAATTTATTATAATATTCTAAAATGAAACAAAGTGTATTCAATGTTGCTTGCTATGGTAAGCCGCTTATTGGCATGTCATGCCATCTGCCTACTTTTATCTTTTTAGTCTATTTTTGACTTAGTTTTTTTATTTGTAGCTTTTTCTTGCACCTATAAATATTTCATAAAATTAGTTTATATATAAATTTTGACCTAGAAAGAGCTAGAAGCTTTCGTGGAGGCCGACGAAAATTGGTTTCATCTTTTCTTATCCATTATTATTTATTTTTGTGTTATTTCTGTGGATGATTTTTTTGTAATTGCCCCATGTCTATGTTGAGTTAAACTTCTTATTCTAGGATTATGATAATTCATAATATGAATGGTTAGAAATTTATTGATTTGATTTATTTGATTATCATCAAAGTTGTTCTAATTTTCTTGTACTTACTATTTTATTGCTTGCTTCCATTGAAATAATTTATATTCTTATTATGAATCCAAATGAGAATCAATGAGATAGAATGAAGAATATGGAGAGTAAGATATTTGCTTTAGTAAAATAAAGAATTGATTTGTGGCTAGGATAGGAATATACCTAGATAGCGTTACTTGTATATAAAATGGGAAGATATATAAATGCATTGAATTGAGGTATCACATCACTGCTCAATGATCTAGTTGTGAGGTCAACTTGAATAGATGATTTATGTCTCATAAGACCATGATAATATAATCAACCCTGTAAATCGACAACTTGATAGTAAAATAAGTTGATGAAATTAATACCCGGCTTGATTGTTAGTGAATTCGTAGTTCTAGATCGATTCATTCATTCATTGCATAAAATCTGCTCTACATTTTTGCTAATTGTTCATTGGTTGTTGTTGTTGTTGTTGTTGTTATTATTATTATTATTATTATTATTATTATTATTATTATTATTATTATTTTAGTTTAGTTAATTGTTGAATACATCTTTGGACTTTACCCCTTATATAAATAATTAACATTAGTCTAATTTAGAAAATTACTAATTGACAGGTACCTATGGGTACGATATCAGAATTCTCAATCCTATATTACTTGTATGACCACGTGCCCTTGCATGCGTATTTGGATGCAATAAGTTTTTGACGTTATTGTCAGAGACTTAGAAATTAATTATTTCTCTAGGTTAGAATTTCTCTTTTTATTTATTTAAGTTTTTGTATATATATTTTTTTATTATTATATAAATATATTTTTTGTACTTTTTACTTCTCTTCTTGGGATGACATCTAAGAAAGTGTGAAGTGATAGTTACTCATCTTTTATTGATCCTTGTCTTATTTGTGAAGGACCCCACCTATGGAAACATTGTTCAAGTCTTTCAATCTTATGAAATGGATTATGTGACCCTTTAAATCATATGATTGAAATTTTTGTAAATATTGTGGTGGTCAATCAAAAAATTATTTTAAGTATTATACCCCTACTGTGAGCCCTAATTATGATGATTCTAATAATGCTTGTGTTTTTAATAGTATGAATTCTTGCTAGAAAATTATTAGTGGAAAATGAAAGTTGTCTTAAGACAATTGTAAATGGGATGACACACATTATGAAAGAAAGAATTGAGCTTATACAATAGGTTGAACAGTTTTGGCTAGGAATTCACAACTAAAAAGTTGAGTTGAGTGCAAAAGTTGATGCATTTAATGCACAAAAAATTAGTGATGAGTTATGTGAGGAAAAGAAGATACTTGACTATATTTTTATTGATGTTGTTATTGTTGAGAAGAGTACATGTAAGGATGTATATAGTAATACAATTCATGAGTTATGGCATATTAGACCTCAATCCTATCATTTTTTTTATGTTGTGCTTAGATAGTGATATATTAATCGAGCCATCTAAGCCTATGGAAGAGTGTAAGGAAGAGAAACAATATGTCGATATTCTTAAATTTACTATGCCAAGATAAAAAACTTACAGTCCTCACTTACGGGACAAAAAATGCAAAGATCTATTACTTGGTCCCTTTATATTTGTACACCACCCTATGAACGAAGAAAAAAGATGAATGCAATGTTGGGGTGAAATTCATATCCTATTGGTAGAATGAAAAGTTGATGGATCGTGTTGCAATATTAAATTAGGCGTTAGCTAGGTGGCAACCCAACATGTAGTAAGTAGTATTTATTTTTATTTTAGTGTCATTTTTAATTTTGCAGATTTTGGAAAAGTCTGAGTACCCTAAATTTAAAGCTAAGGAGCATATTTGACCTTAAGTGTGGGGTTCAAGTGATCTATGATAAAAATTAAAGAAACATGCTGCTAGCTAGGCCTTAGTGGGCCCCAGAGAGTATTTTCAACCCCTGTTTTACTTTATTTATTGTTTTGGGGACAAAACATGATTATAAGTGTGGGGTGGAATATCTTTTGATATTTGTTTAGGGTGAAGTATGCTATAGAATTTTATTTTATTTTTAGTTTCTTGCTTAAAAACAAAAACAAAAGAAAATTAAAATGATAAAAAAAACACAAAAAGATGTTTCCTTTATTTTTTTAAGTTCAAAATAGTTTTTGTTAGTTTTTCGATTTGTAGTCTCTAGTTGGCCATACTTCGTCCATCCTTGGTGTTTCTTTTTGGTACTTTTTCGAGGGGGTTCCTTTGAATAGAGTATCCTTTATTTTGTAGGATTAAATTTTATTATTTATATATATTTTTTATAGAGAAAGAGAAGATTACATTTTTTTACTTGTGTGATACTATCAGTTTAGACTACTAGAGCTTGAATAGTACTTTCTTATGAGTGCTTTAATGTAAATAAAATAGTGAATTTTTTGACACCTAGGTTCATGGTTGTGTCTCTATATATAACTTTTCTTATTTTATAGTTCACTATGATCGTGTTTATCTTAGACGTGGAATTGATCCTTGATTGATACTTGTGCCCTCTGTGGTGAAATTTTGCATATATTCCATGTTTTGCATCATAGTCTAGAACTTGCTTAGTATGTTATTGAAGTGAAATAAATTGTTGCTATATTTAGAAGATGGTATAGGCTTTCTTTGATTTGTCTTGTTGAATTTTAGACTTTTCAGATATCATACCAGTAGTTTGCCCCTTTGAGCCTGTATTTTTTTTTTTTTTTGGATAACCTTATTTTGCCTTGATCCATTTTATTGAATCCCTAGTTTTTGCACCCTGTTTCCTTAAGAACTACAGAATAGACATTATAATTGTTAAATCTAAAGAAAAGGGAAGATTGAGTTTCAAAGGTGACCAATAATAGCTACAAAGTAATGAAAAAAAACCTTCAGTGAAAGAATATGACATAAAAAGGATAAAAATAAAATTCTTTGATAAAAGAAAGTGAAACATTCTTGATAATATGAAATTTCCACTGAAAAAATTATTGAAAAGAGGGCTGAAAATAAAGATAATAAAATAATAGTTGATGAAGTCTAAAAGTGCAACCTCTTGATGATAGTGTAAGTCACTATTATATAGTTTGTCTACCCATCCCCTAGCAAACATTATGTAACACCCCAAATTTTTTGCCTCTGAAAATTTCTTAGTTTTGAGCTCACTGTCCAGGGTACGACTTAGGTGACGAGTCCTAAAGACTCCCCACGAGTCATAGAGAGCCAGTCATTGTCTAACCAGTAGGTTGCCTAAAGTTTCTTTCCTAAGTACGACAAGGACCTCACGAGTCGTAAAGAATCATTACGACCCGTAGGAATCAAGTCGTAGGCAACCAGTGGGGAATTCCCATGACACGACCCAAACTAGTGCCTCACTGTGTTGGGTATTTCAAGTCTATCCGGGACCGGACACCACCCTAAATACCTATACCATTGATCACCCTTCACCCCATATTGGATGAGTTCTGAATGTATAACAAGATAAGATAAAATTAACTTAAATACATGGTAACAAGTCTAAAATCAAAATCAAAATCCACAACCAATTTACCATCCAATACCAATTCCAATGCCAATACCAATGTTAACACTAATACGGACACCACCTATGCCCATAGTAGTCCAACAAAGACTCTAGTTAGAATCAAAGAATATCTAATCGGGACATGCCCCTGACCCTAGAAAAAAACCAAAACCAAAGAATAATAATGACATAAAGTAGTCTGTAGAATGAAATGGGCTCTTCCGAAGTATGGAAGCTCACCACTTTAGTCTAATTCAACAGCTGTCCCCGAATCACCAAGTCACTAAGCAGGAGGAGTGGTAATATGGCCGATTCCTACATGATATGGGGATACAACGCCCAAAGACGATTAGCGGGGTGAAAACTATCATGTAAGTCACAGATAAAGATAAAATAATGGTATCCATTCAAATCAAATCAAACCAATGAAAATAAACATGTGCAATTACATATATACATATATGTACCATGCCGGGATAGGGAGCAAGGTTCAGGATGCATTTTAAAACCATAACCTGGGTTGTAAAGCTTTACCTTCAGATATCCATTAATGGGCTATATGGGTCCAGCGTTACCCCCTGACCGGACCCCAGTGCGTGTAACCGCACGAACCAAAGATATCATAGATGGACGGAGATTCGTTTGTACCCTTTTCCCTCCATGATACATATATACAAGTATAGACTTGGGGGATTCCATTGTACCAAACAATCTCACTTCCATTAATACTACCCCTCATGTCGGCAAACATGAGTTTTCAGTGTCTGTCCTTCAGACTTATACATTCACGCTAACTATCACAACCCCCATTATTGCCCAATTAAAATATTTAGCATTTAACCCAACCACCAATTCCGGGAGTAAACTATTAAAGCATTATTAAGTGGTATCATCATACCTACTATAACTTGCAAGAAATGTCATTAGCCAACATTTAGGGGATTTCCATGTACCCTGCAGACTCCATTATTAGAATCACTTGGGCGATTCTCATGTACCCTGCAAGTTTTTTATTGTAAATTCACTTGTGAAATTCCAGTGTACCCCACAAGGTTTTCAAAACCATCCTTAACCATTTAACTATTTATTCCATTCATTAGTTTCAAGAAATAAGTCAAACAAAACACTTTAGAGATTCCATTGTACCCTTAATTCAAATTCCCACCTATCTCATGAGTACAAACCAATTCTACAATACAAGGTTGGGTCATAACTGCTTCAAAAGTCATAAGTTTAGAGAAAATTAGCATTCTCAACTTCAACCCCCATATCGATGCACCTAGATGTTAAAAACCATATTTAAAACATTGAAAATCATAATTAAATCGTGGGAAAATATCATTCAACATTAAGCATTCAAAACCCCCAACCTTTATTTCCAAACCATAAAAATACCATGAAAGCCATACATTAAAACATGTGCTTTTAATAAAATAACAATGAGGGAGGAGTAACATACCTGAAATATCAAGAAATTTGGAAGAGATTGCACCCTTAGAACCCTAGATGATCATTTTCCTTGAAACCCTAGCCTTAGTTTGAACAGAAAGTTTGAGAGAGAATTTTGGGAGTGTTTTATTGGGAATGAAGTAATAATGAAGTCCCAAGGAAGGTTTTAAGTTGTGGGGTCCAAAGGGTTAAAGTGGGAAATGTACAAAGTGCCCCCAACTTAAATGCTGAAAAAGGGTCACCTTTGACTTTGAGTCAACCATCGACTCGTAACCACAACATATGACTTGTGACCATGAATCGTAACCAAGACAGTGACCAAGAATCCCATACACTGTCAACCTAATGACTCAACCCCCAACTCGTGACTAGACCATACGAATCGTGAGGTCCATTCATATATAAAACGAAACTCAAACAGGTCAAACACTGGACTCCCTACGACTCTATCAAACGACTCATAACATATCCTACAGCTCTCAGTGAGCCACTCATACTCAGAGCAGAGTTATGCCACTAAGTTACTGATTTGTTTAAGGGTTGTCCTAACAAATCATCACCAACCTTAATCACTCATATTCTCCCAAGTCGTAACCAAGACAGAAACCCAAACGCCCTTCACTAGACACCTTACAACTAGGGTCACCTGACTCGTCAAGATACCATATGACATATATGGTCAAGTCATAACCAAGGCAGTGAGCTCAAAGGTCAGGAAGTTTTCAAAGGCCAAAATCTGGGGTGTTTCAATTCTCCCCCACTTGGATCATTCATCCTCAAATGATGGAACAAGTGATTGAATAACATGGTTAAACCCCCAAACATCTATACTCTTACCTTTAAGACAGAAAATAAAATACCAAGGAATTCACAATCTTCCTTTACCAAAGACAAAAAATAAATATGTCAAGAACAACACATACCTTAAGCATGATTTCACAGAATAGGGAACATGAATGGATAATTTGACTTATGTCCTCTTCGGCTTCCTAAGTAGCCTCTTCAACCTTATGGTTCCTCCATAGAACCTTTACCAAAGCTATGTCCTTTGTCCATAACCGATGAACTTACTAATCCAAAATTTCAACTGGGGCTTCCTCATAAGACAAGGAATCTGAAATACCAATATCTTTAATAGGAACAATTAGCAAAGAATCACCCACACACTTCCTTAACATAGACAAGTCGAACACCGGTGAATGTAGCTCAAACTGTAGGGCAAATCCAATTCATATGCAACATTACCAACCCTCTTCAAGAACAAATAAGGACCGACATACGGGGGACTGAGCTTCCCCTTCTTCCCAAACTACACTACCCCATTCATGGGAGATAACTTCAACAACACCTTATCCCCAACCTCAAACTCTAACTTCCTATGCCTTATATTTTCATAGGAACTTTGGAGACTTTGGGTGTATCTAAGCCTATCCCATATCACCTTCACCTTTTTCATGGCTTGGTAAACCAAATACGGCCAAATATTTTTGCCTCATCAACCTCGAACCCCTTAATAGGAGACCTACACCTCCTACCATACAAAGCCTCAAATAGAGCCATCCTAGTGCTTTAGTGGTATCTATTATTATATGGAAAACCTACCAGAGGAAAATGTTTAACCCAACTACCACCATAGTTAATCGTGTAAGCTCAAAGAAAATATTCCAGTGTCTGAATTGTCCTTTCCGTTTACCCATTCGACTGTAGATGAAAAGCCATACTAAGACTCACCTTAGTCCCTAAACCTTTATGAAACATCTGCCAAAAGTGTGAGGAGAATTGAGCACCACGATCCGACATGATAGAAACAGGAGCCCCATGCAACTTCACAATTTCCTCTATAAATAACTTGGCATATTCCTTTGCCAAGAAATTAGTCCCCACTGGCAAGAAGTGAGCAGACTTTTTATCCTTTCTATGATGATCTAAATAGAATCAAACTAATTTTGAGACTGAGGAAGTCCAGTAAAAAAATCTATATTGATCACTTCCCATTTCCACCTAGGCAACTCAATTTCTTGATATAATCCTACGAGCCTCAAGTGCTCAACTTTCACTTGCTGACACACCAGGCACTTTGCCATAAAACTAGCCACATCCTGCTTCATATTGTTCCACTAATAGAGTTTACTTAAGATCATGATACATCTTTGTTGAAAAAGGATGAATGGTGTAAAGCGAACCATGAGCCTCAACCAAGATCTTTTCTCACAACCCATCTACATTGGGAACGCATAATCTTCCTTGACACTGCAAGGTACCATCACCACTAACCTCAAGGGATAACACTTTATGCCCACCTACATCATCCTTGTTTTGCATCAATAAAGAATCTAACACTTGCTTCTCTTTTACCTTAGCACCAAGAGATGGCTTTGCCACCCCTTGAAAAAACACACCGTCATTTTTGGATTCAAGGAGATGAACTCCAAGGTTAGCCAAACGGTGAATGTCCTTCACCAATTCCGCACTTATCATCATCCACATAAGCTAGAATCCCCATGTATACTCTACTAAGAGCATCAACAACTATGTTAGATGTACTTGGGTGGTAGTAAAGACTCATGTTGTAGTCCTTAAGTAACTCAAGATACCTCCTTTGCTTGAGATTTATCTCCTTTTGAGTGAACACATATTGTTGGATGTTATGATCAGAAAAGATATCCATATGCACTCTATACAAATAGTGATGCCAAATTTTTAATGTGAACACCACGACAAATAATTCCAAGTCATGAGTTGGATAATTCTTTTCATGCACTTTAAACTGCCTAGAAGTATAAGCTACCACATTGCTATGCTGCACTAAAATGTAACCAAGCCCCACTCGGGACGTATCATAATAGACCACATATCCATCATTTCCTTCGTGCAAAGTCAAGATCGAAGCCGAGGTCAGCTTATTCTTCAGTTTTTCAAAACTACCCTCACAAGAATCGGACCACAAAAACTTCACCTTCTTCTAAGTTAACTTAGTCAATGGGGAATCTATAGAGGAGAAACTATCCATAAATCTCCTGTAGTAACTGACTAAACCCAAGAAACTCAAAACATTGGTTTGAGTCGTGGGTATAGGACATTTCTTAACCACTTCAACCTTCTGCAGATCCATCATGATCTCTTTACTCTACATGACATGACCCATAAAAGTGATAGCGTTCAACTAGAATTCATATTTCAAAATTTTGGCATGCAACTGCTAATCTTTCAGGGTTTGCAATACAATGCGGAGGTGATCGGCATGATCCAGCTCACTATTAAACTACACCAGAACATCTTATATGAATACAACAATGAAAAAATCTAAAAAATGATGAAAAACTCTATTCATCAAGTCCATGAATGTCGCCGGGGCATTAGTCTACCCAAAAGATATGATTATAAACTCATAGTGGTCATATCGAATATGAAAGAAAGTCTTAGGGATATCCACCCCCTAATCTTTAACTGATGATACCCGGGTTGAAGATCGATTTTGGAGAAATACTTAGCACTCTGAAGATGATCAAAAAAATCATATTTCCTTGGAAGAGGGTACTTATTCTTTACTATCACCTTAATGAATTGTTGATAATCAATACACACATGAAGGGAACCATTCTTCTTATACACAAATAATACCAGTGTACCCGACGGGGTTGCACTAGGATGGATGAAACCCTTTTCTAAAAGATCCGTTAGTTGCTCCTTAATCTCCTTTAACTTAGCTGGAGCCATTCTATATGGGGGAATAGAAATTGGATGAGTGTTCAAAACAAGATCAATCCTAAAATCAATATCCGTATTGGAAGAAAAACTAGGAAGGTCATCAGGGAAGACCTCAGGAAATTTGTTCACCATTAGGACACAATGTAAGAAAGGACCCTCTGAGTTAGAATCTTTAACTCGGACCAAATGATAAAGACATCCCTTGGAAATCAACTTTGGGCTCTAAGATAAGATATGAACATTCTCTTAGGCACTATAGGGCCCCATTTCCACTCAATAAATGTCTCATTAGGGAATTTAAAGATTAATTTATGGTCTTGAAAATCTAGAGAAGCATAGAATGTGTGCAACCAATCCATCCCCAATATGATATCTAAATCAACCATGTCTAATTTGAATAGATCCATCAAAGTTTCCCGACCACCCACCAATACCACACAACCCATATAGACTTTCCTGGCAACCACAAAGTCACCCACAAGGGTAGAAATAGAAAAAAAGGGTTCAAAATACACTCGGGACCAAAGCCAAAATGCATAGCCACAAATGGGGTCACATAAAAAAGGGTGGACCAAGGATCAAGTAAATAGTACACATCATGGGAAACGAGTTTCAATATGCCAGTAACAACATCAGGTGATGACTTGGACTCCTGTCAGGTAGTGAGAGCATAGAGTCGATTCCAACCAGTGTCGAAGCCAGATGGTGCAGCCTTTGGTGTTGGAGCTAATGAAAAGGCAATTGAAACCTTGTTTTCCCCAGAAGCAACCTTACTAACGGGATAATTTCTAAGAATGTGCCCTGGATGACCACAGTTGAAGACTTTTCCTTCTCTCATCACTTAAATCCTAATAAAATTGACCATAAAATCTGTAGAGAGGATATGATGGAGCTGATTAGGCTCAACTAGCTTGAGATTGGGCACCCTATGCCCTTGAACCATCACTACTTTGAAAATTCCTATCTCCATAGAGCTTTGGGGAGGGAGCCCTAGCAGTCGAGTAGGCCCTAGAATTTCCCCACTTTCTCTTGGACCACTTTCCCCCATCCCTACCACTCTGCTTCTGACCTCCTCCTTGCTCTGAATGTTAGAATTTTTGGTTCTATCTTTCTCTAATTTCAACCTACTTCCTCTTCTTTTTCTTTACTTGTTGCATATATATAATTAGCCCCGAGATGTCCATGTCCTTGTTTAACAAGGCAGTATTACTCTCAAAAATCATGTCTAGGGACAACCCAAAAGTGAATTTCCTTATTTTAGCCCTCATGCTAGAAACCAACTCCGAATCGTACAGGGATAACTAATGAAACTTCAAGGCATATTCATACCATTGACCACCCTTCACCTCATGTCGGATGAATTTCAAACATATAACAAAGATAAGATAACATTAACTTAAAGACATGGTAACAAATCTAAAATCAAAACCTAAATCCACAACTAATTAACCACCCAATACCAATCCTAATTCCAATACCAATACTGAGAAAATTGTGAACTTGCATGGGGCACCTGTTTCCATTATGTCGAATCGTGGTGCTCAGTTTTCATCACACTTTTGGCATTTATTTTAGAGGGATTTGGGGACTAAGGTGAACCTTAATACTGCTTTCCATCTGCAGCCAGACGGGTAAGTAGAAAGGACTATTCAGACATTGGAAGATATGGTTCGAGCTTGCGTGATTGACTATGGTGGTAGTTGGGTTGATCATTTACCTATTATAGAATTTACATATAATAATAGCTACCACTCTAGTATCGTAATGGATTTTTTTGAGGCTTTGTATGCTAGGAGGTGTAGGTCTCCTATTAGGTGGTTCTAGGTTGGTGAGGCAGAGATGTGTGTCCTGGATTTGGTTCACCAAGCCATAGAGAAGGTGAAGGTGATTAAGGATAGACTTAAAGCTACCCAAAGTAGCCAAAAGTCCTATGCGGATGTGAAGCTTAAGAAGTTATAGTTTGAGGTTGGTGATTAGGTGTTCTTATAGATATCACCTATGAAGGGAGTAATGCGGTTTGGGAAGAAGGGAAAGCTAAATCCCCGGTATGTCGGCCCATACTTGGTCATGAAGAGGGTTGGTAATATTGTATATTAAATAGAGTTGCCTCTAGTTTGATCTCCATTCACCCGATGTTCCACGTATCGATGTTGAGGAAGTGTGTAGGTGATCCATCCCTGATTATGCCTATCAAGGATATTGGTATTTTGAATTTATTGTTTTATGAGGAAATCCCAGTTGAAATCTTGGATTGGCGAGTCCATCAGTTGCAGATTAAGGACGTAGCTTCGATGAAGGTTCTATGGAGAAATAACAAGGTTGAAGAGGCAACTTGGGAAGCCAAAGAGGAGATAAAGTCCACGTATCTATTCTATTCCCTATTTCAGAAAATCATGTTTAAGGTATGCGTTGATCTTAACATCTTTATTTTATGTCTTTGTTAAAGGGAAATTGTAAGATCCTGAGTATTCTTTTTTTCATTATTAAAGGTGAGAGTATTAATGTTTGGGGTTTAATCGTGCGGGTAAATGCCTTGTCCCATTATTCGAGGATGAATGATCCAAGTAGGCAAGAATCCAACCACCTCGAATTTTAGCCCTTGAAAATTTCTTAAGCTTTGAGCTCACTGCCTTGGTTACGACTTGACCCCACAAATCGTAGGGTGTCTTGATAGGCTAGGTGACCCTAGTTGTAGGGTGACTTGTTTGTTGTTTTAAGTTTCTATCCTAGATACAACTTGAGGGAATGAGTCGTAAAGATGCATAAATAGTCATTATGAGGAGATATAACAAAATCATGTAATTTTATGGCTTGATTTTGCTCTGTGTACAAGTGGCTCACTAAAAGCCATAAGGATATGTTACGAGTCATAAAATGAAATCGCAAGATGTCCAGTTTTCAACCCAATTGAGTTCTGTGTTGACTACAATTGGACTCTATGAGTCATATGGTCTTATTACGAGTAAGCTTGTTGATTCAGAAGGTTAACAGTATATGGGGATCTTGGTCACTGTCTTTGTTACAACTTGTGGTTACGAATCGTAAGGAGGGGTTACCAGTTAATGATTGACTCGTAGTCAAAGACGACATTTTTTCACCTTTTAAGTTAAGGGTATTCTACACATTTCACTTTTTCCCAACTTGAAACCCATATCTTATAACCTTTTTAGGTTATCCTTAGCCTTTATAAACAAATCTAATAGACTCTTAAACATTATCAAATCCTAAAGGTCAAGAACACTTAGGGTTGCCAAGAGGTTAATCAATTAGGGCTTCAAAGGGAGATTTCTCTCCATACTACTTGGTGTTTAAGGCCTGTTACTCTTCCCTCATTGTCAATTTTGTAAAAGATTGTGATTTAAAGTATTGTTCATAAGATATTGATATTGGGTTCATAAGTTTCATAGGGTGACTGGTTGTAGGGTGACCATAGGTGATAATGCATTAGTTTAAGTTAGTTAATGCATAGGGGTACGTGGGAATGGTTAATGGAAATAAGGGTACAATGGAATCCCCAAATTAATTGTTTTGGTGTGGAAATTGGTAATAATCTCAACCAGCTTGCATAATTGATTTTGGTTTATACATTATCACCTCACTTGGCTTGTTTCTTGAAACTAATGCATGGTATACATGGTTAAATGGTTAAGGGTGGTTTTAAAAACCTTATGGGAAATAAAGAAATCCCCTAAGTGAATGATTATGAAAACTTTGCGGGGTACATCGAAATCCCCAAGTAATTTTAATAATGGAATATGCGGGGTACTTAGGAATCCCCTAAGTATTGGCTAATGACATTGCTTGCAAGCTATAGTTGGTATGATGATACCTCTTAATAATGCCTTAATAATTGACTCCTGGAATTGGTGGTCTTTTGTTATGTGTTAAATGTTTTAATTGGGAAATAGTGGGTGTTGTGATAGCTAGCTGTAAAGGTGTGAGTCTAAAGAATGGGCACTGGAAACTCATATTTGCCGACATGAGAGTTGATCTTGATGACTGTGTTCTTGTAGGGTACAAGGGAATCCCGCTAGCCTATACACGTATATATGGATCATGAAAGGCCAAAGGTACAAGGGAATCCCTGGCCATTTATGATATCTCCAGTTCGTATGGCTAACACACACTAGGGACAGTTCAGGGGGTAACATTGGAACCATATAGCCCATGTGTGTACATGTGATGGTAAAGCTACACAACCTAAGTTAATGTTTTAAAATGAATGCTAAATCTTATCCCTATCCCGGCATGGTATATATATATTTATATATGGTTATGTGCATTGGTTTGACTTGGTTTTGGATTGATGGCATTACTTTATCTTTATCCCTGAGTAACATGCTAGCGTTAACCCTGTTAACCATCATTGGATGTTGTATCACCACGCGATGCAGGAATCGCCCATACTTCCACTCCTACTGCTCCTTGACTAGGTGATTCAGGGACAACTTTTGAGTCAGACTGAAGTGGTGAGCTTTCATACTTTGGAAGACCCTAGTTCATGCAATGGATTTCTTTATGTCCTTACTATTTCTTTGGTCTTGGTTTTCGCTACATTCGGGGGCATGTCCCAACAGGATATTCTTTGGTTTTGATTAGAGGCTTTGTTGGACTACAGTAGGCATGAGCGGTGTCAGTATTGGTATTGGTATTGGCATTGCTAGTGGAATTGGTATTGGTCTGTTGTTTGGCTATGGAAGGTTGGTTTTGGTTATATACTTATTAGAATGTGTTTATATTGATATTCCCTTATCTTGTTATATGTTCGGAATTCATCCGACGAGGGGTGCAAGATGAGCAATTGTTTGGGTATCGGGGGTTGTCTCTGGTCCTGGTTAGACTTGAGAGACCCGACACGGCCAGGCCCTAGTTCGGGTTGTGTCACAACGTCTACTATGTATACATAAAAAATAATTTAAACTATGTATATATATCTTAATTTTCTGTCGAAAGAGGTTCTTATGAACCCCTAGCTCAAGAATTGCCCCCCTAGTTATAAGGCTTATGACCTCATTCACCTCTTTTTTCCTTTAATTTTTTTTGTTTAGTCACATTGTTGTGCGACCTTAATATCATAGGGTCACCTGCGTGAAATTAACTAAATTATCTTTGCAAAATAAAAATCAAAGGCATCTAGAATAATCTTACAAAGTAAGTCCATTACTTTCCTTCTTTCTTTTAAAGGACTATCGAGTGGGCAATTTAAGTAGACCGCAATTTCTTCTTTTATGTGATGACTCAAACTCGGTCGAGGCAGTGATGGATAATATCAAGCCCATCATAGGCCGGAGACAACCCCTTTAGCCTTTTCTCAAGAGAACCATAAATGTAAACAGCGAAAGTCAACAAAAATAACAATAAGAAAGATAAATAAACCAAGTGATGGTTCTAAGAACCAAAACAAAATACCGACCCAATACTTTTCCACAAAGCCTCAAATTAACGATATCAATCTGAGTCAGGACAAGCGCCCGACTAGGACATAAAAGCCTTCACAATTCCCAATATATGAAAAGAAACCTAATGAAGTGGCAGGGCTTTATGAAAGGTGGAGGCTCACCACTTCGCAAAAAATCCACTGATGAACCACACCACCTAATGTTGCATAGGAGTAACAAAAAAGTCCTCCGAACCTAAATCATGTAATGATGCACCATTTGGGGATGGTCAGTGGGGCGAGCACTAGCATGTAAGTAAATGAAAATGGATGAAGTAGTGCACTTGTCAAAGATTAGTCAAAACCATATGCATAACATTTATATACATATATAGGATACCGGGATAGGGACAAGGGCCATGAACATGATATTTTAAGCCATTAGCATAAACTATATTGCTCGCTCTGTCCTAAAGCACCTATGGGCTATATAGGCCCGACTTCCCCCACCGGAAGGACCCTACTGCATGTTAGCTGCACGAATTAAGGAAACCGAGGATAGGATAAAGACACCAAGTCGATAGCCATCCATAATATAATGTTTATCAATACAAATGGTCATATAGACCCCCAACGTCGGCAAATATTATTTTTAGTATTAGTCCCCTTAGGACTACACATTCACAATGAGCTACACAATTCTCTTTATGCCCAAATTAAAATACTTTGCACATAAACCAACCATTAACCAAGGAGTAATTTATTAAGGCATTTACCAACATGGCATCGTCATACCAATATGTTTTAAAGTTATTCCATTTATGTCAATCCAATCCATATAACCATGAGACTCCTAAGTTCCATTTAAAATCCAAAACCATGGCAACCAAAGACATTCCAAATTCATATTTATCCATTTATCCTTTAGTGCAATGCAATAGGTTCAAAAGACAGGTTAAATTATAACAATAACCATAATTAAAGACAATATAGTGAAGTGGATTAAGGTTAATACCATTATCAAGCAAAAATTCATCCAATTTGGGGAAACCCATGTCCCCCATTCCAACCATTAAAATAATGCACCGATTTGGTATTAAAAACATGAACTAAAATATTAATATACAAATTAAAACATGGGACAATTAATAATAACAAAAAACCCTCAACCCAATTTAAAAATCATTAATTCAAATAGCATGAATATTCAACAAATTAATGCTACAATGTAAAACACAAGTTTGGAAATGAGTAACATGCCTGAAGTATAGAAGAAATCAAAGAGAATTCAAAGTTTGGAGCTTGGACGTTGAATTCTTTGTAAAACCCTAATATCTTTTCCCTTGGGTTTTGATAACTAATGGCAAACAGGTCACTTGAGTGTTTTTAAGTCGTGGAAAAATTGTTTGGAGGGAGAAAAAGACAATAAAGACCTTAATTAAGATATGCAGGAAAAGTTTAAAAATAGTCGCCATGACTTGGGTAACGACTCGTGAGGTCTGACCACGAGTCGTGGCCTGGAGGCATTACCCGAGGATCAAAAATATATCCCTTCACTGATATGACAATGGGTCCCTAATAACGACTTTTTTTCTTTCATCATGAGTCATCATGAAAAATCTAATTCAGGGACTGAAATCCTGGGTATCCTTCTGTTGTGACAACGAGTCCCTCCTAACAACTTGTTATGTCTTACAACGAGTCATTCTCTGGACTTATTGTTAATTGGTCAAAGTCTAGGCTTCCTTAATTCGGAGGCAATGAGTCCTCATGATTACTCGTTATGTTTGACAATGAGTCAGTGTCAGAGTTGTTGCCACTGGCAATTTGACATCACTACAATAATTTGGCCATAACTTTTTACTTTGATCTTGCATTAAAGTGAAATTGGATGAGTTTGATTGAAGACTCGATGGTCTTTCGTTTGGTTAATATTAGGCCACCTAAGTCGTTATATTCTTGAAGAAATGGTCATTGGAAGTTGAGCCAAGATGAAATATCTACTAAAACTCAATCGGTAGAAATGTTCTTAACCCAACCTTGAGTTAGGAGATTTTTATGACCTCAATTCATCTCGCAAGATATTCCTACACTATAGAATTGATCATCACACTTATATTGAAATGGGATCATTGGGGTTTGTGTTTATACACGTAAGAATGATGATTCATAGTCTAGCACAAAAATATAGGGTGTTACATTATCTCTCCCTTGGAATCATTCATCCTCAAGTGATGGGTAGGGACTTGTTGAAGCTCTAGAAGTACGGAATAAAGGATATAACTTCACATTAGGATTTCTGCCTCAACAAAACATACATAGGAACCAAGATAAATAAGCTTCATGACATCACCAAGTAAATCGTGTAAGCACAAATCATGCGATAACGAGACATGAAAGAGACATAATCTTGGGCATGAGTTCTATGGAACCTAATCATAACAACGTAAGGCATGAAATTTTCCAGGAATCCTTGGTCTAATATAGCCCTTAAATATGCATCTAAAATCCTTTAAATATAGACATGCTTTTAAACTATAATTTCATCTATGAATAGAACACTTCACCATTTCAATCATATAATTCTCCTACGAACACACATAAACACAAGAGCCTGCGTCTAACTGAATAATTCTTTCATGTTGAAGCCTACTAGGAGTTAAAAGGTTTTTGTATTAAGCTATGACACCCTAAAGTCCACATCTCTCCATGCATACTACTCCATCTTATCAGCACAATTAAACAACCTCAAGCCTTAAGCAGGGAGTACTTGCCACATAAAATAATGGTTTGTGTATCTATCGATCACAACATTGAAGCCTATCTTTACTATGCCTACATTATGGGTCTCCCTACTAAAAACTAGCAACCTTAATTACTATGATAAAGACTTTCACCATATCTCTCCTTTCTAACTATTTTACATAACAAAAGTTCATGTCAGTCCTCCCTCTTCATCTATAACCTTAGATCGAGTATCCACACCCATAACTTTTCACACCAGAGAACATCCACTCCCTTATCTTAAATATTATACACTTCCATAGACACTACCATCCTAACATAAGGAGGGTAACCAAGGGACAAGAGTAGAAGCATCATGAATGGAAGTGACACTATTCAATTATAACTTATATTAGTTGCATCACTCAAGATTGGGCCAGAGATATAAGATACGACCCAATAGTCACGAAAGGCTTCATATAACAAGTACCTAAATCATAAATACAGGGTCGAAGCAAGGACATAAGAGAACTCGGACCTTATGCATATGCACAATTTGAATACATAAGATATTGCTAGAACGTCCTCCTAAATAGAAGTAGGAGAAATTTTCTAGAATAAGAATAGATTTATCATGATTCTTCCCTAAAACACTCAACCATGAGAAAATTCAAGATCCACATCATCTCCCCCTTAGCTTAAAGGTCACTATCCTAATCTTAAAAATATATCCCCCATTAAATGTACAAGCACAACACTCAGCACACTGGGGTATCACCATACATATGAATGTCAATTCCCTGATAAACTATAATATGAAGGCATTGATCTTTAGCGATACTACTCTTAACTTTTGCTAGACTCTATAGCAATCACCCTCTAATTCACACTCTCATGAGCATACACATCCACACTTCTTAACATAAAACAACCCATTCCCCACTTCTTAATATCCTAACATTAAACCTTTTATCACATAACTCACAACTTAACAAAAGTTGTAAAACTATATCAAAGGCCCATATCAATATTTTCCCTAATTCAGCTCTAAAGGACACCATATAACAACTCTCTAGACTTCTCAATAAAAAAATTCAAGAACATGAACTAGGTACACATGGAACTTATAGAATTAAAATCTCATCTAACAACATGCTACCTGGGGTTCAACTTATCCTTATAAACCTATCGTACTTATCTACCTATTGACTTAGTTGCAATCCATCATTTCAACACTAGTACTCATGTTTCTATCAAAATTATCCGCTCAAATTTTTCATAAGTTTTCAACCTAAGCTCTTTCACACATCAATCAAGCCTACTAATTTACTCCCATAAATCTCACATCATTATCCCCGAGTTAACATTCTTATCACCACAATCAACATCTACAATTCAAGCTTAACATCTATTACCAATCAAGACTTGCTAATGACCATCCCACATACTGTACCAGTCCATAAAAATATATGAAAAATTTATCAAACCAAATTCCTTTTTCTACTTAACTATGGCCTACAAGCACATCTTCTTCACAATATTAATACTATACCTCAAAATTGGCTACACATATTCCCACCTCCTAGACTAGCTTACCATACCTAGATAAACACTTAAGAGGCTCTCGATAGTAGAACTATAAAATTAGAATAGTTCTTAATCTTCACATAACCCATTTTGGTCCATTATAATATTCTCCTTCCTCACAACACTTCTACTTTCCCATACATTTCTAACTACCTTAAAAATTTGATAAACACCACTAAGTACCCTTTTCGTAAGATCTCCCTATGTGAACGCAAAATTTATAGATCAATAGCAAGCCAATCCTTCAATTCATAACCTATGATTAATTTTACTACTACAATAGCTAGTTATCGTGAGTTCTTTTCCTATTTAAAATAAATCCATAAGTATTTTAACCAATCATTCTCATTCTACCGACTACCATAAGTTTGCTAATTTTAGATACATCTTAAAAAATATCGTAAGGACATAACACCCCGAATAGTCACATAAAGGTTTCACAAATACAACTAACCCTTTTTACTGAAAAGTTACCCTCAAACTTATAAAAATATAACTTCATATCGCTAACCTCAGGATCAGCTTACTACTCATAGGTCATAAAATCATATTTATACTACCTCTCAGGTTGAAATACTATCCCAATATTTAGATACATATCTTTTTCCTTAAGCGATATATCTATAAAAATGTCTTTGAAAGGGATAAATTTCACTTCTTACCTACGACTGAAAAGCATAATTTATGAAAATAGAGGTATACACTTGAATCAATGCACTTTAATGAACAAATGGACTTCTTTTAAGTCCTTGTGTAGTTTCATACCTTTGGTGGTTCATTCTAAAAAGACCATACTGTTAGGAAGCTAGGTCTTTGCACTTATAGTGCCTCGATAATTAGACATATCCCACAAATTAGAGCAAGGAAAGAAATTGGGTAACTTTCATATGGACAACACTATTGCATGATCTAAAGTATAAGAGAATGAGAATCATTTCCTAAATGACTCATAGCCTCCCGCTTATAAGTATGGTATGCTACATACCAATAAAAGGGAATTTACCTAATACTATTTTGTGGACACCCAACGATCCTAAACTATCCTCTAATATCAAGCTTTTCATGACCAAAACCCGAGGTTGGTCGTGATGGGTAATATCATGCCCAGCATGGGCCATAAACAACCTCCTTAGCGTTGCCTCAAGAGCACCATTAAAGTAAACAATGGAATTCAACAAAAATAATAATAAGAAGGATAAATAAACTAAGTGATAGTTCAAAGAATAAAAATAAAATACCAACCCAATACTTGTCCAAAAAGACTCTAAACCAAGAATATCAATCTGAGTCGAGACATGCCCCCGACAATGATAGAAAGGAATTAACAATTTCCAAAATATGAAAAGAAACATAATAAAGTGGTAGGTCTTTCTGAAAGATGAAGGCTCACGACATTGAAGTAAATCCACCGATTAACCACACCACCCAATGCTATACAGGAATAATAGGAAAGTCCTCTGAACCTACATCAAAAAATAATGCAGCGTTCGGGGACGGTCAATGGGGCGAGTACTGGTATGTAACTCGAGGGAAAAGGATAAAGTAGATCACTTGCAAAGATTAGTCAAAACCATATGCACAATATTTATATACATACATATAATATCGGGATAGGAAAAAGGTCCATGAAAATAATATTTTAAACCATTATCCTGGACTATGTAGCACGCTTCGTCCTAAAGGAACCCATGAGATATATAGGTCTGACTCTCTCTGTCGAAAAGACCCCACTGCGTGTTAGCCATATGAACTGAGGAAACTAAGGATAGACTAAAGACACCAAGGTGATAGCCATAAAAAATATAATGTATATCCAGACACATGGTCATATTGAACCCTAACATCGATAAATGTTGCTTCCTGTATTAGTCCCCCGAAAATACACATTTATGGTGATCTACACAATATTCTTTAAGCCTAAAATTAAAATACTTTGCACATAAACCAACTATTAACCAATGAATCATTTATTAAGGCATTTACCAACATGGCATCATCATACACATATGCTTGCAAGATATTAAATTTATGGCAAATCATCTATATAACCATGAGACACCCAAGTTCCATTTAAAATCTAAAACGAAGCCCACCAAAGGCATTCCAAAATCATATTTATCCATTTATCCTTTACTGCAATGCAATGTATTCAAAATACAAGTTACGTTATATTTATAACCATATTTAAAACCAAGATTGTAAAGTGTGTTGAAGTTAATACCATTATCAAGATAAAATTTAACCAATAAACCTATGTACTCCATTCCAACCATTAAAATTATGCTCTAATTTAGTTTAAAAACTATCAATTAGAATATGAATAAATCAATTAAAACATGAGACAAGTAATTCAAGTAATAATGAACAAAAACCCTCAACCCAATTTCAAACCCATTAATTCAAATCGTATGAATATTCAACAAATTAAATCCATAATGTAAAACACAAGTTTAGGAATGAGTAACATGTCTGGAGTATAGAAGAAATCGAAAAGAATTCAAAGTTTGGAGCCTGAACATTGAATTCCTTAAAAAAAACCTAATATTTTTTGCCTTAGAAGTTAGAGAGGAAAATAGTATGATTTGATCTTGATAATTGAAGGAAAAGAGGTCACTTGTGTATTTCTAAGTTATGAAAAAAGAGTATGGAGGGAGTAAAGGACCAAAAAGACTCTAATTAAAATGTGCGGGAAAAGTTTGGGAATAGTCTTCACAACTTGGGTAACGACTCTTGAAGTCTGACCATGAGGAATGAGCTGGAGACATTACCCGAGGATAAAAAATCTAGTCCTTCACTTTTATGACAATAGGTCCTCCATAACAACTTGTTGTCTGTCATCAAGAGTTGTCATAAAAAATTTTAGTCAGGGGCTGAACTCCTGGGTATACTTCTATTGTGACAATGAGTCCCTTTTAACAACTCGTTATGTCTCACAACGAGTCATTTTCTGGACTCATTGTAAAGTATTCAAAGTATGGGACTCCTCACTGTTGTGGCAACGAGTCCTTATGCTGACTCGTTGTGTTTGGCAATGAGTCATTGTCAGAGCCTTTGTCACTAGCAGTTTGTCATCACCACCATAATTTGTCCATAACTTTTTACTTTGATCTTGTATTAAGGTGAAATTTGATGAGTTTCAAAGAAGACTCAAAGATATTTCATTTTGTATATAGTAGGCTACCTGAATCGTTATATTCATGGAGTAATGATCATTAGAAATTGACTCAAGTTAAAACATCCATTAAAACTTAATCGGTAGAAAAGTTCTCAACCAACCTTCAGTTAGGAGATTTTTATGACCTCAATTTATTCCCAAGATGTTCCCACTTTATAGGATTGATCATTACACTTATATTGATGTAGAATCATTGGATTCGGTTCTATACACACAAAAATAATTGTTCAAATTCTAGCAAAAAATATGGGGTGTTACAAAATATAATGGAAATAAGTGGATCATTGAATATATAGAGAAGTCTTCATAGTTTGAGATGTGTTAATAATATTGGTTTTAAGAATATTTCATTTGATATAGTATTTTTTAGGATTGAACAGGTTCTTCTAGTATAGAGCTAGAATCTAATAAAAAGATTGAAATTAAAAAAAAACTCAACAGAAGAAAGGGAAATATTTTTTATATTTTTGATATCTTCCCACAAGAAAAAAATGTGTGCATAGATGAAGAAGATTAATTGGATTACCATTGGTGAAAATATATTGTCATACAACTAGTAACAACTAGAAATAAAGGTTCCCTATAATTCTTATAACGTCTAGAAATAAACACTCATTTATATGATGATTATGACATATTGGTGGTTGAATGTAAACATTTGAGATAATACATCAAAACCCCCTAGAACTTGTCCCGACAACTTAGTTTAGCATTTAAAATTTATGAATAATTATTTAACCCCCTAAATCTTTTTGAAGTGATTATATACCACCACTCTTACTACAGAGAGTGTATTACACTTGCACCATATCTGCACCACATCAGCACCACATCAAAATTTGTTTTAAAAAAGTGACCCCACTAATTTATTTATCATAAAATATTAAAAAAAAAACTCCTCACCCCCCCAACCCCGCCCCTATCCCTTTTTTCTTCAAGCCTCACCACTCCCCTTTCTTTCTCCACCCCCCCCACCCCCCCACCCCGCTCCAGTAATAAGAGAGACTTAAAACAGAAAAACAAATCTCACTTTCTAGACATGATTACTTGATGTACTGAGACATCCATTGAAAGCCTTCCCCGTAACTCATTTTTTGGACTATGTTGCACATAAACACCTCAAGTGAATGGACATTGGAGTATGTCAGGTTTACCTTTCCCTTGCCATGTTTTTCTTGATCAAGGATGTACAGTACAAAATTCAAATCAAAGCTTGCATCCAAACCAAACATCCAAATTTATTTATTGATTCAAATCAAAACTTGCATCAACAACCAAACATCCAAAAAATTAAACCAATCATCAATTTAGGTACGAAGACCATAAAGAAGCTCATATTTTTCGACGAATTATTGACGGAAAATACCATCACCATCAATTTCTCCACCCCATAAAAAAATATCATAAATTAATGACTAAAAACCCAACACACCTTATAAGTTAGATCAAATCAATACCAAATTCTCAAAATCAACAACCAAATATTCAAATCATGTTAATTTTTTAATTTTCATAGTCAATTTTATTTCTTTTTTTATTGGGGATGAAGGAGGAGAAATTAGAAGTAGGGGTGAGATTT
The DNA here is from genome assembly GCA_030864215.1 of Capsicum pubescens. Lineage (NCBI taxonomy): Eukaryota > Viridiplantae > Streptophyta > Magnoliopsida > Solanales > Solanaceae > Capsicum > Capsicum pubescens. The sequence goes on from CM061544.1 coordinate 114,333,782, forward strand.
TATAATTGGAGAAGTAATTGGGGTTAGATTTTAAAGGGGGGCTGGTGGTAGTGGCTGGTGGGTTTGGGAGGAGATTAGGATAGGGTGGGGTGGGGGTTAGAAGAAGAAGGAGAGAAATTTTCTTTTTTTCTTTTTTTGTTATATATATATATATATATATATATATATATATATATATATTAGTAGGCGTTTTAAAAATAAAAAAATAAAAATTCACGCTTTTTTTTTCTTTTCTTTTTTAAATGCCACGTCAGTATTAGGGGTAGAATTAATTCACTTTAAAGATGTTAAGGTGGGTAAATAATTATTCGTAAAGTTTAAGTGCTAAACTATGTTGTCGGGACAAGTTCAGGGTGATTTTGATGTATTATCTCTAAACATTTCTTTCACACTATTATCCAGTGAATGAATTTGTACATATTCATAATCAATGATTACACCATCCTTTTGAGATATATTTTTATTTTATTTCTTACATCACCCACATAACTTAAAAAGTATTCTAAGAAAAACAAATGAAAGAGTATTTTCCCTGAGTCTTCACATACGAGTAAAATGCCTCAAATATGGTGTTGCATATGGGCTATAAACTAGACCTAGATAAAAGAAGTTATTCTTATCTAATAATTGGTGAAATTTAAAAATATATAAACCAAGAACTCTTTTGTAAGAATTATATGTTATTTTATCATGCACATTATACTCACAAAATCTTTGTCATTATCATTATTTTAGACTAAGAGGCCATGTGTATTGTTTCTATAATAGACATTAGATTGATTAGGACTCAGCGTATATAACTTAAGTATCTATATCTAACTATAAGGCTTGGGATTTCATAGTATAGTAGGAGTGTACTTGCTTAGTGTATTGTAGGTGGAATACTATGCTTAATACTTATATAAATATAGATATTGTGTACGTATTTGATCATCAAGAAAAAAAAATAGTTTCCTCTCTTTAGCTATGTAATTTCTACTAGGTATTTGTGTTTTAAATACAAAAATTATGATGTCCAAAATATCTGTCCAAAAACAAAGGCCTCTAGCTCTTTTTCATCCACTTTGTCCATCTTAGTCTCCTCCTTGCATCACCTGATAGTTCCTTATTCCATTAATATTAAGCCTACTAATTACCTCACCTAGAGGGAATAGATCATGCATTTGATGCAAGTCTTAAAGGTGACCGATTTTATATTAGAAGTCAAATCTTATAAAATTGAGTCACCATCCAAATATGATACTGAAAGGTAATTAAGGGAATGGAGAAGACTCTGACAGTAAATGGAATGATTTTTTAATTAAAGAGTGAGTGAGATAAGGAAAATATCCTACTAAGAACATAAATCTTTAGAACTATAAGAGAAAAGAATACTTATCTTATAGTGGGCTGCTCAATAACCAAGGATATGCAATAATCCTTAGAGAAAGCACATCTTTATGCAAATAATAAGAAGTTTCAACTTAAGAAATAACTGTAAAATATTAAGTTGAGAATAAAAAAAATTGATGATTACTTGAAGGAATTCAAGGCATGTAATGGACTTGCTTCCATATATAAGCCAGTTGATAAAGATTGCAAAGTTATTAACTATGTTAGAGGACTAGATTTCAAGTATAGAACCTTCAGGATAATAAGATTAGGTATCCTACCCTAATCACATTTTGTTATGTTATTAGAGGATTTGATGGCCTTCTTAATCCTCCTTGTCTTTTAAAAAAAAAAGAAAAAAAAAAGAAAGTGGGAACGAGAGAAGAAAATAAAAAAGCCCAATAACATAATCATAATATGACCTACACTTCACATTTCACAAGAGAAAGAGGTGATTATAAACAAAGCGAGACTATTCCTATTTACAATCAAGGAAAAGAGGTTTCAAACAAACAAAATAGACTTACGCAAATCAGGATGAAAATAGTCTGGATAATCCCTCTAATATTAGAGAAAAATAAAGGATTTGACTAAATTAAAATACAAAATTTATGTAATAAGCAACAATTCAGCTTTGAAGTTCTTCTACAGGTACGATTATTCATTTGAAGCTCAGGAGGATCTCCCACGTACTTTAAATATTGTCAATTTTATGAACTCTACAAATGAGGATCATGCACTATATATGGATTTTAATGTTGTAACTTATATGACAAACACGTCAGGTAAATTGTCAAATCTTCATATTTATAATTGGACATATAAGATAATTTTTAAGAATGACTCAACTAAAATTTACACATGTTGGAAACATAAAACATTTAGGCTTAAAAATTAAAGATATTGGTAGTCCTTAAAATGCAAAAAAATCTACTGTAAATTAGTAAACCTGCAAAAATATTTTTTAAAAACTTAAGTTGATGAGTTTGATTTTCTTTTAAAGGACAAAATGTCAGAAACACTACTAGATAAACAATATAATATAAGAAAACTCTATTAAACAAAATACAACAATCTTTTTACCTTCACAATAACATAATATTGGAAGAAGTCAGAAAGCATTTGAAAACTTTCATTAAGACATATTAATTAATATCTTTAAATTTCTTGAATAACAATACTTTGCATTGATATTATGAATTGAAATAGTGTGTGTGCTATCTATACTAGCTATCGGTTAAGAAAAAGTTGCAAGATTTCTTTTAAAACAAGAAATGAAATTGAGAAGTATCCTTTGCATAAGATACATTGTCATCTCTGGGTCCTAGACTTGTTGCGAATGTGATGAGGCTTCACAAACTTGAAAGAAAATTTACAGCAAAACCATTAATATAAGGCCAAAAATCATTGAAATGAACCTTCAACATACATTTGGAACCCTGTGAAAATAATCCAATTAAGTTACTAGACTAAAATTGATATTTCAAACTCAATGAAATCATCAGACTTATCAATGAAGGTAGTTATCAACGGATGTTAATCGAAGTCAATTTAAAGATAAAGAAATTTTCAACTAACAATTTAAAATGTAGTTGAATGCCTAAGGACCTGAACCAACAACACTACTAACAACAAAATGACATTTTGGTTATAACTAAATTGATAAAAGTCTCATACGACATCAAAATCATCAATTATTGGTCAAAGTCAATCCTACCAACTTCAAAATCTTTCAATATCAAAACCTCACCTCAAACTCAACCAATCACCTAAAAAATTATGTCACCCATTTTCATAGACCATAAATATTAAGATACAACTAGAGGGGGGGATAAAATAATTAAAACACTTAAATATCTAAAACATACTATGAAGAATGTTATGATATACTTAGTCATGACTTTTATCACATATTGATACATTAATTTTTTAATAATGGTCAATCATTTACGATGCTTATTAGCAGTCTCATTTTCTTCAAGGAATGAACTGTATCATATATACATTCTTCATAAATTTTCATTAGACGCTCATTCTCATACTCTAAATTTATCATATTTACATGGATTATCTAAAAATCACTTTGAAGGTCAATTTCACCACCATTTAATTTTCCTTTATTTTGAAATAGAATTTATAAAACTTATTGATTTAGGTCTTATGATAACTATGTAGCCAATAACTTTTACACCAAATTGATGGTAATTATTACCTTTACATTTTTATAAACTATTTTGAGAACACACAATGTTCTTCCTCTTATAATTATTAGAATAATTTTATTTCTTACAATTAAGTTCATTCATTCACCACTTATCTTCCTTTAGACATATTATGCAATTCACATAAGATGGAGCAAATCAGTTGGACATAATTCATAATCTTTATCAAAAGCATATTAATTTGCACAACCACTATTATATCATTAATATATTATTTTGGTACTTTAAATCACCATCTTATCCAATAAAGATGCCAGTTACACCATAATAAAAAATAAACTTTAATTAAAATCCTACTATTGTGGTACATGATGTAATAATCCTTCAGGTTATTTTTTGTATTTCCACTTATTTTCACTGTTAGAGATTTTTCATAGCTACTTCAAGTCATTTATAACTTTTTAGAGCTGACATTTCAGTTACCAGGTAGTTCGTTTGATTTTTAGAACCGATTTCCTGTTTAGAAGTCTTTCCTAATTCTAAATGGCCATCGGACAAAACCATTAGTAAAATGATCACAAATGAAAATTTTGAATGCACCAAAAGCTCTAAAATATTGATTTTAGGATAAGTAGACCTTTGGTTTGATCCCTAAAGCACGCGAGCTCATTTCAACCTATTGATTTGAAAGTTTTAAAATTAAGAAATTGGGTGTGGGACCCACATTTGGTCCAAAAAACCTTGGATGTAAAATTCAACTTTTCTAATGTGTTCAGAACATCAAATTCACTGTGGTTACATAGTTTATTTGTAATTATCAGATTTCAAATGAATCTCGATGCATCGTTGGAAACTTGGAAAATTTTTAAAGTTGTTGGTGCAATGGCAATAAAGGAGCATCATGATCGCGCTATGGCAATTTCACATGGGAAATTATATCTCATGGGTGGTAAAAACCACACCTGAGTGTCTGATATATGTATTTAAGGACCCCTTAGTCTGCATTTTGGGCATTTTACACTCACCTTTGAGACCTAGAAACCCTTAAATAGTGTGCTAACCTTAAATTTAGTCTTAGGTGCATCTTGGGATATTAGTTAACATACATTTTCGTGATTAACATTTGATTTTAGGTAATAATCCTTTCATTTCATGGTTGAATTTCTTCAATTTTTCACCAAAGCCTCAAAATAGCTTGAGGGCTTGATTTACCCCCAAATAATCTTAGTTTTAACTTATTTTTTGAGGGTTATGATTCCTTTATGATGTATGAACTTTGGGTTGACCTTGAAAATGTGTTTTCTATAGGTGGGACCCGCTTGGAGTTTTGGGTGTCATTTTTGGACCTAAAGTACAATGGTGCAATATAGGCATCGATATTCTCATAATAAAGACTGTATTTTGATGGATTGGCACCTTGAAGAAGCTTCTTGAAAGGGAAAAACAAAGGTTTAGTAGTTCATGAGCTTCTTTTGGATTTGGGGTAGGCTAGGTCTATTTCTTGTTAGATTAAATTATGTCATAGTATATTTGTGATATCTTGTTAGATTGGGATGGTTTTTAGGTGTTGGACCAATGAAATGCAAGACTTTGGTTAGTTGGACCATTTAGGTTATAATAAATCTTAGAATTGAAAAGCTTGACTTGTTTCGTACATCTTAGGTAGAATAGACTTCATTGCTCATACCTAGCGTAAGTATTCCTTAACTTATTCAATTTGGAAGAAATGATCTAGTTGCTCATACTTAGAGTAAGTTGTTTTAGATGCTTATACTAATAAGGGTTGCCTTAGTTCCATTGGAATTAGTGAAAGTTTCTTGACTAGAATATCTACCTTAGGTCTTGTTGTGGCTTACTATACATCTAAGAGTTGATTTAGATAACTTAGCCTAGTATAGGATAGAAATTGACTTAGAATATATTTTGAGGATTTAGAAGTGGTCTCTTTTACCCACCTTAATACAAGATTGAAGATTAGATCCCTTGAACCCTTGTATGCTCAGTAAATGACTAGAGAGTACCCTTATGAGACAATAACGATGAATCTTGGTACTTCTTAGTTTGATGAATGGCATTGTAAATAAAGCTTAAGTGATTATGTATTATGCATATTTTATTGTCTAAAACCTATGATGATCTATTGATTAGCTTATTATGATTGGCTATTGATTTGGCTAATGATCATGGTATCAAATGAGCCCTTCACTATGCTATGAGTAAGCTAGAAATTAGGCCACAGATGTGATATTACTTAGGTTAGTGATAACTACTTTTATTCTAATGATAGGAAAATAAATATGATACTAATTTACCATTGTTCATGGTGTCGCTTATGGGTATACTCATGGTCTAAGCCCTTATCTACGTTATTGATTAAGCCATTATCTGGGCTAGTATTTAGGTTGTTGACAATGATATTGCTCATGTACTGACCATCTTTAATAATTATGCTAATAATCATATTGGAAATATTTTTTATTGTTGATATTAGAAATGATAAGGTTAATGGTGCTAGAAGGCACACTTATTGACTATATGTGAAGTTATCCTATAGATTATGCTTAATCTCATGATACTTTATTATATGATTTATTGTGCTAATATTTCTGTCTCTTATTATACATATCTATATACCTATCTCTCTGGTATGGGACATAGGAAGATGTTGGAGTTGAAGATATGTGAATCGGGGAAAATTTGAGGATAGTTTATAATATGCATGTTTTATATATGTACTTAATGGCAATGTGACATTGATGATGAACAAGGAATTATGGAGGAATTCTTTTTTTTGTCCTTTTATGTTTATTTACTTTAGTCCTCATGCGGTTTGTTCTTTACTTTAGCCCTCCTGGGGCTTGTCTTTTACTTAATCCCTCGCGAGGCTTGTCTTTTACTTTAACCCTCATGGGGCTTTTTCTTTACTTTAATCCTCATGGGGCTTGTCCTTTACTTTAGTCCTCGTGGGTCTTGCTCTTTATTATTGATATTAATCTGGATAATATGATGATACCCGACAAGGCCAGAGGATATTATGATGATATATTTATACCTAGCAAGGCCGGAGGATATTATCATGATATATTGATACCCAGAAAGGCTAGAGGATATTATTATGATATGATGTTACCCGGAAAGGCTGGAGGATATTATGATGATACGATGATACCTGGAAAGGCCGGAGGATATTATGATGATATGATGTTATCCTAAAAGGTTGGAGGATGTTATATGATGTAAAGATACTCGGGAAGGCCAGAAGATAATTATGATGATGCATTGATGCCCGTCAAGGATGGAGGATGTTGATTGATGTGCCTATGTGTACACTTATCGATTCGAGTTTAGCTATCCCTATGTATGGAAATTATATATTATATATGCCCATGTGTAGTTGAGTATAATGAATGATATTAGGGATGCCGATTATAGTTTTCTAGTGATAAAGGTATAAAGTGGTATAGTTGTTGTTTTATGGTTGAAAAGATAGTTAGCGGTGGATATTTCTTAAGTGGTTAATAAGGAGTTATGGATATTCTAACCTTAGTTATAATGAGGATTCATAGTATTGATGAGTAGTAATAACAATGATTAAGCTATAAGGATGTTTAACGTAAATAAAGACTTATAGCAATGATGATTAGCTGATTATAATGATTTAGTCGATGAGGATGACTAGTTTCCAAATGAGGATTTGTATATTAGTGATGCTAGATTACTAAATGGTGTTTAGTTAATGAATAGTGAATAATTGGTTATTAGCGGTTATTGGATAAATGGTGATTAGTGAGTTTGTGATGGCTAGAAATAAATATTGGCTAGTTGATAAATATGGTTTAGGGATGAATTTTGGCTAGATCCTAGATACTGACTAGTTTGTGAATAAGAACTATTTGTTGACTCGTGAATAGTGATTATATGGTGAATAGTTGATAAATAATGATTAGAGGTTATATGATGACTAGTGAGTAATTGGATTAGTTAATAATCGTTGTGATACGGGTGAAAGGAGTACAAGACCTTTCATAAGAAGCTAAGCTTGGGATTTGCAAGTCCTTCAAGGATTATTCATGAAGATGGAAGTGCGTGAAGGTCTTTCGAACCACTCCAAAGGATTGCATATGTTGCAGTGTGAAGAAGAATCCTTACACTCCAAGGCCACCCCTCATTAAGGTTGTTTTGGTTATTTGCTCATGTTGAAGTGTGAAAAAGAGCCCTTACATTCCAAGGACGCCCCTCATTAAGGGTGTTTTTCCATTTTGCTGTATTAGACTATAAATAGGCTCTTATTAGGGTTATTTCTTTCCTTAGTTGATTATTGATATTGAAAGAACTTGAAATGCCATTTCTCTTACTTTTAAAGATTGTGAGTGTAACTAGGGAAAGTGTAGAATCACTTGAATTGAACTTTGTCTTAGAAACGGGGTTTATTAAGGTTATTTGATTTGCCTCTTAGGTTCACGTCAGATATTGGTGTTTGTCTCTACAAGTCTGAGGGGTCTTAGGATTTGATACACTCTTAGGTTCTTATTTCTTATGGATTCTTATGTCAAGTTAACTATTTTTTCTTTATTGTATGTTTCGAGTTTGCTTCTTTTCATCTTATTCTAAGATTCATCTAAGTGTTTTCATTTTGTTTTCAGCTTTCTTAGTTAGTCTTATATCATTTGGCATCAGAGAAAGGTTTGATTTTGCTCCAACGAAATCAATCTTTGGATTGTTACTTAGAAAATCAACAAAAAAAAGAGTGTCAAAAATCTGAAAATCACAAAAAAAATAGTTGTCCCATTTTTGGACTTTGGCCAAAAATTTGAGCCTAGATCTAGGAAAGTTTTGTGTGTTTTGTTTGTTTCTAGTGTTAGATCCTTGTTCCCTAACACTAAGTGAGTCTAGATCTCGAATTTGAGCCATGGCTGGGTTGATTTGAGTCATCCACCATTATTGAGCTTGATCTTGAATAAACATGATGGTGGGATCTCACTTTGGAAGGTTGTTTTTGACGTTTTTGGAGTTGAAAACATGTTAGTTGTGCTTGTATTGTCAACGTGAGCTTGGAATTTCAAGAATAATCAAATTCCAAGGTCATTTACATAATGGTCAACTTGGGTCAAACTTTGAATGTTCTTGGTATTCTTCATAATCTTCATATATTGTTGAACAAGAAGATTCAAAAAAGTGTTGTTTGATCCAAAAAGAAAGATAAAGAGAGTGTGGTCCTTGTTTGTACAAAGAATATTCCAAGTCTTCCAAAAGAATAAAGACTCCAAAGGCACCACAAAGGGAATATTCTCAAAAAAAGGGACAAAGGCAAGTACAAAGGAAAGTATAAAGGGGGACCATAACAAATTCAAACTCTTTTGAGCTTGAAAAAGGGTCCATTCATTGTATTTTCTTCATCAAAACCGATTTCCACACTCCCCTAAAGTGAGGATTGAACAAATTTCAAATTGTAAACAAGAAAATTTTCAAACATTCAATGTCTAATTAGAAGATGCCACGTCATCAACCATCCCAAAATCGCCCTAAAGCTCAAATTTTGGATTCTTAGTTTCTTTCTTTTGATTCTTTGGTTTCATTCCTTGATTCTAGTATTAATTATCATCTAGAAATCACCTACTAGTTTGTGAATTAGTTTAGAATTCATTTTCTTTCGTGTATTTGTTCTTTGTGTGCTTTTCTTTCATTTTGTGATTCGTTGTAGTTTCTTGGCTCAACTCCGAACGATATTTTCTTTGAGTCCTACAAATGAAAATCCACTAGGGGAAAGAGTAGAAATCAGCCCTCAACTTCTCACGGATTACAAGACAATTTTCAACACTTGTGAAGCCAAGTGTAAGAAATCTAAAGGAGAGGAGAGTGTGAGGTTCTTTCTTTAACACTAACTAGTTTGTTGTTTTTGTTGATTGTCTTTTTTAGGTACAATTTCAAAGGAAGGAGAAACATCACAATCCATGGATAGTAATGCTATTAATACTATTTTGGCTTCTCTTGATACCCTCAACCGAAATATGGAAAGAATGCAAAGGAGCCTTGGAAGGCTTGGATCGGACATGTCTTTAGTGAAAGAGGATATAACATCAATGGAAGGGGAAATGTCTACTATGAGCGGGAGGTTGGATCATGTCGAAAGTCAAAGGAACTCACGTCCCTTTACTCCTCAACACTACCATGTTTCTTCAAGTGGACATGCTCAAAACACCTCTACTTCCATTACCCCAGAAACCTTCCAACAAATGTTTAATCCTCCAAGACCTCCACAAAATCCCACCACCAAAACTACACTTATCCTCAAAGCCGAAATCCCAATAGACCATTTTTTTCTCAATTTAATAAAAAACAAGAACTTGGAAGCCAAATGAAACCCCCAAACCCGAATTCCCCACTTTAAGCTCCACTTAACCCAATGCCACCACCAAACCCGAATCCTCCATTCCAAGCTCCACTTAAAAAAATGCCTCAACCACCACCAAATCTAATTCCCCCATTCCAAGCTCCACTCAACCAAAACCAACACGTCCATGTAGAGGAATGTGGTAGAGAGTAACAACAAGGGAATTATAGAGATTATGTTGATTCCAACTTGATGGAAGAAGATTTGAGAGGTAGACTTATGGTTCAAAGGATATTCCGAGGGCAGTGAGGAAGAGTTGGTCAATGAAACCAATAATAAAACTGATAAAGAAATACTAGTATCAATTTCATCAAATTTAGTCTTCCAATTTTCAAATGTGAGAGTGATACCGGAGTTTATCTTTCATGGGAGTTCGCTTGTGAAAGGCTCTTCCAAGATAATGATCTCACTGGAAAAAGAAGAGTTGTTATGTTTTATCTCACTATGAAAAGTATGCGAACACATGGTGGGAGTATATCAAAAAGTTTGGGAATGAATTAAATAAGGAACAACCCCCTCCATGGTATAGGTTGAAGTACCTTATAAGGAAAAGATACTTACCTAAGAGTTATAGACATGAGCTCCTTCCCGAGCTATACAACTTGATGTAAGGTAGTAAGAGTGTCATGTCTTACTATGATGAGTTCCAACAATTAATTTTGAAGCTTGATCAAGTTTGGGTTGAACAAGGACATGTCTTCTCAAATGACTCTTCATAAGTTTTAAAATATTAATGGTATATTCCATGCAACATTAGAAATTAAAAGGGAGATAAAAAACAAAGTGACCCATAAATCAAAATCTCATCAATCACCCTCGGGTTGGTCTAAGGACAAGGAATTAGTTCAATCATCCTCAATTTGGCACAAGAATAAAGATCCTAAATCCAATGCTACTCAACCCGTGACCAAGGCTGCCCAATACTATCCTCCAAGAAACGAAGGTAAACCAAATCCTCCTTCTCATTCTAAGGGATTTCAATGCGTAAAATGTCAAGGGTGGGAACACAAGGCTAGTGAATGTCCAAACCAGAGAAATATGGTCCTTAGAGAAGGAAATTATATTATATTAGAGAAGAGGTGGGGATTGAGTCTAATGAGAATAATGATAAATCTCAAGATGGAGAGCAAGAAGAAACTGAGGTGCAAAATAATGGAGATAAAAATAATTCTTGGTTGCATGATGATAAGTAAGAAGTGCCTAGATTTGTAGTAAAATAGCTATGATTAGTAAGGCTTTGGTTGGTCAGATTCAAAGGGAGAATCTTTTTCATACCAAATGTCTTATTAAAGTAGGTGTGTGCTTAATGATCACTGATAGTGGTAGTTGTTCTAATATTTCTTGTACCACCATGGTTTATTTATTGAAACTACCCACTACCACTCATGCAAGTACTTATAAACTTCAATAATTGAATGCATGTGGAGAGTTGAAGGTAACCCGACAAGTGGTGATTCAGTTCAAGGTAGGAAACTACCAAGATGAGGTTTTTGTGATGTGATCCCTATGCAAGCTTGTCACTTGTGTTTAGGTAGACCATGGCAATATGATAGGTCTACTAAGTATGATAGAAGAACCAATAGGTACTCTCTTGAACTCAATGATCAAAAGTTTACACTTCATCCTCTCTTACCATAAAAAATGAATGAAGTCTATCAACAAGTGAGAGAGTTAAAGAAGAAAAGTAAGAGGGAAAGGGAAGAGAAAGAAAATAGTAGAATAGGTGAAGAGGGGTAGGAAATAATGAAACAAGAGGGAAAGAAACACTTAATTGTGGGACTTGCCCACAAAACCCCCTAGTTACTCACTGACCATGATACTATCATTTTAGTTAGTATCAAATCTTCTTTTGTGCAGGTTGAATAACATGTACTTTCAAAGGAGGATCCAAGGAGGATTTCTTACAAACACATACTTGATCATCTAAATGAGTTCTTGGCTAAGAATCCCAACTTTGGGAAAAGAGATGAAGAGATGAATAAATGGAGAAGACTTGACAAACTCCCATATGATGAGAGCTTTCCAAAATATGAAGTGGGATTCCACGACACACACCAAGGTAAAATTCATACTTCATATGAGCTACAAGGTAACAATGCTAGCTCCTACACTCCTACAAACATAAAGCATTATGATGTGGCTCGTAGTAGCCAGTGGATGTAGTTGGCGGTTTGTCTAGATGAGAATGGCATGAGTCTTCCCTTTATGATACTCTTGGAATTTCTAGGATAAAAAAAGATCAAATTCTTGTTGTAAGTATGAAAGCACTAGTTGATCTTATAAATGACAAAATTGATTCTTCTCATGAGATAATTTTATGTCGACCTAGTGATAACACTTGTAACTTGAATAAGGTCCTATTTCCAAGTGATGGGAGTAGTCACACACTAGTTAACCCTTGTGAAAACTAAGGTAAGTCTAAGTTATTATGTGAGTTGCTGACAACTAGTAAAGTCGTGAATGATGGTCAACTTACTCATGAGTGTAGTCCATAACTTGAGCATGTGTATGGTATGCTTGATGAGTATTAAGTTAGTGATGATGTTGATAGAGTTGATCATGAGAATAGGGAGGATTCTTTGAACATATTGTGTGATTTAATCCTTGACCAAGGTCTTATAACTTGTAGGTCAAAAAGATAGTCTTCTTTTGAAACTACCTTAGATACACCCCATTTGTGTGATGCCCTTATTCAATATGTGTGTAGAGATGATGTCCTCCTTCTTAAAGGTGGTATCATTCTTGAAAACTCGAGGGCAAAGGTGTCATTATCTCCTTGGGGTAATGTTTCTAAATGTGAATCCTTGCTTGACACACTTGTGCTTAAGTTGAGTGAACCCCAACTTGTAGATTCCAAGTTGTCTATATGTTTGAAAGAAAAAATTTGTATGTGCTTAAATATTTTTGTCCCATATTTATGTGTAAGTGACCCATAGTTTTAGCATCATTATGTACAATGCCACGGCTAAAAAAAGGAAGACTCAGGTGCTTCTACAATCCCTTGAACCATCGGGATCACAAATTTAGCAAGGCATACTGATCTTGTCTCTAGCATAAATTTGATGTCATATACGGTATATCAAAGGCTTGGGTTGGGTGCTCATACAACCACCACCATGAGATTATTGATGGTGGACTGCTCGATGAACATACTAGTTGGGGTTCTATATAATGAGATTTCATTATGCTTGATTGTGAAATCGACCATGAAATACTCATAATCCTTGGAAGGCTTTTCTTTGCAACCAAAAGGGCACTGGTGGATATGGAGCATGGAGAAATTACATTTCAGGTGCATAGTGATAGAGTATCATTCTGGTATGCAAAACTAAAAAGAAACCAAGTGGGTAACAAGTGGTCTCAGTGATTGGTGTTGTTGATGAAAGAGATGAGGTTGGGCTATCTCAGCTTAAACACCTAATTAGAATATTAAAGAACGTCAAGATACGACCTTAAATTAGGCGTTGGATGGGAGGCAACCAATCGATGCCACAAAAGTGGATCATGTCCTTTAAATTTTAATTATTATAGTAGTTTCATTTTATTTTTGATTAATCCATACAATTGTGGCACTATAAGATGTGTCGAAGAAAATAAGTAATGGGAAGTGTTGTTAAATAGAGTAGGAAGTTAACCAGATGAAAAAAGGAGAGCTAAATTGGGATTGGATAACCGCAATTGCAGTCAATGTGCAATAATGATCGCTCTCACCGTGTCATCATGATTGCAGTCCTTTGGCCAGAGATTGCAGTACAGGCTGTTTTAAATATGAAAGTCACCCCAAGATCTCTCCTACACTTTCTTTCAAATTACTCATATTTTTGCCTATTTTTATATGTGTTGAGAGAATCCGGGAGTGCATAGCATTCCCTCTGCATCTCTTTGTATGGTGTGTGATCTAATTCTTCTCTTGAATACCTATTGGTGGGCGTAGAATATATGTTAGGGGAATATCCTAAAATTATGGTTTGACCATTTAATCATGAGATTAATTGATCTTGTTTGGTGTGTTGTTTGTTGGTTTTAGTGTGTGCATGGCTGGGGAAGTCTTGAGTTTCCAAAATTGTTTAAAATGGATAGTAATTGCATGTGCCCACCAAATGTTTGGAAAAATACCTAAATGAATTCATTGCTAGTTTTTCCATGTTTTACGAGAATAATTAGGTGTTTGGGATTTGTGTTGCATTTCTTGGTGTCATTTATTGATTATGAACACAAATTACTATAGAAAATTAAAATTTTCCGACATGATCATGATTGGCCGACTGTCTCGGATCCACAATTGCAGTCTAGTGACCTGCTATCACGGTCCTATGGCCTGCGATTGTGACCTCTTAAGGTTGTAAGATAGTTAGGTCCAAAACTCCAAATTCTTAGTTTAAGCCCAAGTTTGACTAAGGACCCATCTTTTTAACTTAATTAAGTCACATTACATAGTTTTCATATGGTGATGTTGATAATTAATGCTATTGTGTTGTTTTCAGCTTTTCAAAGCTAAAAATGGCAGACTATGACCAAACTCGATTCATGGCCCCTAAATGACAAACTCTATACAATGGAGACCTGCCCAAGACAAAGTTACTCCCGGAGTGAGTCATATATTTGAAAAAGCTCCTGGAGAAGCTCCCATCCATTCATGACAGATTGGTGGCCACTAGGTAGAGATTTTTTTACCTCAGATCCATGTCAAGAAAATGAACATTGGGTTAGGGAGTTCTACGCAAACCTCAACATAGTACTTTTATCCAACCCAGCTATGAGAATTCGGTAGAAGGAAGTTCACTTTGGGGCTGAGCAAATCAATGACATTTTTGGGATGTCGGGTGTTGACACGGCATAGTTTGAGGCAAAAGGGTGTAAACCAGGGACTTGGCTAGCTGAGAAGTTTTGTCCTGGAAGAGAGGTCTCATGGGATTCCATGAAAATGAAGATATCGTTACGTGATTTCACAGCTAAGGCTATCATTTGTAGCTGAATTTCCCCATGCACTAACATGACCTATGCCTCGGATGTATGATCTTAGATGGTTGCGTTCATCTTAGACAACATTCCTTTTAATGTTGGGTGAATAGTACATTTAGACATGAGGCATTGAAAGAACATAGGTGGATCCCTAATTATATTTTTTACTTTGGTCACAAAACTGTGCAGGAGACCTGGTGTTAAGGAGTACCCCAGGGATACTTGAGTATGCCCGAAGAACCCCATTTACCCTCTTAAGATTTGGGGTAAGGGCATACTTCGAAATAACAAGAATAGAAAAATCAACTCAGGCAAGTCGATAGATGATGACATGGACTCATGTAGGCCATCCACAACAGGTTCATTTGAGGAGATCTTGAGTGAGATAAGAGCGATCAAGGAGCTAGTGTCTAAGTTGACCTCAAGGCCGGGAAGGCCTTCTATCACTTGCTACTCTTATGTTGTGTAGATTGACTATGAGAGGTTTTTCGTAGACCATAAGGAGTAGGGGGCCACCATTTCTAGTCTTGAGAGGTCCTACTCATCCTTAGTGCTGTCACATAGGGATCTATGGCATTCTCATGACAAGATGAGAAAAATAGAGAAGAAGAGAGATAATTTTTTCACTCATATATGGAAGGGGGTGAAAGGCCTGTGGAAGGTCCTGAAGCACAAAGAGAAAATTTCTTCTCCTAATGAGGTTCCAACTACGTTGTCAGATTCTTATAGTACTAAGGATGATGAGGAGACAGCGAGTGATGCCAACAATTGATGCAGTTATAGGAAGCCCCTTTTACTCTTTCTTTGCTTTATTGATATGCAGTGAGGACATTGCAAGCTTTACTTGGGGGTGCCCATCTCTTTTTTTCATTTAATATTTATTCATCTTGTATTATAAGGAAACTTTTATGTTTTGTTTAGATGATGCTATTTTTATTTTGGTTGTAATATGGGGCACCCCAATGGTGCCTACATCTGATGGATTAGTCGCTTGTTTTATTTTTTTTAATTTTCTTCTATTCTTAGATTTTTATATTGATTTAATAATGATATTAGATGTGCCTTTCCCTATGATATATTGAGTGATGACATTCTTAAGGTAAATTCATCGTGTTTTTGGTTTTTGGAGCTATAGATGCAGGGGAAATCTGAGTACCCATGGCATCATAGATTTGGGATTTCCCTAGTTCCTATGGTGAAGTCAAAGATGTTATATGATTTGCCTTTATGAGAGCCAAAATGTAAGATAGCGACTTGATTTGGTGCTAATGAGAACCCTTCTTGCGTGGTGAAATGCAAAGAAAGCATCAACCTTCATCTAATTTTTTTTTGTGAAAATTTAGGGCATGGACATGAATGATCTTGTAACAACTCTTACCTCCTTTTGAGAATCCAAGATCTTTAGTAGGCCGCATATGGTAAATAACTCCTTTTGTCTCTACTAGTAAATGCAATTGAGCCTCCTTGAATAGTTTGCATGCCATGTGTGGTGATCATAGTCATGTAATTCTCATGCTTACTTGTGTAATCTAGAAATTTCTCTGTAAGTCTCTCAATTCTTATCTTGATTATACATGGTTGTTGAAATGATCTTAGGCCTTTTTTGTGAGTATGAAAATCCATTTTAGCCTAAAAGATCCTACCCGTACATAGATAGTATCCTTAGTCACCCACTTTGATCCTTTGAACCTTTCTTTAGCAACCATATTACAAGTATGAGCCATTTTAATTTTATCCCTCTTTTTAACCATACCCTCCCTGAACTTGAATATACAACTTTAGGCAAAAAGCCTAAGTTAGGGGTGGTAAATCTAAGAAGAAGCGAACTTGGGCCATAATATAGTTAGTTCTTGGAAGCTAAGAAAAGAGAAAAAATGAATAAGAAAAACAAAGGAATCATCAAATAAAATAAAAGCATAAATTTCACAAAATAAATAGATGAAAAGAAAATGCCTTCAAAACATATGTGAATAAAGGTAGTGGAAGTAGGCACATGTGTGCGTTGGAAAGAAATAGAGTGGACCATGATCTAAAGTTTAATTGAATAGTGTATTATGTAGAGTTCAAGGAGGGTATAGTTACTTTGATTCCAAATGTTTATCCTACCCTTTCCCAATCCTACATTACAATCTTGAAAAAGTCCTTCAAGATCTCCAACCATGTGTCTGCAAGTTAGAGGGGATGAAAAATAAGAGAAAACATATGGCATGACATTTGTTTGTATTGGGGGATTCTTTTTTAGAGTGAGTGTTTGAACTTTAGTCCTTTGTTGCATGATATATACTTTGGTGTGTGGGTCTTCCTTTCATGAAGAGACATATAGACTAATTGAGGCGGGTGAAGTTGTTATCCTCCAAAAATAAGGAAAATGAGTGTAGTTGAGTTGCCACTTATAGAGAGTCACTTCTAGCGAGTTAGTGGTTGTTGCTTGGTTTTTCTTAAAAGACTTTTGCATCCTTGAAAGTGTGATTGATTTTGAGGAGAGTTATGCAAATAGCTTTTTCCATGCTTGAGGGCTAATTGTTGGTGCTAATTGAGTTCAAAATTATTGTGATCATTTGGTTGTATGAATTGTCTTAGAATTAAGTAGTCACATTTAATGTGGAGTAGGGTTGCTTGAGGACAAGCAAAGTCTTAAGTTGGGGTGTTGATGAGTAGCAAATTTGTAACTCATCTATATCCAAATTCATGCACACTTTGATAAACTAAATGTATATATGAGGCTTTTTCGTTAGTGAATGCATTAATTCCCGTGATGTGTATGTTTGCAGGTAATCGGATGGAAAAGAGTTGATGCAAAGACAAAAAGGAAAGAAAAAGACAAAAATGCTTGCATGAGCTGAAAATCAAGATTAGGGATCGACCCTTAGGTACCATGATCGCGATCCTCGGGTCATGATCGTGATCAGGAGCAAAGTCCAGTCTCAATAATCGCGGTGAAATCACCACGATCGCGTGAGTCGAGAATGCAGTCAAGCAAGGCCGATCGCGATGGAGTGTAAATTTCTTAAGGGCATAATCATAAATTCATAGAGATAAATCCTGTCTCAAAAGCATAAACCATTGTACAATTAGGGCATCTTTCAACCAATTTTAAATTTTGCAGAGAGAAAAGCTATGCTAGTTTGGGCAAAGAACAAGTGAAATACATTTTCAAGCGAGTTTTTGTTGAATTTGTGATTGAATTTTGGATTACATTTGCTTTGATTTTTAATGGAAGCAATGAATATTAATTTGGGTATATCTCTTTTCTCCAATCTCATGAGTAGCTAAATTACCATTTTGGTGTTATGCTTGAATATGGTGTTAATGTGTATGAGTGTTGAATGCTTGATTAAATTAGTTAGTTAATGATGTTGGGTTTTACTATTACTCTATGTTTGAATTAAGAATTGTGGGTGAAAATCCCAATTTCATTGGACCCAACATTATCCTTGAAAGAGGGATGTGGGTGAACAGTAATTATGAACAACAAATTGATTTTAGCTTTTTCCTTAGCATTGTCATAGAAATAAATATGTTATGTTGATTCGCTATGTTATGTTGATTCTCTATGTTGATAAGCATCATCCTAGAAATAGGGATGCTAAGTTTAGATAATGGGTTGATGAATTTACCACACTCGTGAGGTATTCGAAATAATCCATGAGTGAAATTTTAGTATTTTATTGAAAGACCAACGCTAAAACCCCAAAACCAAGCCTACCCAAAACTCATTAACTAAAATTAGGATTACCTATTGATTACCCATACACGAATTACCCTTAGGATGGATTAACCCCAGAACACTCTCTATTGGTTTTACTCATCACTTGTTTGCTCTTACATTAGTGTTGTAGTGTGGTTTTGCTGAACAAAATTTCTAATTCATAACCCCCCATTTAATTTCATGGTTTATTTTAGTTTTACATTATGGGTTAACTCTTAGTTAACTCTTAACATACATAGGTTTAGAAAACTAGTTTGCACTCCTTGTGGATACGATCCCGACTCTTGTAGGATTTATATGGACGACGATCACCGTGCATCGAAATAATGGTGTATGTTGAATGTTATCAAGTACTAGCTGTCATCGTTGATTCGAGTTAGTGTGGTGTTGACATTTTAAAGATAAGATGAGCTCTTGGAGTTCGAGTCGCTCATTTTCTTCTATCTTTTTGTTATTCAGTCTTTTGTTTTGAGACAGATGTATTAGCTACTTTTAGACCATTGAGTTGTATTATTGATACTAGATGCTCTTAAACTGAATATACAAGATCGTGAAATCGGTATTCGTGTTAATTTATTTGTCGATATTAAAACATTATTTATTTATAATTTGTGTTCGTTAATTTTGGCCTATGTTCGCATTTCTTATCAAACTAACCCATTGTGATAACTCTGAGTTATGATATTGGCTTACCTACTGGCGGTGTATAGTATAGGTGCCATCATGCCCTATAAATTGGATTGTGACACACGAGGAATTTGACCTGATATTTTATCCTTTTGATGTGATGTTACTTGAATCCACCATCTTACTCTTATATTATTTTTAGCAAAAGGTATCTCACTCAAACCAAGAAATGGAGCATAATTTTAAGTTGACACAGTTAGTCATAGAAATAACCACATAATAAATCTTTTATCATAAATATTGTTTCAGGACCACATGTAAAATTATACAATTATAGAATATTTTTCTTTTTATCCATATCATAAACGATTAAAATCTATTAAGATCAATATTCATGCGTTCTAAATATTGGGGAGCAACTGAATGTAACATCTTAAAAATAAAAAAGATTTGAAACATTACTCACCGATTACCTAATAAGGAATTTCAAAGATTATTATATTCTAGTACAATTTTGAGCTACAACTTTTTCAAATTTTCAAAATTACAAATAATAATTTTTGATAAGAAGTAGAGCAATTTATCAATAATAATCATATCAACCATTTGAAAGTATTTATCTTTAGTAATCATAATTAATAATTTATTAAATATATTATCACTTAATTTAACCTTTAAATAAAGTGAATTTAACATAGAATAATTTTTAAAAATAGATGACAAGAAAATAATAAATTAAGACAACAGTGTAACTTGGGGGTTTGGGCCACAGGTGACAAAAGTGTTTTAAAATGTCGGTAGGTGACACAAGTCTTAATTATTAGTTGGAGGTGACAATTACTTTATTATGTATTAAGAAAGTTGAGAAAGTTTTAAAATAATCCACAAGTTTTTAAATTTACACTTTAATCCCAATATATACCTAAATAATGGAAAACGGAGGGAAAAAAAGGTGTCTTTCTCTCTCTTCTCATCCATTGTTGTTTTCTCTCTCTTAGCGATTTTGGTTGCTAATTGTTTTTGTTTCTTCTGCTTTATTCATCATCTTCTGCTTCATCTTCTTCTTGTCTACAAATTGTTGTTGTTGTTGTTGGTACAGCGCTACAGCTGCGATCTGACCAATTTCTTAGGTCAAATTTTATTTACCACATCACTTTCCACTTTGGCATTACTTCATAGGTTACTTTGGTAAGTAAAATTATGATTTTTATTCGTATTTGTCATCTGGGTACACTTCTGTTTTTTCAACAATGGATAGAACCCCGATTATGAATCCAGCACAAGCGCCCACAATTTGAATAGATCAATCATCTGGTGCATCAGATGAGTAATCTGTTGCATCAGACTATTTATTTGTTGCATCATCGTATTATCTGTTGCATCAGACGTATTATCTGTTGTATCAGGATGTTTATCTGTTACACTAGACTAACTATCTATTGCAACGAATGATTAATCTGTTTGAAACAACACAAATCAACCCCTGCCATAAACCCAATAGATAAATCTTGCTATTGCTACTAGATTCTAAATTATTCCTTTTTACGTCGAATCGTCGAAAGTTTGTTGAGAAGATAATAGACAGAATGAAAATTAAATATGGATTAAAACGTCAAAGATCAAACATAATTTATTTATTAAACAAATAAAAATATATATAATAGACTAAAAGAAAAATAATAGTCTAATTATTATTATTATTAACAGCATCATCATTGTCAGCCAGCCAATCTTCAACCGGAAGTAGCAAAAAGGCCCTCCTCAGCCTGCATA
Source organism: Capsicum pubescens (assembly GCA_030864215.1). Classification (NCBI taxonomy): domain Eukaryota; kingdom Viridiplantae; phylum Streptophyta; class Magnoliopsida; order Solanales; family Solanaceae; genus Capsicum; species Capsicum pubescens. The sequence goes on from CM061544.1 coordinate 114,354,777, forward strand.
TCTCGCGGAGCATTCTTGATCTAACTCCTCCCAATTCCCATTGCAGATCATGAACTTGATTCCGAAGTTCATTCACGGCGTCTTGCAGAAAAGCAACGTCCCACACTGGGTTAGCCATAATCTTATCTTCTAGAGTGTAATATTAAAGACGAGATGCAATAAATAAATAGAGTGTGTATTTGAATGAACGATTGAGTAAGGGAGGACCTATTTATAGAGGATTGAATTTGAATGAGAGGCAAAAAGGCGCGACTATTCACCTCCCTACATTAATTAAATTTTTGATTAAATTAAGAAAATAAATATTGTTATATAAGTCATGACTTTTCAGATTATTATTATTAATTAGTCTTTCGAAGAACCATTTTTATTGAGTTGTGGCAACAGATTCTATATTTGTTGCATCAGATAACACATCTGTGACAACAGATATATTATCTGTTGCAACAAATATAAAATATGTTGCATCAGATAACATATCTATTGCAACATATAATCTAACTGTTCACCTCCATTTATTAATTATATTTTTTATTAATGTGAAAAGTAATAAATTGATTAAATTAAGAAATATCGTGATAAGTCATGACTTTTCAGATTACTATTATTAATTAGTTCTTTCCAAGAACTGTTTTTATTGAGTTGTGACTCGATATAGGTTGCATCAGATAAATCATTTGTAACAACAGATATATCATCTGTTGCAACCATAGTGAACCTGTTGCATCAGATAATTTAATTGTTGCAACATATAATCTATTTTTTTAAAAAAAAATAACTATATCATTATATTATTAATCCAAACTTGCTTACTTTTTTATTTTATAAATAAAAAAAAATATCTTTCAAATTCCTTAATAAAATAATAATCATTTTATTATATAATAAATAATTTAAAAATAAAAATGGTGAAAAGTCACGATCAGTTATTAAAATTGTGGTTATAAATTATGTTTATAATTTATTTTCTTATTATTTATTTACGAAACATTTTTCATATTGAATAATCGGAACTCCAAGTCATGTCATTCTTTCCACCCTCTCAATAACAACAATAGCCCTTTTTAATTAATAACCGCCAGGTGCAACATATAATCGATTTGTTGTAGCAGATTAACCTCTAACTGTTGACACAAATTGCTACTCAATCCCTGCCACCAACCGTCGACATGTTGAGAACAAGGAATAAACAGAATGATTATTATTAAATACTAAATAAGAATTAAAAATTCAAAGTCGACAATAAAATGAAATGAATGTTCATAGATTTTTGAATCCCTTGGGTAGATTTGATATACAAAAGGAGGAAAATAATTGCTAAAATAAAAAATATTACCTAATTATTATTACTACTATTATTATTATTGTCAATCAGACATCTTTCATTCATCCGGTAGCCTTGCTCCGTAGTCAGCCAAATATCTCTCTGAAGTTCACCAATCAAACTGCCTTTGAAGTTCATGCGAGGACTCGATATGAATATTCTTATACGAATCTGGATCATCCATATTTGTAAGGAGGGACCTATTTATAAATTATTGTATCTCGAAAAGAAAAGAAAATTGCTTTAAAATAAATCTAACAGATGGGTAATCTGTTATAAAATATATTCTTTCTGTAAGATAACTTACAACATACTAGCAATATTTTTGCAACAGATGTATATATCTGTTTGATTTCTGCCATAGGTTGATCACCGTCGTAACAGATGTCTCCAATTGATTGACAATATAAACAGATGTGTTATCTGTTGCAACAAGCTAGTCATCTGTTTTTTAAATTTAAGCCATAGATGGGCTAGGAAGAATAAGGTGTGTGCAGATGGATCCACTATCATATGTGTGGGAGTTAAGTATGTATTACTGATAAGGTTACCGAGACAACACACACAAAGTATAATGTTTTTTGTAAATACAGTTTTTAACCGATTAGGCATTGATCATTCAAACAAGATCCTGCATTGTACCATTAAGTTTGATGGGTTTGAAATTGATAAGGATAAGGACCTCATGAATATGGTGCAAATACCTTGTTACAAATTACTGACGGTTGGTGCTCGTGTTTATGCATGTCAAGTTTTGAGAAAGGATCAATGTTTTTCGTCACTGCAGAGAACCAATAGCGATTGGACTAACTTTTAGGGTGCATTAGACCCTTAGAGGGACTTCGAAGCTTAGCACTACATCTAATAAGAACTGAAAACCAATATATTTATTGCCTTAGGAAAAATTTATATGGCTGGGTTGCTCGCTCGGGGTGATGATTTTATGCCAGAATGTGCGGTAGGAGAATGCTTTCGAAGGAAAATGGATGGTTGATGGAAGACTATATCATCTGAGAGCTAATTAAAGAAGAGACATAGGTACAAAGTAACTTCTAACGAATCTGGCCGGTGGAATTATCTTACCAGATGCAAGATCTAAATCAAGTGCAAATATGAAAGTATATCCGGTAATGTAATTTCATCTGCTGTGTCTCTGAAAGAAAAATAATGCAGATGGACACTTTGCTAGGGAGTTGCGTGGTCGGGATTATCACCTAGATAGAAAATAGGATAAGACCAACAAAGAAGCCTCATGGGCATCGAGGGTAGAAATGATGTACAACAAGTCTAGAAAACTTATGCCAACAACAACTGCAGTTAAAATAAGGAATCTAAGCGAAGGAGGCAAATTTCTGAGTTTTAAATTTCATCCCATGCCTTCTTGTTTGTGTTTCTGATCAGGTCCACTGTCGTTGACCTGATCGGAACCACAAACGAGATTGAAAGGAAAATAGAGTATCATTGTTTCCTTAGCAATATGGTTATAATTGATTGTGTTTTCTTGCCTTGACATGCTTTCAACATTCCTTGGAGAAGATCAGATGCTTGCTATAGTATGTGAATCCCGATAATTTTCAAGCTTGCCTCCAACTTGTTGATTCTGTATTCAAGCTGGTCGTTATCGTCTTCGAAGTTGGTAAGGAGTTCCTCGTCTCTTGTGATCTCGATCAGGAACACTACCTTCAAAGTTGTGGCATTCTAGAAGACCTTTAGAACACTTTCTCTTCAGAAGCTTTAAAGGATACATGGAGGGTCGTTGTGTTTGTTTTAGGTCAAAATGTGTTGATGCACGTTGAAGATGTGGTCCCAAAAGTTGAACAACACACTTTTATCTAGCGTTTCTCCATGCATCTTGCTCAACCAATTTGATAAATTAGTAAGCATGGAGTTACGTAGCATGTGATTTAAACCGGCTCTACCAAGACTATCAAACGTTACGTAACTCCAAGCTCATTACCCTATCAAAACAATATGCCCGAGTTAGTGCACATAGAAAAAAAGCCTAATCTGTCAACCTTTCTGTTGATCACTCTTCTCTAATATAGATGACAAGATATCTTCTATGCAAAAGTGTACACCATCGCCAGACATAATTGACTGGGAACATGTCTAGCGATGGTGTAGACTTTTGCATAGCAGATATCTTGTCATCTATATTGGAGAAGAGCAATCAGCAGAAAGGCTGAGAGATTTAGATCATTCGATTTGTTCACTAACTCGGTCATATTTTTTTGATAGAGTAATGAGCTTAGAGTTACATAATGTTTGATAGGCTTGGTAGAGCCGGTTTAGATCACACGCTACGTAACTCCATCCTTACTAATTTATCAAAGTGGTTGAGCAAGATGCATGGAGCAACGCTAGATAAAAGTGTGTTGTTCAACTTTTGGGACCACATCTTCAATGTGTATCAACATATTTTGACAAAAAACAAACATAGAGACCCTTCATGTATCCTTTAAGGCTTCTGAAGAAAGTGTTCTAAGGGGCTTCTAGAATGTCACAACTTTGAAGGTAGTGTTCCTGATCGAGATCACAAGAGACGAGGAACTCTTTACCAACTTCAAAGAGGGAAACGACCAGCTTGAATACAAAATCAACAAGCTTGAGGAAAGCTTGAAAATTATCGGGATTCACATACTACAGCAAGCATCTGATCTTCTCTAAGGAATGTTGAAAGCATGTCAAGGCAAGAAAACACAAACAATTATAACCATATTTCTAAGGAAGAAATGATACTCTATTTTCCTTTCAATCTCATTTGTGGTTCCGATCAGGTCAACTACAGTGGACCTGATCAAAAACACAAACAAGAAGGCATGAGATGAAATTTAAAATTCAGAAATTTGCCTCCTTCTCTTAGATTCCTTAATTTAACTGCAGTTGTTGTTGGTATAAGTTTTCTAGACTTGTTGTACATCATTTCTACCCTGGATGCCCGTGAGGCTTCTGTGTTGGTCTTCTCCTATTTTCTATCTAGGTGATAATCCCGACCACGCAGCTCCCTAGCATAGTGTTCATCTATACTTTTTTTCTTTTAAAGACACAACAGATGAAATTACATTACCGGATATACTTTTATATTTGCACTTGATTTAGATCTTGCATCTGTTAAGATAATTCCATCCGCCAGATTCGTTAGAAGTTACTTTCTACCCTATGTCTCTTCTTCAATTAGCTCTCAGATGATATAGTCTTCCATCAACCATCCACTTTCCTTCGAAAGAATTCTCCTACCGCACATTCTGGCATAAAATCATCACCCCGACCAAGCAACCCAGCCATATAAATTTTGCCCAGGGCAATAAATATATTGGTTTTTCATTCTTATTAGATGTAGTGCTAAGCTTCGAAGGCCCTCTAAGGGTCCAATGCATCCGAAAAGTTATTCCAATCGCTATTGAATCTTTTTACAATGATACAAAAATTAGATCCCTTCAGAATGCTTGACAAATAAACATGAGCAACAACCGACATTAAATCTTAACAGGCTATCAGAACCATATTCATGGTCCCTCAACCTTATCAGTTCGGACCTACCAAACTTAACTATAAAATTGCAGACATCTTGTTTGAACGATCTATGACTAATCAGTAAAAACATCATTTACAAAATCAGTGCACTCTATGTGTGTTTCCACGATAACATTATCAGTAATACATACCTCCCATATATAAAGTGGTTCCATCTACAAGCAGTTTATTCCTCCGATCCCATCTTTACTGCAGCCTCTTGAGATAGTCCGTCAAAAGTTGATCAACTGTCAGTTCCTTATATCTACAAAGAAGAGGAAAAAAATTAATGTCACAAAAAGAACATTGTCCATCTTTTGCATCAGATGTGGAGTCTGTTGCAACAGATGTGGAGTCTGTTGCAATAGATGTAGAGTCTGTTGTAACAGATGTGAAGTCTGTTGCAACAGATATGGAGTCTGTTGCAATAGATGTGGAGTCTGATGGAATACATCAAACCATCCTTTCTGGTAGTTTTATTTGTTCCAACAGTTTCTACATCTGTTACAACATCAACAACAACATAAACATCAATAAAAAAGAAACAACATTTGTTCCAACAACATCATTAACAACAAAGAAGCAACATCCTTTGTGCCAGAACCATCAACAACACCACAAGTTCCAACAACACCAACCCCACCAACAACATCAATAACTGCATCAAAAATAATGAAACAAATAAAATACATATAAAAAAATGATACTGCCAACAAGGCTTTTAAACTTCTCTCAACAGATGACTTTTTTCTCATATTATAATAAAAATTCTTGAATTTTTTATTCAACACTTACAAGTTCCTTAAAAAAATTAATAAATATGATATGGGTAAATAGTAATTAAATAAAAAAACAGATGTAAATAACATGCAAAGAAGAAGACGAGAATGAAAGAGCAATAATGAACCATACCTTAATATCAAAAGGGGATCAAAACAGAAATTTAAGTCAAGAAAAGATATGGATGGGTTTAGATCTGAGAAGAACTTTATGAGAAGAGAAGACAAAAGAGAGAAAAAAGGTTGTGACACTAAAAAGGAGAGAGAAAAAAATGAGAGTTGAATAAATTAAATTGTTGCTGAAGGAAGAGATGAGATTATTTCTATAGATGTATTGTGTACGTAGACGTGGTGGTTTTCAATATTCATTAATTAATATTCATTAATTTCATTAAGATTCATTAGTTTCATTAATAATATGAGGGGCACGAGGAAGACTAAGACTACTGACATTGAAAAGACAAGACAAGACTGCTCAATGAACTCACTTTTGAGATATCCAAGAAATATTTTTTACTGTCTTTAGTAGTAAGTACTACTACTTGATATTATTTACTCAGACCAAAAGCTTCTTTCTTTAAAATTAAAAGAGATAAAAAGATTTTCAAAAAGATATGTCATCTGTTGCAACATATATAAATATCTATTTAGAAATCCGAGCAGTTCTGTCATCTGTTACAACATATATAAAGATCTGTTTAAAAATCCCAAAAGCTCAGTCATCTGTGACAACAGATGAAAATGTTCATTTGATAATTAATAAAATCAGATATGTCATCTGTCATAACAGATATAAATATTTTTTTGAAAATTTCCAACAACTCAGTCATCTTTCATAACAGATGCAAATATCTATTTGATAATTAAATCAGATATGTCATCTGTTGCAACATATATGTACCTGTTTGAAAATTTTCAACAGATTAGTCGTTTGTTGCAACAGATTTCATAGCAATTGATTTAGGTGGAACTAGGGACGAATGAATGAGCTCGCAGGGTCAACTACAAATCTAATCGAGTCTTTGTAATTTTATAGCGTTGGAATTGCGTTCATACCAACCCGAATCGTCGATCGATCACTCTGAGTTGAAATGAGTTCTCATCAACTCAATGTTAGGGTAGTGATAGTACCTAAGTTTATTTAGGTGGAACTATGGATGAATGAGTGAGCTCGCAGGGTCAACAACAAATCCAATCGAGTCTTTCCAATTGCATAGCATTGGTATTGCGTTTATCCCGACCCGAGTCGTCGATCGATCACTCTGAGCTAAAATGAGTTCTCATCAACTCAATATTAGGATAGTGATAGTGCCTAAGTTGATTTAGGTGTAACTAGGGATGAATGAGTGATCTCGCAGGGTCAACTACAAATCCAATAGAGTATTTCCAATTGCATGGCGTTGGTATTGTGTTCATCCCGACCCGAGTCATTAATCGATCACTCTGAGTTGAAATAAGTTCTCATCAATGTAATGTTAGGATAGTGATAGTACCTAAGTTGATTTAGGTGGAACTAGGAATGAATGATTGAGCTCATAGGGTCAACTACAAATCCAATCGAGTCTTTGCAATTGCATGGCATTGGTATTGCGTTCATCTCGACCCGAGTGGTCGATCGATCACTCTGAGTTAAAATGAGTTCTTATCAACTCAATATTAGGATAGTTATAGTACCTAATTTGATTTAGGTGGAACTAGGGATGAATGAGTGAGCTCGCAGGGTCAACTACAAATCCAATCAAATCTTTGCAATTGCATGGTGTTGGTATTGCGTTCATCCCGACCCGAGTCATTGATCGATCACTCTGAGTTGAAATAAGTTCTCATCAACTCAATTTTAGGATAGTGATAGTACCTAATTTGATTTAGGTGAAACTAGGAATGATAGAGTGAGCTCGCAGGGTCAACTACAAATCCAATCGAGTCTTTACAATTGCATGGCGTTGGTATTGCGTTCATCTCGACCCGAGTCGTCGATCGATCACTCTGAATTAAAATGAGTTCTCATCAACTCAATATTACGATAGTGATAGTACCTAAGTTGATTTAGGTGGAACAAGGGATGAATGAGTGAGCTCGCAGGGTCAACTACAAATCCAATCGAGTCTTTGCAATTGCATGGCGTTGGTATTGCGTTTATCCCGACACGAGTCATTGATCGATCACTCTTAGTTAAAATGAGTTCTCATCAACTCAATGTTAGGATAGTGACAGTACCTAAGTTGATTTAGGTGAAACTAGGGATGAATGAGTGAGCTCGCAGTGTCAACTACAAATCCAATAGAGTCTTTGAAATTGTATGGCGTTGGTATTGCGTTCATCTCAACCCGAGTCGATCGATCGATCACTCTGAGTTGAAATGAGTTCTCATCAACTCAATGTTAGGATAGTAATAGTACCTAAGTTGATTTAGGTGGAACTAGGGATGAATGAGTGAGCTCGCAAGGTCAACTACAAATTCAATCGAGTCTTTGCAATTGCATGGCGTTGGTATTGCATTCATCCCGACCCGAGTCGTCGATCGATCACTCTGAGTTGAAATTAGTTCTCATCAACTCAATGTTAGGATAGTGATAGTACCTAAGTTTATTTAGGTAGAACTAGGGATGAATGAATGAGCTCTCAGGGTCAACTACAAATCCAATTGAGTCTTTGCAATTGCATGGAATTGGTATTGCGTTCATCCCGACCCGAGTCATCGATCGATCACTGTGAGTTAAAATGAGTTCTCATCAACTCAATGTTAGGATAGTGATAGTACCAAAGTTGATTTAGGTGGAACTAGGGATGAATGAATGAGCTTGCAGGGTCAACTACAAATCCAATCGAGTCTTTGCAATTGCATGGTGCTGGTATTGCGTTCATCCCGACCCGAGTCGTCGATCGATCACTAACTCAATGTTTTAAAAACTATATCTTTTAAAAATTTTAAAATTAATTAAGATCAATTCGGACCAAATTTGCAATTTCAAAACTTATCATTCTTTTCCAAAATTACAAATCAACCCATACAAATCTTCCATTTGCGCAAAAATCTTTTCATTTCAAATCTTAAGTTCTCACTCTTCTCTATCTCTCTCTCTCTCTCTCGGGGTGTCCTCTCCCTCTTAACAATACAAATAATACAAATAACAACTACTCAACATATTGCTCAACCCTTCAAAATAGGTCAATTTTCTTCCCATTTACGACTACATATAGTTGTTTTTTTTGACTTCATTCCCACTTGTATCCGTTGTTTTCTTTATCTTCGCATGTAACAGAGTTTGAGAAGAGTTCTACATTTATTCTTTATTCTTAAAAATAGGGCTTTTTAGTTAATGATAGAAAAGAAGACTTTTAGTTGTATTATCTTCGAAAATGGGTTAACAATTTTGAGTTTTGATGCGAAAAAAGTAGGAAGCACCCGAGAAAACCCTAGTTTTTCTCTCAGTGTTTTGTTGACTTTCGTGGTATTGTTGGATGATGTTTGTGGTGTTGTTCGTGGTTGTTATTGGTGGTGTTGGTATTTGTGTTTTTTGGCGGTGGTGTCGGTGGTCTTGGCGTTGGTATTAGATGCATTGGTGGTGTTCTTGGTGGAATTGGTCGTGGCATTATTTGTGGTGGTGGTGGTCCATTTTTTGCAACGGATGGAAGATCTGTTGGGAGATATTAAATAGGTCTTCAAACAAATTCCCCATCTGTTCTAACTGATGGGTTATCCGTTGTAGTATTATCTTGTAATGTGGCAGAGAATAATTTATTGAAATTTCTCCACCTGTTGCAACAGGTGGAATATCTGTGGGGAGATATTAAATAGGTCTTCCAATAGATTCGGGTTCCCTATCTATTCCAACTGAGTATTTTTTTTGGTTATGTGGTAAGAATAATTTATTAAAATTTGTCTCACCTTTTTTAAAAAAATTATGAAGACATCAAATGCAATGTATTTTTTGTTTTTGTTTTGTTTGTAGTTAAAAGATGTCTCCAAAAAAAAAACAGAAAGTGGAGAAAGTGGAGAAAGTGGATCAACTTCCGATCACCAAACAAAAAAGGCTAGAGTACAAATAGATTCGGAGGAACTTCCAGAACAATCTCATTCAGGGCAAAATAAAGCCGAGGAAAGTGATAACTCCTCCTCACCAATGGGGCATGAAATAATATTGAAATTCCAGCATGATTCTGTCAAAGCCATTAGTATTGACAAGTTTCGAGTTGCGATGCCGATGAATAACCCTAATGCAGTATTTGGTGATCTTGTACTTAAATGTCAGTTGGGGAAACCTTTTGACGAACTTAGGAGTATTATGAAGAAGAAAAACATAGATGAACTTTTTAAGAAGAGCTGCTTTGCACACTTTCTTGAGCTGTCTGGGCCCCTCCCTCTCTATTTTCCAATGATCATGGTATATCTCCTTCTCAAGCGCAGAATCATGTATGCGGGGGATGATGGCGGTCCGAAGGAGGGCAGAAATAAGATGGATAAAGTCTGGATCAACTACTGTGGTATGTCGGTTTGTTTTAGATTGAAAGAGTTTCTCATTGTGACGGGCTTGAGATGCGATCGTCTAGAAGAACCTACCATCAATAAAACACCCCAGAAAAGGTCCAACAAACGCAAGGTAAAAAAATATGGGTTGTTGGGCATTGTTGGACCTAGCTACAAAGTGAAGGATTTGATAGCGGATCTCAAGAATAAAGACATACCAAAGAACTACAGGGAGAAATTGTGCTTAGCTTTTTTTTTTCATTCCATTTTATTGGAAAGAGACGTCAAGAAAGTCATAGAACGTGATTTGTTGGCACTTGCTGATGATTTTGGGACATTCAACGATTATCCCTGGGGCTACGACAGCTACTACTTGACTGTCAAATATTTACTGAAAGAGCTAAAGCCAAAGATGACCACATTATACGGCTTTCCTTGGGCTTTCATGGAAAAATTGATCACTATTTTTACTCATTCATTAATTTATATTGAATATACTTGTGATTTTTTTTGCTTGTTTCCTGTTTACAATTTTTAGGCTTGGTCATGTGAAGCCATTCCTCCCCTCCGAAAGCATTTCACAGATTACCAGGATAAGGCTTCTCATCCAAGGATCCTTAGGTGGTTGGCTGCAGTAGAGAGCAGCAAAAAAAATATTAACGAGGATGATCTCTTTAACCCTCCGGATGATGCAGTACGTCTTTTTTCAACTAAAATAATTTACCTCAAAGAAAGATATTGAAACAGATGTTCCATTTGTTGCAAGAGATTACCCATCAACTGTAACTGGTGCAATAGGTAATCTATTGCAATAGACGATCCATATTTCACAACAGATTAACCATATGTTGCTCTTTTCTCTGAACCCTACTCAACAGATTACCCATCTACTGTAAATTATACAACAGATGGGTATTCTAATGCAATATATTATCAATCTGTTTTAACATATGGATCACCTGTTGCGGTAGCTAGATCGTCTGTTGCATAAGTTGGTTGTGTTAACATAACTCGATCCCTATGTAACCCAATTGACTGCAAATTATTATTATATGATTTAAATTCCTCCTGTCATTTTTTTATAGGTTGTGCATCCTTGGATCGTGCCTACCATTGATGAGCTGGGGATGACTTTTTTTCTTACTCTGGGACTTGTTGATACAAAATAAGACCCAACGGTGGAGTTAATAAAGAAGGAATTAGATGGAGAAACATCCATAAGAAGATCAGTTAGGTAAGGTTAGTCTAATGTTGAAGATCTTCACGACCTAACTCAAACTGCAACAAATTCGGGTACTTCATTTGGGGTTGTTGCTGGCAGAGTTGTTTGTGATGGTGGCAGCCATCCTGCTTCTGCTTCTGCTTCTAGTCGTGATTATGAGAATGTTGGTGCTCATCAAAAAATAAATATGTTTAAAAACACCCCTTGCACAGGTCCTCCCTCTCACCCCTTCACCGGTCACTCCCACTCTTACATTGGTCCCTCTCACCCCTCCTCACCCTCATGTTCTCATTGAAAATTCAAAGTGTGCAAGGACAGAGAGGATAAACTTCTCGACAAGCTAGAGGATATTGTTGAAGCTGCCGAGGAGTTGAAATCTAGGAGGGGTGTCATACCATCCAACGAGGTGAGGGAGCCATACACTCCTACAGTGGAGGTTAGGAGGAAAAGAATAAAAATTAGACAAATTCTCTCCGTTCTGAAATCAGCAAAAAATGCAACTCCCCTCGCTCCAATAGTTGTTGAAGTTCAGGGGCCGCCAAAGAAGGTGGAAATATTTGCGGCGCTTAGCAAGGAGAAGAAGAAGGAACTGGAAGAATTCATCAAGATTAAGGTTCAAAAAGAATACACCAAGCATTCATTTGCCGCCAAAGACTTCTCGAATATGACAAATATGTGTGTGTGGTACGAGGACAAGGTAAGTTTACTTTTGCTAGCCTACCCTTCCAATCTACTCCATGAAGAAGAATCTACGCAACAGATGTGTAATTTGTTGCATCAACTTGGTATTCTGCTGTAACATAATACACATCTGTTGCATAAGTTGTGTTGGTTGGGTAATCTGTGAACTGATTCAGAGAACCCTCTGCATCGGATTCTTTCCACGGTGTTTTTGTTCTTTACAATTACTAACCTATTTAAAAATTATCTTTTTATACCATAGTATGTTGATGAAATTCTCTGCCTCATGAGGGGCAGGCAATTAGCGTACCCAGATTCTTATGATGCTGCTGATAGGATAATGGACCTCAACTTCTACAATAATTTCAAAGATAGGTACGCTGATCTTCATAATCTAGTTGATTCCGGTGGCCTGGGATTTAATCAGTTAGTTACTGCGTTCCAATGGGATGAAGAAGCGATTAAATATGTTAGAGGAAAGAGGCCATATTCAGACGGCAAGAGCTGGACCAAGGCAAAAAAAATCCTTGCAGTCATGAATGGGGATGTCACCCATTTTATCACTGTTGACATACTACTATACGAGGAAAAAATTAAGGTTTATGACTGCAACTTACCTGTGTTCAGCAAGAAGACATTTTCAACTCACATGCAACAACTCTTAAAGTTGTTGCCCAAGTTGTTGACGCAGAGTAAGATGATGGATGTTGATTTGGTGGCCTGGGATTTGATCAGTTAGTTTCTACGTTCCAATGGGATGAAGAAGCGATTAAATATGTTAGAGGGAAGAGGCCATATCCACACGACAAGAGTTGGACCAAGGCAAAGAAAATACTTCCAGTCATGAACGTAGATGTCACCCATTTTATCACTATTGAGCTACTACTATACGAGGGAAAGATTAAGGTTTATGACTGCAACTTACCTGTGTTCAGCGAGAAGACATTTTTAACCCACATGCAGCCACTCTTGAAGTTGTTTCCTAAGTTGTTGATGCAGAGTAAGATGATGGATCATTTGCCGGCTGAAGTCTTGGCGAATGAATCAAGGCTTTTTGAAAGTCGAAATAAGAACATCTACCTCCCAAAAAATACAACCGATGCAGCATGTGGGCCGTACTCGCTTCCATACATGGAGTGTTTGCTGACCGGCACACAAATGACCGGTGTGTGCGACACCGTTGTGGGAAAGATGCAATGGGTCTGGACATATAGGGTACTAACTAAATTTTTGGAGCCCGTGTATAAAAAAGAACATGTACAAAGACAGAGACGAACACGATAACAAATTTTTATTTTAAGCCAATTCACTATACATATAGGGCAATAATTTTTATGTCTGGCAAAGTTGAATTTTTATAATGCAACAGATTTTATATCTGTCGTAACAGATATAGTACCTGTTGTGAAAGATAGATTATCTGTTGGAATAGGTTGGTCATCTGTTGCGTTATGCAAATGTTCCCCGTCTGTCTGTCGCAACAGATTTACAATTTATTTCAATATATAACTTATCTGTTGCAACTGATAGGTAATCTGTTGGAGAAAATAAAAAAAGTAGGAAGACCTGTTATATAATTTCCAGCAGATGACCTACGTGTTGCATCTCATGTTGCAATATATGTCTAAATTTGTCTGATAAGATATGTCGTTTGTTGCAGCAGATGTATTATCTGTTGCGATATTTGAATCTAGTACTCCTTTTCAACTAACATGTTCAAAACTTAGAATTAATTATATTCATAGAAAGAATAAAATAAATCGAAGCCTTCAGAAATTACATGAAATAAAATAAGTTAACAAAAAAATAAAATGTAAAAAAAATCATTATGAGTACAAACGATCTACTCTACAAATAAATCAAAAAGTTAAACCAAGGAGGATAGGTTATTACATTGACGGACTCGAGCTATAAAGATCTAATCAATATAGAAAAGTTGTTCTTCATCCAGTTCTATGGAATTCTGCTTTGGTCGTTGTGGATCTTTAACGTCGGTTGCATACGGCTTCTGAGCTTTCGCTTCTCCATATTTCCATAAAAGAGCAGTATATGTTTTGCGGAGTAATCCGGCATCAAGTCTATCATTTGGTACTTATAATCCATCGCTCAAATACTCGGCATAGGCGGCAACAAAAGGACCGCAATCCCTGCGTTATAAAAAAATAGATAAACCATATCTTGCAGTTCATGCAAGCGTTGTGAAATTTTTGAAATAAAACTAAATCATGACACTTAAACTTACAGTCTACCAATGGTTTGTTGAGCAATTCCATCAACATATTATACATCAAATGGATTAGCCATTTTATCCCGGTATGCTTCAATCGTCAATCAATCAGTACGAACCTTTTAATCCAAAAATCCACTCATATTAAGGTAAGTAGGTAATATTTTCGCCAGCTTTTGTATCTCAAACGATGGCCCGGAGTATCTCTTTCGCGACATCGAGTCATAAACTCGGATACGCCTCTCTTTTAGAATGACGACAGCCAACACCCAATGGAATTCATCACTACAATTGATTGGCATGTACACTTCGTCAACCAAATGCCAAGGTAAGCCAGCCGGAATGCTAAAATATTTGATGATGTTGATTAAGCATTTCTCAGTTCGGAAAACTTCCGGCTACTGTTGACAATACCTATCATAGGAATTATTGATGTAAACTTTGTACAAATAATTGTATGTTGTGTATCTGTATTGTTCTTGTGTTTGCAACTTGGCCTTCTTTCGGAGGTAGTAAAAAATGACATCGATGTGCTGCACATATTATCAAACATTTTGGATTATGTGACAAAAAAATCAATACGCAAATGCAATTAAATAAAGTATTAATTAATAGTAATATGTCTGGCCTTTAAACCTCATCATTCCAGCAAGTTTGGGGCTGTGACATCAAATAAAACCAATTCTTCATTCCGGGATGTGCAACAACAAAGTTGAACATATCAAAACCAAGACTCGTTTCGTTTACTTTGTAGCGCTCATCATTTTTTTTCTACATGATGATTTATATGTGTTAATGTCAGGTTCTTACAACAAGAATTGTATAAACCAATATCCATAAAATTGATTTATATACCTGTTGCATGATATTTTAACAGCCCATTGGCAGTCCTATCTGAATAGTCGTTGATCAACTGTATTAATTTTTTTGGAGCCTCGTCCGAGATGTTGAACCCTTCAAATGGGTAATTCTTCTGTTCTCCCAAACTGAAAGGCTCCACTTTTTCTTCATCTTTGGAAGCAGTTGATGGATTATCAACTGTCATAGTATGCTGTTCTACAGTAGCTGTGACATCCACCTGGAAATCCAGAATTGTCAATGCTAAGTAGAGATATACCATAAATTTTCCATCTGTTGCAACCGATGATTCTTATATTGCATCAGATGGATTATCTGTTGGGACAAATTCAAACAGGTAAATCAGAGCAGTACAATAATTTGGAATAGATGACCCATCTGTTACAACATAAGACTCATCTGTTGAAACAGATAACGAATCTGATGCAACAGGTTAGACAACAGTTGCAATAGATGTATTCATCTATTTGATAATTTTTTGCAAATGTATAATCTGTTGAAAGAGATATGTGTTTGTTTGTTTCTTAGAACAGATGATGTACATTCTCCTTCTTCAGCTCATGTTGCTCTTCTGTGGCCCTTGCACACTGAACATCGGTGCAAGACAAAGACAGAGGCATTACAATCTTGCTTTTTTTATGATTGATTATGCCTTGGAAGTGTCTTTCCTTCTTCGCTTAGCCGCCTTGATCTCTAGTGGAGTATCTGGATATGAAATCCTCTTTGATGGAATGACACCCCTCTTAGATGTCATTTTCTTTACAGAAGAAGTTAGTGCATTAATAGCATTAATCACTCCATTATGTTTCGCCTTGCAGTCTTGACATTTTCATGAAGAACATTCGCTAGATGCGGCAAAATCTGAAGAAAAATCTGTACAATCATTATGATCATAATCATAATGGCTTGTTGTTTCAAAAACTGTAAGAGGAGCATCATTATCCCCACCCTCCAAAATTGTTTTTCTTGTGATGGTTGTTGCTCCAAACAATTCCATTTTTATTCCATCAATGACCTTAGGGCCCGATAAAGTTTGCACAGACCGTAAAGTAAGAAAAAATGGCATCTTCAACTCTCGGTTGGTCGGAACAAGCCACGGATGGACAATCTAAAATAAATCAGTACATATATTAAGAATGATGATGAAATCATTTAATCATTAATTAAAACAAAAACTTGATTAGAATTGGACTTACTGCTTCCATGAGGGGATTGAAAAGATCAAGAAATTTTGCATTTTCATGGGTTTTGGACGACAACCATCTCAGAATTCTTGGACAGGAAACTTTTTCCTGGTAGTTTACTTGTTGTCTCAAATAAGTAATGGCTTCAAATGCCCAAGCCTATAACATAACTCCAATAAATCAACATCATTATTGAATAAAAAAATGATGAATCATATCATGATAAAAGAAATATTTACCATGAAGTCCCATGGAAAACCATATAAGTTGAATTTTTTGGCGTTAATGGAGTCAACAAATATTCGACAGTCATTTTGAAGCCTTCATAACTCCAAGGATAGATATTAAATACCTCAAGATCCTCGAAGAGATTTATTAAAATGAGGCTTATGTTGTTGTTAACGTCTCTCGCCCAAAGAACATTATGTACAAACCAAACAAAGCACAATGATTGTTTGTGCTTCTTTGAAAGTCCTTTACCTTTCAACGCTTCAATCAGATTTTTGTTTTTGAAGCTTGAACCAACAATGGACACTAGGTCATCACGATCACTCACTTGCCTTTTCCTTTTTTGGATGTGCGGGGTGCTTTTTTTGGGTCAGAGTAGGTATAACTTGAGAAGGAGAAGGAGGATAATATTTTAGTTCGGTAACTATGACAAACTACTCCCAACCAAAACAAACAGGCATTCCACAGTAATTTATCCACACCTCATCCATCTTATCTTTGTTTTCATATATAAACCTGCGCTTGAGAAGATCATATACCATTTTCATCTGGAAACGAGTATTGTTGTCCTCCTGCAAATCAAGATATTTCCCAAAGCAGCTTTCCCTGAAATAAGAATTTAATTTTTGTTCTCAAAGTATTTTTCTGAAGGCGTCGAAAGATTTTCCCATGACTGAATTAACCACGAGATCACCCGTTAAATCTGTTGCACCATCGCACTACATTCTCATAGGGTAACGATTAATGCTGAAGGTTTTGACCAACTCTTCAACGAAAGGGCTATTAGCATTTGAATCATCTCTTTTGAAAGATTCCTCCTCCCCGTGTTCATTATCTTCTGCTCCTGATTGAGATACCGCTTATAAAGCAAGTTCATAGAGTGGTGGATGTAGCTGAGCTGCTACACTTGTTCTTTTACTTGGACTTGATTCGATTTTTTTTTTATTTTGGGAGTCATGTTATCTTAAATTAACAGGAACAAAACATAAATTATAATTGATTAATGCATAACAGTAATATAACAGTTCCAACAGACAACTAATCTGTTGCACCAAGTATGTTATCCGTTGTAACATATAACCATAATATAACAGTTCCAACATACAACTAATCTGTTGCATCAGGTATTTTATCTAATGCAACACATAACTGACCCGTTGCAACGGATGAGTAATACGTGGGAACCATAAAAACAACACTATCTGTTGCACCTGGTATTTTATCTGATGCAACACATAACTGAACCGTTGCAACGGATAAGTAATCCGTTGGAAACAATAAAAATAGATCACTAATCTGTTGCACCAGGTATTTTATCTGTTGTAACATATAACCAACCTGTTGCAACGGATGAGTAAACCGTTGGAAAGAATAAAAACAGATCACTAATCTGTTGCACCAGGTATGTTATCTGTTGCAACAGATAACCGATCTGTATGAGTAAATCGTTGGAAAGAATAAAAACAATCCTAATCTGTTGTAAAATGAAAAGTAAACCATTGGAAAGAATAAAAACAGATCACTAATCAGTTATCTGTTGAATCAATATTGTTTAGATTTCTTCTAAACAGAAGAGTCGTTTGTCATAACAGATGAATGATCTGTTATATTGTTCACCTGTTGCATCATATTTTCATAGTTGCATCAGATTTTTAATATTTTGCATCATATTTTAAAATAAAGAGTAAACCGTTGGAACGAATAAAAACAGATCACTAATCAGTTATCTATTGGATCAATATTGTTTAGATTTTTTCCAAACAGAAGAGTCGTCTATCGCAACAGATGAATGATCTGTCAGATTGTTCACCTGTTGCATCAGATTTTCATAGTTGCATCAGATTTTCATCTGTTGCATCATATATTTCATCTATTACATCAGATGTTTCAACTGTTGCAATACCATTTCTACCAAGACAAACAACAAATCAACCTAGCAACAACAACATATCACACACACATATACACACTAAGAATATCAACTATGATAAAAAATCACCAAAAAATTCGAATCAACAGTACGACAAAGAGAAGAAGAAATGCAAAAATGCCAGAAATTAGGGTTTTATTCAGTCCATATTTCAATACCAGGAGAATTTGGCTCAAGTTCCTCTGTTTCTTCATAATTTTTTACCTGTGAAAAAGGAAATGGGAGGACAAAGAACTCGAAGTTGTTGTCGCCGGAGAAGTATTCACGTCGATTGACGGTTGAAAGTCGAAAAGGAACTCGCCCGACTATTTCTCTCCGGAGATTGAAGGGAGAAATTTTGCAGAACTGTTGGTTGGGAGAAGCTGGAGAGAGAGAGTGGTTGATTAGGATTGAAGAGGGGTGTGGGTTGGGTTGATTTGTATTTTTGAAAAGATTAGAAAGTTTTGAAAATATTAATCAAGTTCACAATTAACTTAATCAAGTTTCCTAATGATGTTTGACCCTATCTGTTGGTCAATATCACCAATCCTTCATTCAAGACTTAAAATACACCTTTCATTCAATTTTCTCATGTAACTTTTATAAAAATTTCAGATTAATTAGAATAAGTGAAATCTTTGAAGAGTTGTTCCCAGGATTGTTGTACAACCGATCCTTTTTTAACTACAGATTACGCTGTGATCTCTAAATTTTGTGAAAACTAGATTAATATATTATTCAATATATAATTTACAGAAAAATCACTATATGTTTGGTACTGCATTGAATGAAATCCAGGTTCAAGAACTTTGTGGTACTGAATCTATTATATCTTTTTGCATCAGAAAGTTATTGTTCATACTCCCTTCATTCCTTTTTATATGTATTTTTGGATTGTATTTATATTACTAAATAAATGTATGGTTAATATTTTAAGAATATTTTGATCTAAATCTTCCTATTATGCCCTTGTGTGAATTACCAAAATCATTAATAAATCTTTTATTTTTAATTTATTTAATTAGTTCATGCCAACTTGCTTCTTTTACCGTAATTAATACTCCATTTATGCTTCAATAATACTTTCAAGTAGTACTCCGACAAAAGGGCATGAGAATTAAACATACGAGTATTAGAGAGTCATTTGATGTATTAAACATATAGACAGTTTTTTTTTTTCGCTTCAATGTGCTGTTTAAGCATCAATTCTCCCTCCAGTACTCCCTCCAAGTAGTGCTTCAATAAATGGAAATTGGAGTCATTGAAGTAATTCAAGATATCACGAATGTGAAAGTTGAAGAATCATTTGAAATTATTGAAGACTCCATGAAAATGAAAATCGAAGAATCACTTAAAATTGTTCAAGATTTCATGAAAATCGAAATTAAAAACTCACTTGGAATTGTTCAACATACTGTGAATATTGAAGTTGACAAGATTGATGACTTACTAAGCAATGGCATTGAACACTTATTTTAAGAACTTTAGGAGATAGCTAGAATTATGCTAAAACTTTATCTTCCTAATTTTGCTGATTAGGATTATCGAGATCGAAAGAAAAATGTTGCTAGTTTAGAAATTTTTATTTTTTGAACATTTTATTTGTTCACGTAATTCTTGCTTATATTACTTTCGTTGATATTGCAATATTTTTATCCCAATGTGTGTTTCTCTTTCTACTTGGCTTTTTGAGCAATGAGTTAACTAAATTACCTCTTATAGTAACTTATCTCACGTGTAGAAGGACAATCAAAATACACCATCTATTTGAATTCCAATTCACTATCTCTTTATTTCTCATATAGAAAGACAATGATAAAAAAAATAAAGAGTTAATACATAAAAATGATCCTAAACTTGATATCAAATTATAACTTTGACCTTAAACTTTGATAGTGCACAAATAAGACCTTTAACTATTCAAAATCTGAACAAATATGACCTCCGATTTTGCAACTCCATGCGTGAGTCTCACTTGCGCCTATGTGGAAAGGTAATCTAATCACACGGTGTCACGTCGTTAAAAGGGCTGACTTGGAGAGGGGTCATATTTGTGCAGTTTTAAATAGTTAAAGGTTATATTTGTGCACTATCAAAGTTTTGCTTTTTGTGTTAAAACGACGTCGTTTTTATTATTATTATTATTATTATTATTATTATTGTTATTATTATTATTATTATTATTATTATTATAATTTTTTTATTTATTTCTATAGTAGCAACACCTAACTTTTTTTTAATTTTAAAAAATTATTATTATTTATTTATTTATTTATTTCTATAGCAGAAACACCTAGCTTTTTTTAATTAAAAAAAAATAGCCACTAGCAGAGATCGAACCCGCACAGTAGGCTGAAGGAAGCGCCCAAAAAGAGAAAATAACATCACTGGGCTATCTAAGTGCCTAGTTTCATGTGGTTTAGCATTAACATACGTACATAAATATACATTTTCTATCTTATATATATACAACGTAATTTTTTTACCGAGGACGTTCGAGTGAACTCCATGGCAACCACGTAGGTCCGCCCCTCATTAATTTAATAACGTTTTAATAAAGTTAATTTAATAACATTTTAATTACTTTAATTTGATAACGTTAATTTAATATACTACTATTACTATCCTTAATAACATTAATTTAATAACGTTTTATTAAAACTATAATTTTTTTATTATTAGTATAGTTTCATCTTTAATTTAATATTTAAATAAATAATATTTAGATATATTATATAACTTAAATTCATCCTCTGTTTTATAATATATATACATACCCGCTCGATTTTTTCATATGAGGCTGACCCGCCTAATTAATAAATCTTCAATATTGCTCTTTTTCCGCAATGACAAAAGAAATTAGATGTCATTTTCATCTTTGAGCTGAAAATAATGAAAAAATAATAGTGAAGAGTCATTTAAAGGTCATATTTGTGCACTGTCAAAGTTTAAGGTCATATTTAGGTATTATGCCCTTAGATTTTAAGCTGGACACGCCCAGTTTTGCGTGTTGAACACGCGTTTTGCCACGTAGGATTGGAGGTCATATTTGTGCAGTTTTGAATAGTTAAAGGTCATATTTGTGCACTGTCAAAGTTTAAGGTCAAAGTTATAATTTGGTGTCAAGTTTAGGATCATTTTTATATATTAACTCAAAAATAAAAAGTCATTTGTTTAACTGGCATTTGACTCTTTTATAATCTCTCAAGAGAATTTTTCAATCTCGTCCTGATGGAAACAACATCTAAAAAACAAAATATAATGTTTCAACAAGTTGTGAATATTCATTAAACAATATCTAATAAATCCATGTAAATTTTCTACACACAATTTGCATGTAACGCCAGGCAAGGTCAATAGTAGGCTCAACCTCATCATTTAGCGTGACTATTAATAGACTGATAATTAGAATGAATGCAAGAATTGTAGGTTCATAAAATTAAGGTGGATTAGCAGATAAAAAGTTCAAAATCTCTAATGAAGTAGCCTTTTAAGTTCATTTTCTGGTAAATTATAGTTGGGCCCCTTAAATCAAAGTCTAGACAACAAATACCTAACTTACCGATAAAAAAATTCATTAAAAAATTAAAAATTAATATTTTATAATCTAAATTTGAAATTAGAAACAGAACATCAAGTAACTAGAAACAAAATCTAACCTATATAATTGAGAATTTCTTGAAGCAATTCAGGATCACATTTTAACTTCATAGAAATTTAGCCCTTCCTCTCTAACCTTTTTTGTACTAAAATGTGGTATTTGTATGTATTACAACCTTTTACTACATGATTTCAATAATACATGATTGTAGTGTTATAAAAATATGACTAGATCTTATTGTCAAAAAATCATAATATGCCTTAACAATAGTAGAAACAAGCTAATGAACAGATTTTGGTGTCTCCTTATTTTGTATAAATGGGATTGCTCTGAAAAAACCAAGATCTAACATATTTAAATCTAGTGAATTAGGCAGCTGCCACATTAAGCAAATGTCAAATTCATCTCGCCTCGCTACTCAATAAAATTTTAACGGTAGGTTGAATATGCGTTCTTGCATTATATTATTGAATAAATATTGAATCGTTTGAATCTTCTCTCTTCCGTCTTTCTTTAATAGATGAAATAACTTTTTCAATTAGAAATGCCTATACAAAATCTTTGATCTATGAAGTTATTGATTTTGTTTCTAAAGTGCCGACAACTCTATTGACACTAGCTAGGTTTTTTAAACCGTTCTAGTGTGATGAAAGGTAACACATCAATTTTGTCTGAGAAGATTTTCTTTCCTTGTGCATTAAACAAGGGACGAGCTGCTGTACCTAAAACATAACTTTTCTACTGAATTTTTTTTCTTGCAAGTGCTCAATAAATCTTCTACATCTACGAGAAAATAAAAGTTCTCAGCTTTTTTGTCATATAAAACCACTTCTTATCTATATGGACGTTGTTAAACATGTCTTTAAAAATCAGATCACGTGGTATACTACCACCTTGGAGTATAGAAATATAAAATGACAATTGTGATATTTTATTTTCTTTTTTCAGCTGAGGTTTTATAGAATTTCAATTCCTCTTTATATGTCTTTTTTGTCAATGTCCAAATAAAAGAATTAGCTACATTCATCAAAAAATCGAGAGAAGCAAGAGTTGTTCGCTTTCGTAAAGGGATTTGATGCATATGATCATAGTTAATGTCACTCTTTTACGACCAAAATTTCTTTGCCCTTCTACTACGTATAGTATTTAAAGTGCCTTCACATATTTTGATCGTTTCCAAATGCATCAAATTGTATGGATATCGATTGAAAAGTCGATTCCACCATCTTCATGATCAGTGGCGGAGCCAGGAATATGGTGAAGGGTGTGCAAATTTTATTCTCAACTAAGTTAAGAGTGTGCAAAATTGAATATACACTCATTATGATTAACATTTAACTTCTATTCACTATATAATTTTCCAGCGAAGGGTGTGCATCTGACCACCCTTCGCCAAAGGTAGCTCCGCCCATGTTCATGATTCTCTGGTCAATTTTACATCAACATTTTTTTTGCAATGGCATTTCATACAATGCTATACGTTCAACATAGCTTAAATTTTATAGATTTTATGGACATTAGTTCTTTGTCATTTTCTCGTTCTTCATTGGAAATATTGTTGAGGTCAGGAATTGTGTATGTATCAACAACATCTTCTTCGCTGGGAACAATATTGAGGCCAGGAATTGTGTATGTATTCACAAGATCAAGTTGTTCTCGACTAACATTATTACTTTGAGATTCAAAAGGAATATTAAGACTAATTTGAAGTGAAGACTTTTAGTGATTTTCTATTGTAGTCATATTTTTCGGCAGATAATTTCTTATTCAAGTGAAGAAATTTAAAGCGTCTTTTATAAACTAATTTTGGTGGGAAATATTTTTAAAAATGGGCTCCAATAAAAAATTTTATTCTTCATTACATCTGAATGTTTTACTTGGTGGAAAATATAAACTGAAATTGGTGGGAATAGTGGACTAATCATATTCTAGTACTCTTGTTTTATTTAAAATATCAAGACAGTATTCATCATAAGTTTTTGGTACTGTCAAGACTTAGGACTGATCAAATTGTGTAGACTGCTCATATTCTAAATAGAGTTGTAAACCGTGAATTGAATGTGATTTTAGAAAAAATTGATTTTTCTCATAAATATCAAATTTAAGTCTTCAGTTTAAATGTAATCATTTTAGATTTGGAAAGAGGTACAAAATTAAATTAGGGGTTTATTGATAAAATTAATTTTAATTTTCTAAGAGAGAGGGGTTTATTAAGGGGTGTGCCCAACCCAGAAGGAGCATACATGGAGGGAGTAATATTGTTGAATATACTTAAAGTGCATATTGTAACAACCTAATTTCTCAAGTCATGATGACACATACTTTAACCCGTAAATAGTTAAGTCAAGTAATAGCTCGGAACGACAAGCAATATGCTAGATGATGGAGGATGAAAGAATACAAAATATAAAAATGCAATACGAATATCAAGCAGTGGAACACATAATACAATAAATGAAAATAAGGAATGTGTAAGAACATCTACTAAGGTTGGCATGAGAGACACTTAATCAAAATAGAGTACTAAATAGTATCAAATATACAACTAGTCTCAAAAATATAAAGACTGACTAAAAATAGCAAAAAGAAAGAGAATCAGCTCTGACTCTGAAAGATTACCTTATCTCCGAATCTCCAAAAGAAAGCTCGAGTGAAGCATTAATGGTGGTAACTCGTACTCGAATTTGCATCAGAAAAATATGCAAAAGTCTAGTATAAGTACCAAAAATAATGGGTACGCAATAAGCATCATCGACCGACTGAGCTAAATCACAATAAAAGCATAATAGAATGTGAGAAAGTAAACTAACGATACAGATAAGGCTAAATCTGAAATACTACTATAAACCAAGATAAAGCGATAAATATGCAAGAGAGTAGATAAGTCAACATAAATACAGTCTAACTACCTAACTAGACCCCTATAAACCCAAAAGTTGTAAACATGTATGGAATAATCCAATCACCCCACATAAGCCAAATAAATGCAAATAAGGAGGAAATACCAACAATAAGAAGTAAAAATAGGCCCATAAGTGATAACATTCCTGGAACACCCTTCATATAATTAATGTCAGGCTTGGGTTGAAACTTAGCATAGGATCATCATAATAAAGTACATGTATACAGATCATGAATATTATACTTGAATCAGAACTAGTAATTGTGTATCATCTGGTAAATATTTCATAAATAAACTCAACATAATGAACAATAAGAGGGAGCAACTATTCATCGTACTTGAACCGAAACTTAATAAATAAGCAAAGTATCCAGATATTCCAAGGTCATAACTTTTCTTAATATCCATTTAGTACATAGACCTCCAAGTCATATGGTCAAATTACAAAGGGAAGTAATATTTAATCTTACAATCTAATCATATAGATCTAGAGGCAAAAAAGATACTTTATCTTGCATAGTAAGGCTAGCTAAAGTTCATAGGATTGTCTAAGTCATCCTAGGCTCAAAGTTTAGTCTAGGGGATTTAAAAGAGTATCTTACTTCTACAAAGAGTTAATTTAGTCCTTTGATCTAAGGGAGGGATGGTGGGCCCGCTACTAATCTCAAAAGTCCAAACTAAGAAAACATCTACCAAAACTAGGCTAATGCTCTAAAATCTCATCCCAAGGTCTTAAATATAAAAAAACTAGACCCAAAGTATCATTCTAACCATTATTAGGGAAGCCAAGGCTAATTTCTCCCCAAAAGGTCTTATACCAGCTAACTTTAACCCATAAATTATCGAACTACGAACCAAGTCATAGATTTCTACCCACCGCAAGCATAATAATACACTAATACCGTAATAAAGCTCAAGCTATAATGAAAGTAAGCCTAGCCTACCTGGACCCCGATGAAAGCTTGAAAATGTCAACTGCCATAGAGTTTATCCCATTTGAGATACCTCATACGCTGCCACACTATCAGCCTTTATATCAAACTAATAATCTATGCATTAAGACAAAAATAATGATACCTATATTTCATAGAATTTCTCTCGATCAGAAGTCGAGCTAAAATTTCCATATGGAGCCTTTTTATGAAATCACCAAATCAAAACCGCCAATGCGTCGCTTGAAGCTCAAGGGTAATTTTTCTTTAAAAATGAGTAAATACGAGCATAAATGGGCTCTAAAATATTCCCAACAATAAAATAGGGGTTTAAAGCTAATCAGAGAATTAATTGAGAAAATAAATAAACTTACAGAAATAATGATGAGAAAATGACCAAAATGATGTATCTAAGTAACTCCGACACCCAATGATCGATCTCCAAAAGTCTCTATGCTTCTATGTTGTAATGGAGAAAAGTATAGACAAAACGAGAGAGAAATCAGGATCCACAACTATAAAAATGCCTCAGGTCCCTTTATCGCGATCTTGCGGACACCATCGTAAACATGACTCATGACTAGGCAAAACCTTCGCAAATGCGGGCGGTCATTACGAATGCCATGAAGGAAGCCAAACTAATTGATCAGCTTACTCTTTGTGAACATGAAGGCCAACTCGCAAACGCAATGGACAATAACTTTTTCCTTTGTGGACGCAAAGGTTATTTTTGGATTGCACCAACCAACTTGGAAATTTGCCAAGTTCTTATTAGATCCTAAAGATTCATTTGGAAGCACATGAGTTTAGATTATGATGCCACCCAATTAAATTCGATATTCTAAACTCAATGACACCATCAAAATTTCTATCCGAGGTCGTTTGATCAAATATGGGTCCCACACCTAAGGGTCATCTTAACCAAAATCTACTCAATAGTCTAATATGAGTTCAAAAGCCTTAGGATGAGAACCAAGGTCACCTAGTGATGTGGCATGGAAACATGATATTTTCGATGCTTAAAACCGTGGATTTATGTGTGAACTTAGAGTTTTTTGTTAGATATGATAAACTTTGGTGTCTATTACAGATAAAATAGGTCTACAACAGTGTGTGAAAGAAAAGAGAAGAAAAAGACTTAAAAAGGACCAAAACTTATCAAGGTATGAGTCATCTCACGAGTCTTATACTCAACATACAACTCATAGGAGGAATCATGCCTATAACAGAAGAAAACACTAGGGCCAAATTCCAAGTGAGGGTAAGATACGACTCATGTATATGAGTCATAAGATGAGTATATGAGTTGTGTCAACCAATTGTAAGCATTCTAGAACCAAAGAACCAAACAAAATACCAAGTGAAAAAAAGATACGACTCATTCACACAAGTCATACACTGAGGATATGAGATGTAAAGATAAGTCGTAAGAATAACGACACCTAAGATACTATTTAAATATTAAAGTGTCAGAAGTATACGAGTTAGAACTCTAAGTACAACTCATATAGGGATGTTGTATACAAACCAAAGTTCAAGACTTAGAAGGACAAAAGTCCCTCGTGGATATTGATGGAAGACATGAGTCGTACACTTAGTTACGACTCGTAAGAAGAAGTCGTACGCTGAACAGAAAGTTAAAGCTGTGGAAAGATCAGACACTAGAACAAATACGACTAGTCAGGGTACGACTTGTAAAATGCCAATACAAGTGAAGACCGAGTCATACTGACTGTCGACTTAACTTTACCTTTCCCTTTTTATTAGAATTTTAAGGTTATTTTTTAGATACTATAAATGCCTTAGGGTTTAGCTTTTATTTGGTTACACTCTCGAACATTTTTTTACATGTTTTTACATATTATTACAATGAGATTTTAGGGTTTATTCAATTAAAGACTTTGGAGTTTAATCATCTTATTGTTGTGCAATTGATTTTATGTATTTTTTATTGATAATCATGGTTTCTGGCAGAAAAATGAGCGGCTAATCATCTCAACTAGGGTTGTTGAACCCTGACAGATTAGCTATGTAGAGGAAGTGTGAGACTCAATTGTTCTAGGTTTTTTTGCATGTATCTTGACCTTCTTCATAGTAATTAATCTCGAGTATCTGTAGTACATTGAGATAGCCTATATTTGCATCCATCCCACCAAGTAGTTAGTGATTGGGAAAAGAAATTAAGACAGCTATTTGGGATCCTTCTACCTCTACCTTTTAGTCCCCACGTCCCATCTAATCACTTGATCCGACCCAGGCGAGTGAACTGAGGTATTAGCAAGGGGAAACAAGGAGACACCCTGAGACTTTCTCGGTAAAGAGTGAATTATATCTTCTAGCTTACTCAACAGTTGATAATACCTATCTTGTCAACTTTGCATGTAGAACAATAGAATCATGAGAAATTTATGAGGAAGCTAGGGGGAACACAAACCTAGTGGTCTCCTCTTGTTGATTACAACTCAAAAGAACTCAAGACTTGGTTACTACTTATAATTGGTACTACAAATCCCCCCATTTACTTTCCTATATTGCTTTTGGATTATATCAAGACAATCAACTATTCAAGTTTTCCTTGTGGGATGTACCCCAACCTAGTTGGATAATTATATTTACAATTGACTTATTATACTTCTGAGAAGAGTGTAGTTTTGGGAGACATCAAATTTTTACGCCATCATCGGGGAAGATGGTTTGAGTAGTGAATTAAATTGGTAAAGTTCACGGGTTTTAAATTTTTGTTTTGCTTTGTCATACGCCGGTGTATGCCAAGTACTAGGAGTAGAAGAAATCCCTTACTCTCTTTTGATTCAAAACTAGAGAGACTCCTTCAAATACCGAGAAGGATGTTAGGACAAGTTTCTGATAGGGTTCAAGAAGACCTGCGGATCCAAATGCGGCATTCCCATATATTTCTTTAGATTCACAGAATATTTCATACTTATAGACACAACAACTGTTGAAGAAAGAATGTAGAGAAGTAGAAGATACTAGATTTGCTGCAGAGGTGGAAATAGCTCAACAAGGTGGACTAGTAAGGCCGAGACATGTTGTTGATCATCAAGTTTAGGGATACAAAGCTCCATTTATTCCGTCATATCAACACTTATACCCATATGATGACAAAGATAAAGATCTGGGTTATGTTAAGTTTACTAAATCCGGAGCCATTATTCCCCTTGCTTTAGCTCCTAATGTGAAGTTTGATATCACAAGTGATATGATCTATTTGTTGAATCTAAAGAGTGTATATTCGGGTGCAGCTAAGGATGACGCAAACATGCACCTTACAAATTTTCATGGGATCTACACAAATTATAATATTCCAGGGGTTAATCAGGAAGTATTGAGGTTAAGGTTGTTCCCATTGTCTTTGATAGGTTAAGAATCACTATGGTTAGGGAAACTTCCAAGAGGATCTATCAATACTTGGAAAGAGTTGAAGACACAATTTTTGAGCAGATTCATCCCCCCTGCATGGATGTTATAGTTGAAGGATGAAATTTGTAATTTCAGATAGGTACCTGCAGAGTCTATGTATAAGGCACAATTTTTATTTAAGATGAAGCTGAGCATAGTGCCAAATAACAAAATCAGAGGATCGAACTTGTCTAAGATTTTCTATCAATCACTAAAATAGTTCAAGAGCTATGACAGATACTATTTCAAGAGTAGCATTAGTGCGTCTTCGCTGAGAAGCTGTATAGGAAATGCTAGATGATATCGCAGTAACCAATAGAGGATGGCATACTCGAGATTCTAAATGCGGTGGTGGTACATATACTATTGGAGAAACAAATACTTATGGAGCAGTGAATGACATGAAAGCACAAGAGGTTGTACAAATTCATACAAATATTGGGTTACTTACAAAATAATTTATGTCAATGAGTACTGAATAGGTGAATGCACTTATAGCACAGGGGTCTACTTCCAAACAATTCGATATCGAATCTAAAGAACAGACAAAGTATCTTGATCATAGATTGGTGGATTTTCGAGCCCAAGGTCAAGGGAATCAAGGTCGGTGCTATTATAATGACAAATACAAAGATAGTAGTAGAACAGAGATGGTGATTAGTGGTGTAAATATGACTATAAGGAGAAGAGTGACAAGTATATTACTGTAGGTAGTCGAGATACAAAGACCAAAATGGAGGAACTTTTGTCTAAGCTGGTCAAAGTACAAGAAAGTCAAGAGAACTGCTTGAAGGATAGCAAAGCTAATCTGTTAGGATTGAACCAGAAAATTGAGTCATATGCTACATCAATCAAGTAATTGAAGAAGAATTTTGGTCAGATCTCAGCCACATTGAGTTAGAGACAACCTGGTACACTTTTGAGCAACACAGTAGTATATCCCACAAATGATAGTCAATCCCATTCTATTACCACTCGGAGTGGTAAGGTCATTATAGACCCACATATACCCATAGTTGGCGAGAAGAAGAGTGAGGATGAGTCAGTTGATATTGAGAGCAGCAACAAGTGGAATAGAGTAGAGGAGAAGGCTGCAGAGCCTGTGTTGAAGCCTATTCCAATAACCTTTCCTCCCTATCCATAAATAATTAAAAAGAAACAAGAAGAAGGTAAGTATCAAATTTTTTTATCTATGTTAAAAGAGTTGACTGTCAACATACCATTTGTAGAGGCATTGGAGCAGATGACAGGATATGTAAAATTCCTGAAGGATTTGTTCACCAAGAAAAGGTCAGTCAATTATGATCCAGTTGAAAATATTTATCATTGCATTATTGTAGTTACCAGATATTTGGTACAGAAGAAGGAGGACACTGGCGCTTTCACAATACCTTGCATTATTGGGTCTTTCAACTTCACTAGAGCATTATGTAACTTGAGGGCTAGCTGTCACACCTCAAATCCTATTGGGGTGGAAAGGCACCCATAGTTGTGAAGGCCTGAGAGAACCAATCCATAACCTTGTACTTCTTATGCATGTAACTAAGACAACCAAAGGTTCTAATAAATATGATATAATGCATCAATGAGAAGAACTACGTATGCAAGAGCAAAATTATATATACAATACATGGACATTGGGGCCACACATCTAAAAGAATAGACACTACATGTTTAACTTTACATTAGTCTACAAAGCTTCTAAAAGATACATAGACTTAGTTAGGGTCGGGACAATCCCCCTCCCTACTCTTGACTATTGCACAATACCAAAATATATGGAATAGACTCGGAAAGCCTCAAATCAACCTGGATCTCACCAATGGTCACTAAACAGCCTGTGCTCCTACTAGCGAGGTGTATTAATTGAAGCACCTGTGCCTGCAATATGAAATACAGGTCCCATATGAGGGATGTAAGTACAAAAATATGTACTAAATATGTAAGGCATAAGGTTACAACACATGATACTAGAGCTAAAAAAAAATCAGATATAAGTGTATACGTAGTACTAGTAGACCACCTTTATATATACTTGTGGGAATACATACATTACATTCTTTTTTTCACTTTTACCTTTCTTACTTCAAAATCTTTGTAAGCCATATAATACAAATGACCAACTGATCAGTGATAAATAGATAATCGGGATCGACCCATGCTAGGAGTTTGCCCCTGAGTTGCTACCCACATTTAAAGGAATCGAGATCAGCCCATGCTAGGCTTATGCCCTTGAGCTGCACTCATTTTATAGATTTGTGTTACTTAGTTTATTTAGCCTTTGAGATTGTTATTTGGTGGTCATAACATTATGGTACCTTGAAATAATAATCTAACATTAAGAGATATGTAAATGGGCACTTAATACAACAACAATGAGGTACGGAGCTGTTGGCACACCAATAAAGTGTTTTGGAGCTTAAAATAACACATTGGTCTATTTTAAGTAATCGGAGAACTCCTGAAATTTTCCAATAAAAATAGATGTGTAGGTTTAATAATAAGCATGTATTGATGTGTTTTAACACGTAAGAGAGTGGGAACAAGGTCATTGGCTACATAGGATATAATATGCATCCATTATGTATAACTTGTTATAGGATAACCTTGGAAGCTTACTTGATGGAACAAATGTCCGATTTCATGCCAAATAGTGCAAAATAGAGTATGCCTTACATACCTGGTTGTATAACTCCGAAACTAACCCAACTTGACTTTCCACCTTTTAGATTACTTATCTATAATATAATATATGGTAAACTAGTATTAGCAACCAACCAACACATTTGGGCTACTTAACTTCACCAAAATAGTAACCGGGAAGTAAGTCCTTAATTTATCAATCAAGGGTGGTATTTTTAACCCTTTTCTCCTCCAATTACACCCACATACAATACATCTTCTTATAAGATTCACCAAAATCATCTCTGTTTCATTACACCCTCTAAACAATACACAAAATAGATTGGGTAGTAACATATGCCATAATTAGTTCGGTGGTTTACCGCCATACCTTTTTCCTATATTTTAGTTCTAACTAGTTACACCTTTCTCCAACATCAACTTGGAAGACCATAACATATCATACAAAACAGTCCACAAAACAGCCCCAAATCCCATTCATTGTAGCAATTAATTATTGAACTCATGATCTCTTGAGTTCTCAATAACAACATATTCATAATTCTCTCTCAAATTCATATATAAGGAGAACAAAATGGATCAGTAACCTTACCTCAATTATACAACTTATTCTTTTAATTTGAACTCATCAAGATCATCAACTTTCACTTTCCTTCACACTTTAAACCAAAGAAGAAAAGAGATCTCTTAATAACAAAGAAAAATAGTGAGCAAGTATCTTGTTCTATATTCTTCCATGAATTAATAATTAAGAACTTATAGCATATTTTCCTAATCTTCCATAAGATAATCAAGCTAAAACATAAGTGTTTTCACTTACCTTGGTTTGCAAAGGTTGGAGTTTCTACAAGAACCCTAAAAGGAAATATAAGGCTGCTCCTAGTTGCTTTAAAGAAAGTAGAGAGAATTTGAGAAGTATTACCTTTATTTGTGGATGAAGACTGAGGGAAAATGACCAGCAACTTGGTATATAAAGGCCCCATTTTTGACCATCCACTTAGCTGCATTTTGGACCTCAAATTTGGTCAAATAGGTCGAAGTAGGTGATGCACCTACTTAAGGGTTCAAGCTGCTCAAAATTTCAAAGTAGATGATGCACCTACTTACTTAATTCTTAGTTAGGATCAAAACAATTGAGCCTTGGCAGATTCGAGCACTAGGCCTTTTCTCCATTTTTCTTCCTTTTTACTTAATTTGGGACCAAATAAGTATACTAATAAAGACCCAAATCTGATCCATGGACTTGGTCCATTAACTTGGATCATATAACCCAAGTAGGTGACTCACCTACTAGCTTAATTAAGTCAAGCAAGTACCTGAACAAATTACTCCATTTTTAGTTCTTAACCCCTTTAATCTAATATAAAACTTGTATACACTTGGTCACTTCAAACTTTAGATTCAAATACTAGCGTACGATCCCAAGTTTAGATAGTTTTTGTCGACGTTAACTTGGTCTCCTCACATTAAAACTTACGGGCAGCATCTATAATTCCATCTACACCATTAATACTCGCATAACAAATTTCATCCGTTACCTATACCACAAGACTCCAAGTTCCATATAATTAGAACAAGTACAAGCAAAATATGGGTTGTTACATCTTCCCCCTTAGGAACATTCGTCCTTGAATGTTAGTATAACTGTCCAATCAAAGCAAGTTCAAGCTACTCATGATATAACGTAGTACCTATATATTACAATTGTTATTTCCTCAATTCAACATCTCTTCATAGTTGAACAAATAGGGGTACATGGATTTTATCACTTCTTCAGCTTCTCATGTTATCTCTTCTACTTGTTGGTTTCTCCAAAGCACTTTTACAGAAGCTATTTCTTTATTCCTTAACTTTATAACTTGTCAATCTAGGATATCAGTAAGTATCTCTTCATAGGTGAGATCTTCTGTAACTTGTACATCTTCAGTAGAAGTAATATGAGATGGACCTCCGATGCACTTTTGATGCATTGAGACATGGAACATTGGATCGACTATTAAAAGTTCTTGGGGTAGTTCTAACTCATAAACGACTTGGACAAACCTTGAAGTAATCTTACTTGGGCCTATATAATATGGACTTAGTTTTCCTTTCATACCAAATCTCATAACCGCCTTCATTGGTGACACCTTCAAGAATACCCAATCAACTATAGCAAACTCTAGCCCCCTTCTTTTAACATCTGCATATGACTTATGTCAACTTTGGGCTATTTCTAGCCGCCGTTGGATTACTTTAACCTTTTCCATAGCTTGATGAAAAGATGTAGCCTGAACAAGTAAGTTTCACCCACTTCAAACCATCCAATTGGTGATCTACACTTTCATTCATACAAAGCTTCATATGGTGCCATTTTGATTCTTAAATGATAACTATTGTTGTAGGCAAACTCTATGAGGTAAATGATCATATCAACTACCTTTAAGTACAATACACAAGCTCGGAGCAGATCATTAAGTGTATGAATGGTACGTTCTGCTTGTCCATCTATTTGATGGTGGAAAACTGTACTTAAATTAACTTGTGTTCCCAAATTTCTCTGAAAAGACTTCCAAAAATTTGTAGTAAATTGAATTCCCCTATATGATATAATTGAGATTGGTACTCTATGTAATTGAACTATCTCTTTGATATACAATTTCGCATACTCTTCAACTGTGTAAGTGGTCTTAACCTTCAGAAAGTATGCTGATTTGGTAAGCCTATTAACTATTACCCATATGGAATCAAACTTTTGATATTTATGAGGCAAACCAGTGAAAAAATCAATGTTAATCATGTCCCACTTATAGATTTGAAGATCTATACGTTGCATATAACCCCCGGGCTTTTGGTGCTCTACTTTAACTCTTTGACAGTTTGGACATTCGACTACAAATTCTGCAATGTTCTTCTTTATGTCACCCCATCAATATATTCTTTTCAAATCATGAAACTTTTTAGTTGATCCCAGATAGATAGAATACCTTGAATGATGTGCCTCTATCATGATACTCTTTCTTAGCCCATCTACATTTGACACACACAATCTATTTTGGCACCAAAGTACTCCCTCTTCCATAAGCTCAAATGCCTTTGTCATACCATATTGTACATTCTCCTTAAGTTGTAATAGTATGGGATCTGCATATTGCTTCTCTTTCATTTCAGCTACTAATGAAGATTCTTTCGCATTATGCATAATAAGACCTTCATTTGGAGTTTCAAGAAGGAGACCCCAAAATTGGCTAGTTGGTACAGATATTCAGTCATCTCTTGTCTTTCTATAGACAGTGCCATAGACTTCTGACTTAACACATCTGCTACCACATTTGCTTTCCCTGGAAGTTACAAGATATCAACGTTGTAGTCTTTTAATAGTTTAAGCCACCTTCGCTGCCTCAAGATTAGATCCTTTTGGCTAAAGATATATTCCAAACTCTTGTGGTCAGTATATATGTCCACATGAGTATCATACAAGTAGTGACGCCAGATCTTTAAGGAAAATATTACCTCTGCTAGCTCCAGATCATGCGTTGGATAATTTTTCTTATGTGGTTGCAATTGTCTTAAGGCATATGCTATCACTTTACCGTACTGTATCAAGACACATCCTAAACCAATTCTTGAAGCATCACAATATACTGCATACCCTTCTGTACCTTCTGGAAGTACCAATACCAGTGTAGAAGTCAACTTATTCTTCAAATCTTGGAAACTCTTTTCACATGCATCATTCCATTGAAACTTGGACACTTTGTGTGTTAGCTTTGTTAAAGGTGCAGAAATTGAAGAAAACCCTTATACAAACCTCCTATAATAACCTGACAACCCAAGGAAACTTCAAACCTCCGTAGGCATTATAGGTCTTGGCCAGTTCTTCACAACTTCTATCTTTTGAGTATCAACCTTTATTCCTTCATCAAATAAAATATGACCTAAGAATGCCACAGATTTTAACCAAAACTCACATTTAGATAACTTTGCATATAGATTAGGATCACGAAGAATATGTAACACCTGTCGTAAGTGACTGGAATGGTCCTCATTTGATCTTAAATAAACCAGAATATCATCTATAAAAACTATCACAAATACATCCAAGAATGGCTTGAACACCCTATTCATCAAATCCATAAAATCAGTAGGTGCATTAGTTAGACCAAAGGTCATGACTAAAAACTCGTAATGAACGTACCGTGTTTGAAAAACTGTCTTGGGTATGTCCTTCTCTTTGACCCTCATTTGGTGGTAACCAGAACTCAAATCTATCTTTGAAAAACACTTGACACCTTGCAACTGATCAAATAAGTCATTAATTCTCGGAAGAGGATATTTGTTCTTAATAGTCACCTTATTTAGTTATCAATAGTCAATACACATTCTCAATGAGCCATCTTTATTACGTACAACTAACACTAGTGCACCCCAAGGGGACATACTAGGCCTTATGAATCCTTTTTCTAGCAAGTTTTTCAATTGGTCTTTCCACTCCTATAATTCTGCCGGGGCCATTCTATATGGAGGAATTGAGATTTCTTGAGTACCTGGAATCACATCAATACCGAAGTCCACTTCTCGTTTTAGTGGCAAACCTGGAAGAACTTCAGGAAATTCATTTACCACTGGAATAGTTTGAAGAGTTGGTGGCTCCATATCTGTATCCTTTCCTCTAACTAGATGATATATATAACCCTTCGAAATCATCATTTTTTCCTTAAAATATGAAAAACATTTACCTCTTGGTGTACCAATGTTACCCCTCCATTAAAGGGCTATCTCTCTTGGAAAATAGAAATAGACCCTCTTAGTTCGACAATCTACTGTGACATAACAAGAAGCCAACCAATCCATACCCACTATAGCATCAAAATCTACGATTTCTAACTCAACCAGGTCAGCCATTGAAGCATGACTATAAATAGTTATTATACAATTTTGATACACTTTCATAGCTATAATAGTTTCACCAACCAGTGTAGAAACTTCAAATGGCTTAACTAGAAATTCTGGTGTTCTTTTGAACTTTCCAGCAACAAATGGAGTGGGATATGATAATGTAGAAATCAGATCAATTAATGTAAATACATTATGTGAAAATATGGACAATGTACCATAACCACATCTAGAGAAGCCTCTAAATTTTTTTGATCCACTAAAGCATATGTACGATTTTGAACTCCACTAGATCTAGCTGCTTCTTAGCATCTCTACCATGATCTATTGGTTATACACCCCTACCTAAAGAAGGCACTGAGGATGATGATACAATGGCTGATCCAGTAGGTTGTGCCATACCACCCATGCCTCTTTGAGGGCATTCTCTCATCATATGCCCCAACGTACCACACAAAAAGCAAACATTTATCCCAAATAGACATGCACCTAAATAAATCTTTCCACATTATCTACATGGTTGCCAAGGAGTTATTAATTGGCTCATACTCCATTGATCTTGATTCCCCACTACTCATGAACTCTGACTCTCACTTCTCTGCCCAAACTGGTTTTCTTTGAACCCTTAAAACTGTGGTAGAACACTAGCTGTAAGATAAGAAGATAATGACCTAGGCGGTCTATTAGAAAACCAAGGACTAAACAAACATTGGGATGCCACAAACTGCCCCGTAGATCTAGCCCTCTTGGAATACCCTTTTTCTAATTCTTGTGTTCTTCTTCTTTGCCCCTGATCCTCCATTTTTTTATGCAAACCCTTGTATCCTTTCTATGTCCATGTCTTTTATTCAAAGAAACAATAGTACAATATTTAACCAGATATAGGTGCAATCTATCCATATATCGATGAACCCTATCATCCATAGTAGCTACTACATTAGGATCATACCTAGACAAAGAGTTAAACCAAAGGTTATACTCCCTCATGCTCATATTCCCTTGGCAGATTCAGGAACTGATCCTGTCGGGCCTCTCGAATCTCAAATGGAAGGTAATAATTAAGAAATGCCTCTTTGAACTCTTTCTAAGTAGCTGAACGTGCATCAATCCCCCTATATTATTTCAAGTCTTCATACCAAAATATAGCCTCCCCTTTGAATCTATATGTTGCTAGCTCAACTATCTCCTTACCCGATACATGCATGACATCTAGATCCCTTTGGATTTTATCAATAAAGTCCTGTGGGTCTTCATTAAAATCTGATCCGGTGAATATGAGAGGATCAAATTTAAGAAAATCTTGCATCCATAGGCTAGCTGCCTTATCTGCACCACTAGAACCTATGGTTAGAATAACTTGTCCTTGAGCTTGTCCAGCAACTATACGAGCCAACAATGGCACCACATTCCTTAGATCCTGGTCAATAGCATTAATAGGTGGTTTTGAGGATGATGTTCTTCCCCTTCTTAGCTCTTTTGGAGATGGAGGAGTAGAAGAAGTTTGTGATCCAAACTTAGATTGAGCCTCACTTTGATTATCTTGTCCAGGTGGTGACTAACTGGTCCCTTCTATGGCATCCTTGTCTACTTGCTTACCTGTATTTTTACTCCTTCTTATAACCGGCATCATTACTATAATGAGAGAAAAACAAATTTAATTGTTAAATATGACTCCACCTACGACTTGGGCTCTATTGCACGATCTAAGATATGAAGAAAATGAGACAACCCCTAAATATCCCATAGCCTCTTATTTATAGGTGTGGTTCACAACATACCCATAAGAAAGACTCTACATAGACACGACTTTGTAGACTCCCTAGATGACCTGCTCTGATACCACTTTGTCATACCTCAAATCCTATTGAGGCGGACAGGCACCGGTAGCTGTGAAGGCCCGAGAGAACCAATCCATAAACTTGTACTTCTCATGCATGTAACTATGACAACCAAAGGTTCTAACAAATATGATATAATGCATCGATGAGAATAACTACGTATACAAGTGCAAAATTATATATACAAGACATGGCCGTTGGGGCCACACATCTAAAAGAAAAAACACTACCATGTTTAACTTTACATTAGTCTACAAAGCCTATAAAATATACATAGACTTAGTTAGAGTAGGAAAAAACCCCGTCCTACTCTTGACTACTGCACAATACCAAAATATATGGATTAGACTCGAAAAGCCTCGAATCAACCTGGAGCTCACTAATGGTCACTGAACAGCCTGTGCTCCTACTAGTCAGGTGTATTAGCTGAAGCACCTGTGCCTACAACATGGAATACAGGTCCCTCATGAGGGATGTCAGTACAAAAATATATACTGAATATGTAAGTCTGAAGGTAACAACCCATGATACAGGAGCTCAACAAAAATCAGATACAAGTTTATAAGTAGTACTAGTATAGCACATTTATATATACTTGTGGGACTACGTACATTACATTCTTTTCTTCACTTTTACCTTTCTTACTTCAAAATCTTTGTAAGCCATATAATGCAAATGACCAGCTGATCAGTGGTAAATAGATAATCAGGATCAACCCATGTTAGGCTTATGCCCCTGAGCTTCCACCCATATACGAACATTTGGATCGTCCCATGCAAGGATTTTTCCCATGAGATATCACCCACATATGAAGGTATCAAGATCAGCCCATGCTAGGATTATTTCCCTTAGATGCCACTTATTTTACAGATTTGCGTTTCTTAGTTTATTTAGCCTTTGAGATTGTTACTTTGGTGGTCATAACATTATGATACCTTGAAAAAATAATCTACCAATAAGAGATATGTAAATAGGCACTTAATTCAACAACAATGATGTAGGGATCTATTGGCACACAAATGAAGTGTTTAGGAGCTTAAAATAATGCATGGGTCTTATTTGAGTAACCGTAGAACTCCTGAAATTTTCTAGTAAAAGTAGATGTGTAGGTTTAATAATAAGCATGCATTGAGGTGTTTTAACACTTTAGAGAGTGTGAACAAGGTCATTGGATACATGGGATATAATACGCTTCAATTATGTATCACTTGGTATAGGATAACCTTGGAAGCTTACTTGATGGAGTAAATGTCCGATTTCATGCCAAAGAGTGCAAAATAGAGTATGCCTTACATACTTGGTTTTATAACTCCAAAACAAACCCAACTTGGCTTCCCATCTTTGAGAAATAAAGGCTCATATGAGGACTATGTGATAATGTGTACTGGTTAATTGTCTAAATGAGCTTAAGTCCATTGCCCTATGAAATAACTTATGGTTGAAGTCCCTCGTCTAATGACTTGTGGTTAAAGTCCCTCGTCCAATGACTTGTGGTTAAAGTCTCTCCTCTAATAGCTTTTGGTTGGAGTCTCTTTCTTAAAGAGATCTCTTGAGGTTAAAATACCTCGAATGCGGATCAGTGTATTATAGAGTTCTATGCCCGATAAAATGTGGATGAGAATGCGATTAGAGTTCCATGCCCAATTAAATATGTGAGCATTTGATTAGAGTTCTACGCCCAATTGAATGTGAGAATATGTGATTAGAGTTCCATGCCCAGTTAAATATGTGAGCATGTGATTAGAGTTCCATGTCTAAGTGTATACGTGAGCATGTGATTAGAATTCCATGCCTAACTGAATGTTTTAGAAAATGATTAAGGTTCCATGTCTAATTGTATATATGATTATATAATTAGAGTCTCATGCCTAATTTATTGTGTGTGTATGGATAGATCCCTTGCCACAATGGATAAATATGTGGTTTAGGGTATCTTGCTTAATGATTCTACCCATGATTGAAGAGCTTTTCTAGTTACATATGAATATGGTTAAATTTCTATGCCTTATATGAATGAGTTGAACCTAAGGGTGGAATGCTAGAGTCCTTCGCTTTATGCCTCATTATTAAAGGAGTTGAAAATATGGTTAAGTATGGATATCTAGTTGGCATGTGATGTATATATATGTAAGGATAAATATGTAAATAGGATTTAATGTGATACAATGACTAGTGTAAAAATGATTACATATAATGATTTGACTTGGATTCAACAAATGAACTATTTTATATTTATCCTTGAGTTACATGCTAGCACTCCAACCGCTAACCATCTTCGAATGCTATGTCCCCACATGACATAGGGGCCAAAACATCTTCTTCTTCTATAAAGTGAACATGTGTTCGAGCGGTTCGGGCATTGACCTTGAACTAGTGAGATTTCCTACTCTGTAAGTCTTACCTTTTTTAGTCATGTCATTCTATGTCATAGACTTGTATAGATTGAGTACTTGGCTATTGTCGGGGGCATGTCCCGACATATTATTGACTTCATTTTGGTTGAGGTTTTGTGGATAGCCGTGGACTTGGATATATTGGCTAGACTACTAACATTACTGAAATGTTAATAATTGTCTAAGTTTTGATTTTTAGCCCTATATTTCTGTCATCTCATTATAAGGTCGGGGTTCCTCTAATCCTTGTGGTTGTTGTGGTAATAATTAGGTTGGGTTATCGGGCGATCTCCATTTCATGAGACCTTGGGGTGCCATATGACATGGCCTAATTTTTGGGGCCTGTCAAGATAGTATCAGAGCCTAGGTTCATGGTCAACTGGGAGTCCACAAGGTCGTGTCAAGTGGTGTCTCTTTTATGGGTGTGTAGCACGCCACACTTATAAGAGAGGGCCAATGAGACATTTAAGAATGTTTCCCTTTCTTGTGTTTCAATCTCAAGCTATATAGTTTCTAAGGTCTTAGGTTCCTCTGATTTCTTCTTGCTCATCTTTCAGATCATGTATCCAAGAAGATCTGACATTTGGATAAATCCTTCTATCCCGACTAGGGGCAATATGGACAACGCTTGTCTAACTTTTGGGATTTAGACCCAGTCAAGGGTCGTGACATCTAACTATTCTTGTAGGGTTCTACTTTTTCCCACTAAACCCTCTGTTGGGGTGACATTTCTCCTCAGTTGCCTCAAAATATTGGGTTCCATCGCTTCCTTACTCAATTGGCTTAGGTTGGTGGAAAGTGATCTAGGAGGAAGTATTGGACGGGTCCTAGATCCCATTCCATGACTAGTTCTCCCTACCCAAATCCATTGGGAGGCAGGCATCTTTAGATTAGTGATGTTTGTAGGGCACAAGGTGCCCATCATCAAGACAACAAGGCCCAATCCTTCTTCACCTATCCTCCTTTTCATTTTGTGGTCGATTATATTATGGTTATTGCGAGAAAAGAAAGGGTTGGTGCTTTATCTTTGGATAATTGGTCCACATGCAATGGGAGTGTCCCATAAGGATTGCTACTTGGGCAAAAAGGATGTCAGTTACAACTTCTCTAGCTTTTGCACCAAGGGGGGACACTTCTAGCTCTGATATTTGTTGGGACCCTCTTAATGCTCTTACCATCCCTCAAGAGCCTGAGGCATCTTCAAATATTGGCACAGGAATATTGAAACTTTTCCCTCATGATTTTTATTGTCTTGTTTATCCAGGGTCTATACTTTTTTATGTGACCCCGTCTGTGCCTGTGCATCTTAATTGTGGTCCTGAGAGTTTGTCGATTTACTTTTCTTTTTCCATCCTTAGTGGAGACCCTGTGATTGTTAGGAGGGTCTATAGAGGGTGTGTGGTATCTGTTGGTGGTAGAAGGACCTTTGTAAACTTGATAGAGTTTTGCATGATTGATTTTGATGTCATCCTATGGATGGATTGGTGGCATTGTTGATATGCTTCCTTAGATTGTCAGACCTGTAGAGTCATGTTAAAATTCCATAATGAGCTAGTCATTGTATGGGAAAATATTTCTTGAGTGCCCAAGAAAAGATTATTTTCTTGTCTTAAGGCCCAGAGGGTGATTTCAAAATGGTGTTTGTATCTTTTGGTCCGATTTAAAGATTTAAACTTAGAAGGGCCTCCTCTAGAACCTGTTCTCATGGTTAATAAGTTTTTTTCATGTCCTTTGGGTTGACCAATGCCTCTTCATCATTCATTAACTTGATGAGTAGGGTCTTCTGCTTGTTTTTAGGACATGTTCGTCATTATTTTCAAGGATGACATCTTAGTCTATTCTAAGAGAAAGGTAGATCATGTAGATCACCTCTATGCCATGTTACAAAATTTGAAGGATCAATTTTTGTATGCTAAGTTCCTCAAGTGTGAGTTTTGTTGAAAGTTGTGGCTTTCTTGGTTATGTTATGTGTTTTTAGTGATCGAATCATGGTAGATCCCCAAAAAGTATGTAGTGGTGGGTCTTTGGTGCCCATTCCAAAGAACTCCTTCTTTGGTATGTTGCTTCAGGATGGGCCTCGTTGATGACCTAGCTGGTTACTATAAAACACTTCGTACCTATAGTGTCATGTCTTTGCAAGGATC
Organism: Capsicum pubescens; assembly: GCA_030864215.1. Taxonomy (NCBI): domain Eukaryota; kingdom Viridiplantae; phylum Streptophyta; class Magnoliopsida; order Solanales; family Solanaceae; genus Capsicum; species Capsicum pubescens. The sequence goes on from CM061544.1 coordinate 114,397,918, forward strand.
TTGTCTTGAGTGGCATGATTGCCTATTTTTCTTTAGTTCCTCTGTTGCCCTTCATGTGTTAGATAGTGGCTCGAGAAGCATAGTGGTGTTTTAAATTGGGAAAATGTAAAAATCCCTAAGTGGGGGAGATTCTAGGGCACCATTTGAATGCATTGCACTGTAGGAGATGTCGTTATTCCTTTTGATGGTATGAGGTCAGTAAGGGTAAGTTGTTTGACCTGAGTCTAGTTCACCAAACTTTGGAAAAAGGTGAAGGTGATTAGTGAGAGATTGAATGTAACACCCCACATTTTTGGCTAGAATAAAAACCATGACTCTGATGCGTTGATAATCCCAGAGCCTTAAATCCTATGCCAATTTGGCATGTTAATCAATTATGTAGTACATGAATCTATTTGATCATGAATTTATACCATAGAGGACCTTCAACTCAAGGACGAGTTGAAACAATTTCGATCGATTAAGTTTTAGTGGATGTTGTAATTTGTGTCAGCTTCCATCGACCATAACTCTCTGTATATGTCGAATTAGAGAGACTACTATGTGTCAAATGATAGGTCTTCGAGTTAACTTTCCAACGATACCAATTTTGCTAAAATCCTATCACCGAGTAAGAAGTTGTAGCCTTTCAAAGTAGTATGCATCCCCTAACCAATCGCACATGGCCACTAGAAAGCATATGCGATAGCATATGCGGCGCCTATGTAAATATAGACAATATCATATGCGGCGCCTATGTAAATATAGGCGATATCATATGCGGCGCCTATGTAAATATAGGCGATATCATATGCGACGCCTAAGTAAATATATGCGATATCATATGCGGCGCATATCTTATGGTTTCAAGTGACTTAAACACTATGTTTTTGGGGGCAAAGTGGTGCTTTTCTCACCCTTATTCAGCCATAAACACGAAATTCAGTCCCCAATTCTCCAAAATACATCCACATTCATCTAAAAATTCCCAAGAACACTCCCAAGGGTTTCAAACTAAAAACCCAAATAAATCAAGACTCAACCGTGGGTTTTCAAAATTGATTAGAGATTCGTAATCCGAATTCACAGGCTTCAAGAAGTACCCATTATTTTCCTAAAATAAAGGTACGTGGGGTTTTCCTAAATTCTTATGGGCATAGAAAAATCATGTTTTAGAATGGAGTTTTTGAATCTATGTATATATTCATGTATTAAGTGTTTTAACATCATTGTTTTGGTCTTTTGACCTTTCCCAAAGTGATTTGAGAATATGAATGTATGAAACCATGTATTTAAGAATGAATTCTTGTTGAGAGTATGATTTTAGGTGAATTCCCTCTTATTATGAATTTTTCAGATTTCTCATAGCATATGAATTGTTTTGCAATGCATCCTTAAAAAGCACTATATGAAATGATTAAACTATTTTTATGATTTAAAGGTGTTTTTAAATCACTAAAGAGGGAATCTACAATGAATGTTTAATATTCATAATGCATGTAATGAAAGAGTGCATGGATTTGCTAAAGGCACTAGACCACCATATGTTGATGAAGTTTTTGCATAATTTTGACTTGAGTTTTGAAACACAAAATTTTCTATATCAGTTGCATGTTTTTGGTGGTCTAAATTATGCTTTAAATGAAAGATTTAGCTTAATGTATTATGGCTCAGAATTCATGACTTGCAAGTCTTGGTATGATGATACCAATTCAGACCAATGCCATATCAGACTCAGACTAATAGACATTTTAGACTATCATAATTTTTGACATTCAGAATATTGCATTTACAGAAAAGGTTAAAAATGGGCATACAGAGATGTTAGGTGGTTCCCTGAAGAGGGCTTGAGTTCAAGCAACTCACTACCTAAAATCGTGGTTTTCCGACCCGAGTATATTATTATACGCTGACTTAAGTGTCCTGTGGCATATCAGATTCAAGAACTCCAACCCTTGCGGCATACTTGGGTTGGAGGCTTCCCCGCCGAGTCAATGGCAGATTCTATATCGCCCCTGAAATATCAGACTTGTAGGGGATACCACCTAACTCAGAAGTAATACACAGATCAGAGTTTGAGATTTACAGACAGGTTACATGTTTTCAGAAGGTGCCCATGTGTTTTTTAGAAACTATTTTATGCATAATGTTTGATGAACATTTTCTCTCACGTATTATATATATATATGTTCAATTACTCTATTTTGGATTGCTTCGCGTGCCAGTACAATTGTGCTGACCCCCCTTTCTCCCAGGTACTGAGGCGCAGTCTAGGGGTCTAGATCCTCAGTAGAGTCTACAGACAGGGTTGTCTCAGAGTTCAGTTGGTGAGCCTTCTTTGCTTCGGAAGGCCTAGTCATTTAGGTATTTATTTTAGTATGGTTTTTGGTCTGCTGGGGCCTTATCCCAGTTATTCAGATAGTATGTCAGTAGAGATTTCGCAGACTGTTGCAGATGTTTATTAAATATTTTTGGGCATGTTTTCAGGCCTTTAACTATTTTAAATTATTGGCCATGTTTCTGTATTATTATGTCTATTTGGTATTACTTTGATCATATGAATTATGTGCATGATTACCTGATAGACAGAGGGCGTTTTGGGCCTTTGGGTTCGGGAATGCTTGTCATGGACAGGGCCCCGGTTTGGGTCATGACAAACTTGGTATCAAATCCCGATTCATGGTCCCAGGGTGTCTGCGAAATTGCGTCGGGTAGAGTCTTGTTTATGGGTGTGTAGCGTGCCACACTTATAAGCAGGAGGCTACAAGGCATTTAGGAATGTCTCTCTTTCTTCATGTTCTAGTTCGTGCTATAGAGTTAGAATGTTCCTTCTTCATACTCTAATTCGTGCTATGGTGTTACCCATATGAAAAGAAAAGTTATCCTAATTTCTTCCTCACTCTGGTGTTCCAGATATTCTCCGATTATCTAGAAGAAATTTTAGAAGTCCCACAAAGGACGAGAGAGGAGTTCCCTACTGTAAAGTTATGTCCTCGTTCTTATGAGGCATCCAGTTAAGACAAGAGTAAGATGTGTATTATTGAGTGATTGAATATTGTGGATCAATCTTCTGTCTCTTGTAATCTTGATATCATTGTGTTGTTGAAAACAAAAGTCTAGTGAAGCCGTGTGAAGCCTATTTTGATTCACTAGCAACTTGTTGTTCATCTTATTATTCTTGTGTTTGTTGGAACTGTATTTCTACCTGAGTAGTAGTATAAGTTAGAGTGTCGGTGTCATGACCTATTGGTAGTGAAATTAGACCAAGAAGTTCATGATATGAAGTCACAAGGTTAGAGGTCAGAGTGAGGGTGACTTTTGTGATTAAATATTTATAGTTGAATAACCATTTATTGAGAATGATTTACCCTTTTGTGGTGGTAGTCTAATTTGGTGGTACCATTTATGTATTGTATGGTAGTCCATGGAGGAAGTGTTGACTCAGAATGTTATTTGTTTTCTTCCTTTCAAAATAAAGAAAGATCCCAATTTGAAGGATTAGTATATTTATATTATGTTGCACTCTTCATTGGTTGTAAATGATTGATGCTAGACTATAGGCTTGAATTTAAATGGTGTGGTGGTGAATAGTGGTAACAGATTGATGATACATGTTTCGTGGGATTAGATTTGTAAGCTTGATGTGTTGAAATAGTACGTGCTGATGGATTATGACAAGGAAAACCATAAGGTCGTGATCGATTATTGTGGTTATGAAGTTCTAGTGTACTAGTGTTTCTTGATGTTTATTTCATAGTTTCTAAGTGAGGATTGTGTGTAAGGTTGGTTGTAAATCATGTTTAGCACTAGACATTAAGTTTGAAACAATTGATGGCCATAGAGGTGGATGTGATGATTTCTTGGTTAATGATACTAGTTATATGGAAGTGATCTATAGGCTTGAACAGTGTATGCAAGTGCCTAATTTTATTTTTTTCGTAATGAAGTATGACATTGTATATGTGATGTAGAAGTATGCCCAAGGTAGTATGAAGCTGTAGTATTTTTCTAAGGCTATTACATGTTGTGTGTGGCTACTGGTACCGTTGAGTTGCTAGGTGGAAAAAGACTAGCTAGATGGTATATGGTGTTCTAAATAGCCAAGTTAAGGACCTTTGATTGATAGCGTTGAGCCTTTTGATATGAACTTGATTCTCATGGTAGAGGAAAATAAGTTTGAAATTGGTATATTGGTAGACTACGATAGAAATAGAGTGGCTCATTGAAGACTTGGTGATACCCATGTTAGGTGTTATAATCTAAGCTCGAGTCCTTCAAAGTCATGCTAATAGAAATAAGAGTAGAGGCACTAGATGGTATGCACTTTAACTTTGGGGATACTCATGAAGATTCGAAGTTAGTAAGTGTTCGAGTAATAGATGATGACTATTGGGGTTACAAAATGATAGAGTGTGCCTCAGGAGGTAGTATTAGCAGTGGGAGTTCCACTCTCATATGTGTTCTTTCGGGTTAAGTTTTATTAATTTTGTGTATTGTCATATTTCACAACCCAGAGTGTAGTGAGTGCAGTTAAGTTTAAAGTCTAGTAAGGTATCTCCCAATAACTTAAGATGATGGCTTGAAGCTAAGGGGGAGATGACTAAACGAATAACCAAGTAAGACTCTCAGATTCTTGTAGTGATGTCATGATGATATAGAACATCAAAAAGTAAGGGTGAATCTCAACACATTCCTATCTCAGTATTTCTCAGTGATCCTAATAACTACTCATGCTTTACAATTTAGTTCCATTATCTGTTCACGTTCATACATATGATAGAGAGTAAGGTACTCACACTTTATAATGTTCTCCATTTCCATAACTCATGTTTTACGCCAAATGATTGGTGAGATTCAGCTTATAGCCATGAATACCCTAAATTCAGAGTGCTTTGGTGAGTCCCTGTTGTTGTTTTGCTATTCCTCAGGCCTCAGATGAGTGTCAAGCTTCATATAGTATCATTCCATGCCTCCATATATTATGTTCTAACCTTTTTGTGACTACTCCTTATGCGATGATAGTGGTGGTGAGTAATTATTCCTTGTTGATGAAAGATCATAGTACACTTGTTTAGATAAGGCCATAAGTATGAAGTAAGATTTGGGGCCAAGTTTTTATTTATGTGATGGTTAGTGGAATTTTGTATGTGTATGTTCTTGGGGTAGCTCGTAGGAGTGATATTGATAGTGGTTTAGAGAATATGTGAAGTATGCCTTTATAAGTGTTTGCTTTGAAGTTCATATGTGGTTATAAAGATAAGATTGAATGACATGTTGAGATTGTTGTAAAGGAACGCAATATGCGCTAGCGAATTCATTGTAAGAGTTCAGAGTAGTCATTGAAGTGGTAAAGCATGTTATACTTAGGATGTGATCTTTAAAGGAGATATAGAAGATTGCATCATATGGTTTAGAATAATAGCGTGGTCTGGCATGTTGTATTTTTGTGACTTAGAGTTAGGCTTGATCACGGTGAAGGGATTAAGTTATTTCTGACATTAGTAGAAAGATTTGTCAATGCTCATATGAGAATTTTAAGCTAAGTTGAATGAATATGATATTTAAGGAGAATAGTATAGTTAAGTGATATTCGGGAAGTGTGCTAAGATTGAAAGTAAGAAGTTGTAATGCCAAAGGCCTGGTAATTCTATCCTAATTCAGGAGTTATATGCCTATGTTCCAGACTGCAGAGTAGTGTCAATGTGGTGATTCCTCAGTTGGATGTATTGTGTAATCCATACCCAAGATTCATGGCTCCCTATTACTGCTAGAATTTCTTTAGAGAATTGTGATGAAGAGATACTCCAGTTAAGTATGAGGGTGTAGTATAATTCAATCTGTATGGCCAATAAGTCAGTTTAGCAGACTGATTCGCATGACTTATTTTCTCGTCTTTGCACTTATTCATGCTACTTGAAATCTCAGACATGCTACTATTCCAATATAGAGTATACCAGTAGTTACGAGTATAGCCCAGTTCATGCATCATGCATTAAATTCAGATTCCAGATGTTCAGTTAAGATTCAATTCGTAGGTGCCCTGTGCATCACCTCAGTTTTTCGAGTATCTTAGTGAATTGAGCATTCATAGAGGGACATAGGGTACCAAGGGGAGATACCCCATTCAGTTGCATGCATAGATTCTTATTACAAGCTTCGCATCAGTTATTATTGTGTATATAGCCATACGTTCATACGTTAGTTCAGTCAGATATGTATGCATTAGAAATGCATGTTCAATAGAAAAGTTCAGCTTATCAGTGTATTCAGTCCTGCATTCATGAGAACAACTCGGTCACAGATCCATGCATCAGATATGCATGATTCATTATGAGAATTCAGCCTATGAGTAGCTTCAGTCGTGTGTTCCATGCCTCGGTTATGCATGTCCGGCATAAGCATTTAAAACATCAGTAGTTCCAATCTTATAGTTATGTTTCCGATCAGTGTATTCTTTCTTAGGGAACATATCATGTCCGCGTTATCCCATACCCTTAAGACTTCGACATTCTATCCATCATTCGGGGACGAATGATCCCACGGGGAAGATAATGTAACACCCCGCATTTTGGGCTAGAATAAAAACATGACTCTGATGCGTTGATAATCCCAGATCCTTAAATCCTATGCCAATTTGGCATGTTAATCAATTATGTAGTATGTGAATCTATTTGAGCATGAATTTAGACCATAGAGATCCTACAACTCAAGGACGAGTTGAAACTATTTTGATCGATTAAGTTTTAGTGGATGTTGTTATTTGTGTCTGATTCCATCAACCATAACTCTCTCTATATGTCGAATTAGAGAGCCTACTATGTGTCAAATGATAGGTCTTCGAGTTAACTTTCCAACGATACTAATTTTGCTAAAATCCAACACCCGAGCAAGAAATTATGGCCTTTCAAAGTAGTATGCATCGCCTAACCAATCGCACATGGCCACTGGAAAGCATATGCGGCGCCTATGTAAATATAGGCGATAACATATGCGGCGCCTATGTAAATACAGGCGATATCATAAGCGGAGCCATTGTAAATATATGCGATATCACATGCGGCGTATATCTTATGGTTTCAAGTGACTTAAACACTCCATTTTTGGGGCAAAATGGTCCTTTTCCCAACCTTATTCAGCCATAAACAAGAAATTCAGTCCTCAATTCTCCAAAATACATCCACATTCATCTAAAAATTCTCAAGAACACTCCCAAGGGTTTCAAACTAAAAACCCAAATAAATCAAGACTCAACCGTGGATTTTCAAAATTGATTAGAGATTCGGAATCCCCAATCCACAGGCTTCAAGAAACACCCATTATTTTCCAAAATAGAGGTATTCGAGGTTTTCCTAAATTCTCATGGGCATAGAAAAATCATGTTTTAGAATGGGGTTTTTTGAATCTATGTATATATTCATGTATTAAATATTTTAACATCATTGTTTTAGTCTTTTGATCTTTCTCAAAGTCATTTGAGAATATGAATGTATGAAACCATGTATTTAAGAATGAATTCTTGTTGAGATCATGATTTTCGGTGAATTTCCTCTTATTATTAAATTTTTAGATTTCTCATAGCATATGAATTGTTTTTCAATGCATCTTTGAAAAGCACTATATGAAATTATTGAACTCTTGTTATGATTTAAAGGTGGTTTTAAATCACTAAAGAAGGAATCTAGCATGAATATTTAATGTTCATAATGCATGTAATGAAAGAGTGCATGGATTTGCTAAAGGCACTAGACCACCATATGTTGATGAAGTTTTTGCATGATTTTGACTTGAGTTTCAAAACACGAAATCTTCTATATAAGTTGCATGTTTTTGGTGGTCTAAATTATGCTTTAAATGATAGATTTAGATTAAAGTATTATGGATCAGAAATCATGACTTGCAAGTCTTGGTATGACGATAACAATTCAGACCAATGCTATATCAAACTCAGACTAATAGACATTTCAGACTATCATGATTTTTGACATTCAGAATGTTGCATGTACAGAAAATATTAAAAATGGGCATACAGAGATGTTAGGTGGTTCCCTGTAGAGGGCTTGAGTTCAAGCAACTCATTTCCTAAAACCGTGGTTTGCCGACCCGGGTATATAATTATACACTGACTTAAGTGTCGTGTGGCGTATTAGATTCAGGAACTCCAACCCTTGCGGCATACTCGGGTTGGAGGCTTCCCCGCCGAGTCAATGGCGTATTCCATATCGTCCGTGGAATATCAAACTTGTAGGGGATACCACCTAACTTAGAAGTAATACAAAGATCAGAGTTTGAGATTTACAGACACGTTACATGTTTTCAGAAGGTGCCCATGTGTTTTTTAGAAACTATTTTATGCATAATGTTTGATGACCATTTCCTCTCACGTATTATATATATATATGTTCAATTACTCTATTTTGGATTGCATCGCATTCTAGTACAATTGTGCTGACCCCCTCTTTCTCCTAGGTACTGAGGCACAGTCTAGGGGTCTAGATCCTCAGTAGAGTCTACAGACAGAGTTGTCTCAGAGTTCAGTTGGTGATCCTTCTTTGCTTCGGAAGGCCTAGTCATTTAGTTATTTATTTCAGTATGGTTTTTGGTCTGCTGGGGGCCTTGTCCCAGTTATTCTGATAGTATGTCAGTAGAGATTTTGCAGACTGTTGCAGATGTTTATTAAATATTGTTGGGCATATTTTTAGGCCTTTAACTATTTTAAATTGTTGGCCATGTTTCTGTATTATTGTGTCTATTCCGTATTACTTTGATCATATGAATTATGTGCATGATTACCAGATAGACAGAGGGTGTTTTGGGCCTTCGGGTTCGGGAATGCTCATCACGACCATGGCCCCGGTTTGGGTCGTGACATTGAAGACCACTCAAAGTCTCCAAAATTCCTATGCGAATGTATGTCTTAGGAGTTTAGAGTTTAGTGTTGGAAATTGGGTATTCTTAAAGGTGTCTCCCATGGAGGGAGTGATACGATTCTGTAGAAAGGGAAAAACTTAGTCCACATTATAGTGGTCCATATTTGGTCTCGAAAGGAGTGGACAATATTGCCTATGAGTTGGAGTTTCCTTCTAGGTTGAGCTCGATTTCCCGAGTTTTCCATGCCTCTACGTAGAGAAAATGTATAGATGATCCTTCATTGATTGTTCCCTTAAAGGACATTGGTATTTTTGGGTTCATCATCCCGGTGTCCCATCTAATCACTTTATCCTGCCCAGACCAGTGAACTGAGGTCTTACCAAGGGGAAATAAGGCGACACCCTGAGACTTACCCGATAAAGGGTTAAATTTATCTTCTAGCTTACCCGACAGTTGATAATACCTATCTTGTAGATTTTGAATGCAGAACAAAAGAACAGTTGGGTTGATCACGAGAAATTTATGGATTTTAAAAGACAGGGGGAACACAAACCTTGTGTTCCTCTCTTATTTATTACAACTCAAAAGAACACAAGACTTGATTAATACTTGCAATTGGTACTACAAATTCCCCCATTTACTTTCCTGTACTGCTTGTGGATTACATCAAGACAAGAAACTATTCACGTTTTCCATTTGGGATCGACTCCAACCTAGTTGGGTTATTGTATTTGCAATCGACCTCATCATACTTCTGAGAGGAGTGTAGTTTTGGGAGACATCACCTAGCCTAAAATTGACATTTAAAGAGACCATAAGAAATGACATTAGGGATCGTTGGACCATAGTTTAGGTCCGATACCTATTTCTTAGAAACAAACGCACTAAATAAATAGAATTAGCTCTAAAAATTAAATGAATAACCCTATGACTGAATTGTCAGTCCTAGTAAGTCATAAATGACTTGGAGCAGCTGTGGGAAATCTCTAAACATCAAAATCATTAAAATAATGAAAATAACCTGGAGAGTCATTACAATATCCACTATTAAAAGAACTTTGGTATAAATGGAAGTAAAGGATCAATATATACGCAAGGTCTTGAACAAGTGTGGATGCTGAGCCCACATCTTTCACTTTATCTCTCAAGTAGCCTCCTTGACAGAACTCTGTCTCTACTAAACCTTAACCACTGTAATATATCTAGAGCGCAACTGTGTGACATCCCTGGCTAAGATAGAAACTAACTTCTACACAAAGTACAACCTCTCATCCAACTATACCAAGTCCCAATAAAGAACATGAGACTCCTCCAGAATGTAGCGTTGCAACATGGATACATGAAAATTTGGATGAATGACAGAAAAGTTAGTGGTCAAGTCCAACTTATAAGCCACCTCTCTAGCTTTCTAATATATCTCAAATGGACCGATATACCTAGGAACTATTTTGACTCTCTTTCCGAACCTCATCACGCCCTTTGTGGGTAATAATTAAAGAAACACTCAATCACCAACTTCAAACTTCAAAGCATGAAACCTATGGTCAACAAAATGTTTTGGTCTACTCTAAGGTGACCATTGCCTATACTAAATCACCTAAACTCTATCCAATGACTCATGTAGCAAGTTGGTACCACGGGGACTAACCTCAGAAGTATTAAATCAACTAATTAGATATCAATAACGCTTACCATACAATGCCTCAAATAGTTATATCTCAATATTTGAATAATGGATATTATTATTAGAAAACTCTACTAAGGCTAAATGATGCCCCCGCTGAAATCCAAAGTTCATAACACATGTGTGAAGATATCCTCTAAAACCTGAATAGTCGACTTCGACTGCCCCTCCGATTAAAGGTATAAAGCAGTGCTAAGGTCAACCTAAGTGTCTAACTCTTCTTGAAAAGTCCTCTAAAATCTAGAAGTTAACATTGAGCCTCCATCTTAAATAATATACATGGGTACACCATAAAGTTGAAGTATATCCCGTACATAGATATGGGATAACCTCTTGGCACTGAAGAAAATCTGAATTGAGATCAAAAAAGCTAATTTGGTTGACTTATCTATTATGAACCAAATGTTATGCAAACCATGAGAAGTGCAAGGCAAACCATTCACGAAGTCCTTAGTAATCTGCTCCCACTTCGACTCAGGAATAGGTAGCCTATGAAGCAATCCATGTCTCTAATGCTTGGCCTTTACCTACTAACAACACAAACATCAAGCTTCAAAGTCTGTTGCATCCTTATTCATGTTGCTCCACCAGTAATGCTTTCTCAAATCTTTATACATCTTAATTGTCCTAGGGTGAATAACATATCTTGAGCTATGAGCCTCTTGCAATATTAACATAATCAAATCCCCAACCATAGAAACACAAACATGACCTTTGAATCTCAAAATGCCCTATAATTCTAAGACAACCCTCTGAACTACCTCTTAACTTCTATTCACGAATGCCACAAATTCTACTATCCTCAAACTGACAACTCTTAATCGCTCAAATAGGTAGAGTTATCCTTAATATAAGAAATAATTATCCTGGGGACTAAAATATTAAGTCTAACCATTAAATTATCTAAGGACTCAATGTACAAGGGTAATGACCACTGAAAAATTGAAACAAAGTCCAAGCTACCTATACTCTGACTTTTGACTCAGGACATTCATTACCACATTTACCTTGACCAAATGATATAAAATAGATATATCATATTCCTTCAGCACCTCGATCAACTTGTGCTACCTCAAATTAAGCTCCCACTGGGTCATAATATACTAAAAGATATGCTGGTCAACATATATCTCGCAATGAACACCATACAAGTATTGCCTCTTAATCTTAAGCACGTAAACTATCACTGCCAACTTTAAATAATGAGTAGAGTAGTTTTTTTTGTGTACCTCCAGCTGCCTTGGTGCATAAATAATAAGTTAATCCTATTTCATCAAAACCCAACCCAAACTAATACTAAAAGCATCACAATAAACTGTAAGCCCTCCGTCCTCAACTGGAAGAGTCAAAATAGGAGCAAAAGTGAGCAAGTCATTTAGCATATTAAACCTCATCTCGCACCCATTAGACCACTAGAAAAGAACCTCTTTCTTGTCCAGTCTGGACATAGGTGCCACAATAGTATAAAATCTCTTGATGAATCACCTATAATACCCTACCAAACAAATAAAATTATGAATATTAAACAAAGATATATGTATTTCCCAATAACGAATAGCCTCAGTATTTGTTGGATCCACCACAATCCCATTCTTAGACACCAAGTTTTTTTAGATATCTCTTAACTCTAACCAAAACTCACACTTTGAGAATTTGACAAAAAGCCTATGATCTCTTAAAGCCTAAAGCATAATCCTCAAATACCGCTCATGCTCATCTCTACTCCTTAAATTAATTAGAATATTATCAATAAATATGACCATGTAAGAGTCTAAATAGGGCCTAAAATGCCATTCATCAAGTCATTAAATATAGCTAGAGCATTGGTCATCCCAAAAGACATCACTATAAAATGGCTATAACGAGTCCTGAAAGCTGTCTTAGGGATGTTCTCTACTTTAATCCTTTACTAATGGCAACCAGATCTCAAGTCAATCTTAGAAAACACTGCAACACCCTAAAGATAGTTAAATAAATTATTGATATAAGGCATATAATACTTATTCTTCACTGTCACCTTATTTTGCTTCCCATGGTAGATACACAAATGCATGGAACCATTTTTCAGCAGTATAAGGCGATAAAAACCTAATGAAACCCGTACCCAAAAGATCCTAAAGATAAGAATTTATCTCCTTAATCTAGAAGGATCCATATGGTAAGGTTTCATGGAAATAGGCGGGGTGCTCGGTTCAAGATCAATAGCAAACTCAATATTATGCCCAGGAGGAAAGCCAGGTAGGATGGTAGGAAAAAATTAGGAAACTCATGCAAAATAAGGATAGAATTAAGTGAATGACTCTCCACACAGATAGCATAAATATAAGTAAGATAAGAATCGCAACCCCTCTACACCAGTCTCCTAGTCCAAACATAAGAAATAATCTTTATTAGTACGTAGAAAAAAGAATCTTTGCCACGCAACCAAGGGTATGTCAAATGTTACTAAGGTTATTGTTCTTTGCAAAGAAATCCAAGACCATATAATAAGAAGACAAATGGTCCATGCCCAAAATTACATCAAATCAACCATAGGTAGCACAATAAGGCCAGATTGAATATCAAGTTAACAAAATTGTCTTATTACATGATCTATAAACCTGATCCACTACTAATGAATTACTCATGAGAGTATACACACCTAGTCAAACAGATAAAGGCTCCAAAGATTACTCTAATTGTGATTCATAATAAGAAGAAACATATAAATAAAGAGATCCCACATTAGATAAATAAATAGCTATATGATGCCATACTAAAATCATACATGTAATAAAAGTATCTGAAGACTTTACTTTTGACCTACTCGGTACCGCATACACTTGACCTGGTCTGACTTTCGATTGGGAAGGTGACTAACCACCTATCTTACTTGCTTGAGGACCTACTATAGAACACTAGGGACCATCCCTACGAACCTGTACACTACCTCTAGATAGAGGAAACACTGATATAATAAATTGAACACTTCGTACTATAGGCACAACCATCCTATGTCAGGGACACTTTCTATAAAAATGACTAAATGCCCTACAATCATAGCATACCCTAGGCACTTTGCTCTATCCATAATATCTAGCTGACCTATAATGGCCACCTTAGACTGAAGACCCTGAGTGTGCATGAAACACCCTAGATTCTTAGTCCTTAATTTTTTTTTGAAATTTTGTCCTTAGTAAAACTCACTCTATAAGTTGTAGAGAGTCTTGGTGGGTCTTAATAACCCAATCGTAGCCTGTCCTGGATTTTTTGCTATGACTACAACTTGGGGATATGAGTCATAAAGACTCAAAATGAGTTGTATAGTGTCTTCTGTAGCCTACCAGTTTGATGCCCAATTAATTTTACTTTGATATCAACTAGACCATGTGAGTAATAATGACCGAGTACGAGTCGTATGGTATGAATCGTATCCATGTCAGTGTTGGTGATCATGGACACTGTCCAGACTATGAGCTGAACCTAACGAGTTGTAAAGTGACTCTGAGTTGTTAGGTCACTCATAGCGACTGGGCGGTTAATTTTTAGTCTTTTCATTAATGGCATTTTTTCAATTCCCCTTTTACCTTACTTAGACCCCATGTCCATAAAGAACTCAAGGGTGGTTATTTATCATTTATAACTAAATCAAAATACACTCTCTTATCTCAAAACTCTCCAAGGTCAAGACACTTAGGGTTTCTAAGAAACTGGTCATATAAAGGCTCAAGGGTTGAATTCTCTCCATAAATTTTTATTTTTCAGGCATGTTACTATACCCCCAATTCTTATTTTATGAAAAGCATGGGTTCTACATGGTTAAATTATATGGATTTGAATATGGGGTTTTATGTGGTTGAGGGTTTTAAAGTGGTTGATTATTAAATTGTTTTCCCATGATTTATTATGCATTCTTTATGCTATATTAATGGTTTTGAACTTGTTGGATACATAGGAATGGTTAATAAACTAAGGGGTCAAAGTATTCCCCCAAATTGATGTTTTAAACTTGGAAGTTAGTTTTGAATAATTGTGTTCCCTCAAGCCACTTGTGTTATTGCATTGCATGAATGATTAAAAAATGAACATGTATTTTTAAAGCCTTGTTGGCTATGATTTTATTTCATGAACAAAAGGGGTCGAGGCATTTCCCCAAGTTAATATGGTTGTTAAGGCATAGAGGTAAGCTTGAAAATGTAAGGGTATGAAAATACCCATCGTGTGCCTTAACGGTTGGTTCATTGGTTAATAAATGGATTATGAGAAATTTGTTTTAAGAATGGGGGTTATAAAGCAAAGTCGTGGATGTGTGCGCTTCGGATGACTTGTACTTAAAACTCATATTTTCCAAGGGTTGGTCTTGATAACCTGTATACATAGTTTATAGTATTGATATATTTTTATCTTTGTTTGACATGGGGTAGGGGCATTCCCTGTACTTCTTTGATACCTCTGGTTCATACGGCTAACATGCACTAGGGTCCTTTTAGTACGGGAAGCTAAACTTATATATCTCGTGGGTTCCTATTATAATGGTTGAGATAAATAGTCTAGGATAATATTTTACTTTATGCTAAGACCTTCTCCCTATCGCAACATATTATCTATGTATGTTTATAATGTTGTTCTCGTGGTTTTGAATTGGATTTGACTTGGCATTATTTTATCCTTTATCCCTGAGTTATATATTAGTGCTCAACATACTAACCATCTCCGAATATTGTATCCCTATGCGATGTAGGCACCAGCGATACCTCTACTTTTCCTTCACAGTGTTAGGTAGATTGGATTGGATCATCAATTGATGATCATAAAGTGGTGAGATTCTATTCTCTAGAAGGCTTGGTTATTTTATCAATTCCCTTCCATAAACTAAAATTAAAATTTTTACATTATTAGCAATATTTTTATGATAATTGTCATTGTCAGAGTCAGGGGGATGTCCCAACATAGATTGATTTTTGGTTTTATTAGAGGCTTTGAGGATACTTCAATGGACTTAGGTTGTTTTGGTTATTGATTGTTGGATATTTAATTGTCTTAAATTCCTTTAAACTTTTATATCTTATCTTGTTATATGTTTGGAATTCAGCCTCTATTAGGAATTGTGTTTGGTTTAACTAGGTATCGAGGGTAGTCTCCGAACCTCGATAAACATGAGACACCCATCACGGATGAGCCCTAGTTTGGGTCATGAAAAAGTTGGTATTAGAGCCTATGTTTGGTGTCATTAGGTGTTTATAAAGCCGTGTTAAGTAGAGTCTCTTTTATGAGTGCGTAGCGCGCTATATTTATAAGGGATAAGCTACGAGGTATTGTGGAATATTTCTCGTTCTTGTGATCTACTATCGGGCAGTAGAGTCTAAGGCCTTGAAATCTTCTTAAATTCCCATTTGTTTATTTTTTAGATCACGCCTCCTAGTAGATCTGTTGTTCATGGAAACTCCTTTGTCCTTCTTGAGGACAATGTGGATGGGGCTCTCCCTATTCAAGGAGTTCAGACCTAGTCTAGGGTCCCTACTTTTGATTTCCCTAGTGGAGTTCCACCGGTACTCACTGGTCTTTCTCCTATGGTAACACTCGTGCTTGCTCATCTCCAAGAGATATTACTAATGTTAAGGTTCGTTATTCCATTCATCTTTTGACCAAGTTGGTTGCATCTTATTCATGTTAGTCAGATTTTGTTTGTGCTGTTGTGAGTTCTTCTGAGTCCACCAGGGTTATCCAGTTTATGAAGCTAATCCTCCAACCTTTAGTGGCTCTAAGGTTGAGGAAGATTCTCAAGGGTTTGTAGATGATATAGAGAAGATTCTCCCGATGATACATACTTCTGACTCTGAAAAGGTAGAATTCGCTGCATACTAGCTTAAGGATATGACGTATCAGTGGTATAAAGAATGGAATCAGTCTAGGGGAGAGGATGCAGAGTTATTATTATAGGAGGATTTCTCGGGAACTTTTCTTGGCTACTTTATTCCTCAGGAGTTGAGGGAGTCAAAAGCTAAGGAATTCAGGAATTTGAAGCAAGGCAAGATGACTATGAAGGAAGATGGCTTAAAGTTTCATCAACTATCTCGTTAGGCTTCTGAGCTAGTATCTGCTATGAAGGATAAGATGATGAAGTTTACTTCAAGTTTTTCTCGAGACTTTGTGTTGGAGTGTAAGGACGCCCTATTAAAAAAGGATATGGACATCTTTAGACTTGTGGTGTATATGAAAAAAATGGATGAGAAAAGGAAGAATAAAGTTGAGGTTAGTGAAAGACAGAACAAATAGTTTTAATATTTGATCTAGGGTCGATATCAGTAGCAAAGTGGTAGAGAAGATGAAAAATGGTCTAAGAAAAAGTGGGACAATTTTGTTTCCTATTTTTTGGCTAGTGCTCCATATCCTAAGCTATTCTATGATTGTTGTTTTTAGAGAAATAGTGGTTTTAAGGAACAAGGTGCCTAATCTTAGGCCAGTAGGGCATAGTTAACTCTATCTTATCCCTCTTGTTATTTCTGTGGATAGGTGCATCATGGATTTTGTGATGAGGGAAGGAATAAGTGTTTCAAATGTGGTCATCTTGTGTACATTCAGAGAATTTTTCCTTTATGTGATATTTCTATGATGTCTAATAAGGTCTTCATTGATGCTTTTATTGCATCCGCACCAAAGGGTACAACTTCTAGCTCAGGCACTAGTCGGAATTATCTATATGCTCTTGCCATACATCAAGATTCTGAGGCATCTCCTGATGTTGTTATTAGTATGCTAAAAGTTTTATCTTATGATGCATATTGTCTATTTGATTTTGGGTCTACTGTCTCTTATGTGACCCCTTGCATGGCTATTCACTTTGGTTTGGATCTTAAGTGTATTTCTGATCCCTTTTTTGTATCAACCCAGGTAGGTGACTCTATCTTGGATAGAAGAGTCGATAAAGGTTGTGTGGTATCCATTTGTTGTAGAAAGATATTAGTGGACCTGATTGAATTAGACATGCTATGCTTTGATGTTATTTTAGGAATGGATTGGTTGCACTCGGGCTGTGTCACTTGATTTTCTGCCCCAAAGGGTCAGTTGCTAATTCCTAAATGAGTCGGTGGTTGAGTGGGAAGGTAGTTCCTTAGCACCCAAGTTAAGATTTATATCTTATCTTAGAGCCCGAATTGGTTTCAAAGGGGTGTCTCTACCATTCAGTACATGTTAAGAATTCTAGATCCAAAGGTCCTTCTTTGTTATCAGTCCCTAGGGTCTAGGAGTTTCTTGATGACCTTCCCGGTGTTCCTCCTGATAAGGAAATTGATTTTGGGATTGATCTTCTTCCTGACACTAGTCCTATCTCCACCCCCCTATAGAATTGCTCCAACTGAGTTGAAAAAACTAAAGAAACAGCTGAAAGATCTTCTAGATAAGGGTTTTATTAGCCCTAGTATTTCTTCCTTGGGTACTCCAACTTTTTTTGTGCATAAAAAATATGGGTCCCTTTGGATGTGAATAGACTACCACCATCCAAATAGGGTAACTGCAATGAATAAGTACCCTTTTCCTAGTATAGGTAATTTATTTGACCAGCTTCAAGGTGCTTAGTACTTCTCTAAGATTAACCTTTAGTCCGGTAACCATATGTTGAAGATTAGGGAGGTGGATATCCCTAAGACCAATTTCCGAACTTGGTATGGTCATTTTGAGTTCTTGGTGATATCTTTTGGTTTGACTAATGCCCCAGCAGAATTCATGGATCTTATGAATTGGGTCTTCCGTCAGTTCTTGGATTTGTTCATAATTGTGTTTATTGATGATATTTTGGTGTATTACAAGAGCGAGGTGGGTCATGTTGATCACCTACACTTTGTGTTGCAAACCTTTATAGATGAGAGGTTGTATGCAAAGTTCTTAAAATGTAAATTTTTATTGAATGCTAGTAATACCCCATAATGTTCTTAGCTCATTTCAGCCCTTAGTTACATGCATAAGGGGTCTAAGACTTGAAATTCCACCATGTGTTGAGGACTTAGTTAGTTTTAAGGTCCCTAGACTTTGCAGATTCTTAAATCAACCTTTCCGCCCCCAAAATGTTGGTTTTTAAGCTGATTTATGTTTAGGGAGGCCAAAAGTATATGTCCGTGAGTTTCAAATTTTTCAGATGAGGTTAGGGGAATGTTTGGAAAATAAAAACAGTAGCACCATCGGGATAGGCCCGTGGTGCCCAATCCAGTCTGCTGGGATGGAGCCTGCGACGCCCGATCTAGTCCACTGATGTTGGGCGTATTTATACCCCTAAGAACCATAATTTACCCATATTTTAGCTAAGTTTTGAGGATAAAATATATAATTTTTGCACTTTTAGTCCATTTTCCTTTAAGTGAGCTAACCTATGTGATTAGCATGTTTTCAGGTGTTAGTGATGAAGATTTTAGCACTTTGTGGACCTTTGGGCAGCAAAGGAAAACTTCATATAAGAGGGAAGGCAGCTTTTGGAAGCTTGTGGACTGAATGTGATGCATGGAGAACTTGTCCCGGGCAAAATCAGTATTTCTAAATACTTAGGGATGCAGCAGTAACTTAGTAGGACAATGATGTTATAAAAACCTTATTTGCTGAATTTTTCAGAATTGATTCATTCATTCGATCATTAGTCATTATTCAGTTTACAGATTCTGTAAGTTTAGACAGAGAAAAATGCTAAGGCTAGAGCATCGGATAGGAGAACGACGTTCTTCCCCTTTTGACGCCCAAACTCATTCCCATCGCTAAGATTATTCTAAGTTGTGGTATGACAATTATGTCAATGGTGATTTCCGTTATACTCATGAGTAGCTAAACTTCTCTGTTAGGGTTATGGAAACCTTGTAAGATACTATTTGTTGCTATGAGTTTGTGAATTCTTGATGTGTATGCTACTTATATCATTACTCTCTTCGTTTTAATTAAATTCTCATGGTTGCAAACATAGAAAACATGCCATTATAGCATTAACTTGTTCGGGAGAAAAGTTACATGTTTGGAAAAGAAAGTGTGACAAGGAAATCGGGATTCTAACCTCTATTTACACGTTAATGCCTTAACCGGATTAACTTCTTGGAGAATTTGTACCATTTGTTATACACTTTACGCTCGGGAGAGCTAAAGTGAAATAAATCCTTGATGGTTGGGAAACACTTGGATTTAGAATTAGAATACGATTCTCTATAAGTGCATGCATGTCTAAATTCCACGTTACTCATAGTTAATAGAGAAGTAGAAACTACAAGGTGGACATAACCCTAACTTATTATTCTCTGTGATTAACCTTCAATAAACAAGTCATTCATTCGTTACTTTGATATTATGAATTCACGCCTAAATCAAAAAAACCCTTTTGTTCTTGGAATTTTCGACCAACAGTCTACTAATAATTGCAACACTTAGTGACCAGAGTATTCCCTGTGGGATTCGAAACCCAACCCAATTGGGTTCTATATTTGACAGCGACTGCTTACACTTTCTAACGAGAGTTGTAATTTGGGCGTATCAAATTTTGGCGCCGTTGCCGGGGAATATGGTTGTCAACTAAGTTTGTGATAGTTACTAGAACCTTTGGTCAAAGATTCTCGATTTTTACTTTTTGTTTTTTGTTTTTGTTTTGTTCAGGTTTGGTAGAGTGCATGCCAAATACACGAAGATCTGGTCAGCCATTATTACCCATAAATCCTGAACCACAACTTATTGGCAGAATGGATGCACAACGTGACTTTGAAAGAAGGGCTGCTCAACAGGAGCAGGCTAGGTTAGCTGCGTTGGCAGCTGCTCAAGTGCATCAACAGAATATTGATAACCCAGGTCGGGCAACAAATCCTGATGATGAGGACCTGGGTGATGATGAGTTACTTAATCCACGGCGTGCAGATGAGGTGGCAGCACCTGTGAACAGGAGAGATCGTCAAGCTAGAATGAGACCTGAACACCGAGCTGTGCAGGCTCTTTTTGATGATGATGATGACGATCTGGATGGGGCTGGTGCCATAGGGGCTATTATTCCTCCGCCCTTGTCACCCGGAGCCAAGTTCAATATTACTAGAACCATGATCCAGCTATTACAACTCAAAGGGTTATTTGGTGGACTTGCAGGCGATGATCCGAA
Source organism: Capsicum pubescens (assembly GCA_030864215.1). Classification (NCBI taxonomy): domain Eukaryota; kingdom Viridiplantae; phylum Streptophyta; class Magnoliopsida; order Solanales; family Solanaceae; genus Capsicum; species Capsicum pubescens. The sequence continues at coordinate 114,418,536 of CM061544.1, forward strand.
TATGCATCTGATCAACTTTATCTCAACATGCAAGTCGTTTGACAATCCAGGAGTTGGATAGAATGCAATTCGACTGCTCTTATTTCCGTTGTCTCTATCTGGAGAGGCAACTCTATGGTTGAACGGGCTAACTCCTGATTCTATTACTAATTGGAGGCAACTGAAAGAAGCTTTCCTAGAAAGATTCTTTCCGCCATCCAAAAGAGCACAATTAAGAGACGAGATCAGCAATTTTCGACAGCTTACAACTGAAGCTCTCCACGAAACATGGGAGAGGTTCAAGAAGTAGCTTATGCGGTGCCCAAACCATCAGCTGACAAATATCCACTTGATGGAGATATTATACAGGTCTTTGAATTCGGTGACTAAGCCAGTGGTTGATAATGCTGCAGGTGGGTCATTCATGGACCTTACTTTTATTGAGATAAGTGATATGCTAGATCATATGACAAAGCAGAGTAGATCTTGGCATACTAGGGATTCTGAGGTAGCAAGCTCTACTGTATCTATTGGCTTGACGGCAGAACAAAGGCGAAGAGAAGAGGAACGTGACCAGGATATGGCTCACATGAAAATGCAGATGGATCTTCTTACCAAGCATTTATTATCAGGGAAGACCGAAAAGGTTAAGGCCGTTGTATCACAGGGAAGAGATGAATCCGATTCTGAGGAGGAAGCAAATTATTTGAATAATCAGGGGGGTTTCCGAGGCAATGCCCAAGGAAACCAAGGTCGGAACTATTATGATAAATACGGATACAAGAATAAGACTGACAGGAGTGGTTTGTATGTTCCTCCTGGAAATCGTGAGGCCGCGACATCTGTCTCTGGGAAGATGTCCATGGAAGATATGATGGCTAAGCTGTTGAAAAGAGTAGAGGCAACCAACACGGGAGTAACGGAGGTAAAAAATGATTTGTCCTCAATAAATCAATTGGTTGATTCGCATTCCATTTTAATAAAATAGTTGGAACAATAATTGAGTCAACTATCAGCGGCACTCAATCAAAGAAAAGCTGGCACCCTACCTAGCGACACCGTGCAAATTCCAAGGAATGATGGATCATGTGTGGGTATTACTACCAGGAGTGGTAAGGTGTTGGAAAATCCATCCAAAGGCAAGCAGGTGGTTGATAATATAAAAGAGAATGTGATTGAAGCAGATTGTGATGATTCTGTAGAAGCTGAAAGTCAGAACGTTCATGACACTACACTTAGACGTCACCAACCTGAAAAGATTGATAATCTGAAGCAAGATAAAAAGAAAGTAGTGGAGAAAACTATTCCCCTTCCACCACCACCTTTTCCTCAGAGACTGAAGAAGAAAGCTGATGACACCAGGTTCAGTAAATTCATGACTATGTTGAAGCAACTGACTATTAATGTTCCTTTGGTGGAGGTGCTGGAACAGATGCCTGGGTACGCTAAATTCATGAAGGACCTTTTGACAAAGAAACGGGAAGCGAGCTACGAGCTGGCAGATAATGTTCATCATTACAGTGCAATCGCTACAAGATCGTTAGTTCAGAAGAAGGAAGATCCTGGTGCTTTCACTATTCCTTGTACGGTTGGATCTTTGGATTTTGCTAAGGCATTGTGCGATTTGGGAGCTAGCATCAATTTGATGCCGCTATCTATTTACAGAAAGTTGGGGTTGGGTGATCCTACACCAACCAATATGCGGCTCAAGATGGCAGATAGGTCGGTAAAACGACCTGTTGGTATCTTATATGATGTATTGGTGAAGGTTTCCACCTTCATTTTTCCTGCGGACTTTGTTATTTTGGATTGTGAGGTGGATTCTAAAGTTCCCATAATCTTGGGGCGTCCTTTCCTTACAACAGGAAGTGTGCTTATTGATTTAAGAGCTAATGAGCTTTTATTTTGGATGAATGACGAAGTGGTCCGTTTTGATGTATGCAAATCAATGAAGCAGCCCAAAGATATGAATGTGTTTTCTGTAGCTGATGTTTATTATGAAGATGAGAAAGAATTATCTGTAGAGAAGCAGCTTATTGTTGATCCATTGGCTGCTGTGCTTATAAATTTTGAGCGTGAGGATGTTGAAGAATATGAAGAAACTATTTATGCTCTAACAGGAATAGGGTCATATTCTCATACTCCTAAGAAGCTGGACCTTGATCTTAAGAATCGACCTTCACCACCAACAAAGCCATCCATTGAAGAACCACCAGTGCTAGAATTGAAAGAGCTGCCCAGCCACCTGAAGTATGCATTTTTGGGAAATGGTGATACACTTCCAGTTATTGTTGCGGCTGATTTAGGTGAACAACAAGTAGCGGCTCTCATCTCTGTTCTAAAAAAATACAAGAGAGCCATTAGTTGGACTATTGCTGATATCATTGGTATCCCTCCTGGGATATGTATGCACAAGATTCAGCTCGAAGAAGATTACGTGCCCACAATTAAGCATCAACGTCGTTTGAATCCACCTATGCAAGAGGTGGTGAAGAAAGAAATTATTAATTGGTTAGATGCTGGGGTGGTGTATCCAATCTTCGACAGTATATGGGTGAGTCCGGTACAATATGTGCCCAAGAAAGGGGGCATGACGGTAGTCGCAAATGAAAAGAATGAGCTAATTCCACTCAGACCTGTCACAGGGTGGAGAGTGTGCATGGACTACCGGAAGCTAAATTCGTGGAAGCTAAATTCGTGGACGCTAAAGGATCACTTCCTAATGCCAGTCATGGACCAAATTCTTGATCGATTGGCAGGGAAGGGATGTTTTTGTTTCTTAGATGGTTATTCTGGCTATAATCAGATCTGCATTTCTCCTGAAGATCATGAGAAGACAACTTTTACATGCTCGTATGGTACGTTTTCTTTCAAACGTATGCCATTTGGGTTATGTAACGCACCTGCCACTTTTCAGCGTTGTATGATGTCCATTTTTTCTGATATGGTTGAAGACACCTTGGAGGTGTTCATGGATGATTTTTCAGTAATAGGTGAGTCGTTTGAATCATGCTTGTTAAATCTGAGTATGGCGTTGCAGAGATGTGTTGAATTCAACTTGGTGCTAAACTGGGAGAAGTGCCATTTTATGGTGAAGGAAGGCATTGTTCTTGGGCATAAAGTCTCTGAAAGAGGAATTGAGGTGGATCGAGCCAAGATTGAAGTTATCGAGAAACTACCACCTCCAATTTCTGTAAAGGGAGTTCGTAGTTTCCTCGGTCATGCAGGTTTTTATTGGAGGTTTATTAAAGACTTCTCCAAGATTGCTAGTCCATTATGCAAACTTTTGGAGAAGGATGCAAAGTTCGACTTCAGTGAAGATTGCTTGAAGGCATTTGAATTCCTTAAAGGGAAGCTAGTTGAAGCTCCTATTATTGTAGCACCCGATTGGTCTCTACCGTTTGAAGTGATGTGTGATGCAAGTGGGGTAGCTTTGGGTGCTGTACTTGGTTAGAAAAGAGAAAGGCTATTTCATCCAATATACTATGCGAGAAAGGCCTTGAATGGAGCCCAGAAGAACTATACCATCACAGAACAAGAGCTTCTAGCAGTTGTTTATGCTTTTGAAAAGTTCCGTGCTTACTTGTTGGGAACCAAAGTGGTGGTTCATACAGATCATGCGACTCTGAGATATTTAATGACAAAGAAGGATGCTAAGCCAAGGCTAATTCGGTGGGTGTTATTGCTTTAAGAATTTGATTTCGAGGTAAAGGATAGAAAAGGTTGTAAAAACCAAGTAGCTGATCATCTATCTAGACTTGAGAGTGAGCACATAGCGCAACCCGACCTTGAGATTGATGATGCATTTCCCGATGAAGAGATCCTAGCCACTATGGTGGAAGACTTACCGTGGTATGTAGACTTTGCGAACTACGTGGTAAGTAAAGTGATGCCTGAGAATCTCTCCTTTTATCAAAAGAGAAAGTTCATGCATGATGTGAAACACTACTTTTGGGATGAACCGTATCTTTTTTGACGATGTGCTGATGGTGTTATTAGGCGCTGCATCTCTGATGTGGAGGTGCCTAGCATCTTGGAAGCAAGTCATGCTTCCTAAGTTGGGGGTCACCATGTAGGTGATCGGACAGCCAGGAAGGTATTACAAAACGGCTATTATTGGCCTTCATTATTCAAGGATGCCTATGATTTTGTGAGAAGATGTGATCAGTGTCAGAGGCAAGGCGTAATTTCAAAGCACCATGAGATGCCCATGTCTAAAATTCTTGAAGTGAAGCTATTTGATGTATGGGGTATTGATTTCATGGGCCCATTTGTGAATTCGTTTGGGATGAAATATATCCTAGTTGCTGTGGATTATGTATCCAAATGGGTCGAAGTGGTAGCTCTGGCTAATAATGAAGGTAAGCGTGTTGTAGCATTCTTAAAGAAAAATATCTTCTCTCGTTTTGGGGTACCACGTACCATCATAAGCGATGGAGGATCACACTTTTGCAACAAGCTGTTCAGAGCCGTGTTGGTGAAATATGGGGTCAAGCAGCATAAGGTAGCTACACCTTACCACCCGCAAACTTGTGGGCAGATAGAGGTTTCTAATTGGGAGATCAAGCTGATCCTTGCTAAGACTGTAAATGCTAGTAGGAAGGATTGGTCCCGAAAGCTGGATGATGCCTTATGGGCTTATAGGACTGCGTTCAAGACACCAATTGGTATGTCACCTTACCAACTAGTTTATGGGAAGGCTTGTCACTTGCCAATCGAGCTTGGGCATAAAGCGTTGTGGGCGTTGAAACGGCTTAACCTGACTTAGGATGATGCTATTAATCTGAGATTGGAACAGCTGAATGAGATGGATGAATTCCGTCTACACGCGTATGAAAGAGCAGACCTCTACAAGGAACGGATGAAAAAGTACCATGATCGGAGGATTATCCAACGAAACTTACAGAAGGGTGATTTGGTACTTCTTTTCAACTCCAGACTGAAGCTATTTCCAGGTAAGTTGAAGTCTAGATGGTCTGATCCATTTAAAATTAGCCAAGTCTACTCGTCTGGAGTAGTAGAGTTAGAAAACAATGATGGTGGTGTCTTTAAGGTGAATGGCCAACGAGTGAAGCCATATATCGGTCCACTTGACTCGATAAAATATATAGCCACCGTCTATCTCGATGAAGTCTAAAGTAATCGAGATAACTATGTTGTGCCGCGATAATAAATCAAGCGGTACATGGGAGGCAACCCATGGTTTTTAATAGTTTTGTTTTACTAGGATTTTGTTTTTGTTAAATAAAAATCCAAAAAGAAGAGTCGAACCACGACCAAAACTAAGGCGCTTGGTGGGAGGCAACCCATCCGTCTAATCATTTTTTGTTGTTTTTGATTAAGTGTAGGTGAAAGATGTATAAAGGAGGAGATTGGTCCTAAATTTTGAGTTGAAAGTGAGCCATGCTAAAGGTGGTAAAGTAGGAATGATGGAGCAAATGCTATCAGCTAGGCATTGCCTATGCTAATCTAGGCAATAGACAAGGCAATGCCTATACTAATCTAGGCAATGGACAAGGCAAGGCCTATGCAAATATAGGCAATGGACAAGGCAAGGCCTATCCCATTGCCTATGCTTACTGCCTCACATAGGCAACGGAAAAGGCATTGCCTATGCAAATCTAGGTAATACCATAGGCACCGCCTATGCCATTGCCTATGCTCACTGTTTCAACAAGACATTGGCAAAGGCGCCGCCTATGCCCAACAAGGCATTGACAAAGATGCCGCCTATGTCCAACTAGGCATTGACAAAGGCGCCGCCTATGCTAAGCATAGGCAAAGCATTAGGTGCCGCCTACTTATACCTTTTTGTCTCCTAACCTGATTTTACATGGATCAAACCCGACCCATGGCTTAGGCTATAAATAGATCTTCACCCTTAGAATAAAATGCAATTGTTTGCTCCATATAGGCGCCGCCCAAGCTTCCCCATTCTCTCAAAACTTTTCTTTTTGCTCATCTTATCTTGCAAGCTTATCTTCCGAATCCATCATCACGTAAGTTATTCTTTTATATTCCATAGTTGTTGAAATGCTACGTTTATAATGATTTATTAGATTTTGAAGTGGTGTGGTGATTAGAATGTGGTTGGTTTGTTATGATACATCTAGTTGAGTGAAAGAATACGTGTGGGTGTTCTTGACTTTGTTCCAACTTGTATTTGATTGTTATACACTGTCATAGTTTTATGAAGTCAGAATTGTGAAGTTAATACATAATCTTGTAAGTTGAAAGCTTGAATGTTTGAATGACTCGTTCGTCGAGATAAAGATCATGATTGACCACAAGCATGAGATGTGGTGATTATTTCTATGCATTAACTTGATACAATCTCTATGTGGTAGTCTTGTTCAAAAACTGCATTAATCCAATGAAATAACATTGGAAAGGATAGTCAAGATTACATGAGAATATGACTGTGCTAAACATGTTGTTGGAACATATCGCCTAAATGTATGTCGATGAAGTCTGAGTAATCGACATCACTCACTTAATTAGTCTTGGCAAATAAATTAAGTGTGGGGTGGTGCCATTACTGTTTGTCTTTCGATTGAATCTTCTGAGATGAAGCTAACATGACTCTATTTTGATCTCAGGTAGAATGGCTCCAAAAGGACGACAAGGAAAAGAAAAAGTGTCCACCTCACAGAAAGGTCAGAAACGGTCAAGAAAAGAGCAAGCTAAGTCCTCCTCTTTGCAAGTGCCTCGACGCACTTTCGGGATAAAATGGGTCCTAGAGTAGGAAGGAAAGGAGTGGTACAAGAATAACAAAGTAAAAAAATATGTTCACGTGGATTTGATGCAGAAGGAGAGTCTAGAAAAGAGAGAGCCCCGCATTTTGGCTAAAATCATGGAACTAAATCTTGATTTCATTTTCTGAGATATGGGGGAATGCAATCTTGATCTAACACGAGAGTTTTATGCCAATTGGTCCCCAAAGACTACCGGAAGTGAAGTAAAGATTCGGGGCCAAGTCTTGCAACTGAATGCGGAGTTCTTCAACTCTTTTCTGGGCCTTCCATCTGTGGATCCATCACCACTCAAGGAGATTTATCACAGACCTCGCTATAGGACAATCAGACACACACTGTGCGGAACAAGGTCCATGGGCCGGTGGATTCATCACAAGGATAACGGTCGGCACAATACCTTCCCGTATGCTTCCTTGAACAGAGAAGCTCGTATATGGTTGAGGATAGTCAACTCTTGCCTTATTCTTGGGACACAGTACACAAAGATCACACGTGATAGAGTATGCTTGGTGTACGCTCTGATGACTAATATTCCCATCAACATTGGTGCGGTTATACGATCGTCAATGCGTAAGGCTAGGCTGCACAAAAGGTCACATTTCAGCTTTGGCAATTTTTTGACTGCGATCTTAAGGAAGGAGCACATTGAAGAGGAACCTGCAGATCATAAGCTTCCACACAACCCGAAGAAGGTTGATCTTACGAAAGTTAAAGATCCTGAAACTGGTCATGGCATCAACCTTACCACTGCAAAAAGACATGCTCGGGATGAAAGTTTCTTTTGCCATCTATATGGCATGACTCGGTTTACCATGATGAGTGGGGGTCGGGTTCCGACTGATGTAGAGCTTCAGCAGTTGGATTATGACTACCCGATGAATGAGCATGCTCGGGCTATGTGTGGAGTAGGGGTATATTTTGAGGAACCTCTCGATGATGACGTGCCGACTGACGACAATCGCCGACTGCCAGGCTCAGACGTGGAGGACAACTCTGATGATGATGACTCTGATGATGATTCAAACGCAGGGGGTATGACCCCAGACATAGAGGAAGAGTCCGACTAATCAGGTTCTCCTTATTTATTTTCCACTGAGGGCAGTGTGTCCAGTCTAAGTGTGGGGTGCATTGCTGGTATTTGTATGATGTATGGTACTTCTTTTCCTACATTTATTCTTGTTTTTGCTAATTAGTCGTAATTAGTTAGTTATATTTTCGATTTTTTTTTAGATTTTGCATGAAATTGTTCTGATAGACGGCATGGTATTATAACTAGAGTTTGTGCTAAATCATTACTATTGAGACATTTAGGCTCTAAGTGTGACTCACTGTGTGATAATTGTGTGGTTCAATTCATTCATCTGTTGGGTCAAGAGTCTATACTGCTCCCAATAAAGTTGACCATGTGCCTTGTGTGTGTGAGGTTATAGTATATTCTGTGTTGTGACTGATGCTAGAACTTGCCTAGTGTGTGTGTAAAGCGAAATAAAGAGTGTGATTTTAGGAGATGATTTAGGCATTTCTTTGGCAGCCTGTAATTGTTTACCTTCTTTTTACCTACCTTTGTACATTATCCTAGTGAACCCCCTTTGAGCCTTTAGCTATTTTCTTTGACAACCTCATATGTAGCCTAACCCTTTTTTTTTTCAAGACCATAATTTGATCCAAATTCCTAAGCGCTTTAAATTGTAGAGTCATGTGACAAAATAAGAGGAAATTGGGTGAGAGTGATGCCTCAGAGTGTATTGGTACTTGAAATTGTTGTGAAAAAGAGTGGCTATCATAGAGGTGTTTTATAAAAAAAAAAAAAGAGAAAAGAAAAAAAAAAGAAATAGAAAAATAAAAAGATAGTTCTGTTTATAATTGAATAACAAAATAGGTGAAAAGGGGTGGTAGATGAAAGGAAAGTAGAGGGGTTGTTTAAAAGAGAGTGTTAATGACATAACGTAGTGTATTAAAGCGCTTAGGGAACATAGTCACTATTTCTGGCCAAAATAGTCCTACCTGTCCCTTAGCCTTCATTACAACCTGTAAAGACCTATTTGATCCTAAGCTTAGCATTCCGATATTAGTAGAGCATTACACTAAGGGCAAGCCTATGGTCATCAGTTGCAACATAAGAATTCTTTGTGAGAGTGAGAGCAAGGAGAGTCTTATACCCATGTTTCGAATAATGCAAAACTTTTGAGTGTTATGTGTGATATCTTGTGTGAGACACACATGGTTGATGATATTTGGGTAGTGTTATATGATTCTTTGTGGCTTAACTTGTGGATACGAATTAACCATCCTCACGAGTCTATGTTGGAGGTTAAATTGTTTCTAGGAGTGATCAAGAAACCTACTCTTTGTTAATGATTGTCGTGCATGTCTTGTTGAACATTTTGTGTTGCTACTTTGAAATTCTAGTTAGATGTTTGCATGGACGTAATATTTTTTTCGAGGACGAACAAAGTTTTAAGTGTGGGGTGGTGATGTTGGGCGTATTTATACCCCTAAGAACCATAATTTACCCATATTTTAGCTAAGTTTTGAGGATAAAATATATAATTCCTGCACTTTTAGTCCATTTTCCTTTAAGTGAGCTAACCTATGTGATTAGCATATTTTCAGGTATTAATGATGAAGATTTCAGCACTTTGTAGACCTTTGGGCAGCAAAGGAAACCTTCATATAAGAAGGAAGGCAGCTTTTGGAAGCTTGTGGACTGAATGTGATGCATGGAGAACTTGTCCCGGGAAAAATCAGTATTTCTAAATACTTAGGGATGCAGCAGTAACTTAGTAGGACAAGGATGTTATAAAAACCTTATTGGCTGAATTTTTCATCATTGATTCATTCATTCGATCATTAGCCATTATTCAGTTTACAGATTCTGTAAGTTTAGACAGAGAAAAACGCTAAGGCTAGAGCATCGGATAGGAGAACGACGTTCTTCCCCTTTTGACGCCCAAACTCATTCCCATCGCTAAGATTATTATAAGTTGTGGTATGATGATTATGTCTATGGTGATTTCCGTTGTACTCATGAGTAGCTAAACTTCTCTGTTAGGGTTATGTAAACCTTGTAAGATACTATTTGTTGCTATGAGTTTGTGAATTCTTGATGTGTATGCTACTTATATCATCACTCTCTTCGTTTTAATAAAATTCTCATGGTTGCAAACATAGAAAACATACCATTATAGCATTAACTTGTTTGGGAGAAAAGTTACATGTTTGGAAAAGAGAGTGTGACAAGGAAATAGGGCTTCTAACCTCTATTTACACGTTAATGCCTTAACCGGATTAACTTCTTGGAGAATTTGTACCATTTGTTATACACTTTAGGCTCGGGAGAGCTAAAGTGAAATAAATCCTTGATGGTTGGGAAATACTTGGATTTAGAATTAGAATACGATTCTCTATAAGTGCATGCATGTCTAAATTCCGCGTTACTCATAGTTAATAGAGAAGTAGAAACTACAAGGTGGACATAACCCTAACTTATTATTCTCTGTGATTAACCTTCACTAAACAAGTCATTCATTCATTACTTTGATATTATTAATTCACGCCTAAATCAAAACCCCCCTTTTGTTCTTGGAATTTTCGACCAACAGTCTACTAATAATTGCAACACTTAGTGACCAGAGTATTCCCTGTGGGATTCGACACCTAACCCTGTTGGGTTCTATATTTGACAGCGACCGCTTACACTTTCTAACGAGAGTTGTAATTTGGGCGTATCATCCACCAAACTGAAGCCCAAGGTGCGGGCCTTACCCCACCGGTCTAGAGCCTGCGTTGCCCAGTCCCTATTTCTTACATCTTTTACTCTTAACAATTTAAGGGTATTTAGGTTATTTTCCCTTTACCCAATGTATCTATTACATGAATTTCAACTCCCAAAAGGGGATTATTTTCCCTTTCACTCCAATTGGCTGTCAAGCAACACTTCTTCTTCCTCATGAACAAACCCAAGCTTTCATCTGAAGAAATGAAGGGTTCAACCATTCAAGTTCAAGAAATTTTTAGGATTTTTAGCCATTAATGTATTTGTGATGTTCATCCATGGGTCCCTTTCACCCATTGAGTCCAAGAACCCTTTTTAGGTTTTAAATTATGTGTTTTACATGTTTAAGTGAATTATCTCTATGAATATCTTATTATTTCAATTTCAAGTTATAATTATAAGTGATTTGAAGTGGAATGAATCATGTCATGTTTTGAATGTTGACAATTCTCATGTCATGTTCAATTGATTTTGGATAAATCCATAAGTTGCGAATTTAACTATGTAATCCTATTGTTTCCTTATGTATAAGACATTCTCATGCTCAATTTATGATTTTTACATTTTTGATGAAATGCCATATTGGGTCTTTGAACCATGATCACATATTATAATATTTCCAAGTTTAATACCGAATATTTAAAATCCTTTAGTGTTGGTGGGTTATGAACACCCAATACCTAGTTATTTTATATGGTTTCAGTCTCTCAGAAATGATTTTAGCACAACCCTGAGTATTATCATTTAATCAGTTGTTATGGTCTGACCATGAAGAGGAATTCCAGTTGTATGTTCAGTTGAATTTAATTTAGTTTAGTGTAGTATCAGTGTCATTCAATAGGGAGTAATAATTAGCACTGAGTGAACGTAGGGATGGCGTCTCCCCCATCAGTTAGGCATGAGACATTAGTAGCAATCCCTATGTTCTATACCTACGGCGCCAACGTAGATTATGAGGGGTCCCCCATTAGTTAGTCATGAGAACCTCATTTTTTGGGGCATCAGCCTTGTGTATCCACATCGTCAACCAGTGCTTGTACCCTTGTCCAGGTACCAATACCCTTCTAACTGGGGTTACAGGTTGGACCCCGATAGTAGATTTGGGGCATGTCAATTATAGCTAGCTCTCACGTCTCGTTGCAATACTCAGTGTGTGTTCAGTTTAGGTTTTCTTGACAGGTGTACAGACTTTCAGTTATTCAGTATTACAGCTTTTAGTCTTTTAGATAATAGATTATCTCAGTAGAATAATAGATATACACTTAGTCTTGCATTTTAAAATTTTATATATGTTCATGCATTTATGCACAATTACCCATGCATTTTAACATGCCCTCCTCTTATATATCTAGTACATTCAAAGTATTGATCACATACTATTCCTTGTGCTATGATGTCTTATATCATAAATTGTAACGCACAATTTCTCGACCAAAGTTGGACAACTCAGCATGATCCAGTAGCCATAGTGGTGAGTCCTCATCCATTGAGGACATGTTATGATTGTTCAGTTATTTTAGTATTTCATTATATTCTGTCAGTTAGAGTTAGCTGGGGTTTTGTCCCATCAACTCCTTAGTTAGTTTAGAGGCTTTTAAACATCTAGATGATCAGTTTAATAGTCACTCAATTGCTTCAGTATTACTAGACGTTTTGATTAAACAAGTGGTTTCTAATATTTTATTAGTTGGTCAGACATACTTTGATGCATTTTGTTGTACCCAAATTTTAGTACCATGTCAGTTTATTTTCTGCTCATGTATTTTTTACTATTTATTCAGTGCTCATAGCAGGTATTAGAGAATGGGTTAACTTGTGGCCCTTATAGTTGTAAGAATCATTATCGCGATGAGGGGAAGCCTCGGGTCATGAAAACTTGGTATCAGAGCCTAAGGTTTTAAAGTATCCTAGGGAGTATGGAAGCTGTGTTGAGTTGAGTCTCGTGCATGGGTGTGCAGCACGCCACACTTATGGACAAGAGGCTATGAGACATTTCAGGAAAAGTTTCCCTTCTTTTAGTGTTCATGTTGTGTGAAAGTGTATTAGATCTATTTAAACTCTTTTTCTAACTCATCCTTCATTCTGTTTGCAAATAATACCTCCCAAGAGAAACAACGAAATAAGGAATGGGAATCAGCCCGCCCCACCGCCTATTCAGGAAGATCCCCTGAATAAGCATATCACTCACACTGAATTCAAGGCCGCTTTCACAACTCTAGCCCATTTTTATAGCTTCTCAGAAAAACCATCAAGTTGTTTCCCTAGCCAATCTAGTGGAAAATACAGCTGGATCTAGGATTTGGGATTTTACCCGAATGAATCCCCCTTTGTTTTTCCGATCCAAGTCCGAGGAGGATCCAAAGGATTTTTTGGATATTGTTTTGAAGGCGACTAATATCATGGGCGTTACCTCTAGTGAGAGTGTAGAGTTGGCTACATATCAATTGTAGGATGTAGCGCACACTTGGTTTAGGCAGTGGAAAGAGGATAGAGGTGTTGAGGCAGGGCCTATAGAGTGGGAGGAGTTTTCCACGACTTTCTTAGAAATGTTTTTTCCCTTAGAGTTGAGGAAAGATAAGGTGCATGAGTTTATTAATTTGAAATAAGGTAATACAAATGTGAAAGAGTACTCACTTAAGTTCACAATTAGCGAGGTATGCTCCTTCGATGGTGGCTGATAATAGGTCTAGAATAAGTAAGTTTGTATTTGGTGTATCTGATAGTGTGATCAAGGAGTGTAGGATAACAATGTTGATTAAGGAGATGGACTTATCTAGACTTATGGTTCATAGTCAACAGACTGAGGAAGAGAATCTTTAGGAGAAAGAGAGAGAGAATAAGAGGGCCAGGATAGGTAGTTTCAAATTTTCACACCCGAGATCAGTGGGTGGTAATCGTTCTCAGTTCCATCTGAAATTTTTTACTCTAATTCGTCTTCAACTAGTGCACTAGTGCCAAAGTTCTGAAATGACAGTCGAGATAGAACACTAGGCTCTAAGTCCCAAGGTAGCGTTATCCGTGGTCATACTAATCCGCTTTGTCAGAAATATAGTAGGAATCATCCAGGTAAATGGAGGGTTGGCAGTGATGTGTTTATTGGATTTATCAAGCCAGGCTACATGATGAGGGATTGCCTTGTAGGTATGTGGAAAGGTAGGAATGATCGCTAGCCGGTTCAGACTAACTCTTCAGCAGTACCAGTAAGTTGTCCCACCTAGCACGACACTACTTCTAGTGCCACCAGCGGGCAGCACCAGAATAGATTGTATGCACTCAAGTCCCTACATAATCAGGAAGGTTATCCTAATGTGGTTACGGGTATGTTACAAGTTTTACCTCTTCATGTTTATGTTTTGTTAGAACCCAGAGCTTCACTTTCTTTTGTAACCCCTTATATAGCTATCAATTTTGGTGTCAGTACTGAAATATTAGCAGAGCCTTTCTCAGTGTCTACCCCAGCGGGTAAATCTATTATAGCTAGACGGGTATACAGAAATTGCCCGGTTACAGTATCTTAGAAAATCACTTCAGTAAATCTTTTAGAGTTAGAGATAACTGATTTTGATGTCATTCTCGGTAGGGACTGGATCTATTCATGCTATGCCTCAGTCAATTGTAGAAATAGGGTTGTTCGGTTTCAGTTTACAAATGAACCAGTTATTTTATGGAGGGATAGTACTTCAGCTCTTAGGGGTCAAATTGTTTCATATCTAAGAGTAAGAAAGATGATATCTAAAGAGTGTTTTTACCATCTTATTTGAGTCAAAGACTCTAATTACAAGACTCCAAGTCTCGATTCAGCCTCAATAGTAATGAAATTTCTAGATGTATTTCCCAAAGAACTTCCTGTACTTCCTCCTGAAAGGAAAATTGACTTTGAAATAGATATCCTTTATGATACCCAACCTATCTCTATTTTTTCCTATAGAATGTCTCCAGCTGATCTTAAGGAATTGAAAGAACAGTTGAAAGATCTCTTAGACAAGGGATTCATCAGGACAGTGTATCCCCATAAGACACTTTAGTTCTGTTTGTGCATAAGAAAGATGGTTCTTTAGGGATGTGCATCGATTACCGTTAGTTGAAAAACATCACCATCAAGAATAAGTACCAACTCTTCAGAATTGATGACTTCTTTGACCAACTTCAAAGTGCTAGTTATTTCTCTAATATAGACCTTAAATTTGACTATCATCAGCTCATAGTCAGAGAATATGACATTCCTAAGATAGCCTTCGAAACACGGTATGGTCACTTTGAATTTCTAGTTATGTCTTTTGGACTAACAAATACCCCTGCAGCTTTCATGGACTTGATGAATAGAGTGTTCAAGTAGTACTTGTCCATGTTTGTCAAAGTCTTCATTGATGATATTCTTGTCTAGTCCTATAGTGAAAATGATCATGCAGACCATCTATGAATTATGTTCCAAACCATTAGAGCTCATCAGTTATTTGCTAAATTTAGTAAGTGCAAATTTTGGATAAGGTCAGTAGCTTTTCTTTGCCATATTATTTTCGATGATGGCATTAAAGTTGACCCTTAGAAGACTAAAGTAGTGAAAAACTAGCCTAGACCAATTTATCCATCAGATATTAGGATTTTCTTTCGTTTGACAAGTTAATACAGATTGTTTGTTAAAGGTTTTGTTCTATTAAATCCCCCTTGTCCTGATTGACTCAGAAGAAAGTCAAATTTCAGTGATCAGATTCATTTAAGAAGAGTTTTCATGAGTTGAAAACTTTACTCACTTCTGCCTGAGTCTAGACTTTGATAGATAGTTTAGATGGGTTTGTAGTTTACAGTGATGCTCCAGATTAGGTCTTGGTTGAGTATTGATGCAGAGAGGTAAGGTCATAGCTTATTCCTCTACATAGCTTAAAACCCATGAAAAACATTATCATACCCATGATCTTGAGTTAGTAGTTATTGTTTTTGCCTAGAAAATTTGGAGCTATTATCATTATGGGGTTCATTCTAATGTGTTCACGGATCAAAAAAGCTTACAGCATGTGTTATCACAGAAAGATTTGAATGTTTATCATAGAAAATGGCCTAAGTTGTTAAAAGATTATGATATGAGTGTGTTGTATCATTCGGTCAAGGTCAATGTAGTGGAAGATACCCATAGTAGATTGTCTATGGGTAGTGCTTCCCATGTTGCGGAGGATAAGAAAAAGTTAGTCAGGGAGGTTCACCAACTTTCTAGATTAGGTGTTCAGTTGGTTGATTTTGATAAAAGTAGTGTATGGGTTCAGAATAGTTCAGAATCTTCGTTTGTTTCCGAAGTGGAAGAAAAGCAAAATAGGGATCCCAGTTTAGCTAAGCTGAAGGAAGCAGTTAGAGACCAGGAAGTAGAGGTTTTCTCCCATGGTAGAGATGGTGTGTTGCGTGGCCAGGGCATGTTATGTGTTTAAGGTGTTGATGGTTTGAGGAAGCGAATTCTTGCAGAAGCACATGATGTCCATTACTCTATGCACCCAGGAGCCACTAAGATGTATCGCGATTTGTGAGAAGTCTATTAGTGGAGTGGTATGATAAGAGATATTACAGTGTTTGTAGCTAAGTGTTCTAATTATTAGCAGGTTAAAGTTGAGCACCAAAGGCCTAGTGGCACATTGCAGGAGTTCAGTATTCCAACTAGGATGTGGGAAATGGTGAACATGTATGTTGTGATGGGGTTGCCGCGTACACGTTACCAACATGATTCGATATGGGTTATTATAGAAAGAATGAACAAATCAACTCATTTCTTTCTAGTTCATACTTCGTACTCAACTGAGGATTATGCCAGTTTTACCTTAGGAAGTTGGTTAAGTTGCATCGAGTTCCATTGTCTATCAATTTAGATATAGATACTCAGTTTACCTTTCACCTTTAGATAGATTTTCAGAAGCGTATTGGTACCCAAGTTCATCTCAGTATATATTTTCATCTTCAGAAAAATGTTCAGGCAGACAGGACCATTCAAACCTTAGTGGACATGTTGAGGGCTTGTGTCATTGACTTTAAGGGTAGTTGGGAAAATCACTTACCTTTGATTGAGTTTTCCTATAACAACAGTTATCACTCCAGTATTTAGATGGCTCCATTTGAGACTCTTTATGGAAGAAGATATAAATCTCTTATGGGTTGGTTTGAAGCAGGTGAATCTATAATGATAGAGCTAAATTTAGTATTTGAGGCAATAGAGAAGGTTCAGTTGATTCAGGAGAGGCTGAAGACAACCCAAAGCCGTCAGAAATCTTATCCAGGTGTAGGAAAAGAGATCTTGAGTTTGAAGTTGTTGAGTTGGTCTATTTGAAAATTATACCTATGAAAGAAGTGAAGAGAGTTTTCAAAAAAGGGAAGCTCAGTCCCTGCTTTGTTGGCCCGTATAGGATCTTGAGTCATTTTGGAAAGGTAGCTTATGAGCTTGAGTTTCCTGCAGATTTGGCGTCAGTACATCTGGTGTTTTATCTTTCTTTGTTAAAGAAGTGTATTTATGATTCAGCTATAGTTGTTCCTTTATAAGATATGTATGTTAAGGATATCCTTTCCCACGAAAAGGTCCGAGTGGAGATCCTTGATAATCAGAATCATAGACTATGGAACAAAAAAGTTCCCTTAGTCAAAGTTCTATGGCAGAATCAATCTATTGAAGGAGCTACTAGGAAAGAAAAAACAGATATGCATACCCAGTACTCTCATATTTTCTCCACAAACTCAGGTTACTCTTAAGGTAATAATTTTCTTCAGATTGACTTTCTTCCATTCTCAGTTTCAGCTATGTAATCCATCTCATGTCATTGTATACATTCATTTCAGTTCATGTATCATGTTTTTAGATTCAGTTATCTAATCATGTTTTCAGTCATGCATGTTCAGTATGTGATCTCAGTTTCTTTAGTACTCTCAGCTAAACCAGTTTCATTCGAGGATGAATATTCCCAAGAGAGAGGTATTGTAATACTCCATAATGTTCTTAGCTCATTTAAGCCCTCAGTTGCATGCATAATGGGTCTAAGACATGAAATTCCACCAAGTGTTGAGGACTTAGTTACTTTCAAGACCTCTAAACTTTGTGGATTTTTAAATCGGCCTTCCCGACCCCAAAATGTTGGTTTTAAAGTTGATTCATGTTTAGGGAGGTCAAAAGTACATATCGGGTGAGTTTTGGAATTTTTAGATGAGGGTAGGGGAATGTTTGGAAAATAAAAATAGTAGCACCACCAGGATAGGCCAGCAGTGCCTGATCTAGTTTATTGGGACAGAGCCTGTGACACCCGATCAAGATCGTTGGACTGGATCCCGTGGTACGAGGCTTACCCTGCTGGTCTTGAGCCTATGTCGCCTGGTCCCTCTTTTGTCCATCTTTTACTATTAATAATTTCAGGGTAATCGAGTCATTTTCCCTTCAGAGAATGCGTCCATAACAGGAATTTAAACTCCCAAAAGGGGATTATTTGCTCTTTCACTCCAATTAGCTCTCAAGGAACCCTTCTTCTCTCCCAATAACAAACCCAAGTTTTCATCTCAAGAAATCAAGGGTTCAAGCTCTTAAGTTCAAGCAATCTTCAGGATTTTTAGCCCTTAAGGTATGTGTGTTGTTCATCCATGGTTCCCTTTCACCTATGGAGTCCAAGAACCCTTTTTGGTTTTTAAATTATCAGTTTTACATGTTTAAGTGAATTATCTCCATGAATCTCTTGTTAATTCAATTTCAAGTTATGATTATAATTATTTTCAAGTAGAATGAATCATATCATGTTTTGAATATTGTAATTCTTATATCGTGTTCAATTGATTTTGGATAAATCCCTAAGTAGTGAATTTAAACATGTAAGCCTATTATTTCCTCATGTCTAAGACATTCCCATACTCAAGTTATGGTTTTTACATATTTGATGAATTACCATATTGGGTCTTTGAACCATGATCATATATTACATTATTTTCAAGTTCAATACCAAATATTTACAATCCTTTGGTGCCGGTGGGTTATGAACACCCGATACCTAACTGTTTTACATGATTTTAGTATTTCAGAAATGATTTCAGCAAAACCATTAATATTATCATTGAGTCAATTGTTATGGCCTAATCATGATGAGCAATATCAGTTATATGTTTAGTTGAATTTAATTCATTTCAGTATAGTATCAGTGTCATTCAATTGGGAGTAATACTTAGCACCGAGTTAACGTAGGGATGTCGTCTCCCCCATCAGTTAGGCATAAGATGTTAGTAGATGTCCCTAAGTTGAACACCTACTGCACCACCGTAGATTATGAGGGGTCCCCCGTCAGTAAGGCATGACACCCTCGTCCTTTTAGACATCATCCTTGTGGATCCACATCATCAGCCAGTGTTTGTACCCTTGGCAAGGTACCAACACCCTTCCAACAGGGGTTACAGGTTGGACCCTGACAACAGATTTGCGGTATGTTGGTTATAGCTAGAACCCCTATTCTCAATTCAGTACTCATTGTATGTTCAGTTCAAGTTTTCTTGACTAAGTGTATAAACTTTCAATTATTTAGTTTTACAACTTTCTTTATTTCAGATTACAGATTATCTTAGTAACAAATAGATATATACTTAGTCTTGCATTCTCAGATTTTACTTGTTCATGTACAGCTACCCATGCATTTCAGTCTGTCCTCATCTTATATACCAGTACATTTAAAGTACTAATCGCATACTCTTCTTTGCTCTATGATGTCTTATGTCATAGGTTCGAATGCACAGTTTCTTGACCCTAGTTAGACAGCTCAGTGTAATCCTGCCATAGTGGTGAGCTCTCATCCATCGAAGACATATTATGATTATTTAGTTATTTTAGTATTTTATTTTATTTAGTCAGTCGGAGTTGGTTGGAGGTATGTACTATCGAATCCACAGTTATTTTAGAGGCTTTCAAACCTTCAGATGATCAGTTAGATAGTCAATTAGTTGCTTCAATAGATGTTTTGATTAAACAGTTGGTTACAAGTATGTATCACTTGATTTAATGTTGTGGCACAACACAGGTATCTTAACTACTCAGAATTCATCAAAATACCCATAGGAGTATCCTCCAGGGTCATCAACATAATTAATCACGGACACTACCCTCATATCGGTTGGTTGCTTCATTGGCTTTTGGATGTTGAATGTAGCCTTCTCACCATTGAATCTGAATTTTAGCTCACCTTTCTCCCAGTCAACCATAGCTTTACCTGTGGTCATAAATTGTTTTCCTAATATAATGGGCATCTCGGTAGCAACCTCACAATTCAGGATGAAAAAGTCAATAGGAAAGATAAAGTTATCCAACTTCATGATCACATAAAATAAGATTCCCAAAGGTGTCTTCACTGTGCGGTCAACCATCAATAGACGCATCAAAGTCAATTCTGGAGGGTTCAAGCCCAATTACTTGAATACGGCCAGTGGCATCAAATTAATGTTGGCTCCTATGTAGCACAAGGCTCTGGAAAATTGAGATGACCCAAAAGTTCATGCTATAGTGAATGCTCTGGATTACCCTTTTTCTAAGTCAAAAACCTAGATGTGACTGCACTATAGTGGTGCACATCATCAACACCTCAAATATCTCTACTTTCCTCCTTGTAACCAATTGTTTCATGAACCTGGCATATCCAGGCATCTGCTCTAACACCTCAAGAAGAGGTATGTTTAAGCTTAATTTATTTAGCATCTCAATGAATCGCTTGAACTTACCTTTCCATTTCTTTTACTTCAATATATGAGGAAAAGGTGGAGGTGGTCTTGAAATTTGTCTAATTTTTGGCTCAATGACGGACCCTTACCTTTGTCTTCAACAACATTACCTTTATCACTTGTTACCTTCTTGGACTCAATAACATGTGTCTCACCATTATCTACTTCTATAGTAAGTTGTGGCAGATCTATAGTTGTGATACCACTACTCGTGTTAATAGCAAGTACATGACCATCATTTTTCAAAATTTTCATAGTGTTGCTCGGAAGGGTACCTGGCTGCCTCTGGTTAAAAGTTGCTGACATCTACCCAAACTGGTGCTCTAATTGCTTAATAACAATTCCATATGATTCGACCTTCTGGGTCAATCAAGAAATGTCGGCCTTAATCTCCTAAAGGTGGATCTCTTGATTTTCTTGACCCTTCACCAACTTAGCCAGGATCTCTTCCATTCTGGATTTCACATATCGTCTTCTAGGTAAAATGTACCTATCTCCCTTATATCTATAGTCATCCTTCTTTATCCAGTCGCCATCTTGCTCTCTAGTACTATCTTTGTATCTATCATAGTAGTTCTAACCTTGGTTCCCTTGCCCTTGGGCTCCGAATCTACTAACTGATAATCCAGATAATTTGCTTCCTCCTCTAATTCTGACTCATAAGCTTTGGGAGCTAACCCATATGATTCTACTACATTCACTTTCTCAAAAGTCATTGCTGCAAGCTGCTTTGCTAGTACCCTAAGATCAGTTCTTAGCAATGTAATCTCTTGCGCTATGGTGTCATCAGCTATATTTTAGTCATAGGAGTCACTAATAGCATAAGTGTCACATCCCCTCTCAGCCCCTCGAGTTTGCTACCCTTGGTTAGTGAGCAAGATCTTATCTAACATCTATGAAGTTGCCTCCTATCCAAGTCTCATGAAAGCTCTTCTAGTTATGTTGTTTGACATGGATCTGGAGCTGATGGTTAAGGCTTGGTAAAATATCTCTAGTAAGCTCGTCCTTGACAACCGATGGTTGGGCACCATACTCAGCTTCTTTTTGAACCTAAACCATGCCTCATACATTGACTCTGCCTACAATTTCCTGAAATTATAAATCTAATCCTTAAGTAGCAACGTCCTAGATGGAGGAAAGAATTTATTCAAGAATTGCTTGTGTAACTCATTCCATGTACTAATAGAGCCTCTTGGTAGTTCCCCTAAACATAAGGATGCTTCTCTTATAGGTGAGAAGATTAACAACCTCAGTCTGAGTGTTTCCTGGTTCTCCCCTAGATTTGTATTTGAACTGAATATCTCGATGAAATTAACAAGCTGCAAGTGAGCATCATCTGTAGGAAAACCTGAAAACACACCCTTTAGATTTAGAAATTAGATCATTGTGCTCGTTATGTCAAACTTGATGTTTGGGGGTAATACAGGAAGAGTTATGGCTCCAGTCTCTACCGACTCCACATATCTGAAGTGTTCTTCATCATATATATATGGATACACATATAGATATGTTGGGATTAGTTGAACAAGGGTACATCTAGCTCTATTTTGATTTCAACTGAGTGTTTCTCGGTGGTCTTCTTTCTCTCTATTGGCCAAATATCACATCTATGAGGAATTTCATCTCTATAGGTCAAATATCACATCTATAGTGAATATCATGGACATAAGTCATTAATCATTATCTGGAGAAATACCATCATGACTCACCAAGTCACAAACCTTATACTAAGGGCTTACTAGTCTCAACTATCCCTAACATCCGAAAATAAGTTCACATGGGCTAACACAAGTCTTGACCTAAGATGGGCCAAAAGAACCTAGTCCTGATCCTAAAACTTCATATTTAGGTAATTTACACCTCGGAATAGGATAAGGTGTTTAAATTCTCTTTTTAATGGTACATAAGCCATAATCAATCCTAACATAGGAATTATGACTAGAAACATGAGCATTTACGTCAACTCCATCAAAATTACGATTTCAATATCACTAAAATAGCCCAAATAAGGTCAATCATTCAAACCATGTTTCCAATACTCAAATCACATCCCAAAACTAGCATCACATTATATCCATTCTACAAATTAGTTCAATATAGGGAGAAGGAAATTGGATTCTAAAAGTGTACTAAGCATTTCACCTTACGGGTCAAAACCCTCATCTAATCCCCAAACTTTAATAATCAAGACTAAGTCATTATACCTATAATCAATCTTAATATTCACATTCATATGTAATATATAACATGCATCATCTTATGAAGAAGAGTAGAAATAAGCCTATCTCAAAGTCGAATTGTAAATCCTTAAATTATTCATCAAACGTTCGTCTTTACTTTATAATCCAAAAATGTCATCATGCTATTAAAATCATAATCTACTCACTGATGACGTTTAAACTACACCTCCTATCGGAAGATGATACAGTCGCTGTCATAATATAGTGATCTAACAAAGGTTGGGGTCGAATCCCAATAGAATACGTGGAATTGAGACTCTCAACAGTTGTAGTCAATGGGCAGAACTAAAAAGGAATATGGGGGGTTTTGTGTAGTAATATCGAGTGAGTAAATGTATTAACTTCGGTTAAAATCAGTCTTAGGTGAACACTCAGATTGTGTTCCCTTAGATTATCAACTCCGTAGTCTTATCATGCTTTGTTGAACCAATCCAATACTTTTCATGCAAAAGTTATAAGTTATGTA
Source organism: Capsicum pubescens (assembly GCA_030864215.1). Taxonomy (NCBI): domain Eukaryota; kingdom Viridiplantae; phylum Streptophyta; class Magnoliopsida; order Solanales; family Solanaceae; genus Capsicum; species Capsicum pubescens. The sequence continues at coordinate 114,441,456 of CM061544.1, forward strand.
CCTTTTGTAGTCTTTGGAAAGAGTAGAAGGATTTCACCCTTTACCTTTTAAGTCTCAGGATATCGTCTAAGGATTTCACCCTTTAACCTCTGAGTCTCAGGATGTCTCCTTACTAACCCTTATCTCGATTCCAGTTAACTATTACCTTTTGAGTCCCTAGTTATTAGATGAAATCTAACCATCTTAGTTAAATAAAATCTAAAAGCATGGATCGATAGTTAAACTCCAAATTACTGTTGTCTTTATCTTTTCCCAGTCACTACTCCTCCTTTGGAGTAAGTGGCAATATCTAGGTGGGATCCTAATGTGTGCACCCATTAAGAAAACTATTATAATGAATATAAAGCAAATCATGCATGGGTATCGTATGCTGCAATTGCACTACCTAGCTTCAAAGAAAATATGGTGATTACCATACCCCTTGGTGCAATCCACTACTTTTTGTCACCACAGCTGACAGCTGAAACTTAGAAATTTTTCAAGTTTCTGCCAATGCCTTGGAATTCATTCACAATTCAATAAACATAAATGAACTATGTAACCATACTAAATTCAATGATTCATATGCAATGACAAAGTCAGATTTTCCATCTGAGGTCGTTTCAAACAAATGTGGGACCCACACCCATATTTCCAATGTTACAACTTTCTGACCAATAGGACAAAGTAAGCTTGGGTGCCTCGAGACCGAACCAAAGGTCTACCTAGCCTAAATTTGATATTTTGAAGCTGTTGCTACCGTCAAAATTTGTATCCGAGATTGTTTTACTTAAGTTTTTGCCTAGTGACCATTTGGAACTAGCGAAGAATTCTAAATAGGGAATTGGTTCCAAAAAACAAATGAACTACCCGATAATTGAACTGTCAGTCCCAACAAGTCTTAAATTTGTTTACTTGGGGTAACTATGGGAAATCTCTAACAGCAAGAATAAGCAAAAATATGAAAAATCACTTAGAGGGTCATTATAGCCTCCTAGAACGGAGTCAAACTACATGCATATATAGTCAAACGAAAATACAAAATCAATGATACCAAATCAAAATAAAAAACCTGGTGTCACAGTGTACAAACATAACTAGTACAGTTCGAGATCAAAATACATAAGATATCCAAACAGGAGCAACTCTGTCTTTGAATACAAATAGAGATATAATCTAAATAAGAAAAGGCAGTAGACAATTTCAGATGTATAAAATCAAATGCTGCCTTGAAAAGTTCTAAATATTGCCTGAATCAACCACCATAAGGAACACTCGAACCAAGATCTGCACCGGAAGGGCGCAGTAGGGGTGAGTACGTTCTACTTATACCCAGTAGGTATCATAGGTCGACTAAGCAAGTAGAAAATAAAGCATACAAAATACACAAGAAGGGAACATCACCTATAACTAGAAAATGTCCCAAACAGTATCCATCTCCACTAACAATTCTATGATAATCACATACACCATAACAAATACAAGAGAGGAATACAAGTATACAAAGATTACACATACAAGTACAAAGGCAGAAATACACATAGACAGGTATACATTAAGAGTTATAAATCAATACAACTAAAGGTACACTTTAAAGTAAAGACAAGAATATAATCACAACATAAGAAAAATATATAAAATGAAATTAAGCCGATGAGGATGATGATGATGATGATGTGATGCATGAGGTTGTCAAAAAACCTTCGTATACACCTATGGAGATAAATATTTCTAACGTAGGACCTATGCGGGGTTCACTTATTATTATACAAGCAATTTAATACCAATATCTATATCTACTCTCCGGCACATCTTTCGATACATAGTTTTTTATATGTTATATTTTCTATCAAAAAAGGCAGTGTTTTAATTATTTTTAGTATTTACATGGTGGTACCAATGTTTCATGAATGAATATGACAGGAGAATGTAAGGCTCACAACCAACCAGAATGAGAAATTTCATATCCAACCAATATACCAACCAAGTGATCCAAAATCCACTCATTTATCCAACCATCAGTAAATTCAACATAATACATATGCCAATAGAATGAAATATATTATAAAGTCACTGTAACACCCCGAGTCTGTACCCCAGAGCTACACGGTGCTCATAATCCCATACCCCAGAGCTACACTGTTCTCATAAACCCAAAGGACCACAAGCTAACCCACGACTGGTACCTGTTGCAATAACTAAATAATAATTGGTAAATACGCAGAAAATAGGTGGATAACTGGCCATAAGGTTCAATACTGTAAATAATACTAAATATGGTATCACAATCCCAAAAATAAACATCAATAATGAAAACTAAACAATTGTCTAAAAATACTCTAGCCTAAAAATCCTCTAAACTGTCTGAACTGTGGATTTGATGGGGCAAGTCCCCAACTAACTTCAACTACTAAAAATGAACCATAAATGCTGAAATAAATAATCACGTCCTCAAACTATAAGGACTCACCACTAACTCTTTATGCTAAGAGTCTGAACTGTTAAGGGTGCTCGAGGGCTCGTGCATCTGAACCTATGATATAAGATATTATATTGCAAAAGAAAATCATGCGTTAGTACTTTGAATGTACTGGTATGCTAAGTTAGGTAGGCCAAAATAAATGGATTCATATGCATAAACAGTACTAACTGGATATCGAAAGTATGACTGAATGAAAGTACATGCATGAATATGTAAACTGTACTGAGATCATAATAACACTGAATACTGGATTACTAGATACTGAATGACTGTATCTGAAATTCTTGATTCTATGGATCTATACTGAGTCCCATATTGAGCTGAGTGACTATGTCTGATAGTACTGAATCTACAGAACTAAAATGAGTTCCTTACTGAGACTGAATCTGAAACTGAGACTGTGGGAAGTAATCATATAACCGACATGACCCTTCTCTAACTTATTTGGGGTTTAACCTATAACTCCAGTTAGAAGGGTGTCAATATCGTGCCACGGGTAAGGACAAGTGCTGAGTCACCCTCATCTGGCAGGTGCTCTGAATGATAATGGTGGTACCCTCAACTGGCAGGTAGATCACTTCATAAGCCCTCAACTGGCAGGTTGATGTCTCAACCTACGCTAGCTACATAGTTATGGAATGCAAGGACTGCTTCTAAGGATTACACCCTCTACTAGCAGGTGAGTCCCCATCCTTGGGTTCACTAAATGTTGAATCCTACTCCCAACTGAATGGACTCCTGACTAAATTCTAGACTGTAGTAGGTTGGACTGAACTGTTACTGATCGTACTGTATAATTGAACTGAACTGATTTTACTAAACTAAATTGGACTGATTCTGAGTTCACTTAGTTTTTCTAAGTTCTATAGTTGACTGAATTCTACCAATCGTGATATGACTGATACTAAGCTGTGACTCACCATGGCTCTAGAAAAGCAACTAAATTGTCAGGTATTAAATACCCCCAGGACTTAATAGCATGAACTTAAAAGACATGGCATAATCTTGAGACATGGTAACTGCTACTTAGTTATCATTCATTCATTTGGGCATTCAAGCACACTTGCATGACATGAACTTGCCTATATGCTAACATGATATAATTTCACTATTCCACTCACATGGACAATTAATTAGACACTTGTGGGGCATAATATATGCACATACTACTAAAACAACACGTAGGCATCATGATTCAATTCCAATTACAAAATTCCAAGAGTTTCAACATGAATTCACATAATAAAGCACACATATTAATTAACTCTACATGAATCTTGTAATAAATCATGAAATAGAAATCCAATTAAGTAATAATCATGAATACACTTCAATTCAAATCATAGAAATCATAAAATCACTCTACATGAGCTTTAAAAGAGTTTCTTGGAATCCAAGGGTGGAAGAAACCCTCGGATGAACACTTCACATAACTTAGTGAATTCTGGAAAATTAATGGTGGAAACTTAAGACTTGAATTTGAATATAATCTACCTAGGGTTTTTTTGTTCTTGAGCAATTTGTGAAAGAATGATTATATTATGCTAAAAGAGGTCTAAATTTTGTGTTATGGGAGCTGAAGAGTGTAGGAAAAAAACTTAATTAACCCTAAGGACGCGGCCTTATTAATGACTGTAATCTGAACCATCGATGCGCAGGCAGACGTGCCATGTTATTATCATGATGTTATAGCCAATGCACCGCGTCAAGTCCATGTCGGTTTACAGGAATTGGATGCTGGCGGCTGGAAATAATATTTATAAATGCGATAGTCGATGCGACACGTCAAGATCGCGTTGATTCACTGGTTTAGGATTCCAAAGGTGCTTCAAACAATATCTGAAAAATCCAAAACTTTCCCGGGAATGCCTATTGACATTCCTGATCATGAATTAACTCAAATATCAACATTTAATGGATGTAAAGGTAGCAAAATAAGATTGCCAACTTTTGAAGGCTAAAATAACACTAAGTGTGAATACTTAGCTAGAATTTTCTAAGTCTAGGACACCTTAACAAGCTTAAAGGACTGAATTAAGCTAAGAATTTTGTCGGGGTCTTACATTATCTCCCCCTTAGGAATATTCATCCTCGAATGAGACTAACAAAGCTGAGAATACTGGTAGACTGAACTTACTTCCTCAACATGAAC